>OZ004727.1:88685599-90066212 GCA_963924685.1 Dexiosoma caninum
TGAAAATTAAAAAAAGAATACTTACATATACATACATGTACATACATTTGTATATACGAATATGTTTGCATTTATGTATGCATGCATATATGTATTTCATAATTTTCTTCTGTTTTCTTCAAAAATTTTTAGTATTCTTCATTTTACTTGCGCGCTCACACAAAGAAATTTTTATTGAAATAATTATTTTTATACATGTCTCATGTCATCTTTCCTCTCACACTCTTGGCGTGAAATTATTGGAAGAAAACTTACATGCTGTAAATTGTGCCAAAGTCACGTTAACACAAAAACCTGAAATTGAATGCGAAAAATAATTTTTATTTTTAAAGTAGAGGAGTTTTCATTTGCAGAAGTGGACATGCCCCATAGTTACAAAATTTTCCCTCCATGGTTTAAAATGAGCTTTTATTTTTCTAAAATGTAATGTTTAAATGCAACCTGTTAGTTAAAAGCATATAAGTATTTATCAAATAAAAAAAAGATAAAAGTTCCGGCACAATGTATCGCATGTGCCCCATAATAATTTTTTCGCGAAAAAGCACAATTTTGAAATTAGAATCATAAGCAAAAAAATAAATATAACTTAAATATATGTATAAATTCGGGTATATATGTATGAACCTATGTTTATTAGAGGGTTTAAAGTTTTCTAATCGTTTTCTATATTTACATACATACCTACATATCGATGCTTTAATATGGAAACCCCTTAACTAATGTTTCTTTTACTCTGCGCGAGAAGGGAAAAATCCCATAAAAATTTAAGTTTTGTAATCGCGATTATTTTTTATGGTAGTTTTTTTTTTAATAATTCTCTCAGCTTTGAGCAGTCGTGGCACACTAATTGTTTTCACCAAAGCTATATAGAGTATTATTTCTCGAAATATTAGCAAAACTCGAAAAATATGACATAGGGCCTTTCTATATTAATGTAACGATTTAAATGTACATACATATATACATACACATAACAGCGCGTTCGCTATATGAATGTTTGACTGTTTTGCAAATATTACATGCATTCATTTGTAGGAATAAAAGTAAATTGTTTTGATGTGGCTTCACTCCCCAAGATTTCTATGTACATAAATATATATTTTTTACGACTTTTATTTCCAAAGTAGTTGAATACAGCTTCATACAAGTGGAATTTATATGTGAACTTTTTAAAAGGAAAAAATTTACAACATTGCGACTTTCTTTGTTCAAGAAAAATTAATGTAATGAATTCTTTGGTTATTTGTTAGAGTATTCAGTCCGTTTTTCTGTTTTGATTAATCGTAGTTTCTAGGTAATAGATTAATCAAATACTGCTCCGATTTGGGAATGATATGCATATATGGTTTTAAAGAATTTTCGGCACAGATGTGTACAATCTTAATTTTATTCAGATCGGTTTAGTTTTTGCAAAAACAAAGTAAAAATTGAGTGAATCAAATATAAAAAGTTTTTTGTCTCTCTTTAAGTAAGCCATACATACATAGACCGTATTTTCACCAGGGAAGTTTACTTGCGCAAGTCGTAAGTTTATAGTAGAAGGAAAGGGTGGCGATGGCACGATGGATGGTAGTCTGCACGTTGACTACTAAACCAAAACCAGACCTGGGTTCAACTCCCGTTTCAGACTAAAAATTAGAAAAAAACATCTCGCATTTTTCTGATGTGGATTATTGTGTCTTTGTGTGTCGGAAGGTTTCAGTGTCGAAGGCATAGTCACTGGTCACTGGACAATACCGGCTTCAGCTGATATCAATCCACAATCACATCAGAACGCTCTCCTTCGTCGGTATTGTGTAGCACCGGCGAAATAAAATAATAATTAAAATGGCTACTAAACCGAAGCTTCAGCACTGCTACGAGTATAAACAAAGAACGTGCAAAAGCAGAGCTGTAAAATAATTAATTAAGCTTCACCTCCTGTCGTTCCTCCTACTATCCCTTTCCTACAGTTCCAGCACATGTTCGCATGTGTAGGAGTCATCTCCTGAGTGCTGGTCCCAGATAAAAAAAAAGTCGATAAGTTTTCTTATGCTTGAAGTTGGTTGCAAATAATTTTGACATTTTTCCTGTCCACTATTTTGGGCCGTTCATCATATTGTGTTTGCGAAGATTTCCTTAATATTTTAAATTTCCGGAAAAACATGGTCTATGTTTCATTATATACTTAGATCCTTCTGATCCAATTTTTGGAAAAACGTAAAGCTTACGTTTCGTTATATATGTAGATCTATCCGTGGTGGAAGCTTCATCGCAATCGATTGGATATATTTGCATTTACTCATAAAAAGTATTTTATATTTTAATTTGGACCATAATGTCCCTGCCAAATTTCATCCAAATGCTTTAAGCGGTTTTTGCGTGATGGTGGAACAAACATCCAAACATAGAAACTTTCACATTTATGTTACCGGGTGGCCCAAAATGGCGGAAGGGGTTTGAGTTCAAAGAGCCATTGTGTCCCTCGCAGTGAGCGGTATGGATCCATCCTGTTGAATGGTTAGTTTTCCACGGCTGGCCTTAGAAAATGTTCCAACATATCTAACACGAGTGATGAAAACGGCGCCACTGTGTTATTTTCGAAAAAAAAAAATGGGCCAATTATCCTTTCCGACGAAACAACGCACCAAACGGTACAGTTAAGTGGGTTTAAGACTATCTGTTAAACTACTCTTGGATTTTCCGTAGCCATTTTGCCTATTAACGAAACCATTCAATTGGAAATGGACTTCGTTGCTTATGAATAAAATCATGATTTTCTTCTGAAATAAAGCTCAACGATTTTGGCACGTTGTTCAATTGAGTACTGTTCCATTTTAAATTCCTCAAGTCTTCATTACAAAATACTAAAAACCAAAAAAAAAATCAATTAATATAAAAAAGTTATGAAGAATTCAAACACCTTCGGTGATGTTGGGACACCCTCTATTAGTAGGATTTCTTCCTCAGTATGCAAAAATTATTATTAAAATGAATGTCTGGTTGAAGTAGAAATTTTGTATGGGAAAACCGGTTATAATGTACACTTTAACTTTAACAATAATAATAATTGCACAGGGGGAATAATTTTTAATGATTTAACGTCATTATTCATGCTTCGTTTGTATTTTTTAAAATTCCTAATTATTTAATATTTAAGATTCAATGGAAAAAATACTTTAAATTAATTACGCATAATATGTACGCATATATATATGTTTGGATGTGTGTGTACGTAGTTTTAATTCTTTTAATTGTAAATTATGCATCTTAATTGCAAATTATCTTCTCATGTATGATGGCAGCTAAACATATTTTTACGTACGAGTGCGAATGATGATGCTGTGTAAGTTGTGTGCAGTCGGTGTAAACTTGAATTTTTTAAAACCATGATGAACAAACTTTCAAATGTTGAACCGTTAAATGAATGAATGAATCATAGAAAGTAATTGTATGGCATTCCACATAAAAAAAAAATAATTGTTGCGAGTACATTACGTGATGATCATAATGATCATTCAATAATAGCAATGATGATTATGAAGAAGAGCAAGAAAAGGCAATTGTCGATATTAATTTTCCTAAAATGAAAGTTTTCAGAAAAGCGAATTTGTTGCATGAAATAAATAAAATAAAATTTATTTTATTGTTGATAGTTTACGGTGAATCCAAATAAAAAAAAAACCATTAAAAACTTTAATCGTTTAATTAATATTTCATTGTAAATGTAGTTCAAGTTTATCTTATTAAAAACAACTGTAAATTTCATAAGACAAACTAAAAACAGGGCAGAGACAGTTGAAACTCTCGACCTAACAATCACAATGGAAATAATGTTATTAATTATCAGTTACAAACAGATTTTTTTAAATACAGATACATACATACGAGTAAACATTAAACAACTGAACCTTAAAGTGAAAGATCACATTTAGGTTAAATACCATACGACATCATTAAGTGCTTGAATGAGAAATATAACAAAAAGAATTCTCAATCTTGGTTTTGTCAAGTTCGGTCATGTTCGTATAATGTATGTATTGTATCTTGACCTACGCAGTGCCACTTTAAATTTACTTAATTAAATTTGTTCATTAAAAATTTATTGCTTTTATTTATTAAACATGTCTATTTCTTTTTGTTTCTTTTATTCGTTTAGTTAAATCCAACTGAACCTCAACCAGTTCCAGCTTTTTTGCCAGCACATTTAAATAATAAACCAATTTGCGACGACATTATACGAAAATTTTCGCCCTCTAGACGTTTGGAATCACGGGAATTAGCTAAGCTATTAGCACAACCACACTTTAGGGTAAGATCAATAATAAACTAGAAAATCATAAGCAAACTATAAGCTCCGTTGTATTTTACTTGTTATTATTTTAAACGCTCCCATTGTTAGAAAAGCGACCGGTGTCACATCCATGGGGATGTAATTGAATACTACTTTTGTAAACAGGCAATTAAAATGCCTACCATCAATAGTAACAGTATGTTTTAACTCTGTTTTGGGAGAGGGATAGTGTAGAGAAGTGACAGGTGTGGGTGATAGAGTATGGTTTAATTCTTACACGTTTTCACGGTTTCTTAGTTTTTAAACAGAATTGCAGCACTTGGTGTTACGTCTACGTATTATGAAGGGAACACAACTGGAACGAACGACGACTTTTTCGTTGCGAACTTTCGTCATCAGAAATATGCATATGAAAATCAAAACAATACCGCCGTCGGACGAAATTCGTCGTGCGTGACGAACTCTGCGATAGATTTATTTCTATTTCATACGCCGACGAACATATTAGTACAGAGTTACCGTTTTTTATTTTAGTTTTCATATATGTATATTAGTAAATAAACTTAATGTTTATTTTAATAATTGTTTAATTTTCAACATACATCATTTTAGTCTAACATACGCGATTATTTACCATAAAATTGTGTTTTAATTGTTTTTCGTTAACACAGACAGCAAACAATTTTTCTAATTATGACAGCTGTAATTTTTTCATCGTAATTGTGCGCCACACAAACGAACTTTTAGTTACGAATTCGTTGTGCTAGACGAAGTTCGTCGTTCGTCCTCGTAATATTTAAGCTAAAGGAGAGCTTAATTTATTAATTATTTTTTTTCGGCGACGATTTAATGCTGAAACATCGGATGAAGGAGGGCACTGTAATGTACATTAGCAGTAATGTTTACTAATACAGACAAGGGGGTTGAACTCATGACTTTCGGCCTGCAGAATAACGAATTCCAAATGAAATTCTGGATTTCAATTTAATATTGAGAAAATACCAAACGAAAATGAGAAAATTCCAGTTGTAGAAGAAACAGTGAAAATTATTCTGTTGAGACGAAAAAACAGTTAAGACGACTTACAAAACAAGAAGATAAAAATAATAAAGTTTCAGAAATGTTTATTGAAATGTACTTATAAAATCGATTTTAAGTGTATGTGGCAGCTAAGTTAATACATCAGTTAAACATTTTCTTTCCTCCTTCTCTTTTAGGCACTTATTCGTGCCCATGATGAAATAGGTTATCTCTACGAAGCCCGTTTGAAAGCTGCTGGGGGTTCACTAACAAAACTAGAATCAATATCGCAACGCAAATCTAGTGTATATCTTTTTCCCCCCGAACTGATTAATACAACGATGCCCGTAGAAACTATAAAAATGGTTGGTTTACGACGCAATCCAAATCAACCTCTAGGCTTAACAGTTGAAATCGATCAACACAAACAATTAGTAGTTGCACGCATATTAGCTGGTGGTGTCATAGATAAGCAGGGCTTATTACATTCTGGCGATGTTATAATGGAAGTAAATGGCACTCCAGTACGAAGTCCGGAAGAGTTGCAAATAGAAGTATCACGCGCAAAGGAAAATTTGACATTAAAAATTGGTCCTAATGTGGAGGAGGAAATACGTTCTGCACGCTTAATAAGTGGCCAGGTAAAACAAAATGGTGTTGCTAAAATTGAGCCAGGCAAGAAGCTGACGGTAAGTGGTGTTAGCTAAATGTTTAATGATTTGTTTTTTTTTTTTTAATTATGTTTTTTTCATCTTATATAAAAAAAGCGCAGGGTAACAAAATGATTTTGCGCTTTTTATAAACATAATCCCTATATGTAGCATAAAGACAATGCATAGTAGTATTTAGTATTGTGTTTTAGTTAGTTGTTTTAATTAAAATTAATTTAATGCAGAATATCGTTTAAAATAATGCTTAACATTTTTTTTTGCACACTTTTTGTTTTTAACATAATTTTTCTACGCATTGTTAATTATTATTAATTTTTTTTTAAATGATTGAAATATATTTTGTAATTTTTAAATAGAAAATCCTTATTTAACCCATTATATAATACTAGCTGAAATTGCTGCGCTTCGCTGCTCTCAAAAATTCTTTTAATTTCGCTATTTTTTTTAACACTTTTATAATGCACTCCCGCATAAAATTTAATATAATGCGGTAATACGTGTATGTAAATATTTAAGTATGAATGGATGTCTTCATTTTTTTTTATTTACTTTAAAGAGAGAGAAAAAAAACTATATATTTGATTCACTCAATTTTTCCTTAATTTTTGTTTCTGCAAAAACGCCTACACGTAAAGCAAAGTTATATGTATCTACATATTTGTTTTTGTTTTTTTAATGGTGTGAGTAGTAAGTTTAAGTCATATTACTACCAAAGTATATTTATTTTTCAAGTAAAATCAACTCATCAGGTGAATGTTTTTACTCGATTATTTATTTATTTTTTTATCTCGGACCAGGTTTCAGGGGATGACTCCTACACATGCGGTGCATTGTGCTGGAACTAGCTGAAAAAGATAGTAGGAGAAATGATAGGAGGTAAACCTTCACTATCTTACAACACTGCTTTTTGCACGTTATTTGTTTTCATAGCAGTGTTGTAGCGTCTCTGATGTCAAGGAGATGTATTGAATTTTTGAAGCTTCGTTTTTTAGTAGCCATTTTTTTTATTAATTATTTTACTTCGCCACTGAAACCTTCCGACAACAACTGACACTCAATGACACAAATGCACATCAGAAAAAAATGCGAGGTGTTTTCATGAGTCTGAAACTGGGGTTGAACCCAGGAAATATTTTTCGTTTTGTAGTCAACGTGAGACTACTTCGACCATCGCCACCCTCACGCCGTATATATTAAAATTTGTTTACATTTATTCGCACCAATATCATTTTTAATAATTTATTTAATTTGAGAGAGCGCGCCATTAACAGTTTTACTCATCTCTTTATATTGAGAGAGAGTCGCAAAAGCAATTAAAATGCAATTAATGTTTTCCTTGCTAGTGTAGCCTGTGTGTGTTCACTTTTGAGAGAGCAATGAAAAAACAAGTTTGTCATCTATACAGCCATACCTAAACAAGAGCGGAAAGCGGAACGTTTTTTCCGCTTAGCTTTTACGCTGAAATGCCATACCTAAATAAAAGCGGCAACGCTAAATCAAAACGATAAAAACAGGGTTATCAAAAAAATAAATATAACAACCCTGATTATTTTAACAATTAAGTTTATTGGTGTTTGCGATTTTTAAATAAGCATTTTATAAAAAAAAGTTTAAACAATGAGTTATATGGACGATTTTTTAGGATTTATTTACCTCCATTTTCTAATAACAAATATTTTTTTATGTTTATTTCTTTCACCTTCTTTATTTGCAACTTACTTCACTATTAAACGCACTGTCAAAATCGGATTTTCCAATTGCAAAGCGTTGTCGTTGCAGTGACGCCGCGTTATTTTGGTATGCTACATACAAATTGTATGGGCATGAGAATTTTTGACAGCTAGAAAACGCTTTCCGCTCTTGTTTAGGTATGGCTATTAGCGAGTTTTACACCAACAAAATGCTTGTTGTTTTGGTTATTGTTCTTTTGTTGTAGACAAGAGGCTACTTGATAAATATACTTTGATTATTACTAAAGTACTGAACACATCTGTGGTGAAAAATCTTTAAAACCATATACATACATACATATATCTATTCAAAATCGGCGCAGTAGTACGGCTGTTAAAGGAATTACAGAAACTGTGTTTGCCTATTAATATAATAATAATATTATTGTATATGTTCTTCGTCATATAATTTATATTTGACCTTATATTATGCTATAGGTATGTGTCTTTACTATTTGTGTAAAGTTCGGTAAAATGAGAGTAAATCATAATTTATCTTAATAAGAGGCGGAAATGTACAAACGTACGGGAACGCCACAAAATATACCAAAAATGACAACGCAAATGTTTATATGCATATGACCATGTACGTACATATAATGCAAACATACACATTTAACTACACAAATACAAATCTACACACATGCATACATACATGAAAAACAATAATTTGGCTTATACTTGTTAATTAAAGAAAAACAAAATAATTTTTAACTGCGTCATGAAATAAAATGAACTATTATTTGTTCATTGCAATTTTGTAAATATTTTATAATACAAATTTCAAACTTTTTTTACTTTTGGGAAAGATTTATTAATCGACTGCAAAAAAGGAGGAGGTTCTCAATTCGACTGTATTTTTTATGTCTGCTACCTCAGAACTTTTTACTGGGTCGACCGATTTTGAAGATTCATTTTTCATTGGAAAGATTTTGCTTAACGTGTTGGCCCGGTTTAATGACGGGCGGATCGGGGTAATACAGCTCCCCTTGCTCTAAACTTTTTACCGTGTGTACCGATTTTGATCATTCTTTTTCCATTCAAAAGGGTGTGTTTACAGTGTGTTACCATTTTAATGGCGACGAATCGGGGCAATCCAATTCCCTTGTAAAATAAAATTAAAAAAAAATTTACCGATTTAAAAAAGGATCTAAAAAGTAGAAAATAAAAGCTTGTATGCGTTGCTATTCACCAGTTTGAAGTCGGTGCAAAGTTCGAAATACAATAGATCAGGACACGTAAATGAATATTTATGTAGGTATGTACATACATACTTATATAAGGACATTCGTAAAACGTATAACATATAATAAAACAAGACATCAATACTGTATATTAAAGGCCTCACTTCCACAAGGGCAAGTAAATAAAGAACGACAATAAGCTTTGTTCCTACTACTTAGCACGAACTTCAAGCACTTGAATAGCAACGCATATAAACCTAACATTTAATTTTTTCTCCTTTTTGTTTCCTTTTTAAGTCGGTTTTATTTTTTTTTAAGTATTTTTATTCTTACTTTGTTATTGTTTATTTATGAAATAGCCGATTGCTTGTTTACTTGCCTAAAGTAGCCCGAAGAGGAGGAACACTACTCTCAAAACGTCTCTCATTTACTAAATTTTCGAGTATGGGAACACTTTCTGGTCAGATTGGGATCCAGCGACCACTCAATTTAGAGTAAAGGAACATACCTAATATAGCGAAACTTTCTTCATAACATAACTTATAAGCAAATCAAAAACATATACCATAGCCCCCATATTAATAAAATTTAAATGGAATTTAAAGTTCATTTTATTTAAAATTTTTCTTAAAATAGATTTCCAATACATTATGAATATGATCCTAAGTATTTTGCGTGACTTTATTTGCTACAAAATTGTGTACGTCAATATGCATATGTATATTAAGACGATCTATATAATTTATTTTATTAAGTTGCTTCTACTACAAAAAAAAAAAATTCTTTAAATGGTTAGATCGAATGGCCCAATTAAATGATAGGAACCATCCATTATTGTTTTTAAAACATTTGTTGTCTTATTACACAATATTGCCAACACATTCCACTACTTCTGTGTTGTACAATAAAAATCCAGAATATTTAGATTTTTGCCAATATATTGTAGCACCTTTGTACACATTGGCGATATTATTGTACAATAGGAAAAGAAGTGTATACGCCGCTTAAAGAATAAAATGAGTAAAATAAATATCAACATTGGCAATATGTCACCAGATAATATTAAAAATACATAATTAGAAGACCTTTAATAGTTTTTCGAATATTGAACTATGTACATTGTACATACATATGCATGTATGTATACTCCGTTCCATGAAAATGCCGAACAAAAATTGGCGAAATATTTAAAAAAGATTCCAAGTAAAGCTCAATTTTGAAATTTGAGCAATAGTGGATGGCTCCGCACGGAAATGACATTTCAATATGCGCATTTATCGTCCCAAATCTATGTACATATGTATATATAAGTATGAATGTGTGTATATACTATAAGGAAATTTGAGTGACTCATTTAATTATTAATGCATGATAAAATTATTGCACTGCTTTGAAAACCTTTTTAATTTTTCTATATTAAGAATTTATTTAACACCACCTACCTATCTCATTATTCTAAAATTAATCAAAATCAAAATTTCGCAATATCAGGAATAAATTACATTTAGGCATAAACAAATTTAATAAGTAAGTAAAATTAACAATATTAAAAAGTTTATACAATTATAAGAAATGTACAACACAAATTTAAAATGGTTTACATTACGTATACAGACATCTTTGTAACAAATATAATGTTCACGTATTCAATTTTTGTCATTAAAATAAAGAAAAATATTGTTTTTTTATTTCTTAAGTGTTACATGCGTGCCTTATTTTCATATTCACCTTCAGAGGACTCGTTACTGCCTTGCAAGGATATCGGTTTACCTTTTAAATCCGGAGATATATTACAAGTAATTAAAAAAAAAAATTTCTAGTTCTTTTTAATAATATTATTTTTTCAGATTATTAATGTAAAGGATCCAAATTGGTGGCAAGCCAAAAACATAACTGTTCAAAGTGATCAAATTGGTTTAATTCCATCTCAAGAATTGGAGGAGAGACGTAAAGCTTTTGTAGCACCGGAAGCTGATTATGTGCACAAAATTGGTATTTGTGGTACAAAGGTTAGATGGCAATAAAATACGTCCACTTAGGCAGAGAATGTTTTCAAATACAATTTGATAAAATTTCTAAAATATTATAGAGAAAAACTTACATACATACATACATATGTGTATATCGTCACAGAAAAAGCAAGAAGGCTTATAAACATTTGAAAAATTTTTCAGGAGGAGGAAATAAATAGCTTGTTTAAATAAAACTCATATTCACCCTTATTCTACTTGGCGTCGTCAATACAAAACAACTCTGGTTTTTACATTTTACTGCAAATTGATATTCCAGTTGTCGATATTGCCGTTTATTGATGACGGCCAATGTATGTTTGGTAATCTGTAAGAAAATGTTACGTTGATGTTGCCTTTAACTTTGTCGTCGCCATTTTTGGTATTGTGTTCTGTTGTGTTTAAAAAAAAAGTTACAAAATAAGAAAAAAAGTTTATTTAAAAATGGAAAAAATTAAAATCACAAATTCCTGGCCTTTTTTAAAAAAATGCAATTTTGCTTAATTTTTTCCATTGTAAACAAATTTCGTTCTCCATGACAACAAGAATCTCAGAGAATTTCTTTGCCACCACGGGCTGTTAGAATCCCATGTTAAAATCATACACAAATCTGGGCTGGTACGATCTCTACGCCAAACACCGTTGTAATATCGCTGCCAATTTATTTGGAATAAATGTTGATTTAGTCTCTTTTTCTAAACTAGGCTCTATTGTACCAAATACATAATTATACGATGCTTTATTCAGCCAAATATGACTTTGAAATCTTAAAAACTTGATTACTGGGAAAATATGATTTTAAATTTATCACTTCTTTTTTATGGGGCAATTTAAAAATACGCGATTGCTGTCTTACGAGTCTTCTTTCCACTATTCAGTTTTTTCAGTTTTTCGCGACTGGAGTCAGAATCGGAAAAGAATAACATTTTTATCAAAATTTTCTTTTATATTTTTCACAGCAAATTTTCTACCAAAAATATAACGTATATTCTGTAACTTATGTATTGGTTGTTTGTTTCGCAGGATAATTCATATAAAAAATAAACATACCAAAAACATGAAAAATCTCACTTTTTTTCTTATATTTCCTGAGCTTCACAGCATAATAACAATATAAAGTAAACAAAATGAATCAGCTGACACAAACAACGTCGACCCCGTTCTAAACCTGTTACAGAATACCATATTAGTATTGATGTTGTGTTAAAGTGGTGTTGGCATCAAATTGACGACGCCAAGTAGAATAAGGGCGATTAAAAATTACAACCAACCAACCACAAAATTTTGGAATGAAAGTAAACACGGACCAACAAATTTATTTTTGGAAAAATTTAAAATTATGCGACGTGACGCATAATGGACCGAACAGAGTAGAACTAATAAAAAAGTAAATTTATAAATTTTTGTTAGATATGGGTTCTTGCACTTTCTGTGACCATATACCGATATAATATATTAATATATACCTAATAATTATATATAATATAATATATTATGTTATATAAAATCATGAAAGTTTAAATGTTGCTACAAATTTAAATCATCGGGCCATTAAAATTAATATTTTTACGAAAAATTTCAAAATTAAAAAGTTGTTATTTGCAGATCTCAAAACGCAAACGTAAAACTATGTATCGTTCTGTAGCTAATTGTGAATTTGATAAAGCAGAGCTCATGTTATATGAAGAAGTAACACGTATGCCGCCATTTCGTAGAAAAACGTTGGTATTAATTGGTGTTTCTGGTGTCGGAAGGCGTACACTTAAGAATCGTTTAACAAATAGTGATCCAGAGCGCTTCGGTTATGTTTTACCTCGTAAGTTAAACAAATATGATAATTATTTCTTTATATTAATTCTCACTTTTATTTGACCTTCTATTTTTATTGTATGAAATAAGTTTTTTTTTTAGCAATTTAAGTCTTATTTTTGTGAAATATTTAATTTGTTAATAATATATTTCTTCGATATTTCGCTATAATAATAGAAAATATTTTGATTTTATATTTTTTAGATAATTTTATTCTAAGAAATTTATTTTTCCTGTTGATGCGGACCAAGGGTTAGCGAAATATCGAAGAAAAATATTATTAAAAAATTAAAAATTTTATAAAAATAAGACCTACATTGCTAAATAATTTATTACATACAATTATATCTTTATGTAAAATAAAAAAAATGTATTCTTTAAATTAGACACTACACGACCGAAAAGAGCCTTGGAAGAAAATGGCGTTAGTTATTGGTTTGTCGATCGTGACTGGATGGAACAGGAAATTAAAGAGAATAAGTTTCTAGAATATGGTGAAAATAATGGCAACTTGTATGGCACTCACGTACAATCGATAAAGGATGTCATAAGCAGCGGTTAGTTTTTGGCAGGGTACCGATTTGGTAGGGAGTGTGCAGCACATGTGGCACTCATGAGTGTGCCAATCAGTACCCTGGTTTTGAGATATAAAACAAGCATACATACATATGTATGGATGTGTGTTTGGATAGGCTTTTTGTAAAATTTCCGCTTTTAATTTAATTTAGGAAGAATGTGTGTTTTGGATTGTGCTCCAAATGCTTTGAAAATTTTACACAATAGTCAAGATTTGATGCCATTTGTTATATATATTGCAGCTCCTGGCATGGAGCAATTAAAATTAATTTACAATGAACGGCGTGCAACAGGTTCGAATAAAAATTTAACGGTGGGTTAAGAAAATAATTTTAGTCATTAATATTATAATAATAATAGTTAATGGCTGGTTATATCGATGAAAGAAATTTCAGTCTAAACTTTTCTATTTTCTCTTCAGTTTGATCGTCAAAGTTCCATACGTTTTAGTTCCAGACGTGCACGTACTTTGGAATCTCTAGCATCTTTATATGAGGTAATTTATGGGTCCACCTAAAGCATGCAATTACTAATAAAATTTTACTTAAAACTACCTAGGATGACGATTTAATAGCCACTGTTGAGGAGAGTGCTTTTGTACAACGAAAATATGAAAAATATTTTGACATGGTCATAGTCAATGAAGAGTTCGATGATACGTTCCGTCAAGTTGTTGAAACTTTGGACGAAATGAGCCATCAAGATCAATGGGTGCCAGTTAATTGGATATATTAAATTGCTTCATAAAAAACACCACCAATATATGATATAATAAGCATAAGTACATTCAGATTTATCTTTATGCACACTTGAAATCATGAAATGAATAATTTTTATTACAAAATATAAACTGCTTCTTCATATGCTCTTAAATGTCAAACAGAAAAAAAAAACAAACAAAACAACATATAAGTATAATTCATAGTACAGTGTTCTTAGTTCTTAATGTTAATTTTTGTTTTAGTTTTTAGCATAATTTCAACTATCGAGTTTTTTTTTTGTTAAATGAACATAATATACATATGTTGGCAATGTTTTATTAAAAAAGAGAATGCAATTGTTTAAATTATTTGTTGACGTTAATACGATCTTCAGAAAATATGTAAAATATACAAAACGGTGTTTATTTTTTCTCGTTTTTTTACAATCACAAATATAAATTTTATTTATAATCTTATAGTACAGACATACATACATATATAATACATGAAACTAACTGTAACGAATTCGTCCATTTTACAATATAATTGTTGCAATTTTATTTTAAATTTTATAGTATTTTTTTTTTTTATTTAAAATTTTTACTGATTAAGTACAATTTGTATTTTTACTGAGTAATTCCTTTTTTGTTTGATTTAAAATTTAGTTTATTTATATAATTATGTAATTATTGTAATTATGTACTCATTATTTTATTGTATTTTATTGAATAGAAAACAACAAATATCTTTTTTCCATTTTGCATTTAATGTTTTATACAGTTATTTAATTTCATTAGGGATAAATTAAAATATGTGAATAAATTACTATTTAGCATGTATTATTATAATAAAAGTAAATTCATTCAACTTTAACTTGAAATACTATATCATACTGGTACATTTAAACCATAACAGCTACTTGCTACAACTATGATATTTGTGAGATGAGACCACTGATCGATAACAGTCAATTTTAATTTAAAACAAGTAAGAATCTTTCACTAAGCTATATTATATCTTATTATGATTGCTTTCGATCTTGAATGGCCATTTCCTCGAAATTTTCGTTGTACATCTTAAAACTTTATCGAACAGAATTTTGCATTCGATGCGTATCGTGATGTTTAAAATTTAATATTTTCGTGACTGTTTTATTATTTTAATTATATGCAGAACAAAATTCGTAGATTTCGATTAAATTTCCCAAATCGGTACAAAAATGTCCGCGATCTGAAGTAACAACTGTAAGTTTTATAGATACCAAACACGTTTTTAATTTGCGAGTAAGAAACCTCTAAACATGCAAACTTTCGCATTTATAATATTAACGCATTATAAAAACTACCGAAAAATTTATACAAATTCATAAAACCGCTATCTCTATCGAATACCCATCATAACACCAAACACAAAAAAAATCGTTCGATACACTCATTCGCCTGCAATCGACCATCGAACTGAGCTCATAATAAGGACCAATATATGTACATATACATACATATTTGAAAATTAGTACCGCGAGAGGACGTAGCGAATAATATTTGCCTCTCCAAAACTGTCGAACCGATTTTGATGGAATTTAATACATGTATACATACATATGTATGTATGTACTATATATGAATCTAACTAGGGTATACTTTTGAATAAAAATAGACGACGTGAGGGATATATATGTATGTCACTCTGAAACTATACAACAGATGGAGATAATAACGTGAGAGAAGTCGCGATTAAAAGCTAGTTTAAATATATGTATACGATTACCTATGTACAAAAAGAAGAAAACAACGAGAATATATGTGTATATTAATGATAAGAAGGCAAGACTGTGGGTGCGAAAGAAAAGACTACATAATAAAAGTTTTTATCGAGTCAAGAATTAAGTTTTCAACATTTTCGATCGCTTTTTTTCATCAAATATTTTTTAAACTGCTTTTTCTCGAAGATTTTGCAAGACCATTGTGTCTTCCGTCGATTGAATACAAATGTTAAAGCCTTCGATAGCAATCTGATATTCTATTTCTCAAGCTTTCATATATCCAAGAATTTATTTCTTCAATTGAAATTTCTGGTTTAATGTTTTTATTGATTTCTTGAATAGCGGTAATAACATAAGATTGTGTGCACGTATTTACGTTTGTAGTTTTGCATTCATTAATAAAAAACAAATCAAGTGGAAAACAAAACTATTTTAACATATTCACCTTCATTACATTTGACGTAGATGTATTTCGACTACTGGCGTATTTGTTGTATATATCGAGCCGTAGTAATTCAAAAAATCGTTAACTGAGAAAAATGCATTTGAAGTTTTGAGCCATTTTTTTTGATAGTATTTTCGTTTACTAAAGTTATTTTTTTTACAAGTTTTTAAATAAAGGGGCATGTTTTGTAATGTTTTCTGTTTGTAAATTTCTTGTCATAAAGGAAATATTTCATTATTGCAAATAAATATTGTTGGAAATAGCTGGAGGCAATAAAGAAATTTGTAGCTGTAGAATCTGAACAGTTAGAGATAGAACCATAATCTTTTTTCCTTTAGATAATATTTCCCCAAAGATCATTTCTGCATACCCAGGTCAAAAAAAATTCAAATTTTGAATTATACGGTATTGCAGCAAAGGCTCGATATATAAATATAAATGGCTAAAATAGAACATTTTATGAAATGAAAAGTTTATTATAAAAATCATTGGAACATTACCCCCTCCCTTACATAAAATTTCTTAAATTCTTAAAGACTTCTCCACAACAACATGAGGCTGAGGCATAAATTCATTATTTTCCGGCACACCTAGGAAATCATGAAATCCTATCATTTCATCGCGACCCAGAATCACATCTTCCATCATATTGCTGGAAGTTGACAACGGTATAACAGAAAATAAGCAAATTAATAAAGTGCTGGGTAATTTACCTTGATTGCAGAAAAGGTAAGCGACCGACTTGCTTAGCTGCAAACAGTTCCATGCCCATTTTTATAGGAACACTTAAACCTTCTCGGTTTCTCATTAATTGCATATTTAGATTATAATGATGTTGATCATAATTGGCTTCAGAATCGCGTAAACGATGAATATGTGCTACTTGCATTAAGCAATTTGATTTGCCGGGAGCAGCCGCAGTAGGTCCGGCATCTAGGGATGTTACGACGGTGGGTTGAACTTTAATAGATGTCTCCTGATATTTAAGAAAATATAATAAAAGTTAAGAACTACTACAAAATTATTTACCATTTTATAATATTGTGTGCAAGCAAGTTTTTACTAATTCTGTTTTTCTTTTTGAAGTCAGAATGACAAACAATTTGTAGTACTATGAAGTTGGACGCAGTTGAGGATTTACGAATATGAAGAACAACAAACGTCAAAATTGATTTTTTTTAATTTTGTGCCACAGGGTGTAAGGAATAGTTAAAAAAATGTATTTGGTTGTAATCCCAACTTTTTATGTGTAGTTACAAAAAAAATCTTTAATAGAAGTAAATAGTTACTATGAAGAAGAAAAGGAAAACTGAAAGATAGGAAGTGGAAATCGGTTTTTGCTATTAAAGTTATTCAATGCATTTACATAAATCCATATACATATATGTACATATATGTTTTTGATATTTATTTGAACGTTTTTTGTTTTACTTTTAATTATAATAATTTTTAATTTAATTAAAGAACTTTACTGAACTTAACTTAAAAAATATAACTCAAATTAAATATACATATATTGAAGTGTGTTTATATAACTTTATAACAAATTGTATATATTTATTTAAATGGATATTAATCTTCCAGACCACAGGACCGATTTGCTTGAAATTTTCACAACAATTGACTGGATCTCTTGACTGAATTATAGCCTACTTTCTTTTAAATCACGCTCACTTTTTTAAATTATGTTACCTTCCACGCAGTGTAGGTAAATTGCCGGATATATGTATATGCGTAAAATGTGTAGTATAAACTTTTATATGCATTTTTTTTACCGGGTTCTTCGCAATTTTTCCAACTTTGGAGACGTTCTTACACGCAACCCTACTGCTGCCTTCATCTAACATTTTGTACATATTACATTAATTGTTGCTTCTTCTGTACCACATCCTCGTCGAAATCCATATTGACTAGATTGTTTTCATCAAAGATCGTTGCAAATTGAGCATATAAGATTTTTTCAAATAGGCAGAATCGATATTGGACGGTATTGTTCAAATGAGCTTGCAGCTTTTTTTTTGGATTGGTATTAGTTTATGTATCTTTAAGTCATCTGGAAATATTTTTTAATTTATAATATTATTAAAAATTTGTACCAAACGCGGGAACCATTCAAATCACGACATTCCTTTTAAACTTTTGCTGAGATGTTATCATGTGCACAACTTTTGTTAGGCAGCAAGTTTGTAATTATATTTTGAATTTGTATAAATAAGAACAAAATTGTTGCTAATGTGGTGTAGAGTTCTGAAAAATTGCAATTAGCACTAGGATGTACATATATATATGATTTGCTTCTAATCTTTGATAAATCTTAGAAAGTTAAAATTGGAGGATTCGGCTTTGTTGACTTCACTTGGCATCACCATACCATGGCTATCTTTAATAATAACTTCCTTTTCCAAACTTCTGCCAAGAATTTCATTAAAAAATTTCCATGTTTTTTAGGCTCGTTTTTTATGTTTGTCAAGTGGCTAGTATATTTAATTGTTAAGTGAATTTTTAATAACTTTATTCAACCTTTTTAATTTTTATAATTTTAAAATATAACCACATAGAAAAAATAATATTTAAATTTTTCCCAATTAAGCCTTTGCTCAGAAATTTATTTTCTCAATTAATAATTTAATTGAATACACGTCCCTCAAGAAAGTGCAATCAAAATGGTCATATATTAATATTTTTTTCAATTAAAACTGTTAATTGATTCGGCGTTTTTCGTGATAGGTTGGAATCTAATTATTATTTTAAGGGTGACGATGGCACGATGGATGGTAGTCTGCACGTTGACTACACAACCAAAAAACAGACCTGGGTTCAACCCCAGTTTCAGACAAAAAAATTTTAAAATAAAAATAAACATCTCGCATTTTTCTGATGTGTATTAGTGTGTCTTTGTGTGTCAGTTGTTGTCGGAAGGTTTCAGTGGCGAAGGCATAGTCACTGGTCACTGAACAATACCGGCTTCAGCTGATAGCAATCCACAATCACATCAGAACGCCCTCCTTCGTCGGTATTGTGTAGCACCGGCGAAGTAAAATAATAATAAAAAAAAATAAATGGCTACTAAACCTAAGCTTCAGCACTGCTACGAGTATAAAAACAAAAAAAAAGAACGTGCGAAAGCAGAGCTGTAAAATAATTAATTGAGCTTCACCTCCTGTCGTTTATCCTACTATCCCTTTCCTATAGTTCCCAGCACAATGCTTCGCATGTGTAGGAGTCATCTCCTGAGTGCTGGTCCTAGATAAAAAAAAAAAAATTTTTTTTTTTAAATAAATAAATAAAGTAAAATAATAATAAAAATAATAAATGGCTTCTAAACCTAAGCTTCAGCACTGCTACATGCATAAAAACAAAAAAAAGAACGCGCGAAAGCAGAGCTGCAAAATAATTAATTAAGCTTCACCTCCTGTCGTTTCCTACTATCCCTCTCCTATAGTTCCCAGCACAATGCTTCGCATCATCTCCTGAGTGCTGGTCCTAAAATAAAAAAATAAAAAAAATTTAATCTACGTATTTTCCAATTTGAAGATTGATTTTACTTTTTTCTGTGCATAACAGCAAAAGCAATTTAATAATTCTCCAATTATATTTCTATACTGGGAGTAAAACTACGTTTATAAAACATCGCCTTTATGTCTTAATTTAAGGCAGTGCGAACTAATTTTTAAACTAATAAATCTCATACTTGACGTGAATTTTATTGTATCATATAGAAATATTTGTGATGTAATAATCAATAAAATATGTGAATATCATTAGCAATTGGTTGAATACTTAAGGCAACGCAAACAGACGTTTAAACATTGTTCAAGTCCAGCTCGGTTGCATTTAAATACGACTGCATCCAAATGCCGATAGAAATGATTTATTAGGCTATCAATAAAGCGACCAATTAAAATTTTACAATCAATGATCAAAAATTAACAAAAAAGAGAATATGGAAAATATTAATATATTTGGATACGCTAAGAGAACATGCATTTGTTTTTTGTACTTTGTTTTGTTTTTAACAGCTATAAAGAAATAAAATATTTTTATAACTTTTATATCATTTGGAACTTATTATGCAGCGACGGCCAAAAAAAGTAAAAGCAATAAAAAAATGTGTATATTGAAAAGTGATAGATTTGAGAATATTGGAATACAGCCGGCCAGCCAATCACTAATAAAGACATACAATTTGTTATGATTGTTTGGAATTTAACCGAGATCGAACGGATCGTAAATAATAAGTTAAACTCACAAATGGCCAACAGAGAAATTTCAGATGGTTTTGTTAAAAAAAAATTTAAATTAATTTATACCTGTTAACATCTGACGACAGTCTTATGGTCATGTGAGCCGAATATTTTACACCCGATACTATGGAAGTAATAAAGAATTTCAAGAAATTAGTTTATGCATATTTTTGTGATTGTTTCAATTCACATATGAATGATATTAATCGATAAATGAAAAAATATAAGGAGCGTATAAAAGCAAAAATAAAAATCTCCATTTTAGTGGACGCTCTAATAGAAAAACCGGTTTCTTAATAAAATTAAATAAAATATATTTTGTGTTGCGCCGGGTGCAAAAGCCAAAAACATTCATGGTTTGTAATCATTTTGGAAAGCTAATAGTTATTATTTCAAAATATTATAAAGGATGGTCCAACCATGTTAATTGTGAGTCGCACCTTAACGTCAAGTTTTATGCCCCACTTAATTTGACATTTCTTTGTTTCAGTACCTGTCAACACACAATTGAGCAGCAGAGGAAATCGTGAAATTGGAACTTCTCGCTACAGAATAAAATATTAATTTCCACGAAATATTAAATGGATGCCATAGTGCCGAAAAACAGAGAAAATGGTTGGAGCTGATAGACGATTCCACGACAAGAAAATTGCAGCTGCTCGTTCAAATGCACGTGAGATTTATAAAGGTTTAAAAGAGCTAAGCGGCACCAAACTCCATGCAACACTAAACATAAAGTATAGAGATGATAATATCCTCGATAGCACCGAAGATCAGTTGAAATTGTAGAGGGAATTCTGCGAGTCGCCACCGCTAACATCAAACACAAACAGCTTTTCTACTTTTCGAAAAATCAGAAAACTCCGACAAGGGACCTCGCACATCTCCATGGACTACCAAAAGACCGGTTGCTAAACTGTCTCTGACATGATACCACGTGAGTTCTTTAAGGCAAGTCGTGACCTTAACAGACATATACGACCGCTGTAAAGAACCGTGCATGTGATGCAGATTTCTACATAATGGCAAGAAATTTTAATAATAACACTGCCGAAGAAGCGTGATCTAATAGATTGTAGGAATTGCTGAATACTATACTAATGACCGGTGTAGGAACTGTGGAGGAGATTCGGAGAGGGAGACTGTTGTGCACTTTCTCTGTTAGTGCGCCGGTCTGGCTAAGTCGAGACCGAGACAACTTGGTTAGTTACGTCAACGGCACAGGGTGGCTGTAACATCCTCTGGTTTCAACGGGGGTTAAGGTAACAAAACGGCACTTACGGTGCTAATTGAGTCGACGCGTCTTCTTCGACTGCCTTCTAACCTAACCAATGCTAACGATTACCACAACGGATCATTTTACAACTCATCTCACGAACCGTTAAAAAATCAATACGTAATGAACAAACATACTGTACCGATCATGTATGTTGCTGTTAGGTGAGTAATTAGCGTCTTGATCCTAAAAGCAGCAGAACCGCAATTCAAATCAGATCCACCATTCTTCTATTTTGACTACGCTAAAGCGCCCTCCTTCGTTGGTATTTGAGCAATAAAACATCGACGAAGTAAAATAATAAAAAAAAAGCTCTCCTTTGGCACCAACATAACACCTGAGGCACAGCAACTCTACTTTACAAACTCTGCACGAGACGTAACCGCAGACTTGTCAAAAGAATTAAGTTTAATGTATCCTACTTATCAATTCACCAACTGTCTCTTCTCTACACTATCCCCACTATGCATTGCATATGTAGAAGAGCCCTCCTTAGCACTGGTCCAAGTAAACAAATCAGCACAGAATTTCACATAGTATTTTCTTTTTCGAAAATACAAAATATACAAAAGTTCATAACTACGTATGTAACTGCTGTAGGGTACGACGAATAAATACGAGTATAATGAAAACCATGTTGGAGGAGATGCCTGGCTGATTGGAATTAAAGACAATACACTCAGTCAGCTAAGTAAATGTATTACTGAAAGGGTGTAATAAACTTTTATGACATTGAATTAAATTGATACGAATTCGAATGAATGCGTCTATTAAATGTATGTCTGCATATTCGTGTGTTTGTTTGAATGTTTGAATTTGTATTGGCTGAATAAAAAGCAACATGAAATAAAATTTTTTCACTCTTTTAACAATGGCAGCTGATCCCTAACCATGATGGCTAACTCCACAAGGCGTCTTCAAAAAAAATACACAGAGCCTCAATTAAGATACACACGTTCATTCCTACATACACTTTATTCTGATCATCATAAAAGTTTGTCGTATTAAATTTTGTAGAGAATTTTCTTCTTCATTTTTGTTTGTTCTTAATTTTATATAAAAAAAAAAAAAACATCGCCGCATTCATGCATATGCCTACAAGTATATTTAATTTTTTTATCGTATTTCTTTTTCTATTTCCAAAGATCATTTCATGATTGATGGGATTTTATAGGTTGAGTGAGCGAAGGTATGCAGCAGCTGGAATTTTATATGGAAAGCCTTAATAAATCATTTGGCATGCAATGTTTCTAATTCCGATTATATGTATGTTTGTTTGATTCAGATTGTTTTGTTTTCTTTTTGCTTTTTGCTTTTTATTATTATTATTTTCTTAACAAAATGGTTGCAATCAAGAAGTGAATATTAAAGGTGTCACGATACATTCACATTTAATTTTCGAACATCTAAGAAGCCATTTTTATTATGTATTTCAACCATTTTAATTCCAATTATTAATGTATACTTAAGCAGACTAATAATAATTTCTTTAGAAAGATACATGATTACGCACAAACTTCAAATCGGATATTGGCTTGCATGCAAGCCGGGTGCGTTCATGAAATTGTAAGTTTCTAAATTATGTGAAGATTTCAAGATTTTTAATTGAAATTCAGGAATCACAACATACGTGTATGTATACACACAGAAAAATTTCATTTGCGGCATCGATTTTGCTTCAGATGTGCATTAACTTGCTTTTATATACGAGGTTTGTTCAAAAGAAAGGGTGAATTTTGTTTTCTTCGATTACAATGGCGTGGTGCATCATGAGTTCTTGGCAACAGGTTGTACGGTTAATAAGGATTACCACAAGAAAGTTCTGCAACGTTTGCGTGAAGCATCGGAACGATCGGAATTCTGGAATAAAATCATGTATTCTGCATCACGATAATGCACCAGCTGATTGATGTGTGATCAATGCTTGTTCGTGATATTTTGGCCAAAAACAACACTCTAATTATGCCTCAACCACCAACCAATTCACATGATTTGGCTCTCTGCGACTTTTTCCTATTCCCAAAACTGAAGAGACCAATGAAAGCAAAGCGTTTTGCCGCAATTGATGAGATGAAGTCAAAATCGAACAACTAGCCGATGGCCACACCGAAAAGATCATTTCAGAAGTGCTTCGAGGATGGGAAGGCGCGTTTGCATTATATTTAATGGGGATTACTTTGAAGGTAGCAAAATGGATATTGATGAATAAATAAATACTTTTCAAAAAAATCCAAAATTCACCTTTTTGTTTGAACAGACCTCGTAATATAAAGGGTAATTGGTTGGTAATTCACACATTAACGTCAAGTTTTTTGCCCAACTGAATGTGACATTTCTTTGTTTCAGTGTATGATTCAAATTCAACCATGGAGAGGTACACAACTGCAAATGGTATTTCATATCAAAATGCATTTCGTGCACTTTGCGATTTTTTTGGTCAACAAAATCGACCAAATGTGTCCATAATCGGGAGCATTGTGGGCAAATTTCAGCAAGCCGGTCGTGTAGGAAATGTAAAAACAGCTGTGTATGCTCGCCCAGTTCGTTGCTGTTTTAACATCGACTCTTCGTCGTGCCGAACAAACGGCGAATAGACGAAACATGTACATAAGTGTTGGAAATCTTCATTTATATGTTTTTTAAAATATTTAATATACCTGTTTTATGTTCAACAAAAACTATCTAGTTACCCTTGCTTTATAAATTTTCACTCTGAAAAATATAAAAATTATTTTTTGTAGATTGTCAAATAAATGGAGTGATAAATATACTTTTGAACATTGAAGAACGACTTTTATTTTTATTAAGAAAGAAAATAACGTTTTTGGCCTTTTATAAGTATGTCCCCAAGTTTACATTAGCCAAAGCGTGACATGCTAATCACAGATGAAGCAGCATGTTCGGTCATCTTCTGTGCGTACTCATACAAAAACGGGTCTTACGAGCCCCCTGCAAATAATATTGGACTGCGTAGTCTCTTTCAGCTGAAATGGTCCTATGTAATGCAGCCGTGGACCATGTAATTCAAAACAACAGGTTTCGTTATACGACAAGGATTCGTGCCTTTCTTCGTATTTACGATTACTTCGTCGCATTAAAATTACTTTCTCTGAGGTGCTCCACGGAGTGGTTCCATGGAGTAGTTTTTGGGTTAGTCCGATGGGTTATTTGGTTCACTCCTAGGCCATTGCAATGTTAAATAGATCATGTTTTCTGCCTACATTTCGGATAGTCGGATAGTCCCCTGTCGACTACACTTTACATGAATGACATGCATGTATGGACTAGTCACATTACGTGTACGGCATTATAATTACTTCTATTCGTATGAAATAAAATACATAATCCTATAACACATGGTAACAACTTTTGTTTTTACTTTTTTTTTAGATGGAAAATTTTTAAAATATTGTAACCAATTTCAAGTCGAAATTTTCTGCTCTTTCATATTCATTATAATTAACAACAATTTTGTTTTCAAATCAAACTATTTACCTAATTTGGCAGTCCAATACTTCTACAGAAATATTTAAGTGTTAATTAAATTAAAAAATACTTTTGCTCCACTCGTATTGTAAACATGGATACAAAAAACAAATGCCGAATTGTTATTTCTGTGGAAGAGCAACTGTGACTGGAAAATACTGTATTGAAATATTTGTTTAGAAATAACAAGTAGCAACTGCTCACAGACCACAACATTTGAAATTTTAGCGTCGGCATTTTCGACGATCGATCAAACATTCTGAATAAAACAAAAGGATTTGATACCGTATCCCCTAAGTACAGGTCACACTATGAATTTAAGCAACTCTTTTGTCATTTTATAAATGTTCTCTGTGAAATGTTAACATTTTACAACCCAAAGCAAACATGTAAATACGTACGTACAAATGTGTGTTTGTGTGTGTGTGTGTGTGTGTGCGTTGGTGTATGGAAAAGCGTGATGATACGTACTTACTTATTTATGCAAGTAGGTTTGTGTACAAACAATTGCGGATACGGATATTTAAGTATCGAAGTATTTAGTGCGTGCATTTCAACTCATACGAGTAGTTTCGGCCAACAACCGTCATCGGCATGTATCGTTCTATCGTTTGAACACTCATCCATGTCAATTCGAATTTTTTCTGTTATAAACAATGTTGACTTTAATTTGTGCAATGTTTTAGTTATTTTTATTTTTTTTAGCATATAAGTGTGAAAAATTTTAAATTTTTTTTTGTGACTGGGCTGACTTTTCATTAAGGCGCAACACTATTAAAAATTTGTGTAGCATTTTTTTTTTTTATACATATGTATGTATATGGATATGTATGTATGTATGTATGTACATATAAAACTGCATTTACAGTGCTCAGTCTGTCACTTTTGCATAAAAAACATGTTGAGTAATAAATTATATGCGTTTATATCGTTTTCTGTCTGTATTTTATGTCTGCAAGTGTGTTTGTTATAAGTTTTCTTATCAAAAATTCAAATAAAGATTTTGAAATTTGTTTAGATGATACTTTCCAGGTCACGAATGTGTGTCAAAATATATTTTTAATGCACCGCAGGAATCTGGAGTTTCTCACTATTGAAATAATACTTTTAGTTGTTTTAACTTTTAATTATCAGATGAAATGAAATCGATCGAGTCTTGAATTGAAAGGCTTATTTCAGAAATATTTTCGAAAACGAAGAAAGCGAAATTTTAAAATAGATTTATTGTCTGTATACTGAGGGAAAAATATTGTCTTATAATGGATATACTAAATACAGTGTAATCTCGATATTTGGCACACCGCGGTAATTCCGACACTAAAACTTTCCCCCTAAATAGACTCTGTATATCGGACATTGTAATTGTTTTGTTCTTCAATATTCCTAATACTGAAGTGTTGTCAATGTGTCTGCACACAAAAATTACTTTCTTAAAGTTTAAATTGTACATATATGTACCGTCAGTGTCGAAGGGATTAAACAAGTGAAATGTTTCTTAAAGAAAATAATTCCTCGAATAAAGCAATTTAACTCCTAGATAACGTAACATGCCATCCAAAATTCCTATTTATAAAGCATTTTAAAAATTAATTATCGCAAATGAGGGTGATAATGGCGATGGCTGAAGTAGTCTGCACGTTGACTACAAAACCAAAACAGACCTGGGCACAACCGCAGTTTCAGACTAAAATTATAAAAAGAAAAAAAAGTCTCGTATTTTTCTCTAGTGTGTCTTTATGTGTCAGTTGTTGTCGGAAGATTTCAGTGGCGAATGCACAGTCGCTGGTCACTGAACAATACCGGCTTCAGCTGATAGCAATCCACAATCACATCAGAATGCCCTACTTCGATTGTTATAGCACCGGCGAAGTAAAGTAATAATAAACAAAAGGCTACTAAACCGAAGCTTCAGCACTGCTATCAGCAAAGAACGTGCAAAAGCAGAGCTGCAAAATAATTAATTAAGCTTCACCTCCTGTTGTTTCTATAACTATACCGTTCCTATAGTTCCAGCACAATGCATCGTATGCGTAGGGGTCATCTCCTGAGTGCTGGTCCCAGATAAAATAAAAGAAAAAAATTTTCACTATGACTTTTTCATCAAATTCTTAATGGGCGGTGGAAATAAGGCCACAAAGTAGAAATGAAGTAAAGCCCAAAACATGCAGCCATTTTTCAATATGAAATACCCCAAATATCTTTTATGAAATATTGCCCAAAAATAATGAAATATTGCCCCGAAAACTTATATGAAATAAGGCCCCAAAGAGGGCCGGTAATGCAAAGAAGCTGTATTCAGCGCAGCCGGTGTTCGTTATACCATAGAGGGGAAAAACCTTGAACTCGTGCAAAGGCCGGCCATGCCAAGAAACTCTTTAAGTTTGTCAAAATGCTACAAAATGAAGAGTTTGGCAAAAGGCGAGAATTGGAACTTTATATCAATAGTGATGCTATATTTCATTTCTGTTAATCGGACTGTTTGTTATTTCATTAATTTGTTTGGGGGAGTTATTTCATTTATTCGAATTTTAGTGATATTTCCAGATTTGTGCTATGATAAAAAGCCAACAAAACGTAATAGTATTGTTTTGAGAGGCTTTCTTTCATTTCTTTATTTTGAGGTATATTTCATTATGGGAAATTATGACCCCAAATAAAAAATAAAAAAAAGTCCCAAAATTTTTCAAAAAAATTCCCCTTTGGGGCTTTATTTCTTTTCACACTTTGGATGCATTAAAAAATCTTTGAAAAACGTAACTTTTTTATTCTCCGATGCTTTGGATAATGTGGATGAAAGTATTCTCCAAAAACATTTTATAAAAACTAAATCACTAAACAAAATTGTAAATTACACTGAAATATACTGAAAAATACTTGACGAAACAAACAAAAAAAGTTTGCTTCAAGTATAACAAAACAAAAACATGTGTGCACAGTTAATAATGAAAACAAAAATTAAGTAATGAAAAGTACTATTGTACTATGTTAGAGATGGTAAATTTAGTGCTTCATTTAGAAGAGAAAAAAATAATGGGGAATTTTTTCTCGTATTCTATTTATAGAATATATATATATAAAGCTAATAATTTACATCTACTAACAACCACACACAGTGGATAAAACACGAAGAACGCTGATGATGAAAGTGTAGCAAGTTTCGAAAAGGGCATGTTGTTCCGTTCTGCTAGTGCATGTCAGTGTAATTTACAATTTTGTTCTTCTGATTGACTTTGTTTCTTAGCATTGTAGCGATTTTATTTCCGTGGTATACTCAACCTCTGTCCAGGTTCGTTACAAGAAAAATATGAACACAATTTGTTTTATATTTTACTATTATTTTATTTAATATTCATATTTTTTTCTCTAGTAATTATTCTAAAACAATTATTTATAACTATGATTCTAATTGTGCTTTTTTCCCTTAAAAACTATATGTGAAATTTATTATTACATACCGTATGATATTCTCATACAGTATGAAAAATATCATAAAGCATTTTATTACAATTTATTATTATTTATATTTATAATATTTTTCATACTGTATGAGAATATCATAAGGTATGTAATAATAAATTTCACATATAGTTTTTAAGGGGAAAAAGCACAATTAGAATCATATATATAAATATAAATTCCCAAAATAAATTCAGTTGATATAAAATTATTTATAACTTTTGAAAATGCTTTTATTTATTTTTTGTTTATTTTAATTCTATTTTTTTCAGTTAATTCAGATAAACTAGATAACTAGATAATACTAATTCTTCATCTTTTGTGTACTTGATTCAGAATGACCCAACATGGTTAATGGCAATCAAAATTTCGTATGGCGAATAACGCAAATTGCTGTCCGTGTGAACATAGTAAATAAAATAGAAAAAATTCAAAAAGTAATTGTTGTTATTAATATAAAATTTTATAGCTGCAGCTGCAATAGCTTAGGCTGTGCTACATATGTATGTTGGTGCATGTAGGATCCTGCATTACTGAAGTTATGTAAAACACTGGCTCTATTTATACCATGACTACTTATATTATTGTTATGATAGATTGGCTGTAACATCGATAATGACCCTACGTTGGCAACAGGTACTGCAGATATTTGTTCATGAGATGTTTCATGCAATTGATGCGCATGTGCCCTAGCAGCGAATGGATGACCATGTAGAGGAGAATGAAGGCTTTTAGTGGACATGCTCATGCATTGCATTGAATTTAAGGGTTGTAGCGAATGTGGCAAATGTAAACCTGACTCCAAATTTGCATGTGTTCGATTGTTATAGTCTGGATGCTGTAGTTTTTGATTTTGCTTGCGTTGTTTGGCTCGTCGGTGTTGGAACCATATTTTTATTTGGCGCTGACTCAAACACAGCAATTGTGCCAATTCTGATTTACGGGCAGTGGGAAAAGGATCAGAGCTGCAAAATTCCTTTTCCAATTCCATACGTTGACAGTCACTATATACAGGGTGGCGCAGAATGAGCTATATGGTTTTAATTCTTTATAACTTTTTTAATTATTATTTCTTCTTTGTTTTTTTTTTTCAGCATTTTGTGCAGAAGATTTGGGGAATTATAGAATAGCACATAAGACATACAGTACTTTAGGCAAGTTATATAGTAAAACTAAAGATATAATAAAAATAAACTAGATTGCTCTAATTTAGTATATAAGATACCTTGTGGTGGTAATAGTGGAGAAAAATGTGATAAAGTTTATGTGGGAACAACAAAGAACAAACTTAGAAATAGAATAGCAGGTCATAAATCGGATCAAAAATACACACACATTAATACACAAAAAACTGCATTAACTTCACATTGTGCGAACTTGAATCACTTTCCGAAATCTGATAAAGTAGAAATATTGAATAGAGAGGATAATTACAAACGTCGTTATATGTTCGAGATAATAAAAGTACCAATAGATAGAAGAATTAGTTTTAAGGCAGATATAGATAATATATGTAACACAAAATTATAGATATTTAGCTAATAAAAAATGGGGACAATTTATATAATATAATAGTAATTTTCTATAAGTTTTTCTATTATAATTGTTATTTTTTGATATATATTTATTAAGTCTGAGGTCTTTTTTTAATTTATTTTGTTTTTTTATTATTCGATATTTCGTTAACAGCTTGTTAACATCATCAGGAATAATAGGAAATTATAATTCTTTGAAATATAAAAATATTTTTTTTAATAAATTAATTTTTTAATAAATATATATCAAAAAATATAATAAAAAAGGTCAATTAATAATATAATTATTATAATTGTTAAATATTTCATATATAGTTTGAGTTATTTTGAATTTTTATTAAAGAAGAGAAGAAATATTTTTCTTCAAAATACTTTTATATAATTGACAAAAAAATTTTTCTTTTCAAATAATATAAAATATTTTGATTTTATGTTTGTTAAATAATTTTAATCGAAAAAATTTCAATTTTTCCTGAAGATGCTAACCAAGGGTTAGCGAAATATCGAAGAAAAGAACAAATAATTTAAAAAACTTTTTATATAAAAAAAAGACCTACATTGCTAAGTGCACTAAAGCCCCGATTTGCTTCGTTAATGGGGATGGGAGGAATGCGACGCAAATTGAAACGACGCAAATTATTGAGTTGCTTTTGTAATAGAATGCTTTATGATATTTTTCATACTGTATGAGAATATCAAAAGGTATGTAATAATAAATTTCACATAGAGTTTTTAAGGGAAAAAGCACAATTAGAATCATATATAGTTATAAATGTTATTCAGCAGATAAATCTAAATTAACAACAGTTGTTTCCATTTGGTTAGGTGGTCTCACTGTTTTGTTAACAAAACTGTCTAAGGTTTGCTGAATTGTTAAAGATTTGTTTTGCGCATAGATTTCCTTGTAGCAACTGATGGCGTGCTCAACAGATGATTGTACGCTTAAGCATAGATTTTCATCGGGATCATTTTCAGTAAATATATCCATTGCTTGTGAAATTAATTGCAAAGCTTTGGAAATATTGGAAGTTGTTAACTTTTTTTTCTTTCAAAGTGACGCAAATAGAAACGACGCAAATCGAAATCACAACAACGCAAGTCGGATTATAACAATTTTTAAAAAGCGACGCAAATCGAAAAAACACAAATCGGATCGACGCAAATCGGGGCTTTAGTGTAATGTTATTACATACAGTAGAAAGAGAAGGTAAAATTAAACGAAGAATTAATATAAATAATAATAAAAATAATTTTAAAATTAGAATCATATATAAAGAGATATTCCCAAAATAAATTCAGTTAATATACAATTATAATAATCGCATAAATAAAAAAGTTATAAACCATTTAAACCATATACTCTGTATCACTACAACACGTGAACGTTTTTTTTTAAAGCAGCTGTCACAATGGGCCCATAATAAATTAGACCCAACCTTCAGCAACCTTCCGACCAAACCGAACCTAGTTCACTATGCCTGAAAACAGTGTTGTAAGCGGTAACTGTAGTGGCAGCAGCTGCTACAGCCAAAGCGGCCTCAACTTCACAGCACTATCTTGCTGCATGTCTAAACCATTTAAAACATCGTGTCCATGTGCACTATAATTACTGGTACTAGTATTGCTATCATAAGCTTGCCACATCGATAATGAGGCTACGCCGGCAGCAGCCGGTTGATGCAATTGGTGCGTAACCGCCAATGCTTGACCATGTAGATGAGGATGTAGTCTCATAGTGGGCATACTCATTGCCATAGAATGTATTGGATGGAGTGGACGCTTTAAATGCAAGCCTGGTTCCAATTTCGGTTTTGTGTCCATTAAATTCACATAGTCTGGCTGTTGCACAGCGCTTGAAGAGGGCGAGCCGACTTTTTTACTTTGTTTGCGTTCCTTGACTCGTCGATTTTGGAACCAAATTTTTACTTGACTCTCAGAGAAAGACAACGATTTTGCCAGTTCTGATTTACGAGCAGTGGAAATACGATCAGAGTTACAAAATTCCTTTTCCAATTTCATACGTTGATAGTCACTATATACAGCACGAGATTTGTTCTTGGTTCGTGTTTTACCTTAAAGAAAAAGAAAATAGAGGACGTCATAAGAAAACATTAATTAGTAAACTTTAAGTAATCTGTTTACAATAATCACTACATGGTATTAGAACGTCGAATTGAAACAAAAAGCATTAAAAATTACTACATTTGAAATATGAGAAGCATTCGGTTCATATTATTATAGTTTCCAAGTAAGTATGTAGATACATATGTATGTATATGTACATATGTTTTCAAAAGTGTTATTTAGAACTGTTTATCTGGCAGCAAAATACTATTTAATTTATTTTTTTTTGTTGGTTTTTTGTTTAAGTTACTTAGTTTTTAATTAAGAATTATTTGGCCGGTACTTAACGCCATCACCGATTATAATTAGTATATCTAATTCTTACCTTCAATAGGAATAAATTGTCCTACTTATAGTTTTTGTTAGCGTGTTTGTTAACGTGGTTAACTGTGCACAGAGAACCGTAATCGATACAGTTAGCCGTGATGTGAGTGTTAACCAGTGCGAGTGCGACGCAAAACTCTCGAATGCCAAACAACAATCACAATAAATTAATTACAGTTTTGTATTAATAATTCATACCAATTAGTACAGTTATAGCGAACACCGTTTATAGCAAATTTTCGCCTATAACGAACTGTTTCTTAAAACCCATAAACAAAAATGCATGGAAATGTACAAGGTGGGCCAGAAAAAGTCATCCGATATTGTTTGGCTCTCATTTTTTTTCTAAATGAAAAACTTCTATTCTGTTGTTTGATTCTGTTTATCTGAACCTTTAGAATTTTATTGGTCAAGTCGAGAAGATGTTATCGGCCTAATGGGCGCCGTCACAATTGATTGCTATTCGGGCTCGTTTTATGGCATTTTTTATCACTTCGGCGAGCAGTTCGGGCGACAGATTCTCGCACTCGTGTCGAATGTTGTCCTTGAGGGCTTCCACGGTCTCGGGCTTGTTCACGTAAACACGGAACTTCAAAAAACCCCGCAAAAAAGTCTAGAACGGTTTAATCGGGCGATCTTGCGGGCCAGTGCAAATCGCCAAAACGAGAGATGAGGCGACCCGGGAACACCGCCTATCGGTTGTGGCTCGGGTAGTGTGTGCCGTTGCTCCGTCCTGTTGGAACCACATATCCTCCAGTCCCAATTCGTTCAATTGTGGCAGAAAAAACTCGGTTAACATGGCCCTATAGCGCGCACCGTCCACTGTTGTCGTTTGACCAGCGGCGTCCTCGAAAACGGGCGCTCTGGCGCCGGCCACTCTTGTCAGCGTCTCCTGTGCTCCCATACTCTGCAAGGTTGGTGGCAGTGTTTGCGCAGTCGGTATCTGGCAATCGGGCTGCGCCAACACCACAGACGAATTGTTACGAAAAAAAAAAATAGACACAATTATTCCGCGTTCTTGGGGAATCTATCGCTTCATGGCTGGTTCACTTGTATTCTACATCTGTCTAGTTCAGAAATGTCAAAACAGGGTTGTCATTGGCCACCATTTGCAAAAATAAGAGCATCTTCCAATAGGGTGATTTGTTTAGGCCCACCTTGTACATATACGGTTATAACGAACAAAAAAAAATCGGAAATTTTTGTCTGGCGTATTTTGAAACTTAAAATTATTTATCACAATTTTGTAGCACTAGCAGTTATTCTCTTAGTTAGAAAATAAATAATAAAATTAAACTCATGGCAACTAAAGATTTCAACGACACAAAAATTTAATGAAATTATCTAAATATTCTATATTATTTGACCTTTTTTTGATATGAATGATATTTATTATTTACTTCCTGATGATGTTAATAAACTGTTAACGAAAATAAATACCAAAAATACAATTATAAAGGGTTAACGAGATTGCGCTTAACAATTAAATATAAAAGAAATTCTCTAAATATAGAAAAAAGAACTTAAGCAAAAAAACCTTAGCAATTTTAAAAAATAAAGGAAATATTGGAAACAATATTGTGAAGGCCAATAACAAATTATTTACTCCGGTTATAACGAACTTTTTCTATAACGCGAACTTCGTTATAATCGCACTCCACTGCACAATCATTGTCTTTAGCTTATTTAGTGTATATTATTTTAGATGCATGTTTTACAATATATGTACATATTTTATTTAATTTATATTTCGTTGCTATTGTAGAAAAATTTTATATTATTTTCTTTTATAAAAAAAAACTATGCAGTAGTATCTAAAGTTTTTGTCCTGGGCTAATTGTCATCTCTTTATTATATCACTTACCTTTCCTTCATAGTTTTTGACAGTTCTAAATTACCAATCATATTGAAGATGGTATTGTTGACAAACCAAATTAAATAAACTAAATTACATAAAAATTAAATGCCTGAAACTTTTTTGGTAAGTTGGAAATCATCATCCATCATATTGCAGTAAATGCAATCGGGATCATCTGCACTTCCCATTCGGTACAGGTACTTTCGGAAGTATCCGTGGCCCGGAGGAATTGTCAGGGAGTAGTTAACCTCCCACATATCGCCAGGACCGCAGTGCTCGAGACCGTGCGGTAAGCCGGAGCAACCCTAGGCGCCGCCGTCCGCTGTACCGTCTCGAGCACCTTGCGTTTGGTTCTCTCACCCAGTACGTCGCCCCAAATATCATTCCCATGCAGCAAGATCGAATTCGATCAAGAGCTCTGTGTCGGGCCGCCGACATTGTGACAGAAGGTGTAGCTTCACTGTCTTACAACTCTGATTTTGCACGTTCTTTGTCTTTATAGCAGTGTTGTAGCGTCTCTGATGTCAAGGAGACGTATGTATATATACGAGGTCTGTTCAAAAGAAAAGGTGAATTTTTGAATTTTTTTTCAAAAGTATTTATTTATTCATCAATATGCATTTTGCTCACTTCAAAGTAATCCCCATCGGATATAATGCCGGCGCCCCTTCCAATCCTCGAAGCACTTCTGAAATGCTTTTTTCGGTATGATCATCAGCTCGTTCTTAGATTTTGACTTTATCTCATCCAATGTGGCAAAACGCTTTCCTCTCATTGGTCTCTTCAGTTTGGGGAATAGGAAAAAGTCACAGGGATCCATATCTGGTGAATAAGGTGGTTGAGGCATGATTAGGGTGTTGTTTTAGGCAAAAAAAAATCGCGAACAAGCATTGATGTGTGAGCGGGTGCATTATCGTTATGCAGAATCCATGACTTTTTTTTCACAATTCCGATCGTTTGAGCCGTATTGCTTCACGCAAACTTTGCAGAACTTCTTTAACCGTACCTTTCCGTTTGAACAAACCACATATATGTATATGTATATAGCAGTTTTAATTAATTCTAAAATTTTATTATATATACCTTACCCAAAACAATGTAACATATTGTTGATAGGCTTCTTAAATGTCTGCATGTTCTCTTCTCCTAAAAAAATTATTAAAAGAAAAAACAAAAATTTCGTTTTAATTTACGAATTAATTTATTAAAAATCGTGAATATATCTAAAATTACATTGTGATTTTTTTTAATTTTAACATAGCATATACAATATACATACATACACTTATGTAAGTTAATTTTTTTCAAACATAATTTTTACATACATAAGTGAAACTATTAATATAATTGTTAATTATGCTAAAGTGAAGGGAAAAATCAAAAGCTTTCTCCGGAATTTGCCATTAAAATTACACCTAAAATAAAGATAAATAATTCTAAAATATTATTTTAAATATAATAAGATATTTGTATGTAAGAAATTATAAAAGCAATAAAATTGCTTTAAACGATTTTACTTCATTAGATTTTTTAAATGTATTTATGAAGAAATAAAATCTTAGAATTGTTTCTCTCAAATTTAACACTGTCTAAAATATTTATGTACATGATATATGATTAAAAACAAAACCACTTCACCATTTATTTAAATAAGAAAAAAACATTCTGTAACTGCACAAATGCATACATTTGCTGGAAATGTGAAACTAGTACGAGCGATTGATTTCTATGTTCTTTTTTAAAGGACGGCTAATAATTTAGTGGTTCGTAGTTATATGAAATGCAACACTATTTCCATCAAGTACCACCTGTTAATAGACTACTGTCAAATTTTGAGCAAGTTTCGTCATTTACTTTGCTTTACTATTACAAATCTTTAGGGTTATATTAATTTATTAAAATAATTTTTTTGAAAAAAAAATATTTTATTAAAAAGAAATAAAAAAATACTTCATATTTAGAAGGCAAAAACTAAAGCAACTCTTACAAAATTTTTTAAATTTTGCCACATATCTTAATAATTAATCGCATATCGATTGTTTTGCAAAACAGCGGCACATCTGCGAGGCATTGAAGTGATTAATTTATCGATTTCGTTTTCTGAAATGCTTTCCCATGCTTATTTTATTTGGAGGAAAAAAGTTCGTTTATTAGACCCTTGATGACGTTTTATTTTTCTGTCCACCATGTCCCACAAGTTTTCTATGGGATTTAAAACGGGTGACTGGGCGGGCCATTTAAGTAAATTAATATTTTCATTTTGAATCCAGGACTTAACATGTTTCGATGTATGTTTTGGATCATTATCGTGCTGAACGATCCATCCAAATATTTTTGTAGAGGTAGCGGTCCATAGTTTCGCTTATTTCATACAGAGGTCCGACTCCATAGAGTGAAAAACATCCCCACACCATTACATTACCACCGCCATGCTTAACAGTTCCCTTACAATACCTCGGATCTAACCGCTTATTTACAGGTATTCGAACACTTATTTTTTTTGAATCAGATCCTTTCAGGTTAAATTTAGATTCATCGGAAAACAATATTTTTCGCCATTCCAACACTCCAGTGTAAATGTGTCTTAGCAAATTCGATTCTCGCCTTACGGTTCTTTGGTGAAATAAACGGCTTTTTTGCAACTTTTCTAGAACGCATTCCTGCTTTTAAAGCTCTGTCTCGCACTGTTCTTTTATTTTTTTTTTTATCTAGGACCAGCACTCAGGAGATGACTCCTACACATGCGAAGCATTGTGCTGGGAACTATAGGAAAGGGATAGTAGGAGAAACGACAGGAGGTGAAGCTTAATTAATTATTTTGCAGCTCTGCTTACGCACGTTCTTTTGTTTTTATACTCGTAGCAGTGCTGAAGCTTCGGTTTAGTAGCTATTTTTATTATTATTTTACTTCGCCGGTGCTACACAATACCGACGAAGGAGGGCGTTCTGATGTGATTGTGGATTGCTATCAGCTGAAGCCGGTATTGTTCAGTGACCAGTGACTATGCCTTCGCCACTGAAACCTTCCGACAACAACTGCCACACAAATACACACTAATGCACATCAGAAAAATGCGAGATGTTTATTTTTATTTAAAAATTTTTTTGTCTGAAACTGGGGTTTAACCCAGGTCTGTTTTTTGGTTGTGTAGTCAACGTGCAGACTACCATCCATCGTGCCATCGCCACCCGCTGTAATATTTAAATCTAATTTGTTAGCAATATTTTGCTATGAGACAAACGGATCTTTTTTGATTTCTCGGATGATCATTTGGTCCTCGCGAGCTGAAATTTTACGAGGTCTTCCACCACTATGAATGGTCTCCACTGAACCAGTTGATACAAATTGTTTAATAAGATGACAAATAACCGATTAATTTATGTTGAATCTTTCTGAGAGACTTTTTTGTGTAATTCCACTATTATATTGTTTTATTATTTAATTTTTATTAAACGAATTATATTTATTTCTCGCCATTTTTGAAAATATTTCTTCAGCAGCTTCTTTGTCTTTTTTTAGCTTTAAAATTCAAAAATTTTATATTTTTTTTAACATTTGCACAAACTTTTAAAGCAAAAACAAATAACTGGATAAAATAACGGGGAAAAATTAGAGATGATTAAAATAGTATTAATTTTTATTAAAGTTTTAAGAACAGTTGCTTTAGTTTTTGCCATCCAAACGTGAGTCATTTTTATTTTTTCTTTATTTTTTTTTTTTAATACTTCCTGAAGATTTTAACCGAAGGTTAACGAAATATCGAAAATAAATATAAAAATAATAAATAAAAAGAGAAAAAACCTTAAAGCTTAAAAAAATATATTTTCTTTACTTTTTTTTATACTTAAAATGTTTTTTTTTTTTAAGTTAATTGTTTAATTAATATAGTCCTAACACCTCGTAATAGCAATCCTTAAAAATTCGTAAGTTCCCATTTTACAATATAACTTTGAAAATGGTATAATATTAGGTCAGTTGCTTTAGTTTGTGCCACTAGTGTATGTATCTTGCAAAATTTAGTGCAGTTATGAAGGAGGGGATTAATGCCAAAGCTTTGCATTGGAGATGCTTTATATAAATTTCTTGAAACCTGTGATTTTCTCAGCCATAGCCAAATACATAAAATGGAAAATATAACTAAAAGGAAATTAAAAAATTTTGACAATTGCACAATTGCTGACGTTAAAAACATAACTCTACAAATACTCAGTAGGACAATGGCTATGATCTGTTTATTCAATCATGGAAGGAAATATGTCTCAACTGATAAAATAAAGTTAGAAGAGTACACTTTCTAAGTTCCAGGTTCGATTTCTAGCAAAGACTCTGGTCTGTATCACTACAACACGTGAAAGTTTTTTCAAAGCAGCTGTCACAGTGGGACCATGGGCTGGGCCCTTTCTTTACATTTATATTCAGCAACCTTCCGACCTAACCGAACCTAGTTCACTATGCCTGAAAACTGTGTAGGGAATTATTTAACATTTGATTAGAACTAGTGTTGTTATTGTAAGTGGTAGCTGTAGTGGAAGCAGCAACGACAGCCAAAGCGGCCTCAACCTCAGCAGCACTATCTTGCTGTATGTCTATTTCTGTATTAGCTAATCCATTTAAAATATCGTGTCCATGTGCATTATAATTACTGGTACTAGTATTGCTATCATAAACTTGTCACATCGATAATGAGCCTACTCCGGCAGCAGCTGCTGCAGATATCTGTGCATGAGATTGTTGATGCAATTGGTGCGTAACCGCCAATGGGTGACCATGTAGATGAGGATGTAGTCTCATAGTGGGCATACTCATTGCCATAGAATTTATTGGATGGAGTGGATGCTGCAGATGTAAACCTGGTTCCAATTTCGGTTTTGTGTCCATTAAATTTACATAGTCTGGATGTGGCCCAGCAGTTAAAGAGGGCGAGCCGACTTTTTTGCTTTGTTTGCGTTCTTTGGCTCGTCGATTTTGGAACCAAATTTTTACTTGACGCTCAGATAAAGACAAAGATTGTGCCAATTCCGATTTACGGCGTATGGTAATATAACGAGATGTGATATATTCTTTCTCCAACTCTAACCGTTGATAATCAGTATATACAACACGATATTTGTCCTTTGTGCGTGTTTTTCCTTAAAGAATCAGAAAAAAGGGGTATTTAATAAAATAAGTAGTTGAAAAACACATTATTATTAATTATATTACATAATTTTGCAGAAAGTTGAAGTTTTGATGTGTTTTCTATAGAGTGGACTGTATGAAATGCATTGAGACGTTAATCTGCCTCCTTAATATATGACTTGGTGTGAGTAAATTTGGTGTTATATGAAGATGTCGATAAAGTAGTGTGAGAGAATGAGAAGTGCTGCAGTGTGAGATTTAGGTGATGATTTATTGGAAATATAATTATTGCTTTCAATTAATTGTCCATAACCAGTTTAGTATAAAATTTCATGCAAGATTAATAAATTTAGAAATACAAATTTAGACCCTGTTTATGTTGTATGTTTATAATCAAGTGTTTAATTTGAAGAATACTGATGCCATTTATACGGACTTCAGTAAAGCATTTGATAAAGTCAACCATCAACTTATTGTTGCTAAACTGGATCTATTCGGCGTAACTAATAACAGTTTAAACCATTCGTTTTAACAACAGTTCTTCTAAGTATATATATGTCTCATCTGGTGTTCCCCAAGGCAGCCATCTTGGGCCGATTCTATTTTCGCTGTTTATTAACGATCTTCCTAATGTTATCAACTTCGCCAATATACTAATGTACGCTGACGATGATAAAATCTTTTATTCTTTTAATAATTTTATCGACCACATTTATATTCAGAATGATCTCGACAACTTTTTTGTATGGTGCAGACATAACATGATGGAGCTGAATTTAAAGAAATGTAAATGCATGCGCTTTTCCAGAAGTAACCCAATTGCAGCTAACTACTCATTGGGAGATCATCAGTTGGAGTTAGTTGATTCATTTCTTGATCTTGGAATTTTACTGGATCCAAAGCTAAATTTTTCTTCTCATATTACCTTGGCTGTAAATAAAGCTAGAGGTATGCTTGCCTTTATAAAGCGCTGGGCTAAAGAGTTTTCGGACCTTTACATTACGAAACAGCTGTATGTGTCGCTAGTTAGACCTATTTTAAAATACGGATCAATCATATGGGATCCTCACTACAACTTTCATAATATTCGTATTGAATCTGTGCAAAAACAATTCTTGTTATTCTGTTTACGTGGCCTTCGATGGAGTTCCTCAACAAATTTACCTTCCTATACGAGTAGATTAGCATTAATAAAACTACTTACTCTCAAAAGTCGTCGTACAATGTTAAATGTGTCTTTTATGGTAAACCTTATCAATGGTAATATTTGCTCCGAATTTCTGTTAAATTCTGTTAAATTTAGTGTACCTTGTCGTAGTATTCGTCATTATAATCCTCTTGTTATTAACTTTTGTAGATCTAATTATGCTATGGCTGATCCTTTTACGAAGTTATGCCGACAATTTAATAATTTGTCTGAATTTGTTGATTTTTCTCTAAATAAATAAATAAAAACTTCCTGAAGATGTTAACCGAAGGTTAACGCAATATCGAAAATAAATATAAAAATAATAAATAAAAAGAGAAAAAACCTTAAAGCTTAAAAAAATAGATTGTTAAAATAAATAAATAAAATAAGCAAGTGTGTAGTTTTAATTCGTTTAGACTTACATTGAATTTTTAGTACAATTTCACTGTGATGTTGTGCATTCACAATTTACATTTCCATTAATTAAATTTTATAGCTATTCAATATCGTTTATGTTATGTTATATGTATGTACATAAATATTTTATGTGGATCAAGATTGAATTAAATATACATAGATAAATGTTTGTAAGACAAGTTAAATTAAATAAATAAAAGAAACAATTTCGTATTATTAATGTTTACAAAACAAAGCAATATTTCAATTTCTTTTTATTAAATATAATTTATTTAATAATTTAATAATTTATAAATATTTAAATTATTTAAATATTTAAGAGTTTTGATTATTTCTCTATTCCAATATAGAAAGTATTTTGCTTTATAAATAAAGTCAACGATATGGGAATCAGGTGACTTCTTTGGGAACCATGTATTGACTTCAATGCCTTTCCACATAACATCCCTAAACTATGCTATTACGATGATACATATGAACTCAAGCATTTTAAAATTATAATACTAAATCCCATTAGGGAAAGTTTAAGAAAATTAAATATCAATATATAGTACATATAAATATATATAAAAAAAATTCACCTCCAAAATAAAAATAAAATTACATAATTAAACATAATTACAAGAAAAAAAGAAAAAAACAAAATATTTTGGCAAAAAAATAAATATTAAAATATGAAATAGAACAGCAACAATGACAAAATAAAATGCCAAGAAGCACTGAATACAAAAATTTAGTGAAATAACAACAACAACACGAAAAGAAAAAACCACGTTACCGCTGACGACGAGAATGTAGGAATATAATACACCAGTGCTGGCACCATTTACCACAGTCTTGGCATTTCGCGTCATTGTGCTAAAATTTCATGAAATAACCTGATTAAAAAAAATTTACATTGTTGGTGCCATCGTGACTGTTCTGTGATGAAGGCGTAGCACTGATAATCGAGCAGTCTCTCAAGCGGCAATTAGCTCATTGGCGTCGACAATATAAAGAATATACAGTTGATTTGATATTTCTTGCGTAAAATATGACTGACCATTTCAGAATCGACTTCTGCAACATACGTGGCGAAAGGGCAAATTTTTTCTCTGTCTATGCTCACGTTTGTCTCCATCGGCCGGATGTTTTCGCCTTAAGTGAAATCCAGGTAACTGAGGATGCTGATCCACAGTATTTTCACATACCTGGGTATCACCTCCTATCCCTCTTACCTCTTCATACGCAATGAAGTTGTGTACCAGTGCCAGCAATATTTAGGCACGATTGATCCCGAATTTAGCTGTCTCGGGTTTCTTTACGGAAGCCCAAATATGGAAAGGGATAAAACTATATACAGCTACGATACCATTTCCGACTCCATATCGAAAATACTGGAAAATTATCCGGATAGTGAAATCGTTATTGCTGGTGATTTCAATGTTCATAATCTATCATGGCTTCGCCATTCGAGCCATACAACTTCAGAGGGCCAATATGTTGAACTATTCGCGGCGCACAATCGCCTACCTCAATTAGTGAATGAGCCAACACATATTCCGTGTGTTGACGGGCACCAATCAAACATCCTCGACCTCTTTCTCACTTCACAACCAGGCAAATATGAAGTGAATATTAGCGCACCTATTGGAAATTCGGATCACTGTACCATTTCTGCTTCCTTTTCGATTGCGGAACTTCGTAACGTTTCACAGCCAGCTACGAAACGTTTAAAATATATTTTCGAAAAGACGCGTTGGGCTGAGCTCAACGACTTCTTTCGGCATTTCAATTGGAAGCTCTGCTTCCTTGACAATGACGTCAATGCCATTATAGAAATGGTTGAAAATATAATATTGCTTGGTATGAAAACTTTCACTTGTAAGTTCTAAAATATTAGTTGTTCTGGAACGTGGTTTGCAGAAGCCATGTTGACGTGTATGTAGATAAAAGTGAACACGTTTAAATTGACAGGCTATCAGTTAGACTCTTTTCTAGAAGTTTAGTTATAACACTTTATTTATTTTATTTTTCCAAAATAAATTCGGTATGAGTAGAGGATCCAACGTATGCCTGGCTGACCGCTGTGAAAGCGATAAATGAAACTTTTTTAAATAAATATTCAATTCACAATAAATACAGAGACGACAAAAGACTGATTAAGGTTTAATCAATTGAATACCCTGCTAACAAACTCGACTTTAGTATGAAACACGTGTACTTAGTATTTTAAAAGTTTTATCTAATTTTTTGTATAATGCGATAACAAAGTTAATATTTATTTGTAGTTTATTCCGTTTACTCGTTTAGACTGAAATTCTAAATAATGTCGTTCAGTTGAGTGCTACAGAAACGGGTTTATCGTGTTGATTTACTCATCAAGAGGTATTAAATATTATATGCAATGCGGTACATTTGATGTGCAATGTCTGAGTTCTTTTGGAACATTTTGTTTCCTATAAAATACTTTTCAAATAGTATTGTAGAATTATCGTATATTAAACATTGTTATAGACACATAATAAAAAGATCTTTATAACGTGTCAAGCTAAAGTCAAAGTAATCCATCATGGTTGTCGTATTTGTAATTATTTATTCAATGATTTAAAGGAAGCAAAAGTAATACTGATTGTAAAATAATAGTAATGATAATTCAATATTTACGTTCAGTCAAATGGATTTTAAAACGTTGTGGGATATCAGTGAGAAATGGCGACAAAACGTCTAGAAATATTTTATTTATTTCTCGTGTGATTTTGCATATGATATGGGTTTTTTTGTTGAACGAAATAATTAAATAAGTATAGATATACATACATATGTAAATACATAAATATTGGGCCATAATATTAATTATTTTCCTTTTAATGATATTATTTTTATAATAAGAATTTAATTTGGAAGATTAAGTTAAAAAATATACAAATTTTTCTTTTAACCTAACTGTGTTTTAATACGACACTAGTTATTTACTACGTCTGAGACGGTTTTTTTTGGCAACTAACGGCATCTTTTGTACCAGTAATATGCTCCGTATAAGTGGCTGTACAGTAGAATCTCGAAAAAGTTTACTCGCGTAAATACGAACGTTGGCTAAATTTATGAAATAAAATAGTACTCATGACGACATACTTCGAGAAGTCCAATTATTGATGCCGAAGGTCGCTAAGAATGTTAATAGTAGCCTTTGTTGACATTGAAAATTGGAACATGGTTCAAGTTACGATAGATAACGATGATTCATAAGGGTTCGATGATACCGACCAATAACCAAAAGTGAGCTTCTCGACGGCTGTTGAAATATATATGTATATGTACGTTGATAATATGGTTTGAAAATTATAGCGATGCAAGTAAAGTGGCAGACCTAGTCGGGAACTATAACACGAAAAGAAAAAACCTAGAAGTCTGTTTAAAACCACTCTGCTAAAATTAATGGGCATTAATTGATGAAATGGAATTGAAAAGCAGTCAGTACATATTAAATCTGAATTTTCTTATTGTGGTGATGAAAACAAAAAGTATTATTTCCAAAAAAATCTATACATTTTTTGAATTTTAAAGGTCGCTAAAAAAGTTAATAATTCGAAAAAGTTAATTTGGTCAACTCTTACGAGACTCTACTGTATTGCTTTAGTAAACAGTCCCCTTTTTGTGCAAGTTGCTTGTGTGTTAATTCACATAGCATAAAATTCTTCTGCACTGATAGAAAACGCTTTATTCGGACAATGATTCATGCATTCCAACAATGAAATTTTGCCATTATAAATGCGCTAAGGCGGTCCTTCATTGTAGCAATGGAGAATGTTTCATTATATATGTACATGATGTTTTTTTTGCTGATCTACATACATATGTATGTCATAAATAAAATGAAATTTTTTCGTTAATTCGTTAAGGAAAAGTTTAACGTTAGATTGATAGAATTTTCCCATAACACCGCGTTAAGATTGCTGAAGCCTTTTACGAAAATGGGCGTTCAAATCAAAATGCATTTCGTGCACTTCATGATTTTTTTCGACAGCATAATCGACCAAATGTGTACATAATCGGGAGAATTGTGCGAAAATTTCAGCGAACCGGGTATGTAGGAAATGTCAAACCATCTGTGCATGTTCGCCCAGTTTGTTCTGCGGTAAACATTGCTGTTGTTAACCTCGACTCATCGTCGTACCCAACAAACAGAGATGATAACGGACTTCTGACGGTAGTCAGAAATTGGGAATATGGACCTGAACAATATGTGGTTCCAACAGGATGGAGCCAGTTACCATACAGCCAACTAACCAATGGTCGCGCGAGAAATTCAGTGAATTTATATTAATTTAATGAATCGTTTTCATTAATTTCATGATTGTGCTTATTGTTATTATATTATTTATTTATGTTTGCTGTTTTAATAAGCGCTTCTATTTATGTATTTCATTGGTGCTGATGTCAATTAGTCAGTTTAGACCTTCAGCAAAATTTTTGAAAAATGTAAGAAATCCCACACGTTTATATAAAAACTTCCAACAACCATTTGAGAATGCTCAAGTAAACAAACATTTGTATTCATGATATCTACATATATATTGTATTTAATAATATGATATCTTACTTTTATACAACAAATAACGAACTTATGTGCAGGAAAAACGCAGTCATTCGTATATTTGTTATGTACGAGGGCTGTTTGATAACTCCGTGATTTTTTGCATTTCCCTCGCATTAACTTCAAAGGGAACACTACTGTTATATTTTTACCAAGTTGGAAGTGTGTGTTTGAGAACGTGAATTTTAACGCAAATGGAAAAAGGTGAATTTCGTGTGTGATAGATCCATCACAATACCCTAGATACCAAGGAACAATCAAACCAGTGGGTTTCTTCGGCTGAACATGCACCAAAGAAGGCCAACGAGGATCTGTCAGCCAACAAGGTCATGGCCACACATTTGGCGAAAAAAATTGCAAATTCCATAATGAGGAAACTTATTATTTGTAAGTAATAAAAAATTGGCAAAACGCTGGACTAAATGTATTGATCTAAAAGTGGATTATGTTGAAAAATAAAACGCTTATTTGCCGAAACAAATTTTTTAATTCAAATAGTCACGAACTTATTAAACCTCCTTCGTATTTTAAAGATGGTTATGTAGAATGTTACATGCATGGAATGCAGGACTTCTGCTTATTCTATATATCAATATGTTATACTGCTTTTAAGCGAAAAAGAAAATAAAAGATATTACATTTTTTGGGTAAAAAAAACAATGAATCATATTTATTAGACAAAGTACATAAAGCAACAAAAATATTAATTTTTTTATATTTGCAAAAATATTAATTGAAACAATGTAAAGATTTTAATAAATACAAAGAAAAGGAAAAATTTTATTTTTTTTTTTTTTTTTATTTAGGACCAGCACTCAGGAGATGACTCTTACACATGCGAAGCATTGTGCTGGGAACTATAGGAAAGGTATAGTAGGAGGTGAAGCTTAATTAATTATTTTACAGCTCTGCTGTCGCACGTTCTTTTCTTTTTATACTCGTAGCAGTGCTGAAGCTTCGGTTTAGTAGCCATTTTTATTATTATTTTACTTCGCCGGTGCTACACAATACCGACGAAGGAGGGCGTTCTGATGTGATTGTGGATTGCTATCAGCTGAAGCCAGTATTGTTCAGTGACCAGTGACTGACTATGCCTGCGCCACTGAAACCTTCCGACAACAACTCACACACAAAGACACACTAATGCACATCAGAAAAATGCGAGATGTTTATTTTTATTTAAAAATTTTTTTTTTTTTTTTTTTTTTTGTCTGAAACTGGGGTTGAAACCAGGTCTGTTTTTTGGTTGTGTAGTCAACGTGCAGACTACCATCCATCGTGCCATCGCCACCCTCATTGAAAATGAGATTTTTCATTATATTAATGAAAATCTTTATTAATATAATGCATAGCATTTAATGAATGCGTTTCATTGCCTGAATGAATGAAGTTCTATCAGGGTGGAAAGTATCTAAGGTGTTATATAAAGGTTACCTCTAATATTGAGCGAATGAACTCCAATTTATGCGTTTAGTGTTGTAGTCTTAATATCTAAGCAAATAAGAATACATTTATTTAGCCATTAATATTTAAAGGAACAAATTTCTTGTTCTTCAAGATAACTTTCACAGAAATCACACCACAAGTTCTAACTTGCCGTTTTAAGTAATCATATAATATGAAACTTTCCTTGACGTCAAAACATCAGTAAAATGCCTATTACACAAATACATGCGAGCAACATTCCAATTATAATTTGAATTTGAAAGTCACAAATCTAGATTTTATAGATAAAATGAGCAAAAGCTAAATATACCTCAAATAGATAAGATAAAATAAATTAAAAAACATTGTAGAACAAAAACTGATCTCGAAAGAATTAAGCTAAAAAAACACGGCTACACATGCCTTTTGGATAACAAACAAGATATGGCAAAACAATTGTAGCAGGTTTATGTTTTACTTAACACAACATTTGTTATAAATATTAAAAAATGTACATAACAACCGTGGAAGTATAAAAGTAATTTACAATTTCTTCATCGTGTCATAAGAGAAAACAAATATTTTCTTATCAAAATCAAAATTCATACACATACGAGTACACACACATACCCATTATAACACGATTAACGCGGCTAATTAAAGTTGTTAATAGAAATATTGCAATAACTTACATTAAACACCCACCCACTATTTGCATTGTTCAACTCAGATAGTGTCATTTTATTCAACCAATACATAGAGTAGGTGTTGTTTTCGAGATTCGAAAATTAAAATGTTTTGATTTTGTTAAATTTACACGAAATAATAAAACTCAATGTCGAATAATTTATTGTTCTTCTTTTCGTTTTAATTTTAGGGCTTTTACAATTCTTTGTTTGTGTCTATAATGAAAAAAATTTTACTAAATAAAAAACAATGAAATACTATGTAAAATAAAGGTGTGAACAACTTTATTATTGTGTCACTCAGTCAAGTTTAACGTACGAAAAATCATTAGCTTTTAAATAGACTTTTGATGAAAACAATTTAAATGTAATTTAAAATTTTACCGACAAAATTTAAGCAATTTTCTTTAATTGGAAAGAACTTAAACTAGAAATACTAAAACATCAAAAAACAACCGCTGAACGCAATCTATAATATTCGGAACCACATATTAAGTTTGTTTTTTTTTACTCTAAATTGGTTACCCGCGGGATCACAATCTTACCAGAAAGCGTTTTCTTACACAAAAATTGGGTAAATGAGAGACGTTTTGTGGAGAGTAATGTTCTTGTTCTTCTTGCACGAAACAGCCCGTATTTTTTCTGGGGGCTAGTTTCGTCAAGAAGAACAAGCAATCAGCTGCTTCATAAGTAAACAATAATGAAGTAAAATTAAAAGTTTTTCCAAGAATGCAATGATCAAAAAATAATAGTTAATTTTATTTCATGATTTAGTTAAAAATTCTTTGGGATTGCTTTAATTAACATGTATAAACCAAATTATTGTGTTTTTATGTATCTATGATGTGTATGTCATCTCCCCCACAATCTCTTTCCTCTAGTCCCGGGATGATGCATCGCCCATCCAAGATAATAAATTAATTGATTCTGCAATTTTCATGATAGGTTGAAATCTAATTATTATTTAAATTCAATCTTTTTATTACGTACACACGAGGTGTGTTCAAAAGAAAAGATAAATTTAGTTTTCTTCGATTACAATGGTGTGGTGCATCATGACTTCTTCCCCACAAGGCGTACGGTTAATAAGGATACTAAATACAAGGAAGTTATGCTACATTTGCGTAAAGCAATACGGCTCAAACTATCGGAATTGTGGATTCTGCATCACGATAATGCACCAGCTCACACATCAATGCTTGTTCGTGATTTTTTAGCCAAAAACAACACCCTAATCATGCCTCAACAACCTAATTTTTTTATCTGGGACCCAGCACTCAGGAGATGACCCCTACACATGCGATGCATTGTGCTGGAACTAGAGGAAAGTGATAGTAGGAGAAACGACAGGAGGTGAAGCTTAATTAATTATTTTGCAGCTCTGCTTTTTGCACGTTCTTTATTTATAGCAGTGTTGAAGCTTCGTTTTAGTAGTTATTTTTATTATAATTTTACTTTGCCGGTGCTACACAATACCAACGAAGGAGGGCGTTCTGATGTGATTATGGATTGCCAGATTTGGCTCCCTGTGACTTTTTCCTCTTGCCAAAACTGAAGAGACCAATGAGAGGAAAGCGTTTTGCCACAATTGATGAGATAAAGTCAAAATCGAAGACGAAGCTGATGGCCATAACGAAAAGCGCATTTCAGAAGTGCTTTGAAGATTGGAAGAAACGCTGACATAAGTCAGACATTATATCTGAGGGGGATTACTTTGAAAGGGACAAATTTGATATAAATGGAAATGGAATAAATAAATACTTTTCTAAAAAATACAAAATTCACCTTTTCTTTTGAACAGACCTCGCAGGAGTTTAAAAAGATAAATTACTATTTCACTGTACGTAATTAAATATTTTTCAAATTAAAATTTAACGCAGGGTTAAAGTTGCAGCAGCTATAATATTTTGCTGTCTGCAAAAGTCATTACTATTGTGTATTTGTACTTTCGTCTAACTTGCCAAAAAGAATGTTTTGATTTCAAGTACTATTCGCAAATGTAGTATTTTTTTAGAGATTATAATTTTATAACTACTTTTAAACAAGATTATACGTACTATATATGTATCATGATAAAAGTAATCTTTTAAATGTGAGAATTTTATCATAAGATATAAAATCTTCCTTTTAATTTGGTAATTAAGATATTCAGGTCAGGCATGCGTGCGAAGGATTGCGTTTGAGAACTATAAGTATAATAAGTACGCAATTGTCCAAGTTTGATTACATATTCCAATGTCCATATACATATGTATGCTCTGTATAGCCGTCGCTACTTCAAATTGATAGCAGCTTGTATGAAGACAACATACTATTGGAGCTGTACAAATACCGTAACTACATCTTTACGCCGCTTTAAAGCATTTAGTGATACGCCAATTTTGTCATTTAGAACAATTAGTTAACAACTAAGTACATATAAAGACGTTTTTATTGCTTTCCATGTTATTGTTTATGCTCAGGGTTTTTTTTTTTTTATTGTTTCTAGTTACGTACATAATACGCCAAGTTATCACTTTACAGTTTATTTATTTTAATTGCTTGCTGTCGTCGTGTATGAATATGGATTTCTTAATTTCCCTGAAATATACCGACAAAGTGTACGACAGAATATGTACAATTAAATTAAATATATTTACACCTATGTATATGTATGTGTACATGTGTATATATGTATGTATATATAGAAACTGTGCAAAGATATGCCATACAGCCTAATAAATTAACTACCCCAACTCGTAATCTTGTGCACTTGAGATGGCAAGCTTTTTCTATTGTAAAAATTTCGTAGCACTTGCGGAGCTTCTTGGAAAACCATCCGCAAGTATGGTTCCAACAGAATAGAGCCACAGCACATACTGCAAGGATACAATGGCTCTCTGAACTCAAACTCCTTCGGTCTTTCTCGGCCTGCCTGTACATTTCTTAAATTTTTGTTTGCTGTGATGTTGCCAATAAGTGTTGCAAACGTATAGCAAATAAAAACTATGATTTTCATTGGAGTTTATTTACACCTGTCTAGCAGATTCTTATTTGATTATTTTGTTAGAATAGAGTAAGAATTTTTTTTTTTATCTTGGGCCAACACTGAAGAGATTACCCCTACACATGCGGTGTGTGAAGGTGGTGAAGCTTCACTTTCTACAACACTGCTTTTTGCACGTTATTTGTTTTTACAGCACTGTTGTAGCGTCTCTGATGTCAAGGAGACATATTAAATTTTTTTGAAGCTTCGTTTTTAGTAATTATTTTACTTCGCCGGTGCTACACAATACCGACAAAGGATGGCGTTCTGATGTGCCTGTGGATTAGACACAGCCGAAGCCGTTTCAAATGCTACGATGCAAGACCATTTGTACAAGATTGTTAGTTGGGCTCATAACACAGTACAATATTTTGCTCTGATTTCTGTCCAGTTTTTTCCGTGCTGAGCCTCTTAGTGCACTTTAATATACTGCCGTTTTAAGTTTCTTTTCATGGGTGCTTGTTTTGGACTACGGTTTTGATTTGTTGCCATGGATTATCCCCCTGTTGACGACCTGACTTTCTCTACGGCTTACGATTTGACTACGTTTTTGTTTTGGCTGAAAGGCACCAGGCCTGAACTGTTTGGGGTTGAACTAGATTTATTGTTTGTTAAATGTGGTAGCACGGGTGCCAGGAGCCGCAATTTGTGAGGCTTCCTTGTGGGAGCAACTTGGTGGCTGTGGTTTGTACCCAAATTGCGGAAAGAGCAGAATTTTGTTCGGTGTAGAGTGGCATTGCAACCGGGTGCCGTGACCCATAGATCGTAAGGAGTTTTAGACAGGCTCCCCTCCTCACTAAGTCGCAGGCCATGTCCAATCTCATGATCTCGTATTGGTGTTCATGTGCATGCATGTTCGGATCTATATACATGGGGCCGTTGGTGAGTGCATTATCTTCACTCGGTGTGCAGAAAACCGTCTTGTTCCGCCCTATGGGCAGGTACTGATGTAAATCTTGGATACATCTGATCCTAGCACAAGTAATTGTCTAAATCAGTTATGGTTTGCCATTTAACTTTAAAATAACGTCTTAAATGGGAATCACTCTGGAGTGATATCAATGGGAGAATCCGCATGGAACGCGAACCCCAAAAAAATCATTTAATACTCGTATATACTCCATTTTTAGCCCTCTTACTTTCTTTCCCCTTACTGAGATAGTATTTAATGGTTAACGATACTAATTAATTGAAAGAAAAAGGAACATTTTTGAACCACAAAATCATCAGTTCTTACGTACATAAATGGATTTTTAGTTCCGGGATTTACTAGATAAAATTGCCAGGAAAGCGGTAATACCAATATTACTATTAGAAATTTTCTTAGCAATTGCTTGGCTTTTGCTATAGCCAAAATGCATTAAGTACAAGAATTTTGTGAATTTACCAATTTATGTGCTTAGACAACATTAAAATTTTTGCAAATATTTCTGTTTTTTAGTTATTTGGGATATTCCGTTAATCAAAAAACTTTCTGATTTCCTTTTATCGAACTTACCCGTATAGTTCCGAAAATTTGAAATAATTTTAATTATAAAATAAAAAAAATTTTATCATGTCCAATATACCTCTTTATATACAAAATCAATTTGAAAATAATTTATATTTTTTAATATTTTTCATGACTTTTTCATAAGTAATATTTTCACCATAATCTCTATAAAGTGTTATAGTTGCTGACATATTCACATAAGAAAACAGTGACGTAAATTTGTTTTTTCTTTAATTTTGCCTCTGTCAGATATAAATTTTTTGATTGGCATAATTTGCGAACTTTATCGTTTAAAGTCAACACGATCGCTTTTATACGTCTGTTAGAGTTTTATTTTTTTTTTAAGTAACGCGTATATCATAATTCAAATATTGAATAAATGTTTATATGTGTGTATATGTATGTATATAGAATGTGTTAGAGTGTTCAATACGTTAGTCTTTATTCGGTTAATCCATTAAGTACTGTTTGCCCAATAGCCGGTTAATTTAATATTTACGATATACGAATTTATAGCAATACAAGAATGAAGTAATAATAGTTTATGAATTTTAATATTAATTTTGTCGGTTAACCAATTTTGAAATTTTAATCTACATACATATCGTCATATAAAACGTAAAACCATGTAAGTGACAAAATTTAAAAAATCGGGTTTTCTATTGAATATTGTGTACCATGTAAAAATGCCTGTCCAAGTAAAATAATCTATTTTATCAAAATCAAAGTGATTCTTTTAATTTTATGCGAGTTTTGGAGAAAATTTTTTCAGGTTGGTTACTTAAACATGTTTTCAAGTTTTTTTCTTCTGCTTTAAAATCTACAAAAGTGTAGTTACATGGTTTTAAGTTTTATATGACGATATATTACTTGAGTACAATTTTTTTTAATTCCTTGACTACGAAGAATTTTGCGTTGGAAATTTTTAACATTTTATTACGAACAATTACTCGGAAATACAACATTTCTAGAGTAAAGTCGTGGCAGAATATCAAAATTTTTCTTCAATCTATGAGAAAAATCATGGGACACAACTTCATTTTTAACACGAATACCAAAGAATGCATTTGGTTTTTTATCGAACAACACTGATTTTGTTAAAAACCATTGAAAAATGTGAATGTAATGATGAAAAAACCAAATGGGGCATATGTGTACCATTCAGCGCTAAAGGGTTAAGAGTAAAGTAACGCTTAGCCAATGATTGCTTACTACTATTTGTTAGCTTCTATAGGAAAGTTACAGTATAGTTATAGTGATAGACAGAGTGGTGAAGAGATAGACAGGGACAAGTTTCATTATCTTTACAACTCATCTTTTGCACGTTTTTTTTTATTTCAGGAATGTTGCAGGGCTCTACTGTCAAGGAGACATATTAAATTCTGAAACTATGTAATTATTTTAATTAAGCAGGCCACCCTAATGTTACTGATCAGCGAACAGTGACTATGACGTCCTGAAGAAACTACACAAAGCGAAATATCGAATCAGAATAAATATTAAATATATTAAAAAGGCCTAAAGCTTAAATAATTAGTGATTAATATAAAAAGAGGTCAAAAAACTAGAAAAATTAATAATAATAAGTCCTTCTTGAAAAAAAAAAACTTAGAGATATCTTTATAATGTTCTATTTTATTAGCTATTTATTAGTCACTTTTTGTTCTGTGTGGTTAAATTAATTTAACAAAATTCGTAGATTTCGATGAAATTTGCTATTTATTTGCTATTTCGGATTTAAAATTTTGAAAATTTTTTTTCTTTCAACTGGTTTTATTTCAACTTGCGGTAAATATTGTTATTTTTTATTAGCTGAATTTATTTGGGGAATATCTCTTTATATATATATGATTCTAATTTTAAAAATCATAAGAATCTTAAATTAGTATTCAGAAATTAGGAAAAATCCACTGATGAGTTATATAAGTAAGCATTAGCGATATAGTACTATATGGATATGCTTTCCTCCTAAGTTATTGAGTTTGCTTTTATAAAAAAAATACGTTATCATAAAGTATGTAATAATAATAAAGTATGTAAACTATATAACAAACATAGATAAACAATTGTAATGAATTTTGACTAATGTTGACAGAATAATTAAATTATTGTATTATTAAATATTTTACAATATTTAGTCCATACAGCTTTATTAAATTATTTAAATTTAAATTATTTAGCCTACTAAAGTTCCAGCAGATACCTGACACAATTTGGTTTCGAAGTTTTTAAATTAATCCTTCGTTCATTCACATGTTTGAAAAAATTTGCAACTTCATTTAAGTAAATTTAAGCAAAATTGTGATTTAAATTAAACAAATATTCAACATTTGCATTGTAAATTTCAAAGACTATTTCAACTCGATTATTTTACGATGGGTGATCTTGAGCTGTTTATATGAATTTTTTTTACACATTTCATTCTACAAAACTAAACTGAATTCAAATAAACAATTCAAGAATAAGTATATCTAAACAATTGTAGATATAAACAAATATCCATATATTTAATTGTCTTATCGTTAAGAGACAACACCTAACAAAAGATAAATAAAACTAATCAAATAGAAAAAGCACAAAATTATTGTAATAAAAAAGACATCTTTGTGGAAAAATCATGAAGACATTTTAATGCCCGTAGCTTCTAAAAAATGTTTAGTAAAAAAACAATTGCAAAATTTTTAACGCAACAATGTGTGTGTGTGTGTGTGATAAAAGTATCTACAGAGATTTTTTAAAACAAATATTCATTCTCAATGGCTTAAATGACAAAATGACGGGAAAATAGTGAACAACAGTCATGTTTGTATGGCTGTCATTTTATTCTATTGTTTTGATTGAAATTTGAAATGTTCCACGTTTCAGCCGTGTGCTGTTGTTTTTTTACTGCTTTAAGAGCTGCTAAAAGGTCTGCTCTAATAAATTTCAAATATTTGTGAACCTAAATGTTAAAAAGAAACGCAAGCAGTGTACAATGTACATTACCCAATAACAATTCTTAGTGTGTGTGTGTTTGTGTGGCTAAATAAAAGTGTAAAAGCAAATAGTTTGAAAATAAGACCGGAGATAAGATCCAAAAAAAATTTGTCTACATAAAATAGCATATTCTCAACCGTTGTATAGAGCAAAGAAAATTAAGTTTTTCTTCTAACTGTTGTAGCGCCTACTTATAAATGTGAGTTCTTTGTTATTGTTTTCTATATGCTGTGGCTCACAGCTTATTTGATGCAGTTAATATTTTTCAGAAAAATAATTTATAATTAGATGTGCTTTAATTACATTTGTACAGTACAGTATTTGGTCTCCTCTGAATAAGCTAAATTTGTTTTCATATGTAATAAGTGATTGCAAATATACAGACAGTCAAAAGTACATGTGATGTTTACTAAGAAACAAATTAAGTCAAAGGCAAAAATTGTAATTGTTACTAACTGACTGACACTAGGAGAAAGGAACAACAAGCTGTTTTCGAAGGCTGCTACCTACACCTTCATCCTCAGTGTTATTCGTGTTTTTTGCACTGTGTGTGGTTATGAGTGTATTCATATTCCAGAACGAAATATCTCTGTTTAAATGTTGGTGACAAAAATGTCTGCTGCGTTTCCTATTTAAGGCATTCAGCAATGGCTTGTTTTGGGCTATCCTTCCATGGCTTCCACTGATTCACGCAAAACTATTCACACAGTTTCAGTTATCACAGTTATCTGCATTACTAAACATTTAAACATTTGGTGTAGATGTTTACCTTTATTTTCAATTATATTTTCGTGTATAAACCTGTGGAAGATGTCTTTTTTGTCATATAGCAGTGTTGTAGCGCCTCTGATATCAAGGCGACGTATTAAATTTTTAAGTTTCGCTTTAGTCGCCATTTTTTAGAATTATTTTACTTTGCGGGTGCTACACAATACCGACGAAAGAAGACGTTCTGATGTGCCTGATGATTCGTTACAGCAGAAGCCAGACACACAAATGAACAACAGAAAAAATGCGAGAGAAACTAATCCTAATCAGCTCTTAACCTCAAAAAGAAACGTCAGATATCGTTCACGAAAAATCAAAAAACACATGTTTTTTCTAATAATTTAAAAAATCTGCGTCAAAACGATTTTACATATTCATTGATTCCTATAGACTTAAAAAATGTATCAGATGACGTAAATTTGACGAAAGTCAGTCAAATGTTTCGAGAGATATCGATATCGAAAATTTGTGAAAAAAGTGTTTGCTTTTGATTAGTCTGTAATTTCTGGTCAAAACGGTTTCGATGCGCATTTAAAAAAAATAAATTGAGGACTAGAGATGAAAATAGCGACTTAGTAACAGATTATTCAAAAAACAATCCGTCTTTTGAGAGCTAAAAACAAGATTAAAATGAACTCCCACAAGGTCAATCCGTAGATAATCTTCTGCAATTAAGGAAATATTTTTGTACGTTGAACTGTGACGGTATTTTAAAGCGTTCGCAAGAAATGTTTGTTTATTTTGTCTCTCAATGAAAATATAGACAGCGTGTAACTATAAATTTGTTCTTGAAATTATTGCACACGATTTTTTTTATTTGGTAATACATATGTATGTAGTAGAGGAATAAAAAAATTATATTTAAAGCCCATTTACTTCAACATCATAATTAAAAAAAAAACTAGTTTTGTCAAAAACGTACTTAAAATTTTCTATTTACATTCCTCTTAATGTGGAAATGAAAAAATCTTCTGTCACGAGGTGAGTTCTGCAGCTATTTGCATGAATTTTTTATACAAGATAAAGACCGATATGAAGAATTATTCAGCATTATTAACTCAAAAAGTGTAATTTTTGGATTATAACGTTATTTTAAGTAAATGAGCGATAAGTACATATAATATATATATTTCTACAGTAGACCGTACCTCAAAAAAACAGTGCTACGTACACCTCCTGATATAACGTATTTATGGGCAGTAATTAAAAAAAAAAATTTTTTTTTTTGACGCCGGTAGGGGTCGCCTTTTCTAAGTTTTCTTTATATCTTTGGCATTTGCAGTCAGATCGTAAAGAATGATACAATAAAATCAAAATAAAACAATAAAAAAATAATAATAAACAAAAAAGTTATTAAATGTTTACACGCAGGCGTGACTTTTGGCCCACCCTGTATAAACATATGGAATTTTTTAGCTTTCATCAGGAATTTCGTTAAAGGTCTACTGACGATTTTGGTATTAGCACCAAATGAAATGTGCATATGGACCACTAAAATCGCAATTAATTTCGACTCGCGTTGAGTAAATGGAAAAATAGTTACATAATTGCATTAATCTATAATACTTCATTATATGACTTGTAATTATTAAAAGAAATTTAATTCAAAACGTATGAATATCACATTCGAATAATAAACCTAAACGTAAAGCTGACCAGATGGGACGAACATAAACCATTGCTCTATCAGGAAGATATACTGCCAACATGAAAAAACTAACCCCAGGGACATTTAAATGATGAAAAGAAAATAACAAGTTCAAAAAGCAAACGATTTAAACCAGATTTCTGCAGAGCCACTTAGCTGGATATGAAAATAAAACAACCACTATTTTGAAAAAGGAAAGAGTGTCCGCAAAGACAATTAACATTTGTACGCCCTCATTGTAACTGTTGACACTTGCGGTTACAATCATAACAACATGATATTCCAATACAAAAACTTAAAAAACAAATTACGAAAACAGTTGAGTGCTGTGGTATGAGTAGTTGATGTATGTAGAGCAATTATCACCCCATAAAGGCAACAGAAAACAAAACGTCGTGGATGTCACAATTACAATAAAATTTTTCAAAGCATTTTGTATTTGAAATACAAACTTATTTCTAAATATAAAGGAATGTGAATTTGAATTTGAATTTGTTAATGTTTGTCACAATCCTGTTTACAAGTGCGTTGCATAAATATCCTGGGAAACATTTGTCTACCAGACGAAAGGCATGAACTTGAATGCTAAACTTTGTCATGCTGTTACAGATTTTAAGTGGCAGAAACATTACGAAAACACAAGTAACGAAAAAAATAAATTTTACTTCAATGTTTGTACAAATAAAGAAAAAGTTGATAAAGAACAATCGTAGATATAATTCTTTTTATGGTACACTGGGGATTTTTTGGTAGAATTGTTGCTGAATCCAAGAATCTAAAAATTGTTACAGAAAAATGGTATGCATGTTTATATTCATAAAGGGTATCCCATTAAGATCGTATTGATACCGACCGTTTTTGTAGACGATTATTAGCTTTGCTTGCTTCGTCGATTATTATTCATTTACTAATGGCTGTTAAACGATTGATGTAGTATCTCGAAATGCAATCAAGTAATTATCGAACTGAGTTCGTCTTTATCGAAGGTGTGCGCATACTTACATACATACATATCGTCATACGTAAAACCATGTAAATACACTTTTTTTGATTTTAAAGGAGAGTGAAAAAACTCGATAACATGGTTAAGTAACCAACATGAAAAAAGTTTCTTCAAAACTCGCATAAAGCAATGCCTCTAACAATCCACCCAACTGATTTGGAATACTCTTTAAGTTTTTATTTACTACATTTATTTCTGGTATATTAAAATCTCTTTGGAATTCTTTCATACATATACATGTGTGTATGTATATGCATGGATAATACATGTGCATATATACATATCCATATGTACGAGTAGTTTACACGCCTAACTTGACCATAGTTACGATGTTACAATTTGTGCATAGTATGTTGTCTGTGATAGTATTATTATTTCAACAAGAATTCGAAAGTTAAAGCTGTTAAATTTCTGATACTTTATGCTCTTATTTATTTACAAAAAAAAATTATATAAGAATATGGTAGAAGAAAAACTGTGGCTATAAATTCTTTTGCAAGTTTTATTTTCATGAGAGTCACCAAAGCGACAATATAACCATAACATTATTTGGCATTTTGTGGCATCCTAAGATGCTGTTAAATCGTAAATATTAGCTGCAAATTACACCATAAAATCATTTGATTCGATTTGACGTTGATTTTATATGAAAATATTTATTTTCTACGAACATATGTATGTATGTATGTACGTATGTATGTGGCATGACTGAATCCTTTTTGTGTGCGGTAAAATGCCATCATAAATTAATGGATTTATAAAGGATGTTTAATTCTTTCATGTTATTCATTGCTAATAACGATATTTTGTTTCCAATATAAAAGGAAGCTTCATTGCGCATCCCCCAATCGCCAGCAAAAATGTTAATTAGGTAGCGACAATCAAAATGTAGGCATATGCCCGCATTTAGTCCTCCTTTTTTTTTGTTTTTTTTTTTGTTTTGGACCGGCACTCAGGGGCTGACCCCTACACATGCGATGCATTTTGCTGGAACTAGGAAATTAAGTTATGGGAAGGAGGATAGAGGGAGTAGTGTTTATTGACATTTGATTTTAATCTTCCCAAGCTAAAAGTGACAGGAAACACCTCTGCGGGTAGTCTATTCCACATACGTGCCGTTCGGCCAAAAAACGAATTTTCCCTGTAATGCGTAGTGCGAGTCGCCGTCAAGTCGACCACAAATGGATGCGCTCTTAATGATGTTCGCGTCGTGCGCGCGAATGACCGGGTTTCGGGAACAAGTTCCCTGATTTCATTAGAACACCTCCCATTATAGTATCGATAGAACAACGAAACGCACCGCACGTTGCGACGATGCTCAAGAGAGTCAATAGAGTTGGCTACCCTACTGTCTCCTATGAGTTTCTTCGCCCCTTCTTGTACACGGTCGAGTAACTTCAAAATAGTCTTTGAATCACCGGCCCATACTTGAGAGTTGTATTCCATTTTCGGTCGGATGTATCTATATATATAAAAATATATATAAATAGTAAGGAGATCAGATGGGGTGAAGTATGTCGTACACCGCCTTAAAAAGCCTAGGCACTTGAATGCTTCTTTTGAGACCTGAAAAATATGCTCAGTCCATCGGACATCACACTGAATTTTCATGCCAAGAACATCGAGAGCTTCTCGTGAGGTCACCTGTTAGCGAATCATTCATATTCTGCCGCGTCGCCGCGATCATAGTTGATGTCGGCCTACGATCAAATGAATATGAATGGTAGATACTGCTGTCATCTGCGAAAGAGTGGAGAGGGTTTGAGGTATGACATAGGAGGTCATTTGAGGGCGACTCGCACTACGCATAACAGGGAAAATTCGTTTTTTGGCCGAACGGCACGTATGTGGAATAGACTACCCGCAGAGGTGTTTCCTGTCACTTTTAGCTTGGGAAGATTTAAATCAAATGTCAATAAACACTACTCCCTCTATTCTCCTTCCCATAACCTAATTTCCTAGTTCCAGCACAATGCATCGCATGTGTAGGGGTCATCCCCTGAGTGCCGGTCCAAGTCAAAAAAAAAAAAAAAAAAAAATTCTTTTACTGAATATATGGATTACACAGGGCAACAAAATCAAATTAAAAAAAAAATTAAACCACAAAATTTGTCTGTAAACTGGGTGCTACCAGTTAATTGTGAATAAAATCAGAATGGATTTTGGTTCATTTTATTTGTAACATATGCGAGTACCAAAATTAATAACAACATTTCAGATTTTATTTATTTTACATTTTTAATAAAATTTTTAAAAGAATTTTTCTGTAAATTCTCTTGAAAAAAGGGGTTTTTTCTCAAAACATTCAGAATATCTCATAAACTGTAAGGATTTACAAAAAAATGTATAATAACATAATTTAAATATTCCGTAGTTCTATCGAAGAGCTAGTTCCCTAGTTATGGCAAATTACGTTGTGCAACCTCCGCTTTTTTCTATATAACGGCAAATCTCGAGAGCTAGAGTCGATCCAAAAAAGTAATTTATAGGCATTGAATCGGATTCAAATTGACTATGAAAACTCAGACCAAATAAATTCTTGTTGACCAGTGTTATAGATACATACCTGTTTGCATGACAATCATTTTCATTTACTTAATCGAAACAAAAAAACGTTAGTACTACTTTCATACACACACTGTATTGGCCAAAAATCTAACCAATATATAGAAATGAAACAGTACTCATAAGCTGGTTGGTTGAATAGTTGGCTTTAAATTATGTTTAAGCCCCTTTTTTAGTGAAATTCACATCAGTTTATTTTTATGGTTTCCATAGTCATATTAATTTTGTAATGTTGCATGTTGTTATGGCTGTATAAAAGCATCTGTGGCATAACGACACAGTACACGAAAAATAACCTCCCATTCTGTACAGAGAATACAAAATGGCAACTAAACACAGGGCTGCCAGAAGCAGACAGATTAACATCCAGTACATAGAAGCCGAATGAAATGAATCGTTCGGCATTTATATTGAAAACAACAATAAAAAAAACTCAAATTCTTTTTGTTTTCAATAAAAATGGCGAACGATTGTTTTTAACTCGGTTTTTTTAAACAGGCAATAAAAGTGCTAAAATATTTAAATGCATACATACATACATACTCGTATATGATTGTAATTTCAAAATTGTGCTTTTTTCCCGCAAAATATTATTTAATATTTATTTTAATTTTACTGGATTTGTTAACTAATTTTGTAGACCTTTTAAAAACCACAAGTTGTAGGTCTTAATATAAATTTCAGATACAAATTTTTTTTAATATTTCTATTAAACTTTGTGTAGTTTCTTGAGGAAATAAGTGTAATAAACATTGCTTTCAAATTAATTCAATACTACAACAACAAAATATATGTGGATATATGGTGGACCCAAATTATGGTATTCGAAATAGAATGAAATTCCTAAATATTTTTATAAAATTTTGGCATAATTTCATGGCCAAAGCGTTGTCGCCAAAATTGTCTGCTGACGCTTAAATTGAGGTTTAGATTTGCAAGGCAATATTTAAAAAATTTCATGTATAAATTACAATTTTGAACATTAATAGATTTAAGTTTTAAGATTACTAAAATAATAAACAAAATTTCAAACGAAAACACTGAATCATGCACAAATTAAAGTTTTTTTTTATTTAAGAAAACGAGAAAAGTTTGAAGTCATGCGTTTAAACACAAATTAAAAACAAAAACAAAAAAAACCAAACCAAATTTAGCACTTTATCATGCATAAGAATTTCAATTTTAAAATCCTACCGCTGGGATCCAGTAAATCACAGAATTCATCTAAAATTGGTGATGAGCAAAGTTCAGCTTCATTATAGTTTCCTTTAACGATAAGTTTTGAAAAATAAACAACAAATATTAATGGGTAATTTAAATTGCTCATAAGTAAACATTCATATGATGTTTGTATGTAGTTTTTATATAAATTTTTATCAAATTAGCAATTTGACTTGTACATTTCAACAAATAAAATCTGTCTATCAATAAATAAATATTCTTCCATGTCAATAGCAAATTAAAAATATAAAACTTTAATAATTGGAATATGTATAGGTGTTTATAATAACCAACCCCTACACTGAATAAATGACAATAATACAGAGAGTAATTCCTATTTTTGTGATTTTAAAACCTGAAATCTTAATAAATTCAATATAAAATTTATGCAGCTCTTATTGCATATCTGTCTGCCTCATAAAAATATAAAGGTTGTTTTTAAATGTTCATTTCTGCGATTAGACAACGTTTGTGTGTCAGATACTGCGTGATTATTCCGAAAAAATATAAATTTGAGAAACACGCACACAAAATAAACACAAATATTTTGTATATATCCAAGCAAATTTCATTGCTATACATACATACATATATAAGGAATTTCTGAAGAAGGCGCTCATATTTCTATGGTTACAACAAGTTACATACTTATCTTCGTTCGCAATTTATTGTGTTCTATGACACGAAAAGGGAAAAATATTTCGCCCTCGAATAGTAGTTATAGTAAAACTAAAGATATTACCGATTTACCTTTATTAATCAGCTGTTTCGATTATCCTTACGTTATGCTGCAAAAATTTAATTAAGAAACTTTTCGTAGTGACAACACTCAATTGCAAAATAGCGTGAAAATTTTTAGAAAAATGCATGATAACAAATTATGTGTAGAAAAATATGCATAAAAAATATGTTGCAGAAAAATATGCATATCGAAGGAAATATTGGAAGATTTTTACTTTTTTATACGAAATGATTAGATTGTTTAATTTTATTTATTTCTTTATTATTTAAAAAGAATACTAACGACTAGCTACCGTATTCCTAAAATATTTTTTGATTTATAGAAAGTATGTATATTGATTAAATTTTCAATGCAAATTTGTTGTATAAATCTTTTTTTATAAATAAAATAAAAATTTTATGAATACGGCAGTAAAGTTTTAAACCTACTTCCAGTCCGATTGTTTAAGATTCAAGCAATGTTACCGATGTTAATTACATTAGCAGCAGTTCTACTTTCATTCGTATAAGATTTAATTTCGTGGTGTGATAGAAAATTAAAAATTATAATATCAATATAAAATCAAATATTAGTTTAATTTTAATTATATATAAATAATGAGAAAATAAATAATCTCACTTATTTATCACCACCGGTTGGTTCTTAATAGGTAGAGAATTTTTAAATAAATTTTGAATATACGTACATTTGTTTCAAACAGGGACGTAACAGTTATAAGAGAAATGACGAAAATATTATATTAAACCATAAAAATTGAAGAATTCTAATAAAAATTATTTGTAACCATTATCGTAAGAAATATTTCATTTTGGTCACCGTAACCAATATAAACGAGAGGTAAATTTTATTGGTGATGAATAACGATTTTAGAAACGAAAATACTGTTTTGGTTATCCATAACCATTATTGAAAATAAATTTATATTTTTTGTTTATTTTATTTTTATTATTTATATTTTTTTGTTATCGTAATTTAGGATTTGTTAACCTTTTTTTAAAAAAAATTAATTTCGCAAAGGCCTAAATAGCAAAAGTGTAACAAATTGTAATAAAATTACATTGTCTTACTTATTGTGTTTCTATTTTACCATTTAAAAAAATTTTAAATAGATTTTTTTCTCATTTGCTAACCTTTCTAGGAAATATTGGTCAGAATTTTTTTGTTCGTGGAAGCATTGGCCTCAACTGAGAACTGTTAGTTGAGTGCATTCTGATTAGATTTACTTAAGCATAGTCCTGTTTGCTTACCTATAAATCCCACATGTAACCCTAAAGTTAACTTGTCAATGAGAACCCTATTAATTAACACAATGTCACAAAAGTATTAATAACAGTAACAATGATAAAGAATTAGTTAATGGAAATAATAACGAACGCAGCGATACGACAGTGTTCTTAGAATTAATCGACCGACCAGGGAAAACAAATAACAATGTTAAAGCAGTGTTTAAGTAAAACAGTATTATTATTATTATTATTATTATTATTATTATTATTATTTTACCAACCTTGCAAATCTTGCATTGTCATTTAAAACACGGCAACACCGTCAACATCTGTTGGCAACACTTTTTTGTAATGCCTTTTACGGCCTTACTACTGCTCCGATTTTGAAAATATATTCATGGTTTTAAATAAAACACTTCTTATTAGATTCAAATCAAAACTGAAACAAATATACCTTTGCTTTACGTGTTTTTGCAAAGCCAAATAAAAAATTTTGTGAATCAAATATAATGATTATGCGGGAGTGCATAATCTGTGTTCAAAATTTTTTTTTTAGTAAATTAAAATAATTTTTCTTAAATAATTTTTGCATTGATTTTCAATAATCAGCTGAGTGTTGAGGGCAGAGAAGCACACTAATTTAATGTAGTAATAATAATTACTGTGCATTTGAAGACTTCAGGAATACCATGCATCGTCAAAATTTGCACGGTTGCGTTTAAGAGCATGTGACATTTTCACACTGCAAAGCAGTTGACGCTGTTTCCTTCAAACATATGAGAGTGCCGAGATTTAGAACTCTTAAAATTTTTAAAAGCATAATTAATTAAAATTATAGAGCTTCTAAAAATTATATAAAAACTGCATATACCCCTTACCCGGTAAGAAAAGTACAATATGGGATCTATGGCTGAAGTAGTTAACACGTTGACTACAAAGTCCAATTTCGTACTGAGTCATAAACACTTTGCCTTTTTTCTGATGTACATTCGTGTCTCGTTGTATCGGTTGTTGTCGAAAGGTTTCAGTGGCGAATTCATAGTCACTGCTCACTGATACCAATTCATAGGCATATGAAAGCGCCCTGCTTCGTCGGTATAAAATAATTACTAAAAATGGCTACTAAAACACAGTTTCAAAATTGAATATGTCTCTTGACATCAGAATCTCTGCGACACAGCTTTAAACAAAACAAAAAACATGCCGAAGCAGAGTGTAAGATAATGGAGCTTTCCTCTGTCTATCCCTTCAACACCTGTTATCTCTCTCACTATCCCTTTTCTCCAGTTCCAGCACAATGCATCTAATGTGTAGGTTAGTAGGTGAGATTTACCTTTTGTCAAGTTTCCCGGAAAGAACAGATGTTATTGTAAATGAATTGTAAACTTCCTGCCTGCATGCGGGTGACTTCGGTACACACAATGCATTAAATCTAACGCAAATGACGAAACGATTTCCGTACTATTCTAAACTCCGTTTTTCCGATTTTTTAACAGAAGTTACTGAGAACAAATATCCATTGTAAAGTACACAGCTTACCACTACTTTTTTTACAATCAGTTTGCATAATTCTTCGACTTACCTCGTGTTTTTATAAAATCGAAATGATTATTATTATTTGAAAATTATTGTTCGATTTACAAAGTATATAGATTGAGAGGTTTTCGTACAGCCAACAACAATTGTTATTAGTAATTGATAATGATCAGTATTGAAAACGTGTGTTTGCTATAAGTGTGAAAGAAATGTGGAATTTGTGTTTTAACATTTGAGTGTGAAGCCATTTTTATTCCAAACATACATAAGCAAATCTTATCAGAAAATATTGAAATACACATACGTCCATTCATATGTATATACATACATACATACATCGTATATAGTACACGCCATATCAAACGTAGATTAATAAGTACGAGTAACATAACAAATAAATATATTTTGGTAACGTTCAAACCATTAAATTTCTAGAAATATGTATAAGTACATATAAATATTTGTTTCATAGCACTCAAAACACACATCCAATCCACATCCAATCCACCCCCAATAGTTTCTATACAAGGGTTTATAAAAATCCTTATCAAATATGGGAGAGAGATACATACATACAAATGCATATATACATAGGGACATATGGATATACTCATATCGAGCCTTTGGTGCAATACCGTAGTAATTCAAAAAATCGTGAACTGAGAAAAATGCATTTGAAATGTTGAGCCATCTTTTTGATAGTATTTTCGTTTACTAAAGTTATTTTTTTACAAGTTTTTAAATAAAGAGGCATGTTTTGTAATGTTTTCTGTTTGTAAATTTTATGTCATAAAGGAAATATTTCATTATTGCAAATAAATATTGTTGGAAATAGCTGGAGGCAATATAGACATTTGTAGCTGTAGAATCTGAACAGTTAGATATAGAACCATAATCTTTTTTTCTTTAGATATATATTTCCCAAAGATCATTTCTGCATACGCAGCTCAAAAAATTAAACAATTGAGTTACTACGGTATTGCACCAAAGGTTCGATATGTATGACATAATACACAGTGGAGTTCGGTTATAACGAACTGCTCGCAACCGGGCAATTTTGTTCGTTATACCAGTGATAAATAATTTTTTATTGGTAGCCGGACGTCTGCTCTTGTTTTGTTAGTGAGTGTGGGGAGATCTGGGTGTCCTCCGAAATTTTTGTGCGGTTGCCCTTGTGTGGGTTCCGGGGCATAGAAACATCAGGGTTCGACCGGTTGGCCATCTGTTGTTTTTATTTTTGATATAAGCGTCCTTTTTGCTGTTGCAAAAGGACAGATAGAGGATTTTGTCAGGGAGAAAGCTCAGGAAAAATGGGGCTCAATCTCTAGCTGCGCTATATAGCAAGAGCTCTGTGGCCTCGTTATGATTTACGTAGAACTCAGCAGGTCCTTAGCTTTTTCCGATTGTCCATTTAATTACGGGAAGCTTCGGAACGGGAGACAATTGTGCACTTTCTCTCTGAGTGGCAGGGTCAGGCTGAGATTCCTCGGTGTGCCTTTCTTTAGCGACTTGGGACTGTGCTCTCGGTTGGATTTGACAGACTTATTGAGGTACGTGAATAGCACAGGGTGGTTCTGACGTCGTCTGGTTTCTACTGGGCTAGGAATACAAAACGACACCTACGGTGCTACTTGGCACAGCTCGTCTTGGTCGGCCACCTTCTAACCTAACCTATTCACAATATATATTTTTTTAATATTTTTAACATTGTTGACTATTTAGATATTTCAAAATAAACAATACCACCGCTTGCGGCTCTACACAAATTTTGGATAAAAAATTTCAAAAGTAGGCACTTTCACTTAATCGGCAATAAAACACGCATTTATCCATGGATTTTCATAAAATAAAGTTTATTTTATTTCTATTACATTCACCTTTAAGATTCAGTAGTAAAACTGGTAACTATTTTGTGCTTTCTATTTTTGTGAATTTTTGAATTCAAAAATTTGGTAATTTTTCCAAAAAAAAAAATTATTTTTTTGACTTTTTCATCAATACCTCCAAAACTAATGGCTAAATACAAAAATGATAGTAACAAAACTTAAAGCTGGCATAATTTAAAATAAAAATCATAACAAGATTGAATAAGTCATTCCAAAGTTATAACTAGATGATGTAGGGTGCAGCATCTTCAAAAAACCCCAATTTTAGAAAAAAAAATTTTTACAAAAACCTTACCATAGAATTTGGAATAATGATGATTTTTGTAGTTAGGTGAGCACAACGGATTAAAAAAAATAGTGACTATCAAAGAAAAACTATTGTTTTTTAATTTGCATTTTATGCAATATATTACAATAAATTTTTTATAAAAAGACCATCGCTCAAAAGAATTATAATTAAATAAATTAAATAATTTGAAAATTTTATTTTTGATGTTTTTAGTTGCTGTGAGTTTAAAATTATTATTTAAATTTTAATTTAAAAAAACGCACATAGTGTTACCAAATTGTGATAAATAATTTAAAGTATCAAAATAAGCCAGACAAAAATTTGCATTTTTTTGTTCGTTATAACAGAATAAATTTACATGCTTTTTTGTTTAAGGGACTTAAGCAACATTTTCGTTATAAACGAAAATTCGCTATAACCGGAGTTCGCTTTAACCGTACTAATTTCTATGAAATATTAATGCAACACTGTTGGCACCGGAAAATTTCTTCGTTGTAAGCGAGAATTGATTATAAAAGCTGTTCGTTATATCCGAACACCACTGTAGTATACATGATTACTTCAAATGCTTCGTATGTTTCCTAGGCAAGAAATATGTAATACTTACCACACATAAATTTTATATGTATATATTGACGTATTAAATACAAATGTGACATTAAAATTGACATGTGGTATTATTATAGATATATTATGAAACCTGTCAATATAATTTGGATTATTTAATAAAGCTTTTAATATGTACTATGTGTATTTAAAATAATTTTATGTTATCTCCATTTTGTGTTTGGAATTTTGAAGCCATTATACTGTACATATGTATGTAATCAGTAAATAGAGTAAAAGCAAGAAATTCAATTTAATAATTTTTTCTTTTAATTTTGCTAATGCTTATATTTAATAAGAATACAAAAAAACTCCGTGTTGTTTAAAAAAATGCGATCTTTGACTTGTGGACATTGAAGAACCTTTCAATAAAGTCCGAACCAAACCTATTATGAGAAATCTACTAATGAATAAGGTCATTGATGCTTTCCTTGATGGCGCCACCGTATACAGAGTGGATCCTCCTGTAGAATTTGACAGGACAGGTGGACAGAACTGTTACTGCTGTATACAGTTGTAGGAGCAATTTCACAGAAGTGGGCCACCTAACCTAATCTGATTCGAATATGTCATTTCTCTGATGTTGGAATGTCATTTTCATTTCACAACATGACATGATGGTGAGAAGTTCATAGGAATCAAAAATTAAAACATTCAACATAACCTGGATGTCAAATTATATCAGCGTATGACAGTTTTTTTATCAGACGAAATTTTGTCATTAAATTGATTCCCATATGTCATTTTTATGACATATGCATTGATGACAGATTTGTCATCATTGGCATTAGAGTCAAAAACGAAGATATTTCACAGAGTATTTATGTCCAATTAAATAAGGATATTATTTTTATATATTTTTTTTTACCAGTTTAGTGATTTGAATTCTTGAAAAGTACATGGTTGCGCTTTCTTTCTGCGTGTCAATAAAATAGCAACTGCCACATATGAAAAAAGAAGAGCTCCCAATTAGTAGCACTTCGAAAGAAAAATTTGTCCTTATGTTTATAGAAAAGAAAAACGTAAATGTTATAAACAAACTTATTTAAAGTATTAAAAACGTCAATCAAATTATAATTAGACTATTTCCAAAGAAGTCAATGTGTTATCGAAGGTGGTAAGCCAAACGTGACACAAAACATTTCGAAAATCTTTTGTAAAACACGTTTTGCTTTAATTTTAAAATAAACTAGAAAACCAAATAAACAAATATGCGTATAATATATATATGTATATACACAAATGTGTTTATATACTTTAATAATTTTATTAGCGAAATGTTTTTTTTTTTAATTTATGATTTTTATTTATGATACAATTTAAATTTAAGCGTGAATATAAAAGGCATTGGTAAACAAATCACAATAGTAATTGTTTAATTACACAATAAAGTAGCAATAATTATAAAAAATAAATAAAAATATTTATAACATAATTTCCATAAAATTGTACAAATATTTCAGCTTTTCTACTTAATACCCCTATTCATTCATTATTATAAGTACTCAGACATTGCGCGGTGGTTTTTTTTTATAGTTTTATGCCCATTCGCGTATAAAAAAAATTATTATTATCCTATAAATATTAATAATTGTATTTCGAGTTGCAGTCATTTATAGAATGCTTGAGAAAATGAAGGCAATTTATTATAAACATTGGGAATGTTTTTCTTTATTTTTTTTATACAAAGTTCCCACATGAATTACAAAAGTGCGATTACGCGGGAATGAAAGTAAGAGATCATAAAAAAATTTTAAATTAACGCCTATTTTATATCTTCAGCAAATATAAATATGTCTTTTGGCTTTATTTGGTATTTGTTTGTAACCTTTAAAACCATTTTTTTATAATTAACAAATAATAAATATTATTAAATAATTAACCCATAACCATATAAATGCACACAATATTTGTACATGCATACAAACATATATTCGTAGAAAACCAACTATGTTTGTATATTGTATCTAAAAAAAAAAGAATATTCGATAAGACATATTTTCTTGAGATACAAATTCAAACCTGTGTACACCCAACTCTTTTTTTACAAGGCCTTTTTTTGCACGATTTTGAAACAACACAGTTCACAAATGTGGCATTTGCGCTATATTCAGCGCACATAGTTTAGAGTACTTTGGCCAAAGCCTACGTAATGAAAATCAGTCATCAGTTCATTGCATGGTTTGAACTATAGTTCTTTGCATAAATATCTATTGATAAGTCTGCACTATACAAAATTATTAATTAATGAATTTGCTAATAAAACTTTGAAAATTTAATTGTCAAATAATATATATGTATATATAATATTTACTTTTATTTCGATATTTCGTTACTCCTTTCTGTACCTTCTCAGGAAAATTGCGTAGCGAAATATCGAAATGAAAATAAATATTATACAGAAAACTCGCGATAATATGACCCAATGAAGACAAACCCAGTTCACTTTTGCGAGATTGTTCTTATTTGCGAATGGCAACTAATTTACCTTTAAAAATGTTTTTCCCATAAAAAAAAAATAAGTTTCTTATGTTAATTTTTTTATTTATTATTTATTGCATTAACAAAACAGCAATTCAATCTTTGTAAAACTTAAACTTATGTTCAAAATTCTGTGATTCACCTTTTGGTGAATGAATGAAATTTTTATGGACAGTTGAAGATAAGTTAAAAACAAATTGCTAAGGAAATTCCCAAATTATTATGCAGTTGAATCGGAATTAAGTTCGATTTCAAAACTGTCTAGATAAAATCCGTTAAAAAAAACTACCAAAATGAGCTGTTCATATTTTAGAGTAGTTGATGGAAGGAAAAGAGTGTTCCTATTTTGGGATTTTCATATTATCGCGAGTGCACTGCAGCTTAAATAATTAGTGTAATTGTTATATTACATGCATATATTATAATTAAAAGGATATCTCTCCCGAAACATATTGGTTGCAATTTGTGAATGGTTGTAGCAAACCCAGTAGGTTTATTCAACTAAAGATCTGGTTGGGGGCTTATTGGTATACCCCAACGAAAAAGTTACTGCTCTATCATCAGTTTTTCGCAAGTGGAGCCTAACAAAGGAATTCTTGTGATATTCTAACACAACTAGAGAAATTATGTAACTATTCTTTCAATTATTCAACGTTAGTCAAAATTCATTACGAATATTTATATATGTTTGTTATATGGTTTAGCTGGTATATATGCAGCATTTAATTTGGTGCTAATATCAAAATCTTCAGTAGACCTTTAACCACCACGTTTAACCAAATTCTTGAAAAAACTAAGGTGCTAAGGTGTTTCGAGCTGTCCAAACTCTGTGTCACATCAGAATATATTTAAGTCAAGAACGCCAGTAATACTGTTTGTTCGAGACACATTCCGGTGACAGTTAAGTAAAAGTCGTATCAGAATATATGTGTCAAACTCCCATATATCCCGAACAGACCAAAAACTTATATCCCAGCGTATCTTTTGGTGGCCACCACAGCCACTACGAATCCTTTACCAAACCAGCACACTAACTCCAACTTTTCCGGGTACACACGAAATACTCACTTAAGAGTACATCTGTCATTAAACCCTTACTGAGCGTTAGAGCAGTAGGGCTTCGCTGGCCCCGCAGCACTAGATTAGAATTGAACTGTATTTCTACAGTCACACGAAAGGTGCAAGCATAACCTCCTCAATCTCTAATAAGATTTCGAAGAGTCGCCTCTTCTGTCATCTTCAAAATCCACGGAAGTTTAACTAGACCTTTAGCTAGGTGCCGCGGGCTTGCTAAACACCCGTAGGTTTAGAAACAAGTTTGCAAACCCCCTCCGAGGCCTCGATGAAGCCAATTTGATTGACTTTATGATGCTGTATATCGACCCCTGTGCGCAAAATTATCGTATGTTACAAAAACTAAATTTCACAGGAGAGCGTTTTTATTCGTCTTTTTTTTATTTGCCTGACAGCAGTAACTGTCACATACGATAAAATGTACATAGTGTTATCTCCATAACTATAACAATTATCGCTATAATACTTTATTTGCAGATGAATTAATGGATTTAGAACCATTTTGCATAAAAAACTCGATTTCGAAAAAAGTGTAACATACGATAATTTCGCGCACAGGGGTCGATATAATAAAAAGAATGATAAAGATGACGATGAAGTTCCATTTTTAACAGCTGGTTTTATTCGCAAGGCCTTACAATTTGCTACAAGTATGGAACAACATTTATACGAAATTTTCAGTTCTTTATAGCTGGTTATAAAGAATTCTCTAAGCAACTCGAGAAACCGACGAAACATCACTTTTTTGTAACAACCCAAAAATCAAAAGAGACCGTTGAACCGAAATAACTTCCCCATTTGATTTGCTAGACATATGTATCTACTGATGTTAATGTTTTCAAACCTGCTTATATTACTCGCACGCGCCTGTTATGAGTTATGACTAATTGTAAAAATGAGTTTTATTAATTCTTTTTTACTTTATAATTTATTTTTTATTATTATTTTATTAATTCTTTCTTATGAAAATGAGTTGTTTTTGTTTTCTAATATGTATTTTTAAAATAAAACTGTTTTACTCAGTAAATATTTGGAATATTTTCAACTTACACGATTTTTTAACGATATGCAACGTATCCCTAAATCTTCCATATGTCGCATTAATTTTCACAATGTGTAAAAAGAGGGTTACGTGTACTCGTATACATGCTTTTTACACCTTTATATTCAGCCATAAATTTTCGACCTTATATAGTTTATTTATTTACTCTTTAGCTGTTAATGAAGAATTGTATGAGCGATGTAGGTTTCAAGATAAATAAAAAGTTTTTCATGAATGATTTAAAGAACGTTCATACTGAATTGAAGTATACAGATTTTTGCATTTGCATTCAACATTCTATTCAAGTCAATTCAATTGCATAGCTCGTCTAAATGATAAAATTTGACACAGAAATGAGTACTTTAGAGTGGAAAATTGCAGTAAGCAAAGCAAGTAATGAAATTGTAAGTAGTCGAGGAGCAACTTTGCACTCGATTCGCTGATATTAATCTGGACTGGACTGCAAACATTTGTGAATAGACGGATGTGAGCGCTACGTTTGCATAAGTAAGTGAGTTGCCTGAAGTAGTTAGGCGCATAGCTTCTGCAATACGAGAGTACAGGTTCGCAAGACTACGCCAAGCATCCAGGTGTGAATTAGCAATGTATATCACAGCGCTCTATTTAAACGGTATTTCAGCAATCAGCTAAAGAAATTAACAAAAAGGCTCTTATGGCTTCAATTTATTTCATTACCGCTATAGGCACACCAGCACTGCTTTGGAATTTAATGAACGTAACGTACAACAGCATAGTTGTAGATTAAAAGTTTTGGCTGCTTTAAATTTTATTCCTGTCTACAAATACCTTTTTTTTTTTACTTCTAACCACACTAATTTCAATACACTCTATAAAAATTACAAAATATTTACTACATCGAAATAACTTTAACTCGAACAGAATGAAAAATATATGCTGTGGTTTTTTTCAAATTCTTCTTTTCTTGTTTTTTGATAATTCTCAATTATTTATCCATAGTTTTTATATAAATCAATAAAGATAGTGATTCTTTTAAAAAATGTTCTTGAAAATCTACTGTGAAATCGGTATTAGCACCAACGAAGCGGTTAAATAATAAATCAATAATCGAAATGCAGTTTCATTCGCGTAGAGTAAAATAAATGCAAATATAGTAAAACCTTGATAATACGGAGGTTGCTAGTCAGGATTATTCGATAATCCAGACAGCATTTTTCATTACATTGCACACGCTATAATCCGGACGGTTTGCAACTTTCTAACTTTATAATCTTAATTATTCAGCTGCAACCAATACGCAAGCACATCAGAACGCTCTCCTTCGTCGGTACTGTGTAGCACCAGCGAAGTAAACTAATTACTAAAAATTGCTACTAAAACGAAGCTTAAAAAATTTAATACGTCTCCTTGACATCAGAGGCAGTACAACACGGATATAAAAAAAAACAAAGAACGTGCAAAAGCAGAGTTGTAAGATAATGAAGCTTCGCCTCCTATCATTTCTCGCACTATCCCTTTCCTCTAGTTGCAGCAGAATGCACCGCATGTGTAGTGGTCATTTCCTGAGTGTTGCTCCAAGATAAAAAAAAAACACTCTTAATATTAATACTATTAATTGCGAAAACATACTTTTTCTCCATCTTTGCTTCAAAATCACATTATTTTACTACGCAAGTCCATGTTTTTTTGGATACATGAGTCAATGGTCAAAATGGTGAGCAGAAAATAATGACGACATTAAAAAAACTTCATTGCTCCATAAAAAAGTTTGAATTGTTCTCGACAACCAAAGGTAAATGGCTATTTTACCCACAAAAATAATTAGCTTTAAGATTTCTGTTGCTACATACTGAAATTTTTAGATGCTGCAGCTTTAGTAAATCAATGCATTTTGTTATTGGTATACTCCAGCCGCAAGATCTAAAAGATCGTTACTACGAATATATCATTCATACGCTAATATATCATTCGATCTGTGTTTCAAACACATTTTAAATACAAGAACCGTTGGTTTTTAATGTTTATTCGGTAGTTCGGATAATTTAATAATAAAGATTACCGTCTGCCACCAATTATCCGCATTATCAAGATTTTACTGTACATACATATAAAACAATTTTAAACTATTGAATGATTCGAAAATATTTGTACAACTTTTCATTGTATTTTTTGAGACATATGTACACAACATGGCCTGCATTAATGCTCAACTAAGTTGAGTTGTTAATGTTATAATTCAACTCAACTAATTTTTTGTATTATGGTCCACAACCAATTTTAGTTGTCTCCGTTAAGATTTTATCGTGCAAATACCAGTAACAACTCAACGAAGACCTCTGAAATTAGTTGTGTATCGTAATGCTAAAAATTAGTTGAGTTGTAATATTGACAACTCAACTTATTTGAGTTGTGAATCATGATAGGGGCATAAGTCGAAAATTCTTTATGTATTGGAAAAACAAAATAAATCAAAAAATTTCAAAACAAATCAAGTCTTAAGCTCCAAATGTATGTACAGGTGTATTTCATCATAGAGAAAAATAAATTGGGGCTTATGTAACATTTACACTATAAAATTTAATCGACTTTAAACAAGGTACTCGTACATATAAACAGGTCTTATCAGCTTAAGTAATCTAAAAAAAAAAACTGTTATAATTGCTTATTTAACTTTTATATTTATCACAAAAATTTTTATTTTTTACTATCTAAGTACAAATTATTAAAACCTTTTGTTTAATGCAAATGACTATAACATATGTATGATATGTATGTATGTATTAATTGTCGACAGTATACTTAAATCACCTCCACAATTGGTGAAATGGAATATCGCTTTTGTATTTTTATTGGCAGTTGTATTTCAATTTATTTTATTGATTTAATAACAATCAGTCCATTAGAAAAGGCGTAGATATGCAGTTTAAAAACATTCTTTCCTCACTTTGATATCAAAAACGAGTGTTTCGTCTTTGCGCTAAGATAACAAACAAAGGCAATTGAAATTATTTGACGACGAGAAGCGATAATAATATTGCAAGATATAATTTTTATTTGTTAAAGCGACACCTTTTATTTCAGATTTGATATAATTTTCGATTAGATTAATTGCGAAACAAAGTATATAGCGTTTTATGACCGCGCCTATTTAAATGAACACATATCGACAAAATTGCTAGACATCCTATTTGTAAAGAGAAAGGTCGAAATGAATTTCATTGATTATTACCAGTTTGTCACCATGAATACCGATCATGCTCTGCTATCCTGAAACTTTTATTAGAGCGTGAAGTGTAAAGTGGATTTTTGCTTGGCAAATAAGCTCCTTTACTTTATAATATACTAGATTAACCCGGTGCACTTCGCTACCCTAAACCAACTTATCTAATCTCGCCCATTTATGTATAGATACTGTCACGGTAACCAATCCATCTGCCCCAAATTAGGATACTTTTATTGTTATATCACCAGGTTCTTTTCTAAAAAAATAAAAAGGTACCTTTTTCAACGCACTTTATTTTTAGTTTTCTTCCCAAAAATTTCTTCCATTTGATATCGATAGCATAGAATTGGGTATAAAATAGCCATGCATTATATTGTGTTTGAAGAGATTTTATTATATTTTATGCTACCTCACTTACATACCTGTTTTTAGATGAAATTATTTTATTAAATCATTTTCTATCCCACTGTGTTGATTCAATTAAAAACTTAATACTTTTTCACTATACATTTTAATTTAAAAAAGAATTAACATATAAAAAAAGAATTTGGAAAATTCCAAAAAAAAATTAGTTTTTGGCGGCCACATTTCGCTATTTCTGACCGAATTACCGGTCATTGCGTAGAACAAAGTTTCTATAATTTTCTTAAGGGCAATATGAGAAAAATGACCGAAACTTCTGTGTGCATGTGATAGTCAGCGTTGACGGATTTATCGGTACCTGCTGACCAGTCATCGTTGACGGATATCCCAATTGAAATGAACTATTTTCTTCAATTCTTTATATTGATTTTATTTCAATAGTCTAATATATATGTGCAGAAGTACCAGAATACATAAGACGAAGAAAGGTGTCAATGCAATAAGATTAAAAAAATCTATGTAAATAATTAACGCAATATACTTATCTTTCGATTTCAATTAAAAATCCAATGTTTTTTTAATATAATTGGACACAATCAAGGCAAATTCATTACCAGGTAAACTCACTAGCAAATTCGCCCGTCAGCTGATACAAGAATTTGTAACGTATTTTTGTGCCGAACGTCAAAGTTTGTTTACTTTTGTGAGAAAGTTAAGAAAAGTGGTTGTAAATAATTTAATAATACTATAATAATAAGAATGCAAAATACAGGGTGGGCCTAAAGAAACCAAGGGGTGTAAAAGTTTAATAACTTTTTCGTTTATTAATTTTTTTTTATTTTTTCTTTCAGATTATATAATATACAAAAGGCAAATTTTTTTACACTGAGTATGAAAAATGATGTCTCTTAAATGACCACCGTTTTCAGCTTCGCACTGATGGGCTCTTTTTAGAGCATTTTCCATAACACCTTTTTAAAACTTGTGGCTGTAGCGTTCGAATTTCTGCAACAATGTTTGCCTTGAGTTCAAGGATTGTCTCTGGCTTGTTCACATACGCTCGCTCCTTCAAATAACCCCAAAGAAGAAAATAGTCGGGTGCTGTCAAATCTGGCGATCGCGCTGGCCAAATAATTTCCGAATTTCTGGAAATTATTCGCTTAAATTTGACTTAAAAGTGCCATTGTGTCTCGGGCAGTATGAGCAGTGGCTCCGTCCTGCTGAAACCACATACCAGGTCTGTTTTCAAGAGCAGGACGTAAAAAATTTTCTATCATAAACCGATACCGCTCTCCATTTACGGTTACAGCACTTCCATCTTCGTTCTCGACGAAGTAAGGCCCAATGACATTTTCAGATGTGATCCCACACCATACTGTACACCTGATGGGGTGCAATTGGCGTTGATGAATGGCTCTTGGGTTTTGAGAACCCCAGAACCTACAGTTCTGCTTATTAACAAAGCCATTAAAATGAAAATGAGCTTCATCACTCATAATCAAATTTTTAATGAAGTTGATTTCATTTCTGGCCAACTCTTGAAATTTAACTGCAAAATTTAGACGTTGCCGATGATCTGCGGGTTTTAATTCTTGCAGCAATTGCACCTTATATGGTTATAAGTGTAAATCTTTTTTTAAAATGCGCCGTAGTGACGTACGAGACATTTCTAGCTGAGCAGAACGCCTTCTGACAGATGTTTCTGGTGCTTCGTTAACACTTTGCTGTACTCGTTCAATATTTTCCGCAGTGCGATTTACACGTGGTCTACAGGTTCTAGGCAAATCTGTTACGCTGCCATGTTGGTGATGACGATCAACTAAGCAACGAATCATTGCTTCAGAGGGCGATATTCTGACGTTAAAACGATATGCTCTTTGCGTTAAAATAATTGATCTCTGGTTTAAATAATAAAATTCTATTGTTCTGGTTCTCTGTTCAATTGTGAACCTCTCCATTATAAATTCTCCAAGTGTTGTCTATATAATCTAAAAATAAAATAAATAAAATAAAAAAGTTATTAAACTTTTACACCCCTTGGTTTCTTTAGGCCCACCCTGTATATTACTTTTAATTTCTACTCATATTACATTAATTTAACACGTTCTTTTTAGGTTATGTAATATTCAACAAAACACATGTATACAAAATGTTTTACGTTTGGACGAAAAGCGAATTAACGAATTCGCCTTGCGACACCGTATTGTATTAATAAACCTTGGACGCAATAATGCACGACACACAATTATTTAAAATATACAAGTATTAAAACAAACTATTCAGGGATTCACATAAAAATTAATTTTATCCATCAGCAATGACAATCATTCGGGCAAATATTAAATTTATGCAAATGTATTAGAAAAAAATGTCTGAGTGTTTAGTTTCCGTCATCCATGTCTTGTCGGGATCTAATAGGCGCTTAATAGGCGCTTAGCAACCAATTTATTACTACGCAGAAATAGTAAACAAAGCGAAAGAAAATGCTGCCATGTCGAAAAAGATTATGTTGAATTGTTTTGTTATATATGGAAGTAGATATGAATACACACATACTAACGTATGTATTAACTCGAAATGTTCTCAATTTTAGAGAATTTTGGTAATTTATTGCTTTTTTTTTCAAGGAAATATTTGACGAGTATACATGGCCTGAACAATAACTGCAACTGTAGAAAATTGACATGCGTTTTGTTTGTATAAAACATTTTTGGAGTGACAAAACAACCGTCACATTAGGTTCTTTCATTCACTTCTTATTTGGCTACAATTCTGTGAAATAAGAATAAAAAAGATATTTCAAAAGTTTTTGTTGTTTTATGCACTTTGTCACTTACTTAACATTTCATAAATTTTATATGTATACACAAATTAAAAATTTACTGACTGGCCCACATGTCACTCTATGTCGTTCGTTCGCTTAATTACATTAAAATAAAAACAAAATTTGGCATTAGGCAAATTGGTCTTAAGACTTAAGCTGATTTCCGATTACACTAATTATGATAAATAGAAAAACATATGTACATGCATACATAGGATGTACGAGTATGCTTATTGAAAACACAGAATTAAATAAGTGTATAAATAAATTGGTTAGAGTGTTGTAAACATTTTGCTCTGTAGTTTATCTGCCGTATTAAAAAAAATCTTTTCGATTTATAAAATATATTATATACATATATATATTAATTGAATTTTGTATGGAAATTTGTCTATTAAAGCTTTAATACATAAATAAAAAACATTTATGAATACGGTAGTATGTATGGTTATTGCCTTGTTTTTTTTTTATTTTAGACCAGCACTCAGTTGCTGCACCTCCTATGTCAAGGAGCATTTAATTTTGAAGCTCTGTTATAGTAGCCATTTCTAGTAATTATTTTATTTCGCTAGTGCACCCTGATATGCCTGTGGATTAGTATCAGCTAAAGTCGGGCGAAAAATGTATATATTTTTTGTTCCACTACTAGTTTTCACTTGCAATTCGGTTATTTTTGTTTAAATAATTGCAATTTCTAAAACGAGTTCATTCAGTTTTTTGCACTAAAGTTTTAATTACAATGGGTGATATTAAGACAACATCTTCGAATGCACACGATGGGCGATGCGATCCATTGATTTTAATTGCTGAAAATTACTTTAAAGTGAAAACTATAAAAAAATTATAAAAAAAGCTTCTTCAGGCTTTTGTAAATATAGTGTAAATCCACCATCTTACGACAGTTATCCAAATATAAAAAAGGTATTCATTCAATATAATACCGAACTGTAAAACGATTTTTTTCGTTAGCGGCATTTATTTATTTCACATAAGAGTTTGCTTCTCTGATACATTTATTAAAAAAAAATTATTCTGTTCCTAATTACATATGTACATATAATTTCAAATCGCTTTAAATTCCGCAGGAAAAATTAATAAAAGAAATTTTTTGGAAAATTTCAGACAATTTGAAATAATACAAAAAATATCAAATCATATATTTTAAATTGTTGCAGAATTTAAAATATAATAGAGCGATTCACAAACAGTTATATGTTGTAAATTAATAATATAACTGCTGTCAGTAAGGCCTCATAATGTCGTGTTCTATTTAAAAATTATATCAGCTGATAAAAAAAACAATTCCTATTTTTCAAAATGCCAAAAAAAAAAAAAAAACACAGCCACGGAATGAATAACTAGTTTGTGTGTAAAACTCAAGTTATCTGCTCTCAATTAGTTTCAATAGAACAATAAACATACTGTATACAGTTTTATTAATTCGGGATAATGTTTTGTTGAGAAACCAACATCAATATTTTTCATCCATAATAGAACAATATAACACTGCGACATGATGGCATGCATGTCTTGTGAACAGCGTCACCATTTGTCAAGTTTTCAATTTTCTTAAAGTTTTTTCAAATATCAAAAAGTTTTTAAGTTTTTAGCTTAAAAAATAAGTTTTCTTGCAAATTTTCAAATTTTGTTTATAAATTTTTAATTTACAATATAAGTATGTGACAGCGCATAGAGAAAGGGACCTAAGGGTAAAAAAAGCAATTTTCACTTTTTTTTTTTGATGCGGACAACATCTGAGCATCGAATGTGACCGATCCCATGCCCCAAAAGTGTTCCCTCCCAGAGATATGAGCAACACGCTCAGTGATGGTACACCAAAGATACACGTATTTAAATATTTAAAATGGCTCTCCTGAACAAACCCGGTTTTTACCGTTAGGGCCCTTTCTATTTTGCGCGTCACATATGTATGTGATGAAAATATTATTTGATGTTCTAAACGATCTTACAATTTTTATTCCTTATTACTGCAACAGTGTTCAATGTGTCTAACCCACTTTAATACAACTGTGCCGTAGAAATAATATTTTAGTTTTTTATGCCTGTGTTTTTTGTCTAAAGAGTTTTTTTCTTTCAAAAAAGCATAGATAAATATTTAAAGAGAAACGGTAAGCATAATGGAATATTTTTAGTTTTAAATAATGATGTTATTAGTTTTAAGCAGCTATTCAAGTGGAGAAAATAGCGTAGAATATGCTACAAAAACATATGAGGCTTAAACAAAAGCTACAAAAAAAGGGAAACTATTCAAAATCGTGGGAAGAAAAAAATTAGTTTGTTGTTGTTTAACTTTTTTTTTGTGTTTCAATAAAAAGAATTCAAAATATATGCTATACAGTGTATACATTATAATGTTAAATTAATTATTATTCTTATTTAAGGGTATAAAAATACTACTAATACTACTAATACTACTAATATATATATGATTCTAATTGTGCTTTTTCCCTTATAAACTATATGTGCAATTTATTATTACATACTTTATGATATTCTCATACAGTATGAAAAATATAAATATATGAAAAATAAAAATATAATATATAAAATACTACTAATAAATAAATAATAATAATAAAGATACTTTAAATTTTCATAATAGATAATAGCCGCATAATTAATCGATATTTCGCAAAACATTGGCTTCTAAAGTCAAAGTCAAAAATCACGAAGATTATTTCGTTTGAAAATTTTTCAAACGACTATTAATAAGTGTTCTACTAGTATTAATAACTTACTGTCGTATTCATAAAAAATATTTTTGATTTATAAAACTTAATAAACTATTTTTCATACAAAATTAAATTTTGAAAAATTTTTTAAATCAACAAGAACCAACTTGATAGTAATCATTATGTTTGACTTTAAGTGGAATGTCTAGTAGAAAAAAAAAAAAAAAAAAAAAAATAAAAAATTTTTTAAATCTAAATTTTTTATGAATACGGCAGCATTTAAACTTTTGTGAGAAATGAAAGAAAAGAAAAACTAAAGCAATAATACATTTTCCAATAACTTGATATTCCTAGAAGATGAAAAGAAAACAAAACTTACCGGGAGCTGGCTGAGCTGGATAGGAAGGCTTTTTCATCCAATCAAAGTATTGGTGCGATTTAAGCGGCGGCGAACGATGGTTATTGTTAACTGGAGCGTTATTATTGTTATTATTAGAAGCAGGAGGACTATTGTGGTTATTACGCAAATGATGACTAATATTACGCGGAGATGATGAAGACGCAGGAACTCCAGGGCTTGAAATTTCACTACCGCTAACTGTAATTGGTGGTGATGGTAAACCTTGAGTAATATGTACTGGCTGCTGTTGTTGCTGATGATCTCCAATATTGCTACCGGTTTCATTTAACTGTGTAGGACCCGAATTGGGTCCAGTTGACGTATTTGAAGTGGATGGTGTAGATGGTGTTAAAGTATTGCTACCATTGCTCATAGCCGATCCATTAGCCATTTGATGTTGCTGTAACATGTGAGCATTTGGAACAAAATTCTCACCAGATGAGGGAGTATGCCATTCAGAACCAGCTGTATTTGTAGCTGAATGAAACATGGCATGATTATAATACATCTGATGATGGGCATGGGGAGTATCCATATCGCCCAAGTATTGATGATTAGCTGGTCCATGGTAGTTGGTGGTCCATTGCCAAGGTTGCCCAGTAGAGTAAGCCAAATTGGCAGCACTATGTTTTTGAGGATATGTCAAGGAGTTATAGTATGAAACCATTTTTACGCGATCTATTTTTTCAAGTTTAGCAACGATTTTTTATAAATCGCTTAATTAATTTCTAATAAAATTTTGCTATTTTACTTTAAGAGAATAATTACATTTACTAAAAAAGTTTTTCATAACTCACTTTCTTAAGTAAAAATTTTCCATATCTTTTTTTTTTTAATGGAACAAGTCCCATTTAGTGAAGCAGCTCCAAATAAGAAGTAGTCTATGTGTTAGAAAATTGAGAAATAAGGAAAATATAAATAAAAAAGTTCGCCGCAACCCATATTTTCCGAGATATGGACCGCTGAAGTTTTTGTATATAAATGCTATTGTCTACTCCATTTCTCAACGTACATATATAGCTAATATTAGAATAATTTGGAAGATATTTAAAATATCTTTCTATATACATATGTAAAATTTATTTAAAAATTCTTTAAGTGCTAATACAGTTTTTGCATAATTTTACATCGAAATTTTTCCAAAGTGCACTAACTGAGTACGTATGGCTGTAGTTTATTAAAAGTGCTATAAAAATAAAATTAGATAATCCACATCGGCTTCCCTAAATAAAGCAAATCTGCATGACCGGTTCCTGAGAGCGAAAGCGAATAATTATTTTTATTTTATTTTTAATTAGTGTACGCTTTTCTAATAAAAAAAGCCGGGTTTAAACATATTCTCCACAATGGTATTTCCTGAAACGGCGTTGCATACTAATAATTTTGTGCATAACAGGACTTATGGACTTGTATCTTTTAAACTTTAGTAAATTTTCCATTCAACATCTTTAAAATGTAAGATCATTTCAACAGTTTTAAAATGATACCGATATTGACATTCTATGGAAAATGCACAGACTTGTACTAGAACTCCACAGGCCCATAACTCGGAAAATATGGTTGCCGCACATTTTTACTTATTTTTATATTTTTTTCTTATTTTTAAATTTTCTAGCACGTAAGTTATTTTGTATTTTTAAAATTTTGTGCACGAGTTGCCTTATTATTTAATAAATATTTATGTATGTGCATATATCTTGATTTTTTGTAAAACATGAAGATTTTATTAAATATTTGCTATTTATTTCAATGTGGTAAATAAAATATTTAATAAAAACATTTAAGATTTACGAAAAATCAAGAAATATTTATTATAAAAATAAGGTTAAAAAATCGAGATTATTAAAACTCATAACATATTTAATGTTTTCTTCTTTATTTCTTAGTTTGCAGTGTTTAATCCTTTTCAATTGCTTTACGGTTATTGCAATTACAATCATTCTCTTTACAGAATGCACTGAATTATTCTATTAGTAAATTTTATTGGTTTTCACTTTTTACAATCCCAGCACCTACTCACTGTTTTAATTCAGGAGTATGTAATTAATATTTGAATTACTTTGTTTTATTATTTCGTAGATGCAAGTATTTATTGTTTGAATATTTATGTTTTGTAGGTACTGATTGCGACAATTTGATACGTCAGTGGTATTTTATGTTATTTTCGATTACAATTGCTTAATTGCGATAGCTATTTATTTTTAATAAATACCTGCATACATATATTCCTTTATAATATGTACATAGTTAGGTATGAAGCACTCCGTCGTAAAAAAAAATCAACTATTTGAAATAAAAGCTATGACCGCCGCGTATCATAAAACACTGAGTTGAAGAAATGGTGAACAGAATGTGGCTCTCTGTAATGACTTTTATTAGTGCCGTAAACCGACGGCAACCTACCGTTGTTAACTATAACGTTATGACTGAAAACGTTGCTGAGATAAAAACTCGTAAACTGGTATAAAAGAAAAGGAAAACAATTCTGTTACCGTTAATGGCCTACCAAACAAAACAAAAACACCCACTTATCTTTGCTGTATCTGTAAGATTAAAACGAACGATTATAGGAATATTTTGTAATGCTTCATTCTCTTTCTCTCTCGAACCAAAGCATGATCAAATAAATATGCAGGTACATCTGGGATGCCAGTATTCGGATTTGCAAACTTTTTGGGTACCAAAAATTTCAATTGGGAAAATCCCCTATTCTTATGGCGGTGAAATTGTTTAGATTTATACATACAGTCGAAATTCTCTATAGCGAACGTCTCTATAACGAAATCTTCTCTAAAACAAATAAAATTCGTAAACACAACATTTTTGTGAGTATTTTCATACATTTTGATCTCCCTATAACGAACTTCCCTATAGCGAAGTTCTCTCTGTAACGTACAATTTTTTAAGACCTAAATAGAATTTTTCACACTAAATAATCTCTCTATTGCGAAATTTTTAGCAATCGAGTTTTTTCATCAATTTAGTCACATATGTATGTATGTATTAATAAAAAAAAAATTAATGTGTTCATGTAAAAACAATTTTTTTTTGTCTTAATAAATATATTTTCTACATAAAAAAAATGTAGCCAACATTTTCTGCAGTTTCCCTATAACGAATTTTCTCTATAACGTAGAAATTTGACGGTCCCCAACTGCTACGTTATAGAGAAGTTCGACTGTATGTATGTTCGATAATTTAATAAAATTATGTTTAAACAGAAATTGCTAAAATTTTTTTGGAGTTATAAGTTATTATATTATATGGTTTTAAAACTATATCGAGGTTTGTTCAAAAGAAAAGATGAATTTTATTTCCTTCGATTACAATGGCGTGGTGCATCATGAGTTCTTGCCAACAGGTCGTACGGTTAATAAGGGATACTACAAGGAAGTTATGCAAGTTGTTCAACGTTTGCATGAAGCACTACAGCTCAAATGGTCGGAATTGTGGATTCATCATTGATTGTGCATCACGATAATGCAGCAGCTCACACATCAATGCTTGTTCGTGTTGTTTTGGCCAAAAACAGCACCCTAATCATGCCTCAATCACCTTGTTCATCAGATTTGGCTCTCTGTGACCTTTTCCTATTCCCAAAAACCGAAAAGATTAATGGAAATTAATGATGAGTTAAGTCAATATCGAAGAAAAAACTGATGGCCATACAGAAAAGCGCACTTCAGAAGTGCTTTGACGATTGGCTGTCATAAGTGCATTATATCTCTGGGGGATTACTTTTAAGGGGACAAAATGGATATTGATGAATAAATAAATACTTTTGAAAAAAATTCAAAATTCATTTTTTTTTTTTAACAGACCTCGTATATTTAACGAAACAACAGCTAAATTACCACCATTGTTCTGTTGATTTTGAATGAAGGAGCTTTCGACAAAGATGTATAGTTTCCATGATGCAGCCGGAATATTTAGCTAAAGCTAAATCTCGATCGGTAAAATTAAGGAAAATATTTTAGTGCTGTCGCTAAGTCTGTAAGTTCAATTGCTTAGCTAAAATTTACTATTTACGTCGCAGCTAATGTGCTATCTGTAGATTACTTCTTTGTTTCTGTTTTGAGGAACTGCTGTTAAAAAAGGGAACTTCTTTTGCTGATTTTTGATTTTATATTATTGTAACCGTACTTTATAATTTATTTACCATACAAATGCGTAGAATTTTTCTCATAACAATTTTCAAAATAAGTTCTAAAATATAATTTTCTATGGGGTATTTTAAAAATTCTACTCATAATTTATTTTATTATTTTTTGTACAGGTATGTGAAAAATATTAGAATGCTAAATAATTTTACCTGAAACAACCAAATTCTGAAGTTATGGGAACAAAAAGTGACTCAGTGAATCAGTCCGATATTCCTTAAGGCCGCTTTAAACGTTAAGATTTGTCGTACGTAAAATGTGAGAGAAAATAAAATAAAATTCCATCCGTATTTCAAAAAAAGAGAGTAAAAACTGGATGGTTGTTTTCTGGCGTTTACACCATTGGTATGGATAAAATCAAGTAAGGACACTAAAAATTTTGACCTCGAAAATAACATTTTCGAAAGTTATAAAAATATTTTTCAAGGTTATTAAAAAAAAAATTAAATTGCACAAGAACGCCATCCCAGGGGAAAACAAGCAAAGAGCTGTAGTTAAATTAAATGAGAATGTTTTCATCTTACTTGATTTTATCCATACTAATGGCATAGAATACCTAGAATGTCAGTTCGGGGTCTGACAAATTTTAAATCATCTTTTCTTAAAATAGGGGGAGAAAGAGACAAATATACAATTTTACGAAAGATGAAAAGTAAACAAAAGAAAAATGTAAACATAAGCCACATTTTGTGCATAAGAACAAATTTATAATTTCTTGTGGTTTTATTGGTTTTAATTGTGTTTTGTGTTAATATTATAGGTAAAAACATAGTAAAGCTTGTTTTAATAGTGGTTTGTGTTAATATAGTAAAAAAAACATACTTTGTGCTAATGGTGTAAATGCCAGAAAACAACCATACGATTTTTACTCTCTTTTTTTGATATACGGATGGAATTTCATTTTATTTTCTCTCACATTTTACGTACGACAAATCTTATCGTTTAAAGCACCCTTAACAATACTACTTTAATATCAGAAGAAAGTGGATTTAGGTATTTTCTCCTACTTTTAGCAACACTGCTTCCGACAACTCTGTTGCCGTCCTTGTTATTGATCTTTCCGGTTTTTACTCGATCAACAAAGACGGAACGGTTATTTACTAAACGCAACGCCAATAGCGGTTCTAGCGGTTAGTTTTGAAAAATTTAATATTTAGTACAAAATATGTTGATTTAAACAGAATTCATTCAATAAACAAATTTTGTTTATTTTTAACAGAAACGACTTTTTTTATGTTTGCGGACATTTGGGTAAATTTTCAAAATCGCTTGGGGATGACGAGAAAAAGTACCTGGCAGCCCTGTAGTACATAGTTATTTATGTTTTGGCCTTATTCAATTTTTAACCCTTCAACAGGAAACTCCGCCTTTAAATTCAAGATGGCATTTGTGTATGTAGCTTTATCTCTTTCATTCTTTCCGCTAAAGAGAATGCTATTCATAGTTTTATTATCTCAGCATTTGTGTTAACTCCTCCCAGTATTATGGAGTTTTATTTCAATAAATTTAAATGGTGTTTTTTCAAATTCCCCTTCCACCTTAGTTTTTAAGTAATTTCTTTAATATACAATTAGTTTAATAGCTGCTAGAGAGCGTAATTCAGTAATGCGAAAGATAGGCGTGTTAGTCGGCTATCGTGTTTAGCGTAAATTAAACAAATATGTACTTATTTCAAATACGAGGTTTTTTTTCAGTTTTTTTGATTGTATTGCTTGAAGTGAAATATGTTTTATTACACTAGATTTTATGTGGATTTGGGATAGTTCTCAATTATTTAATATTGTATTAGTAATTAAAGGTCATAAATGTGTGCATGCGCAAGTTTTACTTTTTGCACGCTATTTAAGTATAATACGTGGCTGACCGAGTTTTACTTGGAGTTCTTGCTTTTTTTAATCGTATGGAAATTTCCCGCAAAAGGGGTCCTTATTTCAATTGTATAATAAAACAGTACATATAATAGAGTATGTTATTGTTGTTTTCAAGTATTTTTTTTTCTGCTTTCATTAAAATCGGTAAGATAGTTTAGGAGAGGCAGAAATTGTCTACTATTTCGCAAAATTGTCACTTTTTAAAGTTCTTAAAAACCCTTTCGTGTGATATCCATGTCATGGACAGCTAAAAGTGGAAGATGCATTCATCGACTTTGCAAAAATTAGTGAAAATCTAGGACACACGTCATGAAAACCCCATAGAAGATACATTTTATCGAGCTCTTTAGAGCTGTTTTCGAGAACCCAATTACAAATATACTTATATGTATATGTATATGTTCAAAGATATTAGATATGTATCTATTAGGGTGACGATTGTCGAAGTAGTCTGCACGTTGACTACAAAACGAAAAATTTTCCTGCGTTCTACTCATGAAAACATCTCGCATTTTATCTGATGTGCAATTGGGTGGATTTTTGTGTCAGTTGTTGTCGCAAGGTTTCAGGGGCGAAGGCATAGTCACTGGTCACTGAACAGTAACGGCTTCAGCTGTATCCAATTCACAGGCACATGAGAATGCCCTCCTTTGTGTATCACCGGCGAAGTAAAGTAATTACTAAAAAAAAACTGGCTACTAAAAACGAAGCTTCAAAATTTAATACGTCTCCTTGACATCAGAGACGTTACAATACTGCTGTAGAAACAAATAACGGGCAAAAAGCAGTGTTGTAAGATAGTGAAGCTTCACCTCCTTTCATTTCTCCTACTATCCCTTTCCTCTAGGTCCAGCACAATGCACCTCATGTGTAGGGGCCATTTCCTGAGTTAAGCCCCTTTACAACAAAGGTTTGATATCTACATACATATATGTATACAAGCATACGTATGCATATGAATGTATATGTATGAAAAACATACATATGTATAAACATTATAAAAATGTATTGTGAATATGTGAAGTGTAAAATATTTCTTATTCTTAGTTTATTCTGAGTAGTCATTTTTAATTATTTTTATAGAGAAAATTTTCTACTCAGAACCTCACAACTGAAAAATATGTCAAGAATAGAACACTCTTTGAAAATAAGAAAACTAGATTATTTTTCCTAGAAGGACGAAGCAAAAAAAAAATTTAGAAAATTTGGTTGTGTTTAATTTCACAGTTAATTTATCACAATAATATGGAAAATATACATATTTTCATTCTCAGAATAAATGAAAAAATATAATAATAAATGAAAAATAACAAGAAAAATATTTTCAGAAATACTTACTGTTCCATATTCGTTTAAAAATGAGAAACACGGCAAGCTCTCGCCACCTGAGGAAAGTCTCAGAGATAATAAAAACTCTGAATTTATATCTGTAGTAATTACGTAAATTTGTGATTTGCGCACTTATTATAGACCACAATATTAAATTTCCAACTCTCAGCATAAAAATATTTTAAAAGAAGACATTTTACATACATACATATGTATGTATGTAAATATGTAGTTAATAAATATAATAAAGCCACAAAAACATATCCATAATGTTCCAAATACTCAATATTCAATATTTGGTTTTATTTTTATTATGACTAATAAATTGTGCACCTCCCAATGTGCGATATTATAGCACAATTATATTGTAGTTGTATAGGCCGCTTCCGAAAATTATTCCAAGAAATACCAACACTTAATCTGTCATCTTTAAACAACATAAACGGCACAATATGGGACATTCGACCGACTTCTATATTTATTATGTTGTAGCAGCACTTAAACTTAAAACTATTGTTTTAATTATTCAACGTTAGTCAAAATTCATTACGAATATTTATCTATGTTTGTTATATGGTTTGGCTGTTCAATATGCAGCATTTAATTTGGTGCTAATATCAAAATCTGCAGTAGACCTTTAACCAAATTCTTGAAAAAGCTAAGAAATTTCACATGTTTATACAAGAACTCCCAAAAATATTTGCGAACTACGAAATATATAAACAAAACAAATCAACTAACTTATTTGAAAATTTTCCTTATACAACAAACATTTTATTATTTGATTTTAAATCTACTTAATTTAAAATAATGAAATTATTGATGCATAGAGACCAGGCTAAACCATATAACAAACATAGATTAATATTTATTTATTTTATTTAGTTTATTCATTTCAACAGAGTGGACTTTGCTTTGTAGCAGTACAACTTTATTTATTTATGTATTTTATTTATTGTAGTCATTTCCGACAAAATCTAAATTCATCGGTAACTATACTTTAAATTTCTTTCTCTAAGAAGATACGTTAATTGTTTTTCATAATTGGTTTTATATTCTGAGTTCATATATGTAGTATTTATTTTGTATTGAATGTTCCAACATTAACATACGGATTTTGAAGGTTGATGAACGCCATCTTGTTGAAGATACAACTGTCAAATTAGTTGCCAATTAACAGGCTGTTTTGCCAAATCACAATGGACGGTATAGCATTCAGCAATATGTGTAAATAATAAAATTGTTTTATTAAATTTGGTATTCTGTACGTCATCATAATCGTACTACCGAGAGGACTATTCGCCTTGTGGTGAGTTTGCCGATTTTTGTATCGTGACTTGGGCCTGCGCCCGTACAAAATTCATCCGACCTTGAAATGAAAGTAAGCGATCACAGACAACCCTATGTGTTCGCTGAATGGGCTCTTGAACAGTTGGCAGAACGCACGCTAATTTTAATCGAAATAAAAACATCTTCAGCGATGAGGCCCATTTCTAGATGAATGGGTACGTGAACAAACAAAATTGTCAAATTTGGGACGAAATCAATTCACATGAGATCCACTGTTTGGTGTGGATTTTGGGATGGCGTTGTCATAGATCCATATTGCTTTGAAAACGAAGTTGTCCTGAATTGTATGTCTGAACACCAACGCCATGTGGTTTCAAGAGAATGGCGCTACGTGCCACCCAGCTCATGCCTCATTGGATATTCTACACGAGAGATTTAAGGGCATGGTGCGATTTGACCCCGTTAGAATTTTTCTTGTGTGGTTTTCTTTAGTCGCAGGTGTATGCGAATAAGCCAGAAACTACAGGGGTCCTTAAAGCTAATATTGCCCAGGCATCGGTAAAATTTTGCCTGATTTATGCGCCAGAGTCGTGGAAAATTGAACATTTCGGATGCGATCATCTAGAGAAACAGTGGCGGACATTTGAAATTTAATGAAGACTACTTTTAACTAAGTATATACGTAACTGTAGGTTTTTTTTTTTATATATTTCAAACAATTCAATGAGTTATTTACCACAAAGGATTTTTGTATGAAGCCAAAATTACAGCATATCATTAACTAAAATCCAAAACCACGTAACTAACATTTTTATTATTTTTCAGTAGAAACAAAATATGTTATATGTTGAAAAATAAATACAATTTTGGTAATCAAATGTCGTTGATGAACATTATACATAAAGACTTTACACGCTTACAAGGTGCAATGCTGACCATTGACGACGTTTGGAATGGTCAAGAGGCTTTAGTTCTTAAGTCAATTAGTAAGTCTTTATGCATAATGTTGTGGTGGACGGCTCTTCAGCCACACTATCGCGAACAGCAGCAATATTTTCTGCAGTACGAGCTGTACGAGCATGCACTGGTGTTTTCACATCTCCTACAGATCTGCGATTTGCACGATTTTTCGCACATTTGGACGATTAAATCACGAAGTGCACGATATGCATTTTGATTTGAACGCCCATTTTCAAAACAAGCCTGAATAACTTTAACGCGTTGCTCGATTGTGTATCTTTAAATGGTTCAAATTGAGTTAATTTGAAATTGAGAAATGTCAAATGAAATGCAGAAAAAAACTTGAGTTTTAGGTGCGGTTCACATTCAACATCGGCCCTTAAAATTTAACCACCCTTTACAATGAATATTGTTTAAGATCCAAAGTTATTTAATTAGTTTGGCTTAAGTTCGCTTTTAATTTAATCTTTGGAGATTTGTGATTTATATAGAATTTGTTTTGCATTCGTAAAATGTAGAATAATTAAGAAAGTTTTTATGTTTTAATTCAATATATTACTTTTATTTATTTATTGCAAAATTGTGAAAAAAAAGTCTATAAACTACTTCTCAAATGGAATTTCATTGTAAAAAGAAGAAATGCTTTAAGGTCCTGAAGAGGTTGCCATTTCTTGCTTGAAATTTTTATTCTTTTTAAATGTAACTTCAAGGGTTCAAAATCTTTTAATTTTATACCGATTCTTTGCGGAAGCTCCTTATACTCATCTGTACCTTTTACTTTAAAATAAATTATTCCAGAGGGATCATACGCTAATACACGCAATATATTGACTGTCGGATCCCCAACTTTTTTACCTATAGAAGAAAAAAATTTTTTTTATAAGTCTTTATTAGGAACAACTAGGTATTTGTGCTCAATAGTCGAATTTGTTTCCTTGCAAAATGCAAGCAGAGCATTTGATAATATAACATTTTTGTTTTGATAACCACAGCTATCAGAGTAGATAATTATATGATTAATAGATGGAAACTGAGATAGTGCGTTTCTTAAATGATTTATAATACAAGTTGTAAATGTAGATGCTACAAGATTTCCCTCTGGACTTGTCATTTCATTTTATAGTAAGAGGAGGCAGCCTTTACTTGTGGAACAAGTGCGTTACAGCCTGCACATCTATGCAGAAGAGCAAACAGGGTCTTGCTTTTGCATTCTCTATATCATTTTGTTTTTCAGTTTTCATCATCTCTACTTCATTTCTGTGTTGGTTAAACTGGCTTTTTGGTAAGTTTTTTGCTTTGAATTGTAAGCAGATATCGCACTGATCATTTCTCGGTTTAAATAATGAGTAATTGCCGTCCTTCAATGTTGCCATAAAATTAGGAAAGGAAACTGGAATAATCCCATCTTCTTCATATGCCTTACATTCTTGCAAATACAAATTAAAAATTTGTCTACAGGTAGTAAAGTCCGACTCAAAATAATTTCTTTTTGTATATTTTCGCCGGTAATGGGATTCGATTTTGGATATGGGCTCTAGCCAATTTTTCAAAAAATTTATTCGTTTCTGGCATTGAACCTTTTTAACACTTTTTTCATATCTATATTCACTTCTTTCAGAATTGTTTTCATCTTTTTTTGCATATTCTTGACGTATTTTTGGAAATCCCTATAGTAGAATGAAACATTTTGCTGCAGACTTGCTTGCGAATTTGGCCATATATCCAATAATACGATTTCGTATTGGAACATCGAGAACTAACCACGCAAAAACGTTTTTGTTTGAAGTATTCAATAAAACTTGCGACAAAAATTTTTTTTATTCCACCACATTTTCCAGAAAAGGTCAAATATTTTCTTTCGCTTCACTTCCGTAAAAAAAGAGCAGTGACGGGCAGAACTTTTCTCGCAATATTTAGAAGTGCATCGCCCGTACATTTGCCTTGCTGGTACATCGCATATATTTCCCTTTGATATTCCCTGATTTTTTTTTTTGCAATACAGTGCAGCTCGCTAATCCGAATTAATGATTGCAGACCGTTATTCGGCTGAACGAGATATTCGGATTACTGGATGTGCTGTTATTATGTAATATAATTCACTATAATTGCAAATAAAACACAAGCCAGAATGTCAAACAAATTTTTATTATTTTTATTAAAGAAGAATGAAAGAATTAAAGCTTTTTTAAATATTATGTTTTTTTTAACATAATTTGTGATGTAGGTTTACTGCTCGTTCAGTGCACATACTTCCAAAGCTTTGTTTCGCAATTCCTTCAGCATCAATATGTAATCTGTTCCTTTGCCTAATCTATTGAAGTATTTAAGGCCTGCACAGCTTCACGATTTTTAACGTATTGCATAATTATAGGCTCTGATTCTACATTTTCTGTGTCTGATTCTCAACTACGACACGAAGTATTGTCACAGATAATAAGCCAGCTAAGAATTTCTTCTTCAGAAATTCGCACGTCATTATTGTGGTGAAATAAGTTGGTTATTGTGCGAAATTCTTCTGTTTCTCCAACACAATCATTCTCAAGCAATTCTTGGTGTAACAATGATAGTGGGATGTTCTCCTCTGAAGCCCACCACTGTGAATGAATATGCGACTAATACCATTCAATAACTAAACTATTTGCAACAAGACATAAAATATACTTATAAATATTATATAAGTATGTATGTACACTATCAATCATAGAGGGCTCTGGATCTCAATGATGTCCCGTTAGTTTTAAAAAAACATACACAATAATAAAAAAGCAGAGAATAAAAAAAATAAAATAAAAATTCCGTTTAGCGAGCTTGCAACCAATGCAGACTATAGAGTACGTAATACGTATTAAATTCAATTCGGATTACTGGATAATTCGGATTATACACCTTCGGATTAGCGAGCTGGCACTGTATATACGTTTATTTTTGTTTTCCTTTTTAATGTTTATAATTTTATTGCAACTAATTACAGAACTTTCCAAACTATTTCCAAAATCATTTTCACTTTCCGAACTCATTTTATCACTTTTAAGGTTAATAGTTACATACGTACGTATAAAGAAACAAAATATTTATAATATCTCTAAATAGTAAAACCAACGAATACTTGATTGAAATTTGTTTAAAATTAACAAAGTAAAAATTTCAAATAACAAGTATAGTAAGTAGTCGCTATAGAAAATTGTTAACGCCAGCTTAAAACGAGAGCTTTGGAATTGTTTATAAAGCTATGATAAGGTACATACATATATAATGAAAAAATTCAATACTTACTATGAATTCTTGAAATTCAATTGAAATAAGTATGTGTTAGTGACTATTTCTAAGAAACAAGTATGTAGTTACGTGCTTTTGGTTTATATATATAATAATAGCACTTGTAATTACGTACTTTCGGTTTTCGCTTATAAAATGTCTAATTTTTATTATATGAGAGTAAAAATTGTTGGGGGCATGGATGTTGATGATATGCATTATAATCAATCAAAAAACCGCTTTCTCATTTTTTGTTAGTTACGTGGTTTTGGATTTTAGCTAACGATATGTAGTTGAATATGTCAGTACACAAATTCTCTACTATTTCATTTTTATCTATACATATTCTTTCTTTTTTCGTTTAATGTCTTCTAAGTAATACGGTTGTATGAAATCTTTAAGAGAAGGACATCAAATAAAATTTGGCAATTAAATTTAAAAAACAAAGAACGGTAGTTAGTTCAATTTTAGAAAAACATTTGGTACGGTCTCGGGTGAAACAAGGTAATTAAGATGAAATTTGAAAATAACAACTCAATTTTCAATTTTCCTAATACAAATGCAAAACAAAATTTCGCGAAAACTATATGAGTTTGAGAGTTGTAGGTGTAATTTTCTAATGTATTTTCACATTGTTTTCGTCCTTGCTTAATTGTTTGGTGTCCTTCGGTCAAAAAACAAGCAGCTACCCTACTGCGTTGTACATATACAAATCATATTTTCAATTTCGTAGTAATTTTACCGGGCTTTGTCGGTGTAATATTTTTTCTTTATTTTTTTCATTATTTCGTTTACTCTAAAGGGTTTTATTTCCCTTATTATTATTATTATTATCGTTTGATGCATATAATAATAACGTGGCGTCGCCTTATAACTCAGATTATTGTTAAGAGTTTTGAAATGTTTCTTATTATATTGTATATCATTCGGCCACAAAACTATAATTTATGGCTTGGAACCGAACTGTTGCCAGTTACTAAAAATGGTAATGTAAACTGCATTAACCGATAGTTGCCAAAATTCCAGTGCTTTTGAGTATTTTTGGCCACCACAAATTTGTGGTTGCCCCCTGGCAACTCAACTGAGGTGCGGTTGCAATCCACAATCGTCCCATTCAGCTATGTGATGGAAATCGAACGATTCAAAAAGTAAATCGGCTTTTGAAATCGACAGTAGTATGATGAATTTCCATCGATTTCATATTCCATATTTGTTTCGTTTCCACATATCTTCTCTAATTACAACTGTATAAAATCTAATAATACAACTGTAAACATATGTGTATGTGAGTGATGTTTGTAAAATATTTAAACAAATTAAAATAAAATTTGTATCAACATATTTTATCATTTTTATTTATAAAATGCCTTTTTTTGCTGCGGTGTCGCTAATTCTCTTGGAAGAAAATAATAGGATGAATATCGAAAATATTCTAAGAAAACGAAATCGGATTCCTTAAATTTGCCAGATAAAATGTGGGTATTTAAATTTTTAAAGTTCACTTCTATATTACTAGTATTTATTTAAATACATTTGTTGAATATTTTCGTTTAAATAAGGACGGATTTATAATAATTTTTTATTTAATTTTTTTACTTCCTTTCTATATTTCCTTACATTTTGTTCAAGTAAAATTAAACGATTTGAAAACGAATTTAAACTGGCATTATCGAAATGCGTCACATGTTAAAAACGTCTTTTTTTCAATGAAACAAGATGGAATATGAAATCGTCACAACAAATCGTCACATACAAATTCATCACACTATTTGTCGATTTCAAAACATTTTAACGCCGAAACGATTTTCAACACATACCTGATTAATTAAATTTTATGTATGCAAAAAACAAAATGTTTGCAAAAGAAAAACAAAATTATATCTATTTGAATTAAATTTCTGAGAAACTCTCTACTAGATGCCTCTCTAAATTATGCTATTAATTTTTACATTATTTCATTAATTTCGTAATGTTATATCGGATATACATAATTTATACTGGCAAGTAAAAATTATACTGTGCACTAACCACGTTGGTCTTTTCCGATATAATGTATGACCATATTTACACCATGCATTAAACGCCGCAAGTTTTGCATGCGTCGTTTTGTCTGATCGGGGTGAAAAAGTTGCATAACAACGCCTGTTATTTTTGCATATTTTCCGTTTTTGTTTTGCTCTATTTTCGTTTTTAAATTCAAACTGTTGTCATCTTTTTTACTCAAGAAAAAATGTTTAATTTTTAAGAAAACTTTTGTATGGAACTTTTTTTAATTATTCTATTAAATATTCTATAAAATCTATGTAATACTAGCATTTATACTCGGCTTCGCTCACGTCCAACTTTTCTTTCCCATCCTCAAAATATTCCAAACAATATCCAGAAAAAATTATCGAAATCGATTCAGCAGTTCTGCCGTGATGCGCTTAGCAACAAACATCTTTTAAGTTTTAAATATATAGATACTTGTAGTTTCGGTGAGTAATATATTTCCCTCTATGTCTTCTTCTGGTCCTATTTTCATGTATATCCTATGAGTTATTTTCGACTCAGATATATCCATGTACTATTTCCGTCGTATCATTTCTTAAAAAATGTTATAATGTTTTAAATTTTATGCAAATCGCTTTGATATTCAAAACAATCATTTAATAAAATTTCCCGCATCTGGCAACACTCTTGTGCACTTACTAAAAAAATTTTTGTATATCTAGATACGGGATCCAATTTGTATGTGAAATTTAAGAGAATCTGTTAAATATAAGATGTTTTTTTCCTAGTATGGCAACCCTGCTGACCAATTCCCAAGGGTTCAAAACCTAATGAGAATTGATCGGAACCTGAATTGGAAATTTCAGCCCAATGCTCTTATCTGACTTTGGTAGATTATTAATTTCTAACAAAAACCTACGTTTATAATTATTTTCCGTTTTCAAAAATGGTGCATTCTCAGTCTGGATAATGATTCAACTGAAAACATTGAGATGATAATGCCGTTTTTCTGAATTAATCAGGGCTGTCATAGAATCCAAGTCGGTTTTGCAAACCGATATTGGTTTCACTTGGTGTCATGAAAACGTGTCGGTTTTGTTATCTTCGAATGCAAATAAAACCGATATTTTAATCAACTGTTTTATGATTTTGCTCTTTTGTTTGCTACTTTTAATGCAATTTTTTTTTCAATTTGTTTGTGAAAATAGATATGCGAAACGAATTTATTGAAAACAAAAAAATTGCTGTTAAAAATTAAATTTATAACAATAAAAACATTTTTATTTTTATGTTGTTACCTATTAAGGATAAAAACATGGAGATAAATACTTATTTTTTTTTTTACAAATTTATCAACTAAAATTTACATACATTTTCGCAAAAAAATTAACTTAAAAAACAAAATGAAAAATGTAGTTTTTAATTACTTTATGTAAATAAATGTACAAGATTTTAACAAAATATCTGATGGAATTAATAAAATTAAATGATTGAAAATGAAAACCGGCAGCAGTCGGCTGCTTGGTTTATTTCCAATAAAAATCCGATAACATTGGTTTCTGTGACACCTAAAACCGACATTATTTCTAGTTCGAACATAACATTGGATTCATGACACCAACGTATTTTTTTAATCGGTTTCAAATCCAATTCCGATAAGATTGGTTTCTGATTCATTATAATTTTGCTGTTTTTGAAAATTTTTAAAAATATATAAAATTCCCTATTAAAACTGTCTTTGCATATTTTTTTAGACACAACTTAAGAAACAAGAGCATTCTTGACCATTTGAAAAATTTTTTTAATTTTCTCTTATGTGAGTGATCTCAAACTAACAATTCAACCTTACTATTTTTAAACATTTTGAATTAAAAAGAAAAATTTTGCCGTTTTACGTTTTCTGGAGAAGGCAAAAACGTTTTCATGTTCACTTTCGTACGAATTTGGTTTCTGCGACACAACTGAATATTGTCATATTTTCTCGATGCATTGATGTTGGTTGCGTAGTGTGAATCGTTGTTTTGTGTTTTTACTGATTGATTTCAGTGGAAGCAAGCAAACTGTAAAGTTGTATTTTTTTAACCGTGCTTCTCCAGTGATATTTAATTCAAAATTACTATTGCGCTTATGGTTTTCTATGTCTGTAGTCTGCATTACACAATTACGGCGACTATATTTGCCAGCTGGTGACTCAACTAAAGGAAATAGGGTTTTTAATTTTCGAAATTTTCTTTCTTTTCGTTCATGATTTATTTGGGTGGAATTAAAAACCTTACAAATTAAAATAAAATTAATACTAGATTTCTGCATGAATTAAAAGTAATATGCATCTTTTAAAAATGAGATTGCTTAAAAATTGAGCATTGCATCGTTATTATTATCAGTATACGAGAAGAATATCTTCAAAAGAAAAAAAAAAAGAAGAGAATATATACATATAACAATTATTTTTATTAAAAAATATCCACAACTTATTGTAAACTCTAGAATTTAAACTGAATACGTTTTGAGTTTACATTTTGAATTGAAGAATTATAAAGAATTGTAAAAAAATTAAATTATAACTATTCAACATAAAAAAAACTACAAATGCCATAATTAAAAATTTAATATTTTTGAGTCTTATTACTATTTGTTACATTAAAGAAATTTGGTACTTTATTTATTTTACAAGGACATATTTCGATGTATAAAAATATATTTTTAATAGTTTTAAAGAATAGTTTAAGTTAAAAGTCAAGCCTATTCTAATAGTATACAGAATAATAGCTATAAGTATGTATATCCTTAGTTTATTGACTTAAGAAGACTATAAAATAAAGTGGCATTGATTTTTTTCTACATAAGTTATATTTATTAAATTTAATTACTAATAAATTATCATGTGGAGCCCATTAAAGTTTCATTGGTCAGCATTTCTCTTGTCACTAAAGAACCTGGACCAACTCTTGTTCTTGATCTGGATCGACTAAGTTGCGCTCGTCTCTCAGCACCGGCCGGACGTTGTCTTCTTTGTTGGCGGTTATTGCGGTTACCGAAAGCGGAACCTGTCTGCAATGCTTCTAGCAAACTGTCCATAACACCCTCTTGCGTTTGAGCTGCATCCATATCAACCAAAGCAAGTTTACGTTGTTGCCTTTCAAGTTGTTCACGTAGTGATTGTTCTCTAGCCTGCTGCATGCGCAGTTTCTTTTCTTCTTCTTCGCGATGACGTATAATATCTTGATGGGCCTGAAAAAAGCCATCTTTAAAGGTTTTAATATCCGCAAAAAATTCCTCCATTGTATATTTGCTGGTATCAAAGGAGAAATATTCGCCCAAATCTTTAAATAGTTTTTCCATTTGCACTTGCATTTTACCTAGTGAAGTAAAATAAAATAAGTCCAATTATTAAGCAATTATGAAATTAAAATATATTTTCTTTTTATTTTTCTTAATACTTTTTTTAACCTTTTTTATTATTTTAACAATCTATTTTTTTATTAATAACACTAATTATTTTAAGCCTTAGGCTTAAAATTAGTCTTATTAATATAAAAAAAAAGGTCAAAAAACTAAAAAAATAATCTATTTTTTTTTTAAGCTTTAAGGTTTTTTCTTTTTTTATTTATTATTTTTATATTTAGTTTCGATATTTCGTTAACCTTTGGTTAACATCTTCAGGGAGAAAAAAAAAAAAAAAAAAAAAAAAAAAAAAAAAACTTCCTGAAGATGTTAACCGAAGGTTAACGAAATATCGAAAATAAATATAAAAATAATAAATAAAAAGAGAAAAAACCTTAAAGCTTAAAAAAATAGATTGTTAAAATTCTTAGTCTACAATTCCATTAAATTACCCAGCACATCCACTTGTTGCCTACAGTCAAGGGCAAATTTTCGCATAACTTCACTAAACTTATCATCTTCGCATTGTGGCACTTTATTGTTTTGCAAATCAGTTTCTAAATTTTTTACAGCAGAAGTCATTTGTCTCATACTCTTTTGTATGGCATCTAAATTGACACGCGACGCCTTATCGACATGTGTCATATCATTATAAAATGTTAAAGCATCGGGAAATTTTTTCCCAACTACATCGACCAAATAGTGTAACAACGTTTGCTTGTTATAGGCATCTTTTGTATTGGTCAATTTGGTCAAGTAGGAGATTTCAAAACCATACGCTGGATCATTTTTTGTACCAGAGTTCATGTAGTTGCCCATTAGTAATATAAGCTCAAGAATTTTTGAAAATTTTTTGCTATTGCGCAGTTCTTCACAGGCCGCTGTCCCAGCCACAATATCGGGTTTAATATCCTGCACCATATCAGAGAAGGTCAGTTTGAAATTTAGGTTATGTAAACGTGGTGAAAGCCGTTTAATTTCACCTGTAACGAAGCAGATGGAGAGACATGTGATTAATAATTAAAAACAAAAAAAGAAATTAAAAACTTTATTTAATAGATACCAATAGTAGCTGCAAACTGTTCAATGGGCGGCAGAGGCTCTCCTTTAGCTTTTATTTCCTGTAAACGCTTCAACTGTTCTGGCGGTGGTAAATACTGAATAAGATTTTGTAATATATTGGAAGACAAAATATCGGTATCACAGCGTAAAAGGCATATTTTAATTTGCTCATATGATAAATGTTTGAGTGAACCACCCAGTAGAATTGAGAGATTTTGAGCCGCTTTGCCATCCAGTACTCTCAAGTCAACATTCTTCTTAGACAGCGTTGTTGGTTTATCAACAGAATCTTTAGGATCCTTTTTGACTGGCTTAGAAGAAAACTTTTGGGATAATTCTGTAAGTATATCATCTGAAGCCAGTTTGTCCTCTTGACACTTTACCCAAAAGGATTTTGCCGACATCTTTTGAGGTATAATTGCTTTCCAGTTAGCCCGTTTCATAGGATTCTTCGCTTCCCACTTTTTCTTAGGTTTCAAACCATGCGGGAGCATAGGTGCCATAGGAATAAGCATAGGAGGTGGAGGTGGACCCCTAATTCCATGGCCCATACCAGGCATGGGCGGAGGTGGAGGCCCACCCATACCAGCAATTGGAGGCGGTGGTGGAGGCCTGGGGCCACCCATACCAGGCATTGGCGGAGGTGGCGGTGGCGTGGGACCACCACCAGTTCTTGGCATTGGTGGCGGGGCAGGAGGAGGCGGTCCACCGCCTGGTAATGGTATATTTACCTTTGGTAACTTATTTGGTGACTGAGCCACAACTCCGTTCGCTTCCATTAATTTCACCTTTTCCTCTAAATGAGCCACTTTTGCCTCCGCTTCCTGTTTTGCAATTTCCAGTTTTTCTATTTTCTTTTCATACTCTTCGGAGCGTTTGGTCTCCTTGGCTTTAGCCTTCTCGACTATATCATCCAATAGCAGAGAAGAGTCAATATGAAAGTCGCGATGTTCGAAATTTGGATCACCAAATTTGTGAAAAACTATTTGTGATACGCATTCTTCTATTAGTTGATAGTACGCTGGTCTATAATAAAAATCATCACGTATATAAAGTAAATGTTGTAATATTGACAGGAAATAAGGTTCGGCGGTTGTATCGGTAACAATATTCTTTATGACATCAAAACAGTCTGTAACATCATCCATATTATAAGTGACATTATCAAAACGTTGTGTGAATTCTTCGAAATCATCTTCACGTATCTCGTTAAATATTTTAAAATGTTGCTTTAATGCATCATTATTACTTTTCTCTACGACATCGTTGAATATATCAAATTTGGAATATAGTCCCATTCGCATAATTTCACAACGCAAATGTAAACGAAAATTTAAGTCGCTCGGTGTATTTGTTAAAGTGTTTATAAAAATTAAACTATGGCACGCCAATTCCCTTCGAGCATCATATCTCTCATCCAAAAACAAAGCATCTACAATGGGTCGGAAACGTTCACTCGACTTATACGAGGCTGAGGCCGCAGTTGTTATGGCTCTCAACACTTTGTCATAACCATTACGGTCGTGCACCAAACAGAATGAAGCCAATAGCTTGACAGCTTCACACATTGTGCTAGGCTTGCGGGGATCCAATGATTGTGCTAAAAGTAAGACCACAGTATGCTGATCGGGTGTTAGTACCAAATTTAAGCCCCATGTATTGTTCATTATCGCCTTCAGACATTTTATACATTCTAATTCTATACGATCAAAGTTCCGTTGTTCTTGCTTACATCGCCTAAGTAAGTTGACAATTTCATCGATGCCTTCTTCACCGAATTCTTTGATCCACGATAGGGGATTGTTAGTAAGGGCCACACGTAAACTTTCAATGCAGGCATAAATTTTATTTTCACTATGTTCTCCATTTCGCAGGTACTCAATATAATCTAAAGGTTTTTCAAACTTTGAATTAGCTCGATGTTCTAGGGAATTTTTTCCTGAAAATAAAAATTAAAATTTATTAGGCTGACTGGGAAATGATGTTACAGCTTTAAAGCGTTTTCATGTGTTTACTTTTGCAGTAAAATGCAGTAAATGCGGGGTCAACTCCTGAGCGCTGATCCCAGATAAAAAAAAAATATACCTTTTATAAATCCAAAAAAAAATTACGAATACGACAGTAAAAATAATACGAATAATAAAGTGTTTGCAAAGGCAAAGATTTTCTAACCAAGAAATAGACAAACCTTTTCCAGAGGTTTTAGACGTGCTGAATCCGAATATGAATGCAGAATAGTCTTATCACGTCAGGTTTTTGAGATATTCTAACCTAAAAGTGCATAAACACGTTTTCTTGTGTATTTGCAATCCTGGAACTACCACAGAAAAAAAATCCAGAAAAAAATTGTTACGGTATCTAAAAGTGCTACTTTCTATAAAAACCATTTTGAATTTTTAAAAAATCTTCATTTGTGACAAATGAAGAGACGTCGTCGGAGTTTAGCAAATTCATCAACACTCCGAAAATGAGGATTTATTGATCTGAATCAATAACATTTGTTCAATTCACAAGCTCGTATTAACGTCGTATGTATTCTGTAATCGTTTTATTATACGGTATATTATTTTTGTTGTCGGTAATTTTCATACAAAAACATGCTCAGATCATACGATCGAATTTTATATATTTTAGAAATAATTGTATTGAGTCCAGGTCAGGGAATATTCAGTTTTTTGGGTAAATTTTGAAAAATTATTCAAACATGTCTTAACTAATACTAGAATTTAAATTCATTGTTATGATAATTTAATTTATTGCAATTAAATTTTCAAACTATTTTAATCTAAATTGCTGATCGTGAAAAACTTAAAAACTAATTCGTATCAAACTGAAATTTCCATACCTGGTATAAGTTCATGGAATAAAATGAAATTATCAGGAATGTTCTGAAAATCACAATTTTTCAAATCACTTCGTGAGATCATCAAAATCACATTTGTGATTTCATGGTGTTCCGAAAATCACAATAACTTTTACTTTTCGATGTGTTTTTTGATTTTCTAAAATACATGAAAACAGCTGTCTTTTGTTTTGATGTGGATGCATTTTTTTTATGCATAGAAAATTAATTAGTGTTTTTAACAAAATATTTAATGAATATATAACAAAATTATTATTTTTTAAATAGAATTAAAAGCATTAAAATGCGTGGAGCTTTGTTGTTATCGATTGTTGAGTTAAAGAGAAAACAATCAAGAAACTATAAAATTAACAAATCTAACAAAAAATGGCCACAGGTAGTAATTACTTATTAGTGCCATTTGCTATTATTTTATGAGTTGTTATTTTACAAATTAGCCAACTTCAAATTAATAACAACTTTCAATAAAAATAGTTAATTTTATATAAAGAAAAAAATACATTTCTACTTGATGGTAATACATATATTGTTAGTGTGGAAACATCGACATATTTTCGAAGAACTAAAACAGCAGACAACAAAAAGTAATTGCCAAATCGCAAAAGCATTTAACAATATTTCTTCTAAAACACAGTGTCTTCAATTTTTTCATGATTTGATAGATTTTTTACAATAAAAATCAATCAAAAAACTTTTTAAGTTATTCATTCAATTAATTTATTGTAACATTTATTATAAAGAAAGTGAAAAAATTAGCAAGTGTTTTCAAATCGGCAGCCACTTAGCTGACCGGTTTTAAATCACAAAAATTAAAAAAGTTTTGTACGCAGAGCACCTTTTTTGTGATTTCAAATCACTTTCACAAAAAGTAATTTGCAGAACAGGCCTGTATTATTAATTTATGTTTTTTTAAGAAAAGATTAATAAAAACTAAAAAGAGACAAATTTGCCCGTTCACATATACATAAAGAAATATCGACTTTTTTATTTTTTAAGCGATAAACCATAGGACTGAGCTTGCGAATTGAGCAATTATTCTACACGCGGGTTCATAGCAACTACAGACATAAGAACATTTTTTTAATTTCTTCCTGCGCGGTAATCTTAACAATTCGTATAAAAGCGTCCCGAAAGTATAGTCTGATTATTGGTTAGAAAATTTCATCAAATTTTGTCGGCCCGTGTTATTTTTCTTTTGTTTCAACGTTTATTTAGAAGCGAAATTTCTAGTAATATTAATTTATTAGACTGTTTATATATATATATATATATATATATATATATATATATATATATATATATATATATATATATACTTACACACATATACTTAATATAACTATCGTACTCGTAAAAAATATTTTCGATTTATAAAATAATTAATTAATAAATAAATTACAGAAAATTCAACTTGAAAACCCTTTATAAATTAGAAAAATTTCTATGAATATGGCAATAAATTTATTATTATTTTGTTTAATTGAAATGCAATAAAATTTTACTTGGGCAAATAGTGGCTAATTATACTTAATAAATAATTTATAATTATAAAAGAAAAGAAATACGAACAGAAACATGCTACATAAGTATGTATTAAAGTGTGGCACAAACACCACAAAAATATCTTACAAGCATTTCATGAAATTGCAATTAGTGTGTATGTATTACTTGCTCATTGCAAAACACATACTTCCAAAAATATTTCTTTTGTTCCACGATCAAAACATTGAAGAAGAGAACACAAGTACAACAAAACAATGTTAAAATAAAACAACGCTGAAGTAGAAGAAAAATGAAGTAGAAGATCAAAACTTGCAAAGAAACTTTTGCAGTTTTTATGAACATAAAAAATCGAATGTATACAAATAAAATAAAAATATCACAATTCATATTAGGTTTGAGGTTCGTTTGTAAGGTTCTTTAAAGAAAAATATTTAAAATTTTGCAAAAAATTTAAAAAATTTATAATTTCACCTACATTTAATGCATCCATTTCAATATATATTAACGATTACTAAAATTTAGAAAAATCACGAAAATCAGAAAGTTGAAATTATGAAAAAAAATATATTATGATTTTTACGCTTCTTTGTGTTTGTTCTTGTGTACTCGATGCTTTTGGTGTAAATTACCGTTTTTTTTATTTCATTGTATGTTTTTGTTCTGATGTGCTGCTTCATTTGAACTCACAAGCACAAACAAAACTATAGAGAGAAACTTTTCAAATGGTGCTTGTTTTGTTTCAATGAGAGTCATGTTTTGTTATGCTTGTTTTGTTGAGAATGTTTACACTGGAATACACGGCTTGGAAGTATTGTGCTTTAGAATGCAAAACTTTCAATACATTTTGTACAGCTCTTTAGTATGTATGTATGTACATATGTACATACTTAACGTGGAAATAAAAATAAACTAATAACTAAGATAATAATCTTATCTAAAGAATGCCAATAAATTTTATAATAATGTATTTTTTTTTAGAACGTTTCTTTGCTTACTTACCTTTTAAATGCATAAAAATCATTTTTTGCCTTTCAGTTATGGATTTTGACAACAGAGGTCCACGTTTATCTTTTGGAATATTCATGTCCTCAAGAATTTCCATGAACTTAACATCCACTTCTGAATCACTTAGGCTTCGTATGGTCTTTTCCAATTCTTGTAAATCAAACGCAGCTTCACCTTCCGCCGACGTTGGACGACCAGATAAAGTACCTGTATTGTAGTTGCTACCCTTTGTCTTTGGGCGACCAAACCAGCTTTCCAGTAGGCCACCCGATTTTGTTTTTTCATGTTTAGACATTCTAAAAGCAAATATATGCATGATTTTTTTTGTTATTAAATTAAATTAAATTAAGTATGAAACAATTTTAGAATTTTGTTTATTAAGGTATGCCTAAAGTGATTGTAAAAGTTTAAATAGAGAATCGTAGAAATACTATAATACAGCTGACATGTTTTGTCAATTTTGTTATTGACTGAAGATAAGGTGGGGCGGTGGAGGAATTTTGTTTAATTGTCAGACAAACAGTAAGAGGCAGAACGTACGTACTACTGCGCATATACAAACAAATAATATAGTACACACCAGAGGTCAGCAATAAGTACTGAACAAGCGAGTAGAGTTGAATCATAACTGACAATTTCTAGTACTTATACCCAGGGTTCGGATTGGCACACTCTGTGCGGCACATGCTGCACATTATGCGTCCCGCTCTTGAAATGTGCAGCATATTTTGCGTGCTGTTCTTGAAAAGTGCGGCGCATTTTACGTGCCACTCTTAAAATGTGCGGCACATAATAGCACACATGCACATAGTAAATATTGAACTGTGGTGAACTGAGTTTATCGAAAGAATTTTCAGGAGAAGGCTTGCGATGCTTTGTGATGGAACTAGAGAAAAAGGATAGTAGGAGAAATGACAGGAGGTGAAGCTTCACTATCTTACAACACTGATTTTTGCACGTTATTTGTTTTTATAGAAGTGTTGAAAGTCTCTGAAGTCAAGGAGACGTATTAAATTTTGAAGCTTTGTTTTTAGTAGCAATTTTTAGTGATTATTTTACTACGCCGGTGCTACACAATACCGACGAAGAAGGGCCGTTCTGATGTGCCTATGGATTGATTTGAGAATTTTGCTTAATATGAAATGATAAAGGTTTCAGTTCGTGTTTGCTGGGGGTATAAGTATGAGTACATCCGAGTATTTGAATTCAATGACATCTACTCACTTATATTTAAAATTTTTCAGTGAGTACGACTTCTTGCCTTTTCATAGAACTGAGGTGAAAATAATCGTTCGCCATTTATATTGAAAACAAAAACAATTTGGGTTTTTTTTATTGTTGTTTTCAATATAAATGCCACAAGATTATTTTTATTCGGCTTCTACGAACAGGCCGTTGAAAAACAATTCGTTGCCAGGGACCGTAAATAACAGTTATCCTAAAAATTTAAACTCAAAAACTATACATTCGTATTGAACTCCTCTTTCAGAATCTATAGTGATATTAAAAAGCGATCTCCACATTTAAGTTATTTTTCAGCGAAAAAATAAAACTTCGGATAAATGTCTCATCCGCACAACATCCACAACAGGGCCACAACAGCTATAAATTCTATCAATTTCCATCCGCCCATCTTTCAGCGTTCTCCAGAAATTCATCTTCTAGAGAAATTCCAAATTTGAAATTTCAGTAAAAATGAATTTTTTTTATGAAAACACCTAATGTTAGGGGTTTTGGCCATTTGATATCATAAAGGGCCACAACAGCTATAAATTCCATCAATTTCCATCCGCCCATCTTTCTCCAGTTTCCTGGAATATGATGCATCTTCTAAAGAAATAGGCATTTTTTATTTGTAAAAGTAACAAGATTCCTTGACATATTGGGGATACAAGTTTATATTTTTGTGAAGGGGATTGGATAAACTAGTTGCTCCTTTAATTTGTATCCATTTGGTCCAAAAATGTAAGCACAGTTCCGTATGGAATAGGTACATCTCGATTTTTCATGTTTAACAGAGGTCTGTTAACACGTTAACAGAGCTCTGTTAAGGTAGTTGGTTTGTGTCTAGGGTTTAAATTTCGAAATTTATCTTCACACAGGTTCTTTAATTGTTAAGTACATTTAGTAAAACAACTACTGCGGAATATATTTTTATTCGTAAAATCTAATTTGCGTTTTAAATTCAATGGCGTAAGCATCTGTTTTCAAAAATAGCCGTTTGTGGTAGGCTTACAGCAAAGAAACCACTAGTATTGTTCAAAAACCGTACGATATGAGTGACTTTTCTTTCGTCGTAAAAATATTAGACTTAGACCAACCGGCGCAGTATATTTTTCTGATAAAAATGGTGCGAAGAAAGCATTTTCGATTTTTTGAGGCATATATTTATAAGTATATACATACATATATGCATATGTATGTATAACTAAACAATACTGTCGGACTATTTAATTTAAATTTGAAATACAATAATAAAATTCGCTATAAAATATTGAATTTGTAATTGCAGATAAATTGTAAATTTATTCATTCGGAATTCACATATAATCGCTCATAAATGTGTGTGAAGAGCACAGAATTTCAGTTACGTATCTCATCTTTTGATTATTAGAAAACTAGTTTAACCCGATGCGCTTCGCTATCACCACACTCAATTATTTAGTTGTCCGGGCTGGGTATTGTGTCTTACTAAATGACAAACCAAATAGTTAGTTTCTCAACCTTTGGTAAAATTGACGCGAGAATGCAGACATTCATAATATCATTTTTGAACCATTATGAGAATCTATGATAAATTTTTAACCCCTGAAAATTACCCTATATTTCAAGTTGGATCATAAACCATCCGTCTGCCAAATGTCCAGTGGTTTAAGCGGTAGTGGAACAAACATCTAAACATACATTTCCTTTCACATTTATAAAATTAATAGAACATAGGTTATTCAAATACTAATATTTCAAAATTGTAAATATATTCAGATGTGTACATACACAAATACCAATTCCACAAAAAAACGGTACCGTACTTGAAATTTGTGCAAATGAAAGAACTATTGAGGGAGTACTGTGCTTCTTTTTGCACAAAAGTGTGCGTACCTTTTTTTCTGAACAGTTTCAGCCAAGGCGTTTTTAACAAGCTGGTAGCGAATGAAGATGGTTTATTACCACATGCACGTTTTTTGTTCGCGATATGTCAAAAACAAGTAATGTGAATATTACAAAAAAAATGTGTTTTTGACGTTTGTTGCACAAACGTAGGTACAGCAAAAAATTGCCACCTATTTTAACAACCCTACCACCATAATAAATTGGACCCAAGTGGGGTGGGACCTTTCTTTACCTTTACATCCAGTAACCTGCCAATCTAACCTAACCTAACAACGCCAGCTTGTTTGATACGCCTTTTGGAAAACAAACAATCAGCTGTTTCATAGTAAACAATAACAAAGTAAAAATTAATGTTTCCCAGCACCGAAAATAATTCTAAAATTATATAAGATTAGGATTTTACCACTCTGATGAACAAATAATTTTAAATTTTAATCAATTATTTAGTTAAAAAAAACTATTTTGCTTTTATTTAATTAACATGTAAAGAAAATTTATCTTTTCTCAGGAAAAATAAATAAATGATGATGCTAACCAAGAAGGGTTAGCAAAATATCGAAAAAACTTATTAATAAATAAATTAAAAAATTTTATAAAAATAAGACCTGCAGTGCTAAATAATTTATTGCATACAATAAAAATATAGGGCCGAATAAAAAGAAGAATTAATTAAAGTTTCAAATTTAAAATTTTTTGCTTTGTAATTAGCTGGCCGATAAATCAAACAAAAAAATTGATTTGGGGACACAAATTTTTCGTTTGCTTTGAATGCTGAGAAAAAATCGCGAATGTATTTGCAAATAATATCTTTTAAAACTGTCATATAATTGCACCGGTAAGTCTTTCTTTTATGGAGTAGTCAAAAACAAATATATAATTTTCTATCAAGGTTGGCGATGGACGAAGTAGTCTGCACGTTGACTACAAAACAAAAAATTTTCCTGGGTCCAACCCCTGGTTCATACTCATAAAAACATCTCGCATTTTTTCTGATGTGCATTTCTGTGGCTTTGTGTCAGTTGTTGTCGGAAGGGTTCAGTGGCAAAGGCATAGTCACTGGTCACTGAACAGTGACGGCTTCAGCTGTATCCATTCCACATGCACATCAGAACGCCCTCCTTCGCCGGTATTGTGTGTATAGAAACAAATAATGTGCAAAAAGCAGTGTTGTAAGATAGTAAAGCTTCACCTCCTATCATTTCTCCTACTATCCCTTTCCTATAGTTCCAGCACAATGCATCGCATGTGTAGGGGTCATCTCCTAAGTGCTGGTCCAAGATAAAAAAAAACAATAGATATGCATTGGGTGAAAACAAGAGGGTGGCGATGTCCGAAGTACTCTGCACGTTGACTTCAACACATTGAAACCATCGTAAAAGAAAAATGTAAATAAGTCGAAACTCGAAAATTTAAAAAAAAAAATTGGCTGCGAACCTTATGTCCCGGGTTATGGGCCCTGAAGTTTTGATAGAAAACTGTGAAACATCTCCAACAAAGTATGTGACAAAAATTGACTGTGACCTATGTATATTTCTCCCTCATTTTTTTAATTAATGTATTTTTCTTTATAATTATACACATCCCATATTTTAGCTTTCGGAATTTAGAATTTGTTTGAAGGTCTACCGATGAGACTAGGTTAAACATACAACAAACATGTACTTATGTACCTATAAATAACAATTTTTATCTTTAAATTTTCTATCACAAGGCTATTTTTAGTGAGGTGCTTCAGTAACCTGCTTGTAAGCCTGTGATAATAAAAGTGTAATAGTCATTTATCATGTTAATTGCTGGCTTTGCTGTTGATTAAGTAATGATCGCGGTAAAGGTCAAGAGGATCTATATCTATATACATATAGTATATATTTTTTCGTTTTTTTTGGTTACGCCCTGATCAATAATTGTAAAACGAAATAAAGCTTAAAAATGATATATTTTGTCATTGAAAAATAGACAAAACATACATTCATATACATGTACACACTAAAATAATAGCCGAAATGCTAAAAAAAAACTTGTTTGTACATTTTTGTATTTCTCACCTTTTTATAGAGAAGTTTACGTCATAGAACCAAAAATATTAGCAAACACCAGGTATTTCTTGAGTCGATACCGCAAAATTTATCAGCACAGCTTACGTTCAATGTTGTTGTTTTGTGTGGCAATTCCAAAATTTTTGGGTTTTAAATGTGTTGTATGGGGGTTTATAGCAAGTTTTCCAATGAATATAAATATTATTGTTATGAAAACACTTTTTAAAATTTTTGACTTTTATATATTATGTACATATTTTTTAAATCTACAATAAACACTTGGTTTTATATATTTTTCTTTTTTTTGTATACCACAAACCAATGCACAAAATTATTATTCTGTGGACTGTGACGTTTGTTTTTATTACAGCTTTTTCCACCACTTGTTGATTTAGCGCTTCAAAAACTGAATTCTTATTTTAACAATTTTATTAAAACTATATCACTCGTAGTATAAAAATTACGTATTATTCGACACACCGTTTTATTTTATAAACAATTAAATGATCGCACTGAAAGTAAAAATGTGTAGTCATTTATTGCCAATTTTCGTTTGTTTGGTTATGGAAATGACAATCATACTAATAGTTATAATTCACAATTAGCACTTCGAGCTCACCACGATCTATTTCGAAATGCAGTGTTGCATTGTTTTGCTATGAACATAATGTCTACACGAAGTAATTTTTATATTTGATATTCTATAATTCTATATTGAAATGCATAACTCCACGTCGATAATAGCAATGAATAAGTTAACAATAGCCGTGAATAAATCAAACCAGAAATAAAAAACTTTAGCAAACCGGATGTTTTGGTTTGTTGCTTAGCACATGGAAATTGTAAACAAAGAGTGAAAAAAATTATTGATATTCGATCATTGATTTCTTCACGGTTAATGAAAGTGGGTAAAAGAAATTCTTAACATTTTTAATTTAAAATATCGCTAATATTCACAATGCCAAAATTGGCTCATATATAAAATAGTAGCTATTGTGATTGAATTAGTGAATACACATTTTACAAATAAAATAAATACATATTTATATAAATTTTCTGTTGTTTGTTTTGATGGCAATATTCTTAATAATTAATAAAAGAAACCACCTAAAGTCGTTGTAATGCAAATACACAGCTATTGGAATTAATTTCTCTGCAATTTCCTATATAAAAAAGTGTTCGATTATACCAAAAAAATACATAAAAATGGCTAAAGTAAGAATACCAAAACAGAAAGTTATATTATGTGGCGAATATGGTGTAGGAAAAAGTTCGTTGTTCCGACGCTTTACCAATAACACTTTTGTGACGGATACTGACCGTAAATCTACACTGGGTTTAGATCATATTGACAAAGACTACCGAATAGATGACAAGCAAATTAAGGTAAATTTTTGATCGTAGACATACCTAAGACAGTATAAATATTTTGTGGGCTATAATTTGTAGTTGCAATTATGGGATACTGGCGGTATGGAGCGCGTGGCTTCAGTAACTTCATCCTATTATAAATTTGCCGAAGGTGCTATTTTAGTATTTGCTTTAGATAGCGCATCATCTTTTCATTCCTTATCGCAACATCTTTTGGATATTGTTACTTACGCCGAGAACGCAAAAATTTTCATATGCGGTAACAAATCTGACCTCGAGGGCAGAGAACCAGAAGTCTCTGACGCTGATGTTGAAGCATTTTGTGAACAGTGTCATGCTCTTATAAGTGCCACCTACAAAACATCATGTAAAACGGGAGAAGGTGTAGAGGAAATGTTTCAGGATATTTCTAGAATTTTAGTCGAAGCTAACCGTTCAAAAATGGATTTACAAGCGAGTATGGAACAGCATGGCTTCCAAATAGTTGCCGGACAGGTAGAACTATTGGATGCTATTGATGAGGGAGAAGAAGCCTCTAGTTGCGTTTGCTAGCAAATGGCCGAGTTGGAGTTCGGTTGAAAAGTGGCAGTGATAACAAATCTAATTTTACTTCTGGTTGAAAACAAGTTTGTAGTATTTGTGCATAAACATGACACATATACATATATATATTCTCAAGAAGTTGCAATCTTAATTGCAAATGAATTAATTTATTTATATTTTTCAGTTTTAATTTATTAATATATTGAACTTACATTTATGAATCATACAAACCACACATTTTTTTAAAAACATATATACGAGTACATTCGTACATACAAAGTTTTTATATCCGTCATAAAATAATGATTAAAATTACAAAAAAAGAGCGTCCATTAACCATGAAAATATAGTATTAAGTTAAAATTTTCTTATAATGTAACTCTGCTTAAAATTTAGAAATGTATTTAGCGTCTAGCTTTAACTTCACATTTATAATACAATGAAAATACAGGAGAGGTTTACTCTTTTATCTATCGAAAATTTAAATCGATATAGTTTTACTTTCCTTTATTTTTTTTTATAATGTACTTTCTAACATATTGGAATTCAGAAAAAGCATATACATAAGTATAATTTTAGTCTATTATAGTGAATTTTGTTATGCATAATTCGTAATAGTTTAAGTAAAATTTCGTAAAAATTACTAGCAATAAAAAAAGGCTTCACAAAATTGAAAAATTTTCTCTTAATTAAAATTAATTATTACAGTTATAATTAATACATATATGCATGAAAATTTTTTAATGAAAAAATTATTACTTTAAAAACATTTTCAGCTTTTTTCTAAAATTTTGGTTTATTGAAAATTAAGTAAAAGTAAATATCATGAGTAAAAGCTTAGGAATTTAATTAGTCGGAAACCTTCTTTTGTGAGAAGCTGAATGAAGAGAACAGAAAACCACACACAAAAAGTGGGTTAAATAAAGCAAATGTTCCATATATATTAGTTCTATTTGTTTGATATACGAAATTACGTTTGCGAACACAACCATCGATTGAAAAGCAAATCGTTTTTTCCATAAACCGTCGTATTCGTGGCGACGTACGCAATTAAAATAAATATACGAAAACATTTTAATAATTTTAATATAAATAAGCATTGTGATTTAATACGACCACATAATTATAATTCACATACTTTAGAAGGAATGAAAATTTCATACTTAGTTCTTCATACATAAAAATTATTAACAAAACAATGAATACTCAATAATTCAACAATATAAGCAATAAAATTCATTCTCATCCTCCTACTTAAGATGTAGTATTTGATGTAGTAAATGTAAAATATAGACTTATGACTACAGCGACAACAAAAAAACCACCCACCACATATAAGACAGCCCTTTCTCTTAAAGCCCTTAACAGCATGGTATTTAACGTTCTCGATGCACGTCCCAATTCTGCATTAGTTTCCCTCAATCGTCCTCTTGCGTGCTGTATGGTTTCCCTTTGATGGTGTAAGTCATTCAGTACCTGGGCTCCCAAGGTTTCCGTTTCGACTATAACACGGTAACCTTCTTGCAGACGGGTACCAGTTCTTTCTATTGTTTCGGAATTTTCTAAAAGTCTTTGTCTCTGGTCGTTGCTAATGGCCACATCTTCATAGTCATCATAGTCTCCAGCTGCTTGCAGATCCAACGTTGTATGGTTTTTCTTACTCACTTCCTTGGCTTTTGAGTATTCCGACTGCAACCGCTTCAATTCTACTTGTGCACAATTTAATTTGTTAGTTGCTGTTGTTCTTTGTGCGGCGTTGAGGTCTCTAATCTCGAGACCCATTTGTTCCAATAGTTCATGAGCTTCTGTGAGACTGATATCGATTTTTGCACACAATTCTTTGCGTTCATTTGTAAGGGTTAAGCGCCCAATATGGCTGGTTACTTCAGCAATCAGACCTGCATATTGCTGTTCGTAATTCTCCAAAAGACTCATTAGTATATTTTTATTATTTTTTATAAACAAATTAAATATTCTTTTATTATTGTGGAAATATTTCAGTTGCTTTAAAGCAATTTCCTTCACTTTTGTTTGTTTTATTTTTTCTTATGAAAACAGCTGTATGGTGAAAGTTCTAAATAATCAATTCATTTTGAGATGATAGCATCGAAATTACACTATTAAAATTTTTGTTATCAAAGCGATTTACTCCAGGCAAATTATTATTATTATTATAAAAATTTTTTTTGATTTTACTAATCAAAGCACCGCAATGGAATTGTATACCCAAAAGCACAAAAATCATAGTCCATTGATCAATCATATTTAAAACACGTATGTGAGGAATTGAATTTGCCTTGGTTAATATTTTTGAGAATTTTTGAATTGGAATAGTAATTATTTTCTCCGTGTACTCCTTTGGTCATTGTACTTTCATATTAAAAATAACAATAAAAACAAAATTAGAGTTAAAAGTTTGTTCGAAAGTGAAAAATTAAAAAATAATTGTTATGGCTGAAGAAATAGATGATAATGGATTTTATCGTGAGGACTTTAGTGCTGCGTCTAAGTGGGAAATATTTAATGCTCAACTTTGTGAACTGTTCCAAAAATGGGATTTGGCTAATAGCGACTGGGTTCGCAATTTTCAGCCGAACGAGTTGTTTGACTGTAACTGGAAGATTGAAGAGGAATTGTTATATGTTGCAGGCAAACAAGTGGCAGTGACACATTATAAGGCTGAACTAACGTCTCCAGATAACATCAAGACAAAGAAATCCACAACAGTTGCCAAGAGTATGGCTCCCATGCATGAAGACTTATTATCTCTTGCTAATACATTTGGTCCTCCTGTCGTGGAGGAAAAGGAAAAGAACATACATTGGCTTGCTCGATTTTATGGTCTGAGACGTTTTGTGGTTTTGAATCCTACAACAGAACAACATAAATATATAACAAATAGATCGGAATTTAGTTTTTACTTCAGTGCCATTTCTGTAGTGGCAGCCGAGGTATGTTCCTCTGTACCTTTGTTTGTGCAGATTTTTGATCAAAAATGGAATTTCTTCCTGGGATTGGGCATAACATCTTTCATGCGTACCAACTTTGATTTGGTGGCTTTAGAGCAGCCACCCCAAGAATATTGCTATTTATCAGGCTTGCTATCAATGTTCAAAGAAAAAGTACCAAAATATTGCAAACAACCAGCTTTGGTATCTATACGCAATACTTATGCTTTGGATACAATAAAACTGCGCGTACCCATGTATGTACCATTTGGTATGACACCTATAGTTGATGAGGAACGTTCTATTATAAGTTTGTCATATTTTACGGCCTTACCACATGGTTTTTTCCCAGACTCTCGAACAGAAATGTTCGCCATATTTACTTGGCCAGAGCTAACTGATAACATGGTAATTGATTCTCCCATGCAAACACAGTTTATACCTACAAAAGCTCCCTGCGGTGCCTTACATCAAGTCGTTACCGCCACTTCGTATTTAACATCGTGTATCAAATATTATCACAACTTAATTGCTGCGAAGACTTCTATCGAATCATATGTAGGCCGTAATTTTTCGGGAACTTCATCACCTTCAGAGGTAGCAACTCCTTTAAAACAATTGACGAAATCAAAATTTGGAAAAATGCACGACTATCGACAAACTAAAAGCGGAAAAGAAGGTGGTAATCAAGCTGAAAATTGTAAAACGCTTCCTGGTCCAATGAATGAATACGAACTTAATCAAATGATGTGCTATCTATTCCCTGATTTTTATAAACACATGGCTTTGTTTCCTTATGAAGCTACTCTTTCGTCTAAGGCAAGTAATTTTTATAATGGGATAAGTTTAGAAAATAAGTTTTATTTTTTAGGATCCTCATCGTATAAAATCTGCTATAGCCGATTCTTTAGTACATCGCCTGAGCTGTTTGCTGGCGACTTGCAATGCTCATTTTGGTAGCAAAAGTGGATTTGCCCAATTATGGGCTACCTTTACTCGAGAATTACGTCTACTTTGGGAATGTGGATTTGTTATACCGGGGTAAGTCCATAAATTGTATTTTAATTTAACTCATGCAAAGAAAATTTGCAGCATTCGACTAGGTTTTTAGTAAAGAAAAATTAATGCGTGTCGAAAATAGATTTAAAAAGAAATTACGGGGTAATAAAAATTAAAAACATTTTTGAAATTTTGCGATATCTATATCTTTTGAACCACTTTACAGATTTTTGTCAATATATATGTTTTATGTCCATAAAAATAAGTAAATATATTAACCCCATTTGACGAAAACTTTAGGGGTTATTAGAAAAAAAAACCATTTTTTTGAAATATTTCGTCAACCATATATACCGCGAACGAATCATCCAATTTTAGTTACATTGGCAGCAATCGACGCTTTTTCTGAAGTTAAGAGCTGATTAGATTTGGAACTTGATGGGTTTAGTAGTTTAAGATTTATTACGAAAAAGGAATTTTTTTTTATTTTCGAAATTTTCTAAAATCGAACGCACCCAATCGGCTTATTATCTCACGACATCTAAGTGAGCTCAATATCTTTCGAAAGCGACATAGTTCGTTTCAATTTCGCGTTCTCAAGTTGTGAGATGTTTACATACACAAACACACGCACACATACATACAGACACATACATACATATTTACATGCTGACATCAAAGCGAAAGTAGTCAGAATCGAATCGAATCCCAGGACCTCAAAAAGTCGAAATATAATAAAAACTCAATTTTCGAATATTGATGTAAAATTAGTAACTTTCTATAAAGGTAAGTTAAACATATGAGGATCGGTTGACGTTAAACTTTCCGTTAAGTTCAACCTCTTTTGAACTTGAATCAACTTAATAGTTTAAAATTTATTTGAAAAAAAAAATTTTTTTTCGAAAATTTTTTAAATCTATTGAACCGAACCAATTCTTTACCTCACGACATCTAAATGCGCTAGAATGCGTTATAATCCTTCCGAAACGAAACGTTGACCTGTTCTTAAGTTATTAGATGTTTACATACCTACACAAGCAAACACATGAACACGCACACAAATATATATATACATCCATACTGACTCCCAGAATCTCAAAACATCAAAATATCATGAAAAATCGTTTTTTTTTTTAATATCACATTTATATAAAAACTAAAAAATGTTTGAGAATTTTAAGTATATAAACAGAAAAAACCAAGTAGCCTTTGCAAAAATATTTTATAAAACATAAAATTTTTTTTATACGTTTTTAAGTCTATTTAATTTTTCCAAACCATGCTTTTTTTTATTAATCCAAACTAATAACCGAGCCAATATAGGCCAAGGCCGGTTACAATTATTCAACACATAAGTTGACAATGATTGTATTGTATATGTTTATAAAGGCAAAAAGAAAATTAATGAGGGTGCTGATGGCGAGGGGCTCGATTCCCAGCCAAGTCAAATCAGAAAAAAGTTTTTTCTGAGTTTTCTGTGCTACAGCACCCTCCTTCGTCGGTCTTTGAGCAACAAAACGTCGGCGAAGTAAAATAATAAATAAAATGGCTCCATTAGCTTAAAAAACATCAGAGACGCCGCAACTTTGCTTTATAATTAACACGCAACTGCAGAGTTGTGCAAGAATTAAGCTCTAATTCCTACCACTTTCACCACCTGTCTATTCTCTACCCTATCCCTCTCTCTCGTTCCAGTGCAATGCATTTCATATGTAGGGGATAGCCCCTGAGCACTGGTCATATAAAAATTAACAAGTCCCTCCACTAACTTCCAGGGCAGTATTTATCAAGATTGTACAAAATTGCGTTGCTTGAACAAACGTTTAATACAAAACGTCTGACGTGTTGCTTAATGTTCTCAAAAAAATTATTTAAAAACATCATAGAAGAAGATTAATATGGTAATAATCACTTACCTTTTTTTATTTCATGAACTAAATTCAAATTAGAGGAGTTCTTAAAAAAAAAATATCTGCGCAATTTTATTTGGCAAAAATGTTTAATTTCTGTGTAGAACACAATTTCGAAACCAAAAGCAAATTACAATTAACAATACTTATAAATTCGTCTCTACTGAACTAAATTTTACTAAATCATCATGAGATAACATTTTCTTTTTATTAAATTTAAAACAATATTTTCTAAATAAATATTCACTAAAGTCTGTAGATGTGTTATACATGTGTACATATGTATGGATGTAGTTGGACTTTTGTTTATAAAGTTAAGTGCGTTAAAATCTAATACATTTATATTTAATAGAATGAACATTATTAACTGTTCTATTTAAGTTTATGCTAAATTTGATTTAAATATCAATAACAATATCATGTCATTTAAATATTTTTTATATACAATAATATTATCTTATACATATCTATGTTGTCTCTAATCGTTAACGCGAATGAAGCCTCTTATTATATACATAATGTTTTTGAATTTTTTTTGCAGTGAGTTTTTTTCGAATTTGTTTTTATGGCATATTTATGTATTTATTTGTTTTTATATGGATTTTCATACTGGTGTTTTTATGTTAAGGCAGTTTATTATCTTTATAAATATAAATGCTTATTTTCTTGTATGCTGTGATCTTATAAATATTTGATTATATTTTGGATCTATACAAATTTGAATTTTTATATAGTATGGGAATATGTATATTTAGTTAAGATTATGCAGGCTTTGATTAAAAATTATATTAGTAACAATCGACCTTAAAAAGTATAATAACGAATAGTAATGTCAAAACAATAAAATAATAATAAAATCTTAATCACCCCTTATCACGAATAAGAAGTGAAATTTTCATTCCCCTCGAAGTGAAAATTGGTAGCATGAAGTTCACGTGAAATTTTTTCTCTGTTATCATTCTCAGTGAATGTAAAAAAGGGAAGAAGAATTCAAAGACTTTGAAATTAAAATAAAAATAAAAACAATTTAACTTTTAATACAGAAATAAAAAGCAAGAATTTACATGCATTACCTGTTAAAATTGCTTTTTTTAAACATTCAGGGGGCAGTTAATTCGTCACCCGCTTGATATAAAAAAAAATTATATTTATAATAATATCTAAATAAAGGGAGAATTTATTTAGATTTTGTATAAAATTCCCCAGCAAAAATCAAGTGAAAAAATTAAAGTAAAATGGTGAAAAACTCACGGGAAAAAAATCATTCACAATAGGGGTAATTTTATTTGAACATGAATATATTCTTGGGTAATCTTTTGACGATTGAAAATTTAGGGAAAAGGGAAATATTTTCAGGGAAAAAGTATTCACGATAAGAGTGAATATATTCTTTTTGATATTTATTCAACGTGAGTCGGAATGAATTACGATTATTTATATATATGTACTTGTTCTATGGTTATCATTAGACGTTGAACCAAATTTTTGAAGAAGCTAAAAAATCTCATGTTTATACAGGGTCTTTTATTAAGCTTTTCCATCTTTAAATTTAAATAAAACCAAGTGTGTATAAATAAGAATTTATATCTCTAATTTTTCGTAGTCATTTCAATTTTGATATTTTTGACATACCACTTTTAAAATAAATGGCTCATATGTACGTCTACCATAACACCGCCAAAACAGAGGGAAAAACTCTCAAAACGCTTATATTATTGTTGCATTAATACCTTCTAATTACTTTCATCATCTGTTCTGTATAACAATTTAGTAAATTTAGCAGCTGTTACTTCTCTACACTATATATCGTTACCTAAAACACAAAACGGTATAACAAAAAATTTGAAATCGATCTTTTTATAAATTCTGATAGGCTTGGGTCGTAGGCCAGTGGAGGATTTCATCAAAAAAATATTCGTAGCCTGTAGTATACTTGGGCTACTTTTTCAGGTCATTGATTTTCTTTGCGTTGATCTCTATCTTTTCTGACGGACATGCAATCACTGTTGGGAGCTCCGGATCTGCTCAATATTTTTTGAGTGTGAACGTTGAGGAACCCTCAATAAAGCGCTTGGCAACTATCTTTCTTAACCACTTTTATTATAATAATTTCGTTGCTCTATCGTTACTATAATGCGATGTGTTCTAATGTAATTAGGGAACTTGTTCCCGAAACTCAGTAATTCATGCGTTCAACGCGTTCAAATCGAATATCCACAAAAACTATTCCCTCCACTCTCTCTCTCTCGCCGAAAACGTTATTTCCTAGTTCCGGCACAATTCATCGCATGTGTATAAAATACAAGCCTTGAAGCCAAAGTAAAATATTACGTTAAAATATTAGACCCTTATGCAAGAACGATTGTTAAAGTTAAAGTGTATGTTAAAACCAGGTTTCCCATAGCGATACACATGTAAAAGAAAAACAAGGGTTTTATTGCATGTGTTCACATTTAACAAAACGGCTCACCCATGGATATTCTATGATTTGGTTACATTTAGCATGGGTTCGGGGAATTTATTTATTTTTGTTGTCTTGAATGCATTATGAACGAATTCCCGAAACACATTTACAAATTTAGTTAAATTATAATTACAACTGTGCAGTTGGTGATATGAATCAATCGGCAGAGTTGAATTGCTTTACAGGCCTTTTAAGATGGTATTATAAATACCAATTCATAGTGAACGTATGTTCTTTTTCTTTTTTGCTGGAGATTTTTATCATATATAAATATGAACTAATTTAATTCAAAACTAAATTGAAAAATTCTATGTAAATATTTGTCGATATCAAATTAAACTAATAGCTTTTCTCCCATATTTCTACACGTATGTTTGTATATTTCATACCAGTTAAAATTATATAAATAAATTAAAACGAAAAATGAAATTACTTTTTAATTTTATTGGCTTTTTTTTTGAAAAATTGTATTTAAATTTTAAATGTTTTAATTTGCTCCCTTTTGCCATTTTTTATAATTTGTCTGTTAGTTTTATTTATGCAAGTTTTATTATGTTTACTTAATCTAATATATGTATGTACATATATTAGCTCCTAGATTTAAGTAATTTGCTTAAAAATATAATTTTATTATGAATGCATTTTTATTTGGTGACTAAATCTAAAGTTTGCATTTAATATCACTGACAAGCACAATTGTTGTTTGTTTTGTGTTCGTTTTTAATTTTATGCATAAATTTTCTCTAAAAATTTGTGTTTATCCTGTCATGATATTAAATATTTGTTAACTGTCAACTGTGTTTTTATAATTTGTTCTTTTATTTGTTAATTTTTTACGTTTTTTAGTTTTCTAAAAAATAAAAAATAAATCTCTTATTATAGTTTTTTTTTTTATTAAATATCCTGCCGGCGGCATTATTTCCTTTTTTTTCTTAAAATTTTTCTGTATATTACAATGAAACCTCCTACACTTCTTGCATTTACTACTCCAACGTTGTTTTCTTTTTTTTTTAAATTCCGCTTTTTCAATTACTTATTACCCACTAATTATAAGGTTTTTAAGATCTACGTTTATTGGTTAATTCTATATAAATATGTATGTACAATTTTAATTTTCTAGTATTAAAACAATTGCATTATAAATTTATTATTTGTGTAATTAAATGTGGATTTAATTCTTGATAACTTGAATTCGTCTTTTTGGATATAAAAAAAAAATAAAAATTTATTGCAAAATAATATTGCAGAGTTCAGTTGTATTGAGAAAAAATTTAATTTTTATCGAGGTTATCGATAAAAAAGAATAAAAACCTTACAAAAATACACAAATTTAATCTAACTCGTTTTAGAATCGAGGGTTGTTGTTTCTATTATTATTCTTATTATTTTTTTTTAAAAACTAGCAGAAATTACAATTTAAAATAAATTAAACTTCACTTAAAAACCGGTCTACTTACTTTCCCTTTAAATTTAACGAAAAGTTAATTTAATTTTTAATTTTTTAATTATATTTATTTTTGAGCGATGGTCTTTTTTATGAAAAGTTTTTTAATTATTATTTATTTCTCAATATTTCGCTACCAAATAGGTAGCATCGTCAGGAAATAATAATTTTTAATTGTAAAAAGTTAAATGATATAAACCCGTAAATACAAATGCCTTTGCCTTTATTTTGTTTATTTTTTTTTACAACGACTTGTTTTAAAGTTAAAAATTTGTCCTTTATTTCTGCCATTTTTAGTACCAAATTCCGTAAAAACAAAGGATTTTTATTTGTTTTTTTATAGTTCAACTGTGGAATAAATAAATCAAATAGAAGTGTAAGAATATATTTTTTACAATTATAAATTTGTGTTTGTTGCTTCGGCTATATGCGCCTATGTCTACGGATCTTAAAAAATGTTTTTTTCAAAAAAAAAAACTAAAAAATCTCACAAATAAAACTTTTTCTAACTATTTGAGAATTCCGAAATGTTTGACCGTACTAAAAACAAATCTCAGTTCTGTAAAAACAACTGATTAACTGATTTAAACCCCTTAACAATTTTTTCTCTTTTATGTTATGAATTTAACTGTACTAAAAACCTATGACATAAACAAAGGATTATTTGGAAAGTAACCAAAAATCTATTTTAATATGTACTTAGTTTTTTAAATGAACATCAGAATCAGGTAAAAATAAAATTGCTTAGAAATTTGAATGTTTATTCATTTAAAAATTGATGCACGGAATACTTGATACACGGCATTACAGTCCGTTACTGTAATAATTTTGCGAGTATAACTTTAATTTAATTAGAAATATTTATTTAAAGTCTGTTTAAAAAGTTTGCTTTTTCATGAACTTAATAATGAGACGAATAAAATTATGTTAATACCATGTTCACACGGCAATATGAACCACTTGGTTCGCTCTCGGAACCACAATTGCCAAACAAAGTAGTACAATTTCCTATCGCCTATTACAAATATTTTCTGTTGGTTTGTTCAATGAGAATTTGGTTGTTCTCAAAAATGCACCCGATATGTTGTCTTTTTTTCTTTACTTAAAATTTTTCTCAATATTCTTGTTTAAATGTTGTGGAAATTCTCTAATACATTTGGGATTTAGTTGGCGAAAAGTTTTTGTATTATAATTTCTCTATAAGTAACATAAATAAATATAAATGTTCATTTTAGTAAAAAGTTATGCTTCGGGAGTTTTTTCTTTTTTTCATCTTCAGTGCAATTATTTTACAAATTGTTTTCTTTTTTATAACCATTCATTCATTCATTCATTCATCCAGTCATTCAACTGTTCGCTTCTTCGCAAAAAAAGAAAAAAAAAATACAAATGCTTTTCTAACTTTAACCACAATGCGTTCTAAAATATTATCCACACATTACTTTTTGATAGCAGTGTGTCGTTTTATATTTCTTTCCATGCCAACATCACTACCGGCAGCATATTTTCTTTCATTCGACGCGTATATGGCTGCAAGTTGGAAATGGAAATTTATTTGTTTAAATTAAAACTTTGTTTCAAATGAATGTGTGTGATGCATTTCACCAAGCAAAATGGAATGGGGAGAAATTGCTCAAATAAACTTTTCCTAGTGACTGTTTTCAATTTCTTTTTTATTTGCGGTGTTCGTTGTTTTGCATCTAAATTGTTTTTTAAATTGCACTAACATTAATTTCCATAATAAATTTTTATTTGAAAATTATTTGTTTTACTGGGTGCGAATGTGAAGTTTTAAATACTTTACTTTGTATATTTAATGTTTTTATGGCTTTTAGCAAATTTATCCCATTGTGCTTAATAATATTATTGGTGTGAGGAGGATACTTGTGCATGAAATTATGTATGCACGTTGTAATCTCGATTTAATTGCTACTTATCACACTTTTTAAGTAGCATTTTGCCACAGTCAGAAAAATAATGTATTTTTCTTTGAAATTTACCTCCTTGTTAAATAGTAGTAGTAGTAGTAGTTTTAATGTAAGGATCCAAAAATATATGTATGTATGTATGTATTTCCTTGAAAGACTTATGCTAAAAATATTTTATTAGTTTACAAACTAAAGTTCATAGTCAACTTTTACGTTTTTATGCAAAACTATAATTTAATTAATGAATACAAGAAATAAAATACGTCTTGAATACGTCTATTGACAATTTAGTATTAGTGATTTTTGATTTGATTTGATTTGATTTGAACTACAATTATTACAAATGAATGAATGAAAATTTAGTTGTGTTCAAGTTCATAGATAATTTATCACAATAATGTGAAAATTACTTTTGATTTTAGAATAAAGGAAAAAAAAAACAATTAATCAGTCGAGTAGAAAACGTATACATAGTTTCCAACTAGAGATTTGATCATGGACTACTATTATTGTAGCTTCCCTCAGACTGTAGTAATACATTCTTGGTCTTGTCTAACACTACGGGCAGGCAGCGAGCCCCTCTGCACTAACGCCAAGTAGAGTTTAATGATAGATGTGCTCCTTTATGAGTACTTCGTGTCAACTCTGAAAAGTAAGAGTTAGTGTGATGTCATGGATTTGGATTCGTAGTGGCTGTGTTTAATACCTAAAGCTACGCTGGAAGATTGGTTTTTAGTCTATTGCATTAAGATACACATATGCTTTGATATTATTTTTACTAATATATGTAGATGCTGTTGCCATTCACCGGAAGGTTTCTTGATCTATATTGATGGAAATTCATAATCCTTTATCCTGTGATAGACTGATTGATGAATGGAATTCGGTACTAAAGATCTTGGCGTTAAACTCTCTGATGTGACACAGGGTGTAGTTAGCCCGAAACACCTTAACAAGATAATTGGATTGCAACCTATGTGTACCTGGTAAGTCACATGATTGTCTTTTCATGGGCCCATGGGGGCGGTGGTGGACGTCAGAATTCACCCGGTGTTGAGAGCACCGTGGGGTTAGACGCTATGCGCAGGTACCCACGATAATCTTGAACACATCTCCTTCATCGGTATTTGAGCAATAAAACGTCCGCCAAGTAAAGACAATAATTAAAAAAAGATTTTCCGTAGCTTAAAAATAATGCATTAAAAAAAAAATGCAACTTTGCTTTGTGATCAGTGTTACCAAATGTGAAGACTTATTTTCTTATTTTCGAAGTTTTTTGAGATGTGAAAAAGATTAAAAGTGTTTTTAAATATGATATTTAATACTTCTAAGTCAGTATACACAGTCTTTAGTTGAAAAGGATAGTTTAAGTAAAGTAATTATATATTTTTATTGGCTAAAGTAATGTTAACTACAGACAGTGAATATGGGCATTAAACTATTAATTGAAGTACCCATTCACTAAACTTGCAAATAAAAGTATTTGCTATTAAATAGATTCTTTGTAATTGTCACTGTTTCGAATATTAAACAAATGGATAACGAATACAATACAAGTGAAACAAATTTTGAATCGTTTTTGGAAATCATTTTGAATGCAAATCCTTTCGATGCTTCTGAAGCGTTTTCTTTTTAAAATGAATAATTTATACTGTTTTGCCAATTGCAATATCAACAGCTAACGATGCAGAATTTTTTCGAAAATCAATATCAATAAGAAAATATCAAGAAACCATTTAGATATGCCAACATTGTGTGGTATTTTGAGCACCAAGGACATATTGAAACAAAAACTGATCGTAATTGCACAACATATGTGCGTATGAAGTAAATATTTTATTCTATTTAATTTTATATTATAAAAAAAAACCTTTTATTGTTCTACTTTAAGGAAAATAAATTTTGACTGAATTTAACCCACATCAATAAAATCACAAAAAAAAAATTTTAACAAAAACAAAAAAAATTTTGTTTTTGGGTTTTTTTTTGAAAATGTTTGCAAAAAAACATGACAACACTGTTTATAATTAACACGTAACTGCAGGGTTGTGCAAGAATTACGTTCTATCTTCCTACCACTTTTTCACCACACTATCCCTCTTTCTATGTAGTTCCAGTGCAATGAATTACATATGTATGTAGCTCATTTTCCCTGAAAGTAAGAGTGAGCACAAAAACTATTATGGTAGAACATTCGATAAGAAGAACTGCAAATTTGCTCATTAAAATTTATATCAGCTGGGCCCAAATTGTCGCATTCGTGATCGACTGAATTTGATCGAAATTTCACTTTTTGATATCGTTATATTCGTTATCAAATAACATGTATCAAAATTTTAGATCATGGCATTCGATAACGTGTAGTCGATCGAGTACCTTCTCTCGAAATGTCATTCGATAGACTTAAAGCTGTCGTAAACTAGTTTTTTGCTAACTATTTAAGAAAGAAAAATTTGCTTTTATTATTCAGTCATATTTTGTTATTGAACACGTCATACATACATAATAAATAAATTAAAAAATTTTACTAACATCAAAAATTTTCATTAGGCCTAATTACCCAAAATATATCAAAAATCAATCAAAAAGGTGATTTTGAATTTTTGTTTGTATAGGAGGTAGCACGCCCACTTATCCAATCCCTCACAGTTTTTGACTGATGATTTGTTTTAACTACAATGCCATTTGGAGCATATTCAGAAACTTTCACTTCAATCGTTCTCTAGATAGACAAAAATAAATATTTACTTAATATGGGCGTAGCAACGCCCAGTTGCAATTTTTGAAATTTATGTAGCCTATAGTTCCTTCCAGATATACAGACATACTGTAAAAATTTCAAGAAACACTCATACAGACATAGAAACATTGTATCCATATGTTTTAATTCTATGACAAAGCACAAAAATCTTTTACATTTTAAAACAAATTTCGATTCGAACGGTATCGAATGTCTTGATCTGGCTATTCGATACGACACGAAATGTTATTCGGGACGAATGCGGCGATGTGGCCACTGTTTTCTTGACCATAATTTGAAACAAAACTTGGCTAGAGAATTGTAAGGCAAATTCTCATTATTAGTAAAAAATTGTGAGTGTATTAGAATTTGAAAGGCAAAAATTGATCCGGTGCATGAATTGCATACACAGCAGACAACTGCTGAGCACTGGTCCCATAAAAATAAAGTACTTGAGGAATAAAAGAAAAACCAATTAAACATACAAACAAAAATAAAACACAACACAAAATGATTGTAAAAATAAAAATTCTTATTTATTTTAGTTGAATAAATCAAATACTTTTGCAATTTGCTTTGTTAAGTTTAAAACAAGTTATGAAATTAAATGTAAAAAGAGTACGAAAGTTTTTTTGAAATTTAAAAGCTGGTGTTACAACGGCGATTTGATTGTTATTTTGTTTAAAATAAATTCTAATTTATTGTACAATAAGCGTTTGTTGAAAAAATTGCACTTTTTTATGTTTTCTGTTTTTTAACTCTAATATTGCGCATCTGTTGCCGTAGGTAGCTTTCAATTAGTATATATAATTAATGACTTAAACTTTAGAATTGTTATAATTTGGGGGGGGGGCAAAAAAGATGATGCTCTTTTAATTCTGCTTAGAAAGATCAGTCCAAATGATTTCAAACATTGTAAAGAGAGCAAATCGTGCTACTTCGAGAAGGCTTGAAATCATTTGAAGTTTATATATATGTATACATATGTACGAGTATATATAGTATATTTATTACATACGTACATATTTTTTTTTTCTTAACAAGGAGAGAAGATTTCATAATTTCGTTGCTCTAAATATTTGAAACTTTGAAAGTTGCAAAACCAATAGTGTGAGGAATCAATAGAAAATTGAAAGTATTTAATTTTAAATTTCAGTTTTTGCAAAAATTTCTATCACTACTGTTGTGGGAAATTTCCTTATTATTACTATCAGTATTATTGTTTATATTGGTTGCATTATTATTATTATTATTATTATTATTATTATTATTGCTACAATTAGTATTATTAGTATTAGAATTAGTCGTTGAAATGTTAATTGGTTGCTGTTGTTGTTGTAGTTGATGATTTACTGCAATATTAGGCGGTTGTTGGTGAAGTTGCAACGTTGCAGGCAAAGTAAATATCGAATTATTCACGTATACCATTTGTGCCCCATCACTTGCACTTACATTTGAATTTTTATTCACAAACGTATTCGCATTCGAATTTGAATATAAATTCGTTGAATTAATTTTTCGTTTTGGTTGATGATGATGTACAATTTCCTGACGTTCGTATTCATTGAAATAATTTTCTACAACAATACCATTGTGGTCATATTCGCCGGGTATTGTGTGTGTATTGGCATTTGTGTTTTGTAATCTTGGCACTACATCAGGCGGCGATGTACAACGTGGATATGTGGTGGTCGTTGAACTATTCGAATTCGATGGTGGGGAACATGTTGTTGTGGAATTTGTGTTGGTGCGTCTAATGCGATTATAATAATTTTGATTTACATGATATGGCTGTTGGTGTCGCAAAAATAATTGTTGTTCACGTTGTTGCTGTTGCGAGTGTTGTTCTTGTTGTTGTTGTTGTTGTAGCTGCAATTGCTGTTGCATATATAATGAATACGCCTCCCTAGCAATTGTGTTATCATCACCAGAGGGCGTAACGTACTGTCAGAAAATCTCATCTAAATTTAATACAACATCGAAATATCAGGATAACATAACCCGCCCTCATAATGGCACTAAACCATTGCGTGTAGTTGGATTTCTAGCCATGTATATGTCCATATCATGATCAGTCCAATTGTCCGATGTATCGCAATAGTTGTTTAGAGTGTGAGTAGAACCAGCGGTTGAGTATCTGCAAGAAGGCAAACAAATCAAATCAGAATTTCTTTTCGTTTTCCCAAAATCTCCTTTTTTAAGTGTGTTGAATTTCTATAAAGGACTTTGTTAATTGATTTGACATTCAAACATTTAAAAGTTCTAAAATCTCTTTTTTACAAACGCATACATAGATACATACTTATGTATGTAATATGTAGTATGATGTAGTGGGAATGCATGTTGTACGATTTATAAATAAATGAATAGTGCATCAGGTATTCATCTGACATCTTTAAATTAAAGAAACGTCTGTCTGTCTATATGGGCTTGTATGCATTGGCAGCCATATATTGTGATGAAATGTGCGCGAAATGAATCTGTTTGTAATTAGTGTGTCTTTTTTAAATGGCAAATGTATGATGTTGCACATACAAATGTGTATATGCATATGTGTATACATGTATTTATGTATGCATGTTTGAAGGTTTTCCACAAAACAGAATATTTTAAAACAGATGCCCTATAAAACTAGGCAACCTTGCTAGACATTAATTAAAGTCGTCTTATCCCCAAAGAACATCTTAAATGATTCGCATGCGAATAAATACGAATGTAAGTGTGAGGATGTGTAATTGCATGTTGCAACGCATGCCATCACAAATGTATGACAGACATTAGCAATGTGTCAGGAACGTGTGCATGTTAAAGCAAATATGTACGTACGAATAGTAAAGAAAATAGTGTGATAGAAGCTAGAATCGACAATTTGTTTGATGTAGTTTTTCTTTTATTAATTTAAAAATAGTTTATTGGTTTAGTATGTCATGGCCCGTGAGTTACTTACCGACTTCCAGGCCGATGATTATGCATGTGCGTGGCATTCAATTGATCGCGTGATCTGGAGCGTGGTCTTGAACGACGCGTACTGGACGCTACACTTTGTGGCCCGCCATGCATTGAGCCAGCATAAGAGGCTCGCGACATTCTTTCAGAAGCAGCTGCCAGCGATTGTCTTGATTGCCTTAATTCGGGGCGCGAGTTGACTAAATTCGTTGGAAATGCTGTGCCCAAATAGCCCCGGTGTGAATTATTTGAAAAGCTGTGCTGCGATTGCCCATCAGCAATGGATCTGTGTATGTTTTTGTTTTTGGTTTTTTTTTGTTCAGTGTATAATTTATTTGAGGGTGGTGGGAAGAGGTGAGGGAGATTGGTTGAGTTGTTGGTAGCGCAGTGAGAAAGCAAAATGAATATAAAAATTAAATCAACATAAAATAATAATTTCATAATCATAAAGATGAACATAAACATAAATTGAAGTTAAAACTAAGAATGTTTTGGTTATTTTGTTTTATAAGTGTAAATGTATAGTATTTTCTGTAGATTTCTTTTGTCGATCTCCGGTTTAAGTGTTTTATTGCTATACAACTCTAGTTTCCTTTATTTACTTCTTAATGATTCTACAATGTTTAAACTCACCTTGGTTTAGCTAATTTTCCTGGCATACCCGAGAAATGGCTGCGCATATCATCCTGATTATCCATAGGATATATTCTAGGACGTGGTATTGAGCGACCACTATACGCTGATACTTGATCCCATTCCTGCAAATATTTCAAAATTTAATATGTTCAATTCAAAATTTCGTATTGTGTAATCGTTTTCTTATACAGTACATATTGTATTTTTGTTGTTGTTGGTAATTTACATACAAAAGTGTGTTCTAATTATACGATAGAATTTTGTATGTTTTTGCAATACAGTGCACTTGGGATATAGTGAACTAATTAATGCACAGACCTGTTCACTCTTTCGAGAAATTTATTATACAGAGTTAAGGAAAACTAACCAAATTTCATTTATTTAAAGTTAAAAAAGTAACACTTATACCCACTTAGGGGAGAGTTTAGGCAGGAATCGAACCCGCAGCTCCGCATTGATAAGACTAATGCTCATGCAATTGGCTATTTTAATATTTTACTCATTTCCTTTCAATTGTCAAGCTATGGATATGAATCAGCATTGCTTATCGTGGAAATTATAAAATAGTATCAAATTGAAGTTGTCATACTTGCGGCCTAATTACGACATTCCATTCGTATCGAAATTTCAAACAAAATTTTATTGAAATGTATAAGAATTTCGTTCGTCTCGAATTTAAATTTTAATTAATTAAAATTAAAATTTTTTTAAAGAAGAAAAAAATACGAATATTCATGAGTAGAATATTAGCCTAGGTCTTTTTGAAAAGAATTTATAAATGAAATGGAATTAAAAAAAAACAAAAATTAAATGAATAAAAAATATGCCTGTCCATAAGCACATAAAGACATATCGTCTCTTTTTTCAACGACCATACCATACGACCGAGCATCTGATATAAGCAATGGCTTCTTAGAGTGTTCTATTATCAAAACCAAATGCTTTTGTCTAATGCGAAATTCTACAATATATATAAAAAAATTCACAACACCACCGGCGCAAACTGTTGACATCCTGGGCCCTTATTACAAAATTCTTTAGTTCATCTGCGGCTTAAGTTGTTTAATATTGTTCTAAATTTGATTTTCAAATTATTTAAATCACTGGTACATTTGTAAAACTGGCTACTTTAAGCTTCCGAAAAATGTTGAAAAATAGTTTTCCAATATGTTCCTTATAATTTACCATTTTTTTATGTATTGAAGTTTCAAGAGCTCTGCTTCTCCACCGACTGACTGCCTATCTTTAGTTATTTGAGTTTAATTGAAAAAAGGCTGGTTAGATGTAATCGCTTAACTAATAAATAGCATAAAGCAGAAAAGAAAAATATAAAATTAAGTTTAATGATGCCTTTAGCCTTGACTGTTTTTATCGAATAGCCACTTGAAAATTCTCGCTCAAAACAATACACAGTAATGTTCGTAGAATGCACCATTTCGTTGCTGCTGTGGCAAAAAAGCTTTGATGCTCGTTCGGTTGGCCAGGGAAGCCATTTCTGCATTGTTGAGGCGTTGCACTGTAATTAACATTATTTCACGTAGCTTACAAAAAAAAACACGCTGAAAATTATTCTCATTCTGATGTTACAACTATGATGTTACTGTGTTCAATATATTTGAAGGTTTTCTTTTGTACTTGTGCGCCAAAAAAGCATTACAGTGGGCTTCTTTGACTTTTTTTGCTATGTTCAGAGACATACGTTTTTAATTGAGATTTTAATTTAAGCAATTTCATTTAGTGTCCACACATATATAATTTAGCCAACTTAGCTTAGTCTATTAGCAGTTCACAGCTGGAAAAAATGTATGGAGGTCATCTCTTTTTCCTTTTTGCTTCTTTCTAGTTACTGTTTTGACACGTGGCTTTCTATTGTACAGAACTTTTTCCTTTCACTGAACAACAGACTTCTCAGTAAAAACATTTGTGCGAAGGATTGCATCTCAATTTTGTACTTATTGCGCAATAACTCAATATACATTTTGTATTGAATATTCAGCTCAATAATGACATTCATTGCAGAAATCTCAATAAAGATGCATGTCTGCACACCGTATTCATCTTGCAATTTCCAACCAATGCAGATGACATTCCCAACTACAAATGTGTTAGAATAGACCTTTTTATTATATTTGTGAAAACTCCAAGTCGAATTTTTATAACCCAAATTCCAGACTACTTACAAGCTCACACAAATGCAAAACTAAACGCCTTTTGTATCAAATTGCAGCTCAGCCAGGGTTTGCTTAATTACATTTCCAATATAGTCTTTGCTTAGTTCGTGGTTAGCTTTTCGTTATTCATAAGTCATGTCAAGTACATATATAAAGCTGAGTTTTAGTAAATGTTTTCCTTCTTATGCCCCACTGTTCGTTACGTAGAAATACCTCAAACCCATTTTGGCTGTACGTTAAATTTCAGCTTATCTCATAGTAATTTTATTACCCATTTTTTTTTTTTTTTATTCTTTTTCTTATGTTTTTGCTTTACGTAAAAGTTTTGTAATTTTTACTTAAGATTCTTTATGTATCACATCATTTTGCTAACTTCACCTTCTTGATATCTCCTATAAATTGGGTTTAAATGAGTATTCATGGCTAAATAGCTTTGCCATGAGTCTACGTCTTTTTGTAGTCATGAACATAAATCTTGGCTTTTTGTAGGAAATTTTTCGTATATACTCGTATGTAAGTATATTGCTTTTACATAGTATTGAATACATAAATGAGTGTATGTATGTATGTATATACGAGTATGTGCAGAATATAGAGAATATATATGTATGTGTATATTTTTTGCTTACCTTGTGATTATTGAATGCCGAAAGCGTTGCTATTGAGCCAAGTGGTCCTGGTGAACCGGCTGGACCGCAACAATTTACGGGCAAACCTCCAATTGGCAGTGGACTCTTTTGTTGCGACGTTTGCAGTTTGCGAGAACGTCTTTCATTTTGCAGCAAAATGTAAAGAATGTAAAAAAAGACACAAAATAGTATCATAAAATATATTTGAAAATTTCTGTAAAAAAAAAGAAAAATTCTGCTTGTAATATTGTGGCAAATGTTCGGTTGCTTGAATGATGATGCTGGCTGCTGGCATGAATGGCTAACGACTGAATAATAAACAGTAAAATTTTATACATTTATTGGGCAACATTAGTATACATTACATACATCAAATACATACTTGGTAAATATTAAACATGCATCTAAAGGGTGTGCCAAAATGTACGCCATATTGGAATTTGCCGCCTTTTGTGCAGTAAAGTGTTGGAAATCCATAAAAAACAATTCGATAGCTGACAGTTTGGGGTTAACAAAAATGAAGCGTTAAACGATAGAACAACGTGTCCTTATTATTGAACAGTATTTCATAAATGGTTGGTGATTTTTCGAGCTAAATCATCCTAAGCGATGAAGCACATTTTCAGCTCGATGGCTTTGTTAATTGCCAAAATCGGCGCTTTTGGGGTTCTGAGAAGCCCCATGTGATTGCTGTGGCAATGTTTGGTGTGCATTTAGGGCTGAAGGCATAATTGGAACATACTTTTTTGAAAGTTGTCCAACTGCGGCTACCAAGCTTTCATTATTTCGAAAATATTGTTCAATAATGAAGACACGTTGTTCTATCGTTTAACGCTCCATTTTTACTAACCCTAAACTGTCAGCTGACGAATTGTTTTTTAAGTGCTGTCAACACTTTACTGCACAAATGACGAAAAGTTCAAATCCTACGTTAATTTTGGGACACCCTTTTGTATACATATATATGCAACTATCTAGTTGTGTTGCTACAAGTTCAGTTATTATATGGTTTTGGGCCAGTTTAAGGTTACAGTCGCCAATAAATAAACACTAAATCATGTTTTATCATCTGTATATTCGCATGATGGTGACTACACACTTTCAAACCACCATTCATTTCTTTGCAATAATAGCACAGCTTTAATCTATATTTATGTCATTAGAAACACATATAAAAATTTAACGCAAATTATATTGTACACAATGGTTTTAACATTGATATGACCATTTATTGTACGCTGTTTTCAAAAGGATGTACAATTTGCTGTTTTGTGGCAGCTTTTATTATTAATCGTTAGTTATAATCTGCTCTAATTGCTAATTTTTTTTTATATTTGTCCTATTCGCAACATAAATCTTAAATAATTTTTCTTATTCAGCAAAAAATAGTGATTATGAAAAGAATTCAACTATTTGTAGTTACATATCATGAATTCCAGTACAGCAAAGTCATTCGTGTCGTTAAAAATTCTAACTTCAGAGGGAAGAGAAATTATGGAAAATATAATCGCTCGATTTGCAATAATATTTCTTGAAGTGAATTTTCTATTTATCTTGAACCAGCAATCAGGGGACGACCCTTACACTAAGGGCAGTTTTTCTAGTAGCAGTAGTAAAATTTTATAATGAAGATTTATTTTTCTAATTAACACCTCGCAAGTCTGGGGATTACTCTGCAATTTCTATGTTATTTACATTGGTATATGATAAAATTTTCTTTCGTTTCGAATTATACGGTGCTCAGACATGCACCTTTATTGAGATTTAAGCAATAAATGCCATAATTCAGCTTAATATTTCATACAAAATATTTAAGGACTTTTGGTTTTGTAGTCAACGTGCTAACTCCCGCAGTCATCGCCGCCCTTTCGATAACTTTTTCTGGGTCGTAACAACAATTATTTTGTGTGTGTTTGCCTTAGTCAAGTGTTTGTGACAAAGTATAATGATTTTACAAAAAGAAAATGCTTGTAGTTTTTGTAGAGTTCATCTATTATGAATTTACCGTGCAGTAGTCTAAGGGTAGCGGATAATATTCCCAAAAAAAAAAAAACCAAGACTAGCCAAAATGTCATCTCAACTTGACTTTAGCCATTGAGGCGATATAAATTTTTCAGCCAGCTCATAAGGAATTCAGTTGGCACAAATATTTTTCTTATTTCTTTATTATTGCAAAAGAAATTCCCAGATAATTAATGGAAATGTTTTACAAAATGACTTAGTTGCAGTGTGTAAAAAAAAGAAAACAGAGAAAATGTGTTTTAAAATCAAGCAACTTTGCACAACCATTCGTCATTGATTAAATTTGCTCATATATAAATCAAATTATAACACAAGTCACGGCAAAGATAAATAAAGCAGAGAACACTTTAATTCCTTTTTAATCTGACTTTTTTCTCCACTCAACTTACAGAGTTGAAAGGGAAAAGCAAACCAAAACGTTCAATATTTCCTTTAACTACTTTGTATGCAAAGTTTAAAACACAAAAATAAATTGCCACGTTTAGTTTATTCATTTGTTACGTTGTGCTCACCTGCTTGCAGCTATGAAAACAATCACGGCGACTATAATGGTGCCACAAATAGCTGCACTTGCTGCAATCGTTATCTTGTCCATATTCGATGTCTGTGAAGCTACAGTGCGCACTTCACGACATTGTTGGTAGGGTACCGTTTCAGGTGTTACATGCAGTTCCTCTAACGATATCACACATACGATAATACATTCTTGGGCTGGGACATTTTTTATTTTGAACTCTCTTTCGCTGGCCTCTAGTGGCGGTCCTTGTTTAAAGGATTTCTCACCAAACAGGCGATAGACAACACGAAAGCCTAAAATGTTGGCGGTATCAGAATCCCATTGTATTATGACGGAGCTGTCTTGGCGGAAGGCGTTTTTCACTTGCACCTCATTGAAGTCATCAATGCGTGTGCCACGTTGTGGTGGAAAACCCAAAACCAAAGGAGGTCGTTGTTGTTTGTGTGGTGTACCGCTGATAGTTGAACCACTACTACTGCTACCGATGCCGCTACTGCCGGATGCATTTTGGCGCCACGAAGGTACTGCCTTAGCATTAACGCTATTTGGATTTGTAATTGTTGTAGGTGAGGCAGAACCAATGCCGGATGTTGATTGCAGTGCTGGCAGTGCGGGCAACTGTGAAGAGTTAACACTGGCAGAAGAACTATCGGCCGGAGGGGCTGTGCTTGTTGCTTTGGTCTGTAATAAAATTAATAGCTTATTTAGAAAAAGGAAATGTACTAACATTTTATTTGTTGTCAACAGACGACGTGTTGACTCTGTGGTGACAAATTTAAATATTTGCTTAGTCGACGGTTAAACTTTTGCCGTCATGGAGTGTTTAGCCGTTTCATAGTAAATTAACTCACCGTCCTTGTTGTTGATACAGGTCGTGGAGTTTGTGTAGAAGGCAGAATTGCAGCCGGGGTTGTAGTGGTAGTAGTAGTAGTTGTTGTTGTTGTTGCTGTTGTTGTTGCTCGTGTAGTAGTGGCTGCTGCAGTGGTGGTTAAGACTACAGCTGGAACATTATTCGAAGCACTTGCCTGTGTTTGATTTAATGTGGAAGGCACTATACTGGGCGCAATGGTTGGTTTTTGCACTGGCTGTAGTGTATCGATCACACTGATGGGACCGCTTAAATCGGTCTCGCTATGATTGGGACAAGTCAGTTCATCGGCTTGTATGGAATAGAAACCACGGTCACGAAAACGATTAGGACTACCACAAAATTGAGGATTGCGTTCGCGTGAGGTCACCTGCAGGCAAGTTGTGAAAAATTTTCAATTAATATAAATTTAAAAAATCAGAAATATCCATTTTTATTTCAATTGGGATTACATTGAAATTTAGACCTACAATGCAGTTGTTTTTTATGTTTTTTTATATCTATGAAAATAGTAGTACTGCTACTGCATCACATTGCGAACTTACACAACGAACTTTTCCCAAAATTCGTCGTTCGTCCCAAGTGTGTTCCCAGCAGTTCCCAGTTACTTAAAATCGTTGTTGGCACAAAAAAAATTTCTCCTCAGCAAAAATTTTTGTTGTCTTAAATAAACATACTGCAAGAAAATATGTTTAATGGGCAACTTGAACTAAGCTTTTTATTTTCAGATAATTACTTGGCAAACTGAAATATTGGTTTTTTCTTTGTGTCAATATTTTCTTTATTGAAACAAAAAGTCGAACAAACAATTTGAAAACTTATTACGTATAAAAAGTAGCCGAAATAAATATGGAAGATGTAATCAGTACCAAAACTAATTTTGTAATATTTTTTCATCTCCAAATCGAAAATAATTAGCCGTTTAAATTGCATATATGAGGCACAATACTACTCTGGCAACACCTGCTCTTGTTGAGAAAGTGAATGTTTGTCTATCTCTGGTCTATATATTTTCATTCTGTTGGTGCTTATACCAACTCACGAATAGACATTTCAACCACATTTTTGTAAAAGCTTACAAATGTCTCATGTTTATACAAAAATCCTCATACTCAAATCTTTGAGAATTTCCAAAATACAAAATAGAATTCCGTACTTAATTTAAAATTTTTTTTTAATCAATAATTTTGTACTCATTTTAAGAATTTCGAAAATTGGATCCCTCAAGTAATCTCATTTTCTGCTTGTTTTAAGTGCATATGAGTACTATTCGTACTTGAATTTTTAAATGCGTCTCGCAGTAATATGAAGTAGAAAACATTTTAATTTATTATTCTTTCCGTGTAGGCATATCTAATGGGATTACATTTTTACTCAAGTTTTTCAGAGATTGAAATAACATCGTGAAAAGCAGCACAGTTTTTTTTTATCTTGGACCAGCACTCAGGAGATGACCCCTACATAATGCGATGCATTGGAAAGGGATAGTAGGAGAAATTATGTTTAAATTGTATAAAATGTGTAAAATATTACTGGTATCATATGGTATTAATGCTCGTTTTAACTACAAGTAGTGGAACGGTTTTAAACTATTCCCTATATGGTTAGCTGAAATACAAAATCACGAAATAACAAATATTTCGAAATTAATTTTTTGATTGATTATGAAGCATAATGAGGAAATTGCATGTCCTCACAAATTGTAGATTTTTGTAATAAAAATTAGCTAGTTTCTTAGCGAAATTCAAAAGAATGTAACTCTAGAAATATGTGTAACACACATATTAAAAAGTTATTTTTCTCCTCATGTGAAAAAGTAAAAATCGTAGTTACATGTTTTTTGCACTTCACCTAACGATATGTACTTTTGAAAAATGTGTGTTTCGATAATTTGTTTGGAGAAAGTTTCGAGCCATAAATTTCGTTATACGTGGTTAAAATTCGGCCAAATTTAAAACTCACCTGCAAATCTCCATTACGAATCCATTCGGCCACCCAACGCAGTTTACAATCGCAATGCAGAAAACGACCACCCAACGATAAACCCCTTAGCGTGGCGTTCAAATGCGTGAAAGCTTTTTCAGGTACTGTAGGCAATGGATTACCATCCAGGGCCAATAATGTTATGCTGGGATTACCACGGAAGGCTGATTCCGGCAATGTGGTCAATAAATTGAAGCCAATATCCAAAACTCGCAATTCTTTCAGAGCGTGTATAGCACCAACTGGAAACTCGGCTAAAAGATTATTTAACAAACTCAGGGAACTCAACGTTTTTCGGACACCAACGAATGAAGATTCGCCCAAATTCTGTATTAAATTTCGTTCCAGATTAAGGGCAGTCAAAGAATCTAAACCGTCAAAAGTGCGTATACCACCCACACCAGGCAATTCTTTGATACCATTTAGAGATAAATCCAAAAAAGCCAAACTTTTCAATCCCCTTATACATTCGGGCACGCGACGTTGTCTCGTACCTTTCAAATTTAAATTCTTTAGACTGTTCTCCAAACCCAGAAATGCTGCCGTCGACAGAGTGACATTGTTGTCATTAAGCTTTAAGGTCGACAGTTTCGAAGAGCTTATAAAGGCCTCATCCGGTATTGTGACTATATGATTCTTAGATAAATCTAATAAATTTAATATACTCAGTATCCTTAAAGCACCGATGGGCACCTCATCCAATAAATTTTCTTGTAAATTTAAATTTTTTAACATCAATTCTTGCCCTCTGAAGGCAGCATCACTAATTTCTGTTATTTTGCAGTTGGATAATTGAACATTGTGTAAACTAAGATTAATAAATATGTCATCGGGCAAATGGCCCACGGTGGAATTGTTGACATACAACAGATCAATTGGTTTCTGTTTGGCATGTTTATTTAAGGCCTCCAGTAAAGTGGGGAAGTGTACCTGCAAAGAAATTCACATTGTAATACGTTCTTTGTAATACTTTTAAAGTCTTTTGAAACAAATAGGGAAGTTTCATGTTGAAATCAAACTGAAAAAAGAAATTCAAACAAGCATTCAAGCATTAATAGCACATACATACAAACATACATATATATACAGGTACGAGGTATGTTCAAAAGAAAAGGTGAATTTTTAATTTGTTTGAAAAGTATTTATTTATTCATCAATATCCATTTTGGCCCCTTCAAAGTACTCCCCCTCAGATATAATACACTTATGCGTGCGCTTCTCCAATTATCGAAGCACTTCTGAAATGCGAAGCACATGCGAAGTGGCCATCAGCTCGTTGTTCGGTTTTGGCTTTTTATCTCATCAAGTGTGGCGAAACGCTTTCCTTTCATTAGTCTTTTCTGTTTAGGGAATATGAAAAAGTCGCAGTGAAGCAAATCTGGTGAATAAGGTAATTGAGGCATGATTGGGTTGTTGTTTTTGGCCAAAAAATCCTGAACAAGCATTGATGTGTGAGCTGGTGCATTATCGTGATGCAGAATCCATGATTATTTTTCCACAATTCCGATCGTTTGAACGCCCGTATTGTTTCACGCAAACGTTGCATAACTTCCTTATTAATTGTACGAACTGTTGCCAAGAACTCATGATGCACCACGCCACAAAATTCACCTTTTATTTTGAACAAACCTCGTATGTGCATACAGTATTAGTCAAAACATTTGCAATCGCATGCAAGTGTCAAGAATTTCTTACAATATTTTTTGCACTCGTCGGATCTGAACTAATTCATTTTTGTTTTGCTGACTTAGTTCATTGGGTACTTAGTTCATCGGGGACTTAGTTAATGACGCCATATTTTACGCTGTTGCGGTCTCTAATTCAAATATTCAGAGGCCAAAAGAAGAAAAACTTTTTCGGTTCTTTTCAGACACGAGCTGTTTCTTCTCTCATAGTATTGAAATGTGTTGAACAATTAATTCAAAACCGAAAATTGATTTAATCATTTCAATTTTAAATAATGAAATCAATTTTTTCAGATCAATTCAGATCAATATTAACTGAATGCAATTTTTTAATTCGAAACTTCCTTTATGGAAAAAATGCCATTTATAGAATATTTGTTCTTACATACCTGATCACACTGAACTGATAATTCTCTTCCTAAATTATATGAACATATACAGGATGTTTGTAAGTCGGGTATCTCTCTTTGCCAAGGGCACTGTGCCTGCACTGTTCTTGTCGCCACACAACATACGAAAATTGCCATTAGCCATAGTCGCCTTCCATTTGACCAGGATATTGGTGTTTTTGTCAATGTAGACGTCGTCGTGTGTTGCATTTTTGCTTCAGTTGTTTTTTTTTCAGTTTCTTCTGTGCCTTAGTAACATGCGTCCTCTGGTTTATTTTCAACTTTGTTGCATATGATGGCTTTAAGTCTGTAATAGAAATAGTTAATTTAATTTAATTTTTTAAATTGTTTATTTTTAATTTCTTGTGATTCTGCCATTTATACAGTATTTGAAAACTATTTAGACTTTTGGCTCCTCTTTCGTTACCGATATAAGTTTTTGCAAAGATTTTTGAACTTTTACCGCTTTTTTTCAGTTGAGCAATTTTTTTTTGACCAGTGCTTGGGGGTTGTTATCCTGGTATGCAATACATTATGAAAGCGGAATTAGCTTTACTGCTGAGATGAATCTTGTGGTGGAGTGATAGGGTATTCTTGCACAATACTAAGTTATGTTAATTTGTGAACAAGTTTTACTGAGTCACTGGTATTATATTTATGCATAAAGTTTTCAGATAAAGCAGAAGTATCTTTAAAAGTGCGTAACAAATTTTGGACTATTCATTCCAATTCGAATTTAATTTCATCTCGAAAGCATTCGAGAATTAATAGTTTATCATGAATTCATTCAAAGTTGGCTTCAATGTATGTTTTTGTATGTATTTATTTTTATAAGGAGTTGTAAAACAAAATCTGTTTTACAATTAAAATTCATAATTTCTAAAATTTCATAAATTTCTAAAACAGTGAAAGTTACCAAAAGATTTAGTTTTACTCACCTTTATTGTATGACGCAATTCACCTACTGACGTATTTGTAGTCGCATGTGTTGTATATATTAGCGTTTTCGTCAACTACCATGGAATTTTTTAAATACGACACCTTTTCGAGACGAATACGTCAAAAATGATAAGGGGGGATTAGTTTATATCACTTTTAATTTCGGTCTCGTATTGAGTTAATTTGGCATATAAACCTCTCTGATGCAGGACATTGTTCATGGATTTCTTATATACTTTTTGTTTTGTCATTTAATTGGTAAAAAAAAAAAAAACTAAAACCGATTAGAATGGAAGTACCCGAATAAATACTTATAAAATTAATGTTAATGTTGTTGATTATTTTTTCCTTTGAAAATGCTTTTGTTCTCGTTGAGTATTGCAATTATCATTTACATTTCTTTATTGTTGTATTTTTGTCAGGTCAATTTGAACAGGCCAACTCGCAAATTAATCAAGTCAATTACACTTTCCATTTAGATTTATATTTTTTTTTCTACATCTTCTTTTGCACATACATTACATACATACATACATTTCCTGTAGTTCTATACGAAAATTATAAAAGCTCTTGAAATCGCTTTTTTGTTGTTGTTACTTTTAGGGTTATTTGTGAGCATGTTTATTTACATTTGAGCTTATGTTACGGTTAAGTATGACACAAAAGTGGAAAAAGAAACCATGATGGATGGCAAAAATAAATCGAACTATAGAATCTTTTCATGTGATTTGGTTAAATAGAAAAAGTATGTATGTATGTATGTATGTGTCTACTACGTAGTGAAAAAATTGCAAAAAGTCAATAAGATCTTGAACTTGTGATCCGATTGTAGTGCAAAATCGGATTAGTTCTAATTCTTTTTACATAAAACAATAAAGTTCAACTGTTTTGAATGATAAGGCCAAAATGCAATGCACTTTTGGTTGAAAATAAATCGCCGTTAATTATAGCATTGGAACTAACTTTTTATAACTCCTACAGAGTTATGAATAGTTGCTTATTGCTTTGCTTTAATGCAGAAGCAGGTTATGATTAGTTACGATTCTGTAAAAATTCTAATATTATTTAACCTATTTTATCGAAATGCAATTGAATTGTACTTTTTATTAGTTCATTTGTTTTACGATTAAATAAATTATAAAGTCAAATGAGTATGCATACGTGCATATGTACAAATATATACATAAGTATATAAAAAATAAACATAAACGAATTTTGTAGAATAAAATCATTTTCATACCAATTTACTGTACTGTAATGTACTGTTCTTAATAACTTCCCGAGAAGTCGAAAATACATGTATAGTTATTGATATTTCGGTAGTAGATCAAAGGTAGTTCCTAAGGAATAACTTCTAATATTTTTCACTGGGTATATAAAAGAAATTTACTGGTGAGTTGTTTTGCATCAATAACCAGCAAATCGACCGCTCAATTAAACTTGCCTATACACAACTATAGGTTTACAACAATTCCACACATACACAATCCATACAAATTTAATATATGTATATACTTACATACAATTATATCGTTTCCTTAATATAGAAAGAGCATAACTAATTTTTTTAACTTCTCGCTAAAAAAAAAGTTTTCGAAAATATTTTTTTTTTTTTCAAATAATTCGATAAAATTCTAAATGTAATCAGAGGACAAATTAGGGCATTCGATTCGACAAACAAAAATCTTTTAAAATGTACAGGAATTTCGTTCGATATAATGTAATTCACTGAGAATAATAATATAATACTATATGAGCAGTTTGATTTTCGAAAACAGCATTCAACTATACAGCAGGTATAACGAATCGTGAACGTCATATCAAATAATAAAAGATAGCGTAGAAGTACGGAAATAGTTAGTTTTTATGGATATAGAAAAAGCGTTTGATTCCATATGGCATAATGATCTAATTACAAACTAAATATATTTGGATACCTAGTTCTTTTTCAAAAGATCATACAAAGTTTTCTAAACCAAAGAACATTTGTTGTAAATGTAGACAGGGGGCTTTCTTCGCAGCAGATCATACCTGCTGGACAAGGATCAGTGCTATCGCTTATACTATACTCTATTTATATCTCAGACTTAAAAATATTGAAACAACAGTTAGAACAGGAAAAGTCTCAAATTCTATAATGAAAAAAAAAAAAAAATTAAAAAATATTTCTCCAAATGGAAAATTTAAACTAACAAAGCAAAGGCACAAGCTATAATTTTTTTCGTTTACCAAATTACCTAAAAGGACGCAGACTCTGTCTTTGTCTCGACAGAAAGAAGTATTTCTTAATTAAACTATAAAATATTTAGGAATTGTGCACGATAAAAAGTTAACGTTTGGTACTCATATACTTAAAATATCTGTAAAAGCTGTAAAATGTGGCAGAGCTCTGCCGAAGATCAACTCTAAATTGGAAAAACTAAATTTTTGCTCTACAAAATATGTATACGGCCAATTATGACATATAGATGTCAAGTGAGGTCAAGTTATACAAAACAAAAATTTTAAATTCAGATGGCTAAAATAATCTGCACGTTGACTACAAAACCAAAAAATTCGTCGGTTCAACCCCAGTTCGTGTTTTTGCTGGTGTGAATTTTTGTGGCTTTGTGTCAGTTATTGTAGCACGGTGTCAGTGGCGCAGGCAAAGTCAATGGTCAAAAGTCTTCGTTAAATCGATTTTAGATATTCGCTGATATTTTTAGGATACATCGGATGTGGCAAATATTACCACAATCTGTAAACTGGTTGGAGAGATATCGATGTTGAAAATTTTGCGATACGCATTTGGGTTAAGCTTATCGGGAAGTTTCAGAGACTGGCGAGGTAATTGCGATTCCCATACTTTTTAAACTAGTTTCTGCATATTTGCATAGATTATTTCCTGATACACCGTTGATAAAATATTTAGTGTGCAAATTGTTTAGAGAAATAAAAAAAATAGAGTTGAGAAATTTATCGCAATTACATAAAAACGCTAGTTAGGGCCTTTATTAAAGTAAAGATGCATGCACACATGTGTGGCTATAAATATACATCCATATGTATGGATATGTATTCATAAATTAAGACCCGCCACCAGCTTTAACTACAAAATCTGATACATACAATTCGATTGTTTTGTGAAACATTAAACGACCCACTGACAATGAATCATGACCTAAATAGTGGCAAACAATTAATGCGGTGATTTCTATTTTTTTTTTGTTTTTGTTAAAGAAGAAAGTAAGAAATAAAATAATGTAATTGAGATGTATATGGTAGTTTTTTTCTACAGCTCTAAACTTTAAATGGAAACAACGGAGAGAAAAATATTTCTGTCGCAGCAAAAAAGACATTTAAAAGAAATAGTTAATGCATGATTTCTATTGTAAATGAACTGGTTCTAGTTAGCTGAAGAACGCATGATTTTAACATAGGGGTTTTATTGGCGAGAACGTCTCATGTTTAATAAATCATTTCGTTATTTAAATGAATGCTTAGAGCCCATGCATCTTTAAAGATTTGGTTACGTTTACATTTACAAACCAGTTCGTCATGAATACATTTGGCATGAGTAATTACCGAAAAAAAACACCCTTTACATTATATACAGTTGATTGATAAATTTACGCAGAACTAGACAGGCCATCTTTCTTTTATATTTATAAATAAATAATTACATACGAGCACATATATTTTTATATGAACTTATTTGTTTCTATGATTCTCTCATTTTTTATGGGAGCAATGGCAGGTGAAATACAAGTAAGGTGGGCGTGGCACCTACCATACACAGTGAATTATTCTTTTTTGTTATATTTACGTAAACCTATTCTGGAAGTATAGCGGACTTCCAAAGCGTATCTATACAAATTTTGTATATAGTTCTGCTGTACTATTTAGACAACGTAGATATGCAAAGTTGCGAAATTTATGAAATGTTAATTTTCAAAGATTTTTTGGGTGTTCTTGCATAAACATGTGAAATTTCTTAGCTTTTTTCAAGAATTTGGAAAAAATGTCTACTGACGGTTTTTGTATTAGCAGCAAATGAAAGCAGGAAACATAATGAAAATGTTTCAAGTGCAATTTTCTCTTTGTCATTTTTGCGCAATGAAGAACAATATATTTACTATAAAAAAATGGCAAACTGAGTTAGGGTTTTACTACTTTTGCTTAGTAAAATCGAACGTATACTGTCCAGTCCGTGTGCTTTTTCAAAAAGTCTTCATTTGTCGCACACTGTATTTAATAAAAAAAAATTTTCCGAATTTTTCAGAACTTGAATATACTTGTATGTACATAAGTATGTACATAAGGACAGAAAACCTTTTGTACTTCTTAGGCGATTAAGGTCATGATTTCCTTTTGTCTTAGTTTTTTATCCCCTTTTTTATTATTTTTTAATATTCACATAAAATATCCTTTCATATTTTTATTTTATCCAATCATGTATTTGCCTTCCTTTTTATTGTAGGTTAAGTCTCATGTTTCCCTTTCCGTTCTTTATTTTCGTAGAAATGTCAATAGAATTTTAAACACTTTCTATATTTTCTCGTCAATTTTAAAGTATGTGTACGTGTGTATGGATTATAAGTTTGTTGTCTTTCCTTGGGGGGTTTTCAAGGCATATTGCATTTTCCTGCGACTTCTTTAGTTCTTCTAAATGTGCCCAATAGATGCTTGCAACGCAACGTAGCATATATGTATGTATATTTCTAGATTAGAGTTGGAGTCGCGAGTGATTTGTCACTCATGATCGAGCACATTTATATTGAAGAAGAAAATCTATTGAAATGGTACTCGATACCCATGGAACTTTCCAGATAATTTAATTAAAACTGAAACATAATATAGTGAAGAATTGGATCTGGCTGTATTATGACACATTTCGCCTCATCATGCATGTATCATGATAACAAAATCGTTTAAAAACGCAATGATAATTACGGAATGTATTTTCTTCGTTAGTAATCGGTATCAGTGAAAATGTGAAAACGAATGGCTGGATTTTGTTGTTATTTGGTATTTAAATTGGCTATCTACCTATCTGCGTTTAAAAGTTAGAGTCACATACGAGATATACAAACGCATGGTGGATTTTTTTTACATTTTGTTTGTATATTTGGTATACATTTCATACATTCCATAATTATTGTCTATGCGTTTTTTTTATAAATCTCACATCAAAATTTACAAATAGCGGCAAAAAACAGTTTTTTTTTAATATTTAAAATAAAAATTAAAAGCAGTTATGACATTGTAATGAAATAGGAATAAAAAGTATACAACAATGCGAATTCATACCAGGTCCCAGCTGGCAACTCTATTGATCACTGTTTGATGTCAAAATTGTATGAATTATTTTGACAACGTACAATGATTTTTGTGGCTGTTGTACTAGTAAGTTTACCTGGTATGAATTCGCCTTGGTATAACAACCGCAATTGTGTTTTACAATTTTTTCAGTGATTAGCGAAAAGAAGAAGAAGTGTTTTGAGTGACTCAAAATAAAGAAATGAGTAAAATTGTTAATTGTCCGTTCTTTCAAATTAAACGAATGAGTAAAATGTAACCAAATTTTGACAGCCAAGTATAAAATACTTGTAAAACACATGGCTAGTTGCACAGATCTAACTCTAAGATCTTGTTATTGACAATTTCATTGTGTTTTACAAACAAACAAAATGCCAGTTGAATTTGGTGTACAAATACATTTTTTTGCCGAAAGAGTTGCAGAAAATGATGTCAGATTATTACAGTATCCAAATATGACTACTGTATAAGGGTTTCTTGCAAGAAGTGAAAATTTAAAAATTTTCCGTTGACTCCCTTTAGAGAAACCAGCGCGATATGTATTTGCTGATTAATTAAGTATGGTTGAACATAGCTCAGGGTAATTACATGATTCGTCGGCAGCTCTTGTATCAGTGCAAAAATGCCTATACATATGTATGTATAGTGTAACAGTTGGTTAATCGGAATGAGGCTTTTCATGTGGGCAGCAAATATGATGCGCAAATATTATGTTAAATGCATATTGCATGTATAGTGCCAGTAGGGGAAAATATTGTATGAAGCAGAAATATAATATTGTTTGACTTGAATTCTATAGTGGCTTCGATAGTGGCATTAATAAAAACCTGGTTAGTTTTGAATAAAACTCTTACTTAAAGCAATATTCACATAACATTTATGTACATAAATACATATGTATGTATGTATGTATGAATGTGTACTAAGCTTGCATGCATCGATATGTCATGTATCAATACATTTTTATATGCGATTCGTGTGGAAGTAAATTATTTCCAGCAAAAATTCGACTGTCTGCGTGTGTGCCTTTTTTCATTTTTCTCTATCGAAAAGTACTTAAGTGTAAATTGTTGAAAAACTTACAGCCACTATTCCCTGGCATACTTTTGTTTTTCTTTTCTTTCACACATTATGATGATGTGGCTGTGAACTTCTCGCAAAGTATTCCATTCTGTTGTAGTAGCAACTCCCACTAGTACATTAAATTTACCGTATTGTATTCATGCAAACATTTTGTCGTTGATGTTACCAAAAACTACAAATCCTTTTGATACTGTAACTTCAACTTTTGTGTCGACAGTTTTATTTCACAAAAAAGGAAACAAAAATATAAAATGACAAGAAGAGAAAAACAATTTTCGAAACTTTTTATACATGACAAAATATATGTGTATGGCTGTATTAAAATGCATATGTATGTACATATGTAGATATACATACCTACATATCTTCATGTGTTCTTATACAGAGAGAAAGCGAGTTGTCCATACCCAGCAAACACAAAATCAAACCTTTAAATAAGAAGACCTTATGTTTTGATATCAAGCACAATTCTTAAACCTTTTCCAAATTGCTGAATTTAACACTTGAATTCAAAGTTGATAATCATTTCAATATCAATTTGTTTTCAATTTGATGTCATATTATTTATTACAATTGAAAAATATTAAATATTTACTGTTTACTTGTGAAAAAATATTTTTATTAATAATAAGAACGTGAATAATAAAAATATAAAACGCTAAAGTGTTGAAGTAATAAGTTTACAAAGCGAACATTGTATTTTATTTATGTTCCACATTTAATTACAGTCTATCAGGCGTGCCACAGAGTTAAATTCCGTACGGAATCCGAATCCAATCCGTAATTTCGTATTTCAGAAAACGAAAGAATTTTTCGTAATGAAATCACTTCTAAATTTTTTAACGGAATTTATATTTAAAACTAATTTTTATTGGAAAGAAATTAGTTTTTTTTATTTATATTTTACACACAAGTTTATTTTATATAAAATTTAGCATATTATTTTACAAATTTTTAAAACTCGTTTAAAAAACTTCTGCAAGAAAACAAAATTATCGGAATTGATTTATGCTGCATTGCCATATCTCATTTTTGTGCATATTTCCTCAAAATCACCATACGGCAACACAAACAAAAAAGGAAATCCCAAAAGATTAAAAGTGATTTCGAAATTTCAAAAAGTAATTTTAAGTTTTTACATTTTTATTTTTTTGCTGGTATTTTTTCTTTGTAAACTGTTGTATTTTTGTTTTCAAAACAGACCAACCTAAATTACAACGCACAGCGTTGTCTCGCTGTGAAAATGTCTCATGCCCATACAAAATGTATTAAACCAACCGAAGTAACGCGGCATCAACGCTTTGCAATTGGGAAATGCAATTTTGACAGCGCGAAAAGAACTGAAGTTGGCTGCAAAAGTACTGTTGTTTATTTTGTCAAGTAATTGTATTAAGTAATGTAACTTTGGCTATTTTTAGGTCAAGTTAGCGTATTCATTTCATTTCATTCATTCTATTTCTTATTTCTATTTAGAGTTTTTTATTAATCAAAGTGAGTAATAATTTCTGTTTCTTGCGCAACGTTAACGCTCTAATTTATGTTATTCATTTCACCGTAAATTATTTCGCGCTTTGCGTCGTAATTTAGGTTGGACTGTAATGTAATGTTGCCACATTACTCTTGTCTACTTGATAATGTTGACAATGTATTTATATAAAAACGTTTTAACAACTATTTCGCAATGACAAAAACGATAGGAATCTGTGACACGAAAAGAAATTCGGAAGCTGAATATAAACCATTCGGAACGGAATCTCTGACACGACTGTGTATTTGAGAAACGTTGAGAATAACATTTGAAAATAAGTTGGGAATAAATGAAGTTCTCAATTTGAAATAAACTTCCCCTTATTGTTGAGAATTCTATGTTTTTCAAATTATTTTCAAACGTTTGTTGTTTGAGAAAAGGTGTGATTTCAAATTATGTTTCATGTTTGTTGGGTTGTCAGTAAATTGATATTTAATGGAATTTATTATTTCGTCTGTGGGAATTTCCAAAGTACTTTACGCGTATTCAAAATTGCTTAAAAAATTAACAGTGAAAAGAATTTCCAAATTTACCAAACTGTATTTGTATGAGTAAACAATAAATAGAAATTTTATATACATACGTATCTATGTATGTATGTATGTATGTATATTTTCGTTTTTATTTTTTGTGCAGAGTTTTTATTCTAGTGGTCTGAAAATGTTAAACAAAATTCTTAAAATTGCTTATTAAGTAATTTATACAATTCAATTTACTATATTTTCAATTCATGTTATGTCATTTCGCAGTACGAGTACATCTTAATCACGCTTATCATAATGGAGGGAACAGGAAGAGTGATTCGCATCTTTTTGTGTGGTCTAACACCAACTAAAATGAAATTCCGAGCTGTGTTGCTCGTTTGAGGAAACGTTGAACGTCTTCTTAGAACGGAAGAGTTAATGTGAAAAGAGAACAAAATTAAATAGAGTGTCAAAAGGTGTGCTGTTGCCTGAGTAGTAGCAACTCTACTTTCCACATTAATAAAACGCGTAAATCGTCATTTCAAATGATATGAATTCCATGCTATTTTTGTCGACAGTTTTGCTTATTGTAGCCGCTGCAAATTTATGGACTTAATTACGAGTGTTGTATTTCGACTTCGACAACGACGTTTTATTACTAGACTAAAGAACACCGCAACATATTTTCTTTAATCTTGTACAAAAACACCGTAGTCGAAATAGAAATACGACACATCTTCCCTATTGCAATTCTCTATACGGACGCAAACTCAAATTAATACATAAAATAGGACCTCTTATTCGAAAGTGACTCTTATATGGGATCCAGGATACAGCGATTCTGTTGAAAATTGCTTTGCTGACGAACTGATCAAAGCGATTATGAAACTCGCAACTTCCGAACTATTACAAGTTAAAGATGTTTCGATTGCCTCACTTAAACTGGGTATCCTCCGGTCGGTATATTGGGAGGCCCAGTATCGTTGGTAGTATGACCGACATGGATAATAAGAGGACTAATTGTCTTCCTTTCCCGAATCCATTGCTTATCGCGGTTCTCACGGGTCATTGCCCCTTTTGAAGGCATTTCAATAAACTCGGCACTTGCTCGTGGGATTACTGCAGGATCTATGTGTATGGAGGTGCAGGAGACTAATGCTCACCTAATATGGCAGTGCCCTGCTATTGTCATGAAACAGGCACATGAGAGCGCCCTCCTTGTCGGTATTGCATAGCGCCGGCGAAGTAAAATAATTACTAAAAGAAAAGGCTACTAAAACGAAGCTTCAAAATTTAATAAGTCTCCTTAAGAATGGTGGCGCTGCAACAAAGATGCAAAAGCATAGTTGTAAGATAGTGAAGCTTCACCTCCTGCCATTTCTCTAACTATCTCTTTCCTCTAGTTCCAGCACAATGCATCGCATGTGTAGGGTTCATTTCCTGAATGCAGGTCCAAGATAAAAAACAGATTAGGAGATGTATTTTCGAGTCGGGGTGATTTCATGTCGGTACTGTCTGATTCTCGGGTTGAATGACTTGTGTTATCGCAATGGTCCTAATCTCGGGCCTAAGTGACACCTTTTTGTTCGAGTATGATCCACCACCTTATGTAAGCCAACCTAGGCCCTCTTATATCTCTAGCGACGACCATTATATCGAGATCTCTGTGACTTCTTTGATATTGGCCGCCCACGAAATTCACTCAGTCACAATTTCGAGTTTAGCTTTTTAATAGTTGCCGCATGTTTAACAAGACCAAGATGATGCTTAAAGGCAAATACTTTCCTTTAACTTATTTAATGATTTTATAGAACTTAATAATCGATAGTAAAATTCTGCTGAAAGTTTCCTTTTCTTAAAATATTAACTAACTTAAAAATATTTTGTTTGACATTTTGTCTTAAATTCTACGAAATTGAGTTTAAAATTGTTTAAAATAATTTTGCTTCTTTTTTTTATATACAATTTATTTGCTTTATTCTTTAATACTCAATGCTATTTTTTTCCTGTTATAATTTAAACTCTGCTATTTATCGTAGTTCATCAATCACATTGTTGAACATATAAAAACTAAATTACTCCCATTTGTACATTGGCAGTGTCTGCTTTTTACAAGACAATAAAAACACAAAAAAAAAGAAAAATTGTAGAATAGAATAGAATCAACAAAAAAACAATAAAACAACATGTAAAATTCTTGTTTACATAGTTAATTGTTGTATAACATAAAGAGTTTAAATAAAGTAATTTTTAGTCAGCTCCATTACCACTGGCTAACAGCATTTACCCTTCTTTTCAAACCTCTGGCCTCCGTGCATATCCACTTAAGGCTTTGGTTTGCAAAGGTCCTGTGTTGTTTTATACATGTCATCTGTTACATACTGGAATATATTTCATTCACTTCTGTAGAGGAGATAAATTTTTTCTTTTTTAAATTGTTACAGTTTTATGGAAAAACTGTTACTTAAATATTTATTTGCTCCTTTCTTTTTTATTTTTTTGCTACTGTCTTACACAATCACACAAATAGTTTTGACCAACTAGTGAATTGGTAACAACTCCCACTGATGGTTGCACAAAAAAATATGTTTTATACGTAACGTGACAGCGACAGAAGGCAATAAAACCTTAAAACATGAAATTTGAAATTTAATTCTACAGGGTGGCCGAAAAAGAGCGACGGTGTTTGAATTGCTTATAACATTTTTATTATAATTTTTTTTTTGTTTTCAGTATTATTCAGTAAAGCAGACTTGTGGAATTTAAAATGGAAGAGTACACAATTGAACAACGTGCTGAAATCGTTGAACTTTATTTCCGAAGAAAATCATGTTTTTATTCATAATTTAATTATGCGCGACGAAGCCCATTTCCAATTGAATGGGTTGATTTAATAGTCAAAAAAGGCTACGGAAAATCCAAGAGTAGTTGAACAGCGACAATTACAGCCACTTAAGTGTACCCTTTGGTGCGTTGTTTCGTCTGATAGCATAATTGGCCCATATTTTTTTTTGAAAATGAACACGGTGTTGTCGTTGCATAAAAAAGTAAATATAAATATTAGTTTTCCCTTTTTGCGAAGTAAAATAATTACTATAAATAAAAATTGGTACTAAAAACGAAGCTTCAAAATTTACGTCTTCTTGATATCAGAGACGCTACAATACTTCTGTAAAAACACTTAACGTGCAGTGCAAAAAGCAGTGTTGTAAGATAGTGAAGCTTCAGCTCCTGTTAATTCTCTAACTATCCCTTTCCTATAGTTCCCAGCACAATGCACCGCATGTGTAGGGGTCGTCTTCTGAGTGTTGGTGCAAGATAACACAAAAAATTTTTAAAAATGCGAAAGAATGTCAGTTTGTCGGCGAAATTTCCAAAAGTCTATAATACGATCTCTATATTAAGAGCTGTAGCAACGTACCTAGTTTAAACTTTTTAGGTTCTGTCGTTTGGACTTGGCGCTGATATGTCAGTCAAACACTGACATACCAACATAGATTTGAATGATTCTTTAATTCAATTCGTATTTAATTATAATTAAAAAAATTGCCATACAAAAGTTTTCCTAAAATGAAACGTTTTCTTCTTGATTAAAAAGATGACACCACTTTTAATTTAAAAATTAAAATAAAACAAAACAAAAACGGAAAAAAAATAAAAAATTGGCGCCGTTATGTAACTTTTTTAACCCCGTTTTCTTCTCAACACCGCTGAATGTAAAAGTTGCGGCGTTTATTGCAAGGTGTAAATATGGTCTTTAGTGCATTTCGGCAGCATTTTTGAGGGTGGCAATGGCACTCTGGATGGTAGTCTGCACGTTGACTACACAACCAAAAAAAAAACAGACCTGGGTTCAACCACAGTTTCAGACAAAAATTTTAAAATAAAAATAAACATCTCGCATTTTTCTGATGTGCATTAGTGTGTCTTTGTGTGGCAGTTGTTGTCGGAAGGTTTCAGTGGCGAAGGCATAGTCACTGGCCACTGAACAATACCGGCTTCAGCTGATAACAATCCACAATCACATCATAACGCCCTCCTTCGTCGGTATTGTGTAGCACCGGCGAAGTAAAATAATAATAAAAATGGCTACTAAACCGAAGCTTCAGCACTGCTACGAGTATAAAAACAAAGGAACGTGCGAAAGCAGAGCTGCAAAATAATTAATTAAGCTTCACCTCCTGTCGTTTCTCCTACTATCCCTTTCGTATAGTTCCCAGCTTTGGATGTGTAGGAGTCATCTCTTGAGTGCTGGTCCTAGATAAAAAAAAAACAAGCTCTTGTTTTTAAATATGCAATGTTTTGCTTCGGGAAGCTTTTAGTGCTTCTAAGTTTCGGCAATTTTTTGCTGGTAATTTCTTTTTGCCGGTATTCAATTTATTATAATTAGTTCAAGAAACATAATATAAGGAAAAGAAATAATACGAATTTATACTTAAGTTCCAAAATTATAGTCTTAATTTTATGGCTGCTCTGAGCTTTTCTTTCACCTTTGTAACCATCTCAAAAGAATAAAAAAAAAAAAAAACTTCCCAAGAATTATTGCAACGAACAAACAATAAATTCTGAGGAAGTGAACACCTACCACAACAAACCACAAATAGTGGATATTCAAGCGTAGTACCTCAAAGTCATTGAGCTGGAATCATTGGCCGGTATTGCAAACTTTTTTGTTTTTTCCATAAAGCAGCAAAAAATAGTCGAAAAAAGGCAAAAACAAATTTTCGCACAATAAAACAATAAATAACATTTTAAATAGCGATATACTGAAAGTGACGTAAGGCAATAATTTAAACGGTATATACGGCATTTTCTTTAAGGGAGTCTTTATTACATAAAGTACAACAGGCAGGATATATAATTTTCCCTGCGCTGACAATCGTTAACGCTCTGAATACCGTGAACAATAGCGGTTCGTTACTGTTTTAGAAAAACATAAAAACTTTTCCTTTAAAAAGTTGTAGTTTTAAAACAAACAATTTAATTCAACTAAATTGCAACATGTATTAACATTTCAATAACCTTTCCATTCTTGTTTTCTCTATTACACACACACACATACACACACACACACACACACACACACACACACACACACACACACACACACACACACACACACATGTCATGTAATATTATTGAAGCCAATTGACAGGCACCATTTGTGCATCAGTTTTTAATAAAATTGTTAAATACACAGGACAAAGGTGCCACACACATGAAAATGTTGCCTATTCACTATAGTGAACGTACGTATGTGTATGTAATCAAACAATTGTGCGAAAAGGAAGCTGCCAACCCAAGCATGAGTAGAATGAAATAAGAATTATAAAATTTATATCGCCAGTAGACAAGTGAGAATATAGGTGGTGCGTGGCACAATAAAAAAGAAGAAAAAAATATATATGTATGCAATTATTTAGATAACACATTCACCGTCGTTTATTTGATTAAAACCGTTATATTTTTATACCCTTCACTTTAAGTGTAACGGGTATATATAAGTTTGTCATTCCGAGTGAAATTTCTTTAATATTCATATCTGAAAAAATATTTATATATTTATTGAGCCATGTCCGGCCGTCCGTCTGTTCGTGTGTCCGTTGAAATCAACTTTCCGGCCAAACTAAACATCAAATAGAATACGTTTTATTCAGTCAGTCGGTCAGTAGTAGACCTGAATTGGTTGCTATTTAAATTTAGCCGAATCCGTTAAATATTTTGCGAGCTACAGCCGAAGAAACACGACCACATCGTTTTTTAACTTGAAATTTTAGTACAAAAACTTCCATAACTTCAAAACGGTTGGATCGATTTGAATTGGTGAACATTAGTCCGTGTATGCAACTAGGTAGACTGCTTAGTCTAAACACCAATTTGATCCGCTAGGTGGCGCTTCGAACATTTTAAAAGCTAAATATATTATTTTTAAAAGAGCTTAGCCGATTTCAATGAAATTTACTACGTTTGTTCAATTAACATGTAAGCCATAGCGAGCATTTGGCCGGTATTTTGTATCAAGTATAATTGTCATAGATACTTGTATCATAATAAAATATATTAAGATAATTCTCTGAAAAGTTGTTGTGTTATTTACAATTAATATCGTGCGTTTTGGTTGGACCACCCTTTACTTATACATAAGTATATGTATGTACTAGCTTACCCGGTGTGATTTGCTACAGTCACTTATCCAAAACGGCAGTGTGAATTTCAAATGTCTTTCATTTAGTTAAGCAGTTTCTTAGTAATTATCACATGTTATGTCTGCCTGTTGGTTCTCTGGCATTATCCTATTTAAAATTTGACATAAATTACATTTGTGTTGTGTAAAGAGATTTTAATTTTTTACTTCTCCAACTTTATTAAATTATTCAAAAATGTTTTACACTCTGACAACCATTACCATGTCCAACAGTCTAAAACATATATGAATAACCCTTTTAGAAGGCCTTACCATTGGACAGAATCTAATTCAAATATTTTTCACAAGAAGAGAACTACTAAGAGAACAAAAATTTATGGCGAAATGGCCTATGGAAAAGCAAAATTTTTATGAGATTTCCTAAAAGTTTTCTACTTTTGTTTAGGCCTTCGGTCAGGTTTAAACATTTCCTCCTCGCCGTATCTCAGCAAAAAATCTTAGGGTTTCTGGAAGCAGTAAAAAAATTGCATGTTTTTCAGATGCGCTGTTCTTTAGCGCTTCCAAGGATGCGCAAATAGAGAGAGAGATTTCAAACACAAAAGAGTAAACACAAAATAATAAATACAATCTCTCACTTATTGCGTAGAAGCAAGAGTAATAGTAATTTGAACAATTTGCTTTTTATGGTTTAACGATCTCACATATGCAACAACGATATTTAATGACATGATTTCAGTGAGTTTTTGATGCTTTAAAAAAGCCCAGTTTTATGTCAAAAAAGAGAGCTCCCAAGTGGGACATCGCGAACAAAAATCATGCCTATTGGAAGCGCATTTCGAAGCAAGAGCTGACTAAACTTTCGCTTATAAACCTGCTTCGTTGGAAGCAGTAGTTTTTGGTGGGATGTTAAAATATACGGTTCCCATATCAAAGCTTTTCTGCTTAGTGGGCCTTCGGACTTAAAGATTAAAGTTCTATCGAAATGGAAAATAACAATTTCATGTAAAATGTTGAATAAGGCTTGCAGGGCCTCGTTGCTGTCACCTAAAAGATGTTTTTTTAACTTTTACTTCGTTGATTACGAGGCAGCGAGATAGAGAGAGATAGGGTGAGCAGTTAAACTTTTGCTTTGCTTTGTGTTGTGTTTGCACGAGTTTTTGTTAAACGCGTGTATTTGTGAGCAACTTCTAATAATGACGTCATTTCCTTTTCCGTCACTTCCGCAAATGCTGACTTTCCGTTTAGCATGTATTTTAAAATGAAATTATGTATAAAAAAAAAGTATTTTCGAGCAAATTAGCTCATTTTTTACAGTGTTTTATTTTTATTCACAGCAAATTCAAACAGGAAAAAACAGTAAAGTAAAAAGTTGCGTGTTTCTAGTCTTTTTGCTGCCTGCAATTTATTAATTTAATAGGAGGGTTAAGATAAAATTGTAGCTACAAACATACATATGCATATACATATGTATTTGTAGAAATTTTATAATAAAAATTTAATAAAATTTTTTTTAATAAAGTGACTCAATTAAGAATTACTAGGTATCTTAATTAATGGTGGCATTGTGTGTGTTTTTTTTTCGGAAAGAGATAATGAGGACAAGATACACCTGGTAAAGTGACGGCGTAGGGCTAAATTTCTTTGTTAAACACCTGCAGTTACAAGCCAAAAAGATAATTGATAAAACATTTTTTGTCTCTAAAAATGATAACACAACACAAGCAAACAACTTCTTAAAATAAACAACAATTTCTTTACCACAAAATTATGAGTATTTGTGTTACTCGTAGCTGGGGAATCACAAATTCCAAATAAGATTCAGAGTTGATAAAAGTATAACAACTCCTAATTAAATACAACTCTTGTTGGTGTGTTTAATTAAATATAACTATTATTGGTGAGTTGGCATCATTTTAAAAGTTTTAAAAATTAATTCGTATTGACTTTAACGCTTCTGTCCGCCTATGGGAGGCATTTGTTTAAAATTTAGTGTCCGCGTCCGGTTTGCTTCCCATATATACCGCCATATCCCATATACATAATAAAATTTTCAACTAGTTTCTCTCGTTAACAGCCACTTTGACTTTCTTTTATCTCATGCAACAGTATCTTTATTAAATAATAAGAACTGAGATGTGCTACATCTCACTATTTAAATATTTAATTTCTGTAATCACAATGACCAGGAGTGAAATTTAAAATTCAATATAATTTTTTAACAAATAAATTTTTTTCTTTTTTTGAATGAAAGTAGAAATAACTGAGAATTTGGGGTGATTGAACTTATTTGCACAACTAAGATATAACAATTGAAAAATTTGACACTAAAACTAACAAATAGTCAATAGTAAAAAAAAAAAAATGAAAATAATTTCGTCATACAATCCTCATCGGGTGTACAAAAATTTCTATATAGCACAACACATTTGTTTATTTGTTCACATTTGTAGTCATTCTTTGTGTTTGGTGGTCATGTCTTCATTTAGTTACTCGCATATTCAAGCTGATAATACGACTGACTGTCATTTATATGCATGGATGTATGTCTCTGGATGGCTCGAGTAAATTTAACTGTTTTCCATAAGGAAAACAGAAAAAAAGAAATTATCTGATTACTTCAATAGAGTCACTGACATCGGCATATTCTTGGTAGTACATGATTAATATGCGTAACACATCAACACAATTCAAATGCCACTATTATCTACAACTACTTTGTTAAAGTGGATGTGATGACACACAAATGCCCACACCCACAAATGCTACTAGAAACGTACAAACCGGCAAATGTATTCAGTGTTCTAGGGGAGGCACATTGCACGAAATTACGCTTAAGTTGAAACTTAAAACAACACGTATGTCATAAAAACCTGATACATATAAAATACATTTAAATACTCTGTACTATGGTTGTTTAGTTTGACTGCACTATGGGCCAGAAATGCGATAGTGGAAGAAGCAACAAATAAATAAATAATTGAAACAATAAATAAAATAATCATTAAACATAGGAAACCATTACATAAATAAATAATTAAAAATAATTAAATCGGTGAACATATAAACAAAGTGAACAAACAAACAAAACTAACTAACAATCAAATATATTTTTATGTGCATCAATCATATTGTACGGTAATGACAAGAAAATAAATTTTATATTGAAATACTTAACTTAATAGTGTTAAGATATTAAAAGGCAAAAAATGTTCCCTCTTACGTCCGTACTACTGGGCCGATTTTGAAAAGATATACACCAATAACCCGCTTTGCGTCATTCCGGAATGCGTCGTTTCGAAGTTGCGTCCTTCAAAAACTTGTGTGATTTTGAAGCTGCGTCGTTATTGTTTCAGTTTGCATCACATGGGTTCGAAGTTGCTTCGTTAGTGGCTTCGATTTGCGTGGTTAATATTAATCACATTTGTAAATGTTTGTAAAACAGAAATATGGTGGTTCCCCGTTAAAGTCTAATACAAATATGTATCTGAAGGTTGTCGGGTGTATTGAGACATCAAAATAGCCTTTTCCTTTAATGTGTACGAAGAATTTCTCATCTTTAATTTTAGTCTTAAAATTTTTGTTGTGTTTTTTACGTTTTTCTCATGAATTGGTTTATTTTTATTTTAATATAATTTCTTTTATTTTATTTTTTATTTATTTATATAATTTTTTTTATATAATTTATATATAATTTATATTTATTTTAATAATTTATTTTATTTTAATTGGTATTTTTAGTTGCACTTCTATTTTTATTTTGACCTTTATTAAATTTTTTTTTCTTTTAATTATATTTATTTTTGAGAGATGGTCTTTTTTATGAAAAGTTTTTAAAAATTATTTATCTTTCAAAAAAGAGTACATTCATGTTAATCCATCCGAATGTAATTTTTATCAAACATTCATCTTCAACAGTCTACTGTGTCGGCATTATTACCCAAAACAGACAGGAATACAGTTGCTTTTATAGCAGTTGTAATTTCATGTCACTACTACCAACTAAATCACTGAATAATTCAATACTAAAAGCTTCTGTTTGGGGTTTATCCCCAATATTTTGTATAAACTCTAGTGGGTTACAGTTTTAACAGAGTCTACAGCAAAGCTACACTTGTTTTTTGCTCGAAATGATTTTGCCAATCCTATTGTCTTACACATTCACATTATCTGAGAATCAAAGAACGTAATGAAAGGGTCTATGACGGCAAAGATTTCTTAACTCTCTAGAGTTAAGGCACTAAAAGCATCTTTCTTTATATGTACACCTGTTTCGTTTCTTTCAATAATTTTGCATGCATGTGTTGTTTTATATTATTATTTACCACAAGCACAGATGCATGTTAATGTAATTTTTTAAACCAGATGTGGACTGTACTTCGTCACGCACGCACACATATGTACATACATTCATAAGAATGCCAATGTGGCAGAATTTATTTCACTTCTGTGTGAATTCTTGTTATATATAGTTTGTATTAGAAGATGGGGGAGAATGACTTAAAGTTTGCCACTGAAATTTCTGTGAACTAAGACAACTCCTGTTACCGTACTTTTGTAAGGCGGTCATAAGACCACTTTTTCTGTTATCTTGAACCAGCACTCAGGAGATCACCCATACACATGCGATGCATTGTGCTGGAACTAGAGGAATGGGATAGTTAGAGAAAGGACAGCAGGTGGAGATTCACTTCCTTACAACTCTGCTTTTGCTCGTTTTTTTATAGCAGTGTTGATGTCAACGAGCCATATGCAATTTTGAAAGCGTGTTTTAGTAGCCGTTTTGATTAATTATTTTATTTCGCTGATGCTACACAACATCGACGAAGGAGGGCGCTCTGATCTATTGAGTGAAAAGTAACTATGCCTTCGCCACTGAAACCTTGCGACAAAAACTGACACAAAGACTCACTAATGCACCTCAGAAAAAATGCTAGATGTTTTTATGACTAAATCTGAAACTGGGGTTCATCCCAGTACTTTTTTGGTTTTGTAGTCAACATGCTTCAGCCATCGCCACCCTGAAAAAAATAAATTCTAAAGTTCGACTGCGATTAAAATTGTTCTTTAAATCAGAGCTAAAAACGAAATATTTACTTCCTCAACGATTTTATCCAATGTGTGCAATTATGTTGAAAACAATTGCCAAATAAACCGCTAAAAATCAATTGAATTTTTGTGTGTGTGTGTGTTTTTTTTCTTGCCCATTTATTCAAACATGATTGCTTAGTCAATGTCCATATCGAGCCTTTGGTGCAATACCGTACTAATTCAAAAAATCGTGAACTGAGATAAATGCATTTGAAGTTTTGAGTCATCTTTTTGATAGTATTTTCGTTTATTAAAGTTATTTTTTTACAAGTTTTTAAATAAAGAGGCATGTGTTGTAATGTTTTCTGTTTGTAAATTTCTAGTCATAAAGGAAATATTTCATTATTGCAAATAAATATTGTTGGAAATAGCTGGAGGCAATAAAGACGACATTTGTAGCTGTAGAATCTGAACAGTTAGAGATAGAACCATAATCTTTTTTCCTTTAGATATATATTTCCGCAAAGATCATTTCTGCATACTCAGCTCAAAAAATTCAAATTTTGAGTTACTACGGTATTGCGCCAAAGGCTCGATATGCTGGTAGCTGTACTATTGTTGTTGTAAAAAGAAGTATGAACACGTTTGTTAAATTTGCCATATTTATTGATGTTCAAGTTTTTAATTGTTTTGCATGCGGTTGCAACGTTTGGGCCACGTAACACTGAATGCAAAAGTGTGTTGCAAACGAACACATGCAATTTTATGTAAGTGTTTTTCTTTTATTCTTACAGTAACCACACGTTATATTTATCCTGCCTCCCAACAACGAACCAAATGTGTTGGTTTTTTTTTTTTTTTTTGTTGTTGCTTATTTGCATTTCCTTTTGTCAGCGTGTAATTTGTACGCTTTCAAATAATTGTAATAGCTGATGGATATTTAAATTTTTTTGTAGTTTATTTTCATCTGAGTATTTAATAATTGAATTTTATTTTATACTATACGAAATGCTCCTTTTGACCGAATTTCTTTTATAATGAAAAATTTTTTAAAACGATAAGGTCCAACTGAAGAAAAATCAACTAAAATATCTTCCAAAATCTAAATCTGGTAAACAAATGGTGTGTGCATAAGGGATTTTCCTTCAACCCATCCAAAACTACACTAGTGCCGTTCACTAGGAAGAGGGGAGTTAATCTCAGATGCTCTGTCCTGATTGGAATGACACTGTAATTCTCTGGTGATGTGGATTATTTGGGCGTAATGCTGGACATGACGATCATGTGAGACAGACATATTAAGAAGTTTACCACGACAGCAACGAAGGCTTTCCTTGTGTGTACGAGACTTTTTCGTAGGACTGAATCCCACATTGGCCTTCTGAGCATTAAAACACATAGTAACCTATGCGTTTGTCGCATGGTAGCCGAAGGCTATGGAAAATGAGAGCTAGGAAAGTGTTGGATAACCTGCATCGAACCATCTTTGTTGGCATTACGGGGGCAATGAGAACTTGTGAGGTGCTTTTGGGCATTCCGCCACTTTCGATCATGATCGAGAGAGAGGCACGTTCTGGTGCCCTGAGATTTAAGAGTACTTCAGAGGAACTAAAGAGTGGGGACATTACGGAACGTTTAAGGGTCTTGCGGGACTACCTGCATCCCCAAATTCTTCACATTGATGACATAGCATCACCGAGAATGGTTCTCTCCAGGAATTTCCGCTTGGATACTTGAACAATGCCTGTCAATTTTGTGAAAGTGACACTGAGAGCACATTGTTTGCAATTGTCACGCACTCGGCAGTCAGAGTGGCATTGTTGTGCATCCACAGGCGCTCCAGAGGGCCTGCAACACTGCTATATATCCCTTCGTCACTTTCCTCTATACATCCCTTCATCATTTGTCATTTCTTTCCCTATTCCTTTTCCTACAGAAGGTAAAACCCAGTATGCCTGAGTTTTACTTCTCTTTAACAAAAAAACTAATAATACTGATTCCAATTTAAGTCTTTTATTTGAATGTAAAAAAATACGTCTAAATAACCCTTGCAGAGTTCATAACCGCCATGAAATTGAAATTAAACTGCGAAAATTGTTTTGCACATAAAAAGGAATGCACCCACTTATATCAAATATAAACTATCTAAAAAATTATTTAAATAAAATTAAATTTTGCAATTACAGGGTATCTGAGGGACTTCCCGATATTAAAACCTGTCTGTTACATCAGAAGCTGCAACTCTTAAATGTCTGCATAGATCGTCGAGTGAAAAGAGAAAAAAATATACAAAGAGTTAGTCCATCATTGGAACTCGACAATGAAGAAGAGAAAGAAAACAGTGATACAGAAGATGAGTTTTATGATTGTGATACTGGTGGTGAATCGAGCCGTTCCGCATCTCCATATAAAGGTGTTCAAGTAACAAAGCCGGAAGGTCGTTTGAAACGTATACGTAACTTAAAGCTTTTGAATTCAGAAGAGTACTTGTATGTGCCCGTTACACAAGAGCTGGTGCCCAAGACAGAAGATAAGTTGCAAGGCGATGCAGATGTTATGCTCAAATGTGGCTCTAGTTCGGGTACTTTTGCCATTTATCCTTTTCACGTACATATAACGGTTGTTTAAATTTTATTAAAGATCTTGTTACTACCATGATGTGTACAACTTTGCAATCAGATGTCGAAGCTTTTAAAGCGGCTAATTTAAATGCTTGTTTCGAGGATTTCATACGCTGGTATAGTCCTAATGATTGGGAAGAATATACCGATGAAGAGAATATTAAACGGCATAAATTAAGTGTTCGCATGAGCGCTGACGGTAATACATGGCAAAAGATATGGGAAGAAACTAAAGCAGTGCCCGCATCCGCACAGGTGAGAGTTTTTGTAATTTCAAATCTTGCTTTTCTTGGCATTCGTGTAAGGAAAAACAATATGAATTTTTTGCTCATCTACACTTGTAGTTTGTTTCATATTAAAGTGTTTTCGCACTGACTGGGTGTAAAGCAAAAGTTGGTTTTACGTTAAAACAAACAATTAAAACATGGTTTTACCATATCAAAATATTTTAGATCTTTTTTGAATTGGTTTTAAGTTGATTTAATGAAACACAACCTTGATTTTCATGTACTACAGGCAGTGCTACCAAGTTAAAAAATTGAAAACAGTTGGCTCAATGAAATATAAAAAATTAAGAAAAATTTGGTAAATAAAGTCACTACAATAATTGAAAGCAATGGACGCAGCAGCAATAACAATGAAAAAGAGCAAAAGAATAAGAAGCTACTGGGTAGAGCATGATGAAAATGCTTTCACAGAGTTGTGGAAGGAGAAAATAAATAAAATTTTATTACACACATTGTGCGTTAAAACCTGATTTATTTAAATTTATAGTGAGAACGCACAATCAGCTGTTTGTGGTTTTAACGTTAGAATCAGGTTTTAACTTTGTGTGTGTAAAAACACTATTATTTTTATATTCTCTAAATTTTAAGTTTTTGGTCAACAATATAAAATTGTTAGTCGCTTATTATATCGACCCCTTAGCGCCATATGCTCGTAAGCGACATTTTATAAAAAAAATATTGTGATTGAAATTAAAATTTTATGGACCTACTCATAGTTCAAAATTTACAAAATATCAAAATTCTTAATAACTTTAATTATATAAGGTGTTCGATTGGATTGGATATAGAAAAATATGAAAATTAAAAGAAGAAACCTTCTACTGTAAAAATTGAGTTTTGGCGTTAAGGCGTCGATATGTAAATATTTGGCTCCTGCATATTTCTTATCTTACAATTTGCTCATATAAGAATTCGCCAGTGAGGCCTAACATGCAATAGAAATTTATCTCAAAAAAGTATAATTTTATTAACTGCTTGGCGCACGACAAGATTTTAGATTTTGTTTTTGTTTTGGATGTAATTAAGCAACAACTCGATATCGTGTGACATCGTCGACCCGGCACTAATTTTTAAATATTTCATCTCAACATCCTGATAGTAATACACAACTTTTATTAAACAAAATCAATCAAATTCTCCTTTTTACACTTCATTTCCAAAAGAAACGTTTATTTGATGATACTCTTGAAGGCTACAAAGTTCTCAATTATTTGGAAACGCGCAATCTGGGCGAAATTTATGGTCTCACAATTGTGCCTCTACTTCACAGCAGCATATTAAAATTAAAGGTAAATTTTTGTTTAAATTACACAATAAAACTCAAACGAATTTTATCTAAACGTTTTTTAAACAGAATATTTTCTTCGAATGTAATGTTACGGAGCTTTTCTCCGAATCCGTAAATGAAATTCTATGCGATCTAAGTCATTTTTCGAGAGATGTCGAAATAGTAGCAGGTTCACCTGCCTCATCAGAAGGTACTCCGACCGAGACCCATTATGTACTACAGTTGCCCGATCCCAGGCCTATAACCGATAAAATTGAACAATTAGAAAGACAATTTTATCAGTACAAGTGTTTTGAAAGGATGCCAGAGCTGGCCGGTATAAATTTACAGAAAATACGCACTAAATTTAAAGAGATTTTAAATAATCAAGGCTACTGTTCAACAGTGCCAAATGCAACTGCCAATGAGTCAAACGAAGTAGAAAATTGTCTAACGGCTTCATTTGAGCGAGACATGCAAGAGCAACTCATAAGCAAGGACTATGTTATGCGTCTGGGCGACGGATTAATTGAGTTTCCGACAAAGGAGAGAGATGATGAAACTGCAAACCCATTGCCGCAGTTTTTAAGAGCAGTGGTTACCGGTGAAAAGTTACGTTTATGTGGAGCTTTTACGGAAAACACAACATTTATAAATTAAACAATTAAATCCAATTCCATGTTTTAAATGAATAATAATCTTAAGACAACTATTTACCAGCATTATTATATTCCAAATAAATTCAATCATCAACTTAAATTTACTCTGAATTCTTTTCATTACGTTTTATTCAACTACACGTTTCATTTTTTATTTTTTCATTTAAATTTTATTCTTTTAATTCAAATGGATTTTCCAAAATGAAGATTAAATAAATTTTCTTTGGCAATGTTCATTTGCTACCACAATGGCAACAAAATATTCAACCTAAGTTTTCTGCTCTCTTTGGTATATTAGGGGCCTGTTAGGTACGAGTATGCACTCAGTGCACGACACGAAAATGGTTTCTTTTTTTTTAATTTTATGAAACATTTCATAGAAAATTTACGAAACAAAAATGTATAACAAAAAAAAAAAAAAATATTAAAAAGAGAAACATGAAGAATAGGAAATGGCACCGTGTTTGAGAGGTTGCAATTTTATGAATGCCACAGGTAATTTTATCTCTCCACTTTTTCTGTTACAAAGCATATGAAAAGTCTCTAAAGCCTTTATTAGTGAACATTCCTCTGAGCCTCTACATTTTATTATTATTACTATTATTTTTTGTTTTGCATGTCTGCCAGTCACACGGTTGCCAGAAGAAGACAAAAGAAAAGTACTAAATCGCCAAAAAAAACAAGTGCTAAAATGTTCTATAGTTTTAAAAAAGTGTTAATTTTTGTAAAATTGGTTTTTATTAAAATAATTGAAAGAAACAGTCTACATTTCAAATATGTATCTGTAAATGCTTAAACAAGTTTTTATACTTTCAGGAATTTAAACCAATTTTTATAATGGTTTTTTTATTTTTTTTCTATCTTGGACCAGCACTCAGGGGATGACCCCTACACTTATAATATAATATATAATATAATATAAAATAATATATAATATAATATAAAATAATATAAAATTAATTTTGTTTAATATAAACACTAAATTTAGTAAGAAATCCCACTTTACTAACCTATCAAATTTCATTTCCCCACCTGGTAAAATTATATTATTTGAAAGTCGACGTTCATATCTCGGGAACCGGTTCATGTATTTGAATGAATTTTTTTTCACATGAAAGGTCTTGAATTCTACTTTTATACGCATCGAACTTTGCCAGCAAAAACGAACTACAAAAATTCGTAACGAGAGACTTTTTATATAACGCCCACTTTTGCCAAATAAAAAGTGGTCGTGCCAAAATTTTAATTTCATGTTATTCTCGATGATGTGGTCGATCGGCATGCCAACTTTCGTGCAATTATCTTAAAAAATATGCGAGTTATTAAGCAAAAGCCAAAATCGTTTTTTGACTGAAAAATTTCTAGATCTGAAAAATAAAAACCGTTTTTTTTTGTGAAACACCAGGTCAACAGAAGCTGGTAGCAAGTAAATTTCGTGAAAAAGTTTTCTTGGAAACGTTATAACTCGGTAACCGTAGGACCGATTTCAATAAAACTTTCACCATGTGATCGAGTCAAGGTCAGGCTAGGCACTACCTTTGGACCACCTGTTGGCACCCTATGTTAGTTAGAAAATGCGAATTATAATACTTAGCGTCATATCTCTGCACACTGTAGAGATGGAAAATTGCAACAGAGTGTAATAGAAGCGCAAAATTCCACTCTACTAACGTGCCTTTTTCATTTTTTATAGCTCCAAAATAAAGAAAGTGTAAGATAGTGAAGCATCGCCTCCTATCATTTCTCCTACTATCCCTTTCCTCTAGTTCCAGCACAATGCACCGCATATGTAGGGGTCATCTCCGGAGTGCTGGTCCAACATAAAAAAGAAAATATAGGAAGGCCCCGCAAAATATTACTATTACTTTTTTTTTTTTTTGGCTATTTTTCAACTCTGAAAATATCACTAAAATTCAAATAAATGAAATAACTCCCAAAAACAGCCCTCTAAAGAGAAATGAATTTAGGCAAAAATAAAGAACGACCAAAGAAAATTATTTTACATTATATATATGTATATTGGTTTCACTTTTTCGCTATGTTCCATCGCTATTGATCAAAAGCTCAAATTCTCGTTCTTTGCTAAACTCTCTATTTTGTAGCATTTTCACAAACTTAAAGAAAGTTTCCCGGACTTCGGCCGTGCGCAAGCATTTTCTTCTCTATGGTATAACAAACACCGGTTTCGGTAAATAAATCCTCTTTGCATGACCGGCCTTCGATGTACCCAACTTTCAAGCCTTATTTAATTTAAGTTTTTGGGGCCATATTTCATAAAAGATATTTGGGTAATATTTCATAAAGAAAAATGGGTCCATGTTTAGGCCTATATTTCATTTCACACTTTGCGGCCTTATTTCCTTAGGCCTTGTATCGCAGCGCCGATGAAATATTTGGCATGCAGCCAAACATTTTCATAGATTTTCTATATCAATAGAGTATGCTTTTGAAAGGCTATTATTTTATTTCATTATATGTACATAGTTTGAAAATTTACTTTTATATATGCTTAAAATAAAATTTATTTTTATTTTTTGTTAATTTTTATTTCACTTGTATCACTTGTATCAGATACTTTTGAAAAGCTGTTGGTTTTTTAGTGTCTTAAGATCTTTTTTTTTAGTTGACGAACTTTTTCTTTGTTTTTGTTTCCTCTTTAACTTGTATGATGTCGCCTGCCTCTTATCCCAACCTAACCAACATACATATGTATATGAACAGAATTTTTAAATAATGAATAATTTTCTTTTGCTATTGATTCCATATTTTTTACTTAACTGAACCAAAAATAAATTTGTATATAATAAATTAATAAATAAAAACTATTAAACTATGAGAGAGTTATTATTATAAAGCTATGAAAACATTTAGCTCTATTTTTTGTCTTTAAATTTCCTTCTTTACCTCTTTTTAACTCTGTGCATTATTGTTTAGCTTTATATTATTTTAAAATCTGGTCACACTGGTCGGTTCCAACACTCACTTGCTCTTTTTCATTCTTCTCTCTTTTTTCCCAAGTAATTTAAAATATTTAACTAAAATTACTTCCAGTATTTCATGTGTTGTTCTTGTTTTATTTTATTATTCCTCACAAAACCAACCTCTTTCAAAAGCGGGAGAGCCTGAAAGCTTAATACTTTGGTTTGCGCGTTTGTGGTGTGGTGTAAAGGTTTTTACATGTTGCTGGTGAAGCAAAATGCAGCCTATTGTATGGATAACTGTAATAGGGAAATCTAAATAACATTGAAAGAAAATGTTTCAATAGAAATTCTATTTAGTAAATTAAAAAAAGACATTCTTTAGAAAATGTATGCATTGCAAAGTTTCCACAAGAAAATTATCTATAGAGAATTAATTCCCTAATATACTCGTATATAGTTTTTCCGCTATAGAAAATTTATGAATGAAAAAAATTATCCATAAAGAAATAATCAGCAGAAATCGTTTCTACTAAACACTTTGATTATGATCTCAAAATTTGGTTGAATTTGCAAATTACACTGTGTGACAAAAATTAAGGGTTCATTTCATATCTAGGTTGTGATACTCTCCTGGTGGATATTATCGAGTACAATAACTATGTGAGGCAAAACGAAATTTCAAAATAAAAAATAATTATACGGTATAGGATTTTCGTTCGATATCGATGGGGCCTGATTTTGAAATTTTCCAAACACTTCCTAAAGCTTAACTTATATCAGCCTGCAACATAGTTGAATTTCAATCGATTCACGCATTGTTATAAATTCTTAAAAGTTTTTTTTTAAACATATTTAAATAAATTACTACATTTCTAAAGGATTTTTAAACGTAATATAAACGTATTTTACTGCTGTAATCAAGAAGAAGTATCAGCGATTAGTTAGCACATTGGCTTTGCAACCCGAAAGAGTCGGGTTCCTCCCAGTCTAATTTTTTTTAGATATTTCTGAGCTACAGCACCCAAAATTGTCGGTATTTGAGCAATAAACTGTCAGCGAAGTAAAATAATAAATAAAAAGGCTCCTCTTAACTTAAAAATAATGCGGCAAAATTAATATCAGACACGACGCTGCAACTTTGCTTTATAATAAACACGCAACTGCAGAGTTGTGCAAGAAATAGGCTCCATCTTCCTACCACTTTTTCTCCACCTGTCTATTCTCTACACTATCCCTATCTCTCTATATAGTTCCAGTGCAATACATTGCATATGTAGGGAATTTCCCCTGAGCACTGGTGCAAGATAAAAAAAATAAAGCTGCAGTATAAAAATACGGTGTGAGAACGTCTCCAAGCTAGAAAAAACTATTTCGATTACCTGTATATGTGTGTTATATGGTTTAGCTGGTCGTTTGGTGCTAATATCAAAAGCGTTAGTAGATCTTTAACTAAATTGTTGCAAAAAGCTAAGAAATTTCATATGTTTATACAAGAACTACCTAAAAATCTTTGAGAATTACGAAATATACAAACAGAATAAATCAAATAGCGTCTTTGAATATTTTGTTTATACAACAAACATTTCATTATTCGTTTTAAATCTATTTAATTTTTCTAAACCTTTTTGAAATTAGTCAAACATTCGTTGACAATTGTACAATCATTGTCAACGGGTGGCCCAAAATTAGCGAAGGTGAATGAATTTCTCATAACTTTTTTATTACAATTTTATATACTATAATAAAATATAAAAAAGAATTGGGAAATTTACAACGTCCCAAAATTGTGTAAACTTTAATTCAAAAGAAAATCGTGATTTTATTCATAATTTAATTACCGGATTTAACCGCTCCAGACTGTTTCCTGTGGGGTTATTTGAAAGGAAAAGTCTATATTAATAAACTTAAAACCATACAGCATTTAAAAAATAATATACGCGACGAAATCAACAACATAACACCTGAAGTTTTGCGAAAGGTAATGTTTTGCAAAGAGCACGAATATTCGAAGCAGAAAGTGGCCGCCAACACTTGGGAGATATAATTTTTCATAATTAAATTTAAAATATTCTTCATTAATATACTGTACTGAAAATAAAAAAGAATTTAATAATAATGTCTTAAATAAGAAGTTATAATGAACTCACACGCCTACCGTCACTTTGGGCCACTCGCTATCTATTTGGCAAAATGAAAAATTAAATTTTTAATATAACGTTGATTACGTTGAATAAATGGGGTAAAAATTGTTATATTAAAAATATCTCGTTTTGTTCATTTCATTGTTCAATCATTGTTTAATTTATGTGTATTACGTGAAGTTATCATCGGCTATTTGCCAATTTCGATTAATAAATGACAATTTTATTAATGTTGGCGCCGAAGTTTCGTGAACGTTTACTAAGTATATGGTGTGAAAAGGCGAAAACCGAAGTTCAAAAATAACAACTGTGTAAAAAATGTTTTACAGAATGTGATTAATTTGTTAAATATGTAAATGATCTTCTCAAAACAAATTTTGTACAATAATGAAATAATTCTGTAATAATTCTAATAATGAGACAGTGAACATTCACGAAATGTTAAGTGAAATTTAGAAATTTTTTAGCAGACCAAAAAAAAAATTTATTTAATTATTTGTTTTTGTTTCGTCTTTTTTTACTTTAAAAAATTTAGTATCACTAAGCTAAGTTAGCTTGGCAGGTTGCTGTATGTAAACGGAAAGAAAAATTCCAGCCCACTAGGGTCCAATTTATTACAGTTCACGTGTTGCAGTGATACAGAGCAGACTCTCTGCTAGGAATCAAAGCTGGAACCCCCAACTGATAAACTAGCGCAGTATCACTAGACTTCCGGGGCACCCTAAGCTTACTTTTCTGTAATTTTAATTTCTACTAAAACCTTCACATAAGTTGATTTATTTTTTTTTTTATCTTGGAGCAGCACTCTGGAGCGACGAAGGAGGGTGTTCTTATGTGACTGTGGATTGGATACTTTTTGTGTGATATCTCAAAAACTAAAACTAAAACAAAAACAGTGTAAAGAAAGCGCCTTGGGAAGTGTCCTTTATGATTAAAATAAGAAACTAAGAAATTTTATCTCGTTTTAGCTTTGTTTTTTCAAAAGTCCCCATAATTTATTAAATAACAAAATTTTGTAGGGAAAGTTTATTGAAAAAATTTTGTTAATTTATTTTTCTTTTTCCTTATTCAAATTTCGCACATTGTATAAACTGACTGTTTCTGTTCGTATCTTTCTCTTCATTTCAATGTCCTCCTATTTAGTGAAATAATGACTGAATAGAATAAATGAATTAATAACTGCACAAGTACCCACTATAAATACATATAATTATATGAGATTTATGGCGGACTTTTGTTGCAAACGAAAAACGGAAAAGGAAATATTCACTAATTCTCTCATATTTTGGTTTGCCTGACTTTAACCACAAATAAATTCGATAAAAATGACAAGATATTTAATTTTATATTCTTAACATTATTTAAATGCAATTTTTTAAAGTTGGTTATTTTAAAAGTGTAAAAATTCTTAAGCTTTAAAACGAATAATAAAATTTTTCTTGTACACAGAAAATTTTTGAAGAAGCTATTTAGTTTATTTTGTTTGTATATTTCGTTATCCTCAAATATTTTTTGGAGTTTCTTAGCTTTTTTCAAGAACATGGTAAAAAGGTCCCCTGAAGATTTTGGTATTAACATCAAATCAAATGTATGTACATCGATATAGATATAGACGAGCTAAATCATATAACAAATAATTGTATTTTCATATCCAGTGCAATGCATTGAACTGGTACTCAACCATCGGCAGCCCTTTACATTTGAGCTTATAAAACGATTGAATATTTTTGCAGTAGAATATTTTTCTTTATCTTCTTTCACATGAAAAATTTATTATCTTGCAATTAAGTTTTGCCAGCATAATTTTCTTCCATGTTCCTGTTTAAATCGCTTTATTGTTTTCATTTAGTTATTCTCCTTTTCTTTTTGTCCTCTTTTAAATTTACTTCTATAGTTCCATATAATTTTGTTTTTGATTGTCAATTTAACTATTCTGTACTTTTTTCTTTCAAATAAAATAAATACCGTGGCTCAGAGAATCCTGTGCTTTAGTTTTTAATGGGTCGTCGTTTCATATTCAGTTTTTTAAGGCACAAAATGGTGGCACAAAAAGTTTCATAAAAATTCCCAGCAATTAATACACGGCGAAAAAAATATTGGTATTCGATATACACAGAAAAAAGTGAAATCAAAATTTAATTAAAAAAATAGGAAGATTCAATTAAAATCATAATTCCTTTTCTACCTATCACTTAAATTGCAGAATCAATTAACTGTTTTAATTGGAAAAATTTCACATATATTTTTCATTTCAACATTTTATGGTATTCTGACCATTTACTAAGCAAAAATTCAACTATTATTTTGCATAGATTGACATGAGATTTCTTCACCAAATTTTAGTTTTAGAAACTTTTTTTCGTTTCATTTCATGACAGTTTCCTCCCCAAAAATCAATTTTATTGAGTTTATTTTTTAAAAAAGTACTTTATGAGCATATCATGTAATAATACATTTTATATATTTTTTTTTCGGGAAAAAGCACAAATTTGGAATTAGATCATATATGTTTTTTGCATTTCTTTCAGCAAAATAATTTTCAAATCTTTACGTCGTGTCTTTTATTAGAAAATTAAAATTTATTAGCAGATACCAATTAAGGATTGTCGCCAAATAATTTCTTATTTTTTTTTATAAGAACCATAAAAAAAGAATTTTAGTAATTCAAAGCATATAAATTATGAAATGTTGATTTTGAAAAAATATACGGGTATATGTTCAGTAAACCAACCGAATACCCAAAAATTTCTCGTTTTTTAAACGAATACACATACTTAGGTGTTCTGCAAACCGAATTCGCATAATTTTACTCGGTTTAAAATCGATTACATAACTCCGGTCATAATTAAATCGAATGTACGGTCTTCTGATGTACTGATAACTGATTAAAGATAAAAAAACAATTACAAATTTTTACTTGAAGCCTTTCTTTTATTAAATTAAAACAAATTATATACTCTGTAATAGATTTTAATGCAAAATAATCAATTTAAAAAACATCATTGACATCATTGCGAAAACAATGACTTCCAGAACATCAAAACGTCGAAATATCATAAAAACTCGATATTGGAAAATTGGATTAAAATCAGTAACTCACTATAGCGGAGAGTTGAAAATATATATTTTTTTAGTATTAAATATGGGCAAATTTTTGTATGTGTAGGTGTACTATTATTTTAATCCTGTATAGTTATTTTTGCTTTATGCTTTTTATTACCATTCTTTTCCCATACAAAGGTTTAACAACAAGGATGACACTTTCATGTCAATGACATGTGCCTGGCATGCAAAAAATATTACAACTAGAGGGAGACTATTGTTCCTTCAACATTGTGAAAGAACACACTTCAAACTCCACAGAAAAATATGAATAAAATGTTATAAAACAGTAAATTGTATTTTAAAAGGAAACCTCTTTTAAATATTTATTTAAGTAATGGATTATGAGAAAGAAAGAAAAGCATAAAGTCTGGGAAAAAAAAATTCTTTTCCGTTTTTCCAGTTTCCTCTTGGCGCGCTATTCTTCATCAGCAGTTTATTGAAACGCTTTATAAATTAGGATTTTGGGTTTTTTTCTTTTGATAACAGTAATGTTTTTATCATTTCATTAAATTCATAAACAGTAATAAAGTCGAATGAGAGTTAAGAAATAAACTCATTGATATTAGAAATAAAAAAACCTCAACATATATTTTTCAATTGTGTATTTTCCACTGTCTTTCAACAATACGAGTAATTCAATTTATACAAAGACAACGAATTCAATAAAAACCTGTCCTGCCTTCATATGAAATAAATTGTGTATATAAAATGAAATGAACTTACCAACATGAATTAAATCTTATTTAATCCTTAATAGAAACGATATGAGGAAGGAGAGAGGGTAACGAGTCGTTCAAATGCAGCAGCACAATCTGTAATAAAAAAAGGAATGAAGACATAAAATAAACCGTCATAAGACAGATAAATATATTAACAATTGCAATAAGTAACAATTTATGTTCCCAATGCAGAGTGTGTTAGAGAATAACGTCATAACTAGGGCGAACATTTTTCAGAAAGAAATGGAAAAACGGTTTTAAGGGCTCTGTGAAAGAACTCCCAGGTGAAATAAGTTCCGGTGCAATAACTCCCAATGAAATAAATCCCAAAATAAATATATTAAGTAGGGGGACGGACTACACCGAAGAAATGAAGCAAATCCCAAAGACAACGAAATAGTACCCAAACCGAAAATGAAATAAATCCCATTTCTTGGGAATTATTTCACTATGAAAGAACTTCCAATGAAATTAATGAATTAACTCCCAAAATCGGAGCACTCAACAGAAATGAAATAAGGCCCAAAAAGAAATAAAGAACCCCCAATAGGAATTTAAATGAAAATGTTACCAAAGTGCACTAGGTAAATATGAAGTTTCTTCAACGAAAAGTAAAGGGTGGCCCAAAAGAAGCGAAGTTGTTTGAATTCCTTATAATTTTTGTATTATAAGTTAATTTTTTTTTTGTTTCAGTATTTTGTAAACAAGACTTGGGGAATTTAAAGTGAACACAATTGAACAACGTGCCAAAATCGTTGAACTTTATTTCAAAAGAAAATCGTAATTTCATTCATAATTTAATTATGAGCGACGAAGCACATTTCCAATTGAATGGGTTACTTAATAATCAAAAAGGGCTACGGAAAAGTAGAGTAGTTCACCAGCGCGAATTACACTCAGTTAAGTGTACACTCAGTTTAGTGTGGTGTTTCGTGGGAAGCACTGTTAGATATCGGATAATTTTGGAACATATTTTAATGTCAGCCGTGGAAAATCATTCGCAAGTATGGATCCAACATGATAGAGCCAAAGATCACACTGCGAGGAACTCAATGGCTCTTTCAACTCAAACCCCTTCGGTCATTTTGGCCACAATATATATATATATATATATTTGGTATAACAATATAATAAACAGTAGCTTTGCTAACAAAAGATGTTGTGCAAAAGCCATTGTGTGTTTCGGACGGGCTCTTTGATTTTCTCCTCTATGGCATAACGAACACTGGTTTCGCAGAAGCTGGCGATAACTGAAGTACTCTGCACGTTGACTACAAAACCAAAAAAAAGTCCTGGGTTCGCCCCAGCTTCAGACTCAGTCATAAAAACATTTCACATTTTTCTGATGTGCATTAGTGTGTCTTTGTTTAGTTGTTGTCGGAAGGTTTCAATGGTGAAGGCATAGTCACTGGTTACTGAACAGTACCAGCTTCAGCTGTATTGTGTAGCATTGGTGAAGTGAAATAATTACTAAAAATGGCTACTACAAAACAGAGCTTAAAAATTTAATACGTCTCCTTGATATCAGAGGCGCTGCAGTACTGCTATAAAACAAAGAACGTGCAAAAACAGAATTGCAAGATAGTGCTGCATCTCCAGTAATTTCTCTAACTATCCCTTTGCTACAGTTCCAGCACAATGTATCGCATATTTAGCATGGCCAGCCTTTGACCGGCTTCGCTAACAAACGCTTTTTGCGCCCTATATAATTTTCTTCCTATTTGGTGAAGTGCGCATAAACAGTACACATATTGGAAACAATTTGGGAATTGTTGTGGCAAAGCCAATAGGTTTATCCTCCAATGAAAAATTTGCTTTGCTATCATGAGTATTTCCCAAGTGGGACCCGTTAAAAAAATTTTTGGTATAGTCTATAATAAATAATTTACTATTTATGAAAAAATTATTTATAATGTTAATTTTATTATAAATTCAGTTGAAAATGTATTTCAGTTTTCAGAAATAAAACAAGATTCTTTAAAAAAGATTTTTAATTGTTGGCTTTATACGAGTACATGCTTGTAGAAATTTTACAGCCTAAAACCAAACACGACTATCTGATTGCCATCTCAAAGGGATTACCCGGTTGGGAATTATAACGGTATTGCTTCATCAGTTACCTTTGCGCAACCCAATAGGGCACCAACCAGCAAATAAAAATTTCTACTCAGGGATTTATTTCATAATGAAAATTTTTTGTGGGACTTATTTAATTTTTTCCTTGGAACTTATTTGCACGCCGCCGATTATAAAACGTGAATTTTTTCTTTTAAATCTATTAAAAGAATGGGACTATATACTTGTGTAAAAGAGAATATTATACGGATAAGCCAGTTCACGGCCAGTCCACCATCGAGACACCCTTGCCTTTACACAAATATAAATGAACACGTAATGGCAAGTTGTAACACTCATGCCGGTATGATGATGAATCTCATGCGTATAAAGAGCCAAACTCTTCCATTCTCACTCTTACTTCGTCGTTCTATTGCTTGTTCTGTTATATTCATTTGCGAACTGTGAAAAAAATTGCAAATATTGCATTGTTTATTTAAAAATAGTAAATACAACAAACAATTTACAATAAAATGCATCAGCGTTTTTCTGCTTCTGGGCCATTTCTTCACAGTTTTGTGTCTCTGCATGGAACGTTTTTCACATAATTGCATTTTATTATTCTTTAAGGACTTTGGGTTCGCTTACTTAAGGTTATGAATTATTCAAAAAGTGGAATGGCAAACTGCAAAAAAACTTGATTCCATCATTTAAATTTTTGTTACTGCCAAGCTTTTTTAAAAATTTAAATTTGTTGTTTGTTTAGTTTGTGCGCCTTTTCCATGACTGACTGCAGCAAATAGAAGTGTGCAGTTCTGCGAAATAAATTGAGCGTTTTTATTCAAACTTGAAGAGCTTTTTTTTATTTAGTTTGGACTTTAATAAATTAACCCGTTGACGACCCAACAAAAAGCAAAATTAAAATCCAGCTTTAATATCCAGAAAAACTTTTAGTTGGATTCTTGGGTTCCATCGCATATGATGTGCATGTGCATGTGCCGGAACTAGAGGAAAGGGATAGTTTTAGAAATGACTACAAAACCAAAAATTTCGTGCATTTTTCCTGATGTGCCAATGATACTAATGTGTGTCCTTGTGTCAGTTGTTGTCGGAAGGTTTCAGTGGCGAAGGCATAGTCACTGGTCACTGAACAGTAACGTCTGCAGCAATAACCAATCTACAGGCACATCAGAACGCTGTTCTTCGTCGGTATTGAGTAGCAGCGGCGAAGTAAAATAATTACTAAAAATGGCTACTAAAACGAAGCTTCAAAATTTAATACGTCCCCTGGATATCAGAGGACCTTCAACACTGCTCTGAAAAACAAAGAACGTGCAAAAGCCGAGTTGTAAGATAGTGAAGCTTCAGCTACTGTTAAATAACTAACTATCTGTTTCCTCTAGTTCCAGCACTATGCATCGCATGTGGAAGGCTCATCTCCTGAGTGCTGGTCCAAGATAATAGAGAAATGTCACAGAGAGAAAAAATAGTTATTGATTGGCTTGTGATGGTATATCTGAATGTTAACATCTCTTGTTGTTCTTTTTGGAACTCTTAACAGCCAATTAATATCAAAGCTGCATTCCTGTTTTAATGACGACTTAAATATGTTTTATAAATATGAATAAATTTTAAGAAATTCTTTGCAGACGAAAAATTCTAAAGCCATAAAATGTATGGCCAAAGTATAACGAATACAAAAACATTCTTGAATAATTCATGATAAAACAAATGCAACGAGTATTTTTATTTGGCTGTATCAAAGTATAGTTATAAATATATTTTGATGTGTATGCATTACGTATGTATGTATTGTGTGTAAATAAAATGGTTAAAAAAATTTTTCAAGTAAACAAAAAATACATTTGCATAAACGTCACATGATTTTAAAATAAAATAAAAAACGGAAATGCCACACACAGGAAAATGTTAAAACGAAAAGGGAAATACATTTTTTTTATTTAATTTTTAGGTGACATGGAAAAATATAGAAAACCGTCACTCGGTATTATTTACATTTGACATCAGTTCATGTATCACTGAGATCAATATTATTTAGGAAAAAAATCGAATTGGAAAATATATTATTTTTTATTTTTATATTATATCTTATATATAAAAATTACATCTTTGTACGTATGTATGTGTGTATGTATGTATGTATAGATGTGTAAACACCTATACGGCTGAACCGATTTTCTTGAAATTTTCGCAGGATTTGTGTCTGTTTATCTGGATAGAACTGTAGGCTATATATGTTTCAAAAATTCCAGCTGGGCGTTACCATGCCCACACAAAGTAAATATTTATTTTTGTATAACTTGAGAACGGTCGAAGGGAATATGGTCCAAATGACTTTGTAGTTAAAACAAATCATCAGCTAAAAACTGGGAGGGATTGGACAAATGGTGTTGGTAGCTCCCAAACAAACTAAATAGTAATTAAATTATATCTTCTAAATTTGGTAGAAATGACTTCGTAATTTAAAAAAATTATCAAATGGGTTGTGGTACCTCCCATACAAACTAAATATTGATTTAATTATTTCTTTAGAACGGTTAAAGTCAACATTTCTGTATTTGGTCTGGGTCACTTAATGGTCAATGGTTATTAATGACTGGGCAATTAATTAATTGGGTAACAAATCATAAGTCAAAAAGTGGGCGGAATTTGACAAGTGGGCGTGGTGTACGTCATAATCACAGAAGTTCAACATTTATGAAAACATATTACAGGAACGTATGCTTTTTATATTGAACTTATATTTTAATTTAAGGAGGTGTAGCGAAACGTCAGCGTCTTTTAGCTTCAGAATTAAAGCGTCAACATAACACCTGAGATGCTGCAATTCTGCTTTGCAATTTTGCAACAACTGTGCAACAGCAGAGTTGTGCCGGAATTAAGCTCTCTATACTTCAAACTTTATCCGACTATTCTATTCCTTTCGACCTAGTACCAGTGCCTGAATAGCACACTTAGAGGACACCTTCTGACCACTGGTGCACGAAAATAAAATATATTAACATGAAATGATTATTTTTTGTGGATCTCCAGAACAGACATTACGACAGCGTACCCAACGGCTTATTTTTTTTTATACTCACTAAATAAATGTGGCATAAACTGCTTCATAATGTCAGCATACGTCAGCAAGAACGAATTAACAAGTACAAAATGTCATCATGTTGTGTACGGCATTTCGCACGAAGAATAATTGTTTTTGTGATAAAATAAAATAAACAAAACTTCATATTCCAAACAGTTGTAGCCGTTTATTCTCTACGATGTTGAACTTTGCATGGAGTTGTGGTTCTGCATTGTGGCAAAATACATCATGTGAATTTTTCTTGTGTCTTCTTGGCCTTTAAAGGCTCCTTCCTATTCATTGTACTGTTGTATTGCGAGTTGGAAATGAGACTTCTGTTGCAAATTAATTCATATGTAAAATGTGATTGAATGACAGAAAATTGCAAATGCAATTCTATATTCAAAAAGGATTATTTATTAAGGCAGTAACGAAACTAATTACAGTAGTAACTCGTTTAAAGCCCGGACTTTGTGAACGTTTCAAGGATGTCACAAATACTGAATACGATTATTTTATTCCCATAAAACAACTGTGTGTTATTTATTGTGCTTTAAATTTTTTGACAAAAATTTTTATTTCTTTTTATCTTGAACCAGCACTCAGGAGACGAGTTGGCTGGTTTGTTGATTTGCGTGCCTGCCTGCAGGTCCTCCAATAGATTGGCGAAATTCCATTTAGAAAATACCAGTCACTCATCCGAGTGCTAACCCATGTGAGAGATTCCTCGGTAGATGCATAAGACAGATGTACTAAATGTATCCGATTACGTTCAGATATCGCATAAAGTCACCTCCGATAGGTTGTTCTGTACATGTTTGCCCAGTAATCGGTGCAGCACCGGGAACTCGCATAGCAAGTGAGAAACCTTCTCTTCCATATCCGGTTCAAGAAAGCTGGGACTGAATGTTTTGTGCGAGAGAGCGTACCGGTTTGCCTGCAGTGGCCGTCAACGCGACAACCAGCCGTGAGATGTTCCCCCGGTCCCTATTAATCATCTGTTCCGTGCTCTTATCACCGAAGTGTGGCCACAATTTTCTTGCGATCCTACAGCTGCTCAGCTCATTCTAACTCGTCTCCGCCTTCCGAAGATAGCGTCCCATGATCGAGCTCCTTATAGTGCACCAAGGCAACAGCTATTGGAATCGCCTCCTATACGCCTGTGGCGAACCCAGCCTTGGCCACTCCATCCGCCCGCTCGTTACCTCAGAAGTTGCTAAGTGCCGGAATCCAAATGAAAGTAATATCAGCCCGACAGCTCAAACTTGCATTGTTGCAATGTCGGAAGTGCCGAAGTTATAATGCAGAATCTTAAGCTCTACCTGCAATCGAGGATGCGCAAGAAGAATCGAGTTGCCACTGTAATTAATTTAATTACTTAGTTTAACTGTCACTTTGGAAACAAACTAAATTGCAAAATTTTCTATTTTGAAATAGTTCACTAAATTTATTTAAAAACTTGACGAATAATTATGGTGTTTTAAGGAAAAAACTATGAAACCAAACCCATGGAGTGAATTATTACCGAGTCAAAACACTGAATGATATATGTATGTAGTCATTTTTTTGTTTGCTTTTATCCAACACGGGTTTGTGTTGTTCTTGGGTATATTTCTGCATAATAATAAAAGGAAGAATAAGAATATCAGCTACATAAACACATGCGGTGTGCATGCAAAACACTCGCATACAAATGCATGTACTTAACGTGTTTTATGCGTCGTTAAATTATTTATAAATATATACACTAAAATAGAAAAAAGAAAAAACAAGAAGCTACTCGTATAACAACCACACAATGACAAAAAATTAAATATAAAAAAAATGTAAAGGGTGATTTTTTAACCCAAAAAAAATTTAGAAAAAAAGAACAGAAAATTTGCAAAAGTGAATAAAATATTTATTTGGGCCAATAAATGAATGGATGTCATTTACCGTTCAAAGATTGTTTCATGCAAATGTTGCCCGCGGGTATGCCACGCTCCAATTTTTTCATACCTTTTCCAGCAGTACGGCCGATACCTCATCAAAGGCAGTTGGAATGCTGCCTTGGATTGCCCTGTATACGAGAGACTTAACGAATCCCCACAAAAGCTAGTCTACCGAGGTCAAATCTGATAATCTTGGCGGCCAATGAACTGATATTAATCTCAATAGGTTCCTGGTTCAAGTCAAATTCTAATAGTTTTGGCAAGATAGGATTGGTAATGACCGCATGGTTCAAGCCTAATTGTTGACAACTGCGACAAAAAGAAATATCGTTATCTTCATTGACACATGCCGATATAGCAGCAAAATGAACGTAATTTGCGAAACACATTTATCAAATAGCACGAATTGTGACAATAAAATTCAATGATTTGTAAGCGTCTTTCATTTGTTAGTTTATTCCTAGTGAAATGACAAACCTTACTGGACATTTTCGGCACTGATAAATGGTGGTCCAACCAAAACCCACGATGTCAATTGTAAATAAAACAAAAAGTTTTCAGAGAATTATCTGAATATTTTTTATTATGCTCTATATCTCTATCATACCTCTTCGATATATCATACCTGATCGGAATTTTCAATGACTCTGAACATAATTCAGTTTCAATTTCGTTAATGAGTTACTCGTGTATTCTCATTTGGCCAATTCTCCCGAATGTGGACACATTTGGTCGATTATGCTGACCAAAAAACTTCACGATGTGCACGAAATTCATTTTGATTTGAAGGCCCATTTTCGCAAAAGGCTTCAACAATCTTAATGCGCTGCTCAATTGTGTATCTCTCCATGGTTGAATTTTTTAAATATTGAAACAAAGTAATGTCAAATTAATTTCGGCAAAAAACCTTGACGTTAAGGTGTGACTCACAATTAACGTCGCGTATTATGGTTGGTCCACCCTTTACATGTCACGAGTCTTTTTTTAAACTGAAAAACCAAATAGAAAAAAAATCACCCGATATATGCGACACGCATGTTTAAATCATTATCACTTTAACATTCTTAGACTGGGTGCGACTCTTTATTCACCTTAAACAAATGTGGCTTGAAGAATTCCAAAGTTTTGCGGGTTAATTGTGGTTTAATTTTATGCAAATTTAATGCATGTATGTGCAGGTCATAGAATTCATAGAAATTAAAGAAATATCGGCTGTATTTCAAAAACTAAAATGCGTTTTTAATTGTTAAACACATACATACATACATTCACATAACAAAATATTTACTGCTTTGTTCATAGAAATAGTTTTCATTTGCAAAATCTTTATCAAAGTAATTTTGTGTGAAAATTCTTGTGCAGGGTTGTGTTGGAAAAATTCGACACGCGCCCATGCCTAATTCAGTGCCTGACTAACTGATTGATTCATTATGTTCCAGCCAAAACACATGAAGCTCGACCCTTGAACATAAATAGTCAGTCTCCTCTCCCGTTGTGTATATCCACTAAAAAAGGATTTTTTAAAATATTGCGGTTACGGTGCAAAAAAGGTGAAACCGGTTAAAATTATTAATATGATATCTTTATCACTAGAAAATTGGGCGGTATCTGATAAGTGGGCATGATATTTCCAAACGGTGTGCAGGGCTGGTGAAGTTGCCGTTGTATCGTTCTAAGATAATATAATTTCTGTTCTGTATATCTGGAGATCAGTCGCAGAACCCAAATTTGCTAAAAGTTCGTTAGAAAGTCACAATTTAAAAAAATGGACTGGATTGGATAAGTGGGCGTGCTAAATCCTATGAGAATTCAATCCCATAAACCACTATATAAGTTTTTCGTATGAGTATGAGTACAATATTTTATTTTAATTTTACATATTTTCCAAATTTACAGATTGGAGTTTAACAATAGGTCTGTTCCAGGTGCATAACAAAACAGAAAATGATAGAGTAAAACTTTTTATTTCCTGTAAAAAGTTGTACGAATAGTTTCCTTGGGTAAGTTCGAAGTATAATTAAATTATTTGCTGTTTTTTGTTTACATTTAGAAATCAAAAAGTTGTTAAATTTAATTTTCAAATTCAAATGCACCTGTAACAGACCTATTTTAGATGAAATAAAATTTCCATTTCACTTAAAATGGATTACCAATGCTTTGCACTTTTTCTCCTTAAACCCCTTTCATATTGTATGTGATGTCTGTATGTACATTTCTATGAATTATTTAATAACTTTCTAATTCACAAATGTGTACCAAGTCCAGCAGTGACGAATATTTAGTAATTAACCGTTTCATTCAATTAACAATAATTTTCAGTACCCCCACGGCTTAGATTCGATGTCGCTCTTTGTATCCTGCGGAAGTATTTAATGGTGCTTGTTTGCCATAATCGCATTATTAGTTTCAATTATTTGTGCATGTACGTATGCATGTGTGTATGTTAACTTAATAGTTTACGAATTTAAATCGAAACCTCAGGTTAATTTATTGGAAACCTTTTCTCAAATTTAAATTGAAAAAAACTGAAAGCAATTGAGTTATTGTTGCAGAATTTAATGATTTAAAAATTTATAAAATATTTTATGCATTTCATTTTAATTACTGTGCATACTATACGAATAACTGTATCGGTATTGACGTTGGTATTTGTTTATTTGTATCTAAAATCAAATTGCATTGTCGTCTAAGATATTTTGTAGAGTAGCTCTGGTTAATAATAAATAAATTCATTAAAGGTAAAAAAAACATTATATTCGTAGCATGCAGTGGTATTGAAGTGAAAATTATTGCGTGCAAAACAACAAAGTTTCAATATTCAACACTTAAATGAAAATGTGAAAAACTAGAAAATGTTTCAATAACAGTCGATGGTTGCTTTGCAGGCTACAGACGACGCAACAATTTTATGCAACAGGTTTATCATTCATGTTGCATATTTTGACACAAACACTGCAACCAACAAGTAAACCATAACCATAGCGCTGAAGAAACATGTTTAAAAAAATACAACTTTATAGCTGGCTTGTTACCATTGAAATGAATACGCAAATCATACGCAATTTCTCAGCAAAAAGTCTGCTATAAGTGCAAACTTATTGCAAACTAAACCAAAATAGTTGTTCTCAATTGGTGGGAAATTTGTACAATTGTAAAAATTTGCCATTTTATATACCCAAGATGGTGAGTTGGGCTAATATGGTTGTAAAGAAAACACAATGCTGTAATGTTTCCCAACAATATCTAACTAGCGCAGCAAGACTGTTTACAAACTTTGCTTAGATTCATTTTGGAAATAACCTGAAAGCCTAAAGCTAGAATCCCACTATTGGCCCAAGTAGCTTTAACGGCGCACATTTAAAAAAATTACACAACTTATTATAGGACGTTTCCACTATCGTCACATATTCACATTATCGGCGAATTTCGTTTAATTTTGTTGTTGGTACAATTTAAAAAAATTTGTGCATTCTCAATAATGGCGCATTAAGTACGCCGAAAATTGTTACTTAGCGCCGATAGCGAGATCCTAGCTTAATTTACATATGCGCATTAAGTTTAGTAGCAGTCGGGACCCAATTCAAATTTATAAACCAAAGTAAAATTAATGCATGTTGGCTTCTGTTAAACTTAGCACCGTCATTAACTTACAGGTATGTTCTGTAAAACGAATTCGCATAATTTTACTCGGCTTAAAATCGAGTAGATTAGTCCGCTCGAAATTAAATCGAATGTACTGTCTTCATAATAAATCACTGAAGAAACATAAAAAAACATTTAACCAATTTTTACTTGAAGTCTTTTTTTTATTAAATTAAGTCAAATTATATACTCTGTAATATATTTTAATACAAAATAATCAATTGAAAAAACAGTCCAATATTTCTCCATGTTCTTGTTAAAGTATGCAAATAAAGTAGATGGATGAATAAAAGCACATTTTCACTAAACTCATTAGAGAAGATCATTAAAGAATCACTTTTAAATAAGAATAAATATTATTTTGAACAAATTTTCCTTATTCGGTAGCAAGTTCGAATGTTGGAAGTCGTGTGATTTTTAGAATACCAAAGTAGCATTTATTCGGTTTTGAGAAATCACTCGTTCTTAAATCGACTCGGTTTACAGAACAGGGGGGATAATCAGTTCATACGAAGTATAGTTTAATATTTTTATAGTTTATTTTGGTTTTCATTGGCATGTATACTGAAACCATCTAAAGGAGTTATATTTTTTAAAAATTTTCGCAACATTTCACACCACTGCAGTGCACTGTGCTTTCAGACTTAAATATAATTCATTTATGCAAATATTGTAAATAGAAATAATTTTAATCGAATTTGTGGAAATTTGTATGCTTGTATGAATGTCTTCTGTCTGTTCGTTTAAAAACATTTAATCGTTTAGTTTGTACTAAAATATATTCAAACTGGCTAAAAGCAATTCCAGAGTTCAATGTATTTACAATACATTCCAATTAGTGAAGTTAATTAGAAATGAAATAGTTAAGGTGCAAGTCAAAATGATAGGGTCATTTAAAATTTGTTTAATTTATAGAAAACCTTCCCAAACATACAAAGTCTGACTTTAGGCGAGAAAACATTTGGAAGAAAAACATCTGCAATGCTGTTTTGTTTTTTTTTCATTCGCGGTCACACAGACCAAAATGTTGCCGGCGACATTCCATTATTATTGTTATTTTTGTAAGGAACGAAAATGCTAACAAAGCGTGTCGCCGATTACCGAACACAAAAACGATGCACTCTTCCCCACTCGTAATATGTTATCAAACACAATGTTTCCCTTCCAAATGTTTTCTCGTCTAAACTCAGTCATGCATTACAATTGTTCGTCACATATAAATTAATTGCTGCCGAAATAACAAACACAGTGAATTCCCTCAATCTGATAAGTTGTGCATACACATGCAAAAAAAACTTGCAATCATGTGAATGAAAGAAACATTTTTAATTTAAAACGTCAAAATGCACAGAGTAAATATTTTAATGAACTTGAAAATTGTCAAATTTTAAGGTAATTGAGTTTAAATGCCTTAAGAGTTAAGTTTCCAAAATGCCAATAAATAAAAATCTCACATCATTCGAGCGTTATAGTTATAAAAAATTAACCGATATAAAAGCGAATGATAACATGTGTACGAGGCTTGAGCTCATCCAGCGATGCAGTTTTTACTTCATCATTCGTCTTTTAAGTTTTGGAAACAGGAAAAAGTCGAAAAATCGGCTGAATATGGTGTTTGAGGCACGATTTTTGTGTTGCTCTTGTTTAAAAAATTTCTCACAAACTAATCAAAATGCAGAAGTTGCGTAACAAACTTCTCTGACACACGTTTCATGTCCAAAACAACCCAAAAAAAAATGCACGACATGAGCCGACTGATATACCACCATCCTCAGCAACTTTTATTATGGTAATTCAACAATTTTCTTCACAGTTTGGAGGCGTTATCTTATTTTTTTTACTTAGAGCAGACTCACCGTCTTACTCCACTGTCAACATTTCAAGTGTTTTAGAACACTTGATAACATTTTTCATACATAATGTTATGTAAATTCGTTGCGCTATTGCTTTTAATAATAGAAGAATCGTGCTGGAACTATAGGAAAGGGATAGAGGTGAAGCTTAATTAATTATTTTACAGCTCTGCTTTTGCACGTTGTTTGCTTATAGCTGTGTTGAAGATTCGGTTTAGTAGCCATTTTTATTATTATTTTACTTCGCCGGTGCTACACAATACTGACGAAGCAGGGCGTTCTGATGCGATTGTAGATTGCTATCAGCTGAAGCCGGTATTGTTCAGTGGCCAGTGACTCTGCCTTCGCCACTGAAGCCTTCCGACAACAACTGCCACACAATTTTAGTCTGAAACTGTGGTTGAACCCAGGTCTGTGTTGGTTTTGTAGTCAACGTGCAGACTACTTCAGCGATGGCTTGTGTGCTATTTCTATACAGCAATCTCTTCACTCAACAAATTTTCTCATTATACAGGGTGGCGCAGAATGATCTATATGGTTTGAAATCTTTATAACTTTTTTAATTATTATTTTTTTTTGTTTTCTTTCAGCATTTTGTGAAGAAGACTTGGGGAATTAATTATGAAACATTCGAAATGAAATCATGGCCATTACACGCGAAATTTTGCGAAAAGTTATGGAAAATATGCTAAAAAGAGCACGTATATGCGAAGCAGAAAATGGACATCACTTACAGGATATCATTTTTCAAAGCTAATTGCAAAAAATTCCCTAATAATATACTGTATTTAAAAAAAAATTATAATAATCGCATAAATAAAAAAGTTATAAACCATTTAAACCACATAGCTCATTCTGCGCCACCCTGTGCAACAGAAATCAAATTATAAATTAAAATAGTTAAGGATATTGTAAAACCAAAGTCTGTACCTAAAAACTTTTCCAAAAAAAAACCAATTCATATATGAAAAACATTTTTGCAACAGTATTTTAGATGGCAGTATTATATTAATACCCATTGAACTCTTGCATAAACTGAGTACACGAAATAGCAGCCTTAACAACTTGTCCCACAGTATACTAAATGAACTGAAACTTACTAACACGTATTCATAGAATGGTGAGATAAAGAATATGGAATATATTTTAGGAAATCAAGTATTCGTTTTTCTTTTGCAAAAATTTCTTCATTGAGATTTATGCTACTAATTATACTTATTTCATATTATATTGAAATCTTTCTAAAGCTATTTTATTTAAAATAATCCAAAAGGTTTAAAGTAACAATTTAAATGTGTAAAACTTTAGAATTTTAATATACTATGTCGGTTTAAATCAGAACAACATGTTCCCCCATTTACGAGTATATCACATCATATGGAGATCAATTTTAGAAAGTAAAGCCTCTCTCTGATTGGCATCATGGCTCTTTAATTCTTGCACTAATTAAATTTTGAAAGGATGCCGTTTTATATATCAAATATTACTTTTAACTATTCGTGTACACATGTTGTTTAAATGCCCATGCACACTTCGTTACAAACTGCCGGTGCAAACCTTGCGGATGTAGCCACACAAGAAATGTTATAACTACAAAATATGTATATGAAATTGAGATTTCCTACACTTACGCAAATTTGCAACGCAAAACATCGTTGCAGATTGATAATCTTTGGAACGCAAAACAACCGAGTTTCTTGTGCTTTTATAAAATCAAAACAACTGAAAATCTACGCCAGCAATATTTCACGGCGGAAGCATTTTCGCGGGAACTCTCTGTTCACGCTCAAATTGAAACTTAGGAATACACATTTTGTAGCAGAAAATCATGGTATATTTTCTAAAATTCCAGTGATTTCCGCTATTGTTTTTACTGTGTGTTGCATTTTGACATGACGATGACGAAAAAAAGTTGTTGTTGTTGTATGTTCGCCTTGCATGCACTTTACAATTTAAGGATTTTACGTATGTACATGCAATATATTCAATTACTTCCAATACAACTTTACTCTTAAAATATTATTAAGCTGATGGCTGAGTAGGCAGCGTGTTGGTTCTGCAACAAGAAGAACCCAGGATCGATTCTCAGCCCAGCCCAGCCCAGTCAAGTTAAAAAGTTAGTTTCTAATTTTTTATGATACCGCACCATTCTTCGTCGGTATTTGAGCAATAAAACGTCGCCGACGTTAAATAATAAATAACATGACTCCTCTTAGCATAAAAATAAGATGTGAAAATTAACATCAGAGACGCAGCCACTTTGCTTTAACAAATCGCATTTAACATCTGCAGAGTTGTGCAAGAATTAAGGGGCGACCCCTGTCTATTCTCTATACTATCCCTCTTACTATTTAGTTGCAGTGCAATATGTATTGCATATGTAGGAGATTTCCCCAGAGCACTGGTCCAATATAAAACAAATTTTTAGTATTTGCTCATTATTAAATTTTTTCCGATTTAAAAAAATTTTTTTTTTTTTTAACAAATATTCTTCACTTTATTCTCATTTCACAGGATAATGCAGAAAATCTGCTGACTGAAAAAAAGAAAGTTTCTTATGTGTTTGTGCCAACAATGCCCTCCCTCGTCGGCAGTTGTGCATTAATAGTAAAATAATAAATGAAATTGCTTTCCTTTAGCTTAAAAAATACAGTGTCAAGACAGAACAACACAACATCAAAGACGCAACAGTTCAGATTTATAAACCTCAAAAAGACGAAACTGCAGAGCTGTGCAACAATTAAGTTCTATTATTCTTATGACATCACGTCCTGTCTCTACGCTATCCTTTTCTAATTAGTGCCCATGCAAAACATTGCGTATATAAGACAGCCCCTGAGCACTGGTCCCAGAAAAAAATAAATGTTTGTAAAATCTACTTTTTTTTTTTTTAAATTTAAAGCGGATAATCGTTCGAATTAGACTTAAGCGACTCTTCAAATTTTGTAACATATACATTGGGGTGTGTAAATTTTTTTGGTCAACAGGCGGGAGCTAGGTTTTGATTTTAGACCCATACTTTTTTCTGGTAATTTTATTAGAATTATCGTGCAGATTCCGATTTAGCTATACGCCTGTCACGTTTTTTTTTTCACCCGAACAAATTGAACGCCCTTTATATACAGATATACATACATATGCAGTGATTTAACCTGATGATGAATGGATGTTTCTTTGTTTCTCTTTTCAATACATCAATTTCATCTTCAAGCACTATATTTTAACAAGCAAAGCAAAAAAACACTTTTTTTTTCGTAAAAAATTCATTTTAAATTTAAATGAGTGTTAATAAGAAAATCAAATTAAACGAATCTTTTTTTAACTTCATTCATTGTGGTTTGCTTTGGCAAGAAATCACTGTCTATCGGTGCGCTTGATTGGTCTACAAATTGTTGAGGTCATACAGTTGTGTTCATTTAACGGCAACAGTTGCACTTAATGTTTCCATTTGTTGCTTATTTATGCATTTACCACATTATCATTTTGTTATTTTGTTGCTTTTAGTCGCGAATATTTAAATTTAATTTGAAAATTTCATCTTAAAAAAAAACAAATTTATGCAGATATAACTTCAGTGTACATGATGAGTTTAATAAAAGTAGAAAATATAATTTTAATTATAATTTACTTTTTATTTCCTTTTTTAAGTCGGATGAATTTTTTTAAAAAATTTTTATGCCTTTTTTGACAAAATTTAATGATAAAATTTGATAAAGAAAAATTTCTAAATTTAACTTGGGAAAAATAAAAATTTATAAATATAACATAAATATATAAAAAATTGTCTATTGTCTGAAATGGATGGAGCCTGGAGTCTATGTACTGAAAGTCAAAGTTTCAAATTGTATTCCAGTTATTAAAATTTTTTTCTGAAGTAAATTGGCGTATTTGTCAGCAAAAAAAAACAATTTATGTACATGCCGGTCTTTCAAATATATATGTACATACGAATTGCAATATCGTAATTGCAATATTTTAAACAGTGTTGAAATTATTTTTCTTCCTTTTTTCTATCAGGTACATACATATCAATGCCTTCTTTTGCGTCCAGAAGTGCATCTACGTCAACACTTACATTTTCAGTTCGTGGCTGGTCGATTGTGGAATTTTTTTCATTTTTTGTGCGTTGCAAAGAGTTTTTTATTCTTTTGATTGAAATCAATAGAAAATGTTTCTTTTCGAGTTTTATTGTTCTATCTTTAATATAATGGGATTTGTTGGAATGAAATCAGGGAACTTCTTCTCGCGTTCATCATTAAGAGCCCATCCATTTTTGGTCGATTTGGCAGCGATGCGTACTACGCATTACAGAGAAAATTCATTTTTTGACCGAACTGCACGTATGTGGAATAGACTACCCGCACAGATTTTTCCTGTCACTATTGACGTGGCTAAATTCAAATCGGATGTCCCTGAGCCCTCAATCCCAAAACCTTATTTCCTAGTTCCGGCACAATGCACCGTATGTGTCGGTCCCGTCTCATGAGTTCCTTTTCGACCTCATTTTTGTTATACCTCTGTTTCTAGCAAAGACTAATTGCGATACGTCTGGCACCTACAAAAGCACCTACAGAAATCACCAAATATAAACAGTATAACAACATCTGTATATGGTGGGGTCTAATTGTCTGATTGTTACTTTTCTTAATAAATAACTGCCGTATTCATAAATTTTTTTTTATTTTTAAAGATTCATTAGACAAATTTCCATACAAAATTCAATCAATAAACCTTCTATAAGTCTAAAAATTTTTATTGAATACGGCAGTAAGTACATATATATCGCTCATAACTGATATTTCTTTTTCTCTATTAACGTAACGATATGAAAACTAGTTAGTTGGATTTTTTTTTCGATTTCAAGTATGCAATTCCTTTTCATATAAAGAATACAAAAAATCTTCAAATAATTCAATTGAAATTAGTTTATAATTTTGCTGTATAAATTCATTTAATTAAATTTAATTATTTTCTATCTCCACGATTTCATGGTTTTTTCTACTTTGTCATTTTAATGCAGCATTTGGCCTTATAAGTGCCTTAAACAAGTAGATGCTAACTTTGGTCATTAATTAATGGTTCAAAAAACAAAAAAGCTTTCGACTTATTTTTTTGCATTTCGCCAATTTTGATATTCTTATTGCAAAATTCTTAGCCAGAATTATGTCACTGATTTCTGTTCATAAAACTTTGCCATTTAACAAAAAAACATGAAAAAATATTATAAAGAGGAATAAATTAGCGAAATTGCGTTTTTTTTATCTTATTTAAACTTCTAAACTTTCTTACTTAAAATTCCAAGTTATGATTCTTAAGTTTTTCAATTATCACTGTTATCGTCTCTAATTCATGCAGTCAGACGTGGCGAAACACTTCAGTGTTGGCTTACATTATACGTGTTTATATTATAATTATACGATTCGTCTGACCAAACATTAAGAAAATTGTTAGTAAAAGGTATTAGACCATTAAAAATGCCAATAAATTAAGTAATACCAGACGAAAACTTTTACATCCATTTGGTTTGTTTGCATTGCTGCTCTCTTCAAACTAAATTTGTCTATTAGTTGTTCTCACAAAACTTTAATTGACACCATTTTTTTAACTGTCACAAGACAAGCCAACAAAAAAATTCTATAGTCATTGAAGGATATTAACATAGGGGGGAAAAATTAAAACAACGGAGTGTTATTCGAAGAAATTAAGTGAAAGAAACTTGAAGAAATAACAGTTGATAGAATGAAAAAAAAAAGCGAAAACTAAAAAGTGTCTGCAAAATATCAATACAGCAAGAAATGTCTGTGACATTTTTTTTTCTAGCGTCATTACTCCGAATGATGAATGACTGGAGAGGGATAAGGACGAAAGTTTTCCTTTATGTATAAAAACAATGATTAATTAATAATGAAGTGTCAATATTATTAAGCTAAATTGAAGAGTTAAAAAAATCTTCTGCAAAAGCATAAAGGGAATGAGAAATAAAAATATATGTATGTGGGACGAACATTCATCGTTCTTCTTTGAAGAGACTACTTTGACAAGTAACGATTACAAACTACACCCCCACCACATACAAAACCATAAAAAAAAAATTATTTTAAAGCCCCAAATAGAGTTCTCAAACAGTTTGCACACACGGCCGAAACTTGTGTTTGGGCAAGAGAGTTGTATAGTCTATGACGGCGTTTGACAAGCAGCTTGCGCAAACACAAAGAAACCTAGATATTTTGGCTGATATTTGGAATTTTTTGTATAGTGAAAATAAAAAAATCTTTGTGGAAAATAATAGTAGTCTGTATGCAAATGCCGCTTGTGTAGTCTATCTAAAGTTCGCTTTCTTGTGTGTTTTATATTGTAATTGTTTACGATTGTATTTTGTCATTAAGCCTGAGTGCTGGTCCAAGATAAAAAAACATAAAGACTTTAAAAAATTAACAGACTAAAAAATATTAACACTAACTGAATTTATTTTGGGAATATCCCTTTATATGTATATGGGATCCTAATTTTAAAATTGTAAAATATATTATTACATACTTTATGATATTTTCGTAAACTATTTTTTTATAAAAGCAAACTCAATAACTGAGGAGGAAAGCATATCCATATAGTACTATTTCGCTAATGCTTACTTAGCAAATCAGCAGATTTTTCTTAATTTCTGACTACAAATTCAAGATTATTATGTTCAAAATTCAACTAATCAATCGGGAATTAATGTTGAATACCGAACACAAAACCAAAAAGTCCATAACTAAATACATAACAATCCATGAGTTTACTTGTTTTATTAAACATACATATTGCTATTTTTAAATTTTTCTTCTCACGTACACTAGGCTTGCCATCGGCCAGCATGCTAATGTATTTTGAATCAAATGAAAAATTAAAAAAAATAAAAGAAAACACAATTAAAATCTAACACGGTGCACATGAAGTATTGTATATTAACTGAATTTATTGTGGGAACATCTCTTTATATTAATACATTTAAAATATTTTGTACATAAAATTAACTGAAATTGTAATTTAAAATAAATGAACATTCAGTTGAAAACCGGTCTACTTAATTTTCATATAAATTTAACGAAAAGCTCATTTAATTTTTAATGTTAAAAAATTAAATGACTTGAACCCGTAAAAACAATTGTTTTTTTCCTTTAATTTGTTTATTTTAACTTACTTAACCAAAGAACGACTGCAGTAAAAATTAAAGATATTTCATTTGTTTCTGCTATTTTTACTACCAAATAATCAGCCCCAAGATCCGTAATAAAAACTGATATTTGCTTTGTTTGCTACCGTTGAACTTTGGAATAAATAATTAATTTAAATAATATCGTAAAAATATATATTTTTTTCCAATTATTTATTTATGCCTGTTGTTTCGTAGATATTCAACAAAATAATTTCAGAAAGGCAAGCAATTTCACATGTTTGTATAAATATTCCCATCAACTATTTGAGAATATACAAATATTTTACAGTACTAAAAACAAACCACAAGTTCCATTAAAACACACGCTTAAAATCTTCACAAAATTCTATCTCTTTTATTTTATTAATTTTACTTAAAACTTATAACATAAACAAGGCACAAAAATCATTATTAACACGTCCTTAGTTTTTTAAACGAATATCAGAATCACTTAAAAATAAAACTACTTCGAATTTTAAATGTGTATTCATTTGAAAATGACTGAACGGAATACTTTCTGAATAAACTACTCTCCGTTACTGTAATAATTTTGTGAGTGTATGATCCTAATAACAAAATTGTGCTAATGATGTCCCTATAAGTCGTAAAACTAGTAAAATAAAAGTGTTTTAAACAAAATCCAATTATTAATATTTCTGATTTTGCACTGTGATAATTTTATAATCAATTTATATTGTATATATATATAAATGTATGTTTATCTTATATATAGTTTGATGAAAATGAATATTAGAAAATATGTGTAATTCGTAGCTGCGCATTTATTTTTTTTTATAAACGTATATTTTTGTGTGAATGATTTTGCATGTTTCCATTGTTTGCATGTTTTATTAATATAGTTAATTTTTTACGTTTTGCTTGTAAAAGTGTAAAATATTAAAAAAAAAATCACCATGTGATAAAAGTGATGAGTAAAAAGAAAATATTTGACAAAAATAATACAAGATATTTTAATTATATTATTAATTGACCTTTTTTATTATATTTTTTGATATATATTTATTAAGCCTGAGGTCTTTTTTATCTTATTTTGTTTTTTATTATTCGATATTTCGTTAACAGCTTGTTAACATCATCAGGAATAATAGGAAATTATAATTCTTTGAAATATAAAAATATTTTTTTTTTTTTTTATATTTTTTTTTTTTATATATTTTATATATAAATATAAAAAAAAATATTTTTATATTTCATATATATTTTATATATAAATATAAAAAAAATATTTTTATATTTCAAAGAATTATAATTTCCTATTATTCCTGATGATGTTAACAAGCTGTTAACGAAATATCGAATAATAAAAAACAAAATAAGATAAAAAACCTCAGGCTTAATAAATATATATCAAATAATACAAGATATTTGTCATATCTCTTGTTTTCAGTAGATATAAGTATATATGTATGTATATTTACAATTCATAGCATGTGTAACATACATACATGCACATACGAGTACTATTTATTTTTTAGTTAATAAAAATGCCTATCGTACCGCTTTACATTTAACCATGTATTAGTAAAATCGCTTCTCAATTTCTAGCAATTATTGTCGACGATGTAAAATCGATGTCTGTGTGTCTTCGAACTGTGTATTGTCATCATTTAAACGATATTGTACGTTACTGAGCGTCCGGCGTGTATAACACCTTAAAACGTTGTAGCCATTAAGTCATTTCTGATGCCTGCCACATTGAGAAAACGAAAAAAATATTTCCAACATAATGGAATATATGAACTTATAAAAGAAAATATGTTGGAAAAGCCTCACACTTGGCTTTATTCTTAGGAAAAACTCTTCACCATACTTATCTCTTAACCAAATATTTATGTTATTTGGTATTAATGTCACGTGCCTTGCTAAGGCCTTTTTATATCTATTTATGTTTAATTTTGTTCTATGCGTGTGAAAAGAAAAAAAAAATCTTTTTTTCAACTGCCACAACGGATACGGTTGGATATCAAGTTGTAACTAAAAAGGTTTAGAGTTTTTCAAATCCGGCTTCTTATTTGTGCCAAGTTTTCTTCAATTTAATTAAACAGGGAACAGTAGTAGATGAAAGGTCTGATTATTTTTATCTTATGGTTTGAATACATTTTGATACGTTTGATTGGAGATGTGTAAGTGAAAATGTTTAAGTTCTATGTATGATTGCATTCCTAAACATTACAATATCATATATGCATATCAAATATGCAACTCTGCTAACGTTTAGGAACACTTCTTTGCTTTGCATCGGTAAAATAATAATTATTTTGGAAAGTTTTTTGCATTTATGTGCTGCTCTTTTTTCGCCAAAAACATGACCAATTTAAATACTGTTGCATTTCTTGCCATATTAACAGCGAAACAGATGACTTTAGAAATGCCCTACTTTGTCAAAGTTTCCGCGCTCGATTTGGGCAAAACGTGGCAATATGCGTTTAAGGTGGCAGTCAAATTTTTAAAGAAAGCGATTACCTGTAAGTTTTCTAATGTCAACAAATAAATACATACGAGTATGTGTAAATACTTACATAAATTTAAACATTTATTTAAACGTACCTGCAAAGATAAAAAATAACAGAATGTTAAATAAAATTATAAGTATTTTATTAATATTGAATTATTATAAAATATTTTTTCCCTGAAGAAGTTTTACATTGTGGAAAGGAAATATTGGAAAAAATTCAATTTAAAGCACAAAATAATATAAGATCTCAAACTCAATTAAATAAACTATAATTCAATAATAAATAAAATAAAAAATTTTGCATCAGTCAGTACGGGAAATAATTTAGCAGTTATAAAAATTATAATTTCATATGGTTGGCCTACCAACCAGCTTATCTGCCGTATACAAGCTGAGGCAATATAATCACCCGATGTTCTCGTGCTGACTGACTATCTGCATTTTGTCAGGAAACATCTTTAAATCTTTCACCAAATTCTGCGTAGGGACCGTCGGCTAATGCCCAATTTATACTATCGTTACTATAATGAGCTGTGTTCAAATGGCATCAGGGAACTAGTTCCCGAAACCCTGTCATTCATGCGCACAACGCGTTCATCATTCAATGCAAACTTACGTTCGGTAGTTTAGCATGTTATTTTCTTCTCGTAAATATCGTAGGATTGCTAAATTTTTATTGTGCATTAAAAAAAAATTCTTTCATGTATTTAAAATTTAAATGTTTAAAAAAAAAAACGCCCCAACTTTCTTATCAAGTAAAATTTTTATTAATTAATTTACAAAAATAGAAATTATTAACAAAATTTGAATGTTTTAAACAATTAAAATCAAAATCTGCTAAATTTTCATTTGAAAAATTTTTATTTTACACTTTTTGTGTCTCATAGCAACACACAGGAGGCACGAGCTTTCCTATCTAAATCGGTCCACTCAGTAACAACTTCTGCAATAATACACATAAAACCAAATACAGTCAAATTAAGAACCTCCTCCTTTTTTCAAGTCGCTTAAATATGATTAACTTGTTTATTTTTGAACGCTTTCAATTACATATGCCCAGGTGTATGGTATTTGGAGAGCGGTAAGTACTTGCCTCGACCAATAGCTTCGCTATGTTCAAGTAATTAGTGCAAAAGCCAAAGTAGAAGTATTTAAGAGTAACATTATTTTGCCAGCAAAGATTTTCTCGGGAATTTAAATTTTTTCCACAAATAAATTTTTACATCCTTTTTTACTTATAGAACTTCAAAATTTTGTGGTAATTGTCAATATATTTCTTATTGAAACAAGTTGATGGCTTCTTCTGTGAAATTTTTAAAATGTTAGATGGGACTTCTTGCATTTTCTGTATGCGATATGTATATATATATATAAATTACTGTATTTGTTTTGCTTTAAAAGTACGAGTATATAGAAAGAAATCGTATAACAACACGATAAAGCATACTTGTCGACGAGTATGTGCATCACTGTACTTATTTGCAATTTCCTTACGAGTCCTTTTTAGGGCACAAAATTACTTTTGAGAATATAATATTTTCCACAATATTCAGTTACTGGATTGCACATGAAAACTAAACAAGCGTAACATTTTCATTTATTTATATTTTTATTTACATGCTTTTTTACTTTCGGTTTTAAAAGCATCCATTCAAATTCTCCCTTTTTATGTTGCAAAGTTTTATTCATCTACGAAATGAATCACAATTGTAACTTTAGATTAATGACTAATTAAAGTTTCTTGCCAGTAGGAAGACATACACATACACACAAACACACACTCATACACAGCACTTGAACATTTTTTAAACAAAGCCAAAACTTATAAATAGATGTGTATGCGTGTGTGCGTGTGTGCGTACAGATATAAAAGAAGCACTTTGGTAAGTTTGTTTATTTCAGTAGAGAATCTAAGTTTTCAAATTTACCAAACTTTATTTAAACTAAAGAACTCCAACAAGTATGTTGCAACTAAACTACTTTAAATAAATTCATATAAAGTGTTACTAATATCCCTGTACATGTACGCATATCACACTCACACATAGGCACACGCATTCTAAAATTTGTTTCCTGCACACATATTAGGATAACAGCATGATGCGTGTGCTACGTTGTGCAACATAAGTTCTTACACATTTCAACGTACTTGTGTGAATAAACACATGAATTAAACTTCTAAAAGTTTTTTTCTTTTTTTATTTTATAATCTCCAGCTACTAAAACATGACTTATAAAATTTAGATCCTTGAACATTGTTTGCTTGAGTATGTGTATGAGTGTGTGTGATTTTGTTGTTGCACCAGAGGGATATGCGCTTGCATGATTGATCATGCTCGTACCAGCACAATATTCAGATGACTGTGATATAAAATCTGGCGCATTCTCTCCATGCAACAAAACACACACTTAATACACGTACTTTTACAATGTCTTAAACAAAACAATGCAATATATTTTCGCATTCGGGTTGCTAGATGAATGCAAAAAAAAAATTAATTCTTACAAATTTAAACAAAAAAATTTATTCAGAGCCACTCCATCCAAGATGAGAATGAAAATTGTACTGTAGGACTATGAAGAACCTAACATTTCTGAATAATTGTTTTTTTTTCAAATAAATTTTAAACTAGTAAGACGAGTAGTGCCCTGGTTGAGATTCCTTGGGGATTCCTTGGGGCGCCTTTCTTGAACAACTGGGCTGTGCTCTTGTTTGGTTCTGAGGGACTTAGTGAGGTACATGAACGTCAGAGGGTGGCTGTGATATGCTCTGGTTTCTACGGGTCTAAGATGACAAAACGTCACCTATGGTACTACTTGAATCCACCCGTCTGGTTGGTTGCCTTCTAACCTAATCTAAGACGACTAGTAACCAGTTCAAAATCTAATCAGCCCTAACCTCAAAAACATACATTTATTTTTTTTTACTCATTTAACACACTTATTACTTATTCAAATTTACTGCCTGTTCATAGAAGTCGAGTAAAAAAACACTCCGGCCATTTACAAATTAACACAAATTATTGTTGTTTTCAATGAAAATGGCCGAACGAATATTTTTCACTCGGCTTCTATGAACATGCAGTTAGAAATAAATTGAATTTAAGAAAAATAAATTTAATCGACATTAACAAAACAAACAACAAAAGGGAAATATATAAAAGCGTAGTAGGAGCAAAGTTTAATTGGCTTCATGCAACATTTTGGAGAATAAATTTTTAATAACAAAATCTCAAGAAAATGAAAATATGCAGAAATCCAGCAGGGTATTGTGAAAATTTATAAATTCTGTTGCAACACTATGTTGCATGCACATGATGTGTATAAGAATACTTAAACATTTTTAATTTATTTTCGAATATGTGCATGTGTGTGCAGCTGTGCACATAATTTGTTAGCTGTGTCATGCACGTGCATGCCATGACATACAACTACGGAACATTTTGTGATAGAACCCATGTTTTTATAAATATATTCGGTAAATGGAATGTTTAATAACATTTGCAGCATATGGCCAGAGAACTAAACGAATTTCTTTTTCCGATTAAGTCAGAACGTTTTTTGTAATTGTAAAAAAATATATTTATTTATTTCTGATAACATTTTCTCTACACGGCGTGTACTTTCTTATAAAAATCCTAGTTTTATTGAAATTTAAAAATTATTGCATACGCAAAAACTTCTGATTTTCAATTTAACACAGGCTTTGATATTTCTGTGTATATGCTGGCATGCGTTGGCTGTAAGAAAATTAGATGCGTTAGAGAGAAGAGATTTATAAAATTTTTCTATTTAAAAAGGGATTTATGTGGCACCAGAAAAATAATTTCTTAAATAACAATATGATTAAAATTTTAAATGTGTAAGATTAGTTTTGGTTGGATACAGAGCAACTTCCGAAATAAACATCCATAATGGAGACTTGGATTGAGCTGCTTCCAATTTAGCGAGACATTTATGTTTATCTCAGAAAATCTATAAAAGTCTTCACAAAACATTACAAACATAAAAACCAATGCAGTTTATACTCAAACGGCCAGTATTTTTTTTACAAAATTCTCTGTGCAGCCATTGGCTAATGTCGATTAAGTAAATAGGACACCTGCAGGGCAAAAAAATTTGTGGTTCAAATAAGACTATCATATATTTAAAATAAAAATCAGCAATTTGTATTGCCCTAATATTTACTTATATTATCCAACACATCCACACGCTGAATCAATTAAATCTCCGGTGCAGTATTCTCATAATTCCTGATCCTTTTAAAGTTCAGTTGTTAATTTTTTTAATTTTATTTATTAATAATTCTTATAAATTAGAAAATAACGTAAAATAAGTATATCAGTATTAATTAAAAACATAAACATAAAGCGAATGCTGTAATTTCATAAAAAACGAAATCAAAAAGTCTCCGTACACTTTGCCATTTTGTCCAACTTTATTTGCAATTACTGCATTAAGTCCGCTTTGCATGGAATGCACAAGTTTTGTTGTGGTCATAGTATCTGTTTTTTTCCATTCTTCCTTAATTACGGCTTTAAGTTGATCTTTATTAGTGATATTGTGCTGGCGGATCTTTATTTCCAAAGTGGTCGCAAAATGCTCAATCGGCTTGAGATCGGGTTACTGTGCTGGGTGATTTAATTACTTTGGGACATTATAGATGAGCCATTCTCTCACTAGCCCAATGGTGTATTTGGGATCATTGCCTTGTTGAAAGTAATACAAACGTTCCAAACTTAATTTGTCCGCACTTTTCTTTTGATATATTTAATACGCAAATCTATCCATCGTGCTCTCAATAAAAACGCGGCTACCCACACCATAAGAAGCCATACATTCCACGACTATCAAATTTCGTCCTCCATGCTTTACAGTTGGGGTGAAATGCTATGGATCCATTTCTATATTTGGTTTCTTAAATATCATTCTTCTTCCATCTGAGTCAAAAACATTAAATTTACTTTCATCACTGAAAATAACCCGCTTCCAAAACGAAGAATCTTTGCAGTTTATAAAAAAACTACACTAAAATCTTTGGGACTTACTAAAATACAAACAAGAAAAGCCAATTAGCTTTTGCAAGCATATATAAATAATCGTAATCAATTCTGACGTGGGAAGAATAAATAAGGATTCATAAGAACTGCTTCTATTACAGCAGAAAAAAAAAACAGCGTTGTAGGTAGGGCCAAGCGAATATCGCCAAAAGTCATACCTACTAATTGCTATTGACAGGGTGTTAACAAAATATAAACTGAGTATAAAATCAACTCCCAAAAAATTCAAAGACCGGGTAAAACGAAAAAATTGTAAATTGTGTCTGTGCTAACAGCATCCTCCTTCGACGGTATTTGAACAATAAAACGTTGCTGAAGTAAAATTATAAATAACTTTATGCTTCTTGAGTTTAAATGTCTTAACATACTACTAGAGAAGCAGCAACTCTGCATTAAAAATTTCCAAAAAAAAAAAAACGCAACTGTATAGAATTCATCAAAGTGATAGAATACTTTTCCACCTGCCTCTTCTCTACACTATCCATTTGCAATTAGTTCCGGTGCAATGCATTGCGTACGTACGGGATATCATCTAAGCACTGGTCTAAAAAAAAATTCCTTTTTAAAAGCCAAACATTGTGTTAAAAAAGTAAGTGCATTTAGTTAGCAACACTCTTCAATTGCAAATGTAAAATTGTTATTTTTAATTCTTTAGCATTTTCCATTCTCACATTAAGATATTTATTTTACGATAGTATGTATTTATTTATTTAGTTTTTATATATTTATTAACTTTTCCTTACGGAATTTATCAAGATAATTCAATCTATTGTAAATGTATTTATTCAATATCTTAAAAAGAAAAAACGTTGCTGAAAACCAATAAACTAATGCTTTCAATAACTTGATAGAGTTATTTTCTATTAGTAACTTGTTAAAGTTTGCTTTGACCAATAAAAAATAATGTGAAAATAGTCCAGCTTAATGAAAGAAGAGTTTATTCCAAAGCATAGGTAGCCAAAGCTGAAATTGGTGAGAAAGTTACCCAGTAAACACAAAGTCAAGCATTTATGTAAGATTTTTTTTTTATTTCGTATTACACAAATATTTTTATTGTGTAGCATGCGAACATGCATATACATAACATGGCCTCCCGCTTAGTGAGGTGCGGATCCTCTGTAAATTTTCTTCCGATCTATGGCTCACGGCAGGCAACGCAACGCCACACCAAGAAAAATTTGCTTTCCCGCGATTTGGGTTTAAAACACAGCTATCCCACAAGCGGGCCCTCACCAATCGCCAGGCAGGAATCATGGTTCGTGGGTATCCTAACAACGGTGGTAAAAGATTTAACAAACAATAAATACCCCATGGTAGGATTTATCTAAAAAGAATCTAATCAGTTAATAAATTGCACGTATGTCTTCGGTCAGACTTCGCAGCCTAAACTACTGCAACCTGTAGCAGAGGGCAAAACCGATCGGCCCTCAGCCGACTAATAGCCGTCGCCGACGATTTTCATATTTACTTAGCCGCCGCCGAAGTGTGCAGCTGTATTCGGCTCACAGCTTATCCGATTTTACAATTTATTTGTTAGCGAGTTTTAATTTTGTAACTTTTTCATTTTGAAATTTCACCGTATATCACTACTCTATGAATATAAATGCTGGCAGTTGTAACAATATACTCGTATTTTGTGTGTTCTCGATAAGGCAGTTTGAAATTGCATGTTTTTATTACCCCGTCTAGACTAGACTAGTAATGTGACTTATAATGTGTTAGCCGATCGCTAGCCGACACATTTTGCTTAACCGCCACTGCCGATAATTACTCGGTTTCAGCCATATTTGGTAATAGCCGCAGCCGACTGGCAATATATATCGCCTTCGCTGTCTGACCGGCAGATCTTCGGTTCAAGACCCGGTCAAATATAAAATATTTCTACCGTGTGTGTGTGTGTGTGTGTGTGTGTGTGTGCTAACAGCGTTGCTTGCTAATTTCGGATTTTTTAATATTCTTTTATACTGATTTTGAGCAAAGTTATGAGATTTTTTTATCTCTTGAAAATTTATAAAAAAAACAGTCACGAAGTGTCAACGTGTGACCATCGATATGCCTCTTAAAGAAACTGGAAAAGTGGAATCATAACCTGCGCTTATCTTACACGAAATTTATGTCTTATCCATCAGCAAATTATTCTACAATACTTTTTCCATTACACAAGCAAATGTCTGAATATACTTTGCCAGATAAATTGCTGCATCAGTCTTAAAATCTGTGTTGATTTGGGTTGCTTGCAATTGATGAAGTTTCTATTTAACTAGAGAACTCGAAGAACGTATTCTACTTTACGAAAATAGTTACTTTTATGTTTTTTTCTTCTGCTATTAAAATGTGCATCTACTAATGTATACATTACCAGTTTTATTAAATTTATTTATTCTTTGGCCAAAAGTAGCAAAGATCCTACAGCAAATACAAATAACAAAAATAATCAGTTAAATAAAAATTGTTTTTAAACTTCTTTTTGACTAACCCGAGTAGCAAGAAGTTACAGTAACATTTTTGCCCTCCAATAAAATGTGGCAACAACTCTTTGCTACCACAACTACTTACTGCGAAGACGAAAAGTATTTTATTTAAAAAGCAACAAATACTGACAGACAAACAGACAGAAAACATAAACTTTTGAATGAATAAACTTTTGCTTTAAATTAAATACAGTATCAATATGTTACAAGAAAATAAATAAACATTTTGTTGGTATTTTATCGGTGCAAAGAAAAAAAAATACACTCGAAAGATTTCGAGAATTTTTAATAATAGAAAACTGTGTAACTGGCACACAGTACATACAGTAGCAAAAGACCTATTTTTAATGTTATTATATTGAAGTTATTGGAAGTTAATGAAAAGAAAATATTTAATATTTTTATAAGTGCTTTTCAACCGAAAACTAAACTAAAAATCGTATACTTATTTGTTAAGCTTTTAAGGCATTTAATTTTTATTGCATTTCATTGTTAAAGAATTAATTGAAAGAAAGAAACATGAAATGCTGATGGCTGAGTAGTTAGCGTATTGACTCTGCAACCAAAAGAACCTGGGTTCGATGCTCGCTCAAGTCAAAAAATTTTTCTGTACTACAGCAACCTCCCTTCGTCGGTATTTGAGCAATAAATCGTCGGCGAAGTAAAATTTTTTCTTCAATGAAATTGACGTTTCACAAGTTTAAAAAAGCTTTGCCATTTAAATTATTTAGCAGGGCTAATCCCATAATTATATTGGTCATATCTTTATTAATAAAGTATCTATGTATATTAAAGGAATTTTTTATGTATATCTTTATATATGAGTCTTATTTGAAGATTGCGATTTTTCCCGAAAAAGAAAATATATGAAATGCATTCTGTCTAATCTCATTCGTTACAATTTGCTAAAAGCGTCTTTTTTACGAGTGTAAGAATAACCAATAGCAATCTTTCATGCATGTATGTGTGTACGAATACGTATGCAGTTTGTTTTCTATTCTCTTGCAAATTCTTTATAACTTTTTCCCACTACTTTATTGACTGGAAAGTTAAACTCAAGAATTTTGTGAAGATGCAACAAATTTTTAATTTCTTAATGTTTTTTCTTTCCTGCCATTTATTTGTATTTTGCAACAACTCAAACTTCAAAGCAAAGAAAAGTTAAGATAGAATGCATTTAGTTTAATACGATTTATAGAACTGCATTTACAATGAAAATTTTTTTTTTCTTTTTATTTTTGTTATTAAAAGAAACAAATATATGTATATTCAGTACCTCTTGGTTTATTTCAAAGTTTTTATTAACTTAATTTTCAGTTGTTGTTTAACATTTGTGCATTTTTGGAAAAGAAATTAAAAGTACCTTAAACTTGTACATATTTTAATTAAATTATTTAATAAAAGCACTAACTGTTACAATAAATAAAAACAATTCTCACTGAATGAAAAGGGAAGTAAGAACAAGTTGGTAAACATATTTGCAACTTTAATGAGCAAAAGATTTGAAAAGAATATACAAAAAATTATTAAACATTCCTAAAACAAACCCAGCAAATACAAGAGAATATTACAGCTACCAAACTTTTGAAGCAGATACTACATACCGTCCGCATTACTTAGAAACAACTATGTAGTGACTTGATTATCACTTGATACAGAAGTAAATATTTAAAAAAAATTTATTGTATAAAAAATCTCTTCTTTTTCCAGATGCAGAAATACTTTTAAGAACGATATTTCTGTAATCAAATCAGCCTGAAACGTAGATTCAATTCCAGTTCGATATTTTTTTGCACTAAAACCAAATGTCCGACTGCTCTTTTAACTTTCATAATCGTAGATCTTCTGTATAATGACTTCGACTCTATTGCAAGTTTTGTTAATTTTGTTGTACTTAATATTTTTTAGGAACACTTAATATTTGTAATAATTATTATGAACAATATCTGTATCTCTTTAGTAAATTTATTTATAAATAATTTGATGTTGGTGTCTACTATTCGTATTGGGTATGTGCGTCTAAAATTGGCGCGGGTGTTAGTTAGGCTGTTCTCTTTTATGCACAGATTCTATTGTTATTCATTTATTATAATGATTGTGTACATTATTTAAATTATATTTCTGCAAGTCTGAAATTTATTCGAAAATTAATTAAAAGGCGGCATGTGCATTTAACAAACTGAGTAAAAGGGAAGGAATCCTTAGAACATGATGTTAATTATATATATTCATATGCATATGCAACTATCGCAATATGTATGTATATTATATATTACAATTAATAAATATGAAGTTTTTTTTTACACATAAATGTTAAAAAAATATTCCATATTTTATTTCTTAAATTAGGATTATTTTCGGACGAATCAAGATTTTGTTGTAGAGTATGTAGTCCCATACCTGGCTAACTGGAATGTTGCTGTAATGATTTAGTACATTGCAACGTTGATTTAAAGTGATCAAACTTTAATACAAAACGGTTTCATGTACTTAACGTTGTGCAATGTTATTTTTACTACGAAAAATATATAATCAAATTGTTTTAAGTTAATATTGAAATTTGTTCGTTTCAAATAAATGTGAGTCATTCCTAAATTTAAATCAGGTCTTTGTTTTTGCAGGAATTTAACATGGCTTTAATTAACATTTCGTCACATTTCGTCGTTAATTTCACATTCGAATTACTTTCGGTGTATGCAGATGTTTTATATGCATGGCAATCTGCCACAGATTACCCGCTTCACCACAGCAGACATCAAACAGCTAGCAAACGTTTCTCGGGTAAAACATGCGATAAATATTATTGCTAGTGAAACGAAAAAGAACTCGTAGAGCTAAGCCGTCGCTCAGTTTGTGGCAGCAAATGTTTCATTCTTTCTCATCTTAATGGCGAATCTTAATCAATATCGACAACGAACATTGTTAACGTTATACGCAAAATATTCGTTAAAAATAAAACAACTCTCTCTCTCTCTCTCTCGCTCTCATTTTAAGTATTTTGCTTTTGTTTTTTATAGTAAATTCTTCTTTGTTCCTATCGTGTTGATTTTTTTTTTAATTTTTCTGCTTCACATCCAGGTTCTCATAAGGCGGGAATCGAAGCGCCACCTACAGATTGATAGTCTAATGCTCGCGCACTAGACTATGGAGTCACTCTCACAGACATAAAAAAGCCGTTAATATTTGTTCTTTGTGTACAATTCGCATTCTAAAAATTTTCAACAATTTTCCGAATTTTCCGAGAAATCATCGCTAATAGTCGTTTTTGTGAGTGTTCGTATTTTTAAAAATTTCCGAAAATTTAGCGAATATTTTTATATCGAGAATGCTTCGCTTTAGCGAACATGTTAGGTCAATCTGAGGTCAATCGTATACTTTCATGGGCAGACGTGAATGTATGCTTCTGTTCCACGTATTTCATTTTTTTTGTGTTTGATTTCGATGCATACTGGCGAGTATGAGTAATACTCTTAGCCCTTATAAAGCAGCTATATACATATGTAGCTATGCTTATTGTATGTATTATAATTATGACTATACTTAATAATGAAAAGCGATAGTATATGCTTAAGTACTCGTATACCTTTATTTATAATAATTATTGTCATTCTCTGATAAGTGACAGCAATTCGACTCAAAACTCATGTCTCATAAATGTGACACACAGAAAAAAAATTAGGCTTTCAGAAATGTCTGTATAGAACAGGCATCATTGAAGAAGCTCACACATGCGAATGCTCTAGTTGATTTGATAATTCTTCACTATGCAACAGAAATTAAACTTGGCAAACTTCTCCCGCTAGAAGAAAGAGATAGAACAACGAATAAATAAAGTTTTGTCATTCCATGTTTTATTTATTACGTAACTCAGACATTTTTGTCTGCAAATTTAATAAACCTTTTTCATCTCTCAAGCAATTGAGTAGGTTTTTTCCTTATTCAGACAGATGATGTAGAGAAGTCAAGTTTTTTTTTTTTAATTTTTTCATTGCTTTATATTTAATAGTTTCGTTTGTAAAGTTAATGCCAAGTTTTAATTACAAATGGTAAATGCTCTTGGCAAGGCGAACGGTAACTGTTATCTGTTTTACTGTTCGGGTGTTAAAGCTGTTGCTTTTTTTTTACTAAAAAATATTTATTTTATTAATGAGCAGTTTTTTAATGGCTTAAAAATTTTTCTTTGTGTAAATGAAGTAAGTGGGAGTGTAAGCAAGAATGAGAAAAAAAATTGTGAACAATAGTGAAGATGTTCAGTAACAACATCTTATATTTGTTATTTAATTCATAGAAAATCTCAAAACTTGAACAGAATTGAAATATATTTGTAGGTTGCAACAATATGTGGTCCGTTGGGAGTGTTTTGTTGATAACCTTTAGTGGAATAACTTTTTTTGGTGTAGAAAATTTCATGATGATATTTTTTGTATAAATTCGTAGAAGATGTTAAACGTTGTTCTTATGACGTTCGGAATTTTTTTACACTAAATTTTCTACCAATGCCATCATGTGAGTCATGCTGCAGAAATGTGTGTGGTAAGTCTTTGCTAAATTAATGCCAATTAGAGGGCGATGACGATCGGCTCACAGCCGGATAATAGCTTCAGCCGACGATTTTCGTATTTATTTGCCGCCGCCGAATTGTGCGGCTGTGTTGGCTCGCGGCTAAGCCGATTTTACAATTTATTTGTTAGCGACCAAGGCGAATTCATGACAGGTGAACTTACTGGCCCAGCTGACGTGATAAATAGTCCAAATTGTATGAATTATTTTTACAACGTCCAATGATTTTTGTGGTGCTAGTAAGTTTCAAGGCAAATTCATTGCCAGGTAAACTCACTAGCAAATTCGCCTGTCAGCTGATAAAAGAATTTATATCTTATTTTTGTGCCGACCGTCAAAGTTCGTTTGCTTTTGTGAGAAAGTTAAGAAAAGTGGTTGTAAATAATTTAATAATTATAATAATATAATACTAATTTTTAATTATATTATTAATTGACCTTTTTTATTATATATTTTGATATATATTTATTAAGCCTGAGGTGTTTTTTTATTTTATTTTGTTTTTATTAATCGATATTTCGTTAACAGCTTGTTAACATCATCAGGAATAATAGGAAATTTCTATTTATTTATTTATTTCCTATTATTCCTGATGATGTTAACAAGCTGTTAACGAAATATCGAATAATAAAAACAAAATAAAATAAAAAAACACCTCAGGCTTAATAAATATATATCAAAAAATATAATACTAAGAATAATAAGAATGCAAAATATATTACTTTTTGTAATAATTAATTTAATTTGAACTCATATTAGACTAATTTAACACGTTCTCTTTAGGTTATGTTATATGTAACAAAACACATGTATACAAAAAATTTGACGTTTGGATGAAAAGCGAATTGACGAACTCGCCTTGCGACAAGTTTGTAATAATAAACCTTGAGTAGGTTTATCTGGTATGAATTCGCCTTGGTTAGCAAGCTATAATATGAAATATAAAAATTATTTCTATTTTGAAATTTTAATTATTTCACTACTTACTAAATATAAATGCCAGTTGTAACAATATGCACATTCTCCAGTTCATTTGCAATTGACTATTGCATTTGCATGTCTTTCTTTGCTGGGTACTAACGTATTCATAAAAATGTTTTCCCTTTATAGAACGTATATTTTTTGATTTTGTACGGAAATTTGTCTATTAAATCTTTTACAAATAAAAAAATAAAATGAAAAATTTTATAAATGCGGCAGTTAGTGTAAGAAAAATTTTCATTTTGTATATTTTATAATCTCCAAAAAAAAATTACAATAAAAAATCTATAAACGAAAAAGTTATTAAATTTGTTAATGTTGACTTTTGGCCCACCCTGTACTTCGATTAGAGGACCGATTTTATAATGAAAAATATATAAAAATTCAGTCACACCGTTGCCAACACAGGCGACAGCTTTCAATAGTGAATAAAAAAAGACTCTCGTCTCCGAAAACAGCAGATGTGCAATTTGAAAAGAAAAGGACAGAAATCATATGAAAAATGAGCGGCACTATTTGGTAAAGATTTGAAGACAGACGAGTATTTTTTACTATTTGCTAATATAGTAATACACACATAATGATTCAATAAAAAAGTATTTTACAATAAACTGAAGTTCTTTTTTTATTTTCTAAATACACCAAAAGCTTATTTCATTTTCCACAGCTGTTCCCTTCCTAATTTCTAACGGTAATTTATAATGCTAATTTTTTCATCAAGAGGACGGAAAATGTTTTAGCAATAAGAATTTCACTTCATATTCATGATAAGGGTGACTGACTATTTATGTTGGAGATGTACATATACTATATACATATATATTTATAGACAAGTACACTTGAACCGCTTGTGTTGAAAGTGGTATAAGTCATCTTTTCAAAAATATCAAGTTAATGATAACATTGATTACAATTTAACGAGATGACCTCTTTTTTAAGAAATTTCAAATCAAAATTTCCAACATAATCTCAGTGCTGCTTAACAATTGATTGCAAATTTTTCAAAAAGAAAGGACGATACCGTTAAATCGTAATCAATGTTATCATCAATATATATCATTATAAATTAATTGAAAAAATTAAACTTTTTTGGGAACATTTATTAAATAACCTGCACACCTTTGTTATACTATTCAATTCAGTGTTTCAGGAATATATTGGATGAGAGCCTGTGCCAGCCACACACATACATACACACATACATATTTATTTATAAGGATATATTTTCGTATGTATCAGAGCTCTGCACCAACTATGATACCGGCACTCACTAGCGCCAAAACAACGCTGCAACTCTTAATGGCAAAATTGCTTTCTTTTCGTTTATGAATCTACTGATGGATTTTTGCAAATGCAAAAGCTGCACAAGTTGATTTTTCTGTTCTGTTATGATTAAATTTGCGAAAATCAAAAACTTGCAAAATACAGCTGATATAAATTGATAAAAAAAAAACATATGGGCAATTCCACGATCTAGAACGGGACAATCGCTTGGCTTTGAAGTAATTTATAATGTTTGGCAAACTCTTTACCCTTTTATAATAATACTTAAAATTTTATTGTTATTTAACACACAGACGTTACGTGCGTTCTTAAATTAATTCGAAGAACACTTACTAAACACACAACCGAATTGTTGAAAATTCCAATGAAGGCTGGTAAAGAATGCAAAAGTGGCGGCATTATTCTTGTTGTGTGTTAAACAATAAATATTTGTACATACATGTATATATATATATATGTATGTGTATATGTATGTATGTATGTATGCATGTATGTACCTTCAGACTAATTGCTAGTAATGCCATTTAATATGGCATTTGAAAAATAGGAATTCTGAAAAGGGATACAATTTGTTTACGCATTCCAATAACAACGAAAAAAAGAAAAGGACACGAAAGTACAAAAGGCTAAGGAGTTATTTATGTATGCATGTATGTGTGTGTATATTAGGTAAACCTAAATCAACTAAAAAATGTGGAATAAATTAATTTTATATACATGAATGAGTATTTCCGCTAACAAAACAACGTTTATCTTAATTTTATAAACAAAAAAAGCAGTTTTTATTTCGATTTTGTTTTCCTCCGCTTTTAAGAGCGGTCTTATTAGTCAGGTAAACTCAAGCCTAACACATTTAATATTACTGAAGTCCTCAGACAATTTACATTAGTTGACGTTCTTTTGCACCCGCCGGAAACATTATCCAAACGTGATTACGTTTGTTAAAAAATATAGAAGGAGCAAAGTATATCAGCCTATACTATTCTTTCGTTTTTCTTTTAAATATTTTTAACATGCTTTACATAATTGACGTAATTTTAAGATGACAAACCATTATAAATTGTACCCGAAATATTATGATGAAACAACTTATGAACCTACAATTCTATTTAATTTTTTTTTTCTTCATTCCACGGCAAATTCTTTACAAAGTAAATTTATTAGATCTGATGTTCGTTCGTCAGCTGTGTCAACGGCTTTTAATGTATTTTCCGTCGAAGTGTCAAAGCAAATTTAGAAGCGGCTGTGATTACCAGGCTATTCCATTTAAAATTTTATATTGTGCATAACAACATATCGCTATCCAAGCTTCCTTAAAACTAACTATCTTAACGATTATTGGTTTTAAAAAATCGACACAATTATTCCACGCTCTTGCGGAGTATAGGGCTCTATTGTTTATCTGTTTCTATTCTGCAGATGTCTAGTTCACAAACGTCAAATATGATTGACGTAAAAAGCTTTTTGCAAAAGCTATTATATCTTAAGATCAATTGATGCGTCACCCAACACATTCGGTTCGTAGTCTAGCATTTTGAAGTGATTTTCTTATATTTTTTATTTTTTTTATCTGGGACGAGCACTCAGGAGATGACTCCTACACATGCAAAGCATTGTGCTGGAACTATAGAAAAGGGATAGTAGGAGAAACGACAGGAGGTGAAGCTTAATTAATTATTTTGTAGCTCTGCTTTTGCACGTTCTTTGTTTATATTCGTTGCAGTGCCGAAGCTCCGGTTAAGTAGCCATTTTTTATTATTATTTTACTTCGCCGGTGCTACACAATACCGACGAAGGAGGGCGTTCTGATGCGATTGTGGATTGCTAACAGCTGAAGCCGTTACTGTTCAGCGACCAGTGACTATGCCTTCGCCACTGAAACCTTCCGACAACAACTGACACACAAAGACACACTAATACACATCAGAAAAATGCGAGGTGTGTATTTTTATTTTAAAATTTTAGTCTGAAACTGGGGTTGAACCCAGGTCTGTTTTTGGTTTTAGTGGTTAACGCGCAGACTACCATCCATCGTGCCATCGCCACCCTCAAATTGTGAATTCTACTGGTTAACTGTTCACGTCTGCGCCTTTTTGCTACGTGCACGCACCTTGAGACAATATTGTCTCAGGAAGGCAATTTCAGGTAAGTTTAACTTAATATTTTTCAAGAGAAATAATAGGCAACAATGCCATTATGTTGTGGATGGATGGATGGCTGAAGTTGTTAGCGTCTTGCCTACACAACCAAAATTCCAGCGTGAGACCCCGGTGTCCGGCAAAGTCACATAAATACTTATGTGCATTTGTGTAATCATGATGCAATAATTAAATGGCATTACTACGGCAACAAATGCAACATTAATACAACAAAAAAAGGAATTTTTGTTTGTGCACAGACACGGCTGATTTAAAAAATGATGAACGCATTATGCAGGTAACACAATTGGGACGAACGCAGAATTTTTCGTTGCGAACTTTCGTCTGCAGAAATTAAACACATTTGTGGGTATGAAAATTAACGCTACAGCGCCGTTGGACGAAACTCGTCGTGTGTGACGAACTCTGAGGTACCGCTTTTCACGTCAGTTTTCAAATATATTAGTATATAAAGTTAATTTCTATTTTAAAATGTGTTTAATTTTTAAAATAAATCATTTCAGTTAAATATACACAATAATTTACCATAAAATTGCTTCCTAATTGTGTTCTCTTTAATGTTTAATTATTTCAAGTAATTTTTTTTTTGATACGGTAACACAGACATCAAACAACTTTTGCGATTTTACGCAATTAACTTTTACCAACGCATGCGATGGAACCGACGCAGTTCGTCGTTCGTCCCAATTGGTGTCCCAGCATTAGTCTGAAACTCGGCTCGAAACGAAGACTTTTTGGTTTTAAAGTCAACGTGCAGACTTAATTCTGTCGTCATTTAAAAAAAAGACACAAATCTGAAGACATACGGAGAATCTGTGGAATATGTGCCACAAAATACTATTAAAGTGTTCTTTGGCGGATTCCCAAGCTGTGCTATCTTGTTTTAATGTTCTCTTATTGTACAATAGGTTTTTGTTGGCTTAATACAAACAAAAAAAACGTACTAAGCTTTAAAGACTTTTTGTACTTTATTTATTATACTCTAAAGAAAAACTTAAAAACAAAACAAACATTGCAGCTTTCCATCACTCATCGCAAAAGCTGCATGAAATTTTGGTATAGCTTTCGAAAACCAATACCATTATTTAAATATTAAAAAAACAAATACTAATTTAGAATAAAAATTGCAATTTATGTCCATACGTGCATGTCTGTTATTCTCATTCCCTGCAACTGACTCCTGTGTTGATGATTGTGAGAAATAAATATAAAATGTGTTTATTTTCTATTCAGCACAAAATCATATTTTCAATATGACATATACCAGTTTGTGGTTAAAATATTGCAAAAACTCTTTACCACATTAAATTCATACAATTGCACATAAAGTCATGCAGGGAAAAAATCATATGTATTTCATACATTTGTATGTAAGTGATGTTGTTTTCGCAAACACTACGTAGTTCCCAGCAGTATTAAATGGCACAAAGATAAAACGATTTAGATTTAATTGTGAAATGGTGATTTTTCCACCAAAGCCATGTAATCCACTTGAATCGTAATTAATTTATAATCTCCTGGCAATCGTGCTGTGCAGGTAATACTCGTATGCAACGGCGATTTCCTTCGTTCGGCCTGTGTTGTCTACAAGCAACTTTCATGGCTTTGTAACAATTGACTTATGTCGGACTTATAACAGAAAGGCAAACAATACACAAAGTATATACACAGAAGACGACTTAATACCACCAGGACATACAGGAGGACATACAAAATGAAACCAAAAAGGATTGCAATCTTTTGTCGTACGAGAAACCACAAAAGCAGAAACACAAATTGTTACAGCCACACAATATATTGCAATATTGAGAACCATACTCGAGTATAATTTATACAACTTTAAGGAAAGTTATACAACATAATGTTAATGGTGACATATGCAATTTTAAAAAGCTATCAATAAAACAAAAAAAATATGTGCGTCACTTGTTTTTGAATTTCACAATGAACTTTTTTCTTTTTTTTTCCGTTTTTTTTGGTTTTGTTTTGTTTATCGTGTGCTACATGAAAGACATCCTTGTGGCTGGGGCGTAATGATGAAAATGTCAGCACAAGACAAACCGAGAAAAAAAACACATAAAGAGATAAATGTTCTGCTACAGACTTTCATTGACATGTGTAAGTTGATAAACACATGTATTTCTAAAGGGGATTACTTTAAGTGCCAAAAGGTTTGTTTATTATTGAATCATTGATTTGCAACATGGAAGGCCAAAAATGTTTTGCAGCTGTATTGGGGGGGAGAAGTTTAAAATACAGTCCCAGTCAAAACTGTAGTCAACGTTCTAATTACTTCAGCCATCGCCAACCCCAAAGTGAAATTTTATTTAACGTAAATGTTTGAAAAGTAAAAGTAAGAATTATGTACACGAATACTCAATTAAGATCCTCTGCATTCATGCTTTTATGGCCGTTCGTAAAAGCAGAATGCATGTCATTTCAAATACACAGAGTACAGTATTTGAAAAAATATTAACACTCCTGCTAAACATGTGGACTTGCCGCCGTCTCGGAAACTTCTAAAATTAAAGAGCACAAAACAGAATGAAGTGTGGTTTACAAACAATTGAGGGTGGCCATGGTCGAAGTAGTCTGCACGTTGACTACAAAACGAAAAATTTTTCCTGGGTTCAACTCCAGTTTTAGACTCATAAAAACATCTCGCATTTTTCTGTTGTGCATTTGTGTGTGACTTTGTGTCAATTGTGTCCGAATGTTGCACTGGCGAAGGAGACAAAACTGCTATAAAAAACAAATAACGTGCAAAAAGCAGTGTTGTAAGATAGTGAAGCTTCAGCTTCTGCTTTGATCTAGTTCCAGCACAATGCACCGCATGTGTAGGTGTCAGCTTCTGAGTGCTGATCCAAAATAAAAAAAAATTACGAAGGACAAGACCAAATTCATTAAAAATGAAATTATCAAAGACATTTTCGGTCTCAAAATCCACTGAATTTAATATTGCTTTCTGTTTCTATTATTTACAACATTTGTTCGAAAAGAAGCAAAACCAAGCGAATTACCGCTTTCTAACAGAATCTTTGCAAAGTTTGCAAAGACGGCAAAAACTGCAACACTGCTATAAAAAAAAAGAATTGTGAAAAAGTAGACTTGTAAAAATAATGAAGGTATCTTCTCTATCCATTTCTTCACCACCTCTAATCACTACAACTATCCCCTTCGCCTAATTCCAACACAATGCATCGCATGCCTGGGGATCATCTCCTGAGTACTGGTTCAAGATAAAAAAGAAGTTGCACAATAAAAATGTTTCCTGTGTATGAATCTGCACTGCTCAACTTAACTTCGACACAACTTTATTGGAAAATCCTTTAGATAGGAACACACACACACACACACATATATAAAATAGACTTTGACTCTGTTCAAATAAATTCTAATGCTGCCTTCTAGAAATTAAAGTATGTTCACGACGGACGTTGTGCAAAAAATTTTGAGAAGGAAAAATCTTAATTAAACACAGTTTCTAACTGTTCATTTTAGCCAGTTGCGAAAGTTATTCCAATTTTTGCTCAAAATGTTTCATTCTATTCTCAAATTCTTGTTCGTGCGCAACCTTTAGTAGGGGTGTAAGTGTGTGGGATTGTTGTGCAACTTACAGGCGTTTACGTTTGTTGGGTCATTCATTCATTTGTAATTCATTTTACTGTTTGGCTGCTACTATTCTTGGCAAACACATACATACATACATACAAATGTATGGGGGTTTGTGCATGCATGAAAGTGCCAAATACATGTGTGCGGCAACTGATGGCGAACTTGAAGGATAATTCAACGGAAACCGGATGTGTGTTGACAAAAAGTTTTGTGTTTTCTCCCAGATGCTGAATAAAGTGTGAGAAGAGTGTTTATAATTTTGGTATTTATGAAATGCAATTTGGAACTCCAAACAAGTTTTGGGTTTTTCCTTACAAAACCATATATGATATCCGAATTTATATTTCTAAGCTGGCAAGTGGGTGTTTGTTTCGAAGTTTTTAATACATTGTTTAGTTTTTTCTTTCTCTTTTGTTTTTTGTACATAAATATTTGTCCCTGGCGGTGTTATAGTTTTATGGTATACAACTTTAAAAAGGTAAAAAGTAGTATGTTGAGTCTTACATGACCTTCTTCTAAATCCGATGCAAAGCATCGTACTTGTTATTTATATTTTTGACTATCAATTTCATTTAGAATTTTAATAAAAATTTTGGGAAATAAACAATACATAACTATTTTTTATCAAGTTACATATTAATAAAAGTATGTGCAAGTACATATGTATTTATATACCAAATTATAATATAATTTTGTGTGATTTAATAAATATTTTAATAAAAGCCAATTTCATAAATATGGATTCTTATTGAAAGTACAATATAGTTTTGTTACATTTTTAATATTCGGAAAGGTGCACGTTATCGCGAGTGCACTGTAATTTGGTTACTTTGTTTTTGTTTATTTTTGAAATAGCTGATTGCTTGCCTACTTGCCCAAACTAGCCTGAGGAAAAAGTGTGCGCTGTTTCGAGCGAGAAGAACAACAATATTACTCTCTCAGAACGTCTCTCATTTACTAAATTTTTGTATACGGAAACGCTTTCTTGTAAGATTGGGATGCCGTGGGTGCCCAATTTTTTTATTTTTTACTTGGGACCAGCACTCAGCAGATGACCCCTACACATGCGATGGTTTGTGCTGGAACTATAGGAAAGGGATAGTTAGAGAAACGACAGGAGAAGTTTAATTAATTATTTTACAGCTCTGCTTTTTGCACGTTCTTTGTATTGTAAGCTTCGGTTTAGTAGGCATTTTTATTATTATTTTACTTCGCCGGTGCTACACAATACCGACGAAGGAGGGCGTTCTGATGTGATTGTGGATTGCTATCAGCTGAAGCCGGTATTTGTTCAGTGACCAGTGACTATGCCTTCGCCACTGAAACCTTCCGACAACAACTGACACACAAGACACACTAATGCTCATCAGAAAAATGCGAGATGTTTTTTTTTTATAATTTTAGTCTGAGGTTGAACCCAAGTCTGTTTTGTTTTTGTAGTCAACTTGCAGACTACTTCAACTATCGCCAGAAAAGGAACACCCCTGTTATGTACATATGTGAGTAATACAGTAACATTATGGATGTCAATTTGTGATTTTTCATTCAATTCAAGTAAAATCAATTTTTTATGAATGCAAGCATAAGTGCTTAATGATCGATAAATGCAACAGTCGTGCAAATCGAGCTGTGACTGTTTATCTGAAACTCAATAGTTTGTTTTTTCACCGTTTAGGGTGCTTAATTTTGTTTGTTTTTCTTGGACAAATAAGCTCAAAAGTTTGTGGGGATATCAACTGCAATGTTATCCCCTACTTACGCAAATTTCCATGTAATTTCTATAAATGGTTATTTGTTTGAATTTGTTTCGTCTGTGTGGGAGTGTGTGTACAAGCATCAGAATAACTGTATCAATATTTACTTTTGGTGTGAGTTTGTCCATCATCCTCAACATCATCATATTTGCAGGCAACTACAGGTTCACAACAATAGCACATATTTTGTTTATGTAGTCGTGTGTGGTTTGTTTGGGTGCGTTAGTGTGTTTTATCGCACAACATTAAATGTGTATGTTTATGTGTGTTTATATTGTAGTATGAACCATAATGCGGTTTTTTTTGTCATTGTGTTAATCCGATAACAGTGTAATTTGCAATAAAGGTAAAAAAGAACAAAACGAAAGAAAACAATTGACAAAACAAATAAACATGACTGTTTTTATGTCTTCCACAATTTTGTGTGGTTTTCTTTTATTGTGAAATTCTATTTATATTTTTTACTGAAGTTTTACTAACAGAGTTTGCCACCTGAGCAAGATTATGTATGTTGTACTATTGTATTGTATTGTTGTATGTTTATAGAATGAATGGGCTTACAAATAAGGAACTGCGGAAATTGATAGCTTATATGGAAATTTACTTCAAACAGCAGTACTCTGCTAGCCGGACAAATAAATATCTGAAAATCAAAATCATTTTTGGTTCACTGGTTCACAGACGCAAGTAAATTTGATAAATATGGATTGAAAACACTCTAAAAGAAATGAATGAGGTACTCGTACCAGTGCACAAAAATATTTAATATGTGGATTTTCGGACAATGGCATCTTCGGACCATATTGCTTTCGTTACAGCGAATGGTATACCTTCTTTTTTGCTCAATGCCCAATATAGGTTAGTTAAAAAAAAAATGAAAGATCAACGACATGTAGATTCAAACGAAAAAGCTATTAAAGTAGTCGTTTTTCTTTAGTCTTTTTTAACGTTATTGTTTGCCTTGTAAAAAGTTTTTAAATATAGTTAAACAAAGCTTAAGCTAGGTACACATGATTTTCAGATATTACAATATTGTAAGATATCGATCCTTGTGCGCGAAATTATCGTATGTTACACTTTTTCGCGAAATCGACTTTTTTATGCAAAATGGTTCTAAATCCATTAATTCATCTGCAGATAAAGTATTATTGCGATAATTGTTATAGTTATGGAGATAGCACTATGTACATTTTATCGTATGTGACAGTTACTCCTGTCAGGCAAATAAAAAAAAGACGAATAAAAACGCTCTCCTGTAAAATTTAGTTTTTGTAACATGCGATAATTTTGCGCACAGGGGTCGATATTGCAATGTTACGGCAATCTACTGACAATGAAAAATTGTCACCAAAAGGTAAATTGTCACTTTACTTCGTCACTTTACAACTCTGCTTTTGCACGTTTTTTTGTTTGTATCAGTGTTGAAACATCTCTGATGTCAAGGAACCATTTAGTAGCCATTTTTAGTGTTTAGTCTAATTCGCTAGGGCTACATAATGCTAACGAAAGAGGGCATTTTGATGTGCCAGTGTATTGGTTACACATGAAGCCTTAGAGTAACTTCATTGCCCAGTGAGTATGCCTTCGACACTGAAACCTTTCGACAACAACTGACACTAAACCACAATAAAGGCACATCAGAAAAAATATGAGATGTGTTTATAATTTAGTCCGCAACTGGGAATCAACCCCAGCAATCGCTACCCTCAAGTAAGAAAACATAACAATTTAAATTTTACACAGTTGTCCGACAATAAATTTATCTGCCAACAAAAATTGTCAGTTGACGCGGTTGTTTAGCAAAAGTTGCCAGATTCGATGTTGAACATTGTCTCTAAATATTTATGTGCAGCATTGCCAATAGAAATATTTATCTATCAGTGGTGTTATTGTACGGTGCACTAAATTAAGAACATCTGCCAGTAACAATTGGCAGTAAAATATCTGGCAATTATGTGTTAATGGAAATGGAGGTTGTTCTCATTATTGTTAGATACCTGAGAAGATTATTGTTGTTTTTTGTGAGAATGTTGCCAGATAAAAATTGCAAGTTCACACGGTTGTTAAACATTTTATGAGAATTTATCTGACAATCGTGTGTACATAACATAATTTCTCCGTACTTTTCCTTGCCACCAAAATCTCTATTAAAAGGAAATTTTCAAATTGAATCAAAATCAAGGTCAGATAAGTTGAAAACTTTTTGTGTGATATCTCAAAAACTCAAATTCATAGAAAAGCGCTGATTTGTGGAAATAAAGCCTCTTGTACAGATCCCTTTACGATTAAAATACTAAGAAGTTGTCTTACGTTGACTTATGATATTTTGTCAAAAGTCCACAGAAATTTTTCCATACCGTTTGCATCATACAGAATGGTCCTAAATCGTTTTTCAAAATTCAGTTTTTTAATGATTCACATTCACTTCACATGTATATACTTCCCACGAAAATTTAATGCAATAGTCTCAAAATTGGCAAAGAATTATAAGGATTTGATAACTGCATTATAATAATAATAGTTTCTATTAGGTTTTTCTCTTTTCTTGTAAAGTTAAAATTCTGTTAGTTAGGGCTTTCTACATGAGACCAGCTTATGACCTGTTTCTTGATCTACAGGATCGCACAATATGTTGCTTTTTTATTACTTTCTTTGGGGTTATCCAGACAACGAAATAACTTCTGAGCATTTGAAAGCCAACATTGAATAGACGTTATTGAAAAATTATTAAAAAAAATTGTGGTAGTCATTTATGAGAATTCAGTTTTAAAATATACACAACCAACATAAAGTGTTCATTTAATCAAATAAAGTGTTCATTTAATTCATGCACCGAAAAAATTTTTAGTTTGATTAAAATAATATATTTTTTCTAATTAAAATTTGAAATAAAGAAAATTAATTGAAAGAACATATTTTCCAGTTAAAAGTTTAACGAATTCAATTAAATTTTTAATAAATTTTTGCCCTCTGTACTTAAATAAATAAATAATTATTTTTTTTTGCTATGAAATACAAAAAATTACGGCTTATCTTCATTTAAAAGATGATCTGATTGTTTTATGAAACATATGCCACACTCTTTGAAATTAATACCCAAAAAGCATTTGAATTGAGTGTAAATATTTTTTTGCCATTAAAAATTTGTTTGAAATTTTAAAAATATTTAATTTTTAATTACTATTATTAAAAATTTAATTGAAAATTGGTTCAATCAAATCAACAATAATAATTTAATTGATATTATTAATTTCTTTAAAGGTGAAAATTTAATTAATTTTTTTTATTGATATTACGAAATTTTCTATTAAAATTTTGTTTAAATTTTTTTTTTTTTGCAATTATTTCCTTGGTTCCATAAACGACTTTCTTAATTTAATTTCAACATTTGGGTTTTTCATATGTAAATAAGATAATTGTGCTTTCATACACTCAGCTTAACTTCGTAATTTTTAAAAACTAAAATATTAAAATTAATTTCTACATGCACGTATTTATCTGTAGTACCTTTAAATATATTCATTTATCCCCCTGTTTCTATCTTATTGGTTTAATTTATTTTTGTTATATTCCAATCATCACTATTCACTTCATTATCTCTTGTTCTTTTATCATTTAAGTATCGGTATTTTGATAAGGAAAAATGGAAAAACTCAACAAATATTTAAACTAAAAGTACCTTTTTTAGAAAAAGGAAACACATAATAATGCTTTAAAAATAATAGTTTTGACAGTTTGTGCTAGCTACATACTAATGCAATACTTGCTACTGAAAAATTTCAACAGAAAAAAGCAAATATTCCGATAAATACGATTCGTTTGTAAGACGAATTAGATTTGCAGGGGATAGTTTTTATCTTGGCCGCACGGTGGATTAAACCAACGGTCTTCTGAATGTAGCGTCAATATGATTACTACTCTCATACTACTCATACATACACAAAATTTTTGGCCCAACTCTGGATTGAACGAACGGTATTCTGAGTGTATAATCGATGGGCCAACAATAGACCCTAGAAGTATACTGATTCTTAAAAATCGTTTAGGAACGTATTATTTTATTAATTTCCGAAATTAGGAACAAAATTGTTTTCTCTTTTCTATTTGACAATAGATGAATGAAATAAAAAAGTATCAAAGATCATTTTCTTACCTTAGAGACTGAAGTGGTCAAAACTGCAAAGAAACTAAACGGAAAATCGGAAAATTAGTTAATTGTTGGAATAACTTTTTGATTACTAAAGTAATAAATAGCAAAATCACTTTAAAATATCTTTAATAATAAATTCAAAATTAAATTAAATTTGAAATTACAGCGATTACAAAATAATGCAGAAAATAAATATTATATTCTCTTTAAATACAAAACTAAGAATAAAATTGTTAAATCTGCTGCCATATGGAAGAGTAGCTCAAGATCGTTTTCGTTTGTCAGGAATGTCTACTTTTAAACTATAAAAAATTCTTCAGAGTCCCTACTAACAAAGAAATATATTAACCCTTAAATAGACGCAAGGAGTCAGGATAAATTAAAATTGTAAAATCCATATGCTAGTAAAGGGTGGGCAAATTTGAGGTTAGGAAGTAATTTGGCTGTCAAATGATGAAATGTTAAGAACTAAACTGTCTTCCTTTGGCATTTATTTAGTAAAAAGTTTGAAAATTTTGATAGTGAAAATTTAGTACCAAACTGGTGAAAATTTTACTGTATCACTTCATAAAATTCGAGCAGCTTTTCCTCGTAATCAGGCTCCTTCTGGGACCGCTGGACGTAATATAATCGCTAAATTCGAGGCTCACGGCACTGTTACTGACAATAGACCAAAACAATACGCTCATAGTAGCCAATTAACGAGATCTACTCTTTTTTTTAAGAAATTTGCAATCAAAATTTTATCAAAATCTCAGCCGTGCTTAACAATTCATTGCAAATTTCCTTGCAAGATAGGAGATCTTGTAAATTTGTAAACAATATTGTCATTAACTTGATATATCCGAAAAACTAACTTAAGCCACTTTCAAAATAAACGATTCATTAAGTGAAAATATATTATTCTAAAAGCAAAATATCAGCATCAGATGCTGTAATCGTGACGTTTATATTCAGAAAATCACACAGACTTCACTATTTATTTATTTTTTAATATAATCCAAAATTTCCTTTAAAATTGTATAACAATTTCGTTTAAACAATCCCTTACAGAGAAAAAAATTAACAAAATACAACAACAAATAGGAAATTTTATCAAACACCCGCATATTTTCCCATTCCTGCAGGTTTTCGTATCGCTTAGAGGCAAACAATTAATGGTCTTTCAATTAAAAGCACAAAGGCAAATGCGGTTAAAACCCAAAACCGTAAAATGGAAAATTCCATTTAATTTCTCATATCAATTAAACAAAGAAATTTTTTATCACGAAAAATTAAAAGTATTTTAATATTTAAATTGCATTTGTAAATCCTTTTAACGTACGTATGTTGTATTTTATTAACAATTTATTAAATTTAACAATTTCTAGGAATTTTTTTTTGTTTGTAATGATTCGTTCCCAAAAAAATTTAATTAAATCATTGTTTTAATTTAAATTAAATAGATAAAAATTAGATATTTATTAAATTTAGAAATACATGAAAATAAGAATAAAAATTAATCATTAAAGTAATTTTTATATCAAAGCAAGCAATCAAAAAAATTTACAATAACAGCAATTTTGGCTTAAATCAACACCTAAATATTTCAGAAATACAATAAATAAATAAAAAAAAAATAAATAAGAAATTTGCAAATTTACATTTTGCACTACCAGAAGAATGTAAACACTAATTACCAACTTTACAATAATACAAAGTTGTTAAAAGATTTAGCAAAATATACATTTATTCACTTTAAAATTTACAAAGTATTCATTTATTAATTCGTATGCACAATAAAGTCTCATAAGCGAGATATGCATTTATAGTTAAGAAGATATGCAAAAATATGCATGAAAATATATTCAAAACGAGCATTTATAGCACAACATGCAATATGGCTTCATGACGAAATATGTTCAAAATATATGCATTCATTAACAAAATTTAAGCAAATATGCATTTATTAAAGATTTATTAGTGTACATATCGCACTTGATCTACAAGTGGGTATTAAATCGAAATTTTCTAATTTTCATTTTTTTTTTTCAAGAAATCAACTAACAGCATTAATATTTCTGTCATTCACTGTAAAAACTTCACCTTATTCATCTCAAAAACCCATGATTTATTTGGATTTTCAAATTCACTAAAAATGTATCGACAAACAGTTTAGGCCTCTACTGAAAATATCAAAATTTCGAGTTAATACCCTCTTGTTGATCGAAATATATAATATAAACGATTTACTAGCAGTATGTGAAAATATGAATCGAAAAATATAGAAATCTTTATAACTGATACGAAAATTTAATTTATGAGAAAATAATGTACGTTTATAACGAGATATGTGTATATATGTACATAGAAAAAGACTTCACTTTTAAATTTGCTATCAACACCTTTAATTGAAATAGCAGATTTATAAAAGTTTAATCAATACAATTGAATTTTTAATTAATTTTTTTGCCTAAATACTTAAATAAATAAATAATTTATTTTTGCTATGAAATAAGCAAAATGGCAGCTTATTTCTATTTACGGTATGATCTGGTTTTTTTTTACATACATATATGCACTGCTCTTTATGCAAGTAGAAATTAATCCCAATAAGAATTCGAATTGATTCCTAATATTTTTTTTTGCTACTAAATATGTTTGAAATTTTCAAAATATTGAGCAAAATCTTTAATAATAATAATAATTAAAAAGTTTTTTAATTAAATTTTGATTAACAATTTTGTAAATATCAATTAAAAAATTCATTAGCTTTTCACTTGTAGGGAAATTAAGAGTATCAATTATTGTTGATTTAATTGAATTAATTTTCAATAAAATATTATATAATAATAATAAAAATTGCATAGAAAATTAATTCAATTAAGTCAACAATAAAAATTTAATTGATACTATTAATTTTTTTGGAAAGGAATATCAAATTAATTTTTTAATTGATATTACAACATTTTTAATTGAAATGTAATGTTATTTCTTTCTGTGTATATATGAAATATATCAAATAATTTAAAAAATAAACAAAAAAAATATGGCTCCATTACAAAATATGTACTTAATCCTACAAAATTTATTTACAATTATATATTGGAACAAATGTACATTTAATAAAAAATAGTACGCAAAATGTACATACATATGTTTCAGTAAATATTGAAAAATGTTCACTTGTAACAAAATATGGATAAATATTTTTAAGTAATTTTTAAATTTTTATCACTTTTATAAAACTCGATGTGGGAAAGAAATTTTTGCCATTAAAATAATGAACAATAGTTTGGTATTTTATTGGGAAATGAAAATGTTTATGTGCTAAAAACAGCTATTAGAAATGTATAATAATAATTTTGTAAATTCGAAGAGAAATATTGTTGATAATTATTTCATTTAATTACAATACAAAAAAAATGTTATTAATTCTACTCATAAACTTAAAACCATTTACAAACACAAGTTGCATCGACAACTAGTCCACATAAGACTCGGCATGTTTATGAACTTTTTACAAATCCAATTTAATGGAATTATAATTCCGTTTATTATTTTCGCCGAAAAAAAAAAATGTCTCTGAATATATTAAAAGTTTATGTGTGTGCGCATAAATTGCACTCACATATATTTGCACTTTCCATATGCCATTTATTTAAAAAAAGTATGCATTATATTAACAATAAAAAGCAAAAACTAATATGATTATTAACAATAATAATCTAAATATAAACAAACTCGTGCATGCTTGTTCATTTGTAATTAACATTTGTTAAAAAAATTATTAAATTTATTTCTAATTTGCTATAAATTGGCTAATAAATGTTAAACGGCAGGGGAGTGAAGTTTTTATATAAATTTTAATATTATTATTGGTTTCTACTGGACTAACCCTTAATATTACTAAAAAATCAAATTAATAAATTCTAACTGCCGTATTCATAAAAAAAGCTTTATTTATAAAATTCCATATAAAAATCCAGGCAATATTCAAATATTGTAATTTACGCCCCCATTCAACCAAAAAAGTGCTTCTTCTTCGGAAAATAAAAATTTGAATGTAAATTCAATATCAAATTTGACAAACAGAACCATTATTTTGATTACAAAATTTCAACAATTTGCAAACGTTTCGCTGGTGTAAGTCTATTCGTAATGAAATATCAAAACAAACTATCAGCTGTTAAATGGGTTGTCAGTGTTGCTGAATCAAAATTGTGAAAACACGATTTATAATTTACAAGTTTTTGCAATTAATTAAAATTTTTGCAAATTTTAAATAGGCTAAAGCTATGTACACATGATTCTCCGATTTTACAATTTACAGAAAAGTTGTCATAAAATGTTTAACATCGGTGTAAACTTATAATTTTTCTCTGGCAACATTGTCACAAAAAGCAGCAATAATATTGCCAGGCATGTAACAATCGAGAACACCTGCCATTTCCATTAGCAGGTAATTACCAAATATTGTAATGTCCATTGTTATTGTAAGATTTGCTTAATTTAGTGCACCGTACAGTAATACCAGTGTCAGGTAAATATTTCTATTGGCAATGCTGACCATAAATATTAAGAGACACATTTAAACATTGGATCTGGCAACTTTTCTCACATAATAATCTGGCAACTGTTGTAAGATAAATTTATTGTTGAACAATTATGTGGCAATAAAATTGTAAGGGTTTCTTACAATAGTCTAAACTGATAATTTACCATTTGCTGACAATTTTTCATTGTGAGTGCATACTGCCATATCGTACAATATTGTAGAATCTGACAATCATGTGTATATAGTTTTAAGAACGAATTTTTTTCATTATAATTATGCACTTTTACATACATACATACATACATACATACATACATACATACATACATACATACATACATACATGCATACATACATACATGCATATGTATATAACTAGAATAAGGTTCACAATAAAAATCTCAAATATTAATTTGAACTGTTGTTAATGAGAATTTTTTCTACCTCCCTCTTATTAATTTGAGCTCTTGTTAATAGGAACTCTCGCTTATTTGAACTTTTGCTGTGGTCCCTTGACTTTCAAATTATCGAGAGACGCCTGTACATGTCACTGTATTTGTATCTCTGTACGACTATTAATGTATGTATACATATATTGGTATTTGGCATCTGCATCTGCATCTTTATCTTCATTTTTAATTTTTATTTTTATCTGCACCTGTAACCGTATTTCTTCTATCTGCATTTATAATTTTTTATTCATTTGTTTGCCTTTAACTTCACATAAATCTGTAACTTTATCTGTGTATCCGCACCTACACTAGTATCTGCTTCTTTATCAGCTTTATTTTTGTTTGTAATTTACATGCGCTGTAAAATATACTGAATAGAAAAATTTCTTATTTACACACCACTTTATAAACACAAATTTAATACCTGCAACACGCATCAATCACACCTGTTTATTTAAGAAAAAACACAACATTTTTTTTTTCAAAAAACTAAATGTAAATTGAGTGTCATAAAGTAAGAATGGAAACAAGTGGTGTAAATATTTGCAACCAAACTCGTAATTTCATTAAGAATGGAAAGCAGTCCCATTTTAATTAACAGCAGTACGTGAATACGCCAGGGTGTTGTTTGACTTTTATTTATTTGGTTTAATAATGTTTTTTTCTTTCATAATTTCAGTTTTTTTTTTTAGTTTTATGCTTTTGTTAATTAAGAGCGATAGAATGAAAGCCAGCACCAGTCCATAAGCAATCGTACTCGTATATTTGTCAAGTTAAGGAAAATTAAACTTTTACACAAAATTCCTGTTTACAAAATTCAGGAGTGTATGGCATAGTGGTGCAATGGTATTGATTCATTATTGTTATACTCGTAGTTAAGACAAGCAGGTAAACTTAGTAAATATGCTCGCCATATGAAATCTACCAACTTTAATCTGCGGTCTTGTTGTTCTAATGCCGATTCAATTGGACACAACTGTGGAAATGAAAAATAACAGCACGAGCTTTACGGATAAGTATGATGCTGGTGCCAGGGACATTACATTTTCTTGTCAAGTGCAGTTTTAGGTAGTTTAAGTAACTTCCTTTGCAAATAATAACACGACGATTTTAGAGTTTTAATACTTAGTGAACACAATATTCTTTATTTATGAAACTTAACTTAACTTATGCTACGTTAGACTAAATAAGGCTTAAATATATCAGTCCCTCGAACTTTGAGTGTAGAGCTGTCACTCGGGTAGGCTGGCTCTCTTGCTCTATCGTGAATACCCCTCGGGGAATAATCTAACTTAAGATTGAGTAAAGGCTCATTTAGCCAAGCGTAACGTTGATGTAGTTCAATTTAGTTCAATTAGACAGATAGTTCCAATTTAGATAGAATTTTAAAATAGATTTTGAATTACTGCCCCCAACTTTTGAAGGTTGAAACAAAAATTTTATTGAGAGAAAAATTCCTCTCAAAAAGGAATGTATTTCAAAATAATGTATTTTTTTTATCTGGAACCAGTGCTCAGGAGTTGTCTTATATGTATGCCATTGATGCCCCAGAACTAAGAAAAGGGATAGTCATAGAGATGAAAAGTGGAGAAAAGCTTCATCAATTTTACAACTTTGCTTTGCAAGTTTGTTTTTTGTTTTCATAGAAGTGTTGCAGCGTCTCTGGTATCAAGGAGATATACTCATATTTTGAAGTTATTTTTGGTAGAAATTTTATTAATTATTTTACTTCACCCATGTTGCTATGCAATACCGACGAAGAAGGGCGCTCTGATGTGCCTGTGGATTGCTATCTGCTGAAGCCCATACTGTTCAGTGATCAGTGACTATGCCTTCGCCACTAAAACGTTTCGACAATAAATGACAGAGAGGTACACTAATACACATCAGAAAAAATCCAAAATGTTTTTATTCACTATGAAACTGGGGTCGAACCTAGTCAAAGTGCAGACTACTTCAGCCAATGCCACGCTTGTTCTAAATGAGCGCTATTCCAAATGAAAAATTATAAATAATTTAAATGAAATATGTTGATGTACCACATAATTAACTAGAACAACATGACAGCTTGTATGTTAATTATATAAATAAAAAATAAAAACAAAAAATTTTTGCCAGAAATTGTCTCATAATTAATCACCCAATATCAATATTTTCTTTTACGTTAAAACTTAAACATTATTATGTGTTAAGCTTTCATTTTAGCTAATTTGAAATTTAATTCCAAAATTGTTAAAAAGAAAAAATTCTCTTCAAATTCATAACATTTACGCACATAAAAAATTATACACACATTCAGTAAATAATTCAGAGGCAGATAGGTATATGGGGTCTGTAAGGCAAACTTTGAGGCCTCATTCTTCTGTGCAAATAATTTTAAAATTAAACATTTCAAAGGCAGTGAAGACAAAACGCACACATGTCTTTGCTGAGTGTGAGCGTTTCTTGAGTGTTATTTGGCTGTGTTAGTTTCACTTTCATGTGTCAAATAAACTTAAAACATGACGATAAAAATACATAATTTCCAGCATAATTTTTTCCTTTTTACACATGCCACACCACACTCGCATCAGTCATTCTTGTATTCGTGGCACAATCATCATCACCTTCATCTCTGTTCGCATCATTACCATTATTATCGTCATCATCATCATAATAATCATCATCATTATCGTTATCGTTATCATCGTTTTAGATTAGTTAATGATTATTTGTTGTTGCTGTCATCATCATTTATGCATGATTGTTTGTGTACATAAACAAGCACAATACACATGTATGCACACACATGCATACATACATACACTTCTATTTCAGTAACATCAAATCTGTTTGACAAAAGCCCCACCAAAAAGAAATTTATTTTTTTGAAAAATTGTTGCCATAATGAATGTCATTGGATACTGCTTTGTTTTTCCTTTATGTAGCAGAATCTTTTCTACAAAGTTTTTATGCTTCGGCGATAATGTTCGTTAAATATTATTTTAAATTTGTTTAAATTGCATAATTTGCATAGATTTAAGTGGAGTTGTTAGAGATACAAAATATGGGGAATGGCTTTTTTTTCTTGGACCGGCATTCAAGCGATGACTTCACAAATGAAATGCTTTGCGGAAGAACTTGGAAATGAGATTTTAAGATTGGTTTAGTTGCAGTAGTTTTTATGAATATTTGAATATTCCTACATCTACAGTGACGTGCAGGTAGTTTATTCATCATATGTACTTGCTGTTCGGCTTAAAAAATAAGACGTAGTGTGATTCGCTGCCATATCGACCGCAAATGGATAAGCTCTTAATCATGAAGGCGTTGTAATGTGCGGCTTTCGGAAACAAATTTCCAGATTTCATTACAATAATGACTTCAACGGATTCAAATGACTAATTCTGATTATAGTGAAAAATTTGCTTTTTTATCTTGGAAAAGCCCTGCAATGCATTGCACTGGAACTGGATAGAGAGAGCAATAGTGTAGAGAATAGATAGCTGGTGGAAGTGGTAGGAAGATGAAGCATAACTCTTGCACGACTCTGCAGGTGCATATAAATTGTTAAAAACTTACATATGTATGCAGTGCCATATTTCGAAACCCCTTTTATGCGTTAGTCAACATTTTTCAATTTTTAATAAGTTAATGATCGATAACATACAGGCAGTCAAATTTACATGCGATAGTTACTAAGAAACAATATTAATATAAAGCAAAGTTTCGGCATCTCTGATGTTAATTTTGACGCATTATTTTTAAGCCAAGGGGGGCCATTTTACTTCGTCGAAGTTTTATTGCTGAAATACGGCCGAAGTAGTCTGCCTTAGCACAGAAAACTCAGAAAAAACTTTCTTTCACTTGACCGAGCTGGGAATCCAACCAGCATCCTTCTGGTTGCAGAACCAACGCTCTAACTACTCAGCCATCAGCAGCTCAAGAAGTAATATTGAACTAATATTGCAAAAAAATATATTGGATACTTTTCGGAAATATTCTGAGAAATATTTGAATCTAAAGAGTTCAAAAAATATCATATTCTACACATACAGATTCCCAAAAATAACATTTCAAAGAGAGGAAGGTTGCGCTTCAATCTCTTTAGTTTTAATTTTTTGTTGAAGTAACGGTGCAGCTGACTAGCATATCGAGGTTTTATATTTAGTTTGCTGAAGTATTCTTGCAGATTCATAAGATTTACTTGCCACGACAGGTTAAAAAGATCTCCCCACTGAAACTTTTTTAATTTTTTTTATCTTGTACCAGCACCCAGGGGATGCCCTCTATACAAGCGATATTTTGCGCTAGAACTAGAGGAACGGGACAGTGAGATTGGTGACAGGTTGTGAAGGGATAGACAGAGGAAAGCTTCACTATTATACAACTACGCTTTTGCACGTTTTTTAGTTTTTAAAGCAGTGTTGCACCGCCTCTGATATCAAAGAGACGTTTTATTATTTCGAGCTTTGTTCTTAGTAGCCATTTTTTATTTTATTTCGCTGCTGCTACACATTACATTACTGTGATACTGGCAGTATCAACCCAAACTGACATAGAAATGAACATACGATAACAGCAATGCAGCATAATTGAAATTTAACAAGATACAAACAATCCCAACAACTCCATGATTTGCGAAAGTAATCATTTATTAAAATTAAATTTTTTTAAAAGATACGTAACAGTCTGACAATGGTGATAGTGTGTATTAACTTCCTCTTTGCAAAGTGATAGTGTAGAGGCTTCGAGTAGCGCTTCATTCTTAAACAATTTTAATGTTGCACGGTTTGTACCTACTGCAAAACCCTATACTGGTAGAGTTTAAAAAAAATTTAAATTGTATCACTTTCCCTGGTTATTTTTTTAAATGAAATCTGCTAAACATACAACAACAGGTCAAATAATGTTCCACAGAACACTTCGTACTGTGACGTATGATTGATATGAAATTAAAGCAACAACATATACCCGCCGTGGTTAATTTTTATTTATTTATTTTCTTCGAATTATACTCTCAACGAACGATGCTGCAAAGTTTAAATTTGGAATACCACATAAAAGAATTACAATTTTAAAGATAAAAGTAGAATTTAGAAAAAATAAGTATAAAATACAGTGCGAACTCGATTATCGCAACTACCAATTTTCGCAATTTTTACATTACAGTCTTACAACTGCAAAGAAAAGGTTTCAATAAGTGAAACATAATTTTTTTTATTCATATATATATTGTCGTCATATTCTTTTCCTATTTTTATCCCACTGAGCATATTTACCAAAATTCTAATTCTATTTCAACAACATTTCTTACACGACAAAGCTGTCGCAAAAACGTTTGGCTTCTCGTCGAAATACATGCATTGATTAAAATTTCAAAGATTTTATTTTATCTTACTTTCCTTTTGTTTAATTCAATTTTAAAATATTTCTGCACAAATTATTGAATTACTTCCTGGGAATAACGGTATTTATTTTTTACGAGCATTACTTTTCTGATATTAGGGCAGTACATTAGGGTGGTAGACAGAGAGATTTTATAAATATAAATATAAATAAGTATATATAATATAAGTATAAATAATACAACGGGATACTTGAAGTCAATGACCATTGGTGTTAAACATTGGTCTTCCCGAGCAAAAACACTGATATATCAGTCCTTAAGATGCGACTGCAAATTCCAAAGATATAGAGATAAGTTTAAAAAGGCGACCCCCACCTTCCGCAAAAAAAAGGTTTTATTTTGACGAAATTCCAGTCCAATAACACCTTACATTATGGTGGTACGACACATTTTTTCTTTGTCTATTCAATTTACAAGTACGTGTTAACGTCGTATGTCATTGTGTCATCGTTTTATTATACAGTATTGTAATTTTGGTTGTTGATAATTTTGCTACAAAAGTGTTTTCTTAGCATAGGATTGAATTTGTGTTTCTGAAAGAGTTGTATTGGGGGCAGGCTTGGAAATATTCAAATTTCTTTTTTAATTTTAATAATTTCTTTAATTTAAATTTCTTTCTTTTAATTTTCGAAAAAGCTTTCAAATATGTGTTACCGAATACCAGAAATATAATTATTTTTAATGAAAAATAAACATTTAATTCATTTCATATTTTAATAAAAATTTCTTATCGTATTAAAAACTATTTCGTGTCAAATTGAAATTTCCATACCTGTTTCAATTTCAGGGAATAAAATGAAATGAATGTCAAATTTTTTTTAAGAAGAAAATATAAATAGAAATAAAATATGATAAAATAACGATACTGTAAATTTGGTTGTTCACAAGCAAATAGTGCATATTTTGTTTGTTTTTTTTTAACGATAAACCGTACGACTGAGTTTGTGAATTGAGCAAATGTGAAATTACATGGACGATTCAATTCATTTGACTATTTTTTTCCAATAAATCTGGGCGTATGGCGTTAGTGGTGGCTTGAATATTGGCGTTCCTGCTTAAAGAGTTGGGTATTAACATAGCCACATAAAAATTAATCCAGAGGTGTTAATTTGCACGAACGAGGACCCAGTGAACAATACCATTTTTGGAAATAATGTTCATTTTACAATAAATCAATGGCTAAGCGCGCTGTAGAGCAAGTTACGACCGGTTATTGGAAAGAAGTGTCATTTATTTTTGGAAACAAAATTTCAGTCAGCACGGCTGGATAGCGCTCACCATTCACCGTAACGGAAGCTGCTTAGTCCTCATTTTGAAAAAAAGAAAAAAAAAGGAATGACGATGCCGCCAGCGTGCAACCGCACTTAACAGTAAATTTTATTGGTCATTTGCTAACCGCTGCAGAATTGTCTTCGCTGCAAATACTCCAGTTTTGCTTAATGACGTCTCTATGAAATTCATCACTAAAGACAATTCTTTGATAAAAAAAAAATCACACATTGGGCTGATCGTAGGCGTGGCGGACATATATCGATAATCGTATTTAAAAAATAAATACCATGAAATTAAACCAAATTATAATAAAAACAAACTTCGTTCCAACAATATTTTTCTGTTGCGTTGCTATTTCAAGTTCTCATGAGACTAAAAGAAAACGATCGATATGTACTGTTTTAATTTACAGAAGCATAGATTAAAAAAATAATTATATAATTTCATCATACTTCAATGTCAATGTTACAACAGGAAGAAGTTTTTTTTTTTTTATAAAAAAGATAGGGTGTCATGAAGTGTAATGAAAAAAGGTCGAACATTATCACCAAACGGTAATTGTGATAACAGTAATGATTTTTTCGGGTTGTGAAATTCGAGCTGGCACTGTAAAGTCGAAATATATCTAAATATTCCACTGATGTTTTATTCATTCTGCACAAGATATTCAACATTCTATTCTATGTACATATATTGATATGCAAATTTATTTTGTACCAAAAAGAAGTAATATTTCAAAGCTTGTAGTGGGAAACTTTATTATTTATTATGAAAAGCATCTATCGAAAAGACATTATTCTGTATCAATTTAATTTCTCCAGTAATTGTTGCTCCGTTAATGAAATGGGAGTGAGTTTTACAAAATGTCTATTCTACAGAGCTGTAAAAAACTGCAATCAATTGGCAGTGCTCAATTGGAAGTGATTTCAGCCAAACTGATTTCATTCTTTGATTTCGAAATGATTTCAGATTTCTAATTGAAATCGTGTCGAAATTGCCATCATTTCGAAAGCATTCCACTTTGGAAATCATTGAATGCAATTGCAATTAAATTAATTAATTTAATTGAAAACATAATCGAATTGTTAAAATAATGTGATTTCAATAAATTTCTCCTGATATCACAAACAACGAAATCATTTACTTACATTACATGTATGTATAATATAAATATATGTAGAAAACTTTGCAAACCAGCATTTTAATTATCGGAGTCTGTGTTTTATTTAGTTAAAGGTTACGAACACTTTGATTCTGATTTATTTGTGATTGGAATTACTGTATTTGATATCAATTAAAGAATTGTAATGAATTAATATATGAATTGAATCTGGAATAATGGCTGAATTTTTTTAGATATTAAAGGCCGGTCGTCCATGTTGCTTGAATACAATCAAGTAATGTTCCATAATTAACAGTGAGATGTGCACTTTTTAACTAAGAAAAACGCCACATTTGCACAAAAAGCCTACTTTTATTACTTAAAATTAAACGCTAAAAAGCCCACCCTGTAATACTTTTTTTCTCTTGCAAAAACATTGACAATTGCATGTGCAATATCAAGTGGTTTGAAAAAATTTATTTTTAAAAATTTTTAACACACTTTTCAAGTTCAAAATAACAAAAAATTTGTTTTAAATTTTGCAAGAAGTGCCTAAAAAATAAAGTATTTATGCGAACTGACAAGATATTTTATTTAATTCCAAATAAACTCTTACTAAACAACAGAGAGATTTGATAATTTAAAAAGAAGGCGCAGTATAGGAAAAAAAAAACTAGTTTTCTAGAGATAACTTGGCTGTGGGTAAAACATTTAAATGCAGATTTTAAATTAATGAAAAATTTTTAATTCAAAACCAGCATATCAGCATACCATAAAATTTTTTTTGTTTTATATTCAATTTACTTGGTAATTTAAAAAATATAAATTCATAAAACTTTTTATTAAATTATTTGGGAGGGGCGAGTACCGACATGATTAACAGTTTTCAAATCTGCTGAATCTGTTATTCACTTTTAAAAAGGAAAAAACTTGAATTTTTGCATGAAATTAATTTAAATATTTACCGATTAATCGAATAATTGTATACTTTTATTCGATTAATTTGGAAAAATTAATGTTGATATGACTATCGAATACTTTTATTTAATTAAACTGGGAAAATAATCGATTAGGGAATAATTATAAACTCTTATTCGATTAATCGAGAAGAATCGAAAAGTAATGTTCATCTGAATCGACTTATTAATATGGAAATGAATAAATACCCGAATGACATGAGTTCCATTTTAAAGCTATTCATGGTATCGAATACTTTTATTGTATCTCGGAGGAATTTTTTTTGTTTTTGGTCATGTGGTTATAAGATGCTTGGAATACTATACCGAAAATATATATAGGGTGGGCCAAAAGTCACGTCTGCGCGTTAAAACTTGAATAACCTTTTTTTTTTATTATTATTTTTTTTTAGATTTTATTCATCGAACATCATATTTTTACACGCAGGCGTGATTTTTGGCCCACCCTGTATATTTGATAGCAGCATAGAGTTTTCTATTACATGATATATATACATATATATATGTTTTTAAAATCAAGCTACAGCAATTACAAATTCGGGATTGACACTAATTTTGACTTTGACCGATGAAAACGCCACTAGCGATCTCTTGGGTGTTAAAAATTTCGGGAGGAAAATGTTTCTCTCTCTGTATTACAAAAAAAACAACTGTGGAGGATGTAGAGGAATGGAATAGTGGGAGATGAGAGATGGTGAAGCTTCATTATCGTACAACTCTGCTTTAGACGTTTTTTGTTTATAGTAGTTTTACAACGCCTCTGATGTCAAGAAGATGTATTAAATTTTGAAATGTTGTTTTTAGTAGCCTGTGACTATACCTTCGCCACTGAAACCTTCCGCCAACCACTGACACACTAGTGCACATCAGAAAAAATTAGAAATGGGTTATAACTTAGTCTGAAACTGCGTTCGAACTCACGACTACTTCAGCCATCAACAACTTCATATTCACCAATGTTCTGAGGCCCATAACTCGGAAACTAAGGATTTCCGATCTGTTTTTAAATTTTAATTTATTTTCTTTTGATAAAATTTTAAAATTTTCTAACTGGTGGAGTACTTTTATTTCTGGTAGGAGAGAGGAATTAAGTGAATAGCCAATGCCTACTTCACGTAGCCATTTTTATAGTAGATCTATTTTTATTAAGTTTGTTAATTTTTTAATTGTTATTTTTATAATAAATATTTCCAATAACAAATTAAATTTCAAATAACAATTAACAAATCAAATATATTTTTAAATAATATTTGATTCTTTGTAAAGCTGAAAGGTTTATTTATTAAATATTTTTTATTTGTTTCAATATTTCCTTAACCATCGATTATCATCTTCACAAAATTTTAATATTTGATAAAAATTTTTTTCTTTTTGAAATTAATATAGAAAAGTATAAAAAAATTTTTACATACATGTGTCATAAAAAATGTATATAATTTATATATATAATTTAAAAAATATAATATTTATTTTATTTATACACAATACTTAAAAAATATTTTAAATTATTAAAATATACAAACAATTTGATATAAAATATTAAATATTCCTGAAGATTTTAGTCGATGTTTATCGAAATATTGAAACAAATAGAAAATGTTTAATCAACAAACCTTTAAGCTTTACAGCGAATCAAGAAATATTTTTTATAAATTTTTTAATTTGATAATTTTTTTAACGACTTCTAAATTAAAGATGAAGAAAAAAATACAATTAAAAAATGTTTTTCAGTTTAGTTACCAAATCTTTCATTGCCAACAACAACATACATACAAATCTCAATAACTTAAAAGCGTGGTTGAATTAAGTTTTTGCGTTGTTATTGACACCAAAACCTGCTGCCTTCTTAACTTGTCAATGTTTATTTAACCAAGAAAATAAACTCATTAACAAGTCACTTTGTCAGCAAAACAATGCAATAATTACAAAATTACAGTGTCATCTTTCAGGCAATAAGTTTTTGTTTTTGTTTGGCTTTATTTGAAAACCTTAAACAGTGAAGCAATAATGATGCTAAAACCACTACTTCCACTTACCAAGCCAAATTATTCATTAATTCAACAACCACAAACGACTGCCACATACCAATAACTCACTTCATTTTTATAACAAGCATGATCATGATAATGATGATGATGATTATGATGACGTCATTTATTTTAATTTCGTGCATTAAAAAGCAATTGTCTTGTTTATGTCTTTTAAAACAAACAAAATAAAAAATAGAGAAGTCATAAAGAACGGAAGAAAATAAATAAAATGCACAAATATTTTATTAATTAATTATTTAAATCTTAATTGCCTTGAGTTGTGTAAGCGTTAAAGAAATACCATCAGTTTTATTACCAAAACGGTTTTAATTTTGACATAAATTTTTTAGCGTTATTTCCGTTAGGGCGGAAAAAAGAAAAGCAAAAGAGTGCTTTCAGTTCGTAAAACCAATAATTACTTCCGCCTTATTCTAAACAATGAAGTGAGAGACAAATAATAAATACTTTAACAAAATTTTTATTACTTCGCAGCTAGAAGACAGTCAAACAGTCTGTCAATCAATGTTAGTCAGTTTATTTTTCACTTGCTGGGAATTGAAATTCTTATTTGTTGTTTTCGTGCCCCTACTATCACATGTCGTATAAAACAATATTAAAAGTATTATAAACATGTGGGGCAGGATGTGTGGGGTGAAATGTTTAAGTATTGACTGACTCCACATACTGAAAGTAATGCCTTCAAACACTAATCCTATTATCAACAATTTCTTTAATGTGCATTAGTGTCTATTTTAGGATGGAGGGTCAACATTTTTTTCTGCATGACAATTTAATTAATTTCAATTCAACTTATATTACACTAATGTGACACGTTCTTTTTAGGTTATGTTACATTTAACAACCCATGTTTACAGAAAATTTGACGTTCGACGAGCAAAGCGAATTGACGAATTTGCCTTGCGAGAACCTTGTACCCTACAAGAAATGTATGACCGAAACTAATACACACAAGTTTTTTTTTTCTAATATATTTGCAGAAATTTTATATTTGCCTGAACGTATGAATGTCAATGCTGGTAGAGATAAAAAGATCATCGTTGACGATTGTATGTTGCAGAGTTTAATTTTTTTACATTTTGTTCTTCAAAAATTAATATTTAAGTGTATGTCTGAATAGTGTGTTTTAATATTTGTATATTTAGAATATACGAGCATGTGTATCGTGTGCCCAATATTGCAGCCTGTGAATTTAAAAAGCTATGAATGTTTAAGTGAAATTGACACATAAGTACAGGGTAGCCCAAAATTACCGAAGGGGCTTGAGTTCAAAAATCGATAGTGAACCTTGCAGTGTGCGCTGTGGCTCCACCCTGTTGAAACCATATTTTCGGATGATTTTCCACGGCTGGCCTTAATATATTTTCCAAAATTGTCTGATAATTAACACCAGTGATGGATGTGGCGACACCGTGTTAATTAAAAAAAAAAAATATGTGCCAATTTCGACGAAACATCGCACCAAACCGTACACTTAAGTGGGTGTAATTCTCGCTGTTGAACTACTTTTATATTTTTCGTAGCCCTTTTTGCCTATTAACGAACCCATTCAATTGGAAATGGGCTTCTTCGCTCATAATTAAATTATAAATAAAATCATGATCGTCTTCTGAAATAAAGTTCAACGATTTTGGGCCGTTGTTCATTTGTATAGTGTTCCATTTTAAATTCGCCAACTCAAGAACAAAACAAAAAAAAGAAAATATAGAAAAACAAACACCGCCTTTTGGGCCACCCTGTATATTGCGTCAATTATTTATAATATTATATCAACTTTGTTTCAGTTTTAAGTATTCGGGTATTTCTGCAGCAGCTTCTCGGCCAAAAAGAAGTAATCATCTGCGTGGAAAAAATCGAGCTATACCAGTCGACGTTGAGCAAAGGGTAGGCTAAAAATTAACTATACAAGACGAAAAATAAATGCCGGCATGGAGGCTGTCGAAGCCAGTGTAACTATCTAACTGTTTTATGTTCTATTAAATTTCTTTTTTTTATGTACATATGCACATATACGATATATAGGAGTACTGCAATAAAATCAATATAAAGAATTGAAATAAAACGTGTTTAATTTCAACTGGCATATAAGGCAACTGTATCCGTCAACAGTGACCGATATATTCATCAAGGAAGGATGGCAGTGGCCGAAGTAGTCTGCACGCTGACTACAAAACCAAAGTTTCCTGGGTTCGAGCCCAGTTCCAGACTAAGTGTTAAAAACATTTCGCATTTTTTCTGATGCGCATTTAGTGTGTCTTTGTGTCAGTTGTTGGCGGAAGGTTTCAGTGTGGAAGACATAGTCACTGGTCACGGTACTGTTGTACCGGCTTTAGCTGATACCAATTCACGGCATATCAGAGCGCCCTCCTTCGTCGGCATTGTGTAGCAAGAGCGTAGTAAATTAATTTCTGAAAATGGCTACTAAAACACAACTTCAAAATTTACATTAGAAGAGCTCCAACACTGCTATAAAGAAATAACGTGCAACAGCAAAGTTGAATGATAGTGAAGCTTCACCACCTGTCATCTCTCTCACTATTGGTTTCTTACAGTTCCAGCACAATGTATTACATGTGTAGAGATCATTCTCAAAGTGCTGGTCCAAGATAAAAGAAAGAACCATGACTGGTCTGCAGTGAGCGTTATATTCATAAACGCTGACTGGTCAGCAGTGGCCGATATATCTATCAACGCTGACCAGTAAACCAGTAACATTAGAGTGAGCAGTTAGGATATAAAAACATTCAATGGACGATAAAATTCATAAGTTAGAGAAGGATGCAAAATCACATGTACACAGAAGATTCGGTCTTTTTGATAGAATTGATAGAAACTATTGTTCTACGCGATGACGCGATGACAATTCGGTCAACAATGACGAACATATGACCGGGGCCAAATGATCTTCAACGTTCTTGTAGGGTATTAATAAACGTTCGTACTGCCAATTTAGCATTTTTTTTTAATATTAATTTTACAACTCAAATGGTTTGATATGAAATCGTATAAACACAAAAAGAATAATTAACTTGTTTAAAAACAAATGATTGCCTTCTGATCAAGTTCATTTCATTTAGCTACTCAAATGCCATTCATAACTTTTAACTTCGTACTGTGAACTCTTTTGTTAAACTCATTAAGGTACTTAATTTGCTTAATTTTCTTTTGCATTGAAAACTGTTTTTCTTAGCTAAAGGAAAAAAATAACTTTTAAAAAGCTGAAGTAAGCTCATTTAGCCGTACAGTAAGGAGATAGAAATCACTCCCCTACTGGAAAAAAATGTTCTAAAAAGTTTAAAAACAAAAAACATAAATATTGTTTAAAGCTTAAGGAAGAGCAAAAAAAAAATAAAAAATCTAAGGTCTTTGCAAAGTAAATATTTTAAAAATAGAGTAAACAATTTTAAACTAATTTGTACAAGGACGATTTCAAGCACCTCTAAGGATTTTGAAATGAGAAATATTTTAAACAAAGTTTTTAACAAAGTTCTATTAGATTTGCTGGTGGGAATGAAAACTAAAAATAACAAAACAAATAATTTAAGGAATTTAAAGACTTAATGGCATTCAAAAATATTCTTCAAACAACAAAATTCTTCATATTGCAATAATTGTTAGTCCTTCAATTATGCACATGTTTTCTTCGGATGCTACTCGCAAGCGTTTTTTTCCATCAATTCTATTCAATTCAATTCTTAAATTCTTTTATTATCTGCACAAGTATCACGATTTCAATTTTCGTACAAATTGATGGAAATCACAATGAGATTGAAAAAGAAAGTCAAACAGTTTTCAATTGAGCAGAGAAACTAAATTGCTGGGTTTAGGAAAAAAAAATAAAAATAGAAATATAAACTAAGCAGCCGTATAAAAGTGTTAATTCTTATTGAGTAACTACAATGACCAGCTGCGTAAATGTATTAATTCTTCAAAAAATTTCAATGAAATAATAATGGTTTCTCTATGTCTCATAGCAGGCATAGAATTACTGTATTCTGCAAATTCATCTGAAAAAAATGTTGTGTCGCGCAACAAATTTATGTAAAAAAAGTCATGAAAATTAACAAAAATTGCTGAAATTCGAAAGAATTTTGGGTTGGTTTTGATCCATAGATGGCGCACACCAATTTTATGTATATATGTGCTGAAAATAAACAAATTTTGTCAGACTGGTTTGAAGCTGAAAGGATGATACACTTTCCCAATTCTCCACTTACAGCCTAGTGGCAGATCCCTTTCAATAAAGCAATCTGACATTTCCTTTTTGCCCTTTCATTTTAATTTTTACAATTAATTTTACAACAGCTTCTGTCATCCCACAATGTTTAGGTCAGCAGGCCGCGAAGTTCCAAGGGAATCAGCTCACTTGGGTCCTCCTGGGTCCCACTGTGTTGCCTGAGTGGGATCAGTTCTCTTTCCGTCCGGATAAACAGCTTATTCCTCTCACATCGCGTTCCGACACCTTAGCCGAGGTCCCGCAGGAAGTGGAACCCCTTCGCAGGCGAACGCGCAACGGCGAGAGCGGACCAGTAACACAGCAAGTTCTAAACAGTCTCCTCCTCCTCCTCATGACGATAGCTTCTCTAAAAGTCGTTATACGTGAGACCCAATCTCCTGGCGTTCATACCAACGTTACAGTGGCCCATCAGCACCGCCACCGTCATTCCGAGTCGTCCCTCGGCATTTTCCTAAGTCCGACCGATTCCACAATAGATGTGGATCAATTATTTGCGGCTCCGTTGGGGCCTATTGTGAGCTATTATTATTAGCTAAATTCTTTTACAATAAACTTTATGCATTTTCAAGTCTTTAAAGTGGAATCTACAATGTGTGGTTTATAAATGGGTCTAGCTTGAGATTGTTGATACTCAAAGTGAGAACAGGAGAATATTGCTTATATTTAAAAATTTTTATAAAAACCTAGAAGCTGTGTTTAGGTCAGGTTAAGTCGGCAGGTTGCAGGATGTAAAGGTTAAGAAAGGTCTTCTCATTTCTTTCATGCCCTTTCATTTTATGCCCATATCAAGGGGATGTATAAAAATAGTAAAAAAGGTACATAAGAGGCACTATTTAAATGGCATAAAAGTACAATTTCATCACATATATGTTCGAATTTGGAAAACGTAATAAAACACATTCGAGAACATCTCTAGAAGAAAAGATTACGGAAACAACAAATATATGATTGCAAAGACAAGTACCAAAATATAATTTTTTCCCGTTTTTCCCACTAAAAGTACTTATGTGGAAAAAGTACCAAACACGTGTTCCATTATTTTTCAGCAGCATTTATATGCTTTTATAATTTGGTTTAGTTTCTGAGATATTAGGTTATCGTGTTTTTACCCCCCAACATTAGAGAATGCAAGAATACTTTCTTAATGGATATAAAATCGAAAGAGGAATCTACATACTGAATTTCAACCCTGTAGCTTTAGCCGTTTGGGCAGGCCGATGATGGGCGATATATGTATAGATTTAGTGATAAAACGGAGAGCACTGGTTCCACCGTCACTACTCAATGTTGATTTCGGTTCGCATTAAAAATTATTCAATTAAATAAGCCGATACACAAAATAAGCCAAAATACGATTCTTATTGGAGAAACCTTTAAATGTTCTTAGACATTTGAAGGATACACATATGTGTGTGCAGATTGTTGTGTGTGTGCATATGGTTGTGTGTGTGTGCATATGGTTGTGTGTGTGTGTGTGTAAATTTTGTGTGTTAATAGTCGTTAGTTGGCTTTTAGATTGGAAAGATATCGAAAAGGTTGATTCTATTGAGAAATACAATTGAAAACGTGAAGCTTATGTTGCATTTTTTTGTTACCCAATCCATGCATTAGGGGCGTACATAATATAATAGAAAAATTTATTTACATTTCATAATACGTTCCAAATAGCTGTGTGATTTTATTTTTCTCAAACATTAAATGAATAAAATAAAAGAAAAATAAATAAATTTAAGAAAAAAATAAACTTTTCTCAACAGATTTTTGGAACTTGCTTTCTTGCTAACAGTGCGAAAACCTGACACAAAACGAGCCAGGCCGAGGAGGCTTAAGCGTTGCCGGCTCGTAAGCGTTCCAGCACTTCTTATTTTCTTGTTGAAACTCCTATGCATGCTGTAAATTGATATCGTTCTAACTGCAGTAAAACTTTTCGTTAATGGTAGAAAGCGGTAGTTCAAATATACCTACATCCGTGTGACAGAGTTAACAAAATTTTTTTTTTGGGCTATCGCATATTTATAAATATTTTTATCCTCACTTTTCCACAACTCACAGCACCAGTAGTTTTTCTTCGATTTTTAAAATCCACCTAACCACCCTAATTTCTTTATCTTGTTATGCAATCTTTACATGACTTTTAAAAACATCTAAATTGAATAAGGAATGAATTCGCTTCTTTATTGCTTCCAGTTCAAACGGTGACTGCCATTTAAAAATTCAACGGGAGAAAAGAAGACCAATGGCCTGAGTAGTATTTAAACTTATTCGATCTAAGAAAATATTATTCAATTTTATCAATGACAGGCACACTATATGTCTTTTAAATGGGAGAATTTATATAAATTTAAAAATGAAGAAGTGAAAATTGTAAAATAAATCGATAAATATTTGTCAACTTCATTTTATATTCACAAAATACTAACTTACATATTCTAAAGTCTCACTAATATTTTTCTATTCCTTCGTCTTACCTAAAAAGATAAAAAAAATTGATTCATTAATAAAATGTTTAAATTATGTAATTAAATAAATAGAAAAATACATAATTGTATTGAAAAATCAAATTTTTAATTTCAATCAAAGGTTGACTAATTGTAAAAGAAACGTTTAGAAAAATTAAATAGATTTAAAAGGAATAATACAATGTTTGTTGCATAAAGAAACTTTAGTTAATTTTGTTTGTATATTAGGTTATTCTCAAAAGTTTTTTGCGAGTTCTTGTAAAAACATTAGAAATTTCTTGACTTTTTTTGAAAAATTTGTTTAACGATCTACTGACGATTTTGGCATTAGCATCAAATGAAATGTACTACATATAGACTAGCTAAAGCATATAACAAACATAGATATATATATCCCCGTTGGCGTTGCCGTTGTCGTTATAATTGTGGTGTCAATGTCGTTCTCGTATTTATTGTTCTTTTTTTTTTTTTTTTTGTTTTGGACCGGCACTCAGGGGATGACCCTTACACATGCGATGCATTGTGCTGGAACTAGGAAATTAGTTTATGGGAAGGAGGATAGAGGGAGTAGTGTTTATTGACATTTGATTTAAATCTTTCCAAGCTAAAAGTGACTTAACATGTTCAATTGCATCAATTGCATAGGTTCAATTGCATCAGTCTTAATTCTCATTAGTGCAAACACTAACTTATATCTAACTTATGAGTGCTGTATAATATATAAAGAAGGCTACAGCGAAACTTATCCATAAGTTCTCTATTGTATTCAGTATTAAATGCTCCACTGTCTTAGATCTATCTAACTTTTAGGAGCTGCTGTTTCATTAATAAGCCTACAGCAGGTATCACAAAAGTGTTACTATCATAGTATGCTTTGACTTTTTCCAGCACATTGATTGGAAACTTCCTTAAAATTAGAACTTAAATCTAGTGAAGCAGGGATTGGATGGTGCATGTGCAAGGAGGATGGAAGACTGACGCTAGGCTATTATTATTCGATAGAATAGTTTTTGAATTAACTTCAAAGAAAAGATTTGTGAGAAATAATGGTTGGTTTAGCCATTGATTTGGTTAGCCTTGATTTTTGGATAAACTGGTTTAGAGAGATACACCATGCAATTCTGGGATGCATAAACCATATTCTGGGGAATAATTAGACCGCAATTTATATTCTTGAAATACATTGAAACGGCGGCGAGATGTTATGAAGCGTGGCCCAACCATAATACACATTGTTAATTGTGAGGGGTGTCGAATGCATGAGCATTAGTCTTGCCATTATGGACGTGCGGTTTCAATTACCGCTTAGACACTGGGTATTTCTGCAAACAAGCTGTAAGAGCTTCGTAGAGTTTGTATTGGTTTTTCTAAAAACAAAGTAATACCTTAACGTCAAGTTTATTTCCAAATTAATTTAACAAATTGTGCGCAAATTTGAGCAAGCCGGTTCTGTAGGCAATGTGAAAACTCCTGCGCATAATCGCCCATTTTGTTCTGCGGAAAACATTGCTGTTGTTCGCGATAGTGTGTCAGAAGAGCCGTCAAACTAGTGTTCAACATGGTGTATTCTCTATATTTATTTATTTCTTTATTTATTTATTCAGGATATGACCCTGTGGTTTTAACAGTATGATGACACTTGCCACACAGCCAACGAAACAATGGCGCTTTTGCGGGGAAATTCAATGGCCGTGTAATCTCACGTCGTGGCGATGTTAATAGTCCGCCACGCTCATTGATTTGACACCGTTCGACTTCTTTCTTTGGGAATATTTAAAAGAAAAAATATACGTCAATAAACCAAGAACAATTCAAGAGCTAAAGGATGAGAAAATTCGTCACATTCACCTCAATTATGTCTCAAAGTCATTGAAAATATTGACCATCGGATAGAGGTACGCCACCGAAGCCGTGGCGAACATTTGTCCGATATTTTGTTTCACATATAATTGTCATATAACCTTTATAGAATATATTCACCCCTATCACGAATAAAAGTGAAAGTTTTATTCACGTAAAATTTTCATTCCCCTCGAGGTGAAAATTGGTATCATGAAATTCAGGTGGAATTTTTCCCACGTTCTCATTCTCTGTGAATGCAGAAAAGTGAAGAAGATTTCAAAAACATACAAATTAAATAAAAAAAAAACAACCAAATTAAATTTAATGCGGAAATAAAAATTCGTGCGTTTAAGTCTTCAGTTGTGTTTTTAAGTTAAATAGTCACCCGCATTATTGGTATTGCATTTGAACAATAAAAGTAACTGAACTCAAGAATTAAACGAAAGCGTGAAAATTATGGAGTTTAAAAATAAAATAAATACAAATAGCGTAGTCCAACAAATTAAATAAAATGTTTAGGCTTGGAACTATGATGCAGTTTACGTTAATTCGTAAAAGAACTCCAAAATTGGAACGCAATATCTTTGTATACTCTTAACAAAACACACTCAATGGGTCTGTTGGTTTGCATTTTATTTGTTTTCTTATGTATGTTTCTACTATAATAGCTGACATTGATATAAAAAAAAATATTTATCAAAATATATAAATGAAAGAAGAATTTACGTACATTTTGCATATAATTCCCCAGCAAAAATCAAGTGAATAAATTAAAGTGAAAAGTAAAAAAACTCGCGTGAGAAAAATCGTTCACGATAGGGGGAAATTGATTGGTGATTGCAAATACGTGAAAAGGGAAATAATTACGAGGGAAATATTATTCATGATAAGGGTGATTAAGATATTAAGATAATTCTATGAAAACTTTTTGTTTTATTTGCAATTAACATCGTACATACAGGGTTGGACAACACAATATTTAGCTTGGTTATTTTCAACATTATTGTAAATTTTGGCAAGTACTCAATTATTATTTCACAAGTTCAAGATATTGCGACAACATTGCAGTTCAATAAGTGCTGGAACAAATTCGCGATATGGGAAAATATGGACTTAATTTCATTGAAACGTTCCATTCCAAAAACCATAGAAATTTACGGGTTTTATGCCGTTCTAAAGACCTTAGCATATGTGAGATTTCAGAAGCTTAAATTTCAAAGTGTTTATAATTGGCTTTATTCGTTTTTATTTTTAGTTCCGAAAAGTCGTGTCAACTTCGGTGCTCCTAATAAGAACGACAGCGAACAAGTGTTTGAGCGTCGTTGCAAGCTTCGTTTCAAAATGGGGAATACCAATATATCTACGCTAAACGCCTACAATGCCAACGGTGATGCCAAATCATCGTTTTTATTTCGTTTTAAATTTCCAACGCCAAGTAGAATTGGCCCGAACATTTAAATTTAATTATGGCGTTCAGGTGATCAGTTTGATCTGCAAATTAAAATTTTCAAACGATTATCAGATGTTATTTCATATAGAAGATTCTCTTTCCTTTTCGAATCGCTTGTTTTGGAGTAGTTTCACAATCTTCCTGCGTTTTCGAAAATTATTTGTGAGCAGGGGCCAAATTACGACATTCGATATCGAACGAAATTTCCATACATTTTAATATTATTTTGCGTGAAATTTGCATTGGAATGAATTGTCGTAATTTGGCTCCTGTTTTTTAATTATTAAAAGGCTTAATTTTATAAATATTGTATTATTTTAGCAACTGGAGGGCATTTCGAAAACAAATTATGCTCAATTTCATTAACACCACTTCGTTTTTCAACAAATTATTATTATAATTTCTTTAATGCTTGCGTGCGTACTATTAAATATCACACCAACTTCTAAACTAATTTCAGTTTGAATAAAACGGAAATGTATTTCACAAAAAACGTTGACAGACAGATACGTGTAAATTACTTTCGTTTACATGGAAGTGGAAATGAAAATCAGGATGTGCAGATTTTAATTGCAAACAGCACCTGGAGTGACAAGAAAAACACTTCTTAATACAAAAAAGAAAGGAAAGAAAATAGAATAGAAACTAAAGTACAGGCAATAGTTTTCGACACAAATCATTATCACAGAACGGGAAACCAACATAAGTAGACAACATTATTTGTATGAGGCCATATCCGCCCAAAACAAACACATACCCCCACGTACGTAGCCATGTTATTAAGAAACGAATTATAATTCGGCCAGACACTTGATGGAAAAAACTAATTTTGTCAAAATTATCATTAAAATAAATCTTTGCTTTGCAACACGTCAACTACAGAAACACAAGCGTTTTTCTCTCATTTCTGGAATATTTTTAAGCAACGACTTGCACAGCATAAAATAATTTAAATACTGACGCAATAAATATTGAACGTGTAGCATATGCACATTTCCTATCAATATTTGTACGTGTAGCAGTGCACGAAGATTTACTCAGAAATTTATATTTCCATTTTTTTTGTTAAGATACTTTAAAATTGTATGCAAATTTTGTTTTGCAACTTAATACATTTATTAATTTTGTTATATTGATAGAAAATTTGTAACGAACCGTGTGAGCTCACATTTTTTGTGTGGCAACATTGACACAAAATGTATTGTCCGTGCATTGTATGGCAATAATATTGCTTAATTTAGTGCACCGTGCAATAACACCATTGTCAGATAAATATTTCTAATGACAACGCTGCCCATAAATAATAAGAAACAATGTTTAATATCGGATTTGGCAACTTTTGCCAAATACAATAATCTGACAACAGTTTGAACGGACCATTTGACAGTTGACAGACAAAATTTATTGTGTGACAATGAAATTGTACAGTTGTCTTACAATAGTTTGAACAGACAACTTACACTTCGGTGACAATTTTTCGTTGTAAGTGCATTGTCACCATATTGCCATATCCTACAATATTGTAAAATCTGACAATCGCGTGTATATAGAGCTTAAGTAAATAAATTTTTAAATTGCTTCGATTAGAATTGCATTTTTTTTTTCTTTTTTATCTTGAACCAGTACTCAGGAATAAATAAATATTTTTTCAGAAAAACTTAAAATCATCTTACTTTTTGTACACACCTCGTATATATAAATAATCGTAATCCCATTGTGACCCGCGTTGAATAAATAAAAAACAATAAGTTATATTTAAGAAATGTAAGAAATGAAATTGCAAAATAAAATTGCATCATTTATTTTGCTTTAACAGGATGAGTAAAATAGAATGAACACAAACGTATTCGCATTTAAACTCATTTATTTTCCTGAACACCTACAGGCAAGCAGACACAAGCAACAAACTAATTATCTAAAGGCACGGTCACACTAAGCATGTACTTAATGCATTACACTGTTTACAATAATTTTTTTTTCTTCGTTGAACCAGATCCCAGGAGATTTCACTTACGTCAGCAGTGAATTGTACCGGAACTAGTTTGAATGACTCTAAACTATAGAGAAAACACAGGTGGCTAAGTGATATTTAGAAGGGTAGATAGAGCTTAATTATTACACAGCTCTGCAGTAGAACGTTTTTAAAATTCGTAAGGCAGAATTCCTGACTCTTTTGTACACACGGGGCCGGTGCTGATCTGAAACAAAAACACAAGTTGCCTCTTTCGATGTTATGTTGACGCCAAAACAGAAAAAGATACTATTTGTTTATTTTTAATTAACACTTTTTTAATTATATTTATTTATGAGCGATGGTCTTTTCTATGAAAAGTTTTTTTTTTTATTTAAATACTTAACTAATTGTTTTATTTCATAAATGCAACAATCTTTATACAAATAGAAATTAATACCCAGTTTGAATTGAATCCTTTTTTTTTTTGCTATTAAAAATTTTTTTTAAATTTTTTAAATATTTTTTAAAAATTTTTAATTATTATTATTAAAAATTAAATTGAAAAGTGATTCAAATAGGTTAGGTGGCGGACCCTCCCCAAAGGAGTACGCTCCGCAATTAAGTCAACAATAATAATTTAATTGATACTATTAATTTCTTTGTAGGTGAAAATATAATTAATTTTTTAATTGATATTACGACGTTTTTAATTAAAAATTAGTTTTATTTTTTTTCTGTGAAAGCATAGCCATTTTATTTTTTATTTTACTTTGCCGACGTCTTATTGCTTAAACATCGACGAAGGAGCGTGTTATCCGCAACGGCTCAACAGATAAATTTTTTGTCTGGACAATTCTCGCTAACTACTCTGTAAACAGCATCAGCAACAATACATGTAGAAAGGTGAAGGCACAAACCAATTGTAAGTTTGAGTTGATATAATAATATAACGTTGTTAACACAAGAAGGTGTAAAGGAGTGTGTAAAAACTGTAAAAATAGTGCAACAGGGTGGTGATGGCTGAAGTAGTCTGCACGTTGACTACAAACTCAGATTAAGTCATAAAAATATTTCGCATTTTTTCTGATGTGAATTAGTGTGGTTTTGTGTCACTTGTTGTCGGAAGGTTCCAGTGGCGAAGTCATAGTCACTGGTCACTAAACAGCTGTAACCAATCCGCACCCAATCTTCGTCGGTAGTGTGTAGCACCAGCGAAGTAAAATAATTACTAAAAATGGCTACAAAAAACAATCTTCAAAATTTAACACGTTTGCTTGACAACAGATGCGCTGCCACATTGCTATAAAACGTGAAAGAGCACAGTTGTAATATTGATAAGCTTCACTACCTGTCGTATATCTTACTATCCCTTTCCTCTAGTTCCAGCACAATGCATTGCCATAAGTACGACTAACATGTTAAGTAAATATATATGTATTTCCAATACGTTTAACAGAGTGTGGTATATAGCGCAGCCACCAATGCCTATTGCGTTTTCTTTTGGTAACATGTCTCTCGATATAAATATATCGAGAGATCTCAAGCTTCGCAAAAAACGAGTTTTTGCAGATGGGTTCTACTTAAACTAATTTGTTATTAATTCAGGGATTAATTCATGCAAACGAAAAGGTACCAATACAACAAATGAAATGAATGAATATGCAACTTTTTTCGTGGCACAGGAAAGATGGGGAGTTATGCAATTTCGGGAACTGAAACAAGTGAATTCAATTATTTTAATTACGTTATATTGGTGAAAATATAAAAGAAAATTGCATGTAACATATTTTATGTGAAAAAGTCATAAAAAGAATCCAGTCATTATGCAAATTTAGTTTACGACTGTTTCTAATGAAAACTTTTGCAATTTTTTTGCTGCCAGTCCTTGTGAAAACAGTTCATTAAGTTTCTAGCCAACACTACCAGTATTTTTATCTACACTCAGCTACTATCATTCCGCCCGTAACTAACTAATTTATACACACAACGTGCAGCTACAGTCACAATTTACTTCGAACATATTCCCCACTTAATGCTTCTACTGTAATTTTTAATAGTACCCTGAATACAAGAGCGCCATCCTGAAGCATAAATAAATTCCATTTGCTTTGCTGTTAAACAAATACTGTATTTAATACATGAACTTCAATAACCCAAGAACTGACTTCTCACCGTTCGAGGAACTAACCAATTTTAATTCGAATTTTAATTATTATTTACGAGTGAGTGGTGGCATACAGAAGAGTAACCAAAACAAAAAACGAAGAAAGAAATTCTTGTTTCAACTTAATTATTCTTCACATCAAACACACATACACAAAACGATTTTCATTTCGTATTTAATAAATAATTTCGTAAGACACTCAGGGAAATAAATTGTTTAAAAAAAATGGCAAACTAATGGGGTTGCCGTAGAAAGAACGAAATGAAAAAAAAAAAAAATATAAAGGAAAACACAGCAAGGAAAAATTATACATTCGAATTATCCCTCTTGTTAATAAATGATGGACAATAAAATAAAATCAAGATTGCAAATTGAGTTTCTAATTTGAAAAGTTTGAATATATTGACAGTTCCATACGACTGATTCTCAAATATGCAAAGGAGGCCGATATTTCAATTACGAATGCTTTCTAAAGGGCATCAATAAAATCTGGCTTCAAGGTGTCTACCATTTTAATATTTAATTTTATGATAAAGTCAAATAAAAAGAATCTTTCAATACAACTGCTTCAATTCTTATTTACAGAGAATTATGTACGTGCTTAAATAAATTGCAATTGGCAACCCAACAAACATTTCACAATATATTTCAATTAAGATGACCGCCAACAATGGCACAAATATTTTATTCATTTCTTAGATTCTTGGCCTTTCTGCTAATTGACCAGACATTTTTCCATGTAAATAAAACAATTTTTAATTTACAGTTTTTCCCGACGTTTCGTAGAACCGCACCAAACAGTCACTCTTTGTGGGTGCATTGGTTTTTCGACAATCACTCTTGGATTCTCATTCGCCCAAATGCGGCAATTCTGTTTATTGACGAATCCACTGAGGTGAAAATGTGGCTCATCACTGAAGATGATTTTCTTCGAAAATTGATCATCCACTGTTGCCGTGGTCGCGGCGCCCATTTGGCCGATATTTTGTTCCATACATAATTGAGTAATACCAATATATCATAATAAAATAAAATTACAATAATTTCCTAAATAGTTTGTGTTTTATTCAAAATCAACATCGGCCCTTGAAATTTAACCACACTTTACATGCGAAGCATTCTGTCGGAACTAGGAATTAAGGTTCTCGGGGAGATGGTGGAGGGAAATAGTGTTTGTGGTCTATTCCACATACGTGCTGTTCGGCCAAAAAAAAACCAATTTATCCTGTTTAATATAATTCAAGTCCCGTGGCCAGCGGTTTGTTATTTTGTAAAGTAGGTTGGTAGTATATCTAGGGTGGAGTAGACACAGTTATTTATTAAGCTAAAGAAGAACCTTTTGGTTTATTTTTATTATTACGAGTACTTTTTCCTTGGACGTGGAGTGCTCAACGAATATTCGCTACGTATGAAATGCATTGCACTGGAACTAACTGGAGAGAGGGATAGATAGTATGGGTACGAAGATTGAGGTTAACTTTTGCCCAACTCCGCAATTGCGTGTTAATTGTAACAAAAACTTGCTCCGTCTCTGACATATTATTTTTAAGATTAATTCTGGTAATGAGACTTGGACGAACCACTGCAACATTTTAATTTTTATGAGTATCATTTACCAGGATACCGTCCAACGGCATACAAAAAAAGATCCTTTGTGTCCTACCATAACCATGAAGAAAAAGCCATATGCTCATCACTGCACTATCATCACTGGGCCTCTGGCCGCAGATATTGCTCAGCTAACCATACGTTCCACAAATTGGGGGTGCTGAAGGTTGAGTAGTTAGCGTGTTGAGTCTGCTACCAGAAGGACGTGGGTTCGATTCCCGGCTCGGTCAAGTGAAAAATATTTTTTTGAGTTTTCTGTGATAAAGTACCCTCGTTCGTCGGTATTTAAGCAATAAAACAGCGGCGATGTAAAATGATTAATTAAATGGCTCCTATTAGCTTAAAAATAAAGCGTCAAAATTAACATCAGAAATGACGCAACTCTGATTTATAATTAAAGCGCAACAGCAGAGTTGTGCAACAATTAGCTCTGTCTTCCCATCACTTTCACCGCCTGCCTCTACACTATCTGTCTCTTTATCTATGTTGTTCTAGTGTGATGTATTGCTCACATAGGTGGCATCCCCTGAGCGCTGGTCCAAGTAGATCCCTGATAGGAACGTGTATGAGGCCGTTCGATAGCATGCAGTCTGGTCAAGGGCTAGCACAATATAGTTGCACAAAATGTGCTCTGTATTTTGAGCCGCCTCCAGGCTGAGCCTACTCTGCGTCTCATCGAATTAAAAAAATAAAAAATAAATAAACATTTTATACAGTACAGTCTTTGAGATATGGCAAGTAAAGGTGGGAAATCGTTTCTCAAAACGTCTTCTTAATACCACATTAAATTTATAGAAGCTTCTGCAGGAGAACTTATTTTCAATCTGGACGGATTTTACTTTAGAGGAGAGTCAGTACATTTTGCAAGTGTCTGCAAGGTGATTTAATACAGAACTTTTGTTTTCACGCATTTCACGCTGGGTATGATGAATCTAATTATACTCGTATGTATATGTACGTATTTATTTATGGCTTGTTTTACTTATTTCTTATTCTGGCAATTTCTGCTCATTTACCATTCGTTGTTCTACGGGTACGAAGAAAAAAAAAATAAAATAAAAACGTTTTCGTTATAAATCGCAGTGCAAGTGCTGCTCAACGATTTATGGCATGGCAGAACAAAACAACTGCCCTCAAACTTTTCGGATAAAAAGGTATCAAGTACAAAAAATTAAATTTTCACAATGTTGGAGCATTTTTCTTATTATTTCCCTTGCAAAGTAACAGTGAGAAATGATGATGATAATGATAATGAAGGCAAAGGGAATATTGCAGAATAAATTATTTACGTGAACAGCAATCGGACTCAAGTTTCACTTCGAATCTCTTAAAACTATTATTTAAATGTGAATTGTTTTGTATGAAAAAGTTTTCTTAAACGGGAAGATTTTAACATGTAACAGGCAGACGTAACTGACTGTCCACTGAGCACTTTAATATCTTCGAATGCTAAAAAAACTTTTACTGAGAAGTTTTTTTTTTTGCAAAATTTCACGAACAAAAATATATTAAAAACTAGAAACTATTTCTTTCGCGGTCAAAAATAATAATAATTATAAAAAAATAATAATCATTTTAAAGAAAGCGTATACTGGAAACAAAAATTCTTCATTAATATAATGAAACGGTTGCATTAATCTAATAATAATTTAATATAACAATTATTATAATAATAAAATTTGTCGGATAGTCAGGCGGCGCTTAGGGCCCTTCAGTCGGCCATGATGACCCTAAAAATGGTATTTGAGTGCCTGGACCTTCTCAATGAACTGAGGAACTTTGACGCCGTTATATTCCGACGGTTTCCTGATCTTGAGAGGTATGAGAGTAAAGAGATGGCAGAGTATCTGGCAAAACAAGGGTCATATTTGCCCCTAATTGGCCCAGAGTCATTCTGTGGACTTATAAAAAGCCACAGAAATGTGATTCTTAGAAACTGGGAGGAGGAGGAATTCGCTGCTCACTTGATCCCGAATAGGTCGATTTAAAATAGGCTTCTTTCGCTGACTAAAGCGGACTTGAGCCTATTAACGGGATCCTTCACGGGCCATTGTGGCCTGCGGTATCACCTTAACAAAATGGTTCTTACCGAGACCAACGTCTGTCGATTTTGTGAAAGAGACACTGAGAGATTTGATCACGTTCTCTGCGACTGCCCTGCACTCGTCAGATGGAGGTTTCACCACCTGTTTGAAACTGCGGTGTCTTCACACCGGATGTGGAACACCAAACCCTAGAAAATGCTGGGATTCCTTAAAAGCCACAATAGAACTTTTAGGTCGCTGTGCTTAGGCCCCCATAATAAGAATAACAATAAAAGCTTTTATTAATACAATGAACAATTACATTAGATACATTTCATATCATTCTTATATATCGCGAAAATTCGAGCGGATAGGAAAAACCAAGTACAGATTTGGATTCAGCGTCCTAAATAACATTCAGTTCTTAATCAACAAAAACCTTGTTCTGTTATGTAATCACAGACAGGTGTAAAAAATAGAACTTGAAATTTATTTCAAGTTAACTGAGTTGCCAGCAGGGAAATTTTTCAAGGTGCGAATTTACTACCATTCGTACAATTTAAATGATGAAAAAAAAGAAATTTGTTAAAGATTATCGGTGAACATTTTTTTTACGAGTTAAAGTTTGGATACAACATGGACCCACATACGAGAATTATCAAAAGTGTCAAATGAGTATGACAACAATTAAACATACTGTGTTTGTCCGAAAGCGGGGAATAGTCTTCCTATTCAAAAAGATTTTTTAATGAATACAATTTAATTAGAAATTTTTAATGTCAACACCATTGTTTACATGGACGGCATTGTTACATTTGCAGTTTGAGTTGAATATATCCTTCTCCAAAGTCATATGACAGCATGATGTGACAAATTTATTTAAAAAATGATTTTTTTTTTTTTTGCTATATTCCATTTTATTTGTCATTTACCACCACTTCTCTATATATTTATTCTGTTCTTTTTTTACATACTTTCGCCAGGTAAAGTAACATTTGTCACAATTGTGGCACCTAAAGTTTGTGGTTACCTCAAGCCATTTATATAAATAAATGTCACATCTCTTTTGTAACGAGTACACGCCAGCTGAAGGATAAGTTAATTCGTTTGCTGAAATGTTATTTCCGAAAGAAAATAAAATAATTCTCTTATGGAAAATAAGCGCATCACGTAATTATGTGAAAGTGAAGAAATAATGTGGAAACAAGGACTTGCAGTAAACATTATGATGAAACTATTCAATACATACTGTCAGTTTGATTGCTACGGAGTTCCAAATTGCAATCTTCGCATTTCAGATATGAAGACTTAGTGTTAGTTTAAATGCTATTATTATTATTATTATTATTATTGAAAATACAACGTTTGAAAATAAATAAAAAGAAAAAAATTATAATACTCTCTATTTTCTTCTAGAGGCGAATAAAAAAATGCTTTGTTTTTAGGTGTGATTTAAACTTTAATTTTATACACAATCAAATATTATTTTTTTTATTTATATATGCTTGTTATATTGTTATAGGAAGATTTGGTATTAGCACCAAAGGAAATTCGCATATAGACCAGCTAAACCATATAACAAACATAGATGAATCTGGCTGGCAGCCACTTAACTTTTATCCACTAGCCGCCGTCCAAAAAAAATATGCAGCTCATATCACTGGCACCGCTGTTGTCTATTATATTTGTTTCTTCAACAATTTTGTGTGCCAATAGAACAATTTTATAATTTTAATTAAAAATGGAATTATTGCAAGAATTAAATGCAAGCTCTTATTTAATACATTAGAAAGTCCAATTATTTTCACTCTTTTCTATCATTTAATAATAACAGTTTTATAAATAGTACACTAACGGGTAGTTCAAAGCACTATGACGGTTAGTTCATAGCATACACATTTTCTCGTGTTATTATTTCAAAAGAAATGACTAAGACTACTTTGTGAATACCCCAAATTTATCTGCAGAACTGAGATGTCTAATGGCGTTCTCCTTTCTGGCAAAAATGTAATATATATACTTTATTTCGTTACTATTTATGTACCATTCTAAAAAGCATTCTAGCATTCTACATACATATAAAGCGATCACATTCCTTTTTAAATATATTGCACCAATAACTGCCAAAATATGCATATGCAAGTGGGGGGAGATACTGACCGGTTATACAACTTTCATAAATACCTTTTAATTCAGATAAGAACTTTAATTCTAGTCTTTTTTTTTGCTAAAGAGGGAGACTTATAAAACAAAATTTATTATTAATATTGGCGAAATATTGATATAAAAATACAATAAATATTTAAATTCTTTTTAAAAAATTAAACTTAAGCTTCATTATCTTAATATAATTATTATTACTGATAAAATTATGCTAAAAACCGTAGAAATCGTGAAACGCCAAGTTAAGTTTCAAATATGTTGATTCCTTGTGGTAATAAAAAATTTATCGCTTTTTAAAGGTATTGGCAAACTGTAGAAAATGTTATCGATCGAAAAGGCAAAACAAGTTTAACAAAGTACACAGAGTTTTGTTTTTCTTAGAGCATTTATAAGTTTATAAATCTTTTTCGACAATTTTATAATTTTTCATTGAATAACCAACCGCTTGACAGCAGTAGCATCTTTACAACGCAACTTTGACCAACTTTTTAAAAAAGAAACCGTTGAACTAGTTTCAAAGCCAACATACTTGGATACGATTTCAAAATCAAGTTCTTAATTTGGTTGGTATTTGTAACATGGAAAAAAATACAACTTTAAATGTTCAATAACTTAAATGGAAAAGCAATTCAACCACAGTTGCAATAACTGTACAAATAAAACCATACTGGTGTAAAAAAGACAAACCGTAATAAGAAAATTATAAAAAAAAAAATTTGATGTAAATGGCATGGCATCATTTTTAGTTGTGACACCACCAGATGTGTAGCAACGTACAGTTCGTTCGTTCATTGATACAACACATGCAATACACACTTAAATTTACTAACCGCAATGTGTGTTACGATTGTGCAACATTCTAAACATGTCCGTATTACAGACATAAACATTCTCAAATCGAAATTCACAATCGCACACACAGACACCTGATGGAAGAAACTGCATCAAGTTGTGCAAAAAAGGAGAAATTTATGCAACAACTTCAATACAAAGTAGGATGACTAGACCCATTGTTGGCGACAGAGGAGTACATGTGCTGAACCGCAATAAATATTCTGTATAATCTTGATGGGGAAAAGAACCAGAAATTATTGCATTAGTAATAATAATAATTGAAATTCCCATTATTTGACAACACGCATGGGCCAACTAGAAGCGATTGCTGCTCCAACACCTCAGCAAAGGCATATTGAGTCAAAGCCACTAAATGCTACAACATCCATAAAAAATACATTATTGCTGTACACGGAACAACTTTTCACTGTTTCCTTTTGTAAAAAAAAAAAAATAAATAAATAAAAAAATTTTATTTAAAAAGCAACGGCAATTGCACAAATGTGCTTAAAACAGCTATTATTGCGATTACAATGGCGATGATGACGATGTTGTTGTTGTTGTTGTTGTTAGCAAACATCGTCATAATGATCAATATTATTCAGAAACCAGTCTTGTTTATATGGCACACTAATGCTGTATATATTTTACGTTTTCTTTCCAATTGCTCCTACTTGTTTCATCTATTCCCATTGAGAAGCATGCGGCATTTAAGGAGTCTAAACAAAATGACAACGGAGGAGATTCTTAATTCGCTTGAATTTCTTTTCTGTACGTTCGTTCAGCAAAAGCCTGCAATTTATTGAGCGCTTTGGAAAATTATTTTCTTCTGTACAATACAATGAATAAATAGTTGATATCAGCTGTTGCTGATCAGGTATCACAACGAGACCATAACGAATTGGACCCAAATGGGCTGGTTTCTTTTATGTTTTTTCATCAGCAACCTGCCCACCTAACCTATACATACACAATATTTTAAACAACGAAAAGCTTCAAAAGCAATCTAACCGATTTGCATTAAAAAAAAATAACATTGTAAAATATTTAAATATGTTCTTTTATTATTTAAACATTAAATTTTTTGAATATTATTCGAATCAAAGACATTTGGAAAAATTTCGCTAATTGAGAAAGATTTTTACCAGCACGTTTAGTGAACAGGAACTTCAGAAACTATTAAATATCCATTTTTTAAGCTAAAAAAATTTTAATCTTTTTGACATCTGAAAAAACTGTGGAAATAAGATTAATTTTCACATATGGTAACACTGCAAATATATTAATTGAACACGTCTTAAAGATGTTCTAAAATGAAATATTGTTGTTTGTATGTTATATGAAGCTATGAAGCAAAATAGATAGCGAAAAATGTTAAATTTACATGATTTTTGGTGGTTGACAATGACAATGACAACGACATTTTTCTGTTTGGCTTAATTAAAAAAATTTCGCGATTTTTTTTTCAGTTGATAATTTTATAGTATTTTGACTGCACTCTTTTGAAAGAATTGAAATAAACGTGGTTCCAATTTAAAAGTTATTTAAGAAAAAAAAAAAATTTAACTATTTATTTTCCGCACTTTCAACCAGAACTCACTTCACAACTTCTAGAAAGGTATCATGAACTGCATCCATCTCTCTTATTTCGTGTGAGAGCAATAAAATTTCTTCACCTGGTCCCTCTAGCGCATAATGTTTTGAGTTCTCATAGACAAAATTAGGCTTAAAGCCGCATGTTGTAACCAACATCAACAAGAGACGAGCAATAAATCGTAATAAAAAGCGACCAAACAAGTTGAATCCTCGATAACCTAAAAACAAACATGTTTATACTTCACAAAGCAAACACACTAATACATAAACTAATGAACACATACCCTTAAAGCTGTTGCCCATTCACACTTGGGCCAAACAAACTAACGAACATACACAGCCAAAAATAACCTAATCATCAGCCAACTCATCATTCGTTTAAAAGCTCATACCACTCGTGCAACATGCATTAAATTTAACCAGCATCAGCCTTGTTGCACAGTGGGTACGATAGCAAGTAAAAATGAGAATATGAGCTTCGCAATAATTGACCTTTATGTGGAGGGAACAATTCGCCAACAATGAAGTAGAAAAACAGAAAGACCTATACGGCTTCTTTTAAATTTTAAATATTACTTTCCCTCAATTATGAACAAAAAGCAAATTAATTTTAAAATTATTAAAAATAAGGATACAATTAAAGATTAAATTTTTTTTTTTTTTTTGTAATATATTTATTACGCTTGAGGTCTTTTTTTATTTTATTTGGTTTTATTATTATAATTATAATTTCCTATTATTCCTGATGATGTTAACAAGCTGTTAACGAAATATCGAATAATAAAACCAAATAAAATAAAAAAAAGACCTCAAGCTTAATAAATATATTTCAAAAAATATAAAAAAAAGGTCAATTAATAATATAATTAAAATTAAAGATTAAAAATAAAAATGTACATTCATTGATTTCTCCGTTAAATAGAAGAAAATAAAAAGAAAATGAATTAGACAGGGAACACAATTAATACGAACGACGAATATCGTTTAGCACAGCGAATTTGTCGCTAAAAGTTTGTTGTGAAAAATTCGCAGTGTGGTGCACAATTACAATATTTTTGTAATCTTTCGATGTGAGATTACACAGGCATTCGTATTTTATCACTTCTTTACTTAATTATTATTAATTAATATCGATATTATTTAATTTGTTGTAAAATTGTAGTTTTCTTATAACAGCTGATAGTCTTGCCGTCAAAAAAAAAATAATTTGGAAAAATTAAACTTTAACAAAAAAAAATTCGAAAGTAATTTTATGGTAAATATGTGTGCATATTTAACTCAAATGATTTATTTAAAAAATTAAACAATTATTAAAATAAAAATTAACTTTATTAATTATGGAGGCAATACAATATTAACATTAATTTATTAATTCTTATGAATATATTTGCAAAATAAAATTTATAAAGGCAACTGTGTACTAATTTATTCGTCGTTGGTCTGAGTATGAAATAGAAATAAATCTATCGCAGAGTTCTTCACGCTCGACGAATTTCGTTCGACGGCGCTCTTGTGTTAATTTTCATATGCGCAATTTATTTGATTTCTGACGACGAGTGTTCACAACGAAAAATTTATCGTTCATCCCAATTGTGTTCCCAGCATTACGGTGACCTGCTGAAATCAAGTATATTTGACATACAAAGCATGTCAATTAAATATCCTTAAAGATTCCATAGATCTCATTCGAAAGATTCTAACACACACACACACACACACACACACCGCCAAATTGTTTTACAGCAACTGAAATATCAGACGTGACCCGGTCGTTGTCATAACACTTTGTTCGTCATAGTGAATTTTTTTATCGTGATTACTGTCGTGATTCTTGAACTCTGTTAATGCATGCGTGAAACCAACTGACAACCAACCGAAAAAAGCCAAATTGTTCTACCAAATAAATGGTAACTGAAGTTGCTAATGGAATAATACACAAGCATTTTCACACACAATCGCATGGGTTAGTTTTACTGGCACTTACACTTTATATGCGCGTGCATGTGTGTGTATGTCACTGCCTGTAAGGATTGCTGTGAATATCATAAATTTGGTACCGTTGCACATTCTCTTGAATTTCAACAAGAACAAAAAAAAAATTTATATTTTTATATTTATATTTATTATGGCTTTTTCTTTGTATGGTTATTATTATTTTTATGTTTATGACTTCTGTGAGAGCAGTTGTTGCAAACTATTTTGTAACAAACATGTACGAATAATCATATGTACATACCCTGCAGATAATATGACTAGTCCATACATCATGGGTGCCAAATAATGCTTTGCTTATATATTAGTGAGATAATTTTGAAGTAAATGGTGATGTTTTAGCAATTTTCTTTTTGGCAACACTGTTTTCGTGCAAAATGTTAGTGTTAAACATGTTTAGTATGGTTTATAATTTAATCATGAATCGACCTACGGCTAAGAAAGTGTATCGTACACTTGTTCGATTTTATAGTCAGTTTGGGAGACATTCTGAGACGGGTATTCGGAATACAAATACATTATTGGACATTAAACAACTAACAGGCACACCGAGTGTGCGGACAGAAGAAAATGTCGCAGCTGTATCCGCCAGTATCGATTCGGCACCGTTTGCAGCAATTAGGCCTCTTTTACTCTACTTTTTCCCCCACAATGGAAGAGCTAAACTTGACTGACATGTGGTTTGAGCAAGACACACAGCACGTGAAACAATGGCCCAACTGAGAGGCGAGTTCGATGAAAAATTTATTTCACGTCGTTTGGTGCCGGTCATATGGCCACCTAGATCATGCGATTTAACGCCTTTATACTATTTTGTGTGGGCTATGTTAAGGCTCATGTCTTAACATAGCCCAGGACAAGCCTGGAAGCCAATATTGAGGAATTCATTTGTGAGATACCGACCGGTATGTTATAGAGAGTATTCCAAAATTGCATGCTGCATATGAACCATTTGAGGCGTAGACGCCTGTCATCATTTACATGAAATCATCTCTAAACATTTAACTATATAGATCGACTCACATAAAGATTTCATACATTTATATGAATTTTATGTGTTTTTTTTTAATAACAACCGAAAGCTTTTAAAAAAACAACTTTTACAATGACAAGAAAATGTGGCCGGAAAAGTTAATGACAAGTAATATTTGTTTGGTTGTAAGAAATGTATAAAAATGCAGTTCTGAATAAATTTGCTATTTATTTACTTGGTAAAATAAGCAAATTTTAAAATTTTACCTTCTATTTAAAGTTTTTTTAAAGAACAAAATATAAGGAAAATTTTCCGATTTTATCAAGTGTTTGCTGCGCCAATGTTAGAAAATTGAAAGTTAGAATTGTGTACAGGAAAACTCAAATAAGATCTTCTACATTTATGATTTTACGGCAGTTTGGTAAATGGAAAGTTTTTTTTTTAGATAACTTATGTTACACACTGTAACATATCAACACAGCTAAAACAGAATGCTGTGTGTGTTAGAAACAATTGTTTGGTGTAATGGGCATCTATGCCATACATGCATGTATATTATAGTCCACAGAGACCTAGAACTAGCCCAAACCTACCCCAATGCAGTGTCATTTAACATTACGATGTGCTAGGGGTGGACTATATAACCCACCTTTGCATTACTTCGGACTAACCCAAAAACTACTCTATGTAACTACTTCATGGAACAGGGCAGGGAGTAATTTTAAAGCGACGGAGTAATCGTCAATACGAGGAAAAGCAAGAACACTTGTCATATAGCTAAAGCCACTGTTTTCAATAAAGCGATCCACGGCTGCCTTACAGAGAACAATGCTTGTTCTCTAGTCTCAGTCTATTTCAGCTACAGTGGATCACGTAGTCCAATACTGTCGTTGTCTTATTCGTATTTACAACAAGCCAATATAAAACATATGGTACGTGTTGTCACATTTTACCATTTTCGCCATGAGAATGACACTCATAATGAGGCCAATTATCAGCAGGGTTCCGATCCATACGACTTTTATGTGCATAGTGATGTGTATGTGAACTTGTGTGTTTATGTGCATGTATTCGCATTAGATTCCTATCATTTTATTTATTGTAATTTTTAGTTAGTCTCCTATTTTTTTTATTTAAGGTCACCTTAAAACAACAGTAACTTTCAACAAATTCAAATAAATCTAATTTTAAGAGTTTTTTCTTCGCATTTTGTTCGTTTTACTGATGTGAATATGCGTGTACCTTCATTTATAAAAGAAAAAATAACTTTTTTTTCGTAAATTTTATTACACAAGAATTTAATGTTAAAAAGAACGATGCTGTAATTCAATTAGTTTAAGACTTTTCACATGATAATGTCTAGAACGTGATTGCGAAAAAAACACGCTGAGTACCTGCTTAATAAGAACAGACTGACACATGGTTGAAGTGCATAGTATTTTAATAAGAAAGTCTAAGACGAAAAAAAAGTTTTATAAATTATTCAATTTTATAAACGAGAAGAAGCTTCATGATGTTTTCTATTTTGAATACAACAATTACAGTGTTGGTGAGACATTTCATATAAAGTATGTACGAGTACATTCGAACAAGGTGTCATTTTTGTGGAAGAAAAGAATTCACCATTAGTTTAAAGAAATTTCCATTTTGTATATTTTATAATCTGAAAAAAAAAAATTAAATAATTCTTCTAGTTTTTTGACCCCTTTTTATATTAATTATAAACAAAAACCAATTTTCGTGAAGAAGCTACACAAACAAGTAGCAAAATAACGAATAAAAATAAATATTACATATATAAAAAGGATCTGCAGCTTAAATAATTAGTGTAATTAATAAAAAAAAATTAAAATCAATAAAATTTTTATATAAAAGAAAAGGTTATTAAATTTTTAAACCCCATGGTTTTGTATTAAATTTCTAATACATATTATATTATAATATTTAGTAACATTTGTCACAATATTGGTAATATATTTACATACGAAGGAGAATTAATAAAATAACATATATGTACATATGTAGGTCTCAAAAGAAATACCTCTTTATGAATCTTTGGTAATCCATATAAACCAAGGGCAATCGCTGTATTCGTTTCATGTTTAATTTTCTCAGTAGATGTTACAACTTGTTTTTTAATTAGTTTCTCAACTATGTCGTTGTTAATCTTCTGTAATTTATTTGTCGGATCTCTATTTATCAATTGATAAATATCTCCTATAATATTATTAATACTCAAATCCGTTCTCCTTTAAGAAAATATTAACCTTACTTCCTATGTCTAATATAAAGTTATCTCTATTTGTTAATCTAATCTTATTTAAGTGATTATCAATGACTGTCGTCAGTTTATTATCACATAATATAATATTATTATTTTTTTTTTTTTAAAAGATAAGAAAATGCGTTACGCAGTTAACATGGACCGTCGTCCAAGTTGTATGCCGGACTTCTATATTCGGTTACCGGCTAAAAGCCCACCTTTACAAGATGGGAATACATATACATACATATAATTTATTTCCTGATGATGTTAACAAACTGTTAACGAAGTATCGAATTAAAAAAAAAAAATTTATTTTTATTATTTAATTTTATCCTACTAATGGTAATATTTTATCCAAATTTATAATGCTTTAAAAACCCAAAGCGATATATAATCCCAGATATAATCAAAGATATGTATCTACTATCCTCAAGCACTGTAGAATTTAAAATAAAAATTTTTTGCGCTCTTAAGTATAACATCTATATGAAGAACTTAAACATGTTAAAAATCACTTTTTATAGTACGGCAGTACGTCTTGCCAATACTTTAATCACCATATAAAATGCTTTGCCAACGTTGCTCCGTATGCAATTTTCTGCCTGTGTTATTTTCTTACCAAAAGTGTTGCTTATGTTCTGAGCAGTACTGTTTAATGATTGCTTGTGATTACTGCCTAATTTTGCTAATATAGATTTTTTTTTCAATTCAATGTGCGTTTAATTTTATTTAAAATGACTTTTTGCAATTATTTCACACGTTTATGGTCAATGCAACTGTTTATGGCGAGAAATGTATTCGAAACTGGTTTAATAAATATTCGCTTATTACGAAAATAATGCACAAAATCCACAAAAAAAATTTACTAAAGGTTAGAAGAACAGCATTTGAATTGTGAAGTTAATCTGTGTCAGCACAAAAAAAAAATTAAATTAGTGTATATATGTATATGGATATGCATGTGTGTGAATGCTTTTTCCGAAGTTGAAAAAAGACAGGTTGCAATATTCGTAGTCATCCAGCAACCATGCAACGTAATTTTTAGATGCGAAAAAAAAAACTATTTTTTTTTCTTTTCAGTTTAACAGTTTGAAGTAGAGATGGGTGCGTGTCGTGTTATCGTATAAAAAGAAATAACTTGGAAAAATTAAACTTTAACAAAATAAATTCGTAAGCAATTTTATGGTAAATAATTGCGCACATTTAACTCAAATGATTTATTTAAAAATTAGACAATTATTAAAATCATTATTTTTTTAATTTTTTTACCTATTTTTATATTAATAACACTAATTATATAAGCTTAAGGTCTTTTCAATATATTTAATATTTATTTCAATTCTATATTTTACCTACTCCTTTGTGTAGCTTCTTCAGGAAAATTGGTTTTTTACTTTATATAAAAAAAAAAAAAAAAAATAAAAACTTCCTGAAGATGTTAACCGAAGGTTAACGAAATATCGAAAATAATTATAAAAATAACAAATAAAAAGAGAAAAAACCTTAAAGCTTAAAAAAATAGATTGTTAAAATAATAAAAAAATACAAATAATTAAAATTATTAAAAAAATTAAAAAATTAAAAAAATAAAAATTAAAAAAATAAAAAAATTAAAAAAATAAAAATTAAAATAATAAAAAAATTAAAATTATTAAAAAAATAATTAAAATAATTAAAAAAATTGATTGTTAAAATAATAAAAAAGGCTAAAAAAAGTATTAAGAAAAATAATCAAAATAAACTTTATTTTCTAATTATTTGAAAACTAAAATGAAGAACGGCAACTCTGTACTAATTTGTTCGTCGTGCGTCGGCGTATGGAATAGAAATAAATCTATCGCAGAGTTCGTCGCGCACGATGAATTTCGTTCGACGGTGGTGTTGGGGTTAATTTTCGTATGCGCAAATGTATTTCATTTCTGATGACGAAAGTTCGCAATGAAAAATTCGTCGTTCGTCCCAATTGTGTTGCCAGCATTAATCTTAAACGAATATCGCACCAGATGATTGAGCGCAAATCTGGATAACTAACTGTTTCTCAACAAAAATATGTATATAAAATCATAAATAGGACATGCATACATACATACATACACACGAGTATACAATAGTAAGCCTTGGATGAAACCAGAGCTGTTAAATTTCGATTACGATTAGGAATCTATTAGATTACATTTTGAAAAGAATTGTACTAATTATATAATTCTCTTTTAAAGATTTCTGATTACTAATTTATTACGATTACTACTAATAGAAAAGTAATCTGGATTACTGGAAATTATGGTAAAATAATGGGAAAGGTCCACAAGGGGGTGGCCAGTGCCCGCAGCAAAAATTGATTATCAAATAACTGCGTCATTTGTGACGAATTTTCAAATATTTTTTTTTTGGTATTTCGTCACCGTGAGTTTTCGTTATTAACTTTTCTTTCCACTTCAAGCCAAAAAAGGCCCGACTACCAGTAACGTTTTTTGCCGTGTTTGTCACTACAATTGTCAATGGTCAAATTCCATGCAATAAGTGTGAAATTCACATCTAATGCAATAAACTTCATAAATAATCAAAAATAATTAAAAGTAATCTTTGAAAGTAATCAAATTCTGTTTTGATTACTTTTGATTCTTTTTGATTATTTTGTTGTAATTTCAAATAATTCAGATTACTTTTGAATTCATTAGTAATCGTGAAAAACTGAATATAATCGTAATTTAATCATGACTTCACCCTTCAGAAAAATGTAATCAAATTAGTAATTAATACGATTACTAATCATTACTTAACATCTATGGATGAAACGCTAAAATAGTAGAACAAACATATATGTCTTTGAATATAAAAGAAACATACTTTTTATTATTGGATTTGATATCGTACACGTTGTTTCGTGTTGTGTTGTGTTGGAAAAATATTTAGCGAGCGTGTCATTTTGATATTCGTATTCGTGTTAGAAAAATTCGACACGCGCCTATCTCTAGTTTAAACAAATCGTTCAGTTTTAATTAAAAATATTTCAATTCTAGTTTATTATTATAATGATTCAGCAATAAATGACCACATTTGAAAGAATTTTAATTCGTTTTTAAATAATAAAGTAAAGCTGACGTTGGCTGAAACAGTTAGAAACAGTTAGCGCATTGACACTATAGCCAACAATTGTATGTCTGCTATCAAAAATTAGTGCCTGTGATAATGTGCAATACAACACCCTCACAGCGTCGGTTATTATGTAATGAAAACGTTCGCAAAGTACAACAATAAACAAAATATCTCTATTGTAGATTACATCTCTCTTTACAGATTAAACAAATTCACAACCGCAGAATTGTGTAAGGCCCAGAACAGACAGTGAACGCAATTGCAACAAAACTCTTTTGAAGTTATTGGTTTGACAGCAGTTTCAATCGTTTTCCAGTCATTTTTGGTATTGATGGCTGAGTTGTTACTGTGTTGGAACTGCCATCAGAGGGACACCAGTTCGATTCCCAGGCCGGTGATTCAAAAATTTTCCTGTGCTACAGCACCCGCCTTGATCGGTATTTGAGCAATCAGATGTCGGCGAAGTAAAATAATAAATAAAATGTTTCCTCTAAATTTAAAAATAATGCGTCAAAATTATTATCAGAGACGCCACAACATTGTGATAATTAACACGCAACTACACACTTGTGAAAAAATGAGGCTCTATTTTAGAATCGAAAACGCGAGTTTTTCGCATGACGGTTTCAATGCAACTGATTTGCAATGCGTTTTAAACCGGTATCAAAATGGTCGTTTGGTCATGTACGGTCTCTCAAAGCAGTCTGTGGCATAAATTCAAATGGAACTCAAAAGTAAATAAGAGTTGCTGTTTCATTAGAGTGGCATTTCACCGACTGTTCTGGGCTTTAAAATAAAGCTGTATTCCTTTCCAACTTAGTTAGAGTTACAATACTACCCGAAAAATATCAGAGATTACAATGCCAAATATTTACTGACTTAAAAGTGATTTGCAATAAAGAATTTTTTGATTAAAAACTTTCGGAATAAGTACGTCTACTTTTCGTTTCGTTTTTTGGTTGGAATAGACTACCCGCTATATAGAGGAGTTTGTTGTCACTTTTGAGATGTGAAGATTCAAATCGAAAGTCCTTAACCCCTACTCCCTCTACCCTTACCCTTACAAAATCTTATTTCCTGGTTCCAACACAATGCACTGCATATGTAGGGCTTATGCGCCGTCAAAAACAAAAAAAAAATAGGTAGAGTGCTATATACGGCTGTGCCGATACTTTTGGCTGGCCCACCTTATATATTAATATATAATTTCTAGAAGTACCGGATTTTTACCTAATTTGTGGATCTGTCTCTCAGACCACTATATAACTTCAAATAGCTAACAACTCAACGTGTAAAGCAAATTTCACCGAAATCGGTTCAACATTTAAGTGAACCGAAATTCGCCCTATTTTTCAGAACCGGTTATATGGACCAAAACTTTGCAGTCCGAAATGTTTATATGTAATTGAACAAACGTACTAAATTTCATTGAAATCGATTAAGCCCTTTTAGCTTATAAATTGACCGCAACGCCACCTAGCGGATCCAAATTTCAGTAAGCACTTCATCCAGTTACATAACTAGACTAAATTTCATCAAAATCGATCGAGCCGTTTCGAAGTTATTAAAAGTTTTTGTACTAAAATTAAAACTAAAAAACCGAGGTGGTCGTGCTTCATCGACTGGAGCGTGGACACTATTGAAGTGATTCGCCTGAATTTAAATAATAAGCGATTCAGGTCTCTACTACTGACTGATTGCCACCAAAACGAATTCTATGCGGTGTTCAATTTTGGCCCGAAAGTTGATTTCAACGATCACACGGACAGAAGAACTTCACACATTTCAGAAAATAGATAAATTTCTTTCAGAAATGAATATTAAAGAAATTACTCGTATACATCGAATGACAAACTTATGCTCATACATATATACCCATTACACTTACTGGGAAGGGTATAATAATAATGACTTGTGATTGAAAACAAAAAATATTTCATCAAATGCGTAATTAAGTCGTGGAAGTTTCCAACAAGAATTTTATGTGAATTACGAAAATTGGTTTTCAAGCAATTTCCTGAATTTTCGGAAGTCTAAAAATTCTCAATTCGTATATTGGGCGACTTTAAATTAAATGCAAATTTTTTGTAAAAGGTACTTTTATTTTAAATTTAAAATTTTTTTATTCAGTGTATTTAACTTAATTGTATTTAACTTGATTATTTTGTTTGTGGATTTAATGATTTGAACAGCAGTGTAGCATTTGCACAGAGCTTTTTAAGCGTATGTTTATGTAGTCCTTGCACAAATGTACTCGTAAATACATACGTATGTATGTATGTATGTATAATAATGTGTATATAAATATTATTTTACTTTTCGCTATAAATTTGTGATAAAAGCAAATGACCATTTTATTTTACAAAAACTTAACAAACAACTAAAATTTAGTGAACAACGAAAAGCAAATAATTCCTAATTTTGTTCCTACAGTGAGTGAGTGTCCTTTATTAAATCACACAGTTTTATTTATTCTAACTTTTTTTGCTGTCGCATATTTTATTTAACAAATACCACACATGCTCTATATTGCCCATTACAATAACGATGATGACTGTGGTTATAGTGGCGTGAGGCTTTGATTTGCAAAATGTTTCATGTGCCACTAGCACAGTGATGTTAACCGTATGGTAATTACCGTATTTTACGTTAAATGTTTCTTTTGCATAATTTGTCTACACATGTTGTACATACATATTTCTCATAAAAGCAAATCATAAAAAGTACGGTGATTGCAACTAAGCAAAATTAGTCCAATTGTATTTAAATTTTTTATTTATATTCTGCCACAATTGGCTAAATAATACATTTACTCCACGATCGCAAAGGCAACTTTAATTGCAAAAATTTTGTATCAATTAAACTTGCTATTATTTATGCCCAGACACGAAAACTTTTTTCGTCTTATCTTTGGCTTTAATTTTTATCGTGGAATTCAATAAAAAATTGAAATTGTTCAATTAAGAAAGCAGTACTAATTTTTTTTAACACTTCTTAATATTTTAAAGAAATGCTTACTTTTCTATCACTTATATCGGGTATGTTTATTAAACCGAAACAACTAATTAAAGAAAATGTCAAATATTACATGGCCAATGAATCTGCCAATACCTGAGAGCGCTTGTTAAAAACTGTACCCAGGTGAACAAAAAGTTGGTGCTCAAAATTAGCACAACTTGAAAAAATACTTGTTGGAGTCCTGACGGATCAAGTCGTAAACGGTACGTGAGAAGAGAAGAAATAAAATGCCTACTGCCAAGAGGCAGTATGGTAAAATCTGAAACACAACCCTTAAACATTGGTAAACATTGGGGAGTATCGTGCTCGCCAAAGAAAGAAGGAAGCACCAACAGAAACATCAACAGCCACCCAGTAATAACAATTAATGAAGAAGAAGCCAAGAAGGGGAGGATTTAAATGGGAAAAATCGATTTTTCTGCACCAAATCAACTCTGATTCACTTCCAAACTGGCAACAGGCGCCGTGTATGTGATGATGATGCCCTGATGAATAGATGCCCTTGATAAACTCTTACATTTTAAAAAGATGAACACAACTTGCGACAAGTAAGAAAAGAATAATGAATATTAACAATTTAATTCACTATCTGTTCATAGAATCCTACGGATAATAATCGTTCGACATTTATTATGAAAACAACAATAAAAAAACTCAAATTTTAAATTTTTAATTTTAGTTTAAAATTATAGAGAAAAAAGAATTTTAAAATAGAAATTTCAAATTTAATTTAATATAGAACAATTTCAAAAATTGCAAGTATTGTATTTAATTTTCTGTAAAACCAATGAACTTTAACTGTTTTTATTAATTTAAATAAACGATCCCTTGAAAAAGTAGACGAAAGATCTACGAAATGTCGGCAAAAATTGTAAATTAAAAATTGTTTTATTTATATGGAAAAATTTCTGGTCAATTATGAGAAAGGCAAAGAATATAAGTAACGAATTTAATGACCATACGGAGATTCAATAATCAAATTATTTTTGTTTTCAATATAAATGGCCGAAGAATTATTTTCACTTGGCTCCTATGAACAGGCAATCAGTCGTACTCGTAGGCCTATAAGCGAAATTATAGCTCGAGGCAAAATTTTTAATTTTTTTTACTAACAAAACGAGAAAAAATAAAGGATTTTTTTCATAATTTAAGGTGAAAAGAAAAAATTTTGTAAAAATAAATAGAACAAAAGTAACTTGTGGTAAAAAAATTGTTCTCTTTGTCCCTTTATATTTTGGAATTAAAATGAATAATAAATCAGACTTAGCGAGCTTCAAACAAGGAGCTCTAAGCCGAAGTTAACACAAAAAAATATTGGCCCTTATTATAAGCTCTGTTCGATATTCGACTGTGGTCGAATGGGTGTATCAAACGAATTTCCATTTGATATTATGATGCGCATTCGATATCTATAGCGTTAATTTGAATTATAAATTTTTGGGGACCTATTTTTTAATGATTTAATATTATAAATGTGAAAGTTTGTATGTTTGGAGGTTTGTTACTCGTATTTTAAAATCGTGTTTGTAGATTTCGATAAAATTTAGTATCTATAAAACTTACAGTCAGATCGTAGACATTCGTGAACCGATTTGGCAAATTTTCATTTAATTTAATTTTAAAATTTTAAATAATTTAACGTTAAACAATAAGTTAATAATATTGTTTAACTCAACAAAAATAATACAACGGTCACAAAAATATTACATTTTAAACAATTTTTAAACATCACGATACGCATCGAATGCAAAATTCTGTTCGCTAAAATTTGCGATGCACAACGAAAATTTCGACAAAATGGCCAATTCAATTTAACTTTCGCTATTCGATGTTCGATAGTCAGGGTCATTCTTTCATTATAGCGGCAATTATGTTTCCCTTTTTATTCCCCTCACCGTATTCTTCTAGAAACTCAAGTATTGTGCAACTATAATTGTTTTGTATGATCGAGAGCTAAGTTTAAATATTACAAAAATACATACATAGATTTTAGTGAAAGTAATCATTTAAAATACTTTATTTTATTATTATTACGTACTTGTTTTGTTAAGTTTCTATTATTTTTTAAATAAATATATTTAATTACAAAAATTTATATATCTGTTCATGGCTGTACATAAATTCAAATAAAAGATTTAACATCACTGCACTGGCACATTACCACCACTCACGGCATAATAATTCTATTTAAAGTATTTTCGTTGACATAAATTACACGCTCATAATTAATAAAGTGAAAAGTATTTTTTTTCTATAGTTGTATTTACTATTAAATAGTTCTTTGTAAAAGTTATAATGACACAGATTTTGTGTTTTATTGCAGGGAATATTTCTTTTCATTCAATTTCGCACAGGACAGTTACGTTTTTTTCACAATAAAAGGCATCCGTGAAGCTTGCAGCTAAATTTATCACAAATGCCTATACAAAATCGATCTGACAAGAAATTGCGGAGTAACTAAACAAACACTTTTTTCACTAATTCTCGAATTATTTTACAGATTAAATCAGTGAATATTTAAAATCGATTTAACAAAAATGCTTTTGAGTTATGGGAAGAAAGTGAGTTTTTCGAAAATATTCTTCAACGATATCTCTCATACGAATCACCCAATTTTATTCAAGTTATGCTGGCAGCAGTCGACAGCTATTTTTGAGGTTAACAACTGATCAAAGTTAGAATTCGTGATATTTATTTGAACTATAATTATTACAAATGAATGAATGAAAATTTGGTTGTGTTTAAGTTTATACATATATGTATGTAATAATAAGAAAAATTATTTGCTCTTTTGCCTTTATTCTAAAAATCAAAAGTAATTTTTCATACTATTGTGATAAATTAACTATGAACTTAAACACAACGAAATTTTCATTCGTGCATTTGTAATATTGCGAAATATTTAATATCATTCGAATATAGCAAATTTGTTTTCTATCTGTCCGTTGAACCGATCTTTGAACTTGATCGTTGCCACGTCTCTGATGTTATTTTTTTTTTAGCTAAAATGAAAGCATTTTTTTATTTATTTATTTTTTTTGTAACTTTTTTATAAAGCGGACAAAGACTGCCTAGAACTATGCCATCGATCAATTTCAGCATAATTTATGGGGCAGTCATTGAAAATTTGACATTTCGGATGTGCTCCACCCAGAGAAGACATGGCAAACATTTGAACGATATTACATTCCGCACATAATGGTCTCAAAGGAATGAAAACTTTCAAACAAAACTTTGTTTTATTTAAATTTAATTATAGCAAGCGCTTAATGAAAGACCCTATATTTTCACTTTATAGTTTTTTTTTAATGTGCTCTAGAAAAGGTTTATAGCGGAACAATAAAGTGCTAAAATTTTAAATGAATATGGCTAAATCGGACAATAAATGCAATCATTAGTGTGCTATTGCCTGGTTCCTTTCTGCACTTCTAAAGTTAATATATTTTTATTAGAAACCCGGTGCGCTTCGCTACACCTATTTAAATTAAAATAAGTTCAATATAAAGCATATGTTCATGTTTATTTTTCTGAAATAAATGTTGACCTTCTGTGATTATGACGTTATCAGCCAAAATACATCATAATCAATCAAAAAGTCGAATTTGGATTTTTTTGGGTTTAAGCCCACTTGTCCAGTCCCTCCCAGATCTAGACTGATGATTTTTTTTAATTACAAAATCATTTCTATCAAATTTGGAAGATTTTGCTTTAACAGTTTTCAAGATATACAGAAATCAATATTTTGTTTGTATGGTAGGTACCACGCCTACTCGTACAATTCCGCACACTTTTACCACTGATGGATTTATTTTAACTACAAACTCATTTGGATCATATTCAGAAACTTTCACTTCAACCGTTATACAAAAATAAATATTTACTTTGTATGGGCGTGGCAATGCCTAGTCGGTATTTTTGAAATTTATATAGCCTATAGTTCCTTCCCGAATTCTTTGTATAAGTTGTTGTCGGAAGGTTTCAGTGGCGAAGGCAGAGTCACAGGTCACTGAACAGTAACGGTTTCAACTGTAACCAATCCACAAGCACATCAGAACGCCCTCCTTCGTCGGTATTGTGTAGCACCGGCAAAGTAAAATAATTAATAATAATGTCTACTAAAGAATGATGCTTCAAAATGTACTACGTCTCCTTGATATCAGAGGCGCTGACACACTGCTATAAACGAGAAACATACAAAAGCAGAGGCATGATAGTGAAGCTTCACCACCTGTCATCGCTCTCACTATCCCTTTCCTCTAGTTCCAGCACAATGCATAGCATGTGTAGGAGTCATCTCCAGAGTGCTGGTGCGAAATATTCTATTTGAAGCCTTTTATATTTTGAATTTGTTATTCAGCAATACGCTCTTTTATTCGCCCCTTTCGAATCGATTTGAAATTATTTACATCGCAGAAATACGTTTTTAAAATTCAGTGACTATTTCATGTTCATCATTTTCCATTAACTTTAATGAGTTGTGATCTCTCAAATAAATGGACGATTGCTCGTTCAATTGATTTTGCGTTGCGGCAGGTTGTATGGGTGTGTTTCTCCTGACAGCAACATAATCAATTTCATGGTACTGGTAGGTTTTCAGTTAATACGATTTCGAGCTATAAAATGTTAGGAGTTTAAAGTTCTCCAACAATCAGAAACTGCTTGAAAACTTCTCATATTAAATTTAGATAGAAAACATTTCAGGGGTCATTCACACTTTTCAAATGTTTGTTTCCCATTGAACGAAATATTTTTCAGTGGAAATAAATAATTAATCATCGTGCAACAGTTACAATTAAATGAGTTGGCAAATGAAAAGTATTTTTCATTGTTATTTTTACAAAGTTTTTCTGTTGCCTTTGAGACGATTTTTATTCGTCTGTACCTGCACGAGTAGTACGTCAGCATAAACGGGTAATTTAATTGTTGCACAAGAATCATCATACGAGCGAAGCTTTTTTAAAAAAAAAAACATTTATTTAATAAAAAAAAACAGTTGCAACAGTACACGGCAGCATGTTGCTGCAACTGCAACATGCGTAATATTCAACTTAATTATAAATATCACAGAATGACAGAAAATGTATGAGGAAAATTTTTAATTACAAAAATGCAATTCAATTGTTTTAATTTACTCGTACTACAGCAGTCGTTTGTCCAGCCATCCATCCATCCGTCCATCCGTCCGTCCGTCCGCCCAATTATGATGGCTTGTCTCTTTTTAACAGTCTACCAACGTGCATGCATGCTTGAATGACGAAATTTATGAAAATTCTTTTAATTAATGTTGAAAGCTATTTTGCAAAATATTTCAAGCAGTGCTGCCAAGTTGTCAATACTTGAGCAAAAATTAACGTTTCTATGAGTTTGCAATTGCAGCAGGATAACATCTGCGAGAGTAGCACAAACGCCAACTAAAGGGTGGTCCAAACAAAACGCACGATGTTCATAAAGCTTTCAGAGAATTATCTTAATATTTTTTATTATGATGGAAGGATATATGACAATTCGTGTGAAAGAAAATATCGACCACCGGGTAGAGGTGTGCCACCGAGGCATATTTTCAATGACTCCTAGACATAATTGAGGTTCAATGTCGTTAATGTACCGAATTATCTCTACCTTTAGTTTTTGAATTGTTCTTGACTTATTGACGTTCACGTTTTCTTTTAATTGTACCCAAAGAAAGAAGTCCAACGGTGTCAAATCAAATGATTGTGAGTCCAATTAACATCGTCACGAATCATTTTTATTTTTATACCAGCACTCAGGCGATGACCTCTAAACATACAATGCATTGTGCTGCAACTAGAGGAAATGGATAATTAGAGGATTGACAGAAGGTGAAGCTTCACATGCAGTGTTGAAGCGTCTCTGATGTCAAGGACACGTATTAAATTTTGAAGCTTCGTTTTTAGTAGACATTTTTTAGACGAAGTAGGGGGCTTGATGTGTCTGTGGATTGGTATCAATTGAAGCCAGTACTGTTAAGTGAACAGTGAGTATGTCTTCGCTACTGAAACCTTCCGACAACAACTGACACAAAGACACACTAATAGACATCAGAAAAACTGCGAAATGTTTTTACAACTCAGTCTGAAACTAGCGCCGCACCGAGGACTTTTTCGCTTTGTAGTCAACGTACCTCAGCCATCGCCAGATATTCCAGATATTGCAGTGGCAAAGAACGAACGGCAGACTAAAGATCAAAGCTGACACCGTAAACGATGAACTACCAAATAGTTTTAAATAAATGATTTAATAGCTGTTCGCACAAGATTGCAGTGCCAGCTTTGTATTTCTTAAGAAACAAAATAATATTGCAAAAGCCTTCTTAAATTGTTATTAAGACCAACACGGCCTTAAAAGCGTTGCCTAACAAACTAATTGTCTTTGCCACAAATCTGTCCAAGATTTGTATTTTTATTTTTTTTTGTTGTTGTTGATTATTTGCAATGTGTTGCAACAACCTGCCAGCAATTCAAACTTTATAAATTACAAAAAATTAAAAAAAAAAACCCAAACAAACGAAAAACAACTTGTTTTTATTTTACAAATCACAGCTTAAAGCAAGAAAAGGTTACGCATGCGCATCAAAAACACTGGTAATGAGCTGTGCAAAACCTACATACACATGAGTTTATTTTGATTTTTCTTTTACTTTTCCACATACATCAGCATGAGTATGAGTAAAACAAATGAATGCAAACAGAACTGCAACCTACATTAAACCAAAAAATGTGCTAAATGTGCATTAAACCCCAAAATACGTTACAATTATTCACTTGGTTTCTCAAAGTAAATTTTTTCTAACAACAACAACAACAACAGCAATTTAAAATCACAACAAAATTCCACTTTATGAAATATAGAAAAAAATAAATAAAATAAATATTAAACCAGCCAATAAATGAATGTAATACGGCGACGACTATACAAGTGTGGAAATTTGGTAAAACGTTTCATTGGATGTGTACAAAAAAAAAATACTAAAATGCTCTAATGAGTCTCAGTTTGCAATATGGTTCCACGAGAACTACCTACTACTGCTGTTGCCTAAAGAGCATCAGGAGTAGTTGTAGTTGATTTTCAATGACATGCACATGTTAAGTGTCTGGAGTAACTTACATTGTCTGGGGTATAATAAGCCACTAATAGTGGTGACTATGTCAACATAATAAATCGTTGCAGTTTTACTTTTGTCATTTCCTGCAGGGCAGATATACTTTGACTTACGTATGGATGTATGCATATGTATGTATTTGTATATCGGGTGTTTTTTTTTTGTTTTTTGTTTTTAACTGCATGAGAACTTAATATGACAACAGAAGATGGAAATATGATTGGAATGCAATTGTTCTTTTTTTTTCTTATAATCTGGCATGGGGCTGAAGTATCGTAGTGCCGCCATGTAAGGGCAGAAAATATAGAGGCAATTGACGGTAATCGCCAATTTGGATTTGGGAAGGTTTAAAAGTTGAAAAAATAAGATCAGCAGAGGGCGTAGAAAAATTTATATCTGCCCAGAAACTATCAAATTGATTTTAACCTTTATGTCAACAGCAGAAAAATTATACGTACGTCAACAGCAGCATACCCAGGTATGCACATACAGTTTATTTGGAAATTGTTTGCGTTTTAAAGATTCTTTGTTGCTAAGTGTGTTTGTTTTACGTTGGCTACTGTGTTTTTGAATATTTTGATAACTGTTTTTGTTTTTGCTTGTGAGTTTTGTTTTTTGCATTGACCATTAGACAGGTTATCATTCAAATAAGTTCTAATAAGATTTTCAGTCGTTACTTTTAGCTGGTGATATATGTAGGTGCATAGTTTTCGCGCAATAAAAAAATTTATATACCCAAAAATTACAGACGGTGACTGGCTAACTCGACGACAATTTAGTACACTGTGTTATGAAGACAGAGAAGAATACATTCGTCAGAGATTAGAGGAATTAGTAGCAGAATATAGTGATGATGAGCCATTAGCATCTGAGGAAATTCTGGATGATAATGAAATTAATACGACTTCAGATTACTCTGAAGTAGAGCCAATTCAATTACCAGAATATGACCCGGAAGATGAAAGTGAATCTGATGAAGAACTTGGTGATACCAAAGATTTGTGGAAAATGACCTCACATCCATTGTACCGTGCTTCTATGAGTGTAAGAATATTTTGGCAAATAAGTCGTTTTATACGTTTTGATAACGGAAATACGCGCCAGCAACGCAAGCAAACCGACAAGCAGCAGCGATATCAGACTTTTTTTTGATGCTGAACAGCAATTTACACACCAATTATGTTGCAGGCGCTAACGCCACTGTTGCTGAGCAATTGTTTGCAAAATAAAATTTTGTTTGAATTTATATCAAAATATTTGCATGTTTTTTCCTATACATACCCAGGTATGCAGCTGTTGACGTAAAGGGTATATATCGAAATATGACCATATATCTAGTCCAAGTTGTCCAATTCCACTCAGATCTGTGTATATAATGTAAAACACTTTTTTTTAGGATATCATGAAATCTCAGATAATTCTGATAACTACTTTCGAAGATATATCGATTTTAAAAGGCAAAACATACCCGGGTATGTTGCTGTTGACATAAAGGTTAAAGAATAATACCAGGGGTGGGTGTAGGGTCAACATATGCCTCTCCAAAACTATCTAAACGATTTTGCAGACCTTTAAAACATGGATCTGAACACATATAAGAGATGTAAATATTTAAAGAAAATTAAACTAAAAGGGGCGTAAAGGCAAATACAGGATGGCGCAGAATGAGCTATTTGGTTTGAGCTCTTTATAACTTTTTTAATTATTATTTTTTCTTTGTTTTTTTTTCAGCATTTTGTGAAGAAGACTTGAGGAATTAATTATGAATCGTTAGACGATCGAACACAGCACATACTGCAGGTGCCACAAAGGCTTTGTTAGGGGACATATTCGGCGAACGCATTATTTAGCGCACAAGCGATTTTAACTGGCCTCCACGTTCAACAGATTTAACATCTTCTGACAGTTTTCGTTGGGGATATTTGAAAGAAGGAGTGTACGTTAACAAACCAAGAACCATACTCCAACTAAAAACCAACATTCGAAATGAAATAATGGCCAATACACCGGAAATTTTGCGAAAACTTATGGAAAATATGCTAAAAAGAGCACGTATGTATGTGCGCGAAGCAGAAAATGGACATCACTTACAGGATATCAGTTTTCAAAGGTAATTGCAAATAATTCCCCAATAATATACCGTATTTAAAAAAAATAATAAATTATAATAATCGAATAAATAAAAAAGTAATAAACCATTTAAACCATATAGCTCATTCTGCGCCACCCTGTATATGCCTTTACGAAACTAAAACGTAGATTGAGCTGCATACAGAAGAACACAGGCAAATTTTTTTTGAATAAATAGGACCGGCCCGGCGGTGTTGGCTCGTGGCTCGGTGGTTTCCTAACAGAAACTACAAAACTGATTTTGCTGAAATTAAAGCATGGATCTGAATACAGAGGGCCTTATAGGATGTAAATATTTAAAGAAATTCGGACTGGAAGGGAGCGTAAGGGAAAATATAAAACTCCAAGAAACTATCTCTGTAAATAAAACATTAAATTATGTGCGTTGTTAAGCGCATTTAATAACTTGTTCGGTTTATTTTTTGAAGTATTGCGGGGTGGGTTTGAAGGAAAAAAAATGTTGGACGTTAGTAAAGCCACGGGAAAAAGCCAGTTTAAAACAAAATATGACTTAAAATTTGCAGTTTACTGAAGAACCGATACAATATTTTTTTTGACAATTCTCTCAGTAAATATATTGCAGTGTTGACAGCTAACACACAATACATACATTTGTTCCATGAAATTATACATTTAATATATGATATAGACTTGGTAACCGTCAGTAGGAAACTACTGCGTCATCGAGAGAGCAATCAGGCACAGCACAAGGCGTAATCTTTATTTCCAGCATTCTTGATCGATATCGATAGTTCTGAGGCAGCTAAAAAAAACACCCTATACACGCATACCCATGTGCACACACATATACATACATACTTTCATAATAAACCATAAAGTCTACAATAAAAGTTTTTTCAAAACAGCTTACAGTTCAATACGATTGTTTTACTTGTGGCTTAAAGTTGCTGGAAATTACAACAATCGAAACTTTGGATACGATATTTTTTTATTTCATTTTCATTCGTCTGTTACTTTTCTTTTGCAATTTTGCGAATCCAACAAGACTGCATTGCATTTGATTTAATTCAGTTTAGTTTGGCTTTTTTTTTCTTTATTTCAATTTTGCCTTCAAATGCAGAGAAAGTTTTCTCTGCCTTTGTTAATTCCCCTCTGTCCAAATTGTCTGCCTGTGTGTGTGTGTATGTGTGCGTTCACTAACGTTTAAATATTTATAGAGTATGAAGAAAACAAAAATAACAAAAAGTTATAATTATTATATGTTATTAAGCTGAAACACAAATGTTTTCTTATTTTCTTTTTAGCTAAAAAAAAACAAAGTTTTAGAAGAAAAATAATTTAATATTAATTCATATAAGATTCTGCTGACACGTGAATCAAGCCAATGCCATGGTAGTAGTTACACACAATATCATCGTTTATAATTAGAACTAGGGCGATATGTGATCGCCTTCGGAACTTCGACTTTCGCTTAGGATTAAAACTTTTACTTAAGTTAGTCTTCCGGCGCTCCTAGAATTTCACTTATCACCCCAACTGCTTCTAAAGGATGATTTTTAACCGTTTGGGTGTTTAAAAATCAAAAGAAAAACACAGTAAATTTACAAAAGTGAATGAAATATTTATTTGGACCGATAAATACCAGTCTGATACTATTTAAAGATTAGTGTAATGTAAATGTTGCTCGCGGCTATGCCATTGGTGTCATACTTTTACCAACGGTAATGTCGTCTTCCAGGGCCATTGCGATCCAATCGCATGATCATGGAGGTCAAAGGAGTGCTGCCAAATGTGAGATTGAATGCCCACCGAAATCACTTCTCAATGACACAGAAAAAAAATAAAAATTTAATTTACCCCAATTAAGCACTTGTTAAATAATATTTTTTCTTAATTAATCGGGCTGTTCTGTAAACCGAATCCGCAAAAATTTTTTGATTTTAAAACGAATACACATACTTAGGTGTTCTGTAAACCGAATTGGCATAATTTTACTCGGTTTAAAATCGAGTAGATAAGTCCGGTCAAAATTTCATTAAGTGTACTGTCTTCCTAATAAATAACTGATGCAAAATAAAAAAACAATTACCACTTCTTACTTGAAGTCTTTTTTTACTAAATTAAAACAAATTATATACTCTGTAATAGATTTTAATACAAAATAATCAATTTAAAAAACACTCCAATATTTCTCCATGTTCTTGTTAAAGTATGCAGATGAAGTAGATGGATGAATAAAAGCACATTTTTCACTAAATTCATTAGAGAAGATCATTAAAAAATCACTTTTAAATAAGAATAAACATTATTTTGAACAAATTTTCAGTAGCTTTATTGACGTTTCGCCGTATTGACATTTAAAAAATTATATTCGAAAGCAAGTTCGAATGTTGGAAGTCGTGTGATTTTTAGAACACCAAATTAACATTTATTCGGTTTTGAGAAATCACTCGTTTTTAAATCGTCTCGGTCTACAGAACACGGGAGATATTATTTAATCGAATTCACAATTATTTCAATTAATTTTATTATTCTCTCAAAACAGTGCCATCAAAATACTATAAATTGGCCAAATAAACTTAAACTGATCAGTCGAGAAGCAAATTATAATTCTTATTTGAGTAAAATACAGAAGTACAGAATGTAATTATTTTATTGTATTATTATTATTATCCTTAATTGTTATTGTTCATTAGTGAAATAAACGCATACACACATACACTATAATCACAGCATAATCAACTGCCAAGCTTTAAAAGAAAAGGTTCTGTGATTCACGGGGTTTGTTTCTTCTGTCGCTAATTCTTGTTTCGTTACGATGCAATAAAATTGTTAATTGATCCTACAATTTTCGTGATAGTTTGAATTTCTATTTGTTATTTTAATTGAATCTTTATATTTTTTAATTGAATCTCGATTTTAATTTTTTGTGTGATGTTCATGGTTTCGCGTGCCGTGGCAACGTCTTGTTGAAAGTACAATTCTTCCATTCGGTAATCATAGCACGCTACCTTGCTCATTTGACTACTAAATAGCGATTTTCATTGTTCTTGAAGAAGTACGGTCCAATTATGCCGCCGGCCCACAAATCGCAACAAAGAGTACAACTTTCAGGATGTATTGGATGCTTTTTTTATTGGACAGAATGGCACTTCGGTTTGTTGACGTGCACATTGAGCGAAAAGGAACTCCGTCTCTGAAAACAATTTTACAATTTTTCTAGGCCTGATTTGCAGGTCTTGTTCATAGTGCAATGCAAACTTTTTTTTTTACACTAAAAAATCAAATCAAATAGTAAAAGTGTCACCCGTTATGTATCTTAACCTATTGATCTCAAAATCAATGAATGTATAATACAGGCCTTGCTTCAATATTGTATGTAGAAAATTTGAATCCCTGCGTTCCCCTATTTGTTCAAAGTATTTGTATCAAAGTATCGATTAATAATAATAAGCTGGTTTAAATAGGAATAATATGTGAAAAATTTATGCTTGAAGTTGTCCAACTCTCAATTGTTATTTTTTACAATTTACACTGAAAAAAGTGCATATGAAAGCAAAATTTATGAAATTGTAACGCAATCCGGTATATTGGAAAGGTTTTGTAAAGAAAGAAGGTAACATCAGCACTTACCAGCTTTTTGCACCAACTTGGAAATTCTGCTGCTGCTTATTTGTGATATCCTGCAAAGAATTAAAAAAAAAAAAACGATATGAGAAAAGGAAACAATTTTAATTAACAAACTTGAACTGAGTAAGTGAATTGCAATTAATTACACAATATGACAGTGTTCTGCACAATAAGAAAAAAAAACATATTTTCTTCTAACACTCGCTTGTCTCATTTTATTTATGGATTCTACTTTTCTTCAACTTTATTTTTTGTTTTCTTTCATCATCCTTAATATTGGACTTTTTTTTTAAATAACACAAACTCTACGAAGCACTTGTAGCTTGTCTGTAGAAACACCCAGGCTCTAGGCGAGAATCGAACCCGCACCTCCATATTGATAAAACTAATGGCACACTGTAATAAAAAAAAATGTAATACGCTGAGCGAAAGTCCGTTGTCAGAATCGGTTATTGGAAGTACACAATCTTTTAAAAGGTAATCTGAACAAGAAAGTTTAACTGAACTTAATGAATTTGTAATTCTAATCAAAAAGTACCTCTGTTGTTTCGTAACAGAGTCACATTCCAAGTCAATATTTAAAATCATTTAAGTGTTTAACTCAGTATTTATTCATAAGTGCCTGAAATATCAACAATAAACCCTGGAATTGTGAGAAACCTCAACAAATTCATAAATTGTTCTTCTTAAGCTCATACCAGAAGGGAACTCAATGCTCAATTGAAGTTTGTACTGATTAATATCATATTTTTATTCCCTACTCCAATTACGCCCAAACAAATAATTATCATTATAATCATCTTTAGTTGGCACTTCTTATTTAATTATTCCATATACCCGCACACATAATGCAGATTTCATTAATAATTTTGCATTATCAAATTATTAAATCTGTATATATTTATATGAAAGTGAAAATGTATTCGTAGCTTTTAATTTAATGTGAAATTCTTCTTTTTAATCAAATATGGCCTCTATGGTCTATGGTATGGATTAAATAGAGAATAAATAAATGAAATGGAATGAAAACAAATTTTAAAGCAACAAATAATTAATAAATTTTCCATAATACTTAATACATAATACATGGTGCAAATTTAAAATAAAAATATTTAAATTAAAAAATATTTCGAAATAAATACACGGGAAAATACACGATTCATCTGCTATCAAAATACTCAGAAGCATCCTGCCACTGAATGAGCAAAACAAAATGTGAAAAGAAGAAAGCTTCGGATTTTCATTTAAGTACCACTTTGGGCCTTTTTAAAATCTTAAAAAAAGCAGATCGCCGAAGCAGAGTCAAATTTTTTTCAATCCCATTCTTTAATTTTCTAGTACAGTGTTACAAAATGATTTTGGAAAAAAAATTCTTTTATTGCTTATTTTTGCCATTTTTCGTTCCGTTTCCTCTAAAACTTGTATTTTTCTTTGCTTTTCATAAACTAAGCCAAGTTCATTAAAACGTCAGATGCATTTGCTGTATGAATTTTGTATGCGAGTTTGCTGCTGTTTGCTGCTAAATAAACTTTTCTAAAAGAAAATATGAAGATGAGAAATGAAAAATGAAAAATGAACCAACACAATAATAATTTGAGTGAAATGTTCATAAGGGTTACAAGGTGACCAGTAGTGCGATTAAGTAAGTTTTAACGATTCGACAATTGTTAAATTTGTCAACCTTTGAAGTTGGTTTCACTAACTTTTGTGCGATTATGTAACTTGATGTAAAGCCCGTATGAGACTACATTTATTTTTTATTAACAAATATAAAATTAATAGAAAGGGACAGCAACAGCCACAAAGAAAAAAAATTTAATATAATATTTACATTTTTAAGTGTTGCCTCCTTTTTTTTTTTTTTTCTTGGACCGGCACTCAGGGGATGACCCCTATACATGCGCAGCATTGTGCCGGAACTAGGAGCTAAGGTTTTGGGAGAAACCATAAAGAAAAATATATAAGTTTAAAAACTAATCTCAAAATCGCCGACATTGTGCATAAATCGCTAAGTTGTCAACATATAAAAGATTTTAAGTTCGAAACGTCAATTTTAAGTTGAAACTTTTAACATTTTTTTTGACAGTTACTCATTTTTAATCGATAACACTAGTTGAGGATTTGAAATTTTTGCATTTATCTTAATATGGTTGTACTCCTTGCATGGGGATTAATTTCCCCAATACAATATATTTGCGCTCTTCTCCAAAATTTCAACAAAGTAAAAAAAATGTAGTGTCATAAGAGCTTTAACGATTGAAGATAAACATTGACATCAAGTGGCATCTCTGTGGAAATATACGAAAAAAAACTAAGAGGGACATGTAGAAAACAAACAAATGCTTCGTGTTTAAAACGAAAAGGTAAAGTTTGTTATTCTTTTATTTAATTTATTATTTTATTTGTTCATTATATTTGACAAATGTAATTTAAATTATATATTTTCATACAAAATCTAAATTTTATGGGAAATTTGTTGTAAAGAAACAGGCATTTGATTGAACGTTATGAAATGTATGTTCAAAGTTGCAAAAACAACATTTATCGACAAAATAAACAGCATACAAATTATTGGCGCAGGATAACAGCTGTCTTAAAGCGATAGCGAATATCGTTAAAAGTTTTACTGATAATTTTTAATGATACGATTATCGTAATAAAAGTTAGTGATTCGCATTACAGAACATGGAATTATTAAATGTCAAATTTCTACTGTGATATTATTTTTCATATATTTTTATATTAGTGGTCTCGCCTTATGAAGAGATTCTCTGTTGTTATTAATACGAACAGCAATTGTTAGCAGACTTCACAGTATTAAGCGTAGCCTAAACAATTTTTGCTAATCCTTTTTAATTTAATATTTAATTTTCTATTTATCAATTTATATTTTATAAAAAAAAAACCTTCAATTCATAAATTTTTAATACGAACAATAACAACAACTGGCCACCTTAGACCTTTGCAAACTTTATAAGAACAATTCTTAGAATAAACTACCAATCTAGTGTGGTTCAAAGTGATAAGGTCACCCTATTGGTGTCCTCTCTATGTGCAAAAGTACAAAGAGTATTTTACATTCACAGTAAAAAAAAATTAATTAATTTTAATTAAAAAATTTTTTAAAATTCACCAGTAAACAAATTAGTAATCAATCAATTGAATTTTCATACTTAAATTAATTGAAATAATAGTTGATTAAATGTTAATTGAGGGTGGCGATGGCACGATGGATGGTAGTCTGCACGTTAACTACGAATCCAAAAACAGACCTGGGATCAACCCAAAAATTTTAAAATAAAAATAAACATCTCGCATTTTTCTGATGTTGCATTAGTGTGGGTTTGTGTGTCAGTTGTTGTCGGAAGGTTTCAGTGGCGAAGGCATAGTCACTGGTCACTGAAAAATACCGGCTTCAGCTGATAGCAATCCACAATCACATCAGAATGCCCTCCTTCGTCGGTATTGTGTACCATCGGCGAAGTAAAATAATAATAAAAATGGCTACTAAAGAAGCTTCAGCACTGCTACGAGTATAAACAAGAACGTGCGAAAGCAGAGCTACAAAAATAATTAATTAAGCTTCACCTCCTATCATTTCTCCTACTATCCCTTTCCTATAGTTCTAGCACAATGCTTCGCATATGTAGGAGTCATCTCCTGAGTGCTGGTCCTAGATAAAAAAAAAAAAAAAAAAAAAAAAAAAATTAAAAATTTCATAGGTTGTTATTGTATTTTTTTAAATTAATTTTTTAACTGTATTTATTAACTTCTGAACCAAAAAAATATTTAAAAAAAAAATTTGTTTAATTGAGCGAATTAAAATCGATTCCTTTTGTAGCTCTCAGAGAACTGTTTAAAAAAAATAGTTTAACATTATTGATGTTTTTTTTAGTGAAATAAAATTTAATTTAATTCCAAGTTTAATTTAATTGAAGTAAAAATAAAAATTAATTAAGGGTCCAAATGAATGAAAAAACGATATGTTTTTCTGTGTTGCCACCTAAAACACCTGTTGCTTAAATATTTGCCATATACACCGTGGGGGAAAAGCAATCAGCCGGTTTTTTTTTTATGTAATTTTGTTTTAATGGCAAACTTTCGCGACCGTCATCAAGCCTGGCCGATATCTCAAGAAGAATCAAAGCTTTTCATTTAAAAAAAAAATTACAGCAAAAGAACATCGGGTGATTACTTTTGGTCCCGGTGATTACTTTTCGCCCACCCCGGATAAATGATAAAATTTCTCTAAAAGAAAATATCAAAAAGTGAATTGATATAGTAGGTCAGTGTGCGCATTATTCCAATGTATGCTCATAAATATTTTTAATATAATTTGCATGTAAAAGCTATTAAATTATCTTGTGTTTTTAGAAAAGGCCAGTGTACAAAATTTCTATTCTTCCACATTTTACTGCACAAGTTGTTCCCTTATGTTCTGTATTATATAGGGTGTCTTTTAAGAGGTAAAAATTTTTTTTAAACAAAACAACAATTGCAATGGAATAACTAAAGTTTAGGCTTTGTTGCACTACAAATTTAAAAAAAAAATTTAAAAATAATTTCTCGACAGTGGCTTACGAATGCCATCTCGTCCGTTCAATTTTGCACTACTTTTTCAACCATACCCGGTCTAATTTCGTCAATAATATCTCAAATGAGCAGATATAAAACGTACCGTCACAAAAAGTTTTCTAATGATGTCAAATCATACGAATGAGGCAATCAATTGCATTTCTTCAGATTCTTTCGTTTCTTCACTAAAACTTTGGCTCAACAAAGTGATGGTTTCATTGCAGCGCATTTTGCACTTTCTTGTTGGAACCATTTCACCTCCAAATGATTTGCAATGACATGAGAAATAAAAAAATCAAATCAAAAATCATCATCACGGAGTCAAATCGATATATGTATTTCGATTTCCCTATCACACTCAAGACAAAGGCGGCGATGGCTTCTTCTTCTGTACGCCTCAATTTAGATGAATATTATTGAACAGATTAAATATGGTCATGAATCGATTCATAGTATTGCGTTTTAGCAGCTCAGATGGACGATTATACACACTGTAAACTTTGGCGAATAGATAACGAACTTTGGAAATAAATTTCCACGACTTTTATACGTTGTTCTGCTGTAAGTCTTTCTATGGTGATTTGCGAAAGTATACCGTAAAAAGAGTCAAACATGCTTCATTAGTAAAAGTTTGGCAGTTATCTCTATCGGAAGTTTTATACCTCTAAAAAAAAACACTCTATATAACAAATGTTTTAATATATCGGTTCTATAGCAAAATTTGTGTGTGATGCTCCTCCAAACTATATTTTTACTGACTTTCCAACATGAATGGCAGCATTTGGTGTGCTGAAAAATCAAAAATCTTTTGCCACGTGCAGCCAGATATGCCAACAAATAACTGATCGCTGATACCCTTTAGAATAGGCATTCTAATGAAAGAAAATCCACAATTCACGCGAGCTGCTCTATATATTGGAATTTATATGTTAAATACATTGGTATACGATAAAATTTTTTCTTTGATGCGAATTACAGAGTAACCCCTCAGGTTTCTATTTGAGCGAAGTGTAACAAAAATAACGATTAACCAAAAATGTCTCTTTAAAAAATATTCAGTTTGTAAAATAGTATAATTTGTGCCGGAACAAGGAAGCGCATCATTAAATCCATTATTTTTAAGAAACTTTCATATTATGTGACCTTATCATTGTGATCTGTTGTATATATAAAGGACACTTTAAGCAAACATCTATGTATATCATCATATATATTTATATAGAAACGTCTGTGTATTTATATTAAAAGTATATTTTCTGTTATATTATAGTTTTGGTTAAATATGAAAAGTTCAAAGGTTTTATATTGTTGTACTAAAAATAAAGAATATAAATAAAAATATAAATTTATTTATTGTTGTCAGTTTGACGTAGTTTCATTTTATGGTCTTGTCTTGACTAAAAATTATTGTCAACTTTAGACACAAGCGACAGATTTTATATTGAGAAGGAAAAAAACAAAAAAAAAAGAAAAGCAACTAAAATATGTATATCACAGAGGAACTTTGTTTCATAAATACAAAAATAAATATTTGTCCTTTAGTTTTATTCAGTCAAGTAGCAGTTACTCATTTCCTGTAGTTTATTCATCTCTATAAATATTAAATTTCAAAAGTTTAACTCAATCATTGATAGACGTAGTTGAAATTATTAGTTCGGATTTTATGGAGCAAATACGTAATAGATATTTAATAATATTAAAGAACTTTTGCTAGCTCTAAATTGGAGCAAAAGTTTATTTTTTTTTTTTTTATTAATTTATGATAAGCATTAGAGGAGGACATCACTCACTTACGAAACTGGCAGATGTAGCAAATTTTCTACACACAATTGAGAATAGCTCAATAATTAACAAGTTGATTATAAGACAATTATTTGATTGTGGATTGAATGATAAAACAAGTCATATTAAAATGTGTAATTTACATAAGAAAGCATTTATAAAAAAAAACTATAAAGTAAGTTGTTTGAATAACACCTTATAACTTTCTTATTATAATTTCTTCTATATTTTCCTTAATTTTTTTCTTTTGTTTTCCAGTATTTTGTACAGAAGTCTCTGGGTATTTAAAATGGTACAGTTCACAACGACAGTATGCAATTTATTTTCGTCAAAAAGCAGAAAAAAATCAAGAATTTATTCCTAATTTGATTATGGGAAACGAAGCCCATTTCCAATCGAATGGGTTCGTTAATAGGCAAAAGCGGTTACGGAATCCAAGAGGAGTTCAATAGTGTGAATTACAGCCACTTAAATGTACGGTTGGGTTCGGTGTTTCGTCAGAAAAGATAAATGACCCACACAAACGGTGTTGCCGTTTCCATCACTGGTGTTAAATATCTTTTACTCGACATCTGTGGTGAACGAATTCTTTCCCGAACAAGCGATTTTAATTGTCCTCCGCGTTCACCGGATTTAACCGCTCCAGACTATTTTCTTTGGGGTTATTTGAAAAGAAAAGTCTGTATTAATAAGCCGAGAACTATACAGCAATTAAAAAATAATTTATGCGATGAAATCAACAACATAACACCTGAAATTTTGCGAAAGGTTGAGGGTGGCGATGGCTGAAGTAGTCTGCACGTCGACTACAAAACCAAAACAGACCTGCTGTCGGAAGGTTTCAGTGGCGAAGGCAGAGTCACTGGTCACTGAACAATCCCCGCAGGGGGGTTCGGGAATCTTGATATTCTGAACCTACGGGTGTCTAAGCGACCCAGCGGTACCTAGCTCAAGGTGCAGCATTACCTTGTTCCTCCCTGAGAATCGAAAATGATAGAAGAGGTGACTCTTCAAAATCTGACTATAGATTGATGAAGGACTGCTTAATACCAGTTAGATTCGAATGTAGCACTACGGGACCAGCTTGGCCAAACTCTCCCAACTAAAGTACGGGTTTAAAGACTAATGTTCTCCTTGTTGAGTACATCGTACTCCAAGTCGAGTACTTCGTGTCTACCCCGAAGAGTTGGCTTGTGTGCGCTGGTATGGGTAAGGACTCGTAGTGGCTGTGGTTTAATACCTAAAAATCGCAGGGAGTGGAGTTTTTGGTCTAATCGGAAATATGTGCAGTCGTAACACACATATTAATGATATGACTTTTACTCTACTAGGTGCTGTTGCCATTCGACAGTAGTCGCCGGAATGTGTTTCGAACCAACAGTATTACTGTTAAATGGGTCTTGACGTAAAAACATTCTGATGTGACAAGAGATAAGACAGCTCGCAAACCTCAACAAGGTGCAATATAGAATTCAGGGATAACTATATATGATTTGCTACCCAACTCTGGAAGTAGGTGGCCTACGGGCTCATTTGCTTATCAGTGCTCTGGGGGCGCTAGTGAATCGTTTCAAAAATTTACTCGGTGTTAAGACCACCGTCAGATAAGGCCCCATGGGCAGGTGCTGGCGATAATCTTGAATACCAGTGTCACTGAACAATACCGGCTTCAGCTGATAGCAATCCGCAATCACATCAGAAAGCCCTCCTTCGTGGGTATTGTGTATGAGTCATCTCCTGAGTGTTGGCCCCAGATAAAAAAAAAATTGTTTTGGAAAAATCACGAATAAGCTAAGCAGAAATTGGCCACTACTTGCGAGATATAATTTAATTTAATAATAATGTCTTAAATAAGTAGTTATAATGTACTTTAACCCCTTCAAATCCAAGAGCACCAACTTTAAATATTCCAAAAAATTTTTGGAAAATATTTTCATTTCATCAATGTTCAAATATAATTTCGGCCATGAGAATGTCGCCACTGACTCGTCGATGGTGTAATCCATTACAAAGGCCGACATTAATTGATTTAGATCTGCATTAAAGTACAACACTTTTATGAACAAAATAACTGTGTATTCATAAATGTGTTTTTTTTTTATTTAGTTTTTAAGAAAAGGTTAATTTTAACGAACAATGTTCGAAAAGGTTCTTTAAAATTGTTAATTTATAGTGAAATTAAACCAGCCGCGAATTAGTTTTCTATTTTTAGGAATATTTAAATTTATTCTACCGCATGGTATAAGATAATTATATAATTTTTTTTTATCAAAAAACAACATTTTTAGAGAAGTTCGAGAAAGCTTCGATAATTTCCTTTTTCTCACTCTGCAAGCATTTTCTAAGGGAAACCATTTAATTCGGTTAAACTTTTTAAAGCAAAAAATGCTCCTTTTTGGATTTGTTTAGATCACAAAATAATTTTCAGCCAATTAAAGTTTGTTTAAACTTTGCCAGAAAAAGTTAATGCGAATGCCAATGATGGTGATGATTTTATTGATTTAAAATTAGTTGAAGGAAGAAATAATTTTGTTTTCTCAGGCGTTGGAAATGGCGACATGCTAACCAGTAGTTCTGGAAACCAGCAAATAAATGAATCTAAAAATTAAAGACAAGTTAGCAAGCCATAAGAGCTTTAACTATTAAAGAAAACTTTACCCAGCGTATGTCTATAAAAATTAGAATTGAAAATTGCATACGAAACTACTGGGCATCATCCACAATTAAATATGCCGTTTGCAAAATAGAGCTTTTAACTTTTAATTAAATAATAGAAGAGCAAATCAAAAGAAAAACCGAAAGATTCAATTCACACCTTTTAAAAGTTTAGAAAGTGAAGAAAAATAACCTCAAATTATGCTGGTTTATGGGAGGGAGAAGTGTTTAAAGGACGTTAATTGAATTGAAAGTAATTTTGCTTCCAATTTCTTTTCTTATTTTTTATTTTATTTTATTTTATTAATGAAGTCATTCACGGCAAATGCAAAAGAAATTATGCAACCACGAAGGATTGTTCCTTTTGTTTAAAATAAAAAATCCAATTGTCGTCCTTTTCTGAACACAATTTGTTGGTGTTTGTTTTATCCAACAGTTATTCTCATTACGACTTTCAAATCAGATGGGGTTTCTTTAGAAATAATTGAAAAATATATTTGTTGGACTAAGACAAGAACAGAAGCAAAGAGCAACGAAATAAAGAGATTTAATTTTCTTATTAATTTTAATAAATTTAAGTTTGTACGATTTTAGCATGAGCAAATGTATGAATTTGAAAATGTGAGAATTTTTCAACAAGATCAACATGTGCTGTTACAGTAATTCGTGACGGCAGATGACAGAAAATTAACTATAGAAGGCGATTGATGTTCGAAATGTTAGAAATAATTAACACACCATGGACACAAAGAATAAATTTTAAGGCCGACACAGATAATGTAGCCCAGAATTATAGATAAGTATTTAGTTAGTAAAAATTTACATAATGTGAATTGTTAAGGGTAGCGATTACTTGTTAGGAGTTTCTTCTAGTTTCTAGTTATTTCTTTAACTTATTATAACTTAAAATAAAATTAAAAATGTATAAAATTATTAAATATTATTATTATTATAATTATTGTTGTTCTTATTATTAAATAAGGTTATGTTCGAATATCAACTTCACGCTTCGTCGTTTATACTCCCTGAATGTTTATTTACCCTTTCGAGTAAGGTTTAAGTTAGCTCATGCCTTGCTATTTTCTCAGATATCTTATTGTATGGAGATGTATTTATGCACAACGAATGGTAACATTAATACAGTTAAGCTATTGGTCAATAAGATAACGCGATTCGTATTTCGGCTAACATACAGGGATCATGTTTCGGAGTATGTTGCTCACATGTTAAAGTGTAGTTTCTCTAATTTCTTAACAATTAAGCTGCTTATGAGCCTTTATAAACTTGTTAGAAATTCTACACCCGCGTTTTAGTTCAATGCGTTCGATTTTGTCATTCATCTAGAAATACACAAATTTTCATTCCCAGAATACACACTTCCCTCCTGGATAAGTCTTTCCTCGTAAGTACAGCTCGTGTATGGAATCGCTTGCCAGCTGTTTTAAGATCTTTTCAGTTCCCCCTCAAGACCTACCGAAGATTGCTCATTGCTCATTTTAATTTTGTTTGCAATATGACATAGTTTGTTTATATGCGACTCTCAGGAAGTTGGTGTGATATCGCAGCCATCGGGCTTACAATTTTTCGCTTACTTTTTTTGATAAATTATTATACTTTTAACAAATTGATGCCGTATTATGATCTTTACCTTTTAAATTCTATGCTGATATTAAAACGATTGTTATCTAGTTATAAATTTAGGGTTACGTTTAATGTTTAAAGAATCTGTGTTTTAAATCTATTGTAATATTCTTTTGGCCAGATGAGGGCTTTTATTATTACAAAATTCTGAAATAAATAAATAAATAAATAAATTAATTATTAATTAATTATATTTAGTTGTTAAGTGTAGTGATTATTTATTATGAGTAATTTAGTTATTTATTTAAGCTTTTATTAAAATGAAATTAAAAAAATTCTTTAAATTATTAAATATTATTATTCTTATTATTATTATGTATTTTCTTATATATTTCAATATATTCGTATAATTATAATTTGATGTATTACATAAAAGATTTATGTGCTTTTTTAAATATGTTATACGTTTATTACTTTTTTAATTTTTATTATTATTTTTTAATTTTTTTTCTTTTCAAGAACCAAAACATTTTTTGACAAAATTTTGGGACATTTTTGGAAAATATTTTCTTTTTTTTTGGATATTGAAAATATATTTTTTTTTTTATCTTGGACCAGTGCTCAGGGGCTATCCCCTACATATGCAATGCATTGCACTGGAACTAGAGAGAAGGGTAGGGAAGAAACAGACAGGTGGTGAAAGTGGTAGAAAGATAGAGCTTAATTCTTGCGCAACTTTGCAGTTGCGTGTAAATTATAAAGCAAAGTTGCGGCGTCTCTGATGTTTTTTCTTTTTTTTTTTTGACTCATTATTTTTAAGCTAATTGAGCCATTTTATTTATTATTTTACTTCGCCGACGTTTTATTGCTCAAATACCGACGAAGGAGAGTGCTGTAGCACAGAAAACTCAGAAAAAAATTTTTTCTGCTTTGAGCCGGCTGGGGATTCGAACCTGGGTCTTTCTGGTTGCAGAGCCAACACGCTGACTACTCGCCATCAGCACCCCCAAATTTTAAATTTTAAATTCTTTACGATTTGTGTATTTCCTGAATATGTTAACAAACAGTTAAGGAAGTAATAATTATAATAATAAATAAAAAAATACAATTATAAAAGAATAACGACCTCGAGCTCAATAATTAAATAATAAAATAAATTAGTTTATTTTGTTTAAATAACGATACGGAAAACACTCTTAAAATATTGAGACTTTTAAAATCCTTTAAACTTGTTCATGGGAATTTATCATTCCTTCGGGCATAAGAGCAACTGAGAAATCTATTTTTTATATCTCTTGCAGAAATATTTTTGCTGATAAAATTCAAAGTATTTCACAAACAAACTTCAAACGCATATTCTTACTTTTTTTTCAATTATTAGTACACAGAGAAAAATGGACATGTAGAATTTGCAGCAATCGTTTTGTTCGAAAATAAAATAAATAAATAAATAATTTATTGTAACTGAAATTATTGATCAAATAACCAAAACTGCACAGTCGCGCTGCAAATGTTAAATGGTTTAATAAAACATTTGCTGGATTCGAAATTAATTTCTTGTGGATTTAGTAGTCACATGACATACATTTTAACCACGAGAATTACACTGCTAGTCGAATGAGAATGTTGTTTTTTGCTGTGTACACGTGTGTTAGTGAGTGTTAACTTGTTTCTAAGCATAAAAGTTTTGTGTGTATAAAAGCCGATATTCATATTTAGTCCTTAATACACTTTTATCCACCAAAGGAAAAAGCATGCAACCACCAGTGTTCCATTTGCTTACCTTCTCTACTTTGGCACATTGTTTCATATTTTTCTTTTTTTTTAATTTTGTTTGTGGCAGCAAACTTGGCTGTTTTAAACAACTATTTCAGCCAGGGACTCTATAAATATTCTGCACCCTCATAACAAAAGCAACGAACGATGTTTGAAAATTTACAAAACAAAATTTCATATGAACTAAAATTGCACACAAATAAGGAAAACTTCAGACAAGACAAAAGAGCTGAAAAGTAGGTGAAGAGAAGAAAAGAAAAATTAAATAGAAAAAGAGGATGAATGTGAGATTAGAAGAAGACTCAGACTATTTGAAAAAGTTTTCTATACATTTTCGTATTTCCTTTGACTAACCAAGACACAATGTCACTGTAGGCATTCCGAAATGACGAACGCTGACGATGATGATGGGTGGCTGCCAGTCAGCCAGTTTTTTTTTTATACAGAGCAAAAACTACATAAAAGTTGTTGTACTACATAAATGTAAAAGAAAAGAAAAGAAAATTCTGCTTAAAACGTGCATAAGAAACTCTTGCAAGTGCCTTCGAATTATCTGTAAAAAAAACTATGAAAATTTTATAGAGAAACACGTTTTATCTTTATCAGCAGACTCTGGCTCTGCAGCCACCATCAACAATTTAAACATCAGGAACACGTTTTAGCATAAAGTGCAACAATTTTGTATTTCTGTGGCACCTAACGGTTGTTCGTTTTATATTTAAGCCGCACAGCAAGCAGCAGCCACATCGGAATAAAAAGTTTCTTCTTTTCATTTCTTTTTTGATATTTTTTTTTCCATTTTGTAATAAAATTAGTTTTTAGCATAAAAATAGTTCAAATGATATTTACAATTTTATTATTTATCATCAGAATGAGCAAATTTTGCCACGTCAAGTAAATTCCAGGCAACAGCATAATGACCACGTAGTGCTGGGGACGAACTGGCAGCTCGTAAGTATCCTTAAGAAATTCGCAATGCAACGTTCTCCCATTAGTTCGAAATACTTTTAATATAAAACTCTGATAAAAAAAGGGAGGGAAAAGTTTTTCAAAGCTTCCTGTCATTGGTTTCAGCACGAAAATGACTGTTTTAATTATGAAAACCCCTTGAAATAAGCCCGATACATTTTTCCGTTCAGCAGCAACACGTAAAGGTAAGTGTAAATAATGAGTATTATGTTACACAGGGAAGAAAAGATCCAAAACGTTAAAAAAAATCTTAAAGAAGATAGTCTCCGGGGATTGATGGCATAAGAACGGAATATTGACAGTCTTCCGAAATTCAGAATACAAATTATTAATAATTGTTTAAAATTTTCATACTTTCCAGATTGCAGGTAAACAAACTAAGGGCGATAGCAATATCTAAACCATTGTTCATTATCCTATAGGCAAATCAGCTTATTATCTGCTATAAAAGCAAAATATTGGAAAAAATTTTTATTGGAACAAATTCGAAAATATTGTTATGAAAGCGACGTTTTCCCAATGCAAAAATTCGCCTTTAGAACCGGCCATAATACGTTCCACCCTTTAATTAGAATATAAAAACAAAATAAAAACCAATTTTAACGAAGGGAAGTCCGCGGGAATGTTTATTTTGTATATTAAATGCATTTCGACTCGGTATGGCATGATGGTCTCATTTATAAAATGAACCAACTTAATTTTCCAGCGGAAATCACAAAAATTGTCTAAAACTTTTTGATAGGCAAAACGCACAAAGTTTACAGGGGTAGAAACTGCTCATCTGAGATTGCAATATCAGCGGGCTGTATACCAGGATCTTGCCTATCATCAATATCATATTTATAATAAAAAAAAAATGAGATTGATAATGTAATCTCTAAGGAAATCATTGTTCTTTCTAGAGTAAAAGGTAGTTGAAGTAACTTCCCAACCCAAGGTGCTCGAGGTGTATAGTGCTAAAGTACCTCTTGATTATCCGAAAATTGCAGATATTGCGAAACTGAAGCATTACAGTGAAACCTCTCATAAGCTGACACTCAGTGTCGCGTTATTTTTGTCCAGTTATGAGATGTGTCCGCCTATGAGAGTTACAAATTTTCTATTTTAAATATTTTCATTATTTTATAATGCTAGACTAGTGATTTGTAGTTCAAAAAAATTATTCAGAATAGATTGTTTTAACTTAGATCGGTTCAATTTGAGCCCTTAAGTTTCAACATGGTTTTAAATGTTTTTGAATGCAAAGAAATCGTTTCTGGAAAAATTCTTCAAACCGGCAATTTCGGAAAATGTATTTAAGATATCAAGTACATGTAATTTCCATTTTATTTTTAATGGATTGAATATTTCATTTCGTGCCATTTTGTGACTCTCAAGATGACAACACCGGCTAAGCAAACAAAATTCTTCAAATAAACAGCAATTTCTATGCACATTCGTGTTAAGACGGTATTCACAATTTTCAATGGCATTAACACAAATATAAATTAGAGTTTAGAAATGAAGAAATGAAGAAATACTGCGAGGGTATTGGTGAGTTTTAATCAAGGCAAATTAATTGAAATTAACGCTTCTGTTCGCTTATGAGAGGCTTTTTGCGCACATTTTTTTAAAAATTAGTATCCGCGTCCGGTTATGAGAATACATTTTGTAGTGAAAAACTGATGAATATTTCGGTTCTGCAAACTTTTTTACGATTATGGGCGGTGTCCGTTAGGAGTGGTTTCTCTGTATATGCTGGCAGAATTTACGGAATTTTATGATGAAATACTGCAATGGCCAACTATGTACAAACGAAAGGGGGCTTCCCGAAGAAGATTTTTAATAAAAGTCAATTAATTATCTTTAATGGAAGTATTATCTTTTAATTGTTTGATACATAAATGTTAAAATTTCAGCAAAATAATATGGTCTTTTTCTTTATGTAGTGTGTACTTCAAACCGTAAATGTCGCAAAAGGCAGATCTCATGAAATTAAAATATATAAACGAGCATTTAAAATAACTTTAATATCACAATAATGCTGTAAATTTCAATTGCAAATTGGCCAGAAAATATAATCTGTATATAATTTTTTTAAATATTACACTTCATTAGAAAATAATTAGTTTTTTTTTTCATTTCCTGAAAACTTTAAATATTCAGACATGTGCCCTTTTCGAAATTGCACATTCAATTATTTTCTATGCGATTAAGGTTGCTGTTTCTTCAACAGCTGCGCAGCAATTTTTTAACTCAATCTACAGTCGCAAGCATAGAAATTTAGAAAATTTAAAATATTTTCTGTATGACAGTGTGGCACCCAAATACGCATTTCGTTGCGATTTCCTGAAATAAGACAGAATTGTAAAAGAATTTATTTTTACCAAATCGCAGGGTTTTGTCGGTCGCGTCGTTCAATAGACACATTAATATATATTTCAAGGTAAAGGCAACCCATTTGGCAATTTATTTTACGCCAATGTTTTTCATTGCTAAAATATCGACCGAAGAAGACTTTGTGATAGAGATCGGTAAACGTTTGGATGACTGTCATAGGATTTGAAACACTTCGGGACTTCTAGAGCCCACGAGGCAACTACTTCATCCAACATTAGCATCGCCATGATTTAAATATTCATGATTTACGCATATTAACAATAACAAGAAAGCAATATCCTCTAAAATTACCGGGCTTAGCTGCATCTCTGCATTCCGTTAGTGTATCTGTACGTGTTGTATAAAAATATTTATTTTAATTTTAAAAACTGCTTTTAGAAATTCAATTTCTCTTCAGATATAAATTTTAGTATGTAAATTTTGTTTACTGTCTGTCACATCATTTCGTATAAAATTCCATTTTTTTTCCAGCACCTAGAAAATTGAACAAAAAAAACTTAAAAGGACGAGTGAAAAGGGATAAACAGCACCCACTCATGCCACTGCACTAGTATACAAAATAACATATAATGGCCAGGATGATAGATAAAGTTGAGTTTCTGCACATGCAATTTAAATTTTCTTAACATTAAAAGTGTCAGGGAATTTATGGCACAGCTAAAGTGCAACAAAAGGAGAGTTAATAGCTTCACACTGATGCACACATATATGACAGAGTGAACGCATATTTCCAATACAACTTTGAATATTTTAATCTGATGTTAAACAATTTTAATTGTACGCTAAAAGAAAGTAAAACTAATTTCATCCCTGACAGTCTTGTCAACTCTGCAACTTCAAAATGCAGCGACACCAATTGAAAAGCGTGTTATTAAAATTTGTATTTAATACTTTTTTGCGATTTTTCGAAAATTTTCCTTATTTTCTTTCCATGAAATTTTTAACGGCACCAAAAACAATTGCTAAAAGCACTCAATTGTCAACACTGCTGCCTCAGTAAGCTCAAAAAAAAAGCGAAAATAAGCCCATTACAATAAACCTATAATAAGCCAATAACCAAAATAAGCTGAAATAAGACAAAATAAGGTGAGATAAGATAAAATAAGCCATAATAAGCTAAAGTGGGCTAAAAAAGCTAAAATAAGCCAAAATTGGCCAATTCGATAAACCTTCAATAAACCTACAATAACCTAAATAGGCTAAAAAAAAGCTAAAGTAAACTAAAATAAGCCAGTTACAAAAAAAAAGAAAACAATTACCAAAAACGCCAAATAAACTAAGTCAAAATAAGCCTGTTAGAATAATCTATTAACCCAAATAAATTAAAATAAACCACCTACAATAAGCCGAAATAACCAAATGAGCTAAGATAGACTACAATAAACTTACTGTAGACCTACAATAAACCTACTGTAAACCTCCAATACAGCTACTGTACTAATTTGCTCCCTCACGGTCTTGCCAACTCTACAACTTCAATATGCAGCGAGACCAAGCGTGTTATTAACATTTTTATTTAATAGTGTTTGCGATTTTTCGAAAATATTCCTTATAGGATATTTTAAACAGCACCAAAAACTATTACTAAAACCACGCAATTGTCAACACTGCGGCCTCAGTATTTTAACGGAACAAATACTGTGGATTGTAGAAATTAGTTAATTTATTTTAAAATCTAACATAACAACACATTTCTTTGCAACGTTGCGTTGACTATTAAAAAATAAGCAAATTAAATCAATTAAATCAATGACGAAAGTATTAAACCAGGTGTGCAGAATTAAAGCAACACTTGCACTAAACCACACTTTCACTTGAATTTAAAAATTTGCAGAATTTCAGCTTCATTTTCGAAATGTCAACGGGCGACATTTTCTTTTAATATTCCAAACATATATTCTACACGAATAAACTTTAGACATTGAAATCGCTAATCAAGAACATAAATTCCTTAGATTAACTTTTTTAATACACACAGCTCCTTAGAAGTGTTTGCTCCTTATGAAATTGCTTGCCTTGATTAAATCACACCGAAGAAAACTACACAATTTAATCGCATCTAAAGGATTATTTACACCAAACAATTAAATGTGTGCTGTAAATAATTGTTTGCCACTTAAAGTATCGCTTGTAAACAAGTACAATGTGCATTATAAACATTCATTATAAATCGACGATGAACGCATAAACATAAACCAATTATTTATATCCTTAACCAACATTTAATTTGTTAAGGAGGATTTTAGAACACGAACGTAGGGATTAAAGAGAACTGATGGAAAAAGCAACTTGTACAGCGTATCTTCCTTTAGAATAGAACGGCAGGATTAAAAGTATCCTTCAAATTATTGAAGAAAAAAGAAAGTGTAAAAAATTGCAATTCCGATAATAAATGCGAGTACTTCATTTTCTTTTCTTCTAAAGATTTTATGATCCCCTATATGGCACAATTCAATTGATGTTGCTGGCACAGTGTGAATCGTTGTTTAGTGTTTCTACTGATTCATTTCAGTGGAAACAAGCAAGCTGTAAAGTTATATTTTTTCCGTGTTTCTGCAGAGAATTCAATTTGCATTCTTGTGCGTTTCAATTCTTATTCACGTGATTTTTTTTCATTGCCTCGTGATTAGTGAACAATTATTAACAGATCCCTTTATCATATTCTTTGACAACTTCTGATAATTGAGTATTTCGAGATCTCATAATAAATTTTTGTTGTTGCGCTAACAAGTGAATAAGTCATTCAGCGTTATTTTACATAAAAATTATATTGGACAAAAAGCTGTTTTTATCCAATACACAAATCGGTGGAAAAACATTGCGCATATTTTCAAGCTTTAAAAATCGCTCTACAACTATCAAACCAGACTTTATTAGATATTTGGTTTAAGACCCCAAGTTCAACTGGATTTTACGTATTATTTGCCTATACTTTTGAAGTAGTAAATGACTCTACACTATAAGACGCGGTTTTTTCATTTTGGACCAGCACTCAGGAGAGCAACCGTTCACATGGGATGCATTGTGCTGGAATTAGAGTAAAAGGATAGTTGGAAAAATAAGACTTCACTATTTAACAACTCTACTTTTCTTTGTTTTATAGCAGTGTTGTAGCGCCTCCGATGTCAAGGAGGCGTATTAAACTTTGAAGCTTAGTTGTTTGTAGCCATATTTTTTGTAGTAATTATTTTATATCGCTGGTGCTACACAATACCGACGATGGTTGATGATGTGCCTGTGAATTGGTTACATCTGAAAGCGGTACTGTTCAGTGACTAGTGCCTATGCCTTCGCCACCGAAACCTTCCGACAACAACTGACACAAAAACACACTACTGCACATCAGAAAAAATGCGAGATGTTTTTATGACGTATTCTGAAACAGAGGTCGAATCAGGAAATTTTTGATGTTGTAGTAAGTAAGCCATCGCCACCCTCATATGTCATATTCAAAAATGCAAAAAACTATTCATTGCTCTACTTTATAAAAAATAACTTTTGACTGAATTTAATATGTATCAATAAAATCACTAAAAAAAGATTTTAACAAAAAAAGATTTGTTATGTTTTGAGTATTTTTGGAAACACGGCAACACTGGCTCTATATAATTTAAATTTGTAAATTTTTTTATTTTTAAGTCAATACAAACTTTACGAAGCTCCTAAAGCTTGTTTGTAGAAACAGCCAGGGTGTAAGCGGGAATCGAACACGCACCTCCATATTGATAAGACTCATCATGATCATGCACTCGACTACGGCGGCACCCAAAAGAAGAAGAAACAGACTCTTTGTGTCCAAAGACTTGTGCGACCACAACCTGCTGCAATAAAACTTGCTTAATCGAAAATCGGATAAAATATGTCCGGAATAGGAATTGTTCATAATTTTAATAATTTTTCCATTTTGTAACTGTCTAAAGGATTGACATGACATTATTTAAGAGTGGAAATGCCCATATTATTTAGCCAGTATGTTTGTTACTTATTACTTTTATTGCCTTCATAATTTCTGTGAAAATTGCACAACAATTATTTTAAAGTCTTTTTTGTTTTTTAAACAATAAATTTTAATATTTCATATAAAGGCATGTGTACCCACATTCATTCAGACAAAGTCTTTTTGTTCATGAATTTTGTTGAATGCAATTATTTTTGATTACTAAAGACAACTGTTTTCACTGCATTTACATGTATTTGCTAACGGCCATTGAAAACAAGTGCATGCAGAAAATCATCGTGTAAATCTGCTCATAGTTATGTTTTATTGCTTAACAAATAGAAGAAGAAAAAACTAATAAATTGTTGGTTTTTTTTCATTTGAAAATTTTAAAATTGCTTTGCATAGCTGGCTTATAATCGTACATACATACATACAAATGTAAATTGTGTATGCATATTAAAGCAAATAAATTTTTAATAAATGATTTCACATAAACGATAAATGGATGGATGTGTATGTGTGTGTGTGTGTGTGTGTGTGTGTGCTTATTGAATAGTTTTCATAAATTATTATTTTTTAGTTTTTAATATTTCATACATTTTATTATTGATTTATTGTTTGTTTATTTTATGAGCGATATACAAAATTTATTTGTTTTTATTTAAAAATGAAATGCAACAGAATTCAAAAGAAATTAAAGAAAAAGAAAACGTACAGCAGTAAATAAATTTTAATGCGAATGCTTTTCATTACATGTGTAATAGGATTTTGTTCTCAAAATATTTAATACGAATATTTTAAATTGTTGGTTATACAGGGTGTTTTTTTTTTAATCTAAGTTGAGACTTGGCACATATTTGACGGAAAAATCGTAACCACTGTTTTGCGCAAATAGTTAGTCAATCTAACAAGCGATATAAATAAAAGCTAAAATGGTTATTAACTTTTATTTAAGATAAAGACCTGTTTAAAATTATATATTTAAGTAATAAACAAAAGTATACAGCATTTAGTTTAGTGGTTACGCTTTTTTTGGAAAATTTTTGCCAAGTCTGAACGTACCTTTAGAGTTACACAAGTTTAAATTAGAACAAAACAAAGAAATATATATTTTATTATTATGAATGAAATGGCCTTCATTGGATCGCACATTTTATGATTTTAATGTTTAAATAAGATTTCCACGACGAAATAGTTTCTTTAAAACAAATAATGCAAAGAAAATAATCCAATGAGGGTGGCGATGTCCTGGGTTCAACTCCAGTTTCAGACTAAAATTATAAAAAAAAATAAAAACATCTCGCATTTTTCTGATGTGCATTAGTGTGTCTTTGTGTGTCAGTTGTTGTCGGAAGGTTTCAGTGGCGAAGGCATAGTCACTGGTCACTGAACAGTAACGGCTTCAGCTGATAGCAATCCACAATCACATCAGAACGCCCTCCTTCGTCGGTTTTGTGTAGCACCGGCGAAGTATGATAATAATAAAAATGGCTACTAAACCGAAGCTTCAGCACTGCTACGAGTATAAACAAAGAACGTGCAAAAGCAGAGCTGCAAAATAAGTAATTAAGCTACACCTCATGTCGTTTCTCCTACTATCCCTTTTCTGTAGTTCCTGCACAATGCTTCGCATGTGTAGGAGTCATCTCCTGAGTGCTGGTTCCAGATGAAAAAAAGCAACCCATAGTGCAATATTTTCCTGCCATAAAGAAAAAATTCCAAAAAAAATAATAATTTTAAATAAAATTTTATTTATGGCATTTGTCAGTTGTTTTGTAAATTTCTAGTGTTTATTGTCACTTCCAACCATTTGCGAACAAGTGGTGCTCGCTGTTTATTTAATTATAAAAAAAATATTGTAAAAAATATTTCAACACAATTTTATATGCAGTTTTCTTTTTTTCGTTTTTTTATGCGAACAATTTAAAGTTGATTTGCAAACTTTTTCTCCAGCATGCCAAAACGAAAAAACACATCATTTTAACGTTGTTCAAATTTCACACTTTTTAAACCCTGAATTTTTAGTGCGAGTTCTAGGGATGGGGAGAAGAAACAGTAAACATAAATTAAGCCAGTTGATGACAATAAAAATTTCACACAAATAGAACACAACCATTTAAAAGTTTCAAACAAAATTAAATTGAGGACAATATTTATTTAATTTGTTAAAAAAAAAATTGTTTGCTCGCAACTTTCATCAACTGCTTTTTAAAAAATTTTTACACAAGAGGCAAATACCCTGAATGTTGGTGAAATATTTTGTAACTATTCTGCTGGTTCACAGCCACAGTGATCGTCAAGTGTGCTTTGATACCGCCACATAAAGACAGCAGTTACAATTATCGAGTGCATTTTCTTTGTGTGCTTCGTTTAACATATTTTAAATGTAGTTTAAAGCAGGGTACGGTAAGTGAGGGAGTAGGAGTTTCTACACAACTCTGCTATTGCGGGTCTCGAGATAGTGCTAAGAAATCGGGCTTTCGTACAGGCATACATTTATCAACTAACTGTAACTCAGTTGAATATCAACCGATTGCAAATTTATAAACGACTTTAGAAATAAAAGACTAACAACAATACATTAATTCTCCCGTTGTCATCGCTAATGCGATGTTTCTGAATTTTACTAGAAAAAACTTAAATTTGTTTGCTAATTCATGTAAGAAAAGTTGTATGAACGGAAATTATTAAACATGTGACAATATTGCATTACAATTTTTTGTGATTTACCTGAGTACTCAAAGTGTATAATAATAACGTACACGCACACACTGACATACCTGAAAAATAGAAAAGAAAAGTTTTTTATTATAATCGCAATAATAACATAAAAAAAAAATATCAAAACTTAAATGCTGTTTAGCTTCAAACAAATTTTAATTTTTAAATTGTTTATAGAAAAGGCTTATCTAAAAGAAAGTAAACAGCATATAAAAAAGAGGATACTTCAATATTTTACAAAATCAGGATACTGAAATTAATATTTTTAGAAAAATTAAAACAAGTTGGTTTCCCTACACTCACAAATTTATTACAGAAGCGGTCTGTAGTTTATACAGGAAGTATTACGTTCAGTCATTTTTAAATGAATGAACATTTAAAATTCTAAGCAATTTTACACTTGACTGATTCTGACATTCAGTTAAAAAAACTAATTACAAATTAATACGAATTTTCGATTGTTTTCAAAATTGTCTTTTGTTTATGTCATCAGTTATTGATACAGTAAAATTAATAAAAAATAAAAGAGGAAAATTTTTTTTAAGCTTAATACAGTTAATAAGTTGTTTTTACGGCACTTGAGGTTTATATTTACTACGGGAAAATATTTTCTAATTCTCAAATAGTTTAGGGGAATTTTTACATAAACTTGTGAACTTTTTGAACTTTTCGAAATTATATACGAATGCTATACATATAGTCCAAACAACAAACCCAAATTAATAATTGAACAATAAAAGATATTCTAATGCTTGTTTTGATTTAATTATTTATTACACATTTGAACTGTGGAAAAAAACAAAGCAAAAGTCAGTTGTTTTGCGTAAAAATTGTAGAACCAAAGGTTCAAAGACGCCGTTTGTTTATTTGTAAGTTAAAATAAAAAAAAAATGGTTTTGAGGGGTTAAAATCATTAAAAATTAAATTCACTTTTCATTAAATTTAAATGAAAAATAATTCAACAAGTTTTTAACTGAATTTTAATTTATTTTAAATTAGAATGTCAGTTAATTTTATGTACAGAATATTTTGAATGCACTAATTATTATAGCAATAATAATTAATACAAACTAATGGTAGCAATAATATCCCAAATACTACTTCATCTGTATGTTCTTTTTTCAAGTGATGTTTTTATTCTTTGAAATATTTTTGGGCAACACAATTTCACATCTAATGACTGTTAGTTCATTTGCAATGAAATTTATATTCTTCATTTTTTTATAACTAAATTAAAAAAAAAAATATTTACAACTCAAACATTTATGTGTGTAATATTTTTTTGCAGTCGCCTCAAACATAAATTCCACAAAACTTAATTAACAAAATTCTCTTAAAAAAGAGGAAAAACGCGTTGACATTTATTGCTCCATGCGAAACAAAAAAGTTTTACTTTTCTTTTTTGAAGCAAAACAAAATTCCAAAGATATTTTTTTTTTCACTAAAAGAATTACTTCGTTTACAATTATATAAACACTTGGGGTATTCAGAATGTCTGTTATTAAGTCATATTGACATAATGTCTTAATATTTTTAAATAGTTTAAACGAATTGCTGTTTTGCTTCGAAGAAAAAAGTCGTAAAATAATAAAACTTTTCGAGTTATAATTATTGTTTTGTCATAAAGTAACCGTCGAAATCAGAGTCGTATGGTGAAGCTCTTTAGTCCAGCAGGCGTTAATATTTACAAGACGTCGCTACTTATAAATTAAATCACATTTTTTTAAGAAGAAACAATCACAGCATCTAGATATATACAAGTGAGCAAATTTTGTTTGTGCAACTTATTTGGGCGGCAGCCACTTAACGTGTATTCACTAGCCGCCGTCCAAAGAATTATTCAGCTCATAATCACTGGCAACAACTGTTTTCGATTTTATTTTTTTTTCAACAAATTTATGTGGCAAAAGAACAATTTTATAATTTTAATTCAACATGGAAGTATTGCAAGAATTACATGCAAGTTCTTATTTACTATATTAAAAAGTCGAATTCTTTTGGTTTCTCCACTTCTTTTTAGTATTTTGATATCGATCATTAATCAAAAATTGGTTTTTTTTTCTCACCAGCTGAATGAATTTTTTGAAATAACGCACTAAATTATGATGGGTCATATTTTTCACGTTATTATTTTGAAAGCTATGACTTTGTGACTACCTTGTGAATGCCCCAAGTGTATAAAAATAATAATGAGTTTATAAACCTGTACGAAGTTCCGCTTAAAAAACGAATACGAAGTAACCCCAGCTGACTACCACGAAAGCAACCCCAAGTCATCAGTGACCCAAGCCATCATTGCTTAATACCATCTATCTACCCACGTTTACTGTTGCCCATCTGCTTCAATTCGGTTGATTTTTGTCGTTTCTGGCCATGTTACACGTTTCCAATCATCTATTGAAAATTTTTCATACTTTTTTGCAAATTCTAGTCATTTCTTCGGGACACTTAAGAACAGTGTATTCAGCTCATCATTTTATACTGTCTGGTTTTTAATTACAATTGTAAGTTAAACTGTAGAAAACATACCTTTAAACTACAGCGGCTCTAAGAAGGTTTGTTCAAATGCACAAATGTTAGTTATTCACGCAAACTTGAACAAATGCATGTGTAGTCACATTTATATCTGATGCACTTTATACGTATCATAGACCAATAATGCAAAAAGATAAAATAGAAACAACTTCTGTGTGTGTGCATGTTTCTAGACAAGAACAATAAGGGCCAAACGTTTATTCTAACATAATCACTCAGGCGCACAAGTATTCTCATAAAAAACAATAAAAAAATTATTGGAGAATAAAAATAAAAATAAAAACACACACACGCACGCACAAAACCTCTGTAAAAGTCGAACAAAAACAAATCAACATTCTAAATAAAGAGAAAAAGAAGCAGAATGTGGTGGCGTATACGCAACATAAAAATATTTCATGCAAACCAAAGCAAACATACGTTAAACGAGCAGCGTATTCGTAGAAGATGAAAAAAAAACAACAAAAACAACGAAAACAAAAACTACAACCGAGAATGAGAATGCGAATGCGAACGAAGGCGCTTTAATACTCGAAATTTGTCTTTTTGCTGCGGGAATGCAACAAAATAAAGCTGCTTGCTGAGTTTGATGATGACACTGCATATTTTCTGTTCCGGTTTTGTAAACTTTGTTTTGTTTTTCTTTTTCGGAATATTTTATTCATACCAAACCATTTCCTACTGTGACTGTTTGTTGTTGCTAAAAACAAAATTAAGAAAAAAAAAGAAACACTGAAATGAAACAAGCATCCCAGCTTACTTTCCGTTTTTGTCCTGGCGTGATAGAATGAATGTATTTTGTTTTTAAAAAGGAATGCTGTTGAAAAATTTATCATACACTAAAAATAAAATTTATATAATAACCCAGCAAAAAAAAAAAAGATTGAATGCGTTCACTGTGAATTTGGTATTTACATGATTTCTTAAGAATTTATTTAGCTGAATTCATTTTTAATGCCATTTTAAATGTTTAATAATATTCACCCTTATTCTGTGTTTCGATTCGAATCGAAATTTTTTCCGTTTGCCAACTTTGGTATTCTGCGTTCCGTTTCGATTGTATGTATTCGAACGTAACTACGTAACTTTACTAACGGAAAGTTTTTTAATTTTTGTTTGTATTAAGAAATGTAAGTATGAAATGTAATAAATTTATTTTTTAATTATTTTTTTGTTGTATTGAAATGTTAAAAATTTATTTAACACCTGAACAGTACGAAAAGCCGGCGGGTTTCTCTATCTCTGCTTTTCAATTCTTGACCCTGTATTCTGGAGCGCATTATTTTCCTCTTCTAAAAACAATGCCACTGCTATCGATTTAAATTTTTCTTGAAATTAAAATAAATAAACTTTATTTTTCTTCTACACTGATGTACAAAAAATTAAATTATCACCTTCGCCACTACATGTTTCTTCAGACTAGAATAGTTTCGGCACAAATACTGTTTATATACATATATGCTGCCCTTTTTATTTCTTTCCGTATTTAACTCATATTAATATTATATGATGTTATAGTTCCCACAATATTTAATTTTTTAATATTTATTTCATTTATCACTGTTTTTTTGCACTAAATTTAAGTTTTTACTAAAATGTTTACAAAATTGCTTATTCTTTCTGTTCCTATTTAACACGTTTAATAGCAAAGCTGCTGATCGGTACATAACTATCCCTTCTTGTTTTTCTTTCGATTAAGTTTTTTTGCAGAATAGCTTTTTTCGATCCGTGCGTAACTGAATGCGGGAACGTAATCGAAACAGAAAATAAGGCTGATTATCACTGTTGAACTCATGGAAAACGGATTCAACTCTACCGATTAATTCAGATGAACAACTGCGCAGTTGTTATTAAAAGCAAACAAAATTTTTAAATGTGTTACAGAAACTCATGTTAAAACGTAACGAAATCATGAAAAATTCATGGATTCTAAGTACTCATTTAAAAGACAACTAATTCCTTTAAATGTGAACAACTGCTCGCCAATGACACTCCTATGTCAAAATCACGTGTTTTTCACATAATTTGAATCAGTTCGTTTGGAACAGAACTCTTGCATTAACTATTTTTTTTCCATGCCGTTTTTTGCTGTGAATCTATGTATACGGTAAAGTTTTATCGTTTATTTGTAACACTTATTGTAACAGAATAAAAAGACTTTGGAGTTGAAATCATTATGATAGTTTCAGTTCGATATCGGCGTTATGTTTTTGTCCTTTTTTATTTCTGCTTCGTTCCAAGACATGGATAGAATAACGGCATTATATAAATTTCAACTTGTCTCGAGCATTTCCATACCACTGATTCCTAGAAAAATTCACTCACAGTCTACCGCTGCAACTTATAAATAATCCAAAAACTCGGCTCATTCTAAATTAAAATTATTTATGGCGTTCTGGGATATTTTGCTTTCCAGATAAATACTATTGCTAAATCCTATTCATAATATATTATGAAGGAAAAGGAAAAAAGGAGCAGCGAAATTCGTAGTATTTATTTTGGGAGAACATAAAACTGAGAAATAGATAAAGAGAAGAATTTAATTGCAGCGTTGCCAACTATTCCATAAAACATAACCTTTATTTGCAATTTGACTTATGGAAAAGGTCTGCGCAATACGTAATTTTTTTTGATTTGAAGTTTTATAACGATTTCATAGATAAAAAAGTGGGCGGTGACATGCCCTGATAATACTATCACATAAGCCTAGAAAATTATATATTGTAATAGTACTCTCAAAAAAATTTAACATTAAATGAAAATTAAAAATGAAATTGTTTCTTCTAAAGGAAACCAATTGTCACATTATTGTGATAAATTAGCTATGAACTTAAATACAGCTAAATATTCATTCATTCATTGCAATAATTGTAATTCAAGTAAGAGCCACTAATTCCCTAAATTATTATTTTGCTTAATAAAGATGTGTATTTTTTTTTAGAAAATTTTCAAAAATATGACACAGAAACAATTTTCAAAAACATGAGTTTCCAAATCGATTCTTTTCAATAATGATTGACCATAAATATTTCATATTTCGCTTAGATGGCGATTCTCATGAAATTTTACCCCGGTATCTGCAGGGTTCCTATTACGATACAATTTAAAGGCAACAATAGTGCAGTATTCCATGCTTACACACGTTCAAATTTAATTGATTCGAACAACAGTTTGCACTCTTAATGGACCGTTATTATGACAAAATTTTATTAAAAAAAAAAAAATGTACTATTTTTTCAGAGCTACAGAGCCGCCAAAAATTCAGCCGACTTCAATTCAACATTTTATTTTAGCTTATTTTTTTTGTAATTCTTTTTTTTGTGTGATTCAATGTTAAAATATTTCTGCAGGAATTAGCGAATTACTTCTTCAGCAAAACTTAATTTCCGCCATTTGGGTAGTACATTAAAATTGTAGAAGCAGAAATATGTTGGATAAATACAAGAATGGCATAGTTGAAGTCAATGGCCATTGATGCAAATCGTTGGTCTGGCCAAAACAAAAACATTCATTAAGATCTGTAAATGCCAAAGACATACATACTCTGTTCAAAAGAAAAGGAGAATTTTTAAAAGTATTTATTTATTTAAACATAAATATCCATTTGGTCACCTTCAAAGAAATCCCCCTCAGATATAATGCACTTATGCCAGCGTTTCTTTCAATTCTCGAAGCACTTCTGAAATGCCTGAATCCGATGTGCGTGTAGATTGGTTACAACTGAAGCCAATGTGACTATGCCTTCGCCACTGAAATCTTCCGACAACAACAAAGACATACAAAAGCACATTAGAGAAAATGTGGAGTTGTACCCAAGAAATTTTCGATTTTGTAGTCAACGTGCAGACTACTTCAGCCATCGCTAATTCTGGCTGATTCTAAAAAATTTCTTGTATTTGAAAGTTTAATTTTTTTAATGCACCACCTTCAAACCACATTAAAATTTTTGTAAAAATTCCTTATGTTATTTGAATGCAGTAGAAAGAAGACTTTTAAAGTCGTGCATTTTCCTTAGCAAGTCAATTATGGCATAGAAATTTTATCAGTTTTCACACAATTTGTAGGGTTTATTTTACCCTTTTCGTTTTATATGCAACATTATTTGTTTAAAAAAATTCTTATTAGTCGACAATTGCAAATGTGCGTTAGTGCGTGAGCACAAACATAAATATTTGCAATCCAAGTATTCGTATACAAAAAAATGACAAACACACACACACACACACACACTAATGCAGTCTTTAATTTAACTTTGTAAATTTTATCATAAATGTACAAGAAAGGCAAATAAACTAAAAAATAAAAAAATAAGGAATGTGAATAGACAAAGAGAAGCTCATGCACAAATATTGTACGACTAAACAATGAACAAACAAATTGCAACAACAATTTACAAATTATTTAAAGCAACTGATTTTGTTTGTTGTTCTGCATTTTCTTTTTTTTTTTGTTTTTTTTTTTTGTTTTTTATCTGAATGGGTTTTCCAATAAAAAGAAAATATGAAACAAACTTGTTGAAAACAGTAAATAATTGTTTCAGCATTTTTGTTCATCTCAAATACTGCTTCTGTATCTTTAGACAAGTGTGTGTGTGTGTGTGCATGACTGAATATAAGCGGAAGTGAACGTACACAAGTAAACAACAACAAAAATGTCTCATGTGTATATCCGCATGTGTCTAATGCATTTTCAAAATTTATTTCAATATGCGTTGTTGTTTTAAGGAACGAAATATTGCGACAGCTACACCAGAAATAGTTTAGAAGGCGATATAAGGAAAACATAAAGAAACGCCTGACGTTGTTTATAATAATCTCGACATGAACACAAAGTGAAGATAAATATTACAAATGTTTTGAAAAAATGTCTTTTATTTGCTGCCATAAACACTTATTTAGTTACAGTATTGTACAGAATAAGAGCAACAATATGGCAAATTTGTTGTTAAAACTTTACGAAGGCGCATGGCTTTTAAATGTAAATTTTTTCAATGTAAAAAAAGTCTCGTGACGTGTGGTAATGGCAAAAATGCTCAGTAAGCTTTGACATTTCTCCATGAGTACACAAATAAAATACAACCGGTGCAAATCATTGAATTTTATTATCATAATTTTTCCATTTTTTCTATCGAAATATGTCTTCAGCGACGAAATCCATTTTTGGCTCAGCGTGTACGTCAGCAAACAAAATTGCCGAATTTGATGTAAAGAGCTGCCAATGCATTCTGAAAGATTCACTGTTTGGTGCAGTTTGTGGACCGGAAGCATGAATGCAATATTTTCTATACGTGCGGGCCATCTCCTGAGCACTCTTCCGAGTCAAAAAAGAAATCGCACCGTTACGCCAGGTAGCATGCGCTGACTACGAAAATTTCTTTTTCCCAAATTGGTAGAATTAAACTTGGTTAACATGTTAACGCAATACTGTTAACTTATTGAGAGACAAGTTTTTAGTCAGAAATTAATCTCACGTTTTGGGTCAGTCCATTTGCCGCCAAGATCAACCGATTGACCCTACTGATCGTCCACTAACAAAATTCAAACTAAAATCTTCCAGACCAACATTTGTACATGCTCACCACCGTGTGGCCACCCACAGGGTCCATAATAAATCATTATGTGCAAAGCACATCAGAAAAAGTATTAATGCGGGTGGAAGAGGGTTGAAAACCATTTCCTTCGAGTTGTAAAGACAACGAACTGCTCAGCCAATAGAAAGCTCTCCTGTCCTCTTCTAGAGGGAAACTAAAGTTGCAAGTGATTGGATATTGCGCTATCAACATAAAAAAAAACATTTTTTTCTGCAAATTCGTATACAGAGTACGCCAAAAACCACCATTTGCTTTCGCAATTTAATAACTTTTTCGTTTATATATTTTTTGAACATTTATTTTTTACATTATATAAACATCACCTGGAGAATAAATAAAGAAGAGACTCACATGGCTGTGAAGATAAATTTTAAAATATACACCCTAGATAGTCGTAAAGCAGCTCTGGGCTGAAGAAGAGCTTATGCGTCATCGTTATTATTCCTTAAGTACGTACGGTCAGGCTCGTTTTTGTTGTTTGGTCTTCGAGAGTTTTGCGTCTTACTCTTCTCCATAAACGGCATCTTTAACAAAGCGAGTTCAATATAGTGTTTCCCAATTTTTTTCCACACTAGAAATTTTAATAAATATTAATTCTTTCAGGGATAAACAAGTTTTTTAAAGATTCCGTTTATGCAGAAATATCACATTTTAGTGTGGTTTTGAATGCTTCAACTGCTTCTTCGCCTCTCGTAAATCGTTACCCACGTACTTTACCTTTCATATTCGGAAGCAACATGAAGAAGAAACGGTGATTGCTGTTTGCGCATATATATTCATGATTCGTCACCTGTCACGATTTTATATACGCCTTTTGAAGCACCACGGTCGAGCTTGGTCATCATTTCCTTACACCACTTGACGCGAGCCTCTTTTTGGAACGATTGATAAATTATGGGGTATGCAACGAGAACAAATTTTTATTCAAACTAAAAATTTATGCAAAATCGAAAGTATTGAATTAGAACTAATGTGCAAGGATGCCTCTATCTCACAATATGTTACATGATGATCTTGCATTATCAGTTCACGCACTGCATCGATCTTTTGTGGCAGAACAACCGATTTTGGACGACCTTCACGGAATTCGTCGGCAACTGAACTACGTCCACTATTGAATTCACTATACCTGCGCTATACAACTGGTTTTTGATGGTGTTTTAACGGGCTACAAAGAACAGAGTTCATCGACACGTTCGCAAGTTGTGGAAAATAATCAAATAAAAACCATCTCTTGAAATTTTCATTATTTGGTCAAATTGATTTTCTTAACCCACTTTAAACAAAACAAATAGCGCTTGTACATCAAAATTGTTTATGCTAAAAAAATGTCCAACTTTATTATGGTGTTGCCAGGTTTTTGCTATAAACATTAGTGTTGCCAGCTCTCTAAATACCTTTTTTTTCACTTACTGGGTGTAAAAAAAATTACCATTTTGTATATTTTATATAAAAAAAAATAAATAAATAAATAAAATAAAAAATATAAACGAAAAGGTTATTAAATTTTTAAACTGCATGGTGATTTTTTGCCCACCCTGTATAACGTGACGCTAGAAGTAATATTTATTTCATTGTTCTATTTTTATCTATCTTCTCTAATATAATTTGAGAAATTTTCCATGATTTATTTCGTACAATAGAAATGATTTTTATACTGATTTTTTCTACTTGCTTTAAAAATAAAAATAAAAATTTAATTATGAGGTCCTTTTACTGTAAATATTAAATTATATTTACAAAAAAAAACAAACACATCCACACAATTTGTACCACATCCGCTAAGAATCCCAACGACAAGGTTAAACCCAGCAAACAAACAAATGTTGGCTCTTAAACTGATAAAAATTTGAAAGCAAATTATAACGAAAAAAAAAAAAAAAAACAGAAAAACAAACAGACAATTTGAGAAAAATTTCTTATCAAAAATAAACTTCAAATGAGGAGTAGAATAAATATTCAACACAACTATAGTAACTTTATTTTACTTTCTTTGAATATTGTTTATAAGTTTAACAGAGAAAAGAAATAATGTTGAGCATTTTGAGCGGGTTTTAAATGGATAATAATTTGTAAGTAGATCATGAGAGCTTAAAAATATAAATGGCTGGGTTCACATGCCACATGGCACGCAATACCATGAGTTTGGTGAGCAGTTAATCTCAAAGGTCTCTAATCTTCTAATCTGATCCCCAACCCGTGACCGCCAAGATCATAAAATTTTACTCGACTAGACTATTTTTTTTTTGCGATACGTAAAATATCAAGGCAGAAGCCAACCACAATTTCTATTCCGAAAGACAACATAACAGCTGCCATCGAGGAAGATAACGCCCAAACATTTTTAATTTTTTCATCTTAGACCGGCATGCAGGAACTAAGAAATTATGTTAAGCGAGGAGGAGTAGCAAGAGTAGTGTTTATGGACACCTCATTTGAACCTTTCACCGCCTTTCAACTTTAATTTTAAAGGTCCCAAACACAGCCCTCAAATTTAATACGATTGATTGTTTCTTCGCTGGGACGCCATTAGCATGGCAAAGAGTAAAATGGAGCCAAAGCCAACGATTGCATTAATGTTAATGTTAATATTAATAACACTGATGAATACTGATGAACAGCATTATTAAGAAATTTATTCATTTATTTATTATCGCCACATAACAAATGAAAACCACCCAAAAATTTTATTTTCATAGACTTAATAAAACTGCATGCGTACAACAATATATATACGCGTATATGTATGTGTGTGCATGGCTGTGTGATTCGGACATGTGATTGTGTAAACAATTTCTTTTAATTGTGATAAATTCAGTCTCAGTGCTCTTTATAAAAAAATATGAAACAAAATACAACACCAAAAATTAAAAACATAAATTTACCGAATTATGGAGAATTTATGACCGAGAAATAATTTTTAAAATATGTTTTTTCATTCCAATCGATAATTTACAAACAATAAACTGATTTGGTCTTCCACGAGACAGACCAGCATGTTAAGAGTCGGGTGTTTCTTTTGAAAATCGAAATTAGAAAACTCTTTCCCTCGCGCTGGGACGCACTTTAAATTAAACAAAAATTTAATAATTGTTTGTATATCTACCAGATCGGTTGTAAGAATAAACACAACAATGAACTAAAATTATAAGGGCCGCGTTTTTAAATGCAGAAACACTGTTCGTATCCCCTATCAGACCAATATTTGTCCAATTGTCGGTAACAGCGCCCTCCTTTGTCGATATTTCAGTAATAAAAACCTCGGCGCAGTAAAATAATAAATACAATGGTTCTCATTCAGCACGAAAGATATTAATGCGTGAATAGAACAGCTGAGAGGCAGCAACTCTGTTTAACAAATTCTCAATGTACACGAAACTGCAGAATTGTTCTAGAATTAATATCTCTGTACTTATGTATATACCTTCACAAGGTATCGCTTCTATACACTATTCCTTTTCATCTAGCTTCGGTTCATAAATTGCATACGTAGCAGGGAGACTAATTTTTCTTATTTGTCATGCTTTTAAAGACACATTCGTGCCTCGATTGTTTCAAAATCCAGGTACTGGAGTACAGTTCAAAATGTGGCAATGGCTGAAGTAGTCTGCACGTTGACTACAAAACCAAAAACTTCCAGGTTCGAACCCAGTTTCAGACCAAGTCTTAAAAACGTATCGCAATTTATCTGATGTGGATTATTGTGCATTTATGTCAGTTATTGTCGGAAGGTCCCAGTGCCCAAGGCATAGTCTCTGGTCACTGAACAGCACCGATTTCAGTTGATACTCAGCTACAATGCACCGTCAGTCTGTCCTGACGGCTTTGAATGGCCACCCTTGTAGCTCGAGAATCCTTTTGGAGAGTCACTGCATACTCCATGATCTGGCATCCAAAAACAGTGTTGCACTGATGTGAAGACCAGGCTAGAAGCGTTATGACGGCAATGAAGAGGGGAGCAGGACAGGGATTCATTGGTCTCGGCCCGCCCCATGTTTGCCTTCAACAGAAATTATCTTTTTTTTTTTAAGACAATACAAACTCTACGAAGCTCTTAAGCTTGTCTATAGAAACAGCCAGGGTCTAAGCGGAAATCGAACCCGCACCTGCATATTGATAAGACCAATGCTCATGCACTAGACGACGGAGGCACCCTGAAACGAGCATTGAAGGGCTAGGCCAATAGCCAGATAGTTCGATATTGGTTTGGCACAACAATGTCGGTTTAAGATATTCTAAGCAATTTCTAGATTTGTATGCAAATTGTGCAGAAATGTCTCTCAGAGTGGTTAAAAGGGGAAATTATATACTCGTAGGAGCTTTTACAGGTCATTTCAACACCAACGAGCTTATTTACAGTCTGGGCATCACTAACACGATGTTCTGCTGTGAGAATGATGAACTTATGGAGCATTTAAGCACAAACTGAATAGGAGAGAGTTGCTTTTTCAAGCTAGCACATGGAGACCTCTGGTCTCCGATTTCAAAAGGACGATTCAAAAGGTACATAATAGATCAATTATAATTGCGTTCTTGGAGGCCGCCGCCTCAACACGTTTTACCATTTCATTACATTACACAAAGCTGCAATTGGCATCCTTCGGCGGTATTGTGCAGTAGAATTATCGGCGAATGACTACCTAATACAGCTTCCAAAACTTAATGGGTCTCCTTGGCATCAGAGACGATGCCTCACAAAAAACACATGCAAACGCGAAGTGTTAAAAAGAATGAAGCTTCACTCTGCTTCATGCCTCCACCACCTGTCAAATCTATCACTATCCCTTTCCTATAAAAGGTAACATCTCCATATAAAAGCACTCACTCCCTTAGTGTTACTTCTCTTCATACGTATACAAATATATATAAATCAAGAGTTAAAATTATGAAGAATTTTTATTAAAAAAAATTCGCAGAAATTTTGCTTTCAAGCAAAGAGAAAACATTTTTTTAAATTTTACTGCTGAAAATAACTATCGAAATTTTTGCGCACACTAAAAGCTTTGCGTAGCAAATAAATCAAATAAGTCAGCTTTGCGTTTATTTGAAAAACTCTAATGCAACCACATTAGCATTTCAGATTATAGAATGTAGAGTGTTTAGATAAAAAGAAATCGCTATTTATTTTCCATATTATTTAATTTCAACGCAATTGATATAATTCTCATTTTGTATTTGACTATATGTATACGAGTATATGAGACGAAAAGGAAAATCATTAAGTCCAGTCGCTCGATTAAGTACTTGGGGTTTTGTGTTAAATATTTCAACTTTTCGTTGAGCAATTTTCCCGGGAAGAAAATAATTATACAGATGACTTCTATTAATAAGACAACATATCTTCATACAATAAAACTATTCGAGTGGATTTGAATTTTTTTCTGCTATCAAAAATTTATTTGAAAATTTCTAAATATTTAATTATTATTATTAAAAATTTAATTGAAAATTAATTGAATATAGTCAAGAAAAATAATTTAATTGATCCTAATAATTTCTGGACAGGTGTAAATCTAATTAATTTTTTAATTGACATCACAAAATTTTTAATTAAAATTAAGTTTTATTTTTTTTTTCAATTATATAATAAACTTGTATAGTTTTTCTCGTTCGTTAATAACTTCCGTGCGAAGCTGGGTCGGCCATGTAGCAATATATATCGTCATATGATTTCAAAAAAGCCCTAAGTTACAAAAAATTCGAAATCGACTTTTTGATTGCATCAAAATACATGTTCCTGCAACAAAAGTGTACACGCCTGCAATTAGAAATAACGTTCTTATCAAAAAAAATTCAGAAATGCCCAAGTACAAGCGTAGAAGTTACATAGTTTGAAAGTATTTTGCTGCTCCTGTAAAATTCGTTGTATGTATCTGAGGGCTTTTGTGAATTCATATGGACGATATACATATTTTAGTCATATAAGCTTCAGAATAATTTTTGAGGCCTGTTTAAATTCAGCTACGATTCTGAGCAACCCCAAATATGTACGGTAATTCGGCTGTGACTGTTGTGCTTAGCTTTATGTTAAACTGCCCCAAATATCTCCTCGCACTCATACCAGTTCTTGCCGAAGAACCCTTTATTGAAAACATTCAAGCGTGCGAGCACATTTTAAAACTGGTTTTGTAACGAATCCATGTAATAAATCATTCTTTAAATTATGACAGCTTAGCCACTATAGCACTTACGACAGTACGACAAGCGCATAGAATTAAATACTCGTATTTATGTAGGTGTGTGTGTGTGTGTGTGTGTGGTATGAGTATATGTGCATATCGTTAGGAGTATAAAACGAATGGTAAGTAACACTTACACTAGAACACAATCACATCTCGCGCTTTTTTATATGCGCACAATGTGTTTTTTTTACGACATTTATACAGTCTTAAGTACTTAAGTTATGAAGAGATTCTTTATTTGTTTTTTTTTTCTTTTTGTTGCCACCATTTTGAAGCATAATGTAGAGCTGATGATAAAGAAGATATAAAATAATGCTTGAAAAATTTCCGTGCATAACAATTGTCATTGTCCCTTTCTGTTCGTTTTTCCCTGCTGCCGTTTTGTGTCTTTCGGTTCGGAGGCATAATTGTCTCCTTTTTCTGCTTTTGTTAAAATTTCTTTGTTTAAAGATATTTATATACTTTTTAATAGTTAAAGTGATGTTGTTTTTCTTTCTTTCGCTTTGTTTTATATTTTACTTTGCTGCACATTATTTTGCCATAAAAGGAAATTGCTGTTTTATTAAGTGAAGGAAGGAAACTGTGGGAAATTATTTCGTAGTAAAATTAGGTTCTGTTTTTCTTTTGCTACTTTCCAATGAGCTTTTGAGAGGCGAGCTAATTATTGTCTATTGTTGAGGTTATTTCATTTTATTAATGTAATAAAAACGAAACACTTAATGTAAACAATTTGTTTTATTGTCCGGTAAAACTAATTAAGTTTTATTTCCTGTCTCTCTCACACACGTATTAAACACGTTTCTGTCGCCATATTTTAACACAAAGATATTGTAATTTTTTCAATTCCATTTTATTCTAATCTTGTGGTATTCGGTTTTGCTTTTATCTCAACTCATTTATAAAATTTCATATAAATTAAAAGAAATTAATTTGAAAACTACTATTGTTGCGGTTCAATATTGTATTACTGTTGTTTAAATAAACAATTTCTTATAGCAACTACTTATTTCTGATGATAGATATTTTAGACCTGAGCAAATAGACAGAAAAAGATAAAAAAAAAATTTGAATTAAAAATTTTGAAATATCAATTAAAAAATTAATTAGATTTAGACTTGAAAGACAAATCAATTAAATTATTTTTGAATAAAATATTTATCAATTAATTATTTAATAATAATAATTAAAAATTTAATTAAATATTTTGAAAATTTCAAACAAATATTTAATAGCAAAAACAAAAATTTAAGAGCATGGCGACGGCTGCAGTAGTCTGCACGTTAACTACAAAATAAAAAGAAGTCCTGGGTTCGACTCCAGTTTCAGACAAACTCATAAAAACATCTCGCCTTTATTGTGATGTGCATTAGTGTTTCTTTGTGTCAGCTGTCGTCAGCTGTCGTCAGAAGCGTTCAATGGCTTGAGGGTGGCGATGGCACGATGGATGGTAGTCTGCACGTTAACTACGAATCCGAAAACAGACCTGGGTTCAACCCCAGTTTCAGACCAAAAATTTTAAAATAAAAATAAACATCTCGCATTTTTCTGATGTTGCATTAGTTAGTGTGTCTTTGTGTGTCAGTTGTGGTCGGAAGGTTTCAGTGGCGAAGGCATAGTCACTGGTCACTGAACAAATACCGGCTTCAGCTGATAGCAATCCACAATCACATCAGAACGCCCTCCTTCGTCGGTATTGTGTACCACCGGCGAAGTAAAATAATAATAAAAATGGCTACTAAAGAAGCTTCAGCACTGCTACGAGTATAAACAACGAACGTGCGAAAGCAGAGCTGCAAAAATAATTAATTAAGCTTCACCTCCTGTCGTTTCTCCTACTATCCCTTTCCTATAGTTCCAGCACAATGCTTCGCATGTGTAGGAGTCATCTCCTGAGTGCTGGTCCTAGATAAAAAAAAAAAAAAAAAAAAAAAAAATGGCAGAGGCATAGTCACTGGTCACTGAACAGTATCGCCTTCAGCTGATAGCAATCCACAGGCACATCCCAGCACAAGTGCAGTAAAATAATTACAAAAGTTTCTACTAAAACACGGCTTCAAAATTTAATGCGTCTCCTTGACATCAGATTCGCTGCAACACTGCTCTAAGCAAAAAACCGTGCAAGAGCATATTCGTATGCTTGTGAAGTTTCACCACCTGTAATATCTCTCACTATTCCTTTTCTCTAGTTCCAGCACAATGTATCGCATGTGTAGGGGTCATACCCTGAGTGCTGGTTGAAGATAAAAATTCGGATGCTTGTTGGCTATTAATTTTTATTTGTGTAAATCGTGTTGCTTATGTGAAATAAAACACTCAGATAAGCATTTAAATACCAATAAACTCTCCGTTTGTGCATTTCATAGCCCAAAAATTAATTAAAAATTTAATTGAATTGATTAAGAATATATTTAATATACATATATAAAAATTTCTTTAATTCACTTTTTTACAATTTTTATTTGTAGTAAAAAGCATCCAATGAATTTAGGAATGGAGTCTGACATTTACTTCACAGGTCAATTGACATGGAAAATGCTAAAAAAAAAAAGATCTGCTGGACACAAGTTGTGCGATTATTGCAGCCAATTTATGTGATATTCGTGCCATGTAAGTACATACTCAGTATAATTGCAGAGTTTGCTTTGTAATGTGACATAGACAGAATGACAGATGAATGAATAAAAAGAATATCAAAACCATTTCAATGAATAAATTAATTTTCACAGCCGTTTTCATGATTCTTTTTAAATAATTTCACGATAATGCAATTAATTGTTAATATGAATTATTTTTATAAATAAATTTATTTTTTTTATTTTTATTTTTTTTTTGTTTTTATAGTATAGCTTTGTTGTTGCTGTTTTTATCATCTGTACCATAACGTTTTAAATATAAATTTAATTAAAAGTACAAATTAACGAACATACAGCTTCTGAATTTGGCGTATCACTTTTAATTGGGAATTAATTACGGATGCTGGATGACAGATGGAACGCTCTACAAAGTAAAGGAAAAATGTCAAACTATTGTAATCACATATTCAAAAGATTCAAAGGGCATGTGTACGGCGTCAAGGCTGGTTAGTCTTTCAATGAAGGAAAAAATAACTATCAAGTGTTTTTCAATGCCATGCGCTGGATGGATGGCTGATGGACGAAAAATTTACAATAAGGAAAGACAGTTAAAAAGTTGTAAATCCAATTTCGTTCGTAGCTCTACTAAAAATAAATCTTTTCAGCTTTTGGAAATATGTGGATTACCTCCTATACTAAAAACGAAAAAAATAAAGCTTTGAGCTTTTTGCAATATATGTATTATGTGGGTAATAATAACTACTTCTCGTATTCATTTCTTGAAACTTTGTCGGGTTAAATATATGATATTGATGACTGTTGACACAAAGACTACTGATGACATGTGTAGTGCCAGAGAAAATATTTACACGTTCTACTAAATATTTTCATTTTTATTACCACAAACGAAATTTTTAGAATAGTTTTGATATTCCAAACGAAAAATTCATACATTCGTAATGTATTAGTATGTATCGGGTGTTTTTTTTAGCTACATATGAACTGTCGATATCGATAACTATGTTTTGAGAGCTGAGAATGTCAAACTGTGCGAATCGTTTAATGCCAGAACAACGTTTCCTAATTGTGGAAATTTACTTTGAAAAAAAATAAATCTGTTCACGAAGTTCATAGAGCATTTCGTCCATTTTACGGTCAACATAATCGGCCTAGTGAGCAAGCAATTCGTGGATTAGCTGACTTTTCGCTCAACAAGACAAAGAAATATGCGTAGCGGAGAGATTATTGCTGATGTAGCGCGAAATGTTGAGGAAGATGCAGAAATGCCGTTTCGTCGTCGTGCGTGTGCTATTCTGTCATGCTGATTGAATTTCCAAAAAAAAATTAATTAATAAATTTAAATTTATTAATAAATATATGGTTCCAAGAAGACGGCGTAACTAGCCATATAACGAGCATAAGACGATTGTCGTATGTCGCAATCAATTTAGTGACAATTTTATTTTCACTGGCCCCTTAGTTAGTGCGATTTAACACCTCTGGATTTTTTTTTATCTAGGACCAGCACTCAGGAGATGACTCCTACATATGCGAAGCATTGTGCTGGGAACTATAGGAAAGGGATAGTAGGAGAAACGACAGGAGGTGAAGCTTAATTAATTATTCTTGCAGCTCTGCTTTCGCACGTTCTTTAGTTTTCTATACTCGTAGCAGTGCTGAAGCTTCGGTTTAGTAGCCATTTTTATTATTATTTTACTTCGCCGGTGCTACACAATACCGACGAAGGAGGGCGTTCTGATGTGATTGTAGATTGCTATCAGGATTACTGTTAATGGGGCTAAGTTAAGTCACTGGTTTATACCCACAAACCAGCAACTCTTGAAGCATTGACAGCCAACATTCAAGCCACCATTGACGTTATTCGACCAGATTTATTGCAAAAAGTAGTCAAAAATTGGACGAATCGAATGGATCATGTAACTCGTAGCGGCGGCAGACATACATATGTCGGAAATAATATTTAAAAAATCGAAGCCCTTAATTTTCTACCACAATATTTCTGACATGTAATAAGTTCTCATGCAGCCAAAAAAACAAAAAAAAACACATGGTTTATAAGAAACTTACTGAACTGTTAACAGCATCGGCTTGACTTAGAAATGATCCTCATCTCACTTATTGTTGATGTTGGCAGAGTAATCACTTCGACCAATCATTCAGATTTGTATAACATCATAAGCAGACCACTTTAAGAACCCATGATTTTTGCCTTGATTTCTTTCATCACGCATAAATTAATACCAGGGAGGTAAAGAAACATCTCTCCACTTCCAAATATGATAACAAAATAATTTAACTGCACTTATTTACATATATTATAAGTCAACTTCACTATGAACGAATATGAATAGGGCCACATAAATTTTTTTTAGCGTTGGCTAATGAAATTAATCAATCTTGAATTTAAATGCAGCCCATAAATAATTTCACTCAGGTTTTCCGCTACTTCTTTACTTTTCAAGTGTATTTCGTTATCGTTCGCCTTTAATGTAATATGTAAATATATTTCTGCCTCACAGCTGGACTAGTAAATTTTATGTAAATTAAATCTATACGATGCTGATATGGAAGTCGATTATGATGATGATGATGATTTTCATTTTATTTGAAAATTACTGTTCATGATTTTAATAACTTTGTAATTATAATTGTTTTACAACACAAATTCGTTTTAGCTTTTAACATATTTTGTTTGTGCTAATAATTTATATTAAACAATAAATTAAGAAGAAAAACAATAAAAAAAAAACTAAAAATAGAAATGTGTGTATGTTATAAAAGTAAACTCATAGATTGTTATGTTTTTGTTTATAGATTCTTTGGTTTGTATGTTTAATATTCAAACAATTCTCGTTTGATTAATTGAATTTTAAACATATAGATCTTGTGTTTGTATTCAGAAATTAGGAAAATCCACTGATGAGCTAAGTAAGCGTTAGCGAAATAGTAGTAGTAGTAGTAGTAGAATAGTAGTAGTTTATAAGAGAAAAGGCACAATTAGAATCATATATATAGAAAAACAATAATATTAAAACGAAAATGAAAACAAAACGGTCAGTGGTCATTAAAACAATTTCGGGTGCATAGTGCAGCTACTTTCGCTACATTAACACTAGAGATGACATGGTGAGCCACAATAATTAAGAATTCTTTTCTTTGATGCAGAGATTGACTCAGTGTGTTTTCTTTTCACCAAATTCATTTAAAACATTTGCAGTTTATTATTTCACTAAATGGAGCTGCGACAGTCAAGTGAGTGTATGTGCGCTAGTTTATCAGTTGGGAGGTTCTATGTTCTGGTCTTTATCACTACAACACGTGCAAGTTTTTTAAGAACAGGTATCTTAATAGGACCCAAGTGAAGTGCAAATATTGCTGGTCAATTAAGCGGCAAATAGAGCACTGCACTTTTCGGAAAGCGAAATTACTGCAACTCTTAATCGAAACGCAGTAAAAATCGTAAAAAAGATGAAATAAAGGGTGATTTTTTAAACGTTTGGATTTTGAAATTTAAAAAAAAAGGAAATGTGCAAAAATTAATAAAATATTTATTTGGGGCTATAAATGGATGCCTGCCAATACCAATTGTATTGTGGATTTGTTTGGATTTTGTTTGATTGTAGTTGGCTTGTCCCTGTGAATAAATTCCCTGCAGAGGTCTGTCACTTTCGACGTGGGAAAATTCGAATCCCTCTAACCTCTTTCCCATTACCCCATTTCTTAGACCCAGCAGAATGTGTCGCTTGTGTACAATAATAAAACATTCCATTTAAAATGTTGGCCCCTCCCTTCGCATATTTATTTGACCACACTTTATTTTATTCTTGCCACGTAAGTGAGTCACACTTACAAAGTAACGGCCACTAACACCACACAATTTTAAAACTCTTAATTGGCCATAAATGATGGACAGTTAATATAATTAGTTTCTGCATAAAAATATAACTGAAATATTTTGAAAACAAATTCATTCATTCATACACAAACACAATTATAAATATTGTATCTGAATAAATTAAAAGATTTATTTTTACACACAAATTGTTTTTGATATTTAAAACAGCAGTAAAGTGATGCATATGCTTTTAAATCAAATTAATTTTGAAAAAAAAAATACAGTAAATTGGCTTGACGTCAAAATTAAGCTGTTGATAATGACTGACTTTACAAGGAGCTTTGGAAAAACACAGGAAAATTTTTAGCAATCATCTCTTTTAATTAACGAGAAAGAAAAAATGTTGTTCAGTTGAATAGCAACAGTTTTTGTAATTGAAACACAAGATACCTGGATCGCTGGTAAAGAATTCCATAGAGGGGAAAATATATTATTTGATGATATTTAAAGGAAAATTCAATTAAATATGAATGAGTTGATTTCATTAGTCTTGAAGGCAACATTTAAAAAAAAAATCAGATAGACTGAGAATGAGAGAGAGAGAGAGAGAAAGAGATAGAGCGTGTAGGATACCTGCTTTCACCAAGGCGGTGATAAATTTCACATTTCACATCTTCTAATTGTTAATGAACAGATGATTTCAAAACGTCACATTACATGTATTTGTCATAGAGAATGTCTCTTTTTAACATGGCCCCTCCCTGGTCAGCTAAAAAGTGACTACGTTCCCAAGCACACCGTCGCGCCCCGGTACTCAGACCAGCTCATTCTGAATATACAAACAGAAAAAAACTTTTTTTTAAAGTACTTTCAAGCGGATTTAGGTGTCATTTAAAATGTACTATTTCTTTATTAAACATTGCTCAATGTTCATTTTACCTGATTCAATGTTAACTTTACATCTTTGTAGGAAAATCTGGCAGTGTGCGAATCAAAAAATTGATCAATGTAAACGTAGACAGACCAAGACTCGGGCTGGTGGCCATAATCTGATATATATTTCTGCAAATTTGCCTTGGAATTTATGAAAATGAATTTTTATCGATACTTGGTTCTGCACGAAGATTGCTTCCATTTATCCGCCCACCTGTGATTAAAATTAAAAAAGAAAAGTATAGCAGGAATAAAAGTAGCGCAGGCACGCAAGATACGGACACTGGTATCTTTAAAATTGTCTGCAATTAAAGCCAGTGCCTTTCATTTTTATGACAAATGAGTTTCAGTTGAAATGCTTGGCAAACTAAATCAACAGTAGACTGTTTATCACTGCAAATTTATAGCTGATTGTCTGTCACTTTTAGTTTCATTTTCTTGCTACAATCGACAATCTGTTAGCGGATGACATTTTCATTAAACCCAGTTGGCTCAATATTGACAGGCAGGCAGGCAGAAAGTTTTTTTTTTTTACAACATCAATTACGATTATGTTGTCTTAATATTTGTTCACCTTTCATTGCACTCTTTTGTTGGTACAACTATTAGTGCTGTGGTTGTTGTTGTTGTAAAAATGCAAATTTTTGTTGCAAAACTTTAACTAACAACAATTTCACTACTTTCTCTGAAGACCATAAATCCAAAGCGGCTAATAACCAGCAGCGATTTCAACATGTGACATTGAAGCGTTTTGTTCTGCACAAAATAAGAAATGAAAATTTAAATTTAAATTTAATCACAAAAAAAGACCTGAAGAAAATACAATACAATCATCATTTAAAGTAGATTTTCTTTTCTTCGCGCCGTTTTAATATTTTTTGCAGCGAAATTATAAATAAAAGATGGGCAACATGTAACCGTGATGTGATGTGATTCGTGTTTCATCGCTTTTAAATATAAGCCTGATCATATTTTCTTTAGTCACAAGAGTGTAAAAACTGTTCGTAATCGTAGCTGCTAATTTTTATAATTAGGAAACAACAATTTTAAAGTTTTTCCAATGTTTGCTCGAATGGAAATATAAAATACGAATAATAACGCAGAACGCTGCAGAATTACCTGAATACATAAAACGAAAGACGCTGTCAATGCATTAAGATTGAGGGTGGCGATGGCACGATGGATGGTAGTCTGCACGTTGACTTCTAAACCAAAAAGAGTCATGGGGTCAACCACAGTTTCAGACTAAAAAATTTTTAAAATAAGAATAAACATCTCGCATTTTTCTGATGTGCATTAGTGAGTCTTTGTGTGTCAGTTGTTGTCGGAAGGTTTCAGTGGCGAAGGCATAGTCACTGGTCACTGAACAATACCGGCTTCAGCGATAGCAATCCACAATCACTTCAAAACGCCCTCCTTTGTCGGTATTGTGTGGCACCGGCGAAGTAAAATAATAATAAAAATGGCTTCTAAACCGAAGCTTCAACAAAGAACGTGCAAAGCAGAGCTGTAAAATAATTAATTAAGCTTCACCTCCAGCACAATACATCGCATATGTAGGGGTCATCTGCTGAGTGCTAGTCCCAGGTTAAAAAAAAATAATAACATTTTCTTCCCACCGCCAGTATTTGAAAATTCCAAAAATTTAGGCAATAAATTTTTATAAAATTTGTAAAGTTTAAGCTGTCATAGTTTATTTTGTCATTTGTCGTGAGCTTGCAATCATTAGTGAGTGCTAATTTACGTTTAATTCACGTTAGCATCTCTGCTACAGATATTTTCAGTTCGTCTTACTAACACATTTTGCGATAAGCAATCTCGCTCAAATCTTTATTTTTACTGACACAAAAAAGAAGATACGTATAAGCAAATAACGTCTTAAACGCATTTTTACATCTGCCACTTGCTTTAATGTCAAATTGATTGGCATACAAACAGACACATATTCAAATTAACAGACAGGCAAATACATACATATGTACGAAATAATAGCACGCGTTGAAGATGTATTTTTAAAGCTGGGAAATTATGAGAAGATTACACAGGCGTCTGCTGCTGTTTGTGTGGCAAACATGCTCATATTACCCAGCAGTTGCGAAAGTGAAATCTAAATTCAATACAGTGGGTAAAACCGTAAAATAACTTTTCAGATATGTTTTTAAACACAATTAACTTCAGTTATAAACATATAAAACAAATCTTACATATCAGCATTAATGAAAAATATCTAACTTTTTCACTAAGACAGCCTACTAGTATTAGATATTGGAAAAGGTGATTTTTAAGCAACTTTAGTTTTTGGCAACCCTGTTTTTGAGAGCGCTCAGCTGTTTGCGTGTAACATGTTACTGTTAAATATGTTCAGTTTCGTCTATAATTTAACCATGAATCGACCTACAAGTGACCAATGCTTGCAGATTATTAAATTTTATTATCAAAATTCATGCTCGATTTGTTGTTGATGATCGTAAATTATCGAATCGGCGTTGATTGCAGCAATTGGGCCCCTGTTACTCTGCTAGGGAAGAGATGGACTTGGCTGACATGATTTCATGGTTTGGTTTCAGCAAGACGGTGCCACACGCCAAACCGCATGCGAAACTGTGGCTCAATTGAGAGGCGAAGTTCATTTGGGCGTTTGGGGCCGGTCAATTGGCCGCCTAGATCGTGCGATTTGTGGGACTATGTTAAGGCTCATTCCAATAGGGACAACCCAGCAACGGTTGATGTACTGGAAGCCAATATTGAAAAATTCATTTGTGAGATAGCGACCGATATGTTGCAGGAAGTACGCCTTATGAACCATTTGATCGTTTCATTGACTCAAATAAAGACTTCAAAAATTTTTCTAAATTTTATGCGGGTTTGTTTAAATCAAATTCGAAAGCTCTTAATCACCTTTTACAGACAGTTTTTTTCCTCCACAAGTGTGTTAAAGCGTTTACACGTATAAGGAAATTTATGTATTAACCGGCTAATCGAATAGTTTTAGACTTTTATTCGATTAATCGGGAAAAATTAATGCTCTTCTGACTTCTGAATCGACTTATTAATATGGAAATGAATGAACAACTGAATGACATTAGTTCCATATTATCGGTATTCATGGTATTGAATACTGCTACTTTTAATTAAACTGGAAAAATAACCGACTAAACGAATAATTTTAGACTTTTATTCGATTAATCGCGAAAAAGTAATGTTTATCTGACTATTCATGGTATTCATGGTATTGAATACTATTATTGTCTCTCGGATGAGGTTTTCGGCCATTTGGTCATAAGATGGTTGGAATACTACACCAAAAGTATGTATATTTGAAATCAGCAAAGACTTTTTTATTAAGCGGTGATGAAGACTATACATGTACAAATATCTTTAAAATTACTTAAAGGCATATACAATGATTGACGCAAATTTTGTGTTAAAAATTTTATGAAGGAAATATTTTTTGAGTAAAAAACCTTATATGGACTAATTACTTAAACCTTTTAGACAAATAAAAACGCAAACCCAATTTAGGTCTATTTTGAACCTTTAAATGCGAATCGCCTGGGCGGCTTATACTCCAGTAGCTTAATTTTTTGCTCAGAACTTTGTTAAACCCTAGAAGAAACACCAGCAGAAAGAACACTTTTACAAATCCCATATATTTAAAAATTGTTCATGATTGATTTAAAAAAAAGAAACGTATGTTTGTTGCACGGATAACAAAAGTAAAATACAGTGGACAGAGGTATATAAATGAAACATAGATAATAGAGGTGAGGGCACGGATAACAGAGATGTCCAAAGAAAGAGATCAGCATGCCCGTTAATAGATGTAACCGGTTAATAGAGCACCGAATAACCAAGGTTCAACTGTATATTATAGGTATATAAGTTTTATGAATAATTTTTATTAATTTTTTATCATCTTCGACCAGCACTCAGGCGATGACCCCTACACATGAGCTGCATTGTTTGCATTGCATTGAACTAGAGGAAAGAGGTAGTGAGAGAGATGACAGGTGGTGAAGCCACAGTATCATACAACTCTGCTTTTGCTCGTTTTTTATAATTAGCAGTGTTGCAGCGCCTGTGATATTAAGGAGACGTATTCAATTTTGAAGCCGTGTTCTAGTAGCCATTTTTAGTAGTTAATTTACTCCGCTGCTGCTACTCCGATGACATTTCGTAAATTTTAAACAATTTTTAAATTTTAATTTTAATCATGAAATTTTTAAATACAATGTTGCTTATGATCCTTCGGCACTAAGGTAGATAGATATTTCCCTTGGACCAGTGCTTAAAGGATTTCCTTTCCATTCTTCACCCTAAAACGCATTGTCAAATGTTCCTCCCCAAATTAAAGCCATACAATTTCAAAGCTATTAAAGCCAGTGGCACAGATTTAAATTATGACACGTTAAATGTTCAACCTTCTATGATAATTTATCATCTGCATAAATATTTTTTTTTCCTTCTCAGTGCTTCGGCATCATAAAAGGAAACTTGGTCAAAAGTAGATAAATTTTATTTTTTACAACTTCATAGAATTTATAAAGAATGCAGAATAATGCAACTGCAGAGGTAAAAGGAAAAAATGTGTCATCTTAAAAACTGCGTCGTTCAAGTACTTTTTAAAAAGCAAGTGCTACTCTGTCATCTGTTGGCGTTCTAAGCAGGGTAGGAAATAATTCGGCACGGGGGAAAATTTCTATTGAATTTCGCCGTTTAGAAAACAAATTCGCGAAGTTGAGAGCGAATTGGGGAAGCGAGAAATATAAAGCTGGCGAAACATGTTAAAACTTTGAAGAGTCAAAATGTGAAGTTTAAAGAAGTTTTGGCATTTCTTTTTTATAATTTTTTCACAAATCATATTCACTTCATATTTTTGGTTGTTTCTATTTCTGCCCTCCAGTTTATGATGATAATGAAATGAAATAAAAATAGCAAAATGTTTAAATGCTTAAGCGACTGAAAGCAGGCTTTAATCTGATTACGGTCTTAATCTTTGTTTGTGATGTTGAGTGGCGTTGTTATGTGATGCTGCCACATGAAGTTAGAAGAGAAATGAAGATGACACCGACAGTGGGTAAGTGTTAACAACATTAACTTTGTGCGACGTGAAACTTTTAAAGATAACGTTGACAATTATGATGCTAGTGAAATCAATGCTTAAGCGATTGAAGAGTAGAAATACATTGACAGACAAGCGGCAGCATGCTGTGGTTATTTGACTGAGTTCAGGCGAGAAAACATCTGAAATTCTCTTTTGTTTTTTCATTCACGTTTACACAGCTGGAAACGTAACCGCCGACATTCCATAATTATTTTATTATTGTTAATATTGTTTCATTGTTATTGTTTCACTTCCAAATGTTTCCTCGACTAAACACAGTCTTTCATAAAATATCGTATTAAAACATATTTGCGCAGCAGTTTATTGGTATCCAATGGGATGCACCAATGGCAAACTATTGTCTTTAAAAAGTTGGCTGTTTGAGTTGGGGTATGGGTTTTGCCTTCGCCAGACAAAACAAAGACCATAAGAAGACTTTCACAAAATCTAAACACCGTGAACTTGAGTGTTCTGATAAGAGATTTTACTGGTCACTGTTCGATTAGATCGATAATCAGCAAATCTGAAAGAGCTCCTGCGACCTTTGCAGGCTGTACGAGGATTACGAAAAGGCCACATTATATGTCATTGGCCTGGACTGCAATGCGACACGCTGATGTTCTTGAGCAGGATGTTTCTGGTGCAGCCAGCTGCTGTTGCGAGGTACAATATAAAATATCAGGGGATTTATTGTGGGTAAAGGTTGGCTGTAAGATGCAATATGTTTTTTTCTTTGACAGGTACTCAGGCGATGAGCCCTACATGATGCATTGTGCTGGAACTAGGAAATAAAACAGGGGTAAGGAAGTAATATTTGTGGACATTTGATTTCAAGTTTCCCAAGCCAAAAATGACACGAAGTACGTCTGTGGGTCGTCTATTCCACATATGCTCAAGAGAGCCAATAGAGTTGGCTACCCTACCGGTTCCAATGACTTCCTTCGGGGTAACTACAAAATAGTTTTTAAAGCACCGGCCCATACATGAGAGTTGTATTCCATTTTCGGTCGGATGGAAGCACTATAAATAGCGAAGAGATCAAATGGGGTGAAATATAGAAAGCCGAGGCACTAGAATGATTCCTTTGAAACCAGCAAAATATGCTCAGCCCATCGAATATCACACCGAATTTTCATGCCAAAGACTTGAAAACTTCTGATTCCTCAATGTTTATACTGCCCATAAATACAGATGAGGCAGCGTGATTGGGCATGTGTCGATGCGTAAGCATGCAGCATTGGGTCTTTTGAGCATTTAGGTCGGCCCTGTTCGTATTATCCCATTGCGATATTCGCGCGAGTTCATAAATACGCGAATCATTCATATTTTGTCTCATCGCCGTTATCATAGTCGATGTCGTGCTACTATCAAATGAATATGAGTGGCAAATGATGCTGTCGTATGCAAAAGCGGCAATAGGGTTGGAAGTTTGACATAGAAAGATAAGAAATAGAGTAGGAGAAAGAATGGGGCTTTGCGGTACCCCTGAATTAATTTCGATCTCGGTGGAGGCGGGATCTCACTTTTAGGAAATCACAGCACTTTATCAAGCTCTTCGATACTTCTGAAGACGATAACGAACAGGCGAATAGCCATTAAATGTTGGAACGTTATTGCCGTAGCATTTATCATTATTTGGGAGACTTTTAAGATATGAAGGGTTACTAAAGTAAATATTAAAGAAACAAAAATTTTTGAGTGCAGTGCAAAAGTTTAAGATTAAATTGGCCAGCCCTAAATTCTACAATATTCTTGTTTTCCATAGACGGATAACAACAGAAACCATGAGACTAAAGAATATTTTGAGTGTTTGCAGGACGTAGAGAAAGTGAAAAGTTTTCAACTCAACTCTCACTCATTGGGAAGGATTAGAGAGAAATCGTTATGCTGCTGCCAAATTCGATGTTCTCCTTAGCGTAGCAGACTTTAATTTACAGTATTTCCCACTCACTCTGTAGTTGATGGAAGCTCTGCATTAATAGAGTTCTGTTCTGTATTCCGTTATTATGGCGAAACTTGTAGAAAAAATGGTGGTACAAAAAAATACGTTTTATCAGAGAGAAGTGAAGTTGACACTAATTTTGCTTAAACAACATGCGGTGTCGTAGTTACCTTCCTACTTTGCAATCAAATATTTTTCATCTATCTTTGACTCTCTATGTTATTGTTTTTTTTTTTTTGATTCTTTGCCATTGAAAATTTTTTCTTCTCTTATCGTCATAAATATTCAATTGCACAAAGACTTCATATCTGTCTTATTTTTATTTTTTTCAACATAGAATATCTTACAGTGTAATTTGATAATATACAAAAGATTTGTAGATTTTGGATTCGTAGATTTTATTTTTTGGTGTTTTTATTTTTGTACGTACACAATAAACTCTAGTGTCGAAAAACATTTGTACTTGCAGTCTTTTGTTACAATTTTGCAGCTAAATTTCTGCTGCAGTTGCTTTTACTACTTCTCGCCCTCGCACACCACTTTTCCTGGTCCTACATTATTTTGTGAAAACCAGCCATTAATAACGAACAGCGTACTTTTCCCATAATGCTAACGAAACCACACAATGGAAATAGAAATCAAAACGGGAACAAAAGCTTGACGTCTCCTTCGTGTGCTGATTGTTTGAAGTGCGGGTAAGTAATAATGAAGCGTATTCTATGCAACAGTAATTACAGACTTAAAAGACCTAAAACGTATTCTCCTTCGGGTTTTCTTTTTTGTTTTTGGTGTTTTTTTCGTTTGAGCAAATTATGAAATAATAATGATTGCACTTATGCTGAAGAAGAGGTTCAACAAAATACTTAGTTGGTTATAATATAATTGAGGTCGTCATGGCATAGTCTTCGCCTCCCAGTATGTGGCTCTAAACTATATCATAGAATGCAATAACAGGTCATAAATGCAGGCAAATCTTTTGTTCTACAATCATTTATCAACCATAGCAGTGTGTGTCTATGTGTGTGTGTGTGTGGGTGTGTGTGTGGGTGTGTGTGTGTGTGAAAACTTCTTAAGAATTTCTATGAGCTCACAACAGCGAGAAAACATGAAGAAAAAACGCATGACTTGGATTTTTATTAGAAGTAGTTGTTGTTTTATTCCTTCAAAGACTATATATTTTAAAGGACAGGAACATAAGTTTATTAGAAGGTACACAAATCTATCAAAATTAACTTGCCTGGGAGAGGGTCGGGTAAGGACTTGTAGACGAAAACTAATTGCCACAGACTTTTCTCTTTGTTGTTAATGCCACAATATTATCCAAAGGAGTTTAAAGTTTCCCTAATTAAGATGACACAAGGATCACACCAAAGTTGAGGCCCATAATCTTATTACCAATTACTCGTATATTAAGACTGCTGCTGACCTTCCTTCCTTCTTCAGGTGACAATGCACTGTATTCGATACGATTGGTCACAAATAAAAAAAATCAAAGTCAAAAGTGTGTCACCAAATGTAGCATCACTATTTTTTATAAAAATAAGATTTTACAATTTATAGTTTTTTTTTTGTTTTATTTCAATTGTATTTGATTTAGAACAACTGCAAAAAAGAGAGTGAGTGAACATTTGGTTATTGCACTGTGAAAAAGTGGAAAATTAAGTGCAAATTGAAATTAACTAAAACAAAAGAAAAAATCAAAAAATATATTGGAGAACAGCAACTATCCCGTAGGGTTAAAAGATAAATTAATAAGCAAAACACCGCCGAATAAAAAGAGCACTAACCAGCTCAGCGCTTTTTCCCAATGTGCCTCAGGCCTTCAAAAAAGGCCCAGCAAAAAAAAAAAATGTCAGTCATTCTTAGAGAATATTTTGCATTGCTTAAGACCCATAAAAGTAAATTCTGCAGCCAAACGGAGAATGGATTAACATTCTATATATTTTAAAGTAAAGTTCAAGCTGTAGCTTAAATCGAGTTTAAAAAAGAATGCTGAAAATCAAGAAAATACGGGAAAGGAAAAATTATATATGTGGCAAAGGCGAAGTAAAATAATTACTAAAAATGGCTACTAAAGCGAAGCTTCAAAATTTAATACGTCTCGTTGACATCAGAGGCTCTGCAACACTGCCATGAGTAAAAAATGTGGAAAAGAATCTGTCATTTCTCTTACTAAGCCTTCCAATAGTTTCAAACAATGCATGGCATGTGCATGTGTGCTGCTTCCGATTGACTGAATGGGCAGCAAAAAGGAGCACATCTCGCCAGCACAAGCCTGTACTAAATACATTGCCTAATTCTTCTGGATCATAACATTAGGATCTTTTTCGCTACTTTGAAAGTCACGTTAGAAGCTCACATATTAAATTTTTTTTTTTTTTTTTTTTTATCTGGGACCAGCACTCAGGAGATGACTCCTACACATGCGAAGCATTGTGCTGGAACTATAGGAAAGTGATAGTAGGAGAAACGACAGGAGGTGAAGCTTTATTAATTATTTTGCAGCTCTACTTTTGCACGTTCTTTGTTTGTTTATACACGTAGCAGTGCTGAAGCTTCGTTTCAGTAGCCATCTTTTTTTCATTATTTTACTTCGCCGGTGCTACACAATACCGACGAAGGAGGGCGTTCTGATGCGATTGTGGATTGCTATCAGCTGAAGCCGGTATTTTTCAGTGACCAGTGACTATGCCTTCGCCACTGAAACCTTCCGACAACAACTGAGACACAAAGACACACTAATGCACATCACAAGAATGCGACATGTTTAGTTTTATTTTAAAATTTTAGTCTGAAACTGGGGTTGAACCCAGGTCTGTTTTTGGATTTGTAGTCAACGTGCAGACTACCATCCATCGTGCCATCGCCACCCTCATTTTTATTTCTGAGATGAAAAAATCTTGGAAATTGCAGGCCAATTAGAGAATTTTTAGTGTTGCGCCAGGCTCTGAAAGTCAGTCACTTCGGTAAAAACGGCACTTTCCGTCGACAATGTTCCTGGAGCTTTTTTTCTTGTATGCCAAAGCTCAATCTCGATATGTAAACAAAACCTATTGGAGCCTAAATTCGTTTATGGACCATCATAGGTTAAAGTGTGCTCACAGATGGTTAATTTCGAAGACCGATCCCAAATATTTTTACAAAACCAACATTTCTTTTAAAAGATTCAAAGCTCGAACTCCGCTGCTCCCATACAAACCATGAAATGTATGAAAAAAACATGAATATTTATTCTTTTAGTTTTAACAATCTATTTTTTTTTAAGCTTTAAGGTTTTTTCTCTTTTTATTTATTATTTTTATATTTATTTTCGATATTTCGTTAACCTTCGGTTAACATCTTCAGGAAGTTTTTATTTTTTTAAATAGATTGTTAAAATAATAAAAAAGGTTAAAAAAAGTATTAAGAAAAATTATTCTTTTAGTTTTCGGAAAAATGGGTTGTTACCAAATGCGTGGTTTAAGCACAAACGCGGCGATGTGTCTTGTCCGTTCGTTCGTTCGTCTAATCCAATCACTTTAATATATTCAATAGCAAACAATTAATACCCAGGCCATACTCATCGCATTATTTTAGTGGCCAATTAATTGACTGGAATTATTTTTAAATTTATAATTTCTCAACCACTGTGAACAGAGCAATATGGCGGCAATATTCATTAAAATCATCAACTTGTCTTAAAGTCTTAAAAACTAAAAAAAACTCCAAGGTGACTTTGGATTAAATAAATTATGCTGTGTCTCCATATGACACTGTACGATTTGGTTGCATCTTTAGCGTGATAAATGTCAGGTCGTTTGTTTTATTTAATTGTATGTTTTGTTTGTCTTAGAGACATACTGATTTCTGTTTGTTAAAAATTGTATGATAGCGGTGGGATAAAATATGTAAAAAATTATTTAAAAAAAAAAAAGTAAAATATCGTTTTAAATTTGATGATGGGATCATCGTGAGTAAATTTTTTGTCACGATCATGAACGCTTGAGCAAAACGAAAATCAATTTATGCCCATGGACAAGAACGATTAAGTAAAAATGTATGCCAACCTGCACCCTCGAAATGAAAAATAAACCACAATTTGCTCATTAGAAAGCGAAATATTAATCCCCCCCCCCTGCAACTGAGTCGATTTGAAAACGAGTGCTTTCTCAAAATCGAATAAATGCTAATTTGGTGTTCTAAAAATCACATGATTTCCAACATTCGAACTTGCTTTCGTATAAGATTTTTTAAACGTCAATACGTCAACGTAAATAAAGCTACTGAAAATTTGTTCAAAATAATGTTTATTCTTATTTAAAAGTAATTTTTTACTGATATATCTAATGAATTTGAATGAATGAAAATGTGCTTTTATTCATCCATCTACTTCATCTGCATACTTTAACAAGAACATGGAGAAATATTGGAGTGTTTTTTAAATTGATTATTTTGTATTAAAATCTATTGCATAGTATATAATTTTTAATTAATTTAATAAAAGAAAGACTTCAAGTAAAAATTGGTAATAGTTGCGTTTTTATGTTTCATTCGTTTTTTATTAGAAAAATAGTACATTAGATTTAAATCCGACCGGATTTATCTACTCGATTTTAAACCGTATAAAATTATGCAAATTCGGTTTACATAACATACTCGAATATCTTTTAATGAATTTTATATTTTTCCCTATGGGAAAAAGAGGTGCTACAAGACAGGTCACGTGAATGGTTCCTAAGAAATAAGTCAGAGTTCTAAAATGTTATATAGAGTTGGCCAAGTAGTTTTCCAGGGCGCTGGCCTAGACTTGAATTAATTGAAACATTTTGCAAACCCAGAGACATGTTATAAATAAAATTGTACGATATTGGTGGACATTAGTTTGAATAATTGTGTACACACAAAGCAAATGCTCGAAATAATTGTAGTTCAAATAAAAATCACGAATTCTAACACAAACTTTTTATCTCAGTGTTTTATTTTAATTCGAAAGTGATTTATAACACCTTAAAATATAATTTTTACTAAAATCTCAATGCTTTTATGCTGAATAGTTTACAGATATCCGATATCTCACAACACAAAAGGAAAATCTTAAAAATAAACTTTAGCAGCAAAAACTAAAAGCTATAAAAACTGAATATTTAAAATGTTTTTTTTTAGGTCAATCTTTTTAAATCAAACAAAAAAGAGTGCATCAGAAATATTATTGAATTGTCACTTGAGATCAAAGTAAGTTATAATGAAAAGAAAAATTATTTTTTTTTTAGAAAATTTTGTTATCGTTTTTCTTTCTCTATTGACATAAAGCAGAGTACATTTTCTATTTCGCAATTGATTAGATTAAATTGTTGAAAAATAGTAAAAGAAGTTATAGCAAACAAAGTTTTTGGAAACAAAAAAAAAAGAAAATAGAAAATAGAAAAATAATCGAAAGAAATTTCATTTCATTTTCCAATGACTATCAGTTTTGTTTTTTTGCATTGAAACTCTGAGTTGTATAGAGTGTCAAAGTGATTTAAAATAACAATAGAGTAACTTAAGACTGATATACTGAAATAATTCACAAGAAATTACTTAACAAAATGAATTGCCTTCTTAAATTTAGAACATAAAAATGCAAAATATTAAAAAAATAAAAAATATTTAATTGGGCAGTTTTATCCGCCGTTTCCTGTCTTAAAAGGCAGATATTAAAATTTCCTTTTTGTTTTATTTTGAATATTTTACCGTCGGAGCACTTAAATAATTACGAGCAAAAATGTCGAAATGGCCAAAGTCAAATTACACTCTGCTTAACTGCAAAGCAGGAGAAAGTCCTGCGAACTGCAAAGCAGAAAAATAAAATTAAAAGGGTAAATTCAAATTCAAAGGCAACACGCAAATATACCCGTGTGCCCACTTTAAATAATTATGAAAATAGGGGTTTCATTCTTGTTCCGGTGTCCTTTTTTTCTTTATTTCATACTTTTGAAATTAACCCAGTTGCTACAACAGCAACAACAACAATTTAGTAAAAGGAAAAGAAAAGCCAACGTACCCCCATTAGAAATGCAAAAATATATTTCTTTATAATAAAAATATGAAAATTGAATAACAGCCACCTGAATGAATGTTACATACAAACCCAAACCAAAAGCGTTGAGCGTTCCGGTTTATGCCGTCTAGCGTTAGCGATGAAGTGGTTACTCAAAAAATACGGCAGCGCTATTTCAATTTAGATAAATGCACATAAATTTAGTGTTTTTCATTCTGCAAACAACTTCACTTGCTAACGCACTGTCAAAATGGGATTTTCCAAACGCAACTCATTAATGACACATCGCTATTACAGTTTGCCATGCGAATTTTTGACAGCTAAACAACGCTTGCCACCTTTTGTTTAGGTTTGACTGTAAGAAAAAACTCTAGTTGAAGGAAAATTATAAATATTTGAACATACTCGTACCACAGACATCTAATAGCAGTACCAGAACTAAAATTAAGTCAGTCTCGCGCTAATCGAAATTTATTTCGAAATTGTGATAACTGGGTTAATTTTCAAAACCTCTATACTTGTCCTTACCGCTCAATAAAAGCTTTCGACGTCTGTGTTTCACAATTTGATATTTAATATGGTTTTCTCACTGCTAAAGTTCAACATGTAAAGCTATATACGCACGATTGTCGGTATTTCAATATTGTCATAAAATGTTTAAAAACCGTATGAACTTACAATTTTTATCTGGAAACATTGTCACAAAAAGCATTGTCATTACATTGTACGACAATAATATTGCCAGGCATTTAAAAATCGTGAGAACACCCGCCATTTCCATTAATAGGTAATTTCAAAATATTGTACGATCATTTGTTATTGTTAGATGTGCTTAATTTAGTGTTTCGTACTATGACACCATCGTCAGACAAATATTTCTATTGGCAACGCTGCCCATAAATATCAAGAGACAAAGTTTAATATCGGATCTGGCAACTTTTGCCGTACAATAATCTGACAACCGTGTACACTGAAAATTTTTCTTGGCAGATAAATTTATTGTCGGACAACTGTGTTACAATGAATTTGTGAGGTTTCTTACAATAGTCTGAAGTGAAAATTTACCTTTTGGTGACAATTTTACATTGTCAGTACATTGCCATATCTTACAATATTGTAATATCTGAGAATCGTGTGGATATAGCTGATGTTTTTAAAGCTCTTAAACCAAAGTGTTCACGCTACAATTATTGTGTTTTACCTGCTTGAACAACTGATACAAAAATCTCTGCCCAAATTCTATTCCCTGGAACAGTGCTTAACTTTTTTTTTTCTACCCACGGTAACAAAACATATTTTTCACTTACAAGAATAGAAACAATTCCATTAAAAGCTACGTTCAGTGAAAGACCTAAATAAAAAAATATATGAACACAGCCTTTGAAACAAAATCAACCCTGCGTTTAACTTGCTTTCGAATGTGTTTTGGAGCTAAAAATGTTCAACGCATAAAATTAAACTTGTTTGGCTCCGAAGCACTTAAAACTTGTTTGAACTTGGCAGCATGAACACCATCGTATAATTTCCGCACGTTCACAGAAAATATTAAAATTAAGATTCCCTTAAAAAAACGCAGATTCTATTAAAATAATTATTATACAAAAGGAGCGAAGGTGTTTGAATCCCATAAATTATTGTCGCAAACTTACCGAGAACAGCTGGTAGCGAATATCTTTAAAAGTTTTACTGAATTGCAAATTCGATAAAATTTCGTTATACAGGGTGGTCCAAAAGGAGCGAAGGTGTTTGAATTCCTTTTTTAACTTTTTTAATATAATTTTTTTTTTATTTTGTTTTCAGTATTTTGGAATTTTAAAAATGGAATAGTACACAATTGAACAACGTGCCAAAATCGTTGAACTTTATTTCCGAAGAAAATCATAATTTTATTAATAATTTAATTATGAGCGACGAAGCCCATTTTCAATTGAATGGGTTCTTTAATAAGCGTTCAACAGCGATAATGACACCCACTTAAGTGCACCGTTTGGTGCGGAGTCTCGTCGGAAAGTATAATTGGACCTTATTCTTTTGGAAGTGAACACGGTGTCGGCGTTTCCATCACTGATATTAAATAGATATCGGACAATGTTGAAAAATTTTTTAAGGCCAGCCGTGGAAAACTATCCCCAAGTATGGTTCCAACAGGCAGGAGTCACAACGCACTCTCCGAGGGATACAAAATCTCACCCTTCAGTCATTTCGGGACACCCGATAAATTATAGCACTAATTAGCCGTATTAATTGAAAAAAACTGTTTTTTTAAATTTCACTATTAAATTGACTGTCAATTAAAATATACGTGGATTCAGATGAAATGTTAATCAAAAAAAATTAAATTAAGGAGCGTCTTTGCTAAAAGAAATTTTAACTTTAATTTTTTCTGTGTTTCACAAAGGCTTTTTAAGCTGCCCTCGTTACACAAGCATGTTTGTCTTCGTATGCATTACTTAAGTAGTATGAATTATTAAGAGGAGGAGTAATGACCTCTGAATACATTTATAGAGTTTTAGATTAAAGTGCAAACAAAAACTAGAAAACAATATAAAATGGTGGCTACGAATTCAAAATACATAATATTAATAATAACAATAACAATAACAATAAAGTTAAGAAAAGCATTTACTGCAACGCTACATGAAGTAGAAGAGCAACAGCCACTAAACAATTTGCTCTACAATGAATGCATTGTAGACACAAGTATGTAACCAAACAAACATTTGTAGATACACATAATAATCGTATATATGTATGTATGTACATATATGCTGTTAATAGACATGCTATTTAAATGCAAAAAAAAACAATGCTTAAATTTATGCACGAAAGCTAACAACAACAGCAATAACATTAACTACATATAACAACAACAAGAGTCTTAATAGACTCAAATAGCTTCTGATAAACCCTTTATGTGAACATACAATATTGCAGAAGCTTTCCACCACTTAATTATGACCACGTTTGTGAAACTGCATCATTTCAAATGAGCAGCAATTTTTAGGCGATTAATAAATAAGATAACATGGGTTATGATTATTAATCAATTTTTTTACCTCAACAGTATCAGGAAAATTTTCAAAAGCTGCTCCGTATCTATCAGGTTTAAAATGAATTTATTTTAGTAAATCTGGAAACTATTTGGAAGTTTCATAAACTACGTTGATTGCACTGGCAATTGTCACAGTTAAGCTCAAGGCGCACTAACTTACAGATGGTATCAAGACTACCACAAATATAACATTAACTTTTGTTTCTTAAATTGTCCAAAAGCAAACAAGGCCAGTTTATAATAAACAAAAATTAAAGAAAAAACTGAGTCTAATTGTGGTATCACAATGGTCCTAAGCTCTGGTATAAATGTGACGTTCTCCTTCGGAAAGGGTGCTCACCGTTACCTAAACATAAACGTAAATAAAGGGTGGTTAAATTTTAAGGACCGACACCTAAACGTCAAGTTTTTTTCTGCATTTTATTTGACATTTCTCAATTTCAGACTAACACAATTTGAACCATGGAAAGATAGATAATCGAGCAACGCGTTAAAGTTAGTCAGGCTTATTATGAAAATGGGCGTTCAAATCAGAACAGCATTCACAGTAACTGCCTGACCGGCCTCATTTTGGAAAAAATACGGCCCGATGATGCCGCCAGCCCATAAACCGCACCAAACAGTCACTCTTTGTGGGTGCATTGGTTTTCCGACAATCACTCTTGGATTATCATTCGGCCAAATGCGGCAATTCTGCTTATTGACGAATCCACTGACGTGAAAATGTGATTTTCACGATATGCATTTTGATTTGAATGCCCATTTTCATAATAAGCCTGAATAAATTTAACGCGTTGCTTGATTGTGTATCTTTCCATGGTTCAAATTGAGTCAGTCTGAAATTGAGAAATGTTAAATGAAATGCAGAAAAAAACTTGTCGTTTAGGTGTGGTTCACATTCAATATCGGCCCTTAAAATTTAAACACCCTTTACAAGGCAAATTCACACCTCAGGTACACAAAAGTAATTACAAAATCGTTTTAATTACCAAAATGACTGAAATAATTAAAAAAATTTATCATTTTCCACCTCTCACCGAAATGATCATACCAATTAACGAAATTGTAATAATTGAAAAATTAAATATTTTTTTGCAATTAACGTCATTTTTAGTTTTGATTAAATATATAATTTAAATTATTTACCTTTGCTTATTATATCTACATACATACATATGTTTGTTTTTGTTTAAAAAGTTAAGAAAAATTTCAATAGATTTAAATCGAATAATAAAATATTTGTTTTAAAAGGAATATTTTGAAAGAACCTTTTTGATTTGTTTCGTTTATATATTTCGTAATTCTCAATGTAAAATGTCTTTTTTCAACAATTTAGTTAGAAACCTATAGAAGATTTTGGTATTAGCACCAAACGAAATGTGAATATAAACCAGCTGACACATATTTTAAGCATAGATATAAAATTGTAATTAATTTTGACTAACGTTAAGTAAATGAGAGAATATATATAATTTAAAAATATAAAAAAATAAACAAAGTGTTAATTGAGTCAATTACCTAAATTAATTGAAAATTAAATAGAAATTAATTAATATAATGATTGAATTAAACAATTCGTTAGTTTAATCATCAAATCAAAATCAATTAAATGCATGCTTACGCATCGACGCATGCCCGATCACGCTGATTCACCTGTAAAATTATATGTGGTATAACTATTGAGGAATCGGAAGCTCTTGATGTTCTTGGCATGAAAATTCAGTGTGAAGTTCGATGGAAAGAGCACATTGTATAGGTCTCAAAGCAAGCATATTCACAGGAGAAATTTTCGCGGGAATGAATTCAATTAAATGAAAATTTTTTTTCAATCTTGCTTTCAAACAATTTTTTAATTGTGCCCAATTAAATTCCTTATGTATTTTTATATGTATTTATTTTCTATTTTCCCATATAAGAATATATAACATTTTAATTGAATTTTAAATGTTGAAAAACGTCATGAAATATGAAATATGATGATTGATATGATCAATTTGTTTGCAGGCTGAAAATTGGTAAATATGTTAATCAGAACAACAATTTATTAAGAAACATTTTAATTAAAAATCATTTTCAAGTTTTTCTGTGTTCAATTGTCTCGGATATTTAAGACGGTGTAAGACATACTTCTCTCTAATTGATCTCCTTACTATTTATACCGCCTACATTCGACCGAAGATGGAATACAACTCTCATGTAAGTGCAATTGCTGCAAAAACTACTTTACATTACAGAGTTTACGTTACAGAGTTGATTTCCTATTAAGTTTTACTGCCTGACCCACGATGTCACAACGATATCGACCGGTCGCTTAAATACATTGAGAAAAATCTCATTTAAAATGTAAGTTTTCATGGAAATGTTGAGTAAAAAATTTTTCCAATTCACAGATATCAATATTTTTCTACAAGCAGAGCGAAAAACAAGCCATGCTCTTTCTTCTGTTTTTTAAGCAATATTTATGTCTCTATCCGAACTGAATATAAAATATAGAGATTTATTCAAACATTCATCATATCATATGGAAATAAGTGAAATAGAAATTCATATTCAAGTTCTCTAGCATGGAAACACCTACATATATATCATTTTGCAATATTCTCCAAGAGCCTTCTGTGAATAAAACAAATGGCGGAAAGTCTTTCAAAAAATACATTCAAAATTACTCGTACTTCTCCCACACTGTATAATTTACGTTTTAATGTTTTTTTTTGTTTTTTGTTTTATTTATTGAAATTCAAAAGGCAACAGCAACAACCACTTCCGGTTTTCTTCACAAGTTAAGTAACAATTTTTCTTTGTTGAATATTGTCTTACAGAATCGAATCATATTGTTTGTAGGCATGACAAAACAGTTTGCTTTCATTAAGAATCTAACGCGGACTAAGTTAATTCGTTTTTTACGGTTTCTCACAGTCTGCACAAAATTGCTGTAAATTACTTTTCGTTAAAACGAAAAAAAAAATTGGAAAATGAAAATGGAAATGGAAAAATCATAAATTCTTGGCTTTTGCCACATTTTGGTTTCCATGCCTGTCACTTATCGCTGTATTAGAAGTCTAATGCTTGGTTTTTCTTCCCCGCCTTTCTAACACATTTCTAATGCCTTCGAGTGTTTTTAAATAATTGTTAATTGCCTTTTTGGTTGTTGGGCCGGCTGTCTGTCGTTGTAGAAAAGCAATTTGTTATCCATAATTTCCCATGTTACATAAGCTGCTTTCATTCTCTATTCCCTACACTTTCCTCCCTCTATTGTTTTCTAGTTTTTTATTTATTTATTTATATTTTCTTTTTTCTTTGTTTTCGTTCTCGTTATCTTGCATTTTAATTTGTGCTTAGAAGGAAAGCAAAACCGAAATAAAATTAACTTATTTACTCACCTGAAGTGAAATGTTTGTTGTATCCCAAAATTATGTTCAAGTCACCGCCAAATATTCTCTGTTTCGGTTTGTTTTTGTGTTGTTTTTGTTTTCTTAAATTTCAAATAGAGGGGTTTACGAAGTTGATGATATTCTGGATATTGTAGTCGGGCTATTTGCACAAGAGATAAGCAAACAAACGCTTTCTTTCAAATGTCTGTACTTCTGCTGCTCAGGGTTCGTTGAATTTTTTTTTTACGATTTCCTTTTCATGGCTCTAATTCTAAGATTTTTCTATTTTTTAATTCTGGTGTTTAATATACAAATAAACGCTTTCTTTTGTTTTAATTCTTTCGTTGCTTTTCTATTTATTATTTTTATTTTAAATTAGGCAAATAGCTGCTGGAGTTGCTGTTGCTTTTGTTGTTATTGTGTTTGGTGGCCTGAAACAGGAGAAGGAAAATTTGTTAAGAAAAATTTATAAATCAATTAACTGATAACAGAAAGTCAACAAAAATGATTCTTTTGCAAAAAATAAAATAAAACGTTACTTCAAAGGAATATCAAAAATCAAGGATGTGGCTTTAAAGGATCCAATAATTTGCCTTATTTTAAAGAATAAACAGAAATAAAAAAATAAAATCTCCTGTCAGGTACATTGAACGACACACTGCATTGAAAAGCCGTTCAGATATGGAGCGCTACACAAAAAATTTGTCAATTCTGAATTCAGTTGAATTCTTAAACAAGCATTTTCTCCCTAGGAATGCTTCACAATCTCAAAATAAGACACTTTTAAAAAACCAGTAAAACTATGGATGTCTCATCAATTCAAAATCAATTTCTAGCAAATTTATTTCTCTATTACTAAAAAATTTATTCTAAATCTCAAATCCAAAGTACAGGAGAAGGCGAAATAATTCAGTGGGGACGGTTGGGTACCGAACTCTGTTGAGGCAAATTCATTACCAGATGAACTAATTAGCTATTTCGGCCGACATTTGATTCAATAGTTTTTAGGTCGGCAGTTGCCAGTCCACTTTTTCCTATTTATTATGGTCCCATTCCACGTGTTGTAGTGATACTCTGCTAGGAAACGCAGCTCGAGCCCCCAACTGATAAACTAGCACACTACTCACTAGACTACCGGGGCACCCGAACGTCTAAGTTTGTTTACTTTTGTGAAAAAGTTAACAAAAGTGGTTGTAAATAATTTAATAATTATAATAATTCAATGCCCAAATTCACAGTCATTAGTTAGCTAAACGCAATAGTTTAACCAATAATATTTCATTCACAGCTTTTTTTTACTATTAATTAAACCCCCAAATGTCATTGGCTAACAAATTGTTAGACCACAGCTGATTACTAATTTATTATTAGTATTTTTGTTTTGATATTATCAGCCATAATATAATATATATGTATATATATAATACTATCAGTTTTTTTTATTATCGATAATATTGTGGTTTTCCCGAACCAGTTTCAGCAGCAATTCCATATCTTGCGCGGTAAAGTTCCATTTTTAGGAAATAATACAACAAAAGTAAACAAAAACAATATGCTATAACAGTGCTGCCAATATTGAAAATTAGAAGATTGTTAGGGTTGCCATTCTTTGGTTACACTGAGAATGTTAGTTTTAAACAATACACTGTGAAGTATTAGTTAAACAATAGTTATCATTTTAGTTTACTAATAATTAACTAATGACTGTGAATTTGGGCCTAATTTGGGAAAATCGACTGAAAAACTTGAAGCCTAAAAAAACCAACTAATTTTACCTTTCTTTTTCTTTCATTTTTATTTTATTTAGTTTAGAAAAATATAACAGAAAATGAAAAAATGAAAGTTATTCGAAAGACTTTCGTTTAAACTTTTCGTTATTTTCATTTAATTCTTGTATTTAATATTTTTTTCTTTTATTTAATTTTTTTTTTTTTTTTTGTTAACATTGATATTTCTGGGCCACTGAGATTATAGTAACCGTGACACACATTAAAAATAAAAAAAAAAAAAAAAAAAAAGAAAGAAAAAGATGTTTCTTATGATTTGTAGTAGGTGAACCTACTTTTTATTCAGTACAAATCACTAAATTACACGTTTGATTTGAAATTTGATGTCGTTTTATTAAAGCAGTCGATGAGCAGCGTCGGCCAATATTGATTTCGAAATCAAGTATAAACTTTGTTGATAATCGACCTTAATTTCTTTGAAATTGATTTAACGAAATGGCTGAAACCAAGAAGAAAAATATGCAGTTGCTTTTGAGAGGAATTAATTATGACTGAATATTAAAATAAATAAATAAATAAATAAAAACTAAAATATTACTAACTGAATTTATTTTGGGAATATCTCTTTATATATGATTATAATTTTATAATGATGAGAAGAAAAATCTAAAAATAGAAATATGTATGTATGTATGTATGTGCATTAAAAAAAGGAAGCTCATGGATTGTTATGTTTTTGTTTATATATTTTTGGTTTTGTGTTCCCTGTTCAACATTAATTCTCGATTGATTAATTGAATTTTGAACATAAGAATATTGAATTTGTAGTCAGAAATCAGGAAAAATCCACTGATGAGCTAAGTAAGCATTAGCGAAATAGTACTATATGAATATGCTTTCCTTCTTAGTTATTGAGTTTGCGTAAAAAAAAAATACTTTATGAGAATTTCATAAAGTTTGTAAAAAGACATTTCACATAAAAAAGCACAATTTTAAAACTAAAATATTACATTAGAAAATGTATTGCCTTACAAACAGTTAAATTGCTTCTCATAGAAATGCCCATAAAATACAGGAAACTTGCCACATACGCACGTGTTTCAGTGTAAATAAAATTTTGAATAAAGTGCAAAAAGAAAATTTTCCTTTTAAATTTATAAAAAATAAACCAAAAAAGGGATGTATTAATTTCCTGTCAAGTTAATTTATAAATGTCATTGTTCTACAATTTATTTTATTTGATGTTTGAGGAAGAGTAAAAAAAGAAACGAAGTCACTTCAAATATCTTATCATTATGGGGTCGTGTATTTAGCGTTAGTGAAGTGAGTTAAAAGAAATTAAAAGATTAAATTCTAATCGACGTAGTCAATAAACAAATCTTATGCTACAAAAAGACAACTGGCATGAACGATAAGTCGAAGGATAGCCGAAACTAAATACTTTTCGCTCATTTACTCAAACAACGTCATGGCTCAAAAAAATTGTTTCTGAAAAAAACGTACTTAAAGTTTTCAATTTAAATACACCTTAAGGGGGAAATGACAAAATATTCTTCTGGCACGACGTGAGTTTTGAAACTATTTGAATGAATTTTTTACACAAGATAAAAGCTGATATGATAAATTATTCTGTATAATGAACTCAAAAATTTTATTTTTGACTTATGACATTGTTTTTGTAAATGTGCGATTTTTATATATAAAATTACACGCAAATCACGGCGACGGCCGAAATTCACCATAAGTCGAACCCTCTGATGGCGAGCATTTATCGTGTTGGCTCAGCAAGCTCGTGAAGATCCCATTCACAAACGTTCGACGTTAACAATGTTCGGCCGGCATTAATTCCTGAACGAGTTGAATTGCGTAAGCGTGTAGATGAAGATCTTTATGCAAAATGTTGCGCAAAGTGCCCAATTGTTGAGAACGTCGACGAGTAGATGTTCCAGCCTCATTCTCAACACTTTGTATAGCGGCTATGCTTGCATCGCTACGACCACTATAACCTTATTTTTTGGTCTCTTGTCAGCAACAGTACGCGACCCTCGAATTTAGCGATTCAATTATGCACAGCGGCCTCAGAAGCAGCCTGATTACGAGGAAAAGCTGCTCAAAATTTACAAAGTGATACAGTAAAATTTTCACCATTTTGATAGTAAATTTTCACAATTAAAATTCTTTGCTCAAGAGTGGAGCGTTTAATGGTTAAAATTTTCTAACTTTTTTCTAAATAAATGTCAAAGGATGAAAGCTCAATTCTTGACATTTCACAATTTGACAGCCAATTTATTTGCTAACCTCAAATTTGCCCACCCTGTACATTGTACGTATGTACATACTACTGCAAATAAAATTTATCAAAAATAGCCGTACATGTATGTAAGTATGTACTATATCACAGCAATTAAACTTTCGCAATGTTTTGTTTTTTTTTTTATTAAAAAGAGTTTCAGAAAAACAAAAATGGTATGAGAAAAAACAAAAATATAACAAAAAAAATAGTTATACAAATGTACTTACATATGTATCAATTAAGTATTTACATACAACAATATACATAAATACAGCAATAACAATTGTGTATGTAACATACGACGATAATAAGCATGTAATCAAGCACTTACACTTAAAAAACCAAAAAGTTTTTTCTCCATTTTTCACACTCAATTTTGTTTGTAACACATATTTTTCTCACACATCTACAACACTAAACACCGCAATTTTTCATTTATATTAAAATCATAAATAACATTTGATATTAAGTTTCTTTTGTTTTAATTTAATTAACAATTTATTAGAGCACTACTAAACCATTCAGACACACTTTCCAAAAAAAAAAAACAACAAAAAACCAAACAACAGAAAAACTCCCCACAAGTAAATAAAAACAAAAACGAGTACTTTGAAAAAAAATTACACCAACAACATTGAAGACAAATAGATCTTGTTATTGTTTGTATGTAATTGAAGACAGCACCTGCCGTTAGTTTATGATGGTGTTAATTAATAAAAAAAAATTTTCATTATGATAAACCGAAATGTAATACGATTTAAAATAAAAAAAATTAAACACCACGACAGCAGTAGCTCAATTGAATTGTAAAAAAATACCAAAAGCATGACTTGTGATCAGGCACGAATTTGAGTATTAGTTAGGAAAAGAATACAAAAAAAAAACGGAATAGCCTGGTTACAGTGGAGAGTGACCATTTTGGACGATACATATGTATGTATGTATAAAGAAATAAGATAATTTATCACAGCAAAATGAACCGTGCAATAATGTTTTCAGTATTTTAGGGTATTGTACGCCAGGGTGGAGAGCCAGAATTTTTTTTTTTAGATTAAATCGTTCATATTGTGAAACATCATATGATGTAACATTAAACATTTTTTACACTGAAAATATCCACTATTATCAGACAAATACTCTTGTTAACATGTTGTTAGCATATAGTTTATTTTATATTATATTGGTATGTACATATGTATTTATGTGGTTTTTGCCTTAAGGTCAGGTAAACGGCTGAACCGATTTTCTTGAAAGTTTTTGTATATCTATAATATAAATTTCAAAAATTCCAACTGGGCGTTGCCACGCCCATACAAAGTAAATATTTATTTTTGTACATCTCAAGAACGGTTGAACTGAGAGTTTCTGAATATGGTCCAAATACCTTTGTAGTTAAAACAAATCTTTGGTGGGCGTGGTACCTCCCATACAAACAAAAAATTCAAAGTCAACTTTTTCTAGATTATGATGTATTTTCTTTTGTTAATTTACGTCATAATAACAGATCTTCAACATTTATTTCAGAAAACAGTTAAATTAAACAAACTCAAACAACTTTGGCATAACTCGACTCTAGCTGTTATACATTGTGAGCACAGATATGTTGATGAAGGCTATGTAACGTTGTTTATGAATTAACGTTTAAAATTCTTTAAGAAAAATATAAAAGAAATCAATACAGAAAATATTGATTTGGAAATTTTACATTTGGGAAAATAAAAATTGTTACGTGTAGGCGTACTGTCGCTTTGTCAACAAACTGTTTAGTTTCTGTTAGAGCAGAGTATAACCATGACAATATTGAAAATCAATTTAATGGTAAAATATTATAAATATTGAAATATCTAATACAATAAATGAAAGAGATATTGAACATTTCTAGTACAATTTTCACTATTTTTTATCTGAATTTGTTTTTAATGCCATCTTAAATGTTAACAAGATTTTGAAGTCATGGAAAAGGCATTCACGTCTACCAATTAATTCATATGAATAACTGCGCATTTTCAATTAAACTTTTGTACTTTGATTCGTATTCACGACGAGCTGTTTTGTTAAATCTGAACACGTGCGAAAGCGAAACCAAATCGTTAAACGCATATGGGTTCTCAGCATTCTTTTAAAGGATGTACTGTTTTGTTAACTATAAACACCAATGACACCCTTCAGCACAATTAGACAAGGTCACTTGCAATGGAACCGATGCATTAACTATTTAATTTTTTTTTCATTCCCTCATTCAGTCTTGTAATATAAAGCCAACACTGGCAAAAAAATATATTACATAATATTTTGAAATTCAGGTAGAGATTATAAGAAAGGAAAATGAAAAAAAAAATAAGATCATAAGTTTAATGTATGTATATATAGTGTATGCATGAGTGTATAGATATGGGAATATTATGATAATAATAATCATGAAAGATAATAATAATAAAAAATTTCTATAAAATATTTTTATCACTTCGTTAATCCTTTATTGGCCCCCAGGCATAAATATACATCCAATTAATAGATAATAAAATCAAATTCAGTATGGGATGGTGCTAGGTCTGACTAGGGGAATAAAATACAAAATCAGTTAATTAAGACAAAACGAAAGAACTTAAAATCAACAAGTGTAATTAGATAGACCCGGTCTATCTGGTCATAAAAAACTTAGTAAGTTTTACTTTGAAGACTACGTAAATAAATGCAATTCCAATGGGAGGCTATTCCAGTAACCAATAACCCTTAGAGGAATGATCTGTAGAAGGTGTATTAGTTACACTTGTCTCTTTTTGCTGTGCAGATATAATAAAAAGATCTACATATAACAATTCTTTATTAATTATTAATTTAATATCTGTTTAGTTTTTAATTTCATTTTGCATATTTAAAAAAAATTCTTTTTAACTTCTTTTTAATTTTACTAATAATGAAGTGATGTAGATGTAAAAATGGCTGAAGTTGCATTAAAAATAAAAGTATGAACAACTGAAAAGTTAAAGAAGAAAAACCAATTTTAGATCAAATTTTAATTTGTTCCCATGACTATGGAATGCAATCCAAAAGAGAAAAGAATAACACATATCAAATCTAAATGAAACGGCCAACACAGAAATGAATATTCAAATTCAACTTATAATTTGTTATAATTTTAAATTGAGGTGGCAGAATCAGCAAAAGACAACAACTCGTATGTTAAGTGTTGTTGTTTTCTATGGTGAGTTGTGTGTATGGGTTGAGAGGCATATTTCACCATAGACTAATAAAAACGGGCAATCAATTACAATAGAAAGTTTTTCTACTAACGGAGATTAAAGACTTTTCTTGAATTACAAATGCATAAAAAAATACAAAATTAATTTAAAGAAAATCTGAATTTTAATAAAAACAAAAGTCTCATATGATATAGTATATCACTATAAAATGTGTCTCTATAGTTTTCAGTTATTAAAGACAGACACACTTGATTTAAACTCGGCAAAGCCAAACACTACATTCACAATGGCAGCCAAAAGTGGTCACATAACTGTAAGAACACAAATTGAATTTTTATACTTAAAATAGTTAATTACAAAGTAGAAATTTTACTGGATTTCCGAAAACTATTTTACCTAATTAGGTTGCTGACTAATTCTAGCATTTTGTTACGATGACCATGAATAATAATATTTTGGCATACGGTAAAGATAATCATGCGTGAAATTGACGCATGATTTTAATTCGCTATATTGCCTTAATTTATTTATCTATTTGGAATAAACTAATCTAGAGTACATTTTAGATGTATAAATAAATTGAAAGAATTAAAAATGTATTTATTATAAAAAAAAGAAGAAACAAAAACAAGTAGAACCAAAAACAAAACAGGTGTGCAAAGTTAATAATGGACACAAAAATAGAGAAATGCCAAGGACTATTGTAGGTAAGAGATGGTAAATTTAGAGCTTCATCAGGAGAGAAAAATAACGGGGAATATACTTGTTGTTTTCTATTAATGAAAAATAATAAATATATAAAGCAATCTTTTTGATCTCCTGACAACCACAGACGGTGGTCAAAACACGAAGAACGCTGAAGATGAAAGTGCAGCAACCTTCGCAAACAGCATGTTGTTCCGTTCTGCTAGTGTTTGTCAGTGTTATTTACAATTTTGTATTTGATTTAATTTGTTTGTTAGCACTTATCACATGTAATTTTGACTGCCTGTAAGTTATCGATCACTAACATTTTGTCACGTTTGCTACAATATATGATAGTTCATCACTGCGATTTACTTTTCTTTTTAATCCTGCTTTCCAAGATTATTCGAAGCTTAATAGCAATTTTATATTTTATAAAGTTGCTTTCATGCTTGATTAATACGGCACGTAAATTATTTAATATACATAAGTATGCAATTAATTTTGGAGTTTGAAAAAATGAATTTATATTTGATAATGAAAAACTACCTTATTATTCATTACATTATTATTTTATTTATAAATGGTTTAATAAATAAAGTTTAGCACTAAATATAATGAATTAACCCAAAAAAATTTTATGAAAATTTTATGAAAATTCTATGAAAATGAATGACTTATCTAATATTCATGTTTAAAAAGGCTTCAGAGTTCGTTCTTGGTTTTAAATTTGATGGGAATGGGGAGTCGGTAAACGTTATTAGAGCCAAAATAATAAAATTTAATATTTTAGAGTTTAGAGCACCGTTTAAATAAAACACTATGAATTGTAATTCCGTTATAAGCAAATATCTATGTCAAGTCAATTGTATCGGCCCTAATAGTGTTATAGTTTTATTAAAGTTGTGCCTTCTTCCAAGAAAACTTCCGACTTTTGTTGAGTTTTTTGCAAGAAGCAAATACATATAAATATAATTATTCTTTCAAGTATTTAATAAACCGATCATTATGAATAAAACTGAACATCTGTATTTAAAAACTAATTTATCATTCTTCTTAATTTTTCACTTACAGCTAAATATATACCAGCGTGTCAAGCGTAATTTTTTCCTTTTAGATATCATAATAATGTTGGATGGTTTTTTGGCGGATCTATAATCATTGACATCCACTTAATACGTAACATTATAAAAAAATTTTTTTTCTGTCTTGATATATATATTTATATCGATGAAAGAGAATTAACAGATAGGTATGCTCAAATACTTAGCAAAAAAAATTAGAATTTAATATAAGAACAATTATTTTTATATTAAATTTTATATTAAATGTTCATATATAAAAATTTTATGACAGTTATCATTGAGAACACAAACAAATTTTATATATTATAGTTATTTGCAGTATAAATTCCTCAAGGAAATTATGGCGACAGTCAACTGTACTTGCAATATTAATTATTAAATTTTGCTTTAATTTTTCCTTTCAATTTTAACACGTTCCACGTTCCACCATACAACAGTGAAATGACAATGTCACACGTCTGTTGTTTCTTTTTTTTAATCAAAACTGAATTTGATAGTCTGCGTTTGTTTAAATGAAATAAAATTAAATGTTTTCAAAACACATACAAATTTTATGAAATAAAATAAATAAATGCGGTAAGGATGTGTTTCATTAGATAAGGAACCTGTTACATTAAAATTTTTCTAAATTTAAATACAGTTATTACGCACATTGTCACATAGTTTGATATACATGTCTCTAAAATAGGTGTCACATAAATACAACAAAATAAAGTTATCTGAAATCAAAAATTAAATACACAATAGTTATCCAATTCTATACTTTCTTTATTCAGTCGCTCCATTTTCACTAATTGGCACAAATATACAGTTAGTTTATTTTATGTTGTTTAATTGTCCATAAAACAACGCTTAAAATAGTTTTCAATTACAACAGCAATCGATTAAATTACATGCAAAAAACACATGCTCTCATTCAATGGCTAAAGAAAAAAGAAAAAAAAGAAGAATTTGCTGTTATTGTGCTCTTTTTTGTTGTTTATATCAGGCGAATTAATCAACTTGACCGTGTTCTTTTCTTGAGTTTTTTTAATATATTTTTGTTCTAAACACTACTTTTACACAATACCACTGTGTTCTAAAAAACAAACTCAGAGAAAACACTTTATAAAGCAAAACTATCAGTAAAAGAAGCATGTATAGATGTAAGTAGCTATGCAACAAACTAGCATCGGTTGTTATTGTTGTTGTTGTTTTGTTCTAAAACAGGTTGTTTTTTATGCTAAAATATTAGAAATATTTGTTAGTTGTTAAATGGTTGGATAAATAGATTATTTTTCCTTCTCCATTTGCTTCTCACCACACAAACTCACGTTTCAAATGCATACATACGCGCGCACATACTTATACAACAACTGGTGTAAAATTTTGAGGTGATTGTTTTTGTATGGAAAAAAAGAGGTGAAAAAATAAATGTTTTGTTTTCTTTATCCAATGGCTGGAATTTGTGGTGCAGATGACGATGATGATGATAATGATGATGTTGTTAATAACGTAAATTATGAAGCTGTCGTTGTTGTTAGTTATATTCCTTTACGTGGTTCAATGTTGTTTAAGAAACAAGAATTTTTTCCTTATTGGTTTTGGTAAAAAATAAACAAATGTTTTTCTTGTTCTAATTTAGAGCTAGCGGTGAAATATTTAAGAGAAGGGGTGAACGTTTCATGTTCTTGCAGTTTTTCTTTTTTTGTTTTGAACAAACATATCGAAACGAAATAAAAAAATAGGTGAGACAGGCATAAAAACTAGATTTATAAGACAGGTTAATATGTCTTTCTAATACCATGAAACTAATAAATAAATAAAGTATTTACTAACCGTTTCTTATTTGTAAATTTAAAACATTTCTGTGGTACACCGTTTTTTCAGACAACATTTTCAAAAACATTTTCACTCATTATATTTTACAATGCACATTCTTTTACCGCAAAAATATATATTTTTATAAATTAAGCTAACACTCAAATAAATAACAATAATGGTTCCAACAAAAATAAAATGTAGAGAAAACCAAACGAAGAAACAAAAAATAATTGTTTAATTTTTAATTACCACGCTGTTATTGCACTTTATTTGTATGAATAATTTGAAAAGAAATAATAACAAAAAAATTTATTTTAATTCGCTTTCGTATTCGTATTAGCCGAGTTAACAACAGAACACGTTGTGGCGCGTTGGAACCTTTGCAGGTGACTGAATTCAACAATGGTCAACAAGAAAAAACATTCCTGCAGATTTTTCATATTTTGTCTTGGCGTTGAATAAATTTGTTATACAAATGTTCCAACAACAGTGGTTTAAAAGCAAAAACAAGTCAACAGCAGATAATGATGATTTATTAACATTTGTTGTGCTTTAAAAAACCAGTTAACAGCAAGAGAGTCGGTAACACCAGAACAGCGAGTGAGCGAAAGGAAACTCTCAACTTAAAACTTTAATTTAACAGTAAATAAAGTCTAACAACGTTGCCGTTTTTATTAGTTTTCACCAAATTGAAACTTACTTTTGGTTGAGATACATATAAGCGATATACGAAGCAAATCACGCTACTATATTTAGTTTTTTAAAAATCTTTTATAAAACAAAAATATTTTTACATTTATTTGTTCGACGAATTTGAATTATATACATTTTCCTTAGACAAGTGATCAGGGGATGACCACTCTGTATGTGTAGCAACTCGTGCGCATTTTATGAAATTTAAGATGGCGATGGCTGAAGTAGTCTGCGCGTTAACAACAAAACTAAAAAGTGCTGGGTTCGATAAATATAAATGTAAATATGAATCTCTGTTTTGTACAGGGTGGCCCGAAAGGAGCGAAGGTGTTTGTAAACCTTATAAATTTTTATAATAATTTTTTGTTTTCAGTATTTTGGAAACAAGAATACGGTGTCGCCGATTCTATCACTGGCGTGAGATATCGGACAATGTTGGAAATTTGTTTAAGGCCACCCGTGTAAAACCGTCCGCAAGTATGGTTCCAACAGGATGGATCCACAACGCACACTGCTAGGTACACAATGGCTCCTTGGACTCATACCCCTTTATTAATTTTGGGCCACCCTATATTTTTGTAAGTATTTGACACTTCACGCCCTTGAAAATGAGACGCCTAACATAAAAAAATTAGCGGAAATAAGAATAGCTAATGGCGAACGCTCGCACTATAAGAATCCTGACAGTGTTACCAACTTTAAAAATGTTAAAAATGCGTCAGTAAAATTTTTTAATCTTTATAAATTTTTGTTAGTGATTTCTTTTTTCTAATTTTCTTCTTTCTTTCATAGCAAAAGTATCTGGATGCTGAGCTACTTACTTTCCAGCTAAATCAGTGAATAATTTACTTATCGTTAATTCCATTTAATCTTTCAACGTAAAGCTGTGTCGATGCACAGATTTATTAATCTCTTGCAACTCTTTCTGGTGCGTTGCGTACTACTTTCTAGCATTTTCTTGTTTATTGCAACATTTTCATTGTTGCTGGTTGTGGCTTTTCAATTTTGAAATAAAGTTTTTAATTAAAAGCTGAGTTTTCTTTAATTTCAGTTTATTTTGTTTTATTCTTACATTTAATGTTTCAACATTTTTTTCTTTATTTATTTATTAATTTTTTGTTTTTTTTTCATCTTTGAACGACCAGTGCTATTTGTAGTTGTAGTTGTTGCTGTTGTTTTTATTGTTTCTGTCTTAACATTTTATTTGTTGCTGAAGACGTTCTGGTCAGTTGCCTGCAATTGTTGAAGCATGATTTGCGCATGCGTGGCCACTTTTATTTCTTCTCTTTTGTAAAACGTTTCTATTTATTTGTTTTATACTTTTTGCTTATAAGAAAAAAATATCAAAAGAAAAAAAAAACATTTTATTGCAAGTAGTTTTATTGCAAGCGATCAATGATGTTTCAATGTTTCTTGGCTTCCACTGACTTCTCGTAATAAAATCCATTGTTAAACACTTCCTTCCCCCGGTTTGGAAATCTTTAAACTGATTTAAAACTCATGAAATACATGTGAATATATTTTCTTGATTCCACTGCATCTGAAGGTAACGAAAATGCTTAAATTCATAAAAATTCTAATGATCATTCGTCATGGATAGAGTTGGTACCGGAAACTTTTATCAAAAGAACAGATTTGTTTTTATTAGCATTCTTCTCTAAGAAATTACAACAACAATTTCTAGATATGTTGGGTCTAAAGTGTGTGTGTGGTGTTTCGGAAGTTCGAGAAGAGTGGAAGATACTTATCACAAATTAAAGTGGTTTTCTAAACTACAAACAAATTTTACTGCTTGCTTAAGCAAGTGCAAATTTATTTCAGTACACATACTTCAAAACGTACGAAACCAGTATTGCCGGTTCGTTAATATTGTAAAATAACTAGCAGGAATTTTTTCGATAATGATCTTTATAAATTTACTGTGAAATTTAGCCAAACAAAAAATTTTAAAAACGAATAAATGATGGAATTTGAATTTGGTAACATTCTTCGTTAAGTTTGAATGATAACCGGCTGGCATTTTCAAGCGTGGAATAGTCACTTGGGAATCTCATTAATAGTGTATTTTTGTCGTCGACCAGCACTTTTTCTACCGTAGAAGACTGTTACGCAAGCTAAGAAAATATGTAGAAAAAAGTAATAATTCGGAGAAAGAAATAGACGTTTTTGTTACAGTTACTTATTATTTTCAATGAGGACGCTGTGATGTTATTGTGAATTTTTATTTGTCGATTATGCACGAAATGCATTTTGATTTGAACGTCCAATTTCGTAAAAGTTTTCAACAATCTTAACGCGCTATTCAATTGTTTACCTCTCCATGGTTGAATTGGTCAAACACTGAAACAAAGAAAAGTCAAATTAAGTTGGGCATAAAACTTGACGTTAATCTGTGACTCACAATTAACATCGTGCATTATTGTTAGACCACCATTTATATCATTGCCATTCATAGTTAAGCGGCATTACCAAGTCTGAATTAGCTGTTGGCCAAACTCTGATGATATCTTTTTTTTTGAGGTCACGCTGATTTTTAGGATCTTTGAGAGCACTTAAAAAAATTCGTTCCCAAAATCAGCAAACTGAGTACCGGGTTTTACTGCCCTTCACAGAAAAAAGTAAAATCAGGGTTCAATTAAAAAATATAAAGATTCAATTAAAATAATAATTAGATTTCAACCTATCACGAAAAACGCAGAATCAATTAACAGTTTTAATAGAAAACAATTTTAAAATTTGGCCATTCTAATTGCTCTTTCTTGAGAGAACACCAAAATCAATTAAAATAAATGTGGATTCAATTAAATTATTATTTGAGAAAAAAAAATTTTATGAGCAAAAACTCAATTGGAAAAAATTTAATTTCTTTTTTTTTTGCTGTTGGGCAGTAGAGGCGAATATATACTCTCATGTGGGCGTGTTTTTTTTTTGCACTGTTGCGATATGTGATGATATTTAGAAAGCAATTCACTGAACTAAATTCGCTTTACAAAAGTTAAAAAATCCCAAATAAATTTTAGAGTCGCACGCTGTTGAAGCTGACGGATTTTGCCATTCTCCAAGTGCAAAAAGTGTTCTTCTCCGCCATGTTGTCTGCCAATCGGTTAAGTAGCTAAAAAGTTATTATGTACAACTTTTTTGGACGTTGCTTATTTAATTAGAATTCGAAATTCCAATGCACAACAACTGTGGCCAACGCCTTTTCTATTGCATTCAGCCAAAAATTTTAAATATGCAATGTAGGTATGTATGTATATGATTTCATAAGTATAGATATTTAGACATGAAGCTAATTAAGTGAAGAAACTGAAATTCAAATCCAAAATATGGAGATCGAGCTGAAAAAAAAACTAAAGAATTTTCATGGCATTTTAAAACGTAGTCATTATCATGAACAGTCAAAAAAACTAAAACAAAAAAAATAAATAAATAAATATGTTTGTAACTGAATAAATAAGAAAACGGAACAAAACGAACATTTTCAGCGCCAAACAGCTCAATTATACTTAAACGCATACAAACGCACACACATACACAGCTTTTATATCTTAAATAAGATTGTAAAGCTGCTGCACCAACTCTGCCTCTTGTAACCAAAAAAGCCAAAAAAAACTTATCTCTCTGTTGCTGACGTCTCTGTCAACTGTTAAATGACGACAAACTATTAACAAGCAAAAAAACATGAAACTACAAGTTGAAGAATAAGATTGTGTATCTATAATCGCTTGCAAGACCATAATGAACGCAATAATTATGGCGTTTTTTTTTCTATGAAAACATCAAGTGAATTTGCTCGCAGTAAACAGGAAAGGCTACTTTTAAGAAGCAAAGAAGATGGTCGCTGTTCTACGACGGTTGCAACTTCAGTGTTGCCAAAACATTACGTTTACGTTCGTTCATGAATTTCTTTAACAATACAAAGTGTCAAAATACATATGATGCAAGAAAGTTAATAAACACTAGATACCGGTTATAAGAAACTCAAAAAATGCCACAAAAATGTGCCTTATATGCGGTTTTTTCTCATAAGCAATTATTGTTTATAAGAAACTTTTTTCTTATAAACATATATTTATATATTCAATAATACATATGTTGTATCTACATACATATATATGTATGTATGTATGTATGTATGTAACATTTTTATATAAAAAGTAAAACTAATTAAGTTCTATGGTCAAAATTTTGTTATGTACGAGTATTATATTTACGAAACAATTCATATAAATATAAAAATAGCTTAAACGGCTTCAACAAAAGATAAACAATAAAAAAAGAATTCAGTGTGCACCTTTAAAAAAATGTATATTGTTTTTTTTAATACATAAATACATAGTTCAAATAACAACAACAACAAAATAATCATCCTTATTCTTTAACCTTATTTCTTTTAATAAATATTTCTATTATATAAAAAAAATTTCCTGAAGCTGTTAACCGATGGTTGATGAAATATCGCACAAATAAAAAATATAAACAATCCTTTAAGCATTGAACGCGCCACGGCAAGCTACTGACTTCAAGATGTCAAATATAAAATACACACGTTTATTTGAGAACGATTATTTCGACGACAACAAGGCAACACGGCTGCAGGTTGTTGTCCATGCTGATTTTGTCGTTGTAGTCAAAACAAATTAATTTCTATTTTTGATGGCCACAAAACAAAAACAATGTTGAAAATATAAAAAAGAAAAGTGACTAAAATAACAGCTGAAAATATGGGAACAAATCTATTTTAGTGAAGCTGCTCTAGATTCCCGTACATGATATAAAACTTAAAAATATAAAAAAAAATTAAATAGCAAATTTTGGCGCGACATATGCTTTGCGAATTATATGAAATGTTCATATAAAAGTGCAAATATGCATTTAGTTATTAAATAAATCAGGTCAAGTTTCTTTAACATAATGTATAGATTTATTGAAAAATTTACCAATTATCATGTTACATTAAATAGTAATTTTTATCGTATTGAGCAAAGGACGGCGATGGCACGATGGATGGTAGTCTGCACGTTGACTACAAAACCAAAAACAGACCTGGGTTCAGACTAAAATTATAAAATAAAAATAAACATCTCGCATTTTTCTTATGTACATTAGTGTGTCTTTGTGTGTCAGTTATTGTCGGAAGGTTTCAGTGGCGAAGGCATAGTCACTGGTCACTGGTCACTGAACAATACCGGCTTCAGCTAATTTATATTATAATATAAAATCTGTTAAAAACTATGTGAAAAGAGCAGCATAATTATAAAAGTAGGCGTAAAGGTGGGCGTGATTAAAAAAAAGTAACCTTTAATTCATTGAAGAGTCCCAATTATATGGTGTAAAAATTTCAGGAAGATCGGTTCAGCGGTTTGGGCTCCGATAAGGTACAAACAAACACTAACAAACAAACACATATTAATTTTTATATATACAGAGAAATGCATGTTACATTGTACACTGTTACATTGAGACAAATAACAGACTTGTAATTTTATCCAAATGTTTAATTATTTGTTATCAGTCAATAATGTTTGTTATCGGCCATGTAATTCGCATGTTAATGTTAGAAGGAAATTGCCTTAACAGAGCATCCATAGAGTTTGCGCAATAAAATTGAGGCTCTCAAAGAATGTGTGTTTATTTATAAATTTCTTTTGAACGAAAGCACGTGTTACCAACACACACGTTACAGCTTATAAATAAGGACACACCGTTCCATACTTTTAGGTTTCGTTTTTGTTTTCTGTAGTTTGTTGTGGCTGTTTGTCGATTTTTTTTTTGTGTGTCACTTTTGTAGGTTTATAGGGAAATTCAACTTTATAACTTGTTTATGTAGTTTTCTGTTTTTAAGCAGCATTGTCTGTGTGTGTGTGTGAGTGAGTGTTTATTTATGTGGTTCTTATCGCGCTAACGTGTGTTTGTGTTAAAGGTATTTGCGTTTTTTTTTTTTTTTTTTTTTGTAATTCAGTTTGATTTCGTTTTCGCAACAGAAAGTAAACATAAATAATCTTATAAAAAAAAAGCAACACAGGTAAACACTTCAAGATAAAAATTGTGCAGATGTAGTGGAGTAGGAAGGAATATAAGAACTTTAAGTCTATAACAAATACAGCTACGCAGTTTTTATAGCTCAACTCGATGTCAAAGGGTAGTTAAAATCATGGCAATGAAGCATTGACCAAAAAAAAAAAGTCCCTAAAACAGCTGTAAAGATGTAAATGAAAAATTGCGGAATAATTAAATTTCGAATTAAATTTCAAATAAATGATAAAAGACATGTCATCAAGAAGTCAAAAATTAAAAAACAATGCTTTTTTAACCCTGCTGGGCTATTCATTTCATTTCATTACATTAAAGTTATCCATCGTCGAAACGACGAAATATTCAACAAAAATCTAGCGGAACAATTTTTAAAGTAATAAAAAAAAAATTTTTTGTTTAGCATTTTGTTAAAAAAACGTAGAGAACAATAAAACATAAATATAAAAATTCTTTTGAGAAGTTTCGGATGAGTCACATGTCTTGTTTAAGTATTCTTTTGCGATTAGAAACCTAAAGGGGCATATTACCAAAGAAATTCGAAAATATGTATGTCTAGAGAAAAAATTGCTTAAGAGTCTCAAATTTAAGAGAATAGGTGATTCTCCATAAACCTTTGAAGCGGTTCAAATAAGGAGATTATTGATTGTTCCAACTTACATGTACTTTATTTGCAATATTTATTTAATTTAATTTAATTTCACTTTTATTTTTCTGTTCTTCTGTGGTTGGTTCGCTCACGCTCGAAAACAGTAAAAAATTTATAATAATAAAAACGGAACTCAGCTCCATTAACCATTTCGGTTGATTAAAAAAGTTATGTAGCCAAACAACAAAGCAAAGCCAATTACATTTCGCTACATTTTCTTCAAGAATTCAGGGTTTGGAATATATCCCTTATATTTCAATAATTACATTTTATAATTCAAATTCAAATATAAATTTCATTAAATATTCAGAATATTTGATGAATTTAATCGAACTACAGTTATTACAAATTAATGAAAATGTCCTGTCGTGTTCAAGTTCACAGTTAATTTATCGCAATATTGTGAAAAGCTGGCAACCTTTGTTAATAGTATGTAGAAAGTAACGATTATTCTCGTATGCATTTTCCTAAGCTCTGACGGGTTAAATAGATGATATTAATGACTTTACAACTACCTCCCTCTTGACACAAAGAGTACTGATGACGTGTGTACTGGCAAAGAAAATACGTATTCTACTCAACTGGTATTGGAGATTAATTGTTATTTCTCCCTTATTTTAATCAAAAATATAATTTCTTTACAATATTGTGATAAATTAACTGTGAACTTGAACACTACAGAAAATTTTCATTAATTTTTAATTTCATTAAATTTTATAATTCAAAAATTATCATACTGTGGATTTTGTTCACAGCTTCGACGTTATTTTCTGCTATTGATGTGCATGATGTGATGAAAGAGTTTGTACCACTAGTAAACGTTTTTTTACCTTGCCACTGTGTTTTAGAGCACTTGATTTCATTTTTCGCACATAATGTGGTCCAAATTAGTTGCTGCTTTTTTTAAAATAATAGAAAAGCGCCAAGTGAGACAAAACTCGTCAGAACCTTTTTATCTGATAAAAACAAATTAAATATGCTATGTACTTGAAACTGTGAACATATGTTCGGGACATGTGTACCAACAGAACAACAACAACAACAACAAATCGATAATCGAATGTACGTTGCGTGCGGAACTATAAAAGTCACCTTACTTTTCTCGTACAGATTTGAATAAAAAAAATAAAATTTAATAAAAAAAAATACCTATTATTAATTCAAATGTTGTATACTTAAACAAACATTTACCTAATATTTAATTCGTTAAGAACTAAATTCCTAATAAATAAATTAATTAATTAAAAATGTAATTGATTTGATTAAAAGATTTAATTAAATTCTATTCAAAATCTAATATGTATATGTTTTAATTCGCTCAAAGAAAAATAAAGATATTTTAATTAATTTTTTTAATTAAGCAGTTAATAAATATAATTAAAAAATTAATGAAAAATAATCAAAAAGAATCTATTAAATTTTTAATTATTGATATTAAAACTTAATCGAGTATTATTTTAATTAATGTAATAATACAAAGTTAATTGATACTATTAATTTGTTTACTGCTGCCATTTCAAATATTCTCTTAATTGTTGAACAGAATTTTTTAATTTAATTTCAATTTGGATTTTGCTTTATGGAGTTAACAACCTAATACATACATATTTAGGACATTCAACGTACTTTATAACTTTTAAATATTTTTAGTGGATGATTAAATGGCTTTTCCAAAATAAATTAATTAAATAATAATAAATTGTTTATACCCTTCCGCTGTTCTTGGTTCTGAATCGATAATTCTTATGTATTTCAGTAAAGTATTTAAGAGTTAGTCTTTTGACTACTACACTAAATAGCTAATAGACTTTTTATATTTAATTCCGTTTTAAGTAAAATTGATCAGATCAATTATACAGAATTGGGAAGAAGATTGCAAAAAGTTCGTTAAAAATTTTGTATTTAATTGAAATGTTTCTTTTCATTTATTTTACTTCAAAAATAAATAAATAAATCGATTTTTTTTTCTTCACTGACATATCTACATACAATATACGTACATACACACATATACATATGTATATAATGTTGCTTTTTTTCAGCCCAGTACTGTACCAACACACTATACCCGCAGCACATACCAAACTGCCTGTATATTCAAGTCAAACCACTCAATACTTGAAATACTTTTCAGTATTCAGCAACATTTTTATTTTACTACAGATTTTTTAAATCGATTTTAGTTGTTGTTGTTGTTGTTGTTGTTGTCGTCGTTGAATTCTGTACTTGTTCATTTTGGGTTTTATAACTTTTTTCTTCATCATCATCATCATCGCAGTGTAATTGCATTGAAGACAATGTGGAAGCTGCTAATAATGGAAGTGAACCAGCCAGTACGGCCAAACGGCAACGCAGCTTAACCGAAAGCTTAACAACTCAAACATGTTTTGCGACAAAAAAAAACTGCAAACTGAATACATTAATTAATAAACTCAGTATCGGTAGTGCACGTTTTCGTTGTACGCTTTTGTAGATGGAAAGACAACGGCCTACAAAATTCAACGGACCCTTTATGCGTTTGCTTGAACTAACCATATTAATGTTTAAAGTTGGAAGGCAAACAACAAGTGCATTTCAAGACATTCCAGATTTTTGTAAAAATAAAAAATAAACAGAAAATTGTCGGCATACCTTTAAAAAAAATTCAACTCCGATCCCTTTAATCTCCTTGTGCGACTGAATATTAAGTGAAAATAAAGTTGTTGTTTTTCTTGTTTTTTTTTGTTTTTCAAGGACTTTTTTTGCAGCGATTTATTAAGACCTGCAATTGGAACTCAGTATACAAAATAATTTGTACAAGAATACGAAAGCAAAAGATTTAATTTGAAATTTTAGCCAACATCTGCAGTACAAAAGGTATTTTAAAGCATTTTTTATTCAAATCAAATATGTTACTCTCTGTTGGTATTAAAGAAAAAATTTAGATTTAATTCTAATATTTTGGAAGAAGTGGCACAGACATTTTTGCTTTAAGCCAAAGAAACGTTTATAGAGAAATTTACTGTGTTACGTTTGCAAATAATTACAAATTGAAAAATTGTTAAAGACACTGAGAAAACATGGTTAAGTGTACATGGAATACCATGGCCATGTAACCGAGTCAATGCTCCTCACCACACGATGCAGGCCTATAGCAATAAATACCCAGATTGGCGAAATAATAACCTCCATAGTCAAGTCAAGTACAACTGAACTGGAGCCGCTTCAAAGTAAACGAAACCTCATGGTGAAAGACTCTAAGGGTGCAGAGAAAAAATTTTACTCTTTTATTTTTAATTAACACCTTTAATAAGAAAAATATATTTCTTCAATTAAAAGTTTAATCAATTCAATAAAAAGGATTGCAAATACTAAGGCGGGTTAATTTCCCAAAATATCTAGTCATAGACGGTCGTCTTCTTCACTCAACGATATTAAGAAGATGATGTTAGAGAACTATACTCTTTCTGCGTACTGGTTTTTAACGCCAGTAAATTGGTCGACTGTACGGACAATTGCTGATGAACTTGTGGTTGATATTTCTCCAGTCATGGAGATTCTTTCCCGATGTGTTGTGTAGCAACAGGAAGTTTCTTTAAATAAGTGGACGAAAACCTTATATTATCGAATACTAATATTTCCGGAAATTTATGCATAAAAATAACAAATATACTTCAACCTGGTGACATATATTAATAGATGAACTGCAGCATACTTTCTGGGTGCAAAATCGCTGATCTTAATGGGCCTGCTACCAGTAGAATATGTCATATACAAAACGAAACTAAGTGGAAGGCGATAGCCAAATAGTTAGTGAAAAACTTCAGAAAATAAAGCTAGTCAGTAAGTTGGCAGTGAAGTAAACAGCTGCAAGTAGACTACAAGGATGCCAAAAACTAGTTTACTTAACGATTCTTTCTCAATGCAAAAATTCAATTCCTTTATGTAATCAAAATGTGCTAATGATCGAAAATATACAGGCAGTCAAAATAACATATGATAATTACTGAGAAACAAACTAAATCAATGACAAAATTTTATCAGTCTGACAAACACTAGCCGAACGGAACAACATGCTGTTTTCGAAGGCTGCTCCACCTTCATCTTCAGCGTTCTTCGTGTTTTCTCCACTGTGTGTGTATATATTAAGCAGCAGATGTAAATACTAAGCTTTATATATTTATTATTTCCTGTTTTGGTTTGATTCCTTAATTGTTTATTTCTTTCCTTTCCATCGAACTACAGAAAAAATTAAAAAAAATTTTTGCTTTTTAATGACTTCACCAATAACCCCGAAACTCTTTTCCATACACAAAATTAAACAAACACAGTTTCATCTCAAGTAATTAAAAATTTTAATTATAAATTGTCTTATTATAATTCTTCCGTTAAGAAAATAAACACTTCTGGTTAATTAGAGCAGTACATCATTTGTCTATAATGTAAATTCAAAAATTCATTAGTATACTTTTAGGTGCTTAAATTATATTCTACAAGCTGTTGGTTTTCAGGCTGCTACAAATTAAATTTTATTTGTAGCACATCAGCTCTTTACATTATTCAACATTACTAATGATACTTACAACAGATTTACATTCAACATCTTTATCTTCAGCTCGAGCATAATGTATATATTCTTAGGGGAAATCGACATGCAATATTCTTAATTTTTTTTCTTTTTAAATCTATCGAACAAGTCATATATTATTTAAAAAATTTACATTCTCAAAATTAGCAAATTTTAGCTAAATTTGTTACACTCATTAAATATTAATATAGACATAAAGACACACACACACACACACACACACACACACACACACACATAGAGAATGTTCTTCATCCACAGGCCATGATCTCTGAAGACATACTACAGATGCAAACACACAACCAAATACAGTCTTATTTTCAATTAGAATAAAGAAGCAAACAGGTGAAGGTGAAATGGAAATTATTTGGCTCTCAGCCTTTCTAATCGAAACTATGTTAACGCTAAATAGTAAATTTCATTCTTCACTCCACAGCAGAGTTAAAAATATATTTTCTAATACATAAAATGGGACCGGTGAACATAGTGAAAGATTCCACCTAAATATTTCTACGATAGAAACACGATATCAGGGCAAATGGCGTCCACGAATACTGGCGGAGTACTGTTAGACATTACACAGAGACACTCCTGAAGTAAAAGTACAGCCGAAAATCATTAAGTAATTATATCATTTGTTGAATAAGCGCAGTATCAAAGACGGAACTCGAATGGTTTGTTACTCTACGCAGTTGAATCAGTGACATAAAGTATGTCATGAAAATAATTTATTGCGTTTCCTTCTCAGTTATATTGAAAGTTACCACATAAAATATAACCACATAAGATTACACGTAAACATGGACATGTCCATTTTCATATCCATATCCATCTCCATGTTCCTGTTCATGTCCATGTCCATGTCGATGCCCATGTTTATCTCCATGTTTATCTCAAGGTTAATGTTAATGTTAATGTTGATGACATGACCATGAACGTGGACATAAACATTTTTCCATATGTCTTATGAAAAAATTTCTCATTTCATAATCTTTTGAAAATACAAATTAATAGTGTCATACATGCAATGAAAGTATTCCATCAATCCAATGAAATATTCTTCATATAAAAATGGTGGCGATGTCTGAACTAGTGCGACCGTTTACCAAACAATTGTAGTAAAGACGACTTTTCTTCAGTATTTCCACCCACATTTCCGCTAAATATTCGCAAATTGTTTTTCAAATTAAAGGATGAGTATGATCTTGGAAATTGAGCTGAGCAATCTTCAGCAGTGGCAAGCAGCTGCGGAGTTCAGAATATTAAATGCAGCCAAAGGTATGTCATTGTTATGGACGCAAAGGAAATTGAATATTGAATCGTATTCGCATTCGTAAATATTGAAAATTTTTATTCGTAACATCACTACAAGAAAGTGCTAGTTTTTTTCACCGTTGTTGTTGTTGTTGTTGTTGTCTATTTGTATGCCTTAAAATTCTCCAGCAGTTCCCCAATAAATTTTAGATTCTTTATTTTGAATAAATTTCTCGTTGTTTTTTTTTTGGAAAGATAAATTCATGGGCTTTTAGAATTTCTTTGATGGAGAAACAAAATCGATGAAAACACTTAATATGCTTTGAAAATTTCCATTCGTTTAATATTATTTTTACATATTGAACTGATTATTTTTTGCATTAGCAAGTAAAATTAAATAAAACCCCCTTATTTATTTTTAAAGTTGAAATACTTTGCGACGAAGGAACCTCGAAAATAAAACGAAATACTCGTACATAGAAAATGCCACAGCAACTACTCAGAATGTGAAATCCATAAAAACTAAATGACATAAAAGCTGATGAATAAGCTCTACTTATGATGAATCAGGGCAAATAATAAAAAATGCTCAACACATGTTTTAAAACCGAAAGGATGATGCAGTTGTTACCTTTAACACTCGCATACATTGCATAAAATACCCTCATACCGAGGCACTCACACAAAGTGGAACTTAAATATTAAAAAAAGACACATTCAGCTGCTTTATTGAGCGAAATTCTTAAAAGGAAACTTTATGAGTACAATAACAACAACAACAACAACAACAACAACATAACTAATGCCGCAGCTGCAAACCCCAACTGAAGGAAAAGGACACCATTAAGAAAAATTAAACAAAAAAAAGTAAAACTGAACTTCTATTATGGCGATTATTTATAGAGAAAAGGAAACATCTTGGCAAATAGAAGTGTGGTGGCAAGTGAAATGCCATCACTGTTGCATTAAATTTTATGGAAAAACAGCAGTGGACACATAATGTAGTCTTTCTCCTTCTTCTTCTTCTTTGAGTAGCATTTTTATGGAGATGAAAGTATCCTTTGAGGACATACTTACATGCCAAAACACATACTCAAAGCTGATTTAGAAAGTCAAAATTTTTAATAAAAATTCTGCACTAAAAATTAAAACAATTTTAATTGTCTCCAACAGTTGTCGCGCTGATGCTGTAATCCGAAAGGCCTTCTTCGAAACCGAAGTAATTTAAAGTTTATCAAATGTAGTTCGCAGTGACAAAAATTAATGAAATAGAAATGCCGGAGGTGTGATACTATTTTTCTGGCGCGTATTATCGAGCGCAACAAGTATCTGCTTTTGAAATTTCCCAAACATCAACAAAATCTTTAGTTATGGTTAGAAAAAACAAGTTTTTTGCGCACATATGCACTTATCATGCTGTAATAGACCGGAGCTATGTACAAACGATTGTCATGTATTACAAAATTGATAGAAAACTTGTAATAAAATGTTCAACAACCGTATCGACTCACAAGTTTTGTGTGGCAACATTGTCACAAAATTTATTGTCAGCGCATTGTACGACAATAATACACACTTCTGACAATCCCGAGAACATCCACCATTGCCATTGACAGGTAATTCCCAGATATTGAACAGTAATTAATTATTGTATTATTTTATAACCGCTTCCATTTGCAGTCGATTTGGCACTCGCACTACACATTACAGAGAAAATTCGTTTTTTGACCGAACCGCAGAGGTCTTTCCTGTCGCTTTTGATGTGGAAAAATTCAAATCGAATGTCAATAAGCACTACTCCCTCCACATTCACCCATATTCTGTGTTTCGATTACGTTACCGAATTCAGTTACGCACGGATCGAAAAAAGGTATTCTGCAAAAAAAAACTTAAAAATTTAAATTTTGAAAACTGGCTTAAGTTGAGGATAGCGATGGCTGAAGTAATCTGCCCGTTGACTACACAACCAAAAAGTCCTGTGTTCGACCCCTGTTTCGGACTAAGTCATAAAAATATTTTACTTTTTTGTTGAAGTGCATTAGTGTGACTTTGTGTCAGTTGTTGGCGGAAGGTTTCAGTGGTCACTGAACAGTACTTGATACAGCTGATTCCAATTAACACGCACATCAGGGCGCCCTTGTTCGTCCGCTGTCTGTAGCATCAGCGAAGTAAAATAATTACTAAAACCAAGCTTCAAAACTGAATATGTCGCCGTGACATCAGTGGCGCTGCAACACTGTTATAAAAAAAAACGTGCAAAAGCAGAGTTGTATAACAGTGAAGTTTCACCTCCTGTCATCTCTCTTGCTATCCCTTTCTTTTAGTTCCAGCACAATGCAACACATGTGTAGGGGTGATACCGTGAGTGCTGGTCCAAGACAAACAGAAAAACTGTTAGCATGTTTACTCGTGCGATCAAACTCTACTCCAGTCATCAAAAAAGTGTATGACATGCACAAGTGGCGCTATTTCGTGTAACTCCAATAGCGGGTTTCAATAGTGAACATTTCAAAATATTTATTATTCTTAAGTTACAAATTATGCCTCAAATTCATATAAAATATTGACCCTAAAAAAAATATAAGGTGTTATTTGAAAAATATCTATGGAATATTTGTCAAATACACCCTTATTAAGCATTCAATATTTTTCATGAATTTAAGGGTGTGTTTTTGTTTAAAAGCGAAAGTAGGGGCCATCTTTTAATGGCTCATTTAAATTGTCCATTCATCACATTATGAAATTGTAAATTTACTGAAAATTACTCTGCGAGCAGCGTTCCTTTCAAATGAACTCCCACATCAAAAATAAACTTAACGACTGTTTGTCACATTCTATTAAAATATCTTCATTAACTGCATTTATAAACTGTTCTCCAACAAACGGCGTGTTTAACAATTTGTTAACCCATTGTTTTCTTTTCTGAAAATATGCAAATTTCCCCATAAATATTCCCAACATTAGTAAATTCAAACTATTTTCCAAAAAAAAAAATGTCTTACGACGGCTGCAACAACTGTTGCACTACCAAGAAAAAAAACATGCATCTTTGTCTGCTAAATTGGTAGTGTTTGCTCCTGGTTTGTCTGGCTGTTCGGTTGATATGTCAGCCTATTTGGTCATACGCCAGGCTGTCAGTTCCATATTCATTTTTCTTATTAATTTGTTGGCATTAAACAATGATGAATAATTTGTTAGCTGATATTTTTCCCTACGATATATACGATGTGGCATAACTTGGTTTTTTTTATGAAGCGAACATATAAATACTTTTATTTTGTGTGTTTTTTTTTTCTTTGTTCTCATATTTACAGTTGGCTCTTACATCATGGGGCAAACTTGCGAGAGCAGGGTACCACCTTTCTCAAGCAGACCAACAGGAAATAGGACTCCTTTTCGAACATTTCGTATCCCAATGATTGCCGGTTCAACCCATAAGTGGCAAACACATTAGCCATTGGGTTCCGCGTCAATACCAGCGTTTGGTCTAGACTCTATTGACTGCTGGCAGTCGAGTGTTATTTCTCTTCTTCCAACCTCATCTATAAGTCCTTAGTTATCGTTGGTATCTGCACTAAGTTCTAAACTAAGTTCCCCCATCGCACTGCCAACGAGCATGGGACGGGCCGTAGCTCTTGGCCTGACATAAGACAAAGCTGAACATTCATACACAATATGTACGGCTGTCTCAGTCTCCTCGAGTCATAGTCTGTAGATATCAGCCTCTACGACGCCAATCCCTATGAGATGATATCTGAACTTCAAATGAATCGTTACCAGTCTATGGTACCTCTGTCATATGCCATTGAAACTCCTTACCCTGCACCGGAACCTCAATCAAGTGATTCAATATGTACTTCAGTCCCAACATCTGCGCCTGGTATACAGTCACATACTCTCGAAGGCGCCGCACGCAAGAAACGTACTTTGAATTATTTATCAGGACAAGAAATAAAAATAATATTTAAATATGTTTTCTTTTATCACATTTTTTCTTTAATTTTTACTTTAATAAAATTTTACAAATGTAAAGTGTTCCTTTTAGTGGTTTTTTCTAGACTGCCTCTTACAAGCCAATTTTCATATCTCAAATACAGTGAATCCTTCTTGTATTTCGCTTAACAGGCAAAATCGATTATTGGTGAAACTTTGTATTGAACAAATTTTGTTTGATATGCTAAAGCGTTCATAAAATAGTTTCTTCTTTTCTTTTCCTTATTATCGCTCCGCTTATTCAACAAGCAAATGAATTTACAAAATATACTTGAAATTTAAATATGTAATTCTATATCATTGTCCCACATTTGGTTTGGCTGGCATAGCACTTTGATTTCATTCATAAATTACCATTTAACGATATGACTGTTATGAGTTTTTAAGTTCAATGGTCTTTCAAATATGTATGTGGTTCTAGCAATAGCAACTTGATTTTATTTTTATTTTACTTAATACAAAATATATTTTGTAATTAACGAAACATTTATATGATAAAAAATTAATTATACTTCCTATGCAAATACTTATTCAAGATACTCGTAGTAGGAAAATCCCCCACCCCTGGTGGAAGTACAAATGTAACTGGCAAGAGAGGCACATCTCATGTTTCCTCTGGAAAACAACCGCTCGCCATCCATTAATTCACTATGGTGAGCTGCTGCTATATTTGATTTTTATTCTACAGCAATAACAAAACTTTGAGAATTGAAAGCTAACATTTATTTATTGAAACAGTTGCTGTTAAGTAATGATTAGTAATCGTAATAATTACTAATTTTATAAAATTTTTTTGAAGGCTGAAGTAATGATTAAATTACGATTATATTCAGTTTTTCACGATACTAAAAATGGAAATGTATTATGAATTACTTGAAATTACAACAAAATAATCAAAAGGAATCAAAAGTAAGCAAAATATAATTCGATTACTTTCAAAGAATACTTTTAATTATTTTTGATTATTTATGAAGTTTATTGCATTAAATGTAAAAACTTAATTTAAAAAACATATAAGTTTATAAATTTCTTTAGAACTTTTTCAAAATAAATTCAATTTTCAAATTCAAAATTTTTCAAAATAATGAAAAAGAATCAAAAGTAATCGTAAAAAATAATCGAATTATTTTTTGATTACTTCTGATTCTCTTTGATTATTTTACCGTAATTTCCAGTATTCCAGTAATCGTAATCAATTAGTAATCAGAAATTCTTTAAAGCAGTATTATATAATCAGTACAATTCTTTTCACAATGAAATCTAATTGATTCGTAATCGTAATCGAAATTTAACAGCTCTGTTTTTAGTTGAAATATATCGCAAGTAAAAATAGAAATGACAAATGCTACACCAATAAATGAAATTATTGTGATATTTGATAATAATATGTGCCACAAGTACTTCTATTTATCATTTTAAAAGTTCAAAATAAAATGTGTTGCTCAGTATTAGAAAAGAAATATTTACAACCGCGTTTCCATATGTCTAACCGTACGTAGATTATTCGTTTAAATATACAGATATGTATGTGCATCCATTACAAAAAAACATAAATCCAAAATACAAAAACAATAAGAAAACGACATGGGAACAAAATTATTTAAGTTTTTTATTGAAGCGAGGTTTCCCATAGAAAAGGCTTGTGCGGGAAAAACAGTGTAATTATCATGACGAAATGCGTTGAAAAGGTTTCGGAGTCGTCATTTTTCTTTAATTTCTTTTGGACTTTTGTTTTTTGACAAATTAAATTTTACACTTTAACGTTAGATTTATGCAAATAACTTTGTGCGAAAGAAAAAACTATTTAGCTGAAGTATCACTTGTTAAACGACTGTGGCAAATGTTTGTGTTACGTCGGTGGGAGTTTGTGTTTGTGTTCGTTGCACAATTTTTTTTATTTTTTTGGGTGTGCTGATGGCTCTGCAATCAGAGAGAAGGGACCCAGGTTCGGTTCCCAACTGGGTCAAATCAGAATAAAGTTTTTAATGCGTTTTCTGTGCTACAGCACCCTCCTTCGTCGGTATTTGAGCAATAAAACGTCGGCGAATTAAAATAATAAATAAAATGGCTCCATTAGCTTAAAAATAATGCGTCAAAAAAAAAAAAAAACATCAGAGACGCCGCAACTTTGCTTTATAATTAGCACTTAACTGCAGAGTTGTGCAAGAATTGCCACTTTCACCACCTGTCTATTCTCTACCCTATCCCTCTCTCTAGTTCCGCTGCAATGCATTGTATATGTAGGGCATAGCCCCTGAGCACTGGTCCAAGACAAAAAAAAATATATTTCTAATTTCTATTATAGTCTTTTTATGAAATTCACTATCACTAATTGTAAAAATCTTTTTAATCATATTCTAAGCTGTGTTGAAAATTACTCTCATGAATGAACAATAAATAAATGAACACAGCTGAGAATGTGATTAGAAGGATTCTTTTTTTGCATTTTAGGTGACGGTATGTAAAAAACGTTTTATTGTTCTACTTTACAATATATCCTTGGCACTTAAAATACCACACAATGTTAGTATAACTAATTTCTTTCTTGTTTTGTTCTTATTGCTATTGCTATTTATGTTGCTATTGCTATTGACGAAATCAAAGGAAAAGCTTCCGAAGCTTCGATATGCATACAAAATGATTTCCAAAAACGATTCACTATATTTTCACCCACTAAATTGTATTCGTTAACGTAATAGTTCAATATTACTTGAATAGCAATGAGAATTTCGCTAATTGGGAAATACTTTTATTTTCAGACACTTCAGTTAATATTCGAATGCCCCTATTCACAGTCTGTAGTTAACTAATAACAATAGTTTAACCAATAAAAATACATAATTATTTTACTTAACCCGTTCTTTTGAACTTAAGGCTGTGCATATGGCCATAGAAGTATTAAATATCATATTTAAACAATATACTCTGCCAAAAAATCTTTTAATATTTTTCACATCTCAAAAAAACTTCAAAAATAAGATAAATCTTCACATATGGCAACACTGGCTGTAGCGCATTTTGGTAATATCAGAGTTGTTGCATTTCAGGCTTTCTTTCACGCAAAGACAGGCAAGGGCAACAATGAGAAACAGAACATTTTTTAATGACTTTAGCTGGGTTTGAACCCACAACTTTAATGGTGTAGATTTAAGTTACTACCAATACTGCCAAAATCTGGTGTTTTGCAATCGGAGATTTTATTTAGAATTATGTAGCTGGTTTACTCATTAATATTTAGTTAACTTAATGCTTTATAATTGACATGCTACTGTAACTTTGTTCAACGAGCAGGTTAACGACGCCCCTCATTCGTTGTATTATAACCGAGCAGAGCCCGTTTTGGAAGCCGAACTGAGAACTTTGTCTATTATACCGGCCTAGCCTACACATAATATTGTGTATTAATAATTTTTATAAAACACTTTTCTAACATTTACCAAGAATTTTTTATATAAAAAATTATTACAAAAAACAAATGGCAAATTGTCAAACTAAACTGAATCCACAGAAATTGTAATGGCACCATAACAACCTGCCACCGCACGTCAGTTTAATTCCCGTTGAGAAATATATTCTTTAAAAAATATAATTGGTAAGAGTTTCAACAAGATTCGTTAAAAATTTAAACACATTAAGATATTGGAGTGCTCTTCTCAAAATAAAAAATAAATAAAATTCATAGACTTTGCCTACATTACGAAAACAAGTAGAGAAAGTAATTTACCAGAAAAGTAATTAATTCTTTAAGGCGGAAAATTTATTATTTATATGAGTGTTGCAGTAAAAACATCAAATCATTTAAATTTTCACATTCTCTACTCCATTCGCTTCATCTAGATTTAACGTACTCCATTTATATTCACATGAAATCCCTATTTTATTCCAACTCATAATTGCGAGAGACAAAAATAATTTAATTAATAAAATAAAATTACGCAACTCTATTCTTTAAAAAAAAAAAAGTTTCCCAGATGGATCCGCCATAGCCGTGATTGGTTTGTATATGCGGATATGAAATATTGTCACTTAACTTTTGCCAATAAACATCAGCATTTACAACAGTCATTATTAGTTAAAAACATAATTAACTTTTTATTATTCTACAGATACAAGAGGAAATTAAAAATTTATTCAGGACAATAAAGTTTGCTTCCTTGAATTATTTTCGCCATTACGACCCATTAAGAAAAACTGTTATTTTTATTTATTTTTCTTATGAGCGACATATTCATGATCCAATGGACACAAAAAAATTATTCATACATTTTTCCTTATAGCATGAATTGATAAAATGAAGTACTAATATAAAATAAATAAAAATATATAAATCAAATAAAATAAAACAAGAAACTATTAAGGTTATGTATAGAATAAAATATAAAATATAAAATAATAGAAGAAATGAAACAAACAAAACGACAGTATAAAAATTTAACAAAAATAACACTAAAAAATTTTACAATTCGAATTGAATTTAATGGAATAAATATTAAAAAAAATATAATAAATTAAATAACAAAAATTGGAGTAAATTAAAATAAAATAAAATAAAATAAGAATTAAAATTAAAAAATTAAAGAAATTAAATAAAATGGTATAACCAAAAAAATAAATAAAAATTGAAAATAAAATAAAGAACAATTAAGTAAAGTAAAATTAAATGAAATAAATAAAATAAAATAAAACAAAATAAAAAAATTTTGAAATCAAAAAAGTTGGCGTAAAATCAATAATAAAAAAAGGAAAATAAAATCAAAAAAAGTAAAACACATTACAAACATTAAGTGATATTAAACTATAAAAAAAATATAATAAAATAAAGTACGACAAAATAATTTCATTAAAAAAACAAATAAAATCAAATCAAATAAACCACAACAAAATATAGTTAAGGAAAACTAAGAGAAAGGAAATAAAATCAAATGAACATACACATATAAATACATATGTATTTACTAATGTATTCAAGTATATGCCTGGCTTAGTTCCTGCTAAATATTTTTCTTAAACAGAAAGTCAATTTGATGATGTCCTTAATTTGCCAAAACACTTTTTAAGACAGTCTATTACCTAAACACTTTAAGCGAAATCAAATGAAATCCTTAATTGCCTCAATATCCTTAATAAATATTTGAGACATCATTAACTCTTAAATGGTGTTAAATATGTGTTTGTATGTTTCCTTAAATTGTCGTTGACACAATTTATTTTGATAAGCATTTTCATTTCGGAAAATTTACAATTTTCTAACTTATTTGCTTCAATAACTAAAAGACAATTTGTTGCTGTTGTTGTTGATATATTTATCTTTTTTTTTTAGTACCCACTTTCATTAAATCTGTTATTACTTACGGGTTACAGTGGGTGTGGCTGAGGAGAAAAATTCCAAATTATAATTTTCTTTGCATTAAATTTGTTTTTAATGTTCAGTATTACTCACATGATCGTAATGACAAGCAAATGTCGTTGGATTTTTACGCTTGTCTTAAAGATGTAAAATTTCTTGCTTCAATGATTGCTGTTACACTTTACTTTACAGGAAATTAAGTCAAAATTAAAACAACTTCAAATACAGGAACAGCATGATAAGCAGCTACAGAGAATTCAATTCAACATGAACGAATAATTTGTCTAACTTAATGTTCCAATTGTCAAACGATTTAAAATTTGAAAAATTTTTTAAATTAAATTACGGAAAAAATGTCTGCGGTACTTTCCAAACAACTTTGTAAAAGTGATGCCATCATAACGACAGATGTTAAGTTCCGGTGCATGCATTGTATACGTAGAAGACATCTCTTGTGTACTGGTCCCAGAAACAATTAAAATAAAAAAAAAAATAATGAAAATGCAACCCTAAAGTATACTTATCAACTGTAAAAAGCATTTTTAGGGCAAATCGAGAAATTACGAATTGCTTGAAGAATCTTAACACGCGGCGCAATTGTGTACCTTTCCATGGCTGAAGTTGTCAAACACTGAAGCAAAGAAATGTCAAATTAATTTGGGCAAAGAACTTGACGTTAAGGTGTGACTCGCAAATAACTTCGTATATTATGGTGGAACAACTCTTTATTTAAATCTAGAGCGCATATTGTTTCGAAGCTTAAAATCTCAAACATACGTATGATAACTGGATTAAAAGAAATGTTCTCAAAAAAAGGAGGAAGAAACAAGCAGCGCTCGAACACGTAATTCAGCAACATGCTTTTTCCTGCGATGTGGCGATGGCACGATGGATGGTAGTCTGCACGTCGAATACGAATCCAAAAACAGACCTGGGTTCAACCCCAGTTTCAGACTAAAATTTTAAAATAAAAATAAAAAACAAACATTGGAATGCAAAAAACCAATTGGTTGCGGATTATTGAGTAACCTATTCTGTCATGTTTTCTAATATTTTATGCATGGTTTTCTTCTTCTTCTTCTTTTTATTAGAAATGAGTAAAAAAAAAGAAAACATCAAACTGCGCAACACATGCATATGCTGGTTTCATAATGGATGTATTTTTTTTTTGTTTTGCTCAATATTTGTTATTTGATTTTTTTCCCTCCCTCTTTCTCGCAGTCTTTTGTTTACTTATTATTGTTGTTTTATTTAATTTAAATTGTTTTTTTGTTTTGTTTGTTTTTGTGAACTGCCAAACAGTACCCAGGTTACAATAAGAGAAATGGGTAACACTCTCTTGTTGTTGTTGATAAATGGTTGTTGCATAAACGAGAGAAGTTTTATTTGTATGTCAATGTGCACAAGTGGGAGTGAGTGTTAATTTGTGTTTGGGTTAGAACACTTACACACATTTTGTTTGGTTGTGTGAACTTCATTGTTTCCCATACCAACCGTTGCACCTTTTTGTTCAGTTTTGTTTTTGTCAATTTTATGTTTTCATAGCTGCAATAAAGTGCTGTCGTAATTAGGTTTTTCTGTTTGTTGATTATATTTTTTATGAGCGGTATTTTTAGATTTTTGCTTTATACGTCCGGCAGCATATAAATTACAGGATATAAATAAAAATTTGCACACTGGGAAATAAAAGTTTTATTTGAGGTTGCGATAGTCCTAAAAATTATGGCAAGATTTGTATTGGTAATTTTTTGAGTCGGACAAGTTCTGTGCTAGAATCATGTGCGTATACAAAGAAATTGTAAATAAAACGTTGATAAATAAAATCTAAATTAAAAACAAAAATGAAAAATATTGTCATTAGCTTTTAAAATATTTGAAATTTAAGGGGTGAAATTTAACAGCTCTGTTTTTAGTTGAAATATATCGCAAGTAAAAATAGAAATGACAAATGCTACACCAATAAATGAAATTATTGTGATATTTGATAATAATATGTGCCACAAGTACTTCTATTTATCATTTTAAAAGTTCAAAATAAAATGTGTTGCTCAGTATTAGAAAAGAAATATTTACAACCGCGTTTCCATATGTCTAACCGTACGTAGATTATTCGTTTAAATATACAGATATGTATGTGCATCCATTACAAAAAAACATAAATCCAAAATACAAAAACAATAAGAAAACGACATGGGAACAAAATTATTTAAGTTTTTTATTGAAGCGAGGTTTCCCATAGAAAAGGCTTGTGCGGGAAAAACAGTGTAATTATCATGACGAAATGCGTTGAAAAGGTTTCGGAGTCGTCATTTTTCTTTAATTTCTTTTGGACTTTTGTTTTTTGACAAATTAAATTTTACACTTTAACGTTAGATTTATGCAAATAACTTTGTGCGAAAGAAAAAACTATTTAGCTGAAGTATCACTTGTTAAACGACTGTGGCAAATGTTTGTGTTACGTCGGTGGGAGTTTGTGTTTGTGTTCGTTGCACAATTTTTTTTATTTTTTTGGGTGTGCTGATGGCTCTGCAATCAGAGAGAAGGGACCCAGGTTCGGTTCCCAACTGGGTCAAATCAGAATAAAGTTTTTAATGCGTTTTCTGTGCTACAGCACCCTCCTTCGTCGGTATTTGAGCAATAAAACGTCGGCGAATTAAAATAATAAATAAAATGGCTCCATTAGCTTAAAAATAATGCGTCAAAAAAAAAAAAAAACATCAGAGACGCCGCAACTTTGCTTTATAATTAGCACTTAACTGCAGAGTTGTGCAAGAATTGCCACTTTCACCACCTGTCTATTCTCTACCCTATCCCTCTCTCTAGTTCCGCTGCAATGCATTGTATATGTAGGGCATAGCCCCTGAGCACTGGTCCAAGACAAAAAAAAATATATTTCTAATTTCTATTATAGTCTTTTTATGAAATTCACTATCACTAATTGTAAAAATCTTTTTAATCATATTCTAAGCTGTGTTGAAAATTACTCTCATGAATGAACAATAAATAAATGAACACAGCTGAGAATGTGATTAGAAGGATTCTTTTTTTGCATTTTAGGTGACGGTATGTAAAAAACGTTTTATTGTTCTACTTTACAATATATCCTTGGCACTTAAAATACCACACAATGTTAGTATAACTAATTTCTTTCTTGTTTTGTTCTTATTGCTATTGCTATTTATGTTGCTATTGCTATTGACGAAATCAAAGGAAAAGCTTCCGAAGCTTCGATATGCATACAAAATGATTTCCAAAAACGATTCACTATATTTTCACCCACTAAATTGTATTCGTTAACGTAATAGTTCAATATTACTTGAATAGCAATGAGAATTTCGCTAATTGGGAAATACTTTTATTTTCAGACACTTCAGTTAATATTCGAATGCCCCTATTCACAGTCTGTAGTTAACTAATAACAATAGTTTAACCAATAAAAATACATAATTATTTTACTTAACCCGTTCTTTTGAACTTAAGGCTGTGCATATGGCCATAGAAGTATTAAATATCATATTTAAACAATATACTCTGCCAAAAAATCTTTTAATATTTTTCACATCTCAAAAAAACTTCAAAAATAAGATAAATCTTCACATATGGCAACACTGGCTGTAGCGCATTTTGGTAATATCAGAGTTGTTGCATTTCAGGCTTTCTTTCACGCAAAGACAGGCAAGGGCAACAATGAGAAACAGAACATTTTTTAATGACTTTAGCTGGGTTTGAACCCACAACTTTAATGGTGTAGATTTAAGTTACTACCAATACTGCCAAAATCTGGTGTTTTGCAATCGGAGATTTTATTTAGAATTATGTAGCTGGTTTACTCATTAATATTTAGTTAACTTAATGCTTTATAATTGACATGCTACTGTAACTTTGTTCAACGAGCAGGTTAACGACGCCCCTCATTCGTTGTATTATAACCGAGCAGAGCCCGTTTTGGAAGCCGAACTGAGAACTTTGTCTATTATACCGGCCTAGCCTACACATAATATTGTGTATTAATAATTTTTATAAAACACTTTTCTAACATTTACCAAGAATTTTTTATATAAAAAATTATTACAAAAAACAAATGGCAAATTGTCAAACTAAACTGAATCCACAGAAATTGTAATGGCACCATAACAACCTGCCACCGCACGTCAGTTTAATTCCCGTTGAGAAATATATTCTTTAAAAAATATAATTGGTAAGAGTTTCAACAAGATTCGTTAAAAATTTAAACACATTAAGATATTGGAGTGCTCTTCTCAAAATAAAAAATAAATAAAATTCATAGACTTTGCCTACATTACGAAAACAAGTAGAGAAAGTAATTTACCAGAAAAGTAATTAATTCTTTAAGGCGGAAAATTTATTATTTATATGAGTGTTGCAGTAAAAACATCAAATCATTTAAATTTTCACATTCTCTACTCCATTCGCTTCATCTAGATTTAACGTACTCCATTTATATTCACATGAAATCCCTATTTTATTCCAACTCATAATTGCGAGAGACAAAAATAATTTAATTAATAAAATAAAATTACGCAACTCTATTCTTTAAAAAAAAAAAAGTTTCCCAGATGGATCCGCCATAGCCGTGATTGGTTTGTATATGCGGATATGAAATATTGTCACTTAACTTTTGCCAATAAACATCAGCATTTACAACAGTCATTATTAGTTAAAAACATAATTAACTTTTTATTATTCTACAGATACAAGAGGAAATTAAAAATTTATTCAGGACAATAAAGTTTGCTTCCTTGAATTATTTTCGCCATTACGACCCATTAAGAAAAACTGTTATTTTTATTTATTTTTCTTATGAGCGACATATTCATGATCCAATGGACACAAAAAAATTATTCATACATTTTTCCTTATAGCATGAATTGATAAAATGAAGTACTAATATAAAATAAATAAAAATATATAAATCAAATAAAATAAAACAAGAAACTATTAAGGTTATGTATAGAATAAAATATAAAATATAAAATAATAGAAGAAATGAAACAAACAAAACGACAGTATAAAAATTTAACAAAAATAACACTAAAAAATTTTACAATTCGAATTGAATTTAATGGAATAAATATTAAAAAAAATATAATAAATTAAATAACAAAAATTGGAGTAAATTAAAATAAAATAAAATAAAATAAGAATTAAAATTAAAAAATTAAAGAAATTAAATAAAATGGTATAACCAAAAAAATAAATAAAAATTGAAAATAAAATAAAGAACAATTAAGTAAAGTAAAATTAAATGAAATAAATAAAATAAAATAAAACAAAATAAAAAAATTTTGAAATCAAAAAAGTTGGCGTAAAATCAATAATAAAAAAAGGAAAATAAAATCAAAAAAAGTAAAACACATTACAAACATTAAGTGATATTAAACTATAAAAAAAATATAATAAAATAAAGTACGACAAAATAATTTCATTAAAAAAACAAATAAAATCAAATCAAATAAACCACAACAAAATATAGTTAAGGAAAACTAAGAGAAAGGAAATAAAATCAAATGAACATACACATATAAATACATATGTATTTACTAATGTATTCAAGTATATGCCTGGCTTAGTTCCTGCTAAATATTTTTCTTAAACAGAAAGTCAATTTGATGATGTCCTTAATTTGCCAAAACACTTTTTAAGACAGTCTATTACCTAAACACTTTAAGCGAAATCAAATGAAATCCTTAATTGCCTCAATATCCTTAATAAATATTTGAGACATCATTAACTCTTAAATGGTGTTAAATATGTGTTTGTATGTTTCCTTAAATTGTCGTTGACACAATTTATTTTGATAAGCATTTTCATTTCGGAAAATTTACAATTTTCTAACTTATTTGCTTCAATAACTAAAAGACAATTTGTTGCTGTTGTTGTTGATATATTTATCTTTTTTTTTTAGTACCCACTTTCATTAAATCTGTTATTACTTACGGGTTACAGTGGGTGTGGCTGAGGAGAAAAATTCCAAATTATAATTTTCTTTGCATTAAATTTGTTTTTAATGTTCAGTATTACTCACATGATCGTAATGACAAGCAAATGTCGTTGGATTTTTACGCTTGTCTTAAAGATGTAAAATTTCTTGCTTCAATGATTGCTGTTACACTTTACTTTACAGGAAATTAAGTCAAAATTAAAACAACTTCAAATACAGGAACAGCATGATAAGCAGCTACAGAGAATTCAATTCAACATGAACGAATAATTTGTCTAACTTAATGTTCCAATTGTCAAACGATTTAAAATTTGAAAAATTTTTTAAATTAAATTACGGAAAAAATGTCTGCGGTACTTTCCAAACAACTTTGTAAAAGTGATGCCATCATAACGACAGATGTTAAGTTCCGGTGCATGCATTGTATACGTAGAAGACATCTCTTGTGTACTGGTCCCAGAAACAATTAAAATAAAAAAAAAAATAATGAAAATGCAACCCTAAAGTATACTTATCAACTGTAAAAAGCATTTTTAGGGCAAATCGAGAAATTACGAATTGCTTGAAGAATCTTAACACGCGGCGCAATTGTGTACCTTTCCATGGCTGAAGTTGTCAAACACTGAAGCAAAGAAATGTCAAATTAATTTGGGCAAAGAACTTGACGTTAAGGTGTGACTCGCAAATAACTTCGTATATTATGGTGGAACAACTCTTTATTTAAATCTAGAGCGCATATTGTTTCGAAGCTTAAAATCTCAAACATACGTATGATAACTGGATTAAAAGAAATGTTCTCAAAAAAAGGAGGAAGAAACAAGCAGCGCTCGAACACGTAATTCAGCAACATGCTTTTTCCTGCGATGTGGCGATGGCACGATGGATGGTAGTCTGCACGTCGAATACGAATCCAAAAACAGACCTGGGTTCAACCCCAGTTTCAGACTAAAATTTTAAAATAAAAATAAAAAACAAACATTGGAATGCAAAAAACCAATTGGTTGCGGATTATTGAGTAACCTATTCTGTCATGTTTTCTAATATTTTATGCATGGTTTTCTTCTTCTTCTTCTTTTTATTAGAAATGAGTAAAAAAAAAGAAAACATCAAACTGCGCAACACATGCATATGCTGGTTTCATAATGGATGTATTTTTTTTTTGTTTTGCTCAATATTTGTTATTTGATTTTTTTCCCTCCCTCTTTCTCGCAGTCTTTTGTTTACTTATTATTGTTGTTTTATTTAATTTAAATTGTTTTTTTGTTTTGTTTGTTTTTGTGAACTGCCAAACAGTACCCAGGTTACAATAAGAGAAATGGGTAACACTCTCTTGTTGTTGTTGATAAATGGTTGTTGCATAAACGAGAGAAGTTTTATTTGTATGTCAATGTGCACAAGTGGGAGTGAGTGTTAATTTGTGTTTGGGTTAGAACACTTACACACATTTTGTTTGGTTGTGTGAACTTCATTGTTTCCCATACCAACCGTTGCACCTTTTTGTTCAGTTTTGTTTTTGTCAATTTTATGTTTTCATAGCTGCAATAAAGTGCTGTCGTAATTAGGTTTTTCTGTTTGTTGATTATATTTTTTATGAGCGGTATTTTTAGATTTTTGCTTTATACGTCCGGCAGCATATAAATTACAGGATATAAATAAAAATTTGCACACTGGGAAATAAAAGTTTTATTTGAGGTTGCGATAGTCCTAAAAATTATGGCAAGATTTGTATTGGTAATTTTTTGAGTCGGACAAGTTCTGTGCTAGAATCATGTGCGTATACAAAGAAATTGTAAATAAAACGTTGATAAATAAAATCTAAATTAAAAACAAAAATGAAAAATATTGTCATTAGCTTTTAAAATATTTGAAAGATCTCTTATCGACTGCTTAATATAAAAATGGCGTAACTCGATTTTTTGTTACTTTACAAAAGAAGAAAAAAAAACTTAATAAAATCCGTAAAATGTTAAATACAAAGAAGTTTTAATACAATTTTTAATAAAGAGAGGTAGCACATTTTATTATTCCTTTAAAATTTTTTTTATTTCTTATTTTAATGAAGGCATCTAAGATAAGCCCTTTTTCTTGGATATTTAAAAAAAGAAACCCACCTGGTTGTGTCAACCGAGTCGAAAAACTAGTGATTTCTCACAACCGAATAAATGCTAATTTGGTGTTCTAAAAATCATTTCCAACATAAAAAGGGTTTAAAAACTGCATTGTTTATTTTAATTAATTTTTTTTTAGTAGTGTGTATAATTTGAATGCGTACGGTGACGTCTGCAAACAGAGTAGAAATTCGATTGCTTTTAAGGTCAACGGAAGACAAGAACATTTTATTTTAATAACAATCTATATATTAAATTTCAAGCTCAAAGCTTCGTCTTTATGTTTATTTTTTATATACTTCAATATTTCGTTAACCATCGGTTAACATCTTCAGGAAATTTTTATTATTCTTTATAAATTTGTATTTTTTTTTTTTTTTTTTTAAATATATTATTTTTAATTATATTATTAATTGACCTTTTTTATTATATTTTTTGATATATATTTATTAAGCCTGAGGTCTTTTTTTATTTTATTTTGTTTTTATTATTCGATATTTCGTTAACAGCTTGTTAACATCATCAGGAATAATAGGAAATTATAATTCTTTATTATTTATTATATTTATTATATTAATTATAATTTCCTATTATTCCTGATGATGTTAACAAGCTGTTAACGAAATATCGAATAATAAAAACAAAATAAAATAAAAACAGACCTCAGGCTTAATAAATATATATCGAAAAATATATTATTTTTATATAATATTAATTTAAAAAAGAAAATTAAAAAAAAATTTATTTTAATTTTAATTTATACAAAACAGAAAAAACGAGTTAGGGTTCTTTCATTTAAAAAGCGTTTGGCTTGATTTAGGGTTTTTTTTTTGAAATTGTTATAATCTGTTATTTATAGTGTATTTGACAACAACGTTATTTTGAAAAAAATTTAGTTATACCAATTTTATATTAAGCCGTTGTTATATTCTTCTTCTTTTTACAATACAATGAGAATCGAACCCGCCATCTCCGGATTGATAAATTAATGCTCACACACTAGGAGGCTACGAGGGTATAATAGCGTTCATTAAGTTGATTTAAAAAACTCATATTTATTTTTGCCTTGGAAAACGTTTTCTGAACACATTTCATTCCATCGAGTGTACATAAAATTTTACTTCCCACTGTATGTAGCTGGCTGCTGTTACTGGAAGTTTATCTTCATGTTTATTATGCAACCGTGCATGTGCAGTATGTGTGTTCACATTGTTTGATTGTTTACACAAAAACTAAGAGAAAATATAGACATTTCTATTAATGACGTCATGTTGCTGTTGTACAAACAAAAATATATGTTCGTCGTTTGGATTCTTGTTGTAATTGCTTTATTGTTTTAACTCAATTTTAATTTTTCGGTTCTGTTCTGTTTTGCTGTGTTTTGTTTTCAGTCATACACAACAACTTGTTGTAGAGCAAAAATATGTTGTTGATGTTGTTGCGTCGATTAATCTTTTTTTTTCAACTTTTTGTGCGGTGCAACTTTATGCACAACTTAAATGAGAAAAATATGCGATATTTTACACGGAAGCAACCATGGTTGGCTGAAAGGTTGTATAAAACTTTCAAAAACAATTAATAACCCATAAAATTTAATAGCATCAGTAGTGTAATGCAAGCGCTGTAATTGAATTTTTAACTAAACTAATTTTTTATCATTTTCTATTTCTATTTTACAGGGGGAAGATTGGAGTATATAGTTTTAATTACAAGTTGGAAAGGATAAAAAATTGTATTGTCCTTCAACAAGAAAGGGTAAATTTATTAGTTTTGTTTCCGCTAACAGTACAATACTTTAATTAAATAACTTCATGTTAATTAAGTGCTAAAAAAGAAAATTAAATGTATTGCTATCGCAAGGACTCTCAGCCATTAACTACAATATTACTATGTTATTCTTAATCTGTACTCAATCACTGAAATAACGCAGAAGTAAATACAGAGTACTCATGCTGTATTTTACCACATTAATCACAAGTCTTTGCTGTATAATTTTTTACACAAAGCAATATATATATAAAGTTAAATAAAATGTTATGAACTATAAAAATTTCGTCATAATAATTCATTCATACTTTTATTTGTGTGTCAAGTAAAGCATCTAGACTTCGCTGAAACGCTTTAATGAACATGCAAGGTGTCCTCTGTTTCGACTACTGATTTATAAATTGCTTGCCGTATTAATATAATGTATGCTTGCTATACAATATGTTGAGTAAACAATTTTACATAGAAAATTTAATTCCACTAAAGGTTTACCCCACGAAATCAAAAACGATTGTTTTTGTTAATGTTTCCTTTAAAGTGAAATTTACATAATAAATTTGATTTTTAAAACTTTTCTTAAAAAAGAATACAATATGTTATATACAGTCGCGCAGATAATAGTACATACTCCCCTAAAATTTGAGTTTAAGAATAACGCTGGATTTCTGATCGATATTTTTGTTTCCATTTGCAAGGCATCGACACACTTTCAAAAACAAACTACAAGAGTGCGGTTCATTTTCCGCTTCTAGTACATTTACACTTAAAACTTAATCTGGCACCACAGATAATTATACGTACCATGCTAAAGAGGAAGCTGTACTTTTCAAAATTATGTAAATTTAAAGAAAAAATAATATAAATTACACTAATTATTTAAGCTGCAGGTAATTTTTATATATGTAATATTTATTTTTAATCGATATTTCGCTACTCCTTTGTGTAGCTTCTTCAGGAAAATTGGTTTTTGTTTATAATGAAAAAATATTTTTTAAAATTCAAAAAAAATCTCGTATAAAAATAAATATTACATATATAAAAAGGACCTGCAGCTTAAATAATTAGTGTAATATAAAAAAAGGTTAAACAAAAAAAATTAGAAGAAAAAATAATATATGGAAAGTATTAAAAGGATAATTTTTAAACAAATGCTTAAAGCCTGCAGTAATTTAAGGAAAAAATTTTGTTAAAAAGGGAAAGAAGAGAAAGGAAATTTGTACCGAAATGCGTTGACTTTTTTTAAAATTGTGGAAAGATGGGAATTCCTAGAGTTCGATTTTTAAAATTGTTGGATGTGCAACGTTTACTGTGCAGACTATAATAAAAAAATTTTTCTGAGTCTCAATCCCTAGAAAGCAAGCCCAAAACTGGACGTCCGCCAAAAATTTCACCACGAGTGGATCGACTTATAAAAAGTGTTGTTAGTAAAAATCAAAAATTACAGCCGTGGAAATTCGCACTTTCGAATATTCCCACAATATTAGTGTCCAATCAGAGACAGTGCGAAGTGTTTCGCGAAAAAGCGAATTCCATAGACGCTTACAAAGAAAAAGCAAACCATTAATAAGCGAAATAAACAGAAAAAAGTTACTCTACTTTGCACTTAAATATTAAATTAAAGTTTTTAATTTTAAATTTAAATAATAAAATAAATATTTGTGTGCATTTAAAAATTTTTGGTTTAATTGCGTTTTTTAAATATCATCAATTTTTGGAAAATTAAAGTGATTTTTATTTGCGCGACTGTATGTACATATGTACTACATAAATATATAATATTTTCACCCCCTTTCATATGAATGTCGTATGAGCAGTATTCACATGGTTCGACTTAAATATTAATAATACGTAATAAATGTTTTGCAGAATTTTCACCAAAGCTATTGTCACACCGTACGTATGAGTGATCCAACAACAAAAATCATTTATATTGCGTCATTTAGCATATTTGTTATACAAAATGTATTGCATAGTTTTGGGAACTTGTAGCTGTTGAATTATTAAGTGATAACACTCTCTCGCATGATGCTTAAAAGTGAATCGTTATTAATTTGGTAATTGACTAAAATTATTTGATTTGCAAGTATAACTTTTTGATTATTAATTCTTTACTAAAGGAATGTCGAAAGATGATATAATAATATTAATTTGAGTAACAATTTCTATATTATCTTTTAAGCTTAAAGGTTTAAAGGAAATTTTTATTATTTTTTAAAATGCAAACAAATTTTTGATATTAATATCAAAAAGACAAAAATTTTATAAAAAATATTAAAAACTTCCTAAAGATGTTAACTGATGGTTGACGAAATATTGAAATAGAAAAATAATAAATGAAAGAAACCTTTATACTTAAAAGATAATATAGAAATTGTTATTAAAAGAAATAAGGTTAAAAAATAAGGAGTAAAAAAATATCAATTTGAAATATAATAAATGTTCGTGCATGCATCACGGCACTGCATAATATTATTATTTGCTAATCAGCTGTTTATGATGTTTATTATTGATTATTTGCATTTACCAACGAATAACCAATTCATCTCTTCGTTTAGCTGTTTATTCTTTTGTTTGAGAGTGAAATTTGCTCGCCGAAATTTTTAACTTTTATGCTTTGATATAAAATTAAAAGTTTTGTATATTAGAAACTAAAGCGAAATATTGTTAATTTCTTCAATCTCAAATAAAAGAATAGAGAACCAAAAGAAGAGACGAATTGGTGGTCGTTCTCTTTAAACAGATTCGCTACAAGGTTATATGTTACAGGGGTGCATTTATAATGCTTCCTACTGTATGTATGCTTTACCCATAATTCTGTATAAACTTTTCGTTCTGAAAGTCAATCGTATTTAAAAAAGTTTAACACAAAAATAATTTCTTTATATTTTATAATTTAATTATTAATTAAAAAATTTATGTTTTCAAATGGAATGCATCATCAATTTTCTTAATAGTATTTTGTGTTTAACTGCCAGTTAAGCAGGCTAAAGTGACACAGAATTAGACATGAGACAACACTCCAAAGGGACAAGGGAAAAAATCACGTCAATCAATACCAACAATAGGCACAGCGTGTTTACTCTGCTACCAGAAATACCAGGGTTTTATTGTCGGCTCCGTGAAGTGACACACTTCTGCATTGGCCTTCCTTGCTGCTGTGTACCAAAATTTGACGGATAAAATAAGAACGATTATTAATAATTCAAAAATAATATTTTTATTGTGAGTAACTTGTGCAGTAGCTAAAATTATAATAATCAATTTATTAGACTCCCAAAATTTTTTCCTCTGACTGCCATTGCATGAATTTTATTTCTTTTTGTTTTGTTTTTGTTTTGTTATTTGATTTGCTTTCAAATTTTCGCTCGTTTCCCCATCTAACGATATCTAACGTTATTTACGTCAATTTTGATTGCCAGTGGGTCAGTCGTTTAGCATTTGACTGTGTTATTTGACAATAAAACATTATTGTGTGCTTTTGTAGCTGGATTAAGGTATTTGCGTTAAAATTGTATTTGATTTCTGTAGTTGGCGCATTTCTTTTATATACAGGCTACCTTATTTAAACAGGACAGATAGTATATCGTATTGTACGCAACAAAGATATTGTGCACAGAAGAAAAAAAAAATTTTCTTTCAAAGGCAAACGTTGTGCGAAATACAGTAGAAAAAGAAAAACTGAATAAAGTAGCACAAAGAGTGCAAAGAAAAAACAGAGAATACGGGGAAAAGGTGAGCAATTTTATCTGAATCTGAATCTATATAGTCGACGGCTCAATGTTTTTGAAAATATGTTGAAATTTCAGCAAACACAATATGCCGGACGACCTAAATGGCGGATGGGGGTAGCGACGCTCAACCGATTAATCTAGTTTAAGACAAAAACTAAATTTTTATATTTGTGTCTATTTCTAATGTAAATTAATGTGCTGTTGAGTTGGCAATTTTGAACGGCTTTTTTAGTTTAGTTTGCAACGCTTCTCAAAACTTATTACTTCTTGTAAAAGCTACTTGACTACTGATTTGTAAAAACGAAAATCATTTCATCATCAATATGCAGGGGCACTTGTAGCAGACTCTTTGCTAAGAAATTTCGCTTGATTTGCATTATCTCCGGAGCTTCTTGCAGATTGTCTAATATTTTCCTTATGTTCTCCTCTGTCTGTTTTTGTAGGGTTTTTATCTTTTAATACGTTTTTTAAATTTTTTGATTTGCTAAATTTTTTTTGTTAATTTTTTTATCGTTTGCTGTCACTTTAAGCGTTGCAAACTAAAATAAATAACAACGCGGATATTTTAGCTTTTTACATCAGTGTAGCAAATGCAAATGTGTTTATGTTGATAGTGAAGGGTAAAAATTGTGTAGAGTACAATTTCCTAGACAATATTACAATTGCAATGCTGCAAGACCATTTGCACAAGATTGTGAGTTGGGCTATTTCAACAGCATTTAAATATCAAATGAGTAGATATTGATGACACAGAAAAATGATACTTAAATATGAATTGATAAGACAAAAATTTATTGTTTCTAAAAAAAAATGAGAAAACAAACGCTTTGTTATTTTGTCTTAATGCTGTACGCATTTCAATTATTCACAAAATGTTTCGCAAACTCATTTGTCCTTTTGAATATTAAATTTATTCAATACAATTGATATTCATCAAAATATATTTCTCTTTTGTAAGGAAAAATGATGGCATTATAATAATAAATTGGTTATTCAAACAAAATCCTTTCTTTATGCTGACACCTGCGCAAGAAATATAAAAGCGGGTACAGGATTTCCGCAATAAAATAAACTGCTATCGAAGTGATTGGCAGCTATAAAACCAGGAAAAAAAAATTTAATTCAAACAAAATTAAAAAGGAAAATATTGCAACCACAACAGCAACGAAAGCTGCGTGTAAAGGATGGGAAACCTTGGGGTTGTAAAGTACCTAAATTGACTTTAATTTGACAGATTGAGTTTTATTGACGTCAACAGAAAGTAGGTTATGGAAATTGAAAACTTATATGATGTTGGTCATCTGTCCATCAGCATCATGTTTGCTGATGTCCAAACAGTACACAACTCTTTGGCTGATGGAATGCTTTTGATGCTATTCCACAGATATGTACATAAATACATCCTAGACATCCTATAGGGAATGAAATGAAGCACTCAAGTCTTTTAATTTCAATTGGGTAATATCATACTCTGATTTATAGGTATTGGAATTTTTTGGCTTTTTTCCCCGGAAACGGGGGATTCTTCTTTAATTTCACGGGAATTCCCGCCAAATACAAAACGATATAAAATATTATTCAATGTATGGGTCGACTATTGATTACAATCGAACTTCAGTTACGTTGCCAGGCGGCAACTTTGTAGTGGCCAAAAAAACACTAAAAAACATTGCAATTTAGGCAACTGGAGTTAATGCAGTCTCGATCTGCATTACCTGCACTGCCATTTTTAAGCCCGTATGACACTACATTTATTTTACATTTAATTAATATAAAATTGATCGAAAAGAACGGCAACAACCAGAAAGAAACAAACATAATACATTATTTACATTTTTAAGTGTTGCCTAATTATTTTAATTTAAAAAAAACGCTAAAAAAAATATAGAAATTTTCAAAACACCTCTAAAATCTTAAGTTTAAGGTAAAGAAATGGTTCTTAATATATTTATGCACTTGTCAGCCTGTTACTTGGTTGAATATCAACTGCCTGAGTTCATGTGGGGTCATAAGGAAACTGTGGGCACTCTTTAGAGCTAAACGCGGGGAACAGATATTGAATAAGGACTAGAGAAGCGGATCACGGCTGGTCGCGCTATTGGCGGAGCATTGGGCCGGTGCAGACATGACGATGGACTGTGTCTCCCTCAACTATCTAACGCAGCTGTCGGGAACGGGATAAGGAGGAGACGGTTTTCCATATGAAAAGTGAGTGGCCGGCGTTGAACGTAGTGCGGAATGAATTATTGTAGGCATCTCATGGGGTATAGGGAACCTCATGCGTTACCTCAAAGCAACGGTGTCTATTTAGTACATCTCCACCAGAAAAATTATCGAAATTCAGAAGCTGTCGGCAGCAATACATTGTATGTTTAAGGGCAAAGACTGGGGTACTTAGAATCCGTCATGCGTCATACTTTGACTGTTTTATATGACATTAACGTACAGATGGAAGAGATTGGCACAATGAGTACTTTGTTGACGGATATCAACTCATAGCCAGCGTTACCACGATAAAAATTATAAAAACAAAAACCAGAATATGTTTTATTTTATAAAAATAAGTCTTCAATTTCTTTTATACCAGTCACAAATTTAAAAAAAAAAAAAATTATATAAAAACATTATGCACATACACCAATTCAATTTAAGAAAAACAAACCAGTGCAAATAATTTCCAATCTATTTTGAATTTAAATACTGTGTTCTTTTATTTTTGTTTCTGCTGCAGCAGTCTTGAATTTTTTGTTACAACAGAAACGATTTTTAATAAAACAAAAAAGAGTGTTAACAACGTTTCGCAATATAAAACCTGATTTTGAAACTTTACAAGTAAATTTTACTTTTTGAGTATTATTAAAGTAAACAAAATGCTAAAAATATTGTCATCTGCTTTCTAAAAAAAAATCAACCAATTTTGGTTGAAAATAAACCAACAATGGCAACGCTGTTCATAGCTGACAAGGTACTCAACGTACGTTAAACGTTAAAAGTTGGCCAACTTTCGTACTTTGCTTTGACGGAAACGCACTGAATGTGACAAATCTCATAAGAAAACGTGTATTTGAAGTTATTCGTCAGTTAAAAAAGGCAAGGTATGACGAATGATGGATTCTATGTGCCCCAGCCCCAAATGCTTAGAACAATGTTGCCGAAATGCTCTAAAATAAATGAATACGCTGTTTCTAGGAGTATAAATGCTTAAAAATATGCATTCTTGTGCGTTTGTCTACTTCTCAGCGGCTCATCGCAAACATAAATCATGTACTTTAAAACGCAATTGCAAGTGATTCCATTATGTTGTCTAGCTTACAAAAATGCTTCCAGGAAAGCAATAATTTTGCTGGGTCTCTTCTAACGATCCAGCGGTGGATGTGTGACAGGGATTATGAATCGGATGAGTGAGTGCTAACTTCTAGAAGTCAGGCACGTCAACCAACCATGTGTCTGGGCAATTTTTGTTAAAAAGCTGAACAATTTTTTATGCTTTAAAAATATACATATTTTTAAAACACTGGCGATTTTTGGTCTTCAGTTTTGCAAAACAAAACTGGCAACCGTGATCAGCAGGTGTTGCGAAATATTTAATAACAAGTCCTGCCATAACATTTATACTCTTCACAACTCCGTGTCAAGTAATATTCAATAGAACCTCACAATTTGCAAAACAGTTAAGTTAAACTACAAGTGAATGAAAACATGTAATAAAAAATCGTGTTCTCTTTTTGAAAAAGTGAAATGAAACCGAAGTGGATGTTATACGCACTACCTACCTGCTTCTTTTCTCCTTTTTTTTCTTTCACAAAGAAGTAAAAGTAAAAATACTCGGAAAACTTCATGAAAATATTAATTGATTTTCACAGCAAAAAAAGAAAAGAGGTGGAAAAGGTGCAAGTAGGTGTTGTAAGAAATCCGATAAGAGTTTTAATTACAACGATTTGTTTGCCCTTTGCGTATTTGGTTGAATGAATTTTACAAAATGCAGCCAAATGGAATTTCATTAATCAAGAAATTATTTGGTTGTTGAATAAAAAAAAATCATAATGTTTTCCTTTTATTATAATTTTCATATGATTTTATTTTCCTTTTAAGCAACGGCTCAATGCAATTGCAGTAAGAAATTCCTTATTCTTTTTTTTATTTATTTAATTGGAAGAATATCCTGAATTATTTTTTTGATTATCTTCATTTAAATTTTCCAATTAATAAATAAATTATTGTTTTTTGCATAACTAACAAGTTTTTGTTGAAATTCTTCGAACATTAAACAAATTAAAGGTGCTTCACTTCATTTGTAGTACGGATTTCGAAAAAATTTAGATTTAAAACAAAAAAAAAAAAAAAACATCCAAAGTGAGTTATAATGAAAACGGCAAAAAATTTAATTGAAAGAGTTGTGAAACTTAGTAATAGACAACTTCATATAAATACAGTATAATCTCGAAAAAGTTAACTCGCGTACAAGTTAATCGCTCGAATAAGTTAACCGTATTTCAGCGTCCCAGTGCCGCTCTAAAAAGTTTACTTTTCCGAGCTGTATGAGAAAAACTTGCATAATGATAAATTCAAAAATTAAGGCTACATTTACGTTGACTAATTAATTAATTAAATCAAATAGGCGATAAACTTCGAGAAGTTCAATTGTGGCTGGATACTGTTGATATCAGCATTGATAAAAATCGACAGTTGAACAAATGATCAAATTTCAGAATGATAACGATGATTTCGACGTTTCCGAAAAAGAAAACAACGGGTCAAGTATAGAGGAAGATTTGTAACCATCTAAAGTGAGTTTTTCGAAAACAGTTGGAAACGGCATCAATATCGCGATAAAATGGTTTAAAAACAAGTAAGTTGCAAATCTATTTGCAGACCTTATCAACATGCGCACGAAAATGATCAAGACATACTACACAAAGGAAAAAAACAAACAAGCCTTACCTGGTCCTTTAAAATACTCTGTACAAATTAATATTTTTTGCGCAAGAAAATATTACGGGTGACTGAACTTTTAACCATCCAGTACTAATTAAAATCATGCGGTCATTAGCTAAGTGGAACGAACCATTTCATTTGCAATAGAACCGATGCATTACCTATTTCTTCTGCATGTCTTTTTTTTTGCTGAAAACCAAGTCAATGAATAAAAATGAATTTAAAAACTTTTTATAAAAAAGACCATCGCTCAAAAGAAATATAATTTATACAAAAATTTTATTTTTTAGAAATTTGTAAATACGAAATGATTTTACTTTCTAAAATGGTAAAAAAAAATTTAAAGTTAGGTTAGGTCGACAGGTAGCTTTATGGAACGGTCTCAGCCCACTTGTATCCAATTTACTATGGAAAAAGCTTTCACGTCTTGTAGTGCTACAGACCAGAGCCGGTACTAGGAAACGAACCTAGAACCCCGAACTAATAAACTGGAGAACTACTCACTAGACTACCGCGCCACACTTGCACTGCTAAAATGGGAATCAATAGAGTTTCATTCCTTAAAGTCACTTATTTTAATATTTATGATATTAAAAATAAAAAAATTTGAGACAGAAGGCTGGTTTAATGATATTAACAATATGCCATATAAATAATGTACAAGGCGCTTCCACCATCGCCGCAAGATAAACTGACAGGATGTAATACAGTCTTGATATTCATACATACATATGTACTCAGCAATAATGCGCGTAAAGAAATTTAATATGTTAATTAATTTTAATAATTAATAATAAAAGTTCACTTTTGTAATGCTCTTTTATAACAATTTAATACATAAATGTTATTTAAATTCAATACGTCATGATTACGAACAAACATTTGTACTGCGTCGTATATCAACGCACAACCGAATTTTATATACAGTTTGTAAAAAAAGTCTTTTCAAAACTTGGAAAAATTAAAAAGTTTAAGAGAAACTCTTATTTGCAAGTAAATTATACAACTTTTATTAAATTTTTTTCTTCATGTATTCAATTGAAGATGTTTATAAACACTTTGCACAAAAAAAAGCAAAATTAATTTAAATAACAAAATAATAATCGTAACTTAAAAAATACTTCAGTTTCTACGCTGTAAAATAAATGTTTTCAAAATTGTGTTAAATTTAATTAAATATATTCTAAATGGTTAAAAAAAAGATTTGAGGGTGCTAATACTTGGTGTGCCCTCCTTTAGCTTTAATTACAATTTCTAAGCGTCTAGACATTGAATGGATAAGCTTTGGTATATCATAATTTTCAGGTATTTTTTCCCACTCTTCTTTAATAAATGTTATTTGTTTTTGGTGACCTTTTTCCGACTTTTTTCTTTGGGTGGACCCATGAATTTTCTATAGGGTTTAAGTCTGGGCTTTGTGCTGGGTTATCGATCACTTTTCTAAAATTATATAACAACTAGGATCTACAAATATATGCCTTATGCTTCGGTTCATTATCCTGCTAAAATTTATACTTGAGCTTTTCTGGGTCAACAAAACCGAATTTCCGAGCACTTGCACTCAACTGCTTTTTTAAAATGTTTACATAGACTTCCTTGGTTATTATATCCACTAATACTCTTATTTCGCCAACACCCTTGCTCGAACTACAACCCCACACAATAACGGATAGTTTACCGAACATTACGCTGGGTATTATATTTTTATTTTTTAAAGCCGCCAGGGGTTTTCGCCAAACTTTTTGAGGTCCATCATGGTAGTAAAGCATCACTTTCGTTTCGTCACAAAAAATAACATCATCCCAGTGCTACGGAGGTAAAGAAAGGTGTTCAATGGCAAACTTATACCTTTTTCAATATTTACCGCGGATAGCAAAGGTTTTTTCCTCGTAACTCTTGAAGAGTATTTATGGTTTTGTAGCACATTTCTAACAGTCTGAGAGGGATACTTACTCCACATTCATTATTGATGCTAAGTGCAATTCCTATAGTACTGAAATGTGGATTCTCATCAATCATTTTCAAAATTTTCTTTTCAATTCGCCGAGTTACTTTTTTTGGTCTGCCTGGTGTTTGTTTTGGTTCCAGTTTTCCTTCTTTTTCAGCACTGTTAATAACATTATATACCGTCCTTAGGTTAAGAGAGAACATTTCAGCAATTTCTCTGTGAGATTTTCCTTTATAGTAATTAAAATACACCAGTTGGGTAATATCTTTGTTCAGTCGCTTTCCTGGCATAGTTTATATATAATTGGGTAATCATTTGTTTATTCTATGAGCTTAATTTAATGAATAAAAGACAACTGCTACTCTTAGCGTCCATATAAAACTATTATACGCAATACATTAGTCAAAAAACTAACGGTTCCTTTTTGTCTTTGCATTTTTGAAAACACTTTTTTTACACTGTTGTAAAATTATTTTGTAGCGTTGTTGTTGTAATATGTTCATAAATTTGTCAAAGTTTCGACGCCTGCTTGTCGAGAACATACAAAACAACAGTTTTAAAAAAAAAAATTGACAAATATAATGATATTGTTGTTGTAAATATATATTTAAATTTAAATTCGTAAAAAATTTTTGTTTTGAAAACATTTTATTTACAAACTGTATTTTATTTAGAAATTTTATTAAATATGGAGTTGCGTTTTTCGTAAACATCATTTTAACATTAACAGTTTCTCAAGAAACGTAAAAACGGTTTTACGTATGTATGTATATATACATGCATACTCGTATATATCAATAAATGTGTGTGTATGTATGTGTGTGTTTGTCATAAGGCTGTTTGGATTTCGTTTAACCAACAAACATTTATTATAAGAAAAATTTTGCGAACTGTGCAGTGCGTGTCTTGTTGAAAACATATATGAGTGATTTAAGACATAATTTTGTACAGTGTAAAAATGTATATAGAACAGTAAAAGCTTGATAATCCGGCTAATTGATTGCAAACCCTAAGCCAATCCGCATTATCAAATTATACGGATTACCGAATAAAAATTTGAAAAACATTGTTCTTGTGGGTTGCAATGCAGCAGTAGTGGTCTGCACGTTGACTACAAAATCAAAAAGTTCTGGAATTATTGTCATATGTACGCACATGTTCATGTTCCTCAGGGAATCGTAAGAAAAAGACAAAACGGTTTGATTATGGAATTCTTGTTTCAGCTCTGTTATTGGTCAAACTTCTCATTTATTTCAATGAAGCTGCAATATAATATCTCTAGTTGTTCTAAGAAAAATTTGGGACAAAGGTTCCCTCAAGATCTGCATTGGCAACACTGAAATATCCATAGGAACTAACTAACCCCTACTAAATCAATTTCAATGTATTTTCTTTTAATAAAAATATTTTTCTGAATAAGGAAAATATTTTGTCAAGTTACAGGTCAACGTGTGCATGTGCGTACATATGTCAATAATCCAAAATTTTAATATGATTTCGTGTGACTTCATGTATTAATAAATATTTAAATTAAAGCCAATTTTATAAATATGGATTCTTATTAAAAGTACAATACAATTTTGTTCTACGTTTAGTATTCGTAAAAGTACACAATTAGCAAACAAACGTGAACATCGCCGATTTCAATTAGTTCAAATTATTGCGAGTGCACTGTAATTTGGTTACTTTGTTATTGTTTATTTTTGAAACAGCTGATTGCTTGTTTAATTGCCCAAACCATGGTCTAATCATTATAAGGTCAGTTCGGCAAATCAGGTGATCAATTTGTTTACAAGATCCTGCTTGTCAGAATGTGTTGGAGCCATTGTCATCAGCGTTGCCAGTTTAGTGCTACATTTAATACTTTTTTCTGATTTAGCATTAAGAATTTGCAAAAAGTGCTAAATGCTATTTTAGCAGTTTTTTTTTAATAATTATTTAGCACTTTTAGCATTTCTTATTTAGTTCATAAAATTGCTTTTTTTAAACTGTGGAACACTGAAGCACTTTCCTTCTGTCTTCTTCTGGCCACTCTGATTGTTATATTCAAAGCTTTCTTTACTTTTGAAGGTGTAGTGCAACTTTTGGAAATTGTAAAAAATTATAAATTGAAAGAAAACATAAATAATTATTTCATTTAAAAATGGGGCAAACTTTTAAAAATTTTTAAATTGTATTTCCACATGGTATAAAGAAATCTAAAGTAGACTGACTATTCGTCCAACAATTTCACAAAACGTGCAATATGTAATAGACACTATCGACCTATGAAAAAATCACTTCCAAATGTTCAATATTCTTTTGCGCTTGTGCGAGCATTTGACCTGTGAATGAATAAACTTTGTAATATTAAATGAATCAAATTCGTATTCTAAAATAAATTTGTTGCCATTTTTATAGTATGTATATGCCGATCGATCTGATCAAGCCATCCATATTCACTGTCGAAGCGAGTTTTCCTTAAAAAAAAGCAAATTCGATCATTTAAAATGTTAAGAAGTCGTAATTAATTATTAATTATTATGAAATGAAAAGTGATAACAAAATCTTATTTTCAACATGGCGATGGTCGAAGTAGTCTGCAGGTTGACTACAAAACGAACAATTTTTCCTGGGTTCAACCCCATTTTCAGAATGATAAAAAAAAACATCTCGCATTCTTCTGTTGTGCATTTGTGTACCTCTGTGTATCAGTTGTTGTCGGAAGGTTTCAGTGGCGAAGGCATAGTCACTGGTCACTGAACAGCAACGGCTTCAGCTGTCAGCAATACACATGCTCATCAGAACGCCCTCTGTCGTCGGTATTGTGTAGTACCGGCGAAGTAAAATAATTACTAAAATGGTCACTAAAAACGAAGCTCAGAGACGCTACACCACTGCTATGAAAACAAATAATGTGCAAAAAACAGAGTTGTAAGATAGTGAAGCTTCTCCTGTTATCACTTCTACTACTATCCCGCTCCTCTAGTTCCACTACAATGCACTACATGGGTAGGAGTCAACTCCTGAGTGCTGGTCCAAGATAAAAAAAGAGTAGTTAAACAACGAGCACTACACCCACTTAAGTGCACCGGTTGGTGTGCTGTTTCGTCGGAAAGGATAATTGGCCCAAATTTTTTTTGAAAATGAATACGGTGTCGCCCACCGTAGATGGCAGTCAACTCCTGAGTGCTGGTCCAATATTAAAAAAAAAATTAATTTTGACGTTTCAAATGATTTTCGCCTCTGTTTACAATACCTCATGAGCTCCTAAATTCACCTGGTAGTGAATTTGCCTTGGATCTGATATTAAACATGCCTTTGCAAGATTTTTATTTACTGGGTTACTGCGGTAGCCGGGTATAAAGTTCAAATTTGAACCATCAATTTTACTTCACACGTTGACATCAATCATCACAGACTGTTTATGATAATAACGGCATTATCGCCCTTAATAATCACCATCCCTTAATATTGTCTTCATCATTATCACCGTCATCATTTAAATTGTTAATGTTTCTTTAGTGCTGCTGTCATCCTCATGTCTGCGTGAAAGTCTGGCTAAATGAAGAAAGTACAAAAAGACATTACAGCAGCAAACGAATAAATATTATCCGCACTTCCCCTTCCCATAATTTGTGTGTCTGTTTTTTTTTTTCACTTGCTGCCGCCATCAATACCATAAAGTGGCATTTGTTTTTCCGTCTTGTAACTCATTTCCAAATGCTGCCATAGAAGTAACAGGAAGTTATTTGTTAAAAAGCTAATTTTCGCTAAACATCTTTTCAACAAAGTTGTTTAGTTGTTACAATAAAATTACTTTAGAAGATTTAAAAGCAAATAAAGAGGCTTTCGTAGCAGATATTAGAAACTTAAAACAAAATGTTCTAATTTAAAATAATGCTAATGGTAATGCTAAAATATGTTCAAGAGTTTTTGTGAACGAAATTATTCATTCTTGACACAAGGACAGGTTTATGTAATCGAAATGGGACCCAGCATACGAATGTAGTCGTCAGGTGTTCATATTTTCAAACTTTTGCAAATTCCAACAGCAGAGCAATAGAGTCTTTTCACGATTAAACCCATTAATATGATGTTACATGAACATTATCTGTGATTCTCAGTCACTAGATCGTACAGAGGCGCATTAATCGGGCAACACCAATCCGATTAAGTGAAATGAGCAGATGCTTCAAAGGCGATTTATCAGTTCGTGGTGATTTGAAAATTGAAAGAAATATCTAAAGAAATACGCACATGATGCTCTTGTGCTATAAAACAAGAAAATACCGAATAAGTTTAAAATGATACGTTGAGAATACCCCAACCCTCAGCAATCATGAGTGGACAATTCTGTTCTGGAAATTTGGATGTAAAAAATGCAACTCGCTGTCAGCGGATAGTCAGTGGAAAAAAAATTAACTGGCACGCCAGCTGAAGATTCGACAAGTACATTTGACAGTTTGGAATCGTCTAGAAAAAGCTGGCTACGCAACGTTTGGCTTAAATTGCCACGAGCGAAACGCTACTGATACTCAACGATGCAACGATGCATTGTGCTGGACCTAGAGGAAGGCGATAGTAGGAGAAATGACAGGAGGTGAATACATCAGCTAACGCCACCCACATTTACTTAAATCCATGTGTCTCGAATATGTTTAAAATTAATTATATTTGTACTTTTGAGTTATAAATATCTTCATATAAAAAAAACACACCAGAATAAAACAATCATTATTTATCTTTTCAAAAATTTCAGAATTAAAATCTTCTGATTCATCAGTTAATACAATGTCATTGCATATGTTACTTGCGTTTTAGCATTTGAGAAGAAGCTGGAAAAAAATTGCCACAGTAAATTGAATTATTTTTAAAGTGTCTATTTATTCTAAGAAGAGTTTCTTCTTTTTTTTCGAAAAACCTGGTTCAATACCAGCGTTACTTGTTGGTACCGACAGCAAAAAAAATTAATTAAAATTAATATTCCATAGCGATTAGCTAATTACTTCACGTCCAGTCAGAATAGAGTTAAATTTACTTCAAGTCCTGTGATAATAGAATTAAGTTTGACATTAAATGCATGTTGGTCTTTCAAAGTTATACTTTTATTGATTATTCAACCATTAAAATTATACAATATAATTCTTAAAATTTAACAAAAATAAAATATAAATGAACCCTTCAAGAAGTTTGAAACAAGCAAACGAAATGTTATGGGTATTCAAAAGAAACTGAATTAATACTTTTTAATTACATTTGGAAACAAATAGCTGACCACATTTAGCCTGTAGAAAACCTGATGTAATTAAAAAATGAAGTCGTTAGTTTGTACCAGGCATTTTGCTTGCAATTACAATCTTATTAATTTGAAATCTCGATAATTTGAGCTTTTCATTCGGTCCCTGGTAGTTTAAAATTATCGAAAGTTCACTGTAGTACGTTTCTTTAATACACGCCAGTCTACAAAGATATCGCTTTAATCTTTATAAACGAATTTTCAACGCAAATTCAGCAACAAGATAAGAAATGTTTTCCATTTCTATACTGGAAATTATGCGAAATCTAATTTATTTAGTTTAACGAGCTGTGAAATATTTAGCAAAAAAACAAAATTTATTGTCATTGTAAAATCGCTTCACTCCCCAGATAAGTTTAACATAAAATTTTGAATGAAAAATAATTATGGAGTTTTGCAAGAGACAGGTGAAGATTTCCAGCAAGCAAAAGAAAATTGCTGACAAAAATGAAAAACAAAAAGCGGATGATAAATAATTTTTAAATATGCTGTTATTTATTTATTATTTCGTAAAAACAAAACATGTAGAACAAAAAAGACTTTTAGGCAAAAAAAAATTAAGCAGCAAGAGGAGGAAGAGGAAAATAACAATTGCAAACAATCAGATATTTTTCGGAATTGCATAATGGAAATATCGTAGATGGTAACAGATAATCTTTTCGGCTTGAAAACTACTTTTATAAAATAATATTTGTTTAAAAACGAAAGGAAATTAGAAAAAAGTTCGGAAGGCCGAAATTCAGAAGTGAAATGTAAAAGCTGAATTTCAACGCAAGAAACGCTGAGTATTTTTCAATAACATGATGGAGAATTGCAAATTTATTTTAAATACAAATGTCTTTCATTGCAACAACTCATTAAATGAACTTATTATTCGGTAGCTAAATTAAAAACAAGGCTGTACCAATGTCCTTACGATATACAATTTGTCTTCAACAACAAGTAACTTATAGATGGGAAATTAAGAGTTTCATTTAGAAAGAGAATATTTTCTCCTATTCTGTTTATAGAAAATAATAAATATATAAAACTAATCATTTACAGTACTGATAACCACACACGGTTGATAAAACACGAAGAACGCTGATGATGAAGATGAAGGTGTAGCAGCCTTCGAAAACAGCATGTTCTTCCGTTCTGCTGGTATTTGCCTGTGTGAAATTACAACTTTCTCAAATAGTTTGTTTCTTAGTAAGTAACTATAACATGTAATTTTCATTGCCTGTAAGGTATCCATTATCTATCAGTCTATTGAAAAAATTAAAAATTTTAACTAACAACTAAAATAATAGATTAATTTTTTTTGCGTACCGAACGTAGACTGAAAAAAAAAATAAAACATTATTATAATTAAAAATGTTCTAATATTAATTAAAAATAATTAAATTTTCACCTATAAAGAAATTAATAGTGTTAATTAAACTATTATTGTTGCCTTAATTAAATTTTTAATAATATTAATTAAAAATTTAATTAAATATTTTGAAAATACACATCAAAAAACAATAAATTATTTTTTTATTTAAGTATTGAGCCCAAAAAATAATTACAAATTTAATTGAATTGATTAAACTTTTAATTGAAAAAATATATTATTCTAATTAAAGGTGTCAATTAAAATATAAAAAGAATTAACTTATTTCTGTTTAACAATGAAAGGCAGTGTTGCAAATGATATGATCCTCAATTGACAAAAAGCTGACTGATAAACGAAAAATTCTTTACCACTTTAAAAAACATTCGTATCTAATTGACTGAAATCAAGACTCCACTGTAATTGTATTCAGATCATGCCTTCACTGTCATAACCACTTGCAACCTCTACCTTGACAACTGATCAATATTTAGAGCTAAACAATATCATATGTTTCTCAGATTGGTCACATCGTTCGGCAGCTCATTCCCAGGTATGCCCCGTGTCCCGCCAGCCAAATCAAATGCAGGTTTGAATATCTCGCCATCTCGTTGAGAGATGCCCGGCATTCATAAACCAAAATCGATGTCTCGCCGATAGAGATTATATCGCGTCCCTACTATCTCCACATATCCGAATATCCTCCCTGTATATTGCTTAATACCGCGTTCAGTCAACAGTCCTACTGATCACTGCAACTTCATACATACAACGATCATACAACCAAAAACAGAGTCTCTGCCGGTAGCGAGAAATACACAGTTAAATGAACGAGCAAAATTTCTTGTTCGCCATAATACCAAATGAAAATTCGTTCAATGAAATCTTAAAACTTTTAAGATTTTCTATATGATGTGGTTTGTCTCAGCCCTTCGCAAAGAGTTAATTAAGTTTCTAAACAATTGTGCCATTTCTTTTCATACGCAACCTTAACGGCGGCAGTAGCAATCCGTTACAGACATAAATTCTATTTGATTTGCTGCTTAACTTCTACCAATAATGAATGCAATACATACATATGCACACATACATATACACCCACCCAAGTACTGAAACGCAAACATAAAAATGTGAACATATTCACTGAAGAACGTAATTTCTGACGGTCCGAAGGACCAGACAATTTTAATTTAATTTTTAATTAATATTTACGTGCAGTATGCTGAGAGAATATGAGAGCATAATAAGAAATATAAAAATTCATGTATGTACAATATACATATGTATGTATGTATGTGTATATAAGGTATAGATATATAGAGATTGAAAATTCAATGCATAATTTTTCCAAATTGTAATTAATTGCTTCAATAAATCAAAACCGTATTCTGTTAATTGAGTCTGTAAAAAGTGTTTCTTTTCTTGATGAAGAAAGAAAAGATTTTTATTGGAACGAAGCTCTCAATTGCATATCCAAATTAAAAAAAATTCTACTGCAACAACTGAATTGTTTGGGTAGCTCCTTAATTGATGAGCCGTCTTACTGAAAACAAAGATCGCAAAGAGCAACAATTGTTGTTAAGAAAACTATATTACGAAGGTTTCATAGCACAGGAAATTTATTAATTTTAGAAGAACAAGATGTGAGAATGATCAAGACAAGTTGTTTCATTCAGTTTTTTTTTTTTTCAGTGAGTGCCTTTTTACACTCGTGAAGGGTGACACAGCAGTTAGACAACATTATATTGTGATAGAAACCAGTAGAAATACTTTCAATATGAATAAAGGGCGTTTCACACTATAGTACAGAAGAGTACAACACAGACTTGTTTCAGGTGTGATAGTGTGAAAGTAGAATATTATTATACTTTACATTTCCTTTCATCTGTATATTCAATCGCCCTGCATATCACGTATCAATTATTAGAAATATACTTATCGAAAGATTTTCGGACATAAAGTTAATATGATCACCTGGGCACAGCGGGATTCTCGGCAATGAATTTGCCGACAATGCCACTAAAGGTGCCGCAAAGCAGGCATTAATTTTTACAATTAATTTAGATCAGAAGGATTTAAAAAATATATTGTTCAACTTTATACCTTGAGGGACAAGAAAATCATTTTTGATACCTGCTCGAACTGGTATCGAATGATAAATACGGGAAAAAAAACAATAGGCGACTATAGGAGAGACTATGGTAAGGATATAAGTAGGCTGAGTTGTAACAAATTTTGTAAAGCTCAGACTGGGTCATACAAGATTGACTGATGGAAACCTGTTTAGTGAAAATTTTAATAAAGTTTGTAATTGTAATATTACTTACCCAACAAACCCAAAGCATTTTCTAATCGAATGTCCACAACACAATAATGCAATATTATCTATCGTACAAGAATAGTGACGGTCTTTTGACCGGCCATACGACGGTCATTGCTGATCGAATTATTGGTCATTGTGTATACCAAAGTTTCTATAATTTTCTTAAGGGCAATATGAGAAAAAAGACCAAAACTTCTGCGTACATGTGATTTTGCAGCCTTCTCTAATGTTGTTTACTAGTCAGCGTTGATGGATATATCGGTCAATGCTGACCGGTCAGCAGTGACCGATATATCTTTTTCCTTTATTCCACTAAAAAGGTAATTTTCACATTATTGTGATAAATTAAATATTCTAAATTATTATTCACGCCTAAAAAATATTCATTATCAAAAATCATAAATAATCATCATAAATAAATTGCTACATTTATGATCACTGCTGTACACAGAGCAGTTAAAAAACTTAGTCGCAATGCATTGTATTGTTCTCAAGTCCTAGCAGGCTTCATTTGGATAAAATAGTCGTTATAATTTCTTAATTTCTGAGGATATAAATTAACATACTATATAAACGAGAATTTCTGTTTTTTTTTTCTAAGTACCTGATGTCAGAAGAAATTATATTCCAAAATAATATTATAAAAATTAAGAAAATCATATAAATGTAACATCATTAGCCGCAACATAAAGAAGAGAAATTGTCTGTATCTGTGAGGTGAGTGGCATAAAATTCTGCCATAATTTGTTACACTTATTTATTTATTATTTATGTCTAACGTCAAATACCAGCAAAATGTAACAGATTTATTTCTTAAATATTATTTCCCTGTACAGTTTGTATAATACATATTTTCTTGTTTTTTATTATTTATAATATTCTTATTTGATATTTTGCTTCTTCGTTTTTCTTCCATCCATGGTTAATAGAGAATAACATTTGTCACAATTGTGACACCTACAGATTATGGTTACCCTAAGCTATTTATTTTAATATAAATGTTTCACTGTCCTGCAACAACAAGCAAGAAGGATACTGCAACTAGGACAGGAACTTGACGAAAGAAGAAGAAAAGAAAATGGAAAAGAAAAAGAAAAAGACAGGAAACAGTTTTCCTGTGAAAAATTACCTGATGGATGTTGAAGTTAATTGGTTTGTTGCAAAATTATTTGAACAAGAAATTAATTTCACGGAAAAATAAATTTACCTTGAAGTTTAAAAATATAAATTTAAAAAAAAAGCAATTGAGGTTGCTTTGATGGTCTGCTGAAGTATATCAATGAGAATCAATTGTGAATAGTTTGCAAAAAAATAAAAATTTTGTTCTATTTTATACTAAAATTTAAAAACAAAATTGTTTAATATTTTCTGATGACGTGCCTGTGGATTGGTATCAGTTGAAGGGGGTACTGTTCAGTGACCAGTGACTATGCCTTCGCCACTGAAACCGTCCGACATCATCTTCAAAAGAGACAAACTATATTGAACATCAGAAAAATGCGAAATGTTTTCATTACTTATAGTGTTTTCACACTGACTGGTTTTAAAGCAAAAGTTGGTTTTACGTTAAAACCTGGTTTCACCGTATGAAAATATTTTCTTAAAACCATCTTAAAACCTTTCTTGAATTGATTTTAAGTTGTTTTAATAATTTAATAATTTAATTTTCATGTACTGAAGGCAGTGCTACCAAGTAAAAAAATTTAAAACATCTGGCAACTTAAATGGCGCATTAAATGGCATTGTTGATGCTGCGTCCACTGTTTTAAATTATTGTAGTAACTTTATTTACCAAATTTTCCTTTTCCTTTTTTTTATTTCATTGAGCGCCATTTAAATTGCCAGCTGTTTTCAAGTTTTTAAATTGGTAGCACTGCCTGTAGTTCATGAAAATCAAGGTTGTATTTCATTATTTTTTTTTTTTTGGTTTATACAACACAAACTCCCTACGAAACTCATATATGTAGCTTGTGTATAGAAACATCCAGGGTCTAGGCGGGAATTGAACCCGCTCCTCTATATTGATAAGACTAATGCTCATGCACTAGACTGTGGAGGCACCTAATTAAAAACCAATTCCAAAAAATTTTAGAGTTGGTTTTAAGAAAATATTTCAATGTGGTAAAACAAGGTTTTAATAGTTGGGTTTAACGTCAAACCAAATTTTGCTTAAAAACCAGTCAGTGTGAAAATACTATCAGATTTCACTACCCTTTGGTAATAGAATCAAACCTCTACTGTTGAGTCCGTATATTTTGCGCACTTTTGCACTGAGTTATAATACCAACAGTCAAAACAATTCAGCCAAAAGTAATAAATAAATATTATTTACTATTTCTTCTATCTTAAATCTTTCCATTTTAAAAAGCATACAAGTCTTAACAATAGCATCTTGTACAGAGAACATAATCTCTCACAATTTCCTCATATTTGACTCACTGTACAACTTCGGCCAAAATATTCAGAACAAAATTCTCTAGTTACTTTCTAATCAAACGATTTAGTGTGTTATTTAAATAGATAATCAAAATTTTCAACTCTATTTATTATTGTATTAGAAAAAACAATTTGTTTAATGGCTGAATGAAGGTTTAAATTAAGTCGTAGAAAAATTAAGCACAAAAAAAAAATTTTTATAAAATTCCAAAAAAAAAAAAATAAAAAAAAATTCAAAATGATATCCTTTCAGTTGAGGTATAAGGCTGTACGCCTTTGAATGTATTAACCGCAAAAGTGTAATCGTTCCGCAAAATTACATAATAAAAACTGCCTTCTGTTGGGTAATGGAGACATAGTTCGTCCATCAATCACCATGATGATGCCTAAAAGCTACATTTTATTTACATGTGATTCTTATGAAAAGTACGCATTAACATTTATTGACATCACAGAAGGTATAAAACGAGAACTACAATACCACAACAAAAGCAAATGCAACAAACGAGTGATGACTGCAACACCAGCCGCAAAAACTTGTTACACTATTGCAGAATCTTTTATTACTTTCTGTAACAAAATTTCTTTCCAAAATGATGACAACTGCGAAATTGTAAAATATCTCTATTACAATGATGATGAGCACAGTATAATGATGCAAAATTAGTTTTGTATTGTGGTTGTGAACTGAGAGCCTACTTATAATTGGGAGCACACCCACTGTTATAAAACAAAAATTTAGATGCAAGGTAGGTTAGTTTGGCTTGATAAAATATGGGCAATTCCACGATCTAGAACGGGACACTCGCTTCCCTTTGAAGTGAGGGAAAATAAAGAAATCTTTAATTTTCTTTTTTTCTTTTCTACGTTTGTTTTTTATAGCACATTAATGGCACTATAAATAGTGCAAAATGTAGCTTCTATCGATTTTTTCTTTCTGTTGTTTAACCAATAAACGAACGAATCACGAACGGGACAAAATTTAGAAGTCGCTTTCAACTGCATTTAGAAAAATTAAAAAAGTTTTGTGAATTAGAACACCATTTTTGAAAGGAATTTTTTTATTTTAACTAAAATACAATAATATGGCTTTCCACTGGTGGTTGTCATATTTAAATATTTGTGTTCCTCTTTTGTAACAAAAAACTATGATTTAGCACGGGACATATTTTCCTACAATGTTTGTAATAAAAATTTTCTTAAGTTTAAATTGTATTAACTGTGAAAATTGTTATACTTATTATTTTATAGCTAATTTTACATATAATTTTAGTTTTTGGTATGTAATAAATAAAACATTGATTTAAAAAGTGAGACATCTCCCATTTTAGAAAAATATTTCTCAATCATTTAAATTCCTAAATATTTAACATGTCTTTTCTTTTCTTTTCTTTTCGAAGTAAGTTATAAATATTATGTTATAAAATCGAATCGTAATTTCCACATATTTGAAATAAATTTTCACTTTCCGGACCAATTTTCTGAAAATAACAAACATCACAAACTGGAAATATACAATTTTCTTAAAATTTTAATATTTCCTATAGAATGTTAGAAAAAAAATCATTTGTTTATTATATATATAAAAATTTTTCTAACATCTATTTTATATATATAAACTTCAAAAAAGGGAAAAAAAATTTTAAAAATAAAAACTTCCTGAAGATGTTAACCGAAGGTTAACGAAATATCGAAAATAAATATAAAAATAATAAATAAAAAGAGAGAAAACCTTAAAGCTTAAAAAAATAGATTGTTAAAATAATAAAAAAGGTTAAAAAAAGTATTAAGAAAAATTTTCGATCCTGGTAAACCTTCCTGTGGAAATGCCCATATGCGGAAAATATGTCCAAGTTTAGACAGGCGAACATTTGGAATTCTCATTTTTTTCATTCGGTGTTCCCACGGACGAAAACGTTTCCGGCGACAGTTCATTATTATTGTGATTATTTGCTTTTTTTTGTAGCAAAGGAAATGTGAACAAAGTATATCGCCGAGTACCGCACACAAAAACAATGCTCTCTTTTGCACTCGTAATATGCTGCCAAACTAAATGTTCCCCTTTCAAATGTTCGTCCGTCTAAAGTCAGACTAAAGGCTCATTTAGCCGAACGTAACGTTGATGTTGTTGTAACAAACCTATGAAATTTCTGATAATTATTATTAAAAAGACTTAGAAAGATTAATTTAAAAAAAAAGTAATTTACTTTCAAATACCAATACTCTTTTCGAATAATATTTGCGGCCTTTTATTAAAATATTTGAAACTTTTTGCGGCATGCGAACCGTAAGGAATCCGGAAAAATTTAATTTCAGTCCTTTACGACATACATTTTTCTTGTCTTCTTATGTTCATAATTAAATAATTATGTGCTGTGACTTGAACGTCATCAATCAAATAGATCGCTTATGGTTTTCTTTAATTATAATTGTTCTCTCGTTTGTTTTTTTTTCAACTGCTACTTTCCCGGTCGGTCCACACATGTGTCATTCTCTGTGTCCTTACGTATTATTGCTGTTTAATGTAGCATGCAACATTTAACAATAACAAGAATTTAATACGCAATTGTTTTTCGTTACCAAACAGGGAAAATAAAACGAAAAAAAAAAATCTTAATGAAATTCTATTTAAACTGTTGCACACGCATTTATAACGGAATTGCGAATTTCACATAAGAAAAGATAGATACAATGCCAAGTCTCTCTTTTGGAGGTTGTAACACCACTCGACGCATATGACGAGGGTCTCTGTAAGTGCGAAGGCAATTTTAACTGGCTGGTGACAATTGCGGACCTCTTTACTTGACTTTAAGTGCTTTTGATGTCCTGGAGGGCGACAAAGTAGTCCCTAGCGAGATGCTTTAAATGGTCATTTTGTTTCTATGCTTCATCACAAGTACATATTTATGGAATCAGTACATATAATTTAAATTTTTTCTTTAAATGACAACATATTTTAGTGTAGCTTTTTGTGGCTCTAAAGCTGGCAACACGAGCTAAGTAACCAATTTTTTATCAAATAAACAGCAAGTTCTATGTCATCGTTTCTGGTTGCAGAGCCAACACGCTGACTACTCGCCATCAGCACCCCTCAGCACTTTTGGAGTGAGGGTGTGGGCAAGTTATGCGCCAAAACTTTCGGAGTTACCCGTGTTATTGGGGCCAGGAAGCACCTTGACCAACACATTATACCCCTCTAACGTGTCCTCTGATACTTTTGAGGTCACCTATTTATAAATACTGATAATGGGTTTCTGCCTATTGTATCGCTGTTGATACGATTGAAATATGAATAGTTTCCAGATACATCAAAGACAATAATTTCTTGTTTAGCATTAAGAAACTTTAGGTATGGTGCGATTTGGTAATATTTCTTGTTAAAGATAATCGAAATACATTTTTTATATTATTATATTTATGTCCAGTGTAATATTCCATTGAAAACAATTCGAGTTGGATTAATTTGAAAAATTATTAATTAATTTGATTGGTGGAGTGTTTCTGCTACTTCACGATATTTAATATTTTTTTCTAGAAACGTCCAATACGTTTTTAAATAACTCCCTTTTAGCAAATTAACAGCAATTGATGTGGATAAAATTTTTTAATTTATTAAATAATATAAAATATATTTCAACATTCTCTCATTCTTATCGCACTGCATTCCATTAGAATTTCTGAGTGTTTGTTTTTCGTACTGTAAAATGAAACAATACAGCAAGCACACACACACACACACACACACACACACACACACACACACACACACACATGCTCAGTTAGAGATTTGTAAATCTCTTGTGTGTTAAATTGAATTACATGTGTAAGCCATAGAACACACAATACATAGGTACATACAGGGTGGACCAAAAAAAAATAAAATTAACAGGGAACCTTTTATTTCTTTTAGTATATTTTTGTCTATATTTTCCATGGCATTATTTGGCTGTGTGAAATAAATCCTCAGTTAGTAAAAACGTAACATGTTCGCGGCGATCAGCTGATAAAATCTGTAACATAAGTAATGCCCGTTGCTGTTTACTAAAATCGTATCGATGAAATTGTCACTTAGAAAATCTACAGAAAATAGATTTTTTTATTTCGCAAACGGCAACTTGGCATTACTTACATCTAAAACAAAAGCCGCTGATTGGAGTGCTTGAAGTTTCATGTGTTTAATAACCGACAACTAAAGTAGAACTGACAAGTCAAACGTTGGACGATACGAGGTGAAATAAATTCCAAAATAAATGAAATGTGTACTCAAACCGAAAATCAAATAAATCACGTTCTTTGGGAGTTATATCACTAATTTCATAGGTTGATTACATTTCAAAAACGGAGCACTGAACAGAAATGAAATAAGGCCCAAAAAGAAAGAAAGAACATCCAATAAAAAATTAAATTATAATGTTACCAAGTGCAGTAATTAAATAGGAAGTTCATTCAAGGAAAAGTATAACAATGTAACCTTAAATCCCAGTCTAAAATCAAAATGTGGCAATTTGTAGCTTCGATTTGGCCTATAGACGTGGCTAAAATAGCTGATGATACGATGATCAAGGTTAGGTTAGATGAGAGAGGTGGCACATCCTCTCCGAATGGGGACACAAAATACAGTTTTTTTGAGGAGTGAGCTGGGCTGTTGATGAGAAAGATTATTCAAGTTCATATTGTTACGCAAATACATTTATTAACAGTAATTTGTAGATCATCCTCGTATAAACGCAGTAAGATAATATAAGCTAAAGGTAAATATAGTTATCAAAAAAATACCAATGTAAATTCAAATTAACGGATTTCTGGAATATGCAATAATAGAATGTCCGTCCTAACAGGCCCTAGTGACAAATAATCAAAAACTTATCAAACTAAATTATAAATAAGTAGTAAACGTTTTAAAAAGGTAAAACGTAACAATATCTTCCATTACAAGACACAAAAGTACCGCAATTAAAGTTGTATAGCGCTGGCTGTAGTGAGCAGAAATGAGCGAGTAATGATATCCTTCATACCATAAGCTACACCAAACGGTCGCGTGCAAGCATTACGTCTCGACAATAATATACCAGTTTTCTTATCCCCAGATTTTATTCGATGACATAATCGGCAAAGTGATAATGATGTTTCTCGCCACAAGGCATAATTTCTCCCAGCACTATCACTGGCAAAATGTTTGCAGTATTTTGCAAAGTTCTTCGGCCGTAATGTGTCTCTTTTTGTTCAGCAGAGGTTTGATACTGATTGACAGTCAATATTTCGGATGGAAAAACTCTATCAGAGTCCAAATCAACAGGTGAACTGACTAGTCCAGCTGCCCGATTATTTATCACTAATTTCATAATAAATTGTAAGAATTGTCTGAATGATTTTCGGTTGTTTTACAACTGCGTTTAACTGGTATCAATTCACCTTGGTCCAAATCATAGATAATTTAAAATATACTTTGAGCCACCCTATACACATTGAATTTATTTAATTTACTGCTCTTTTGTTTCACATTCACAATTTCTTTTTTCTTTCATTTCTTGCTTTCGGGGTTTTTTTTTTCTTAATTTTGCTAAATAAAAGGAAATACATTTTGTATTATTTCCATAAAATAAATAACAATAAATCAACAACAAAATATGTATGAATTATGAAATATATGTATTTTTATTGAAAAGTTTAAAAGTATTATTTTTAAAGTATGTATATGGTCAGTGCAAATGCAAGACGTTCTACTTACAAAAAATTTTAAAAAAATACCTCTTTATCAGTTCTGACCTATTAGCGCATATTAGCCGCAACATATTTATCGAAAAAAAATTGTTGATCCTTTTTTACTTATGTACATATATTTTGTAGAAATTTGGAAGCAAAAATTTTTTGGAAATTTCCAATATAATTTTCATTCACGTGGGCGTTCCACGGAGGCGATAGTCTGCAGGTTAATTACAAAAAAAAAATAAAAAAAATTTTTCCTGGGTTCAACTCATAAAAAAAAACATATTACATTTTTTCTGATGTGCATTTGTGTGTCTTTGTGTATCAGTTGTTGTCGCATGGTTTCAGTGGCGAAGGCATAGTCACTGGTCACTAAACAATAACGGCTTCAGCTGTATCCTATCCAGGGGCACATCAGAATGCCCTCCTTCGTCGTTATTGTGTAGCACCGACGAAGTAAAATAATTACTAAAATGGTCACTAGGCGAAATAATATGGCTACTAAAAACGAAGCTTCAAAATTTAATACGTCGACACTACAACACTGCTGTAAAAACAAATAACGTGCAGAAGAATAAATATTAATGTTTTTTTATTTCTCTGAAAGTGTATCAGTAGTCTAGTGCGTCAGCATGAGACTATCACTCTCTGTGTATCATTCCTGAGTGTTTTTTTTTTTTAATTAAAATTAAATAAAAAGAAAATCAACATGATGTGAACAAAGAAGAAAACAAAAACGAAAAATCAAAAAATGAGAGGGTCCTTTTTAAGTTCTAGGGATAATTTAGCGAATATCATTAACAATCAGAGCTGCCAGATGAAACTTCCTACAAATCGTCAAAATCCCGATAAAATATTTAAAAAAAATCGTCATTTCAGCTTTGAAAAATCGACAAAAAAAAAATCTGACAATGAAAAATGTATATTTGAAATACATTGTGATCACATATCGCTCTTCTGCTACAACAGAGCATTAACGCTAAGTTTTTAATATAAATGTAAAAAACATGATAATTTTGAAGTAGTTAAATTAATTTTACAAAACTTATAGTTGACTTTATATACGAAATGATTATTTTCTTCGATGTCCTCTACATAACATGCAAAAATTTTCTAAGCAATAAATCATCAAATCGCCATTTTGCTACTTTCGAGATAAAAAAATCGTCAAATCTTGCAACCATGTTACCAATGTTCGTTTTCGATGTTGCTTACGATTCGCTAATAATATATAATCGTAACTTCTAGAACGAAACCCTAAACTAAAAAGAAAAACTTCCTAGTGTTTCTAAAATGTTCGATAGAGCTTTTTAGATTTACTGCGACGATATGTGTGTATGTTCCATCTGCATATGCATGCAATTATTAAAAATTTATTTGCAAAAGCATTTATTAACATTTAGACAACAACTAAAAAAAAAGAAAACAAACACTTGAAAAATAAATTTGGAAATTATGAATTTTATGTTGAGCTCTGGGAGTAAAACAATGTCCGACGAATGCCGCCAGTGATTTATTTTAAAAATATTATTTAAGGAAATTGTTGCAGAAGAAAAATATTTATAGTCTATAAATAAATAATTAAAATAAAATATTTTTCATTATATTAAAAGTAAAGCAATCGTACGGTTTTCCATATGTGACGTATGGAGGAGAGGGTGCCATTTTAGAAATTTTAAGGATTTTCCGCATCGTTTTTAACCCCAAGAGCATATTTCTGCACGATTTACTTTATCTTTTTATCTGAATTAATGCATAGAGGCGAGCGTTTTAGGTCATATTTTGATAATTTGTTGAAAAAATGTTTTCGAGGCACTCTGACCAGACTTAGGTTAGGTTAGCTTAAAAGGCAGTACCACCGTAAGTGCCGTTTTGTCAACTTAGCCCCGAAGAAACCAAAGGACGTCATAAGCCACCCTGTGCCGTTCACGTACCTCAATAAGTCCGTCAACAAAGAACAAAACCACAAAGTTGCCTAAGAAAGGCGCCAAAAAAAAATCTCAGCGACGACCTAACCATACCCGGGCATTCACACCGAAAGTGCACAACAATCTTCTTCTCCGTAACGTTGCCACAGCCCCTACACCGGGAATTGAATGTCAAATGCCGAATCCCCATACTCTCTTAGCATTCATGCCGATGGCCCAATGGACCGTGCTAACGGCCATTCTAATGGACAATCTGGAAAAAGCTCAGGAGTTACTGAGTTCAACGCCCATCATAACGCTGCCAAATAGCTCTTGCTATAGCGCAGTTATAGATAGAACCCCACTTCTCCTGAGTTTTCCCACTGAAAAACACTGCTATCTGTACCTTTGCAATAGGAAATGGAATAAGAAAAAATTGCAGCAGATGGCGAACCAGCTGATCCATCAGACATCTTATTACCGCGGATTTTCCTATTCCCCGGAACCCACACAAGGTAAATAACACAGAAATCGTGGAAGACAGCCAACGCCTCCCTACACTGATCAACAACACAAGAGCAGACCCCGTGATACCAATGCCCTCGCCGCCGCCTGTCTATCGGAAAGAATAGCAACACTTCCCCCTGGAGGACACTAGAGGTATCCGTAAGACAGTAGGCTTCAGGAACTCCCAGATCATCGGAGAAAACACCGCAACCCATCGCAAATTCCAAAGGTGAAGACTGCCCTGACGCCACCCGTAAGAACTACTATTAATTAATTTATTCGAAACCAACAACAGCAACAATATCTTTAAGATTTGGTAAAATGTTTCTATAGGTAAATATACATCAATTATTTATTTTCATAATAAATTGCTTGTACGATAATAAGTATCCATTCTATATGTGTTCAGAAGTCGTGGGTTCAAACCCTAAGCAAGTCATCAAAAATTTGTCTGCTGTGCTTAGTGTATATGCTTTATTAAATTTGCAGTTAGTGCTACTTCGCCGATAATTGATTCAGAAAAACGTCGAAATGAAATGATAAACACAACACAAAGGAAGCTGTTCCCTCAGCCCTTACCGCATTTGAGGTTCCTTAAAGAATTGCAGAATTTTTAAAATTTAAATAATACTAATTTAACTTTGCTGTACCCACCCATACAGCTTCTAAATTTTTAATACAATTAATTCTTGAATTTAATTCTTTCCTTTTAAAATATTCGTGACCAAAAATCATTTTAATTAGTTTTAGGTTTATTTTTCAATTAAACTTCTTCCGGCCCTCTTTATAAAATTATCACAATTACGTTTTAATTCTTAAACTTTTTCTTTTATCAGTGAATAATTGAAAAAGTTTTTTAATGCTTAAAAATTAACATTTTTTTAATCTTCCCATAATTCATGTCCATTCATGCCAAGTGTTTATCTCTAGTTTTCTTCTCTAGTTCTACGATAATTGAATAATTGAAATATTAGCGCTTCTTTTGCTTGCCGGATCGACAATGAAATGTAAAGAAAGTGTGTCAAGGAAATTTTGAAAAAAAAATTAAAAATAACAGTGATTACGAGGTATGACATTCTCACGCCTGTTTGTTTGGAGTCATAAACGCATGATGTCTCTTTGTGATTTGCTATCGTCTTCTTTTATAGAGATTATTTAGACAGAGAGAGAGAGAGAGCGTTTTAGACAGCAAATCAAAACCTAGTCATGCAGTTAAATGCAGGAGAAAAAATTCCCTTCACTCCCAAATATTCAAACAGCAATATTTTAAAACCCACATACATTCTGTCGACAAAATAAACAGCACATAAATTATTGTCGCAAACTTAACAATAACAGCTGATAGCGAAAATCGTTAAAGGTTTAACTGAATTGCAAATTCGATAAAAGTTCGTTATACTTATTTTAACAAGGGGATTATAGTAATAAAAGCTAGTGAATCCCTCTACTGTCATGGACACATTTTCTCATTCTGAAAAAAAACCGCCGTCTTTCTTTCGCATTTGCATTATTGTCGCTTTTGTTCTAGGCTTGCGCCGCAACTAAAGAAAATGGTAGTGATAGAGTTGACAACTCTGCTTTTGCACGTTTTTTTGTTTTTATAGCAGTGTTGCAGCGTCTCTAGTGTCAAGGAGGCCCCTTCATATCGACCCCTGTGCGCGAAATTGTCGTATGTTACAAAAACTAAATTTCACAGCAGAGCGTTTTTATTCGTCTTTTTTTTTATTTGCTTGACAGCAGTAACTGTCACATACGATAAAATGTACATAGTGTTATCTCCATAACTATAACAATTATCGCTATAATATTTTATCTGCAAATGAATTAATGGATTTAGAAGCATTTTGCATAAAAAAGTCGATTTCGACAAAAGTGTAACATATGATAATTTCGCGCACAGGGGTCGATATGTTCAAGCGGTGTTTCGTAGCCTCTTTATTATTTAGTTTTACTTCACCGATAATGCTATACAATACCGACGAAGGAGGCCACTCAGATGTTATTTGTGGATTAGTATCAGCTTCAGCCTTCGCCACTGAAACCATCCGAAAACACCAGAAACAAAGCTACAATAATGCATATAAATTTTTTCATGGCTTAGGCTGAGAAACTGGTGTCCAACACAGGACTTTTTGGTTATGTAATCAACGTGCAAACTACTTCAGCCCTCCCCAGCCTCTGTGAACAATAAAATTCAAATATTTTTTGTAAATAAAGTATAAAGTGCAATGTCCTTTTCGAGGATCGAAATCACTGTTATTAATGCAACAAACTTATCGTTTATAAATTTACAAAAGAAAAACTTAAGTGTGTGTGGGTACTAGATCTAAGAAACGATGTTTCACTACTGAAACAAAAACGTTTTCAGCTTTTGCGAAAAACTAATTTTATTCACATTTTGTACATTCATTTTGAAAACAGGTAGAAAATTTTCAAAAATTATAAAGAAACTGGGATAATTCTTCGTTGCATTGTTCGGTTTAATAACAATTTCCATTACACAGTAAATTACTGCTCATCTAAAGCACGTAGAAGCAATTTAAAAGGAATATAAAAACTGTTTTTGTCAAGGCACTTAAGAAACACAAAAAGAGGAGAATTCTACATTCATTCAATGTAAAAGAAAAAACACCAGGCGCTACTATGAGACACTGAACCAAGGAAAACGAAAAGAAAACGCAGAAAAAACAGTGACAATTGTTGAATACAAGTGCAAGTGATTTACCGGCTTTACGTTTCACTCTTTATCATGTCTACTTTTAAATGCTGGGGGAAAAAACACCCCCTGTTCATCATGGCCAAAGTATTTAAAACTGTATTTACGGCTGTTATACAGACAGAAGCACTAAATGAACAGCGTTACTTACTATTCATTTTATGTACTTCTTCTAAGGACACCCAAGTATATGTGTATATTTATATAAGTACATGCTTGTGAGTATGTAAAGGCAGCAGTAGATGACACAAATATGTTGGCAAAATTGTGGCATGTAGAATCAGTGATGTTAATTTTTTTATTTGGATTAGCGTACAATTCTAAAAAAAAAATTACCGTTTTTAGATAAAATTACCGTACGCAAAATCTTGTTCAAAAATAATAATACAGTGCAACCTGGGTTAACGCAACTAATAGAAATTTTTGTGCTGTTGCGGTACCTGAGTTGTTGTCAAAAATTTCTATCCACCCCGTTCTGTAAACCGAGTCAATTTAAAAACGAGTGATTTCTCAATACCGAAGTATGTGTATGTATGTGTAAAAACGAAAAATTTTTGCAGATTCGGTTTACAGAACATATCCGTATGCCTGTTTTTCGATTAAAAATATTCTTTTAAACCAAATAAAAGGTTTAATTAAAAAAAAGCAAAGGTTAACTTTTAAAACAAAAGCATTTATTTTTTTTTTTTTTTTTTTTTATCTAGGACCAGCACTCAGGAGATGACTCCTACACATGCGAAGCATTGTGCTGGGAACTATAGGAAAAGGATAGTAGGAGGAAACGACAGGAGGTGAAGCCTGGTTAATTATTTTGCAGCTCTGCTTTCGCACGTTCTTTAGTTTTTATACTCGTAGCAGTGCTGAAGCTTCGGCTTAGTAGCCATTTTTATTATTATTTTACTTCGCCGGTGGTACACAATACCGACGAAGGAGGGCGTTCTGATGTGATTGTGGATTGCTATCAGGTGAAGCCGGTATTGTTCAGTGACCAGTGACTATGCCTTCGCCACTGAAACCTTCCGACAAAAACTAACACATAAAGACACACTAATGCACATCAGAAAAATGCGAGATGTTTATTTTTATTTTAAAAGTTTTTTGTCTCAAACTGGGGTTGAACCTAGGTCTGTTTTTTGGTTGTGTAGTCAACGTGCAGACTACCATCCATCGTGCCATCGCCACCCTCAATATTTAATTAAAATAAAGAATAAAAACAAGAATAAAAACAAAACAAAAACAAAAATATATTTAGAATAAATAGAAAATACAAATTCCATGGAAATTTGTACTGATGGCTGTTATCAAATTGACGATTCATATTTTTACCGGAAAAAGAGTGCAATTTTCGACTGTTTTTTTTTTAATGACATATTTTTTATTTATAAAAAATTAAATTCTAATATAAAACTTAACTATGTTTTCTAAGTTACGTTTCTTGAAAAGTTGCGTTAACAGAATCACCAATGTAAAGAATTTTAGTGTTGCGATTACGGAGGCGTTTCGCTTATCGAGGGGAGCGTTAAGCAAAGTTACACAGTATTTTCTTATTAATATTTACCTATTTGTAATCTTATATATATAATTATATATATGTAAATGAAAGTTGTCCGGTGTTCGGACAAGTGGGCGTCGTGGGCCTCCCATAAAAACTACATATTGAGTTCATTATATCTTGAAAACGGTTAAAGTTACCGTATTTGGTCTGAGAAACTTAATGGTCAGCACAAATCATCAGTGAAAAATTGAACGTAGTACTTCCCATACAATGTAAATCTTGATTTCTGTACATCTTGAGAACGGTTAAAGCTAAAATTTTTCATTTTGGTCTGAATGATTTGGTACTAAAGTTTTTTTGCTTCGGGCACTGAGCTGAAATTCGGTATACGGGAGAGTACATAATGAGAAAAATATGAAAACTGCCAATTTTTATCAGACGGACTAGGGTGATCTGTTTTTGCATGTAGGACCCCCATTTGATGTACTTGTGCGCACTCTTCATAGAGCCAGAGAGCTTAAATTGGATATATTGGGATAGGCAAGGAAGGTAAAACATAGATGAGTCTGCGTCTAGATGGACACATGGACAATATATTTTTTGAAAGATAAGACCACGACGGCAGGAGGGTCCGCGTCTCCCAAACTAACGAACCGATTTTAATTAAGGACACATTAAGCATATATTTTTTTAATAAAATTAAAGCTACAGTAACGCGTGGCGGGGTCCGCTAGTAAATAAAATATTTAAAATTTGTAAATGCAGTAAAAATCAACCAAAATTTTTTTCAAAGATCTGTGTGGGTGCTTTTTTTTTTATCTGAGACCAGCACTCAGAAGATGACTCCTACACATGCGAAGCATTGTGCTGGAACTATAGGAAAGGGATAGTTAGAGAAATGACAAGAGGTGAAGCTTAATTAATTATTTTACAGCTCTGCCTTTGCACTTTTATAGCAGTGTTGAAGCTTCGGTTTAGTAGGCATTTTTATTATTATTTTACTTGGCCGGTGCCACACAATACCGACGAAGGAGGGTGTTCTGGTGTGATTGTGGATTGCTATCAGCTGAAGTCGGTATTGCAGTGACCAGTGACTCTGCCTTCGCCACTGAAACCTTCCGACAACAACTGACACCCAAAGAAAAATTCGAGATGTTTTAGTCTGAAACTGCGGTTCAACCCAGCCCTGTTTTGGTTTTGTAGTCAACGTGCAGACTGATTCAGCATATCGAACGAACCCATGCACACACTAACATACATGTGTAGTCCTTAAAAAAAAGTTTTTGTATTACATTTAAATGTATTTTATTTTTTTATTTATTTGTTTTATTTTTTCTTACGAAAATGACGATCACTTTAAATTGCGAACACTACCAGAATAATTAAACTTTTGCTGGGTGTAAATTGTCTGTATTGCATGATTTTTTATCTTGGACCAGTGCTCAGCGGATGATATCCACTGCATATGCAATGCATTGTAACGAAACTACAACATCCCTCTGGTGTAGAGAATAGACATGTGGTGAAAGTGGTAGGAAGATGGAGCTTAATCCTTGCACAACTCTGCAGTTGCGTAATATTGATATAGTTGCATCGGACCATAATATTTGATGTATCAAAACTTATGGAAATGCTTGTCTGGCCTAAGTTTCGTATAACTGTGACGTCGTCAATCTTTAGGAAATACAATTTTATTATGGCGTTACGTGACATTTGTAAGCAGTTCTATAATGCTTACAAATGTTACCGACGAAGGAGGGTGCTCTCGCACAGAAAAAGCTTTATTTTTGCCTTGGCCGACCTGGGAATCGAACCCGAGATCTTTTGGTTGCAGAGCTAATACGGTAACTACTCGCCGTCAGCATCATCATCTTTAGCTTTGTCAATAAAATATATCGGTGCGAAATTTTTTGAGTTTCTGAAAATAATTATGATAATTATCGGGATATTTTTTCTATTTGGTTTTTCAGTGTAAAAATAAAGATTTGTGACATGTGGCAATGCCAAAAATGCTCAGTACGGTTTGTCATTTCACCATAAATAGACTAACAAAAGAACAACGCTTCTCAATTATTGTATTTTTTTATCAAAATTCGTGCTGCCGAGAAATGTGTTTCTCCATTTTATGCTCGTTATAATAGGGCCACCGAACGAGCAAACTTTGGGAAATGTTTCACTATATTTCTGCAACAGTGTGAATAAGCTGGAAGTAAATCTTCAAAATGTCAAACGTTAAAATGGAAAAACGTCAACGTATATTATTTGACCTATTTTGAAAAAAAAAATCCAAAACCTCTATTAAGCTGCTACATTTATGCTCGCCATTGTTAGTCAATTGCCTGTTGGGATGTGTAAAAATATTCGATTGAATAAATATTTCTTCCGATTAATTTGTCTATAATGCGATACCATAATAATAATTATTATTATTTATTGATTTTGTAGAGGACTTTTGATGTTGCAATTGGTATTTCAGGCATTAATCCTGACAATAATGTGGGAAATAAAAAATTAATTAAAAATTTATGTAGACAAATTTAATGGTTATAAAAATATAAGGTATTTTTTTTTTAAATATACGAGGACACTTGTAAAGATGTAGCAAAAGTTTTTGTTTCTATCTTGGACCGGCACTCAGGCGATAACCCCTACACATGCGATGCATTGTGCTGGAACTAGGAAATTAGGTTTGAATAGGATTTTTTTTCTCTTTCCAATATGGTCTTTGGTTTGTGACGGCGCAGTATTTTTAAGTTTCTGCTAATGCGGCGTCATAGAAATAAATAGTACGCTGCACACGGTTATCTCTTCATTGGATAAAAATCAAATTTACTTTTGCCTTGGGATGAAAATCAAAGATTGAATAACAAAATGAGGAAACTCTGATATCCTGAATACTCTGATCTTATAGGAAACGAAAGCCGGGATTGTAGGATTTTTTCCTTTTTACTTTTTTTTGGTATTAAAACGGCGCTGTATAGGAATTAAAATTGCAATGTAGGGTACCAACCAACTAATCAGTATATCGCTTTGAATTAAATTTTATTTTATTTCCTTTTCCTCTCCACTCCACTCCTCTCTTCTTTTTCTTCTTTTTCGTTTGATTATATTATTCATATATTTTAATTAATTCCATACTATTTCCTTTTATTTAATTTTATTTGAGACACAAACAACTTTCTCAATTTATTGGTTGTTGTTGCTTTTGGGAAATCGAGTTCATCTGCAGCTTCTAACGACTTATTGGTTTTCCCTCGTGAGTCAGAAATAATAATTAATAAATTTTTATTTATATGGATCTACAACTGCAGATAAAAATAAAAGCTAAAAATTTTAATTTGTGATACACTAAAAGAAAAGCACACAACTATTAGACACTATTGGCCACTTTAAAATTCCAAAGGTATTATTTACCATTTTCTCCAGCCACATAACGTAACCGAACCTATTCCTTATTCGTCTTTAGCTAATTCCGGACTAACTCATTAATATTCGAATTAAAAATTTTGTAATATCAGTTAAATTTCAATTAGATTTAAACCTGTAAAGAGATTAACAGTTGACCGGCAGGTTGCTGAAAGTACAGGTAAAGCAAGCTCCCAGCCCACTTGGGTCCAATTTATTAATGGTTCTATTGTGATACCTATTGTGAAAAAACTTTCACGTACTGTAGTGATACAGACCAGAGTCTCTGCTAGGAATCGAACTTAGAAACCCCCACTGATAAACTAGCACACTACTCACTAGACTACCGGGGCACACGTGTTAGTTTTTCGGCCACATATTTGCATGCCAGCAAGTTCCATATAGCGTTATGGTTGAGTGTGTCAAAGGCCTTCTCAAAGTCTATAAAAATGAGGTATAATGATGATCTCCATTCCACTGATGTTTGACGATAATCGTAAGACTGTTTACTTGTTCAACCCAAGATTTTCCGCAGCGGAAGGCATCTTGCTCATTTCTGAGTGATGGGAAAATTGTTGTTGAGAGTCTTTTGTTTATAATATGTGCAATTACTTTATCCACCATGCTTAGCAAGGCAATGCCCTCCAGTTCTTCGTGTTGGTCAGATAACCTTTTTTTGGAAAGATTTATAATGACACCATCAGACAGCTGCTCAGGTAATAATAATAATAATAATATTAATTAAAAACTGAATTAAATATTTTGAAAATTCAAAAAAGAAAATTTAATAACAAAACAAATTTGAATTCAATTCGAATGCTTGTTGGGTGTTAATTTCTATTTGTATAAAGAGTGTTGCATACGAAATGTGAAATAAAACAATCAGATAACCATGTAAATGAAAATAAATAACCCATCATTTTGTATATAGTACATAGCAAGAAAAAATAATTATTTATTTATGAATAAATGAATATTTAGTTTTGTTTAAGTTCATAGTTAATTCATCACAATAATGTGAAAATTACTTTTGATTTTAGAATAAAAGAAAACGAACGATTAATCTCCAACACCAGCTGATTAGAACACGTGTATACATATTTTCTATGCCACTATACACGTCATCAATTACTACGTTTATACGTACGAATTAATTCCAAATAAAGTAAGTTTGCAACTTATCGTTTATACGGCTGATTATAAACGGTATTTAATCTACTTTTTTCTGTTGCCTCATGGTTATCTGATACCACTATGATGAAAAACATGTGCAAATGCAAAAATTTTTTAAACAATTGGCAACTTTTGGCGTTTTATTTGCAAATAGTTAAATTAATCGTGAATAGCTTTCGTAAGTCGCTTAAAAAAAATATACGGCAATATTTTACGTTGTTATTTGCAAATAAGGCGTGCGTATAAACGTAAGTGTTGCAAAATTGTAAATCATACTGACAAACACTAGCAGAACGGAACAACATGCTGTTTTCGAAGGCTGCTACACCTTCATCTTCAGCGTTTTTCGTATTGGATCGGCTGTGTATGGTTATCAGTAGATGTAAATTATTAGCTTTATAACTATATTTATTATTTCGTATTAATAGAATACGAGAAATTATTGCCCGTTATTTTTCTCTCCTAATTCTTTTTCTAATATTATGATAATTTTTTTCTCTAACTGTATTGCATTTTAAAATATGCAATACACTTCAGTGTTTAATGTCTCTGTAAATTATATGGAAATTTAATTTATTAAATGTTGATGATGATGACGTACGTGCATGCTGCATCATGATCCATGAGTATTTATGTTGATGAGTTTAATAACAATTGTAAATACTTGACAATGCAGTAAGTTGGCCTCTGCTTTAAAATAAATTGTTTATACATGCCATTAATTTATAACAAAATCCACAACAATAACAAGCTATTTGTAATCAGTAGCCATAATGGCAAATTTTTGAAGAGTTTGTTTTCGGGGCAGTTGTGTGGGTATTGATTCTATAAATTGCAGCATCAAAACCAATTAGCAATTGCCATTATTATTACACAGTTGTTAACTTTTATAAGTGGTATAGGCTCCAAGTGATGAACAGCAAATGTAACAGCAAACATATACAAATAATTATTTTTACAACAAATTATGCACACAGGAATAATTTGCCATATAAATACATACAGACATACACACACACATGCATTCATTCATACATACGTACACACATGTACTGTAATTATTATTAAGGATTTTGCACACATTTAATGCAATTAAAATCGACTTTTTAACAACTCTTGTGCAAAGTTGTTAAATATTGATTTTTAGTTGATAAAATTTAAATCAGTAGTCCACAGGACAGCGTGAACACACCATAGCCCCGATTTGCATCGTTAATGGGGACCCACGAAATGCGACGCGACTTTTCTCTATATAAATGCACTAATTTTTTATTGTTTGGGTCACAAATTGAAATATTTACAAAAAAATTTATATTTCTGATTTAAAAAAAAAACTCATATGGATACATTTTATTCTATTCATTTCATTCAGTGGTTTTAATTACATTATGCAACAAATTAGAAAAAAATTGTATGCTTTATATTGAACTTCTTTTAATTTAAATACGTGTAACGAAGGTGAACAGGTTTTAGCCATTTTACTATTATTTTAGTTTCTTCAATTGTTTTTAGCATTTTGATATCATTTATTCGATTTATAAATGCCTTTTTTCTTATTATTACGAATAAATTTGTTGAAATAGCACACTAAATTATGACGGCTTGTTGTTGTTGTTGTAGAAGACATCAGACTTTATGACTGCCTTGTGAATACTCAAAATGTATATAAATTTTAAGCTCATAATGGTCCTAATCATCTTTTGTGGTGTTAAGCTTTATAGTGATGACTATAACGATGATGGTGGATGAATGTTTGCGGCACTATTAGAGATGACAACAATTTCAATTTTCCGTTTAAAATTATGTTGGTGTTACTGATATTTAAGCGGTTAAGAAAAACGAAACAGTATAACATTGCAACTTAGTCCAAATGTTTAACTAATTACTCGAGCAACATACAAAACCTATAGTGAGAGTGGCAATAGAGTAAACGTTGGCTATAGAAGCAAAAAGTCCTGGGTTCGACCCCAGTTTCGGACAAAGTCATAAAAACATCTCTCGTTTTTTTTTAATGTCAATTGTTGTCGGAAGGTTTCAGGCATAGTCACTGAACAGTACCGGCTTCAGCAATCCATAATCACATCAGAGTGCTGTTGTGTAGCAGCAGCGATATAAAATAATTACTAAAATGTCTACTAAAATAAAGCTTCAAAAATACGAGGTCTGTTCAAAAGAAAAGGTGAATTTTGAATTTATTTGAAAATTATTTATTTATTCATCAAAATCCATTTTGTCCACTGCAAAGTAATCCCCCTCAGATATAAAGCACTTATAACAGCGCTTCTTCCAATCGTCGAAGCACTTCTGAAATGCGCTTTTCGGTATGGCCATCAGCTCGTTCTTCGATTTTGTGGCAAAAGGCTTTCCTTTCATTAGTCTCTTCAGTTTTGGGAATAGGAAAAAGTCGTAGGGAGCCCACTCTGGTGAAAAATTTTGAACAAGCATTGTTGTGTGAGCAGGTGCATTATCGTGATGCAGAATCAATTATTTTTTTCCCACAATTCCCATTGTTTGAGCCGTATTGCTTCACGCAAATGTTGCATAACTTCCTTGTAGTATTCTTTATTAACCGTACGACCAGTTGGCAAGAACTCATGATGCCATGACGCCATTGCAATCGAAGAAAACAAAATTCACCTTTTTTTTAACAAACCTCGTACGTCTTTTTGACATCAGAGGCGCTTCAACACTGCTATAAAACAAAAAGCAGGGATATGAGATAGTGAAGCTTCACCTCCTGTCATTTCTTTAACTGTCCCTTTCCTTTAGTTCTAGCCCAATGCATCGCATGTGTAGGGGTCATCTCCTTAGTGCTGGCCCGAAATAAAAAAAAAATACAGTCCGTTACTGTAATAATTTTGTGAGTGTAGCCGCTACACAAATTATGTCCTTCGAATGTCAGGCGGCAATTGTGCAAATGATTTTTAAAGTTATTAATAAAAAATTTAAAAAAGTTATTTGCAAAAAACAAAGAAGAGATGAAATATAAAATTCAATTCATGAAGTGAACTCAAAATTTAATAAGCTGATGAAAATTTAATGGCAATTTTGCAAATTTGCATGAGAGTATATTATATTAGTAAAAATTTTCCTTAGTAAAAATTTTACATTCTTTATGCCTACAAAAAGCAAATAGAAAAGAGTTGTTGGAAAGTGGAAATTTATGTTTAAGAATGACATGATTTTCTACCAATTAATTTTTTATTTATTTTATTTGTTTTCTAAACGTATTCAGGTGATTTTATTTGCGAGTGTTTGAGTTCAGTTCAATTTCCTTTCAAAAATATTCACCAAATATATGACATGATACGAGTTTTAACATTTGTAACCACAAATAAATACACAACTAAAAGTCAAGAGCGCATAGAGAGACCCAAATTGAAATATATACATAAACGTTGTGCCATACTTTCAGTGCATGCGAGTGTTTTTCCTTTCGTTTGTTGAACCCACATAATAAGAGGATTTTCAAATGAATATTGAATAAGACAAATACTACGTGAAATGAATTTCTATGTATTTTATATATGTATATGTGATTTATTATTATAATTTATTTGTACAAAATATATTTGTGATATCGATGTAATGCAAAGTTTAAACTGCAAACAAAAGCGACTGTAGATTATACAGCGTAGCTTGAGCCCGCACACAAATCCCACTGATACGTTGTATTTTTTTTTGCAATATGAGAAATATTGAGACTGCTTCTTCCAAACTTTGTATGACGGTTTTGTTCCATGATCTAAATATATAAGGTCTGCTTGATATTGAATGACAGCTGCCATTTTTTTTTAATTTGACGTCATCGTCGGGAAATGTTTTGTTGTGGTTAAATGGACAATTTACAATTTACAATTTTTTTGCAAATTTTACTTTACGCAATTAATCTACTTCCTTTAAATGGAAAAACCACAGTCAAAAGTTAAAATTGGGTTAAGTTTTTAAAGAAAATTAACACAGGGTCAATATTGTTCACACACGTGGCTTTAGTGTTCAATTAATATCAAAATAAAAGCTAGCGGTATTTCTCAAAAGGAGCTGCCATAGTGTAGTAATAGAATACATGTTGTCATGTAATAGTTTTATGGAGTTGCCAATTGGAAATTTTAAAAGTGTGCTCTATATATACATATATTTTTTTATATGTAGGTTCGTGAAGAATTTTTTATGTATGTATATCAGGTATTATCATTAGGGCGAACAGTTTCGAAAAAAATTGTTTTCAGCACTTAAATAAACATGAGAACCCCTTGAATTAAGCACAATATTTATTTTTAATTCAGCATTTATTTTGATTAGCACTCAGGGGATGAACCCTAAAAACGCGACACATTGTGCTGGAACTAAAGGAAAGGGCTAGTTAGAGTAATGACAGAAGGTGAAGAACTATTATCTTACAACTCTGCTTTCCCACGTTCATCGTTTTCTAGCAGTGTTAAAGCGCCTCTGATGTCAAGGAGACGTGTTCAATTTTGAACTTTTATTTTAGTAGCCAATTTTAATAATTATTTTACTTAGCCGGTGCTACACAATACCGACGAAGGAGGCCAAGATATTTTCAAATGTTAATAGCGTGAGCTTAATTTTTCGCCATTTATTATAGAAATAGTTTCTCAATTCATTCTATAAAAGATTTAAATTTGCTGCCATTTAATTTAATGGATAATCCCATCGTAACAGTAAATTGTGTTTTAACTGAGTTTCGTAAGAACATTTTTATCCCATTTACATGGTACGTTTCTCACTCAGTAATTCACCCAGAGTGGGACGAGTATTAAAATTAGAACAAAAGAAAATACAAGAACTATGATTTCTCAACAAAAAATATTTGCCAAAGAAGAAGTAAATTAGAAAAAATTCCAATAAAAAACAGTGAAACTAAATTCACTATAGAAATTTGGTAACTTCTAAAACAAACAGCAAACAGTAGATTAGAAAAAAATCGTATTAGCAGACGTACTCTGGAATTGGAATACGGAATATTAAATTGCAAGTAAAATAAAAAAAATTAAATCAATCCCTTTGAAACTTATTGCAATAAAAAATAAAATTAACAGTTTAAGAAAAAATAAAATGAAATGTTTGCAATGTTGATACCTGCGGCATTACGTCGATGACGACTTTTTTAAGACAGACAACCATACAAAGGATTAAATTTTTATATAGTCGACAGCAAAAAGAATATATTTAGAATATATGTACATACGACTATACAAACGAGTACGAAAAATCTGTATGAACAATTACACAGAAAAAAATTCAACAAATTTCATTTAAAAATTTTTGTTATATTAATTAAAAAATTCATTAGATTTTCACCTGTAAAAAAATCCATAGTATCAATTAAATTATTATTGTTGAATTAATTGAATTAATTTTTATTAAAATTTTTAATAATAATTTTTTGAAAACACCTCGCTGAGAGCTAGAAAGAGATCCGATTTGAATTTGCTCAATTAAAAATTTAATTAAAAGTCTTTTTTACTTTAATCGAATCGAATTTAATCGAACTGTAGTTATTACATTTTAAAGAAATTTTATCGTGTTCAAGTTCACAGCTAATTTGTCACAATTTACCAGAAATGTAATTTCTTCACAATATTGTGATAAATTAGCTGTGAACTTGAACACGACATCGTGGCGATTTTAATAGGCCGTCACGATCATATGATTTGACACCGTTGGACTTCTTTCTTTGGCCATATTTTAAAGGAAAATTGTACGTCTATAAGCCAAGAACAATTCAAGAGCTAAAGGATGAGATAAATCAACACATTAACCACCTCAATTATGTCACAGAGTCATTGAAAATATCGCCCGCCGAAACAGTGGCGAGCATTCGGTCGAAATTTTCTTTCACACATAGTTCTCAAAGATCCTTCTATCAAAATAAAAAATATTAAGATAATTCTCTGAAAACTTGTTGTTTTATTTACTATTAATTTACAATTAATAACGTGCGCAGACTACCCTTTATAAGTGTCACTTAAGCTGCTGTTGAAAACCGGTATCTAAGAAGTTGGCAACTAATCACAGAAACAGGCATGTGTAGCTGTACAGATGTTTGAAAATATTAATCCACACAGAAAATTGTAAAATCAAAAATTAATTAAAAAGTACAAAGCTTCAATTAAAATAATAATTATGTTTCAACCAATCACCAAAAATTGTAGAATCAATTAACAATTTTAATTGAAAAAATTACACGTTTTTTCATTTGACCATTTTATAGTATTTTGATTGACACTGTTTTGAAGGAACGACAAAATTAATTAAACTAAACGTCGATTCAATTAAATTATTAATTAAGAACAAAAAAAATTTACTGAACAAATACTTAATAGGAAAAAATTTAACTTTTATTTTTCCTGTGCCACAAGACTGATGATGTTTGCAAGATTGCACACTGACAATCTCATTTACACGGGCGTAGTAGAATCCTTGAGAATGACGTTTGAAAATATCCTCCGTATACCAGTTAAAGTTAATTTCGTATTTCTTTCTACTGATTACCGTACACGTAAAACTTTTATATGTTACGAAAACTTTTCCAAATTAACGGGGTATCGCGGTCGCTCTGTTGATTAAAATATAATTCAAGGCATGAATAAGTTTGTAAATCTTTCAGTATGTAATTAAATTTGCTCCCTGAGGCCAATAACTTATTGGCATCCCGTACGATAACAAACAAATAGAAAAAAAATTATTTTCATGGGAGGAAATATTTTGAGCTTATCGTTCAATTTGGTGAGAAGACACATGTTAAAATCAATGAAATACGCATTACTTCCGCACCACGTATCTTCTTCGGTTGTTTGAGTGTGGTTTTTGTGCGTTTTGCATGTTGAAAAAAGGATAAAAGTTTTGATGAAATTTTTGTTTCTTTTTTGCTTCACCACAAACATTAAATCGCTGATACAAAACATTTTAAGCGAATGACTTTTGTTATGTTGTAAATTTCTTTTTTAAAGAAGCCAGACCCTGCAAACTGATTTAGTTTGCGTTTTAATTGCCATAAATTTAAATAAATTGTGGCTAGTATTTTGGGCCATGGATAGCACTGTGTAGCAAGAAAACTGAGATAAGAAAAAGTTAAAATCGAATTTATTTCAACGGCATCAGACACAGGAAAAATTTTCTCGGTAAAGAATTCAATTAAATCAAAATTATTTTCAGCCTTTTTTTCAAATAATCTTTTAATTGCACCAATTAAATTCTAAATTTGTATCTGTTTGTATGAATTCAGGCGAATATATAGAATTTTTTGAATTGAATTTTAAATGTTGAAAAACCTCAAGACTACAAATATGTTAATTGATATGCTCTATTTCTTTGCAGCCTGATAATTGGTAAACATTTTCATTGGAAAAACCATTTACTAAGAATATTTTTAATTGAAACACATGTTCGATTTTTTCTGTTCTAGTTATTTTTTTCCGAGGCACGTAAAATTTTCTAACTTATCGAAGGACGAGATCGTTGATAAGTTGAGATCGACGGCAAATCGACATGGCGCGCTATATCAGCATTATTATCATCGATATGCATATTTATTTTGTCTTATTTTTATTTTTATTATTTTGAATCGAGAGGAGTGCAAAAGTAGTGCGAAAACGCAAGCTGCATCAACTGCTTGCTCACTAACCCGATTCTGTTGATATAATCAGCTGTCAAACCATATAGTTATCGATATCCAAAGCTGATAGAAATAAAGATTACACCATGGCAAAACGGCTCAATAAAATTATTGTGCACATGTTGTTTGTGTCTTTCCAAATATATTAAGTTATTAGCTTCCACAGATACACGTTCAAAGAATCTCTGAATGTGAGAAGTGTTCGCTCCTCAATGGTATCAAGTATCAAGTACCAGGCGAATAGCCTATATCTTTAAACGACAATAGGGTACTTTACGTACGTACAGAGGAAACAGTAAAATCGGGGTTGAATTAAAAAAACAAACAAAGATTCAATTAAAATAATAATTAGATTTCAACCGATCACGAAAATTGTAGGATCAATTAACTGTTTTAATTGAAAAATATTCACTTTATAGTACAGTAAAACCTTGGTAGTCCGACTAGTTGATTGCTGACCCTAATCCGGCTTATCAAATTATCTTTATTACCGAATAAAACGTTAAACACGTCCTTCTTTTATTAAAAATGCGTTAGATACACATATAGCATGATATATTAGCGAAATTCACGGTCCGTAGTGAAGATTTTTCAGATCTTGCAGCTGTAGTATAACAAAAACAAAATGTATTGATTTATTAAAGCTACAAGATCTAAAAATGCCAGTATAATAGCGCCCATGGGCCAAGAATGAAAACAAACAGAGTCATGCGTCATGAGTTGCAATTCTATTCATAACTTTTTAACATCATGAAACCCTACTTGAGGTGGGGGTAGGGCCCATAGTGTTAAAGTTATGGTCCTTAATTAGACTTCAGAAGCAATCAAGTTAATAGAAAAAGTGAAAACCATAAGACTTCCCACAATGTTAAATTCCAAGGAATTCCATGCAATGTTCGGCATTTAGCTGGGTACTGCAACACCCATATCCTCGGAAGAGGATACCATGCAGGGCGATCTTATATACTCCGCATATCTAAAAACTAAATAAAGGGATGCGATATATTAAACTTAGTTAGTAAGAATTTGATCAATTATCTTATACAGTGAAACCTCTCACTATCAGACGCTCACAGTTGCAGTATTTTTGTCCGGTTATGAGAGGTGTCCGCTTATGAGAGGTACACATTTATTATTTTAAATATTTTATTTATGCTAGACTAGTGATTTTTGGTTAACAAAATTTATTCAGAATGGACTGCTTTAACTTAGATCGGTTCGATTTGAGCCGCTGATGTGTTGAAATGCGACAAAGTCGTCTCTAGCAAGATGCTTCAAACGGACAATTTGTTTTAATGTTCACATCACAAGGTCGTATTTATGGAATTGTATTTTTAATTTTAATTTTTTCTTTAATGGACAACATATTTTTGTGCAGCATTTTGTGGCTCTAAAGCTGACAACACGAGCTAAGCAAAGAATTTCTTCAAATAAACAGCAAATTCTATGATATCCTCAACACATGAGCCTGTGTTAACAGGGGAATCACAAATTTCAAAGCGGCTTGCTGAACATGGTAGAAATATGTGTTTGTAAAGGGTGGTTAAATTTCAAGGGCCGATGTTGATTTTGAATAAAACACAAACTATTTAGGAAATTATTGTAATTTTATTTTATTATGATATATTGGTATTACTCAATTATGTATGGAACAAAATATCGGCCAAATGGGCGCCGCGACCACGGCAACAGTGGATGATCAATTTTCGAAGAAAATCATCTTCAGTGATGAGGCACATTTTCACCTGAGTGCATTCGTCAATAAACAGAATTGCCGCATTTGGGCGAATGAGAATCCAAGAGTGATTGTCGAAAAACCAATGCACCCACAAAGAGTGACTGTTTGGTGCGGTTTATGGGCTGGCGGCATCATCGGGCCGTATTTTTTCCAAAATGAGGCCGGTCAGGCAGTTACTGTGAATGGTGTTCGCTATCGTGAGATGATAACGAACTTTTTATGGCCCGAATTGGAAGATATGGATGTGGACGATATGTGGTTTCAGCAGGACGGTGCCACTTGCCACACAGCTAACGAAACAATGGCTCTTTTGCGCAACAAATTCAATGGCCGTGTTATCTCACGTAATGGCGATGTCAATTGGCCGCCAAGATCATGTGATTTGACACCGTTGGACTTTTTTCTTTGGGGTTATTTGAAAGAAAAGGTGTACGTCGATAAGCCAGCAACAATTCAAGAGCTAAAGGATGAGATAATTCGGCACATTAATGGCATAGAACCTCCATTATGCCTCAGGGTCATCGAAAATTTGGACCATCGGATGGAGGTGTGCCGCCGTGATCGCGGCGCCCATTTGGCCGATATTTTGTTCCATACATAATTGAGTAATACCAATATATCATAATAAAATAAAATTACAATAATTTCCTAAATAGTTTGTGTTTTATTCAAAATCAACATCGGCCCTTGAAATTTAACCACCCTTTACAAGTATATTCCGCCGTTTGGGTGTTTGTCAAACGGCTTGTACAAAATTCAAAAAGGAATTAATTTTTAAAATTAAAGCTTCTGAGAGGCCTTTTGAGCAAAATGTTCTAAAATTTAGTGTTCGCGTCCGGTTAATAGAGTGTCCGGTTCTGGGAATACATTTTGTACGAAAAAACTGATGAAAATCTCTGTTCTACAAAGTTTGTCCGGTTATGGGAGGTGTCCGGTTATGGGAGTTGTCCGTTAGGAGAGGTTTCAGTATACTTGCAAACTGAACAACCCACTCAAATTGTTTACACATGATCAACGTTTCCAATAAAGAAGACTTCTTTAATAAAACACACTCGTTCGGCCGTTGCGCTGAGACCAGAGATAAGGAGATTCAAATGAGTTTTACGGGTATAGAATATAAGGTTTGATCATCAAACTATTCTTATGCCGAAATATTTCATGGACAGCAACGTAAAAGAACCGTTGAACTTGGCCTCAAGTGTTCAATCAGCTGTTGGCTCGTTTTCAATTATTTCATTAATATTTAATAAGCTGAGTGATAGTGATAGTTTTTGATGTACATTTACACTCACGTTAAGGCAATTGGAAGTTGTAAAACATTACGTTACGCATAAGAATGCATGGCAAGTTTTTAAGTGATTTTATTCCGGTAAGGTGCTGCATTGCTAAAACGTGAATTATTGATTTCATAAGGTCAGCAAGTAGTCAATGTAGCACTGTTGTTGACAAATTTATCACGGTACCATCTTCAGTGTATTATTGACGAAATACCCCACCCCTGTTGTTCTGCTGAGCTATTTCTACTCACATTAATTCAAATGTCTATTTCTCCCATAGAAATAGACACTGGAATATTAAAATTTCTTTATTAAATTGTGCTGCAAGTTTTTAAAACCAAGGCAAAAAAAAAAAATGTAATGAATTAAATGAGTTAAAAATTCCATTACAACGCTTGTTCTAGCTCAAGTCGTAGCCTCGATTGCTGCTTTCCATGGTATATTAATTGTTTTTGCGGTGGCCCACCTTCTACACACACACACACACACAACTGCCATACACACAACCGTAGACATGTCCTTAACACTCCTTTAGCTTCTCCATTACTTCAAAAAGCAACCAATACTTTTCTCATTAGATTCATGCAGCAACCCTTTGACAGGCAAGATGTCCTAAAGTACGAGTACAATAATGGAGCACAAGAAAAGCAAAAATTCACATTTCACAGCAACATGTTGTCCTGAACAAAACGTTAAAAAACAAGAGTTTAAATGAAGTAAAAAACTTCAGGAAATGAAAAATGTAAAATAAGCCTTCCAAATCAGACAGACATACACAAAACAGATACATTTTAGTTCGAATGTGAAAGGTAAGCAACCAGTGTTGCCACGAACAACATATTTTTGTAACCAAAATGTTGAAGAAAAATAATCAAAAGTTTAATGAAACGGGTGTTCCAAAAGAACGTTTCATTATAAATAGCCCGCCATTAATAAAAATAGAACAACGCATTGAAATTATTAAAATTCACTACAAAAATTTCGCGTTCACAGTTCACAAAACAAACAGCATTTTTTAATTATCGTGAAGGTATTTTTCTGCCAGAAATTATAAGATTGTTCAAGCTGTTGGCATAATCTATTGATAAGAAGTATCAAACTCATGTAGGTCGCACAAGAATAACTGCGAATGTTGTTTTGGTTGTAGCCCATGCTTTTTAACAAAATCCAGGTTTGCAAATAGTTAAAGTTTTACAATTTTAAATAGCCTGATGATCGATAACACACAGCCGTTCAAAATTACGTATGATAATTACGAAGACACAAACTAAATCAAAGACAACATTGTAAATGAGACTGACAAACAAAAAGCAGAACGGAACACCATGCTGTTTCGAAGGCTGCTACACCTTCATCTTCAGCGTTCTTCGTGTTTTGTCCCCTGTGTGTGGTTATCAGTGGATGTAAATTATTAGCTTTATTTTTTATTAATAGAATACGTATTCTAGGAACAGAATAGAATACATACATGCTGTGGTAATAAGAAGTAGTCTTGCACGTGGACTACTAAACGAAAAAAAAAAAAACATAAAAACATTTTCGTATTTTTCTGATATGCATTAGTGTGGCTTTGTGTCAGTTGTTGTCGGAAGGTTTCAGTGGCGAAGGCATACGTGGTCTGTTCAAAAGACAAGGGGCATTTTGTTTTCGATTACAATGGCGTCATGGCATCATGAGTTCTTGAGAACAGGTCGTACGGTTAATAAAGATAGGAAGTTATGCAACATTTGCGCGAAGCAATACGGCCCAAATGATCGGAATTGTGGAAAAAAAATCATGGATTCTGCATCACGATAGTGCACCTCAATGCTTGTTCGGGATGTTTTTTTTTTTTTTTTTTTTATCTCGGACCAGCACTCAGGAGATGACTCCTACACATGCGAAGCATTGTGCTGGGAACTATAGGAAAGGGATAGTAGGAGAATCGACAGGAGGTGAAGCTTAATTAAGTATTTTGCAGCTCTGCTTTCGCACGTTCTTTTTGATTTTATACTCGTAGCAGTGCTGAAGCTTCGGTTTAGTAGCCATTTTTATTATTATTTTACTTCGCCGGTGCTACACAATACCGACGAAGGAGGGCCAAAATCAATACCCTAATCATGCCTCAACAACTTTATTCACCAGATTTGGCTTCCTGCTACTCTTTCCTAATCCCAAAACTGAAGAGACTGAAGATCAAAGAAAAGCGTTTTGCCACAATTGATGACATAAAGTCAAAATCGAAGAAGATCTGGTGCATAAATACCAGAACGGAATACTGGATGTGAATGGTTATTGATAAAAAATATTGGGCTTCTCGAGAATAAAAATCCGACTGCAAATGCCAAAGATATGAAGAAAAGTTTAAAAAGGCAACCCCTACCGTTGTCCAAAAAATTTGTTTTTTTTAATTGCTGTCGAAAAATACGTTATATTATGGGCTGTACGGAGCACTTTTTTTTTGCCTGTAAGGTGGTACGATCTAATATACACATTGGAGAAAAAAGTAACCTATTTGCCTAAAAGTAACCAAAACGGCAACGCTGCCAGCAATCCTCATGCCACTGCCAGCACAGCCATGTTTCCTCTTCATGCTTGGCTGAAGATAAAGCGTAGACCACGCAAAGAAGAACGAAACATTGAAATCAGTTCGCATTTATAAATTTTAAAAGCCCCAAGAAATTTTCCATTTTCCAAGTTCTCAACAGAATATGGCGAAATTGCTGAAGCCTATTTTCTCTACAAGAATTTATATTGCAAATTGGCTAATTAGGTTAAAAGAAGAAGCGTATTTAATAATATTTTTCATATTTTATTTTATTTCATGCTTAACCTTCCACTGCGATGTACTTCATAAACGAAGAACTCACGTACGAAAACATGTTGCAGGAAAAAAAGACGGAATATTGAAACTTCAAAATCTGATTGCAATTTAAAAAAATTGTGCCAACAAATAAAAATTTAGAAAATTAAGTGAAAAAAAAATTATAATTTCACGCCACTTAAATCTGAAGACGTCGTCTCTCAATGTAATTGAAAATGAACGGCAATTGAGATATTGCAAGTTTGATGTGCAATAATTTCAAATAAATATTAAATTGTTTAAACGCTACAAAACAACAACAACAACAAATTACATGTACATGTTTGCTCACAGGAAATTTGGAGAATTTAATTACTTCCTGACACAATTCCCTTTGGGCCACGGGTAATTCTGGAAGTTCCTGTAGTGCAAGGGCAACATGGATGGATGGTCTCAGTTGAATTTACTGCGAGATGACGGATGACGATGCTGAACACACTTTCTGGAACTACGTCTGCAGGCACGCTGAAAGCAATCAATGGACCCAACAGGTGGACGAAATCGCTTCTGCCAACGCAATAGAGAAAATGCTCGAGTCTGAGAACAATTGTAACGCTGTAGGGCAATACCCAGCAAAAAAAAAGAAAGTGAATGCGTTCACTATGAATTGGTATTTTCATGACTTCTTAAGCACTTCTTCATCTGAATTCATGTTTAATGCCATCTTCAATTTTAATAAAAACCGATTCAAGTCTGCCGATTAATTCGTATGAATAACGGCGCAGTTGTTCATTTAATTTTTGATTTTTGTACTTCGCGTTGTATTCATGATGAGTTGTTTTGTTGAATGCTAAAACGTAACCAACTCCATGAATATTCATGGCTTCTAAGCACTCGTTTAATGACGAGCCGTTTCGTTAAATGTGAACACGTACTTGCCAATGACAGCCCTGTGTTAAAATAATGCATTCTTCAACTAAGTTAGGTTATGTATCCAATGGTGAAACATTCATTGCAATCGCCTTAGCTGTTCAAAGTTAGAGCGTTTTTGGTACTTTAAAATACTTAGTGACTACTATGCACTTCTCATATGCATATACAAGGGAAATATATTAAATATAACGCTATACAATACAAGGTGGCGCAAAATTAATCATATAATTTTGTTTTTGAATAACTTTTTTTGATGAGTAAAAAAAAAAAAAATTTTGATTGGTGGAAATTTTTATTTGGATCTGTACAATTTTGCCTGTTAATTGCAAAATATGATATCAGCCAAGTGGCTGCTACCAGTGTTGATACACCTTTGTGCCCGTTTTATCTCATTTTAACTTTCATAACTTTCTGCAATATTTCTGGTGATAAATGTTCGCATTCCTGTCGAATGTTCCCCTTAGAGGCTGCAATTTTCTGGGGCTTGGTGGCATAAACCCGCGATTTCAAGTATCCCCAAAGAAATATGTCAGGGATAGTTAAATCGAGCGATCTTGCTGGCCATGCCAAATCGACAAAACAGAAGATTACGTGACCAGGAAATACTTCCTTCACAATGTCCAGTGTGGCTCCTGCTGTATGTGCAGTTGCACCGTCTTGTTAAAACCACATGTTCACCCAGCGCCGCTCATTCAATTCCGACAGTAAGAAGTTGCTTATCATGGCCCTGTAGCATTCGCCAGTAGCAGTAACAGCATTGCCGATGGCGTCCTCAAAAAAATACGGACCAATCACTCCTCCCTCGTAAACACCGCTCCACAAAGTAGCCTTGAGAGGATGTAACGGCTTTTCGTGCATCAGACGTGGATTTTCAGTGTCCCGGAAATGAAGATTTTGTTTATTGTCGTAATAGCTTAAATGAAAATTCGGCTCAAAATCGTCGAGTTTGAGGATGGCTCTACAGTAATTCACACGCGACTGACGGTCATTATTAACATTAACTGATGCACTGTTTGCACATGGTATGGGAACACGTGCAAGTCTTTCACTAAAACTCGCTGTGGGGTCCGAATGGTGACGCCCAATTGCTTGGCAAGTCGTCTGCTTGCTGTTTGTTTTGTTCTCAGCAACATCAGCAGCCACAGCGGCAGAAAGATCAGTCCGGTGGCAGCCACGCCCTGAAAGTTCTTTTGTGCATCCAGTCTGTTCAAGTCGAGCAGCTAAGCGGCGTAATGTTTGGCCAGTTGGTGCGACACGATTAGGAAATCTATGACAAAATTCACGCTGAGCTAACACCACCGACCGATTATTGGTTAAGTGAAATCGACACAAATATTGCAAGCTCTTGCGGTGTATAGCGCTCTATTGTTGGTCTGTTTGTTTGTATTCTGCAGCTATTTAGTTCACACACGTCAAATATGATTGACGTAAAACGACATTTGCAAAAGTTATTACATCTTAAGATCAATTGGAGCGTCACCCAACACATTCGGTTCGCAGTGTAGCATCTTGAAGTGCTTTTCTTAAATTGTGAATTCCACTGGTTAACGGTTCACGTCTGCGCCTTTTTGCTACGTGGACGGGCCTTGGGGCGGAAGTGTCTCAGTAGGGCAATTTCAGGTAAGTTTAACTTAATATTTTTTAAGAGAAATAATAGTCAACAACAATAGTTATTTGTAATGGCATTTAGAAGTTGTCATTCGTAAGCGAAAGTGGATGTTAAAGTAATTAGTTAAATAGCCAAAGTAGAAATAGTGAAGAGTATGATCATTCGTATTTTAACTCATTACTTTGCCAGCAAAATATTATTTAATATATTTGCAAATAATTTCTTTTGCCGAACAAAGACTCCTTTAACAAATCATGCAATTCTATTAAGTTCTTTCAAGTATTATATTACGTACAGAAATAATTTCGCTGACAGTTCAATTCAAACAGTTGCCATGTTTGACAGCCACATCATTTATCTGTTGTCGTTATGACAGCTGCTTTTGTTTACTTTGATTATCGTTTTAATCTGCCATTGATTGACTTGCCACTTGGAACACTTGAAATTGGAAAGTTGTGTTCATTGTTTTTTGCCCTGTTTCTGCTACCGGTCTTGTTAACAAGTGTTCATGTCAAAGTGGTTTTGTACAACATGTATGTTACAGTTGGGGGCATAAATAAAGCGCTGGGAAATGAAATTTCTTCTAATATCGAAGAGAATGATTTGAGATTTGAAGGGGAAAGTAAATGATGATGCTGCTGCAAGGAAGAGGAGTTCATGAAGCACTTGATATCAACCTGCGTAGCACTGGTACATACTCGTAGTAGGAGCAGACTGCTAGGCACAGACAGACACACTAAAAAAGGAGAATATCAGAATGCTGGAGCTGGTCAGCAAATAGAGAAGCACAAACATCAAACTGGTGGTAGTGCAGAAGAGCATACATGCCCTATCCAACTAACCATTAACATACCACACCATGTTTAATAATTTAAATTAAATTCCCTTTTGCCTTATTTCGAATCATGGCCTCTGGTAAATAATGAAAGTTTCCTTTCAACTTTGAGTTTTTCTATATATTTGAACAATACTGTTGCAGACGTGGCAAGCTGCTGACACTCTAACCAAATCTAATTCAATTTAAAATAGAAGAATATAAATCACCGTATGTGTTAGTTTCTACAAGCATTGCTGACATGTCAACATGTGCCTTGGCCCTTTAAGCCTCTCGAAAATAAAATCAAATTGTTAAGTTTAAATCAAAAATTATAAGAATATCAATTTAAGCAAATAACTCAACTCAAGCATGAGCATATTGAATGACTTAATTTTTATATATATTTATGCATATTTGTTTTATAATGAAACTAACTTTTTTTTACCTTTATTTCCTATTATTTATATACAGTGGAAGGGGAACAATTTTTACTTCAGTCAAGAGTGCGAATAACGCACACGGTAGGTTGTCATTACGGACAGCATGTTCATTTAATTTCATGTCGTTGGTCGTAGTTTAACGTAAATAAAATATCGGCTTCATCTGTATCCAACCCACCGGCACATCAGAACGATCACCTTCGTCGATATTGTGTAGCACCGGCGAAGTAAAATAATAATAAAAATAGCTACTAAACTGAAGCTTCAGCAATGCTACGAGTATAAAAACAAAAGAACGTGCGAAAGCAGAGCTGCAAAATAATTAATTAAGATTCACCTTCTGTCGTTTCTTCTTCTACTATCCCTTTCCTATAGTTCCCAGCACAATGCTTCGCATGTGTAGGAGTCATCTCCTGAGTGCTGGTCCTAGATAAAAAAAAAAATTACTAAAAATGGCTACTAAAAACAAAGGTTGAAAATTTAATACGTCTCCTTGATATCAGAGGAGACACTGCTATAAAAACAATGAACGAGCAAACAGCAGAGTTGTCAGATAGTGAAGCATCACCTCCTATCATTTCTCCTACTATCCCTTTCCTCTAGTTCCACCGCATGTATAGGCGTCATCTCCTGAGTGCTGGTCTCAAAGATAAAAAAAATATCTTTTCGAATCAACAATTTTGCCACAAAATGGCATCAATTTGATAGTACATATTTTATTATACTTAAATATAATTCTTCTAGTTTTTTGACTTCTTTTTTATTAATTACACTAATTATTTAAGTTGTAGGTCCTTTTTATATATGTAATATTTATTTTTATTCGATATTTCGCTACTCCTTTGTGTAGCTTCTTCAGGAAAATTGGTATTTTTTTTTTTTTTTTTTTTTTTAAATAAATAATTAGTGTAGTTATTACTTAAATATACATTTTTAAAATATTTTCAGTTTTTAAATGTTTTAAAACTTATTTTGGTGTTTGTGAGAGCAACTTAAAACAAAAATATACAGAGTGACTAAATGGGGAGCTTGGTTATACACTGCCCAATACTATGCTGAATATTTTAGCGAATTTAAAAATTTTATCGCAGATTGAAATGATGCAGATAATATCGGGTTATAGTTTTAGTGGTCGCAAAACCGTGCTCTGGCAGGCCTCAAAACATAGTCGTCAATAAATTTTAATGAAGGGTGGTTTAATTAAATCATCTTGCATGCAATGACAAAAGGTTTTGCATCACAACTCCCCAAATCGCTACGCTTATCAAGTCTGACCTGCAATTGCTTTTTTTTTTTTTTTGGAACGACCTTTTCGATAAGTACGTGTTGTGGCCGTGCTCCTAATATTGATAAACAGACCCAGATTAGCAAATCTTTGCATAGTTCATCCAGCTTTTGGTAACGATACCCATTATACGAGTACAGAGGAAGTCACTACTTAATAGTGTTTTCACACAGACTGTTTTCAAAGCCAAAGTTGGTTTTATGTTAAAACCAACTATTAAAACGCGATTTTACCATATAAAAATATTTGCTTAGAAACTTTTTTGAATTGGTTTTGAAATGATTTAATGAAATACAACCTTGATTTTTATGTACTAAAGGCAGTGCTACCAAGTTAAAAAATTGAAAACAGCTGGCAATTTAAAAGGCGCTCAATGAAATAAAAAAAGAATAAAGGAAAATTAGGAATTATTTGGAATAATTTAAAACAATGGACGCAACAGCAACAACAATAAAAAGTGCAAAAGACAAAGAAGATATTGAGTAGATATTGAGTGGAATGAAAATGCTTTCATCGTTTGTTTGAGGAGAAAATAAATGAAATTTTATTAGACAAACTGTGCCTTAAAACCTGATTTAATTTAACTTCTAGTGAGAACGTTAAAGCAGCCATATGAGACTTTTTTTTATCAAAAATAGATTTTTTTTATCAAAAATAGATTTTTTTGGCAAACATTTAAATTTGTGGCCCAATCAATAAAAAAAATTAGCCCATTAAGTGATCCTCGGTTACCATTAACGACGCAAATGGGGCTGTAGTGTATGTGGGCATAAAAAAATACTTGTTTCCGCCTTAAAATATCTGTAAGAAGTTACACCGGTATCTAGAAAATCTAATGCACCGTCAAACCGCAGTGGCAGACATCAGGTATGATTTATTTATTTTTTGTTTGCTTATTTTTTCTGTCATTCCCGCAATCATGAGTGGGCCATGCCTTACATGCAACACAATTAACACCAACGAAAAAAGAAACCTTTTTAAAAGCTCAAGTACGAAAACATTCTATTTTAAGGATAATAAAAAGAGTCGTTCTTTAAAAAATATTTATATTTTTGCTTAATTTTCAGAATGAATTTTGTGCTGCATTTTTATATTTTTATTTTTTTATTTTTTTGGTGAATAGATGATAGTTCTTGTTAAGGACTTTCTTTATGCACCGTTCTCCCCCCTTTCCCATTTAAATGTAGAAAATACCAAGTAAGTTTTTTACGGTCGCTTTATAAGTATGTACTTGTTTGGTATATTCAATTGGAAATTCTATTAAAATCGGTTGAAGATGCTATTTACAATTCGAAATGCATGTGTGTTTGAATAGTTAATAGTCATGAATGAAATACTGTTGATTATTATAGAGAAAACTTATTGCAATAAGAAATTCGCTTGGCAAGAGTGATGTCTTGTTATCTTGAATTGTAAAGGTGAAGGACCACAGCACGCATACGCATCCTGAGTATGTGTCATCCCAGCGTAGTATTAAGGATCAACTTACACAGCGCTTAAAATGCGAAAAAAAAACTGAACCGTATACGCTAAAGGTAAACAGATCAACTGACTTTAATAGCCGGGGTTTAATAATTTATATTTTATTTAAAAAAAATTACTAATTCGGTTACCAACACAGAAAAAAAAAAATATAAAATTTTAATTAAAAATTTTGTAATATCAATTAAAAAATTAATTAAATTTGTCGTTGTAAAATTATTAGAAATGCTAACTGAATTGAATTAATTTCCAATTAAATTTTTAATAATATAATTAAAAATTTAATTAAATATTTTGAAAATTTCTAAAAGAAAATTTTATAGAAAAAAAAATATTTGAATTCAATTCCAATGCTTATTGGGTATTTATTACATTCCATTTGTATAAAGAGTGCTGCTGAAATCTGAAACCAATTACGAAAACTGCGTATTCAATTCGTTTGCTTTTAAAGTTCAGCCAACAACGAAAATTGCTTATTGAAGTACTAAAATTGTATTGACAGATTTATCCTCTACGAATAAAAAATTTGTATTGGTTTTATTTTTTTTATAATTATAATTATAATTGATTATTATAGAATTTAATTGAAATGAATTTAACTTTTCGATTAAATAAATGATTGACATTTTTTGGAATTACTTTTTTCACTGTATTTCATATAAACAATCAAAAAAGAAATTTATTTTTAATTAATTTGATTAACACCATTAGAATTCATTAGAATAACAAATTTTTTCAATTAAAGGTTTGATTAATTTAATTAAATTTTTCATTAATTTTTGGGCTGCATACTTAAATAACTAAATCATTTTGTTTTTTTTTTGCTATCAAATGCACAAAATGGCGGCGTGTTTTTATTTAAATGCTTATCTGATTCATTATACAAATAGAATTTTATGCCCAATAAATATTCGAATAGAATTAAAATTTTATTTTCTATTAAAAATTTGTTTGAAATTTTCATTCATTTTTCAAAATATTTAATTAATAACAATAAACATTTATTAAAAATTAATTTAATTGTGTTAATAATAATTTAACTGATACATACTAATAATTTCTAATTAATTTTCCATTGATATTATAATTTAATTTTTTAAATAAAATTTTGTTTTATATCAACTGAGTTTATTTTGGGAATATATATTTATATATTGATTTTAATTGTGCTTTTTTCCCTTAAAAACTAAAAATAGAAATATGTGTGTGTTATAATAGTAAACTCATGGATTGTTATGTTTTTGTTTATAGATTTTTTGGTTTGTATGTTTAATATTCAAACAATTCTCGTTTGATTAATTGAATTTTAAACATATAGATCTTGGGTTTGTATTCAGAAATTAGGAAAATCCACTGATGAGCTAAGTAAGCGTTAGCGAAATATATACTATATGGATATGCTTTCCTCCTCAATTATTGAGTTGCTTTTGTAATAAAATGCTTTATGATATGTTTCATACTGTATGAGAATATCATAAGGTATGTAATAATAAATTTCACATATAGTTTTTAAGGGAAAAAAGCACAATTAAAATTATATATAGAAAATTTTGTTTTATTTTTCTTTTTTGTAGTGTAGAGCAGACACACACTGAAACTATTTTCCAAAAAACTTCAATAATTTATTTAATCGAAAATTTAAATTGATTTCAATAACTTTCCTGCTCAAAAATCAAACCAATACAAATTGTTTATTCGTAGGGATTTAATTTTTCAATACAACTTTAGTAATTGAATCAGCAATTTTCGTTGTTGGTTGTACTTTAAAGGCAAAATAATTGAATATGCAATTGGTTTCACATTTTAGCAACACTCCTTATAGAAATGGAATTTAATAGCCAAACCAATTCGAATTTAATTAAAATTTTTTTCTGGCTACGAAAATTTTTTTTTTAAATTTTCAAAATATTTAATTAAATTTTTAATAATAATTGCATATTAATTCAATTAAGTTATAAATAATAATTAGGGAACGGGAACTGAACGTAGTACGTGAGTATGCAACACTGTTGTGGATTGGCAGTGTTGCTACAAGATGCAACACTGTGACAGACTGAGAGCGGACGGGAACGCAGTAGAACGGAGAGAAGAGAAAAAGTGATCAGTCCGAATCACAAAGTATACAGAAGCGTCAGTTCAAAGCATCGAACGAGCAGAGAAAGAGACATCATGAAGAGATTTGCTGTCTCTTTTACCCCCTAACTCTGTTCGGTGATTCCTTTTTCTTCTAAATTCCTCAATATTGTTGTTTTGTTTTGATTTTTATTTTCTAGATGTGAAAATTAGCCGTATTTTTCATCTACTTTATGCTCACAATTTCGCAATTTTTAGCACGACAATGTTACAAACATAGGTTATAGGAATCTGTGGTTACAAAACACAACAATGTGGTGTTTTGTGTTATGAATATTATGTACTATGAAAATTAATTTCATTTATTAAAACAAATAGATACCAAAAAATCACAAGATCACTAAAATGTTATTTTATTGGCTTATGCACAACAAATTTCTTTTTGGTAATTTTTTAAACCACAAGAAATTATAAATTTGTTCTTATGCACAAAATGTGGCTTATGTTTACATTTTTCTTTTGTTTACTTTTCATCTTTCGTAAAATTGTATATTTGTCTCTTTCTCCCCCTATTTGAAGAAAAGCTGATTTAAAATTTTTCAGACCCCTAGCACTTCTAGGTATTCTATGGTCCGAATACAGACTACTGAAGGAAGGTTGAACTAAATTACATTGCGCATTAATAAAAGAGTGGTTGTGTATCGGATTGCGTGAAGAAAACTTAAATTAGTTAAACCTAAATTTATCGAACTGGAAATAATTAAACTTAAACTTAAATTAGTTAAACCTAAACTTATCAAACTAACTTAAACGTAGTTTCTACCTTATACTTACGATCTACATAAATGAATTGTAAATTAAAATCTAGACGTAAAATCCAAAATAAAAAAAAACCATTAAAACTTAACAGAAATCATCAAATTTCTTTAAAAACCTACAATAATTTAATTGTCCTTTTTATTTGACCTTCTATTCTTATCGTATGCAATAAATTATTCAGCAATGCAGGTCTTATTTTTATAAAAATTTTTAATTTATTTAGTAATATATATATTTTTTTTTCGATATTTCGCTTGGTTAGCATCGTCAAGAAAAATAAATTTTTTTTTTTTTTTAATAAAATTATTTAACAAACATAAAATTAAAATATTTTATTATATTTGAATAGAAAAGGAAAAAAAATATTATTCTTTGTCAATCATTTATATAAAAGTATTTTGAAAAAATAAAAAAGAAAATAATTTAATTTTGCAGTTTTCGTAATGGATTACAGATTTCATTTTTTTCTGTGCATGTGTTAAAGCGATAGACTGCAACGGCGTAAATTTTAAACAAATTTACAAATTTACAAATTTTTTATATTCATTTTCTTTTCTTGATTTCTAAAGCAGAATTGGAACAACTCTAGAGTGTGAAGTGCGCTGTGACTGAATTAGCATAGAGAGTCAACGCGACAACACTTCGGCTAACAACACATCGAGCATTTGGTGCAATACCGTAGTAATTCAAAAAATCGTGAACTGAGAAAAATGCATTTGAAGTTTTGAGCCATCTTTTTGATAGTATTTTCGTTTACTAAAGTTATTTTTTTTACAAAATTTTAAATAAAGAGGCTTGTTTTGTAATGTTTTGTGTTTGTAAATTTCTTGGCATAAAGGAAATATTTCATTATTGCAAATAAATATTGTTGGAAATAGCTGGAGGCAATGACGAGATTTGTAGCTGTAGAATCTGAACAGTTAGAGATAGAACCATAATCTTTTTACCTTTAGATATATATTTCCCCAAAGGACATTTCTGCATACCCAGCTCAAAAAATTCAAATTTTGAATTACTACGGTATTGCACCAAAGGCTCGACATGTAATGCAAATGTAGTGCAATTGTTTCAGATACAGAAAGCACCAGCATAAAATTTTAAAATTTTAACTAACGCGTAAACAGCGTTTCGAAATAAGACCTTGGATACTTATATATGTATGTATGTATTTAACAGTTAAAATACAATGACGACTATAGGCATGTAACAATGTAATTCATTATACAAAATAAAGTGGAAGTTGCAAGCCATAAAAGTTTGCTCAAGTAGAAGAGAAAACAAAAACTAAACATGTGTGTACAGCCAATAATGAAAACAAAAATTAAGAAATACCAATGAAGAACAATTGTAAATTATTGATGGAAAAGTTAGAGCTTCATTGGGAGAGAAAAATAACGGGAAATAAATTTCTCGTATTTTATTAATAAAATATAATAATAAATATATATGTAAAAGCTAATGATTTACACCTACTGACAACCATACACAGTGGAGAAAACACAAAGAACGCCTGCAGATGAAGATGTAGCAACCTTCGAAAACAGCATGTTGTTTCGTTCTCCTTAGTGTTTGTCAGTGTGATTTACAATTTTTGTCTTTGATTTAGTTTGTTCTTTGTAATGTTGACTGCCTGTATGTTATCGACCACTAGCCCCTTTTAAGGCATCCGTACGTCATCTTTTTTAGAGACCAATCATCTACATATTTCAACTTGCCGTCACGTATAAAATGTGTGTCCTCTTTTTGTTTAATCTTTTTTATTATCTGTCATCTTTAATTTTAAAATAATGATCAATATTTGTTTTTATTGAGTTATTTTATAGGAAGTTCACGAATCTGAAAAGTACAATAATACACCTTAAGCTAATTAATTATATGCATTAGATAATGCAGTAAGAAACGCCACTACTTTGTGTGGCTTCTTCAGGAAATTTCTGAAATTTCCTAAAGTGGCCAAATATTGAACAAATAAAAAATTTAAGAACTTTACCCACCTTAAGCTTGAAGAATATTATAATGAAAATTTAAAAATTTTAGCTAACGCATAAAACGATAATTATAATAAGATGTGATTGCGATCAAATGGCATTCGGTTTCAATATTCTTTACATTTTCAATGTGACTGCATTTCAGAACAGCAAACTTTTCCAATTACGCTGCAGGGTATACAGAATGCGATGCAGCCTTATAAAGGCGACTTCCAGTTTGTTTTTCTTTTTCCAATTTTTGTGGTAAACATTTTGCACTTGTATTACAAAGAAAGCATATTATTTTTATAGCTCAAGTTGTTTTCATTTTAGATTTTTTCTATACATATTGCAAAGTATGTACTTTCGACTGAGTTTTCTATTCATACGAGTCGCTGCTGAAAGTCACTTTAAAAATCGGAACAGAGTCCTGCATATTTTTATGTGTTCTTTTTGTGTGTGTGTGTGTGCAGCAGCTTTTCATTCCGAGACAAAAAAAAAATGGTGTTTGTTGTTATTGGTATCATTATTATTTTTTTGCTTGTTTTTTCTTAATTTTTATGTAGAAATGACATTTATTTGTTCGTAATTTTGTTTATTCAAATACTCGTACAAGAATTTCCAGAGCAAAACAAGAAAATAATTTCAAGTTGCATTACTAAATACTGAATGAATATCATGCTGGAGTATAAGTGTCTTTTATGTTAAAGCACTGCTGCTATAAAATTTTAAAAGTATCTTTATTATTATTTTTCGAAAAGCACGGAAAGAAGAGAAATTTCTAATAAATACAACCAAATGAGTGCAATAGTAGTAATACAGAGATTAAATGCTTCAAATTGTATCCCCAAAGCAAATTGTGTAGTGGAATATACTCGTATACAACAACTTAAAGGATTCAAAACAAATTACTGTTAATAAAATGGAATGAATTGATTTAAAACGAATAAAAAAAAAACAACACGCTTAAAATCACGGGGAAAAAATTACATTTTATAGCCCCAGCAAATTAAATTGCATTTTTCGATCATCGTCAGCGAATCTTAAAGAGAAATTCAACTATTTTTTTTTAATTTCTACATAAAAACAAACTGGCAGTCAATTTTTTTTTTATCATATTTTTCTTCTGATGGGAAGGCGTAGGAAATAAGTTCAGTCACTTTATCTTAATACTACAGTTACAGGACAAGTTTGAAGTAAATTTGCCCAAGTTAAACAGTAGAAAACTTCTACTGTTCTTTCAACAGCAGAGTGTCAGACGCATAAACGTAGAGGTATACAATGGCATGTAGAGGAAAGGACATTTGACTTAAATTTGTTTTTACACCAACTTTATGCACACAAAGTAGTATTTTAGTATTCAGCATGTCATAAACTACTTTTAAAGCGGAAATTTAAATACACTGAGCAAATATATCGGTTACAATTTTGTGCTTTTCAGATTGCAAATTTACTATAAAAATTGTAGTTTTGTTGGCTTTAATTTAATAATTAAATTAAATTAAATTAAATTAAAAATAAAATAATAATTTAAATTTAGGGCCCGATTAATGTTTACAACAGTTTTTTTATATTAACTGAATTTATTTTGGGAATATTCATTTATACATATGATTCTAATTGTGCTTTTTCTAATTTTTTTTTTTTTTTTTTGATATTCTTTTGTTTTGTTTCATTTTTTAATTTTTTCATTTGATTCAAAATACATTAGTTATGCTGGCCGATGGCAAGCCTAGTGTAGATGAGAATAAAAAACTAAAAATAGAAATGTGTGTGTGTTATAATAGTAAACTCATGGATTGTTATGTTTTTGTTTATAGATTTTTTGGTTTGTATGTTTAATATTCAAACAATTCTCGTTTGATTAATTGAATTTTAAACATATAGATCTTGGGTTTGTATTCAGAAGTTGGGAAAATCCACTGATGAGCTAAGTAAGCGTTAGCGAAATAGTACTATATGGATATGCTTTCTTTCTCAATTATTGAGTTACTTTTGTAATAAAATGCTTTATGATATTTTTCATACTGTATGAGAATATCATAAAGTATGTAATAATAAATTTCACATATAGTTTATAAGTGAAAAAGCACAATTAGAATCATATGTTTACAACAGTTGTTATTTTAATGTTGTATTTTTGCAAATGCGATTATGGTTTACAGCTGTTGTCGGTAATGTTGTACATTAAGTTGTTTGCGTTTGACAACAGCGATTATGGTTTACAACATGTGTATTTATGTGTTGTCAGTACTGTCTGTCAAAAACGTTAGTTGAAAAACGAAAATGGAGAAAAATTTTGTAAGTACACATAAATAATTTAAAAAAAAAAAACATATCTAATAACAAAATAATTAATTATAAATATTTCTTAGTAAATTTTAATTATATTATTAATTGACCTTTTTTATTATATTTTTTGATATATATTTATTAAGCCTGAGGTCTTTTTTTATCTTATTTTGTTTTTTTTTTTTTTTTTTTTTTATTATTCGATATTTCGTTAACAGCTTGTTAACATCATCAGGAATAATAGGAAATTATAATTCTTTTATAAAAAAAAAAAAAAAAATTTCTTAGCAAAATTACAAATAAAAAACCAAAGGGAAAAACTAGTTGACCTCATGAAAAGTAATCCAGATATTGGCCGAGCCCAGCTGATATTTGGATATAACAAAATGCAACTGAAGGAGAAAAGTGGTAAATTTGCCGAGCAATTGAATGGCTTAGGATGACGGTTTCTATGTGCTCCGGCCTTTACACGCAAGTATGTAAAGACTCAACCAACTTACCCGCCATTCCAACTAATTTTTCACTTTTTCGCTGATAACACGTTTGTGATACTTGCAAGTAATCACTTGCATGTATAAATGCAGGGTAACAGTGTACAGTGTAAATGTTTATTTATTAAATTTATTTATTTTAACTGTATAAAACCTTTACGGAAAATCGCTATATAATTTCATTTCAGAATTATTGCTTCAGTGTATAAATTATACGCTTACATAGTTGCTTTTACGGCTCCTTACAAAACGATCCTACAGCAGCAGCAAGTATAAATGAACTTGAGCATTTTCTTGAAATACTTGGCCAATAACAAAGGACATTCATAATAACACAACATGAAAGAAAATAAATATTTTCACAAGACGGTGGAAATTGATGTTAAAGTTTTGCCACAAGTTTTGAATGGGTTCAGTGAGTGTTATGCAGAACTAGAAAAAAAATATGTTTATTTTATTTATCTTGTCTTGGGGTACGCTCGCCACAGCTGGAGAACGGAAATAAGAATTTGTCATAACGGAATTGGAATTGCTGCACAGTTATTTAAGTATTCGAACACATACAGGGAAAGCTTAGTCGTTGTAGAGCGGTCCATCTGTACACAAACAGCACACACGAACAGTCCTTCGTTAATATTTTGTAGCACCGGCGAAGTGAAATAATTAATAAAAAAAAAAAATGGCTACTAGAAACCCAGCTTCAAAATTTAATACGCTGCCTTGACATCAGGGGCGCTGCAACACTGCTATAAAAAAATGTGCGAAAGGAGGTTGAAACATATTTACAATGGTGTTCTCCAATCAGAGTACAATTGTAATTAATTATTAACAATATCTACAAATTTGTTTATTTTTGTTTTCTCTTGTTTTTCTTCTTCATGTTCAATCAGTGAACAGAAGGTCAAGTACATGATGTAGCCTTTCTTTCCAGCCTACGTACTTTAATTATTGTGAGATGTGAAATGAAATTCCTAAGAGGAAATAAAATATTTCTAAATTGTTGTACGTAGTTCAGTTTTCATATAAAGGGTGGTCCATCGATAATGCACAATGTTAATTGTGAGTCACAGCTTAACGTCAAGGTTTTTGCCCAACTTAATTTCACATTTCTTTGTTTCAGTGTTTGACAAGGTATACAATTGGGCAGCGCCTTAAGATTGTTGAAGACGTTAACGAAAATGGGCGTTCAAATCGAAATGCATTTCGTGCACTTCGTTATTTTTTTGTTGGGTCAGCATAATCGCTCAAATGTGTCCGCAATCGAGAGAATTGTGCGCAAATTTCAGCAAACCGAGTCTGTAGAAAATGCATTCTCAGCCAGCGGTTTATGGGCTGGCGGCGTCCTCGGGCCGTACTTCTTCGAAAATCGGGTCGGCCAATCAGTTGCCGTGAATTGTGTTAGCTATCGCGATATGATAACGAACTTCTTGAGGCTGTGGACCTGCATGATATATGGTTCCAACAGGATGTTGCCACTTGCCACACAGCCAACGAAACCATGGCTCTTTTGTGCGAGAAATTCAATGGCCGTGTTATCAGACTTCGTGGAGATGTTAGTTGGCCGTCACGATCATGTGATTTGACACCGTTTGTCTTCTTTCTTTGGGGATACTTAAAAGAGAAAGTATTTGTCAATAAGCCAAGAACAATTCAAGAGCCAAAGGATGAGATAATTTGGCACATTAAAGACATTGAATCTCAATTATGTCTCAGAGTCATGGAAAACAACGATCACTGGATAGAGGTATGGCGTCGAAGCCGTGGCGAGCATTTGGCCGATATATTGTTTCACTCATAATTGTCATAGATCCTTTTATCATAAAAGAAATATTAAGATAATTCTCTGAAAACTGTTTGTCTTATTTACAATTAAATCCATGCATTTTGGTTGGACCACCCTTTATTTTCTCTTAAGTTACCTCAGCTGTACAATTTATCCAAATAAATGAAAACAATTGAAGTAGAATGTCATGTGAGTTTTATGTGTCTTTTTGTTAATTTCCTTAGACACTAGAGCCTCGAATTCCATCGTTTCGGTTTGCATCGCTTCCTTAAATTTTGTTCAATCCGCTTAGCAAAATTTGTTGTCTCTGGGAGCAGTGCTCAGGAAGCATACACCGGAACTAAGGAAAGTGATAATGATAGAGATGACAGGTGGAGGGAGAGCTTCGTTATTTTTACAACTCTGCTTTTGTACGTTTTTTGTTTGTTTTCTTTATTTTTAGTAGTGTTGCCGGGTCTCTGCTGCCCAACCATTTGACAGGGTGGCTGATGAAAGCCGATACCAAAAGAAAACTTTATAACTTTTTTTCTATCTAAGTAATCGGCTCTGTAGATCGATCCTTTTGATTTAATAAAAATGGAAAACTGGGACACTGAAAAAAAAGAAGGCCACTATCACGCATTGTAGTCTGTGCAGTTTTGGTGCAACTATCTAACAGGCTCATTTCAAGAAACTCAACCTTCCGTTGGCCTCCCAGGTCACCGGAGTTAACTACACCGGACTTTTTCTTGTGCGATTATTGTAAACGGAAAGTATACAAATCGCAGCAGGTAAATGTGAATAAAATCAAACATTTAATTCGAGCGACAATAGCTGCAATTGCAGCGTCAACTAATGCGCGTAGCGATGAACAAGTTTTTGCTAAGACGCCGCACCTGCATCAACGACTTTAAGACTAATTAAAATATTATCAATAAATGAAAAGAGATTGAGTAAATTCCATGCAGTACAAAGAAACTTATTTCACTTCCTTAATATCGATGGTGCCTCCGTAGCCTAGTGCAATGGAGAGGAGCGGGTTCAATTACCCCCTAGACGCAGCGTGTTTCTACTTGTGGAATCACAATGGGCCTAAGCTCTGTCCTAAGTGGGACGTTCTCCTCCTTCGCAGAGGGTCCGCCACCTAACCATACCTAATCTCATCGGTTATATTGCTCGTTCAGAGCACTGCTGCAGTGCCAAGTGCAATGGCAATTGATCGAACAAACAGCTCATTTGCTATTTATGAATTCATTTGATTATTCAAATCGAAAACACTATCAGCGCATTTTAATAAAAACAAAAAATGATTCGATTCGATTCGATTCGTTTTGTTTTGTTTCGCATTTCCCCAGTCACCAGTCCCCATTAACGATGCAAATCGGGTGTCTAGTGTATTCAGTGTCACTCGTAGTGCCCTTTTGGATGATGATTTTATTTTTGTAACGGAAACGGAAGTTCAACTTGTAAAAATGTATTTCTGTTTATTTCCTTTCTTTTTTCCTCTTTTAAATTTCTAATGCATTTGGTTTTTGTGTTCTCACCATATTTACATACAAGAATTTAATAATTTTCATTTAAATGAAGTGTTTATGTCATTCGCACTACTGCCGTGCATGAACTAAAAAAAAAAAAGGAAAGCAAAACCAACATTCCAAAACCATACAGAACATTTTAGAAGAACTTAAAATGTTGTTGCATTTTATAAAGTGATGTGTAGATGTTGAGAGCACAAGTAAAATATATTTTATTTAGTCAATTTAAAGCAATCAAAAAAAAAAGAAAGAAAAACAGTATTTCTAAAGTCTGAAAATATTGTCTATTTTAAATTTAAATTTAAGTTTTGAACAATAAAAATTAAAAAAACACAGAATTAAAGTTATAACCACAAATAAAATACAGGCAAATCTCGGTATAACGAATTTCGTTTTAAAGAAAATCAAATATAACGAACGTCCAAATTGTACAGTAACAACTTCATATGGCGAACGCTATCATAATTTTATACTGTTTATAACGAATAGTAAAAAGAAATATCGCACTATAAAAAACAAAAAGATATCAAAAAATGGGTCCAATTTGGTTCAAAAAATCGTCCATATTTAAAGAATGGTCAGTTAGCATTTCACAGCTGAAAACAAACAACGTTTTGAAATCTAATTGACATTTGGCTTGTCATTGTACAAATTTTTTCTTTTCACTGAACAGACTTCCCAGTAAAAATACTTATGAGAAGGAATGCATACCAAGATTTACTTAATATTTTTAACAATTTCGTACTTATTGCTAAATTAATTAATTTGCATTTTACACAGAATATTGACCTCAATAATGGCACCAAAAATTTTAAAAATTGCGTTACCACATGATTTCAAAAAACCCCCATGGACTGGAATTTCTGTTTTTTTTTTTAAGTCTAAAACTTTAATTATATTATTAATTGACCTTTTTTATTATATTTTTTGATTGATTTTGTTAACGAAATATCGAATAATAATAAAAACAAAATAAGATAAAGAAAGACCTCAGGGTTAATAAATATATATCAAAAAAAAAAAAAAATTTAATTCTAAAACAAAATTATTTACAAAATGCATTTTTTGGTAAACTAGGCATTATCCAAAACCCACCAGAAAAGGGTTTTAATATGCGAATATTGTTCATTGAAGACATCCACCAAAAAGTTGAGAAAATTTGCTTAACTACGCTATTTGCAAAAACTACGACTGTTTTTTTTTTTCTAAAAAAAATTACCAAATTTGTAGAAAATTTTTAAAAATTTGCAAAAACGAACAAATAGCGGATTAAATTTTTAATTGAAACATTTTCATTTTGTTAATTATTTAAAATTTTGTAGTTACACTGTGAATTTAAGGGTTAAGGAAAAAAATGTATATATTCAATTCATAAACCTCTAAGTAATAAAACTCACCATAATCATATCGCATGTAACTCCGCTAAAGTAAAAAAATTACGAATGTACATTGCACTCGAATCGTGCGGAATATCAATTACACTTTATAAATGTAAATAAGAATTTCACACCACTAAAAACTAAAAGACATTTGCTCATTTTATTTGCATCTTCTTGACAAAATTCGAACACTTTTTTTAGATTTTTCTTATTTTTAAACAGAAACATTTTTCAATCTTAGTAAACTACACACTTTTATTTGCAGGATTATTTAGTTTTATAAAAAATCTAGACACTTTTTAACACTTTTATTAATAAAAATTTTAAGATCACACTACTGACAACTTAACGCGTACTCGTCTAAAGAGGAACTAAATTGGTGAGAAAAATAAAGCCAAAGGTGATTGTTGCGCTTTTTACTATATATTCATAACGAACAAAATAAAGTAGTTGTAGCCGTAGCTGAAGCTGAAGCTGCCGACGTAATAGCGCAGAAAGAAAAAAAGCGAACTACTGAAGATTTCTGCATGATTACCACTAAATAAAATTTAAAAAAAAAATTAATAAATTATACACGAATAATATGTAAATTTTTAAACATAATACATATTAAATAGTATAGCAAATGTATTTTCCACATCTTATTTATGTACAGAAATATTAAATTTTGCGTTTCTCATATTTAATATAATACTTTATGTAAAAGCAAGAAGTTTGAAGAATATGCTATTAGTCTGACTTAAAAAAAAACACATACTAGTGCCTTCTGCAGGGAGATAACGGAAGGTGAGGTATAAAAAATATTTTTTATTTCTTATATTTCAATAAAAAGTATATGTTATACTAGCTAATGAATAATATTAAAGAATTTAAGTTTAAGTTTAACCCAAAGGATATACCAGGGTTAATTAAAAAAATGCTGTGCATTTTATTCCAATGAAACAACATAAATGTTTTCGTAAAATAATGTAGAATTTAGATAATCGGGTTTCTAGCGTTAACATGTTATCTAAATCGTTTATAAAGTGGTATGTTTGTCAGCCGCACAGTATGGTCCTTAATTAATGACATATGTACCTACGCATAAATTATGAATAAACCTCAAAGTTGTATCCACTTAATTACTTACTGGTTTTCAGTGCAAAGCATTCGTTCTCCGTTCGTTCGTATCTGCAATACATTTCCTGCCAGAGTTTTTCTTTACAACAAACATGTTGCAAAGTTTGATTTTGATATCCACAGAGAAAACTACATTCATCTTTCTTCACATAAACTATATTATTAGTTTCCACGTAGTGATTATTCACTTAATGCCGGTTCAAGTGTTTAGAAAAAACCAAATATCACGAAAAAATATACATTTCACTCATTGAGGGTGGCGATGGCACGATGGATGGTAGTCTGCACGTTGACTACTAAACAAAAACAGGACATGGGTTCAACCCCAGTTTGAGACTAAAAATTTTTAAAATAAAAATAAACATCTCGCATTTTTCTGATGTGCATTAGTGTGTCTTTGTGTGCCAGTTGTTGTCGGAAGGTTTCAGTGGCGAAGGCATAGTCACTGGTCACTGAACAATACCGGCTTCAGCTGATAGCAATCCACAATCGCATCAGAACGCCCTCCTTCGTCGGTATTGTGTAGCACCGGCGAAGTAAAACAATAATAAAAATGGCTACTGAACCGAAGCTTCAGCACTGCTACGAGTATAAACAAAGAACGTGCGAAAGCAGAGCTGCAAACATAATTAATTAAGCTTCACCTCCTGTCGTTTCTCCTACTACTATCCCTTTCCTAAAGTTCCAGCACAATGCTTCGCATGTGTAGGAGTCATCTCCTGAGTGCTGGTCCCAGATAAAAAAAAAAAAAAAAAAAAAAACAGACTTTTGTTTATAAATAACATTTATATATAATAAATATATATTATTTTCTATTATTTTATAAGTTATATTCCATACTATTTATATATTAATGAAAAATAGTCAAATAAGATATATGTATACAACAAACATGTAACGGAAAATAATTCTAGCATTTGGTTTAAAATCGCTACAACAAACACCAATTACAAATCTGGGAAGACTGAAAACTTATTATGGTGACATCACTACATCGTTTAGTAATATTGCTGTACAAAGAAATTTGACAGCACAAAGAGATTAAGCAGAATTTGGTTTAGAAAAATTACAATTTAGAACAATCACTATTCCATATAAAACAATGCTTAGGTGAAACAGTTGATAGTTCTATTAGAATAATTGTGAATATAGTGTGTTTGGTTTCGTCTATTCAGTCATCTTTTTCAATTTGTTGGCTTAAGAGGCTTGCGAAAACAAGAATATTTGGATATTCGTTGCTGCGTGTAAATATAAGGTAAGTAAGTTTGAAAAACAATTGTAATATATTCATTTAAATTTTAAATATACTTTGTGATTTGAATAAAAGTGTGTAAACAAAACGAATTCATTTTACGAGCTGGTCATAGTGTCTCAATAAGTACAAAGAAGGAAAATCACACACTATAGTAGGTTTTTGACAGACTTTTTACACCCAAAAATACACCGAAAGTTATACGGATTTGTACAATATGTGACATCAAAATATCAGTTTTTCTGTTTGTACTATCTTGTATAATATTTTCCGTTTGGTGAGCAACATAAACAAAACAAAAAAATTTGCGAAATGAAGAAAGTGTGATACAAAAAATTAGAAAGAAGTTCACAGAGTGTCCTAAAACAATTTATTTTTTAAGACAAAAAAAATTTTATAAAAGTGTTGTGCTCTGATTGGCGTTTAATTTACACATGTAAAGTTAAATGGATACATTTTCACATATGCATAGATAAATTTCTCTAAAAAAAAAAAAAAAAAAAGACTTGTTTTTATGCCGGTAATTTAAATTAACATGTTCAGATGTGTCACAGAAAACTTATGAAAGTGAAAATTTGCGTAGTTTTCAATTCGGACAATTTTACAGGCCTGTTCTGCAAACCACGTGATTTGAAATCTCGAACCGGTTTGGAACCACTCCGACGATTTGAAGCTGTTCTGTAAATCACGCAATCTTACATTTTTCGGCGTGGTTTTAATTTTTCGAAAACGCGAGAAAACAGCTGATATTTTATATTTGCTTATATTTTTGCACTGTGAATTAAAATATTAGAGGAAATAAAGAATATAAAAATGGAAAGAGCTACTTTATTATCAATAATTGCTTTAAGAAAGCATCATTTAAAAAAAGAGCGTGTTAAAAAACGACATTTGCAGGACAAACCACAAGTTTGTATAATTGCGAAGTTGCCTGTGTTTTCATTAGCGAAATTTACTTAAATTTTGCATTTACTTATTTATAAATTTGCACAAAAATAATTAATTATTGACCATTACATTTACAGTACATTTCTGTACAACAATATATAAAATTTGTCTTAATTAAAGAACATGATAGTAAAATATCTATATATTTACATGACTTATAAAGAATGTGTTACTTTGGCAACCTCAAAAGCATGTTCAAAAATTAACCAGCTGACTGCTAAAAAGTAAATGTAAACCACGACATTGATAAACAAAGAAAAACAATTATTTTCAAAACAAAGCAGTGTTCTTACAAATTTGCTCATATTTGAGTTTTTATAGGTTATACGTTCTTTTTGGGTTATGTTATATTTAACAAAACACATGTATAGAAAAAATTTGACGTTTGGACGAAAAGCGAATTGACAAATTCGCCTTTCGACAACCTTGATCCAAGGCAAATTCATTACCAGGTAAACTCACTAACAAATTCGCCCGTCGGCTGATACAAGAATTTGTATCGTATTTTTATTTACTTTTGTGAAAAAGTTAAGAAAAGTGGTTGTGAATTTTAGGAAACATTGCTTTGTGAAAAAGGTAAGACAAGTGGTTGTTAAATAATAAAAATAATTATAATAATAAAAATGTGTACATACCTGCGCAGTGTGCCGAAAAAAATTTTTTAAGGGAACTGGAAGTTGCTTTTAGACCAGAATAAAGTGGTCAGAAATTTGTGGCTATTATATTTTAATGGATTTGCTCTAGTCACTTTTTTGTAATAGTTTTTCGAGCATTAAAGCGTGGAGATAATTAAAATATTAATTAAAAAGTTTTTTCCTATAATTAATTGAAAATCAATTTCTTCTACACTAATTTTTTAACACGTTCTTTTTAGGTTTTGTTATATTTCACAAAACACATGTAAGCAAAAAATTTTACGTTTGGACAAAAGGCGAATTGACTAATTCGCCTTGCGACAACTTTGTGTTAATAAACCTTTCCTTTGGCCATCTGTTTCTAAAATCGCTCAAATGGCAATATTACCATCACTGCTTTTATTAATCTCTTTTTTTTTTCTTTTATTTCGTTCGTTCTTCTTGACAAAGAAAAGTGAGAAAATTTTCACATATTTTAGTGAATATGCCTTCTTTTGCTATTTATTATTTTTTTAAAGTAGTTTGAAAGAACTTGCTGTAGAAACATTTGTTTAAAATACTTGTAAATTACAAAAGATATCACAGAAATAAATGTAAATTAATTGAATATCACAAAAATAAAAAAGAAGAAATATTGCAACATTATGATTAAAAATGAGGCAGAGAAGAAAATAAAAAAAGAAGTGGAAAGAAATTTATCATGATGACAGTGAAAATTATAATAAATCTACTATATTATTTATTTGCAATAAAGATTTGTAGCAGCAATAATAAAAACAAAAACAATAAAAGAAAACTATTTAATTATAACTATTGTATTCTTTCACACACAGGAGCACACACTCAAAAAAAGTAACTAACTGACTGAACAGAAGGAGATTTAGCAGCAGTATACCGTACGAAAAGAATAAGCAAAAAGAGTTGAAAATCTTGTCTACTAATAAGGCCAGCAAAAGATTTTGCTTTATAATCGCAACGATAGACCAGAGCCAGAGCGTCCCAAGAAGCTACTAGAAATATATATATATATAAAATTAATATACATATGTGTGTAGATATATAAACTTTTGCGGCACATTGGTTTTGTTGTATTGACCTGAGTGAGTTACTCCTGCACCGTGTTTATTTGGCGTACAGAGAGAACTAGCTGCCGACTTTGTTTTTTCTGCAGTTCTACTACACTTGTTTAAGAGTGTCTTTGTTTTTATTCGTTGTTTGATAAAATTGTGATTTTTGCCAGCGATCAACACGATCGACAGATAAATCACAATTTTGTTTCAAAGTTTGATAAAGTGGAGGAAAATTGTCGCCGTCTGCAAAACATGAACATCCGGAGCACTGCTCCCAAAAAGGAGGGGAAGATGCGTATTCGTGCCTTTCCGGTAAGTTGTATAAAACGTTTTTTTTTTTTTTTTTCATTTAAATACAATATACATATATTCTATATTATAGAAAAATTCTCTCGATTATCCAGAAAAAAGAAATATTTTTTAACGCTTATTACTCGCTATAATATGTACATTATAATCTATCCCCTTATATTTGAAAATGTACATAAAGTCCTTGAATTTTGTTATTATAAAATAAGTATGTAAGCAACAATATTTCTTTCTTAATTAAAACACAAGAAAAAAAACTATTAATAATTTTTACTCAATTAACCGAATGAATATAGATTGTGCAGAATGCTTCTGTTCACACCTATTACGGATAATTGAGGTCTCAGTGTAACTTAAGGAAAACACATTGGTCAAAGTTTGCAAACAAGCTTTATAAGTTTTTAAGTAATATCCGCTATGATATTCTATTTGTTGAAGCAAGTGTTAATGCAAGTCCCGTTTCTATATTCAAAAGCAACTGTCCCTAATTAAAACGGAAATTTCTGGCATACAACCGCAATTTATATAATTAATATGTACATATACAAAATTTACATATGTATATCCATATATGTATGAGGGTGGCGATGGTCGAAGTAGTCTGCACGTTGACTACAAAACGAAAAATTTGTCCTGGGTTCAACCCCAGTTTCAGACTCATAAAAACATATCGCACTTTTCCTGGTGTGCATTTGTGTGTCTTTGTGTCAGTTGTTGTCGCAATGTTTCAGTGGCGAAGGCATAGTCACTGGTCACTGAACAATAACGGCTTCAGCTGTAACCAATCCACAGGCACATCAGAATGCCCTCCTTCGTCGGTATTGTGTAGTACCGTCGAAGTGAAATAACTTCTAAAAACGAAGCTTCAGATTTTAATACATCTTGACATCAGAAACGCTGCAACACTGCTATAAAAACAAATAACGTGCAAAAAGCAGTGTTGTAAGATAGTTAAGCTTCACTTCCTATCATTTCTCCTACTATCGCTTTTCTCTAGTTCCAGCTGAATGCACCGCATATGTAGGGGTCATCTCCTAAAGTGCTGGTCCAAGATAAAAAAAAATATTTCGAATTAATTATAAATCCTGAAGTTCCTTTTAAAATTCTGACTACTTATGCCACAACTACTTAATCATAAACAGATACCGAATATTTACTGAATTTTTAAACGTATTAAATTTTAAACTCTATTTTTATAAAGTAAAATGTCAATAGAGTAATTTATTTGATATTTTTATGTATATATTTATAATACATAATTGTCATTTCTTTTTGCATCCCGACAAAGTTTCCATCAGATGTATTATTTATATTTGCATACTCGTAAATACATACCGTCGTTGCTCCGACAAAATCAGCTGTGTTTTTTTTTCGAACAATTCTATCATAGCTCCCCAGTGTGTAATTATTCAATTTTTATTCTGCGAAATACTTGTAGATAGTAACATAGTTTCAATAAAGCGATTGGCGTTGAAAAAAAATGCACCGAAGTTACGACAAAAAAAGGTTTTTTTGCTGTCCTGAAAAACTAGTAAAATTTACTCAAAAAATTTGTGCAAATTTGCACTATATTTTACTGAAACGAATTCGTTTACACAAAAATTTTAAAAAGAGATAAACCAATGGAGAAAGTAAAATGATAATTATTAGTAGGTGTGTTTCATTACTTTTTTTGGTTAAGTTCGGTAAAATGAGAGTAAACTATAATTCGTCTCAATAAGAGACAAAAAAAAGTAAGAAAACGCAAAAACCCACAAAATTTTGCGCAAAATTGTATGACCATATACATACATATTACACAAATCTACACGCATGCATATGTAAAGAGAAATCTACACAATAGATATGTACATAAAAAAGCAATAATTTGACTTATACTTTTTTTGACTTATGTCAATTAAAGAAAACCCAAATAATTTTTAACTAAATAATGAAATAAAGTTAACTATTATTTTTTTCTTAGCAAGTTTTTACCACCGTTTTTCACTGTAGGAAACATTTATTTTTACTTCATTATTGTTTGTTCTTCTTGCCCAAACTAGCCTGAAGAAAAAGTCGATATGTGTTTCGTTCAAGAAGCACAACAACATTACTCTCTCAAAACGTTTCTCATTTACTAAATTTTTGTAAGGTTAAGATCCCGCTGGTACACAATTTACAGTAAAAAACCAGATCTAGTTACTCAACATTTTTTGTGCCAGTAGAGTCCAACCAACTCCAGTTTCCGACTCATAAAAAAAAACATCGCATTTTTCTGTTGTGCATTTGTGAATATTTGTGTCAGTTGTTGTCGGAATATTTCAGTGGCGAAGGCATAGTCACTGGTCACTGAACAGTAACAGCTTCAGCTGTATCCAATCCACAGGCACATCAGAACGCTCTCCTTCGGCGGTATTGTGTGAATCAGCGACGAAGTAAAACAATTACTAAAAAATTGCTACTAAAAACGAAGCTTTAAAAATTTAATACGTCTCCTTGACATCATATACGCTACAACACAGCTATAAAAAAAACAAATAACGTGCCCGAAACAGTATTGTAAGATAGTGAAGCTTCACCTCCTGTCATTTCTCCTACTATCGCTTTCCTCTAGTTCCAGCACAATGCACCGCATATGTACGGGTCATCTCCGGAGTGCTGGTCCAAGATAAAAAAATAAAAAAAGAATAATATGGGTACATAGGTACAATTTTTAATTATAAAAACTGTTTTTTGTGTAAAAACGTTTTGTACGAAATTTCTCTAAAATTTAAATTTGAATTTTTTCACTGCTGAATTTTTGATTTCAACATTTATTTCTAAACTAACCAACGCCTTTATTGTCAAATACATTTTTTTATATAATAATGTTTTTATAATTTTATTTTAAAAAAGTGTAAAAAAATTAATAAGTTTGTGTTAAAGACATTTTAATAAAGACAAGAAATATTATTATAAAATACAGCAGTGTAAAAATTAATAAGAAAAGAAATTTAAACTGGAAATCAATGTCCATTAAAACAAGACGATTGGTTTGCAGCAGGAGTGAGCTGAAGAATATTTAAAAAATCAAACTAAGAACAACAACAACAACTCCACAAGAACAAATTAGTCAATATCATCGTTGTTAAGGAAAACAGCAACTTCGGAGAAAGGAAACCAAAATTTAGATTATTTTTGAAATAAATTTTCAAATTGTTAAAGAAGAGATGTTTTAAAATTTAAAGCAATCAATGCCTGTTAAAAGCACTTACAAAAGGAAGCGACGTCGTTTTGAGAGAAGGCAGAAAGCAGAGCGAATTAAATAATTAAATTGAAAGCTAGTGAAATTCATTTTCGCATTTCTTGCATTGAAGAAATCAACAAGAAGAGTTGAAAATTTGTGTGCTAAATTTATTTCCGTATAAAAAACAAAATTTATTGTACAACATCGTAAATAGCATATTGGATAGTTGAACGAATTTGAGACCATTTCTAGCATATTGCAACAAATTTCATATAACTTTTATAACTCCCCCTTAATACCAATGCCCAGGGAATACCGTCCTGGTGCTTTTAATCGTTTTAAAAACTCGAATAATCAGACAACCAGCACCGATAGTAGTAACAGCAATAACAATAGCAACACTAACGCTAGTAATTTTCGAAATAATATTAATAGCACGAATAGAAACACCACAACCAGAATAAATAACAATGGAAACAGCGGCACAGGAAAACGTTTTGTTAGTGCTGCACATGAAACAAACATAAACCAGTCTCGTAAATTTGTTGTTGGTACCAAGCAGCCGACTAATATTAATGATGAATTACCCTCAACATCGAAGTCCGCATGGAAATCGCGAAATATTTTCGACAATGCCAGGCTACGGCCGCCGTCTCATTATTTTTCAAATTTGAACATAATCACTGATATTGAACGCAAGTTTCCTCTATGGTCGCCGTCATATAAAACAATGGCTTCTAAAGTTTGTATAATTTTTATCTTAAATTTAAATATTTTCTGACAAGGCGAGCAATTTAATTTTTTTAGATTTTTTTAATTTATTCAACGCGAGGCTGAATGAATTACGTTTATTATACGCTTCACTTTAAGTGTAACGGGTTTGTCATTCCGTGTAAAAATTCTTTAATATTCATTTCTGAAAAAAAAATTATATACTTATTTTCAGAAGTGTGATCTGTCTGCGTGTCCGTTGAAATCAACTTTGCGGCCAAACTAAACAATCGGTCAGTAGTAGACCTGAATCGGTTGGAATTTAAATTAAGCCGGTCTTTTGAGCATTGAAATCGACCCTGTTTGCCTGACCCCATTGCGATATTTTCATGAGGTCACAATTCAATGAGTCACTCATATTCTGCCTCAGCGAAGTGATCAAAGTCGATGTTGGCCTACGACTAAATGAATATGAGTGAGAAAGGCTGCTGTCATCTGCAAAAGAGTGGATAGGGTTGGAAGTTTGACATAGGAGGTCATTAAGAAAGACTAGAAATAGGGTAGGAGAAAGAGTGGAGCCTTGCGGTACCCCTGAATTTATCTTATACTCGTTAGATGAGATCCCGTCTATAACAACTCTTATAGCGCGATCCCTGAGAAATCTCGATATAAATCGAGAGAAGATATCACCGACACCAAAAGCAATAAGTTTGGACAGAAGTGCCCCATGCCACACTCTATCAAATGCTTTAGAAATATCCAGAGCCACGACTTTACTTTCGCCGAACTGGTGAATAGAATTACACCATTTTTTCGAGAGGAAGGCTAGTAAGTCGCCCGTAGAGCGTCCTCGACGGAAGCCGTATTGACGGTCGTTCAGTAAATTGTTGAAGTCTAAATATTTCATTAGGTGGAAGTTCACCATACTTTCCATCACTTTGGAAATCGCGGAACAGATTGCGATTGGGCGGTAATTTTCAGGTTTGCTTGCCTCACCCTTTTTTGCGATCGGCGTTACATTTGCAACCTTCCAGCACGATGGGAATTGACCTGTATAGTACAGAGTGCTGAAAAGGATTGCCAAAGGACGTGATAACGTCGAAGGACACTGCTTCAGGACCAGTGCAGGAATTCCATCCGGCCCAGGAGACTTGTTTATGTTGAGGTTCGTTAGAACCCTTTTAACTGCACGAGCTCGAAAGTATATCTTTGGCATAGTTACTGATACACGTTCTGGTGCGGGCAGTGTTTTATTGCTCTCCGGCAGGTGAGAATTACCTGCAAACATTTCAGCTAGGAGGTTAGCTTTTTCAACCGGGTCTGTGAATATTTGATCATCCTTCAAAAGAGCCGGAATTGAAGAACTAGCCTTTTCCTTCACTCTTTTTACGAAAGACCAAAAGCTTTTACTGCCCCGTTGGTGCGAATACGCTGCTCGTACAAAGCTTTTTCACGTCTTAGCACTTTGGCACACGAAGATCTCGCCCTTTTGCGCATCGCATCAGTATCCGCGTTTTTGTCATTCCGCCAGATACTAAATGCTTCCTCTCTGGATCTGACTGCAAGTCTGCACGTCTGATTAAACCATGACTTCGGTCTGGGTTTAATCGAAATTTGCTTCGATGGTATGAAAATTTTCATACCGAGCAATATTATATTTTCAACCATTTCTGCCATGGCATTGACGTCATTGTCAAGGAAGCAGAGCTTCCAGTTGAAATGCCGAAAGAAATCGTTGAGCTCAGCCCAACGTGCCTTTTCAAAAATATATTTTAAACGTTTCGTAGCTGGCCGTGAAACGTTAAGAAGTTCCGCAAACGAAAAGGAGGCAGAAATGGTGCAATGATCCGAATTTCCGAGAGGGGCGCTAGTGTTCATTTCATACTTGTCAGGGTGTGAAGTGAGAAAGAGGTCGAGGGTGTTGTGTTGGTGCCCGTCAACACACGGAATATGTGTTGGTTCATTCACTAATTGCGCAAGGTGGTTGTGCGCTGCGAATAGCTCAACATATTGGCCTTCTGGAGTCGTATGGCTCGAATGGCGGAGCCACGATACGTTATGGACATTGAAATGACCAGCAATAACGATTTCACTGTTCGGGTAATTTTCGAGGATCTCCGATATAGAGTCGGAAAGGGCATCAAAGTTGTATATAGTTTTATCCCTTTCCATATTTGGGCTTCTGTAAAGAAACCCGAAGTGCAAAAGATGTGCCCTGATTTTAAATTTAACCCATAGACAGCTAAATTCAGGATCATTCGTGCCTAAGGATTGCTGGCACTGGTACACAACTTCATTGCGTATATATATTGCAAGGCCCCTATGAAGAATAAAGAGGGATAGGAGGTGATACCCAGGTATGTTAAAATCCTGTGGATCAGCACCTCAGACACCTGGGTTTCACTTAAGGCGAAAACATCCGGCCGATGGATACAAACGTGGGCATATACAGAGAAAAAATTTGCCCTTAAACCACGTATGTTGCAGAAGTCAATTCTGAAACGGCCTGTCATAGTTTACGCAAAAAAAATCAAATCAATTGTCTATTTTTTATATTGTCGACACCAATGAACTAGTTGCCGCCTGAGAGATTGTTCGGTGATCAGTGCTACGCCTTCATTACCAAACAGTCCAACAGCAACTATCCCACTGGTATCCACAATATAAAAAATTTATATTTTTCTTTCGGTAGGAGTGTTTAGCACAATGACGCGAAAAAGGGCCATAAAAGCCCTGATCCGGTCACTTTCACCCGAAGTGCCAACACTGGTTGGTGGTGCCAGCACTGGTAAATATTTTTGTTCGCCCGTCACTGGTACAGCGGATTTTATTTTCTGTTCTATTGTTTTGGTTGGAATTTTATTTTTGTTGTTGTTTGTTAAATTTATGATTTATTTATTCCCCGTTTGCATTTAATCCAAAGTACCGTTATTTTATTTTATTTAAAGGATTTAAAGTTTGTAGGTTTATTTAGTTTGTTTTGTTTCACTATTGTTGTCACTATTTTCCTGTTTTTTTATTTTTTATTTTTTCTTTTATTTTCCACTCCGAGCTATTTTAGTTTTAAGTCAATTCTGTGGTAATTTATCCGTCTCACAGAAGACGCGTGTATACCGGACGGACGACACGACACTACTGTTGGCTTATTTTTGATTCTTTTTTTTTTTTATCTTGGACCAGTACTCCGGAGATGACCCCTACATATGCGGTGCATTGTGCTGGAACTAGAGGAAAGCGATAGTAGGAGAAATGATAGGAGGTGATGCTTCACTATCTTACAACACTGCTTTTTGCACGTTATTTGTTTTTGTTATAGCGTCTCTGATGTCAAGGAGACGTATTAAATTTTGAAGCTTCGTTTTTAGTAGCCATTTTTAGTAATTATTTTACTTCGCCGGTGCTACACAATACCGACGAATAGGGGCCTTCTGATGTGCCTGTGGATTGGATACAGCTGAAGCCGTTTACTGTTCAGTGACCAGTGACTATGCTTTCGCCACTGAAACCTTACGACAACAACTGACACAAAGACACACAAATTGACATCAGAAAAAATACGAGATGTTTTTTTTGAGTCTGAAACGGCTTGAACCCAGGAACATTTTTCGTTTTGTAGTCAACGTGCAGACTACTTCGACCATCGCCACCCTAACCTAAATATATCATTTGTAAAAGGGGTTAACCGTTTTCAATGAAATATACTACATTTTTTTAATTATGACAATGTCATCTCCTGAGTGTTGGTCCAAGATACAAAAAAAAAAAAACGAAAACGAAACACCAATCTGTTTCCATATTCTAATAGACATGCCCACACCCATCTGTTACATCAAATTTAGAGCTCAAGCTGAGTACAAAGTTTCTTAGGAATCGGTATGAAATATTTGCTAGGGGCTGTTCTGAATTCACTCGGAATTGTTACAGCATTATTTTTACATATAAACATTTATTTAACAATAACAATTTGTTTATAATGCCAAGTGAAATGCAGAGCACAGTCGGAAGTTATAACTTTTTTTTTGTCTGAATTTCGGTTGCCATCCATAATCGAGTCAAAAAAAAAAAAGAAAAAATATTTAAATGTATGTGTGCCGTTCTTGTAAATAATTTCCGTACTTGTACAAATTTTTTCAGGCCTCCATGGACGAGAAATATGTTGAAACAATATGGGTGAGTTTGAAGAACGCCATACAAGAAATTCAAAAGAAAAACAATTCGGGCCTATCGTTTGAGCAACTTTATCGCAATGCCTACAATATGGTATTGCACAAACACGGTCATCGCTTATATTACGGCTTAAGGGAAGTAGTTAAAGAACATCTGGAACATAAGGTACGCATAGATGTGCTCGACAGTTTGCACAATAATTTTCTGCCAAAACTTAATCAAGCGTGGACCGATCATCAGACGTCGATGGTGATGATACGTGACATACTTATGTATATGGATCGGGTCTATGTGCAAAGTCGTGAAATAGAGAATGTATACAATTTAGGCTTAATATTGTTTAGAGATGAGGTAAGTTTAGTTTGCATTAAATTGAAACAGCTTTGGCGAATTAATTTAATTTCATTTTATTATTGAATTTTTCTCAAATTCGAAAGGTTGTTCGCTATGCGGAAATTCAAAAGGCACTGCGCGAAACTCTCTTAGGTATGATCATTGATGAACGCATTGGCGAGCCTATTAATCATTTAGCTATAAAAAATGCTTGCCAAATGTTAATGGCCTTGGGTATTAACTCGCGCTCCGTCTATGAGGAAGATTTTGAAAAACCGTTTTTAACCCAATCGGCTTCATTTTATAAATTCGAATCGCAAAAGTTTTTGGCCGAAAACAATGCCAGTGTCTACTTGAAGAAAGTGGAGGTAAGTTGACAAAATGAAAAATTCATTTAAAATGCAATACGGGTATGTAATTTGAGAAAATATAAAAAAAAAATCTTCTCGAAGGCACTCATTTCTGAAGAATCGTCTCGGGCTGCTCTCTATTTAGACAAAGACACTGAACCACGCATTGTAAAAATCGTCGAAGATGAGCTAATTAAAAAACATATGCGCACCATTGTGGAAATGGAAAATTCTGGCGTAGTTTACATGATTAAAAACTCGAAAGCGGAGGATTTGGCTTGTACATACAAACTATTTTCGCGTCTAAAGGATGAGGGTCTTAAAGTTATTGCCGATACCATGTCAGCCTACTTAAGGGAACAGGGACGTATGCTGGTCAAAGAAGAGGAAAACGGCAGCACAAATCCCATTTCATTTGTACAGAATTTACTTGATCTGAAAGATCGCTTTGATCAATTTCTCCAGCACTCGTTCAACAACGATCGGCTCTTTAAGAATGTCATCTCATCCGACTTTGAACATTTCCTTAATTTGAATTCGAAATCTCCCGAATATTTATCACTTTTCATCGATGACAAATTGAAAAAAGGTGGCAAGGGCGTAAGTAAACTTAATTAATATTTAAAATCTTTATGAAATGGAAAATAATAAATAATGTACAAATTTTGCAGATGACTGAACAAGAAATTGAAGTCATTTTAGACAAAACTATGGTGTTGTTTAGATTTCTATTGGAGAAAGACGTTTTTGAACGTTACTATAAAACTCATTTAGCCAAGCGTTTACTGCTCAATAAATCGGTCTCGGATGATTTTGAAAAGAATATGATTTCGAAATTAAAGGTATTTATTGTCGTGTAAACATTTCTTTGTAATTGTAATGTTTTCCTTTTTTTTTTTTTGTTTGCTTTTGCAAGACTGAATGTGGCTGTCAATTCACTTCAAAATTAGAAGGAATGTTCAAGGATATGTCTATATCGAATACCACCAATGAAGAGTTCAAAGTGGATGTTCTTAAGCATAATATTAATTTAAGTGTGGAATTTACATGTAGAATACTTACTACCGGCTTTTGGCCAACACAGGTACGTTTCCTTCTTTTCCTTCGCTGCTTTTGGCATTTTCTAATAATTTCTGTGCACCTTAGACTTCTACACCTAATTGTAATATACCAGCAGCGCCCCGCGAAGCATATGAAATATTTAAAAAATTCTATCTGGACAAACATTCTGGGCGTCAATTAACCCTACAACCACAACTGGGTAAATAAATCATCATCATTCGTGCCGCAAAAAAACAAATAAAGCAAAATAATAACTTGTTTTTAAATTTAGGTAACGCTTGTCTAAATTCCGTCTTTTATGGTCGCAAAGTTATTGATGCTGCGGCGGCGGCGGCAGCTACTGAAAAAGATAAAGAGGCACCCAGTTCTAGTATGTCATCTTCCAGTTCTAGTGCTTGTACTATACCTGCTACTACTCGTAAACATATTCTGACCGTATCCACGTATCAGGTATTTTTGTTTTTCCTTTTCATTCTAACAATTATTTAAACAATATTCTTCATTTTAATTTTTGCCTTTTTTTTGTGTGCAGATGTGTATATTGATGCTGTTCAACAATCGTGAAGTCATGACCTATGACGAGATACAGCAAGAGACCGATATACCGGAACGCGAATTGCAAAGAGCTATACAATCGTTGTCGATGGGCAAACCGTCTCAGCGTCTATTGGTGCGAAACTCAAAAAATAAAACTAAGGATATTGATCCCACTGATGAGTTCCTGGTGAACGATGCGTTTGTTTCGAAATTTCACAGGTATTATTAATTTCCCATATTTATTTCAATTTTTCACGAACAACCTGTGGTTTTTTTTTATTTTAAAAAATCAGGGCCCAAATGACGGCATTCAATTCGAATCGAAATTTCAAACAAAATTTTATTAAAACGTATAGGAATTTCGTTCGATGTCGAATATTGTAATTTGGCCAAAGAGGTTCGTTTTTGTAAAACAATTTAAATCTCTTTTTTTTTTTCTTGCACCGACACATGCCGGTGCACCCCATACCTGCGCTGCATTGTGCTGGAACTACGAAATAAGCTTTTGGGAGGAAGGAAAGGATAGAGGAAGTAGTGTTTATTGACATTTGATTTAAACTTTCGCACGTCAAAAGTGATAGGAAAGACTTCTGCCGGTAGTCGTTCATATCTAAAGTGAAACGGTTTTTGGCTTTTTAAAGAAGAATGTACACATTAACCTAAAAATTTAAATTCTTATCTTCAATAGAGTATTTTCTGAACCTTGATCTCGCTCGTTTAGCCAGTGTTTTCACGATAGAAAAAAATACAGTATTTACAAATTTAATGAACTTAATTCGATACCGAATCCTGCCCGTAATACAAGTCCCCTCGGCCATAAGAATGCCAGTGAATTAAAAATTGTTTGTCGCTTTTTAGCAATTTTAATCAATAGTGCTTAGCAAAAGCCCACTTTACAAAAGCCCACATGTCAATAAACAAATGATTTTTTTCTAACATTCTATAGGAAATGTTAAAATTTTAAGAAAATTATATATTTCCAGTTTGTGGTGTTTGTTATTTTCAGAAAATTGGTCCGGAAAGTGAAAATTTATTTGAAATATGTAGAATATATCCAATTACGAATCGATTTTATAACACAATATTTATAATTTACTTCAAAAAGAAAAGACATGTTAAATATTTAGGAATTTAAATGATTGAGAAATATTTTTCTAAAAATTGAGATGTCACGCTTTTAAAATTAACGGTTTACATACCAAAACCTAAAATTTATATGTAAAAATATCTATAAAATAATAAGTATAAAAATTTTCACAGTTAATAAGTTAAGAAAATTTTTATTACAAACATTGTAGGAAAATGTATCCCCTTCTAAAAGTCCCGTGCTAAATCATAGTTTGTTGTTAAAAAAGAGAAACACAAATATTTAAGTATGACAACCATCAGTGGAAAGCCATATTATTCTAATTTAATTTAAAAGAAATTCCTTTCAAAATGTTGTTCTAATTCACAAAACTTTTTTAATTTTTCTAAATGCAGTTGAAAGCGACTTCTAAATTTTGTCCCGTTCGTGATACCATGTTTATTGGTGATACAACAGAAACAAAAAACGATACAAGCTATATTTTGCACTATTTATAATGCCATTTTTTTTTTATCTGGAACTAGCACTCAGAAAGGAAAACGATTGGAGGTGAAGCTTAATTAATTATTTTACAGCTCTGCTTTTTGTACGTTCTTTGTTTATAGCAGTGTTGAAGCTTCGGTTTAGTAGCAATTTTTATATTATTTTACTTCGCCGGTGCTACACCATACCGACGAAGGAGGGCGTTCTGACGTCACTGTGGATTGCTATCAGCTGAAGCCGGTATTGTTCAGTGACCAGTGACTATGCCTTCGCCACTGAAACCTTCCGTCAACAACTGACACACATAGACACACTAATGCACATCAGAAAAATGCGAGATGTTTATTTTTATTTTAAAATTTTAGGCTGAAACTGTGGTTGAACCCAGGTCTGTTTTGTAGTTAACGTGCAGACTACTTCAGCCGTAGAAAAGAAAAAGAAAATTTAAGATTTCTTTATTTTCTCTCACTTCAAAAGCAAGCGAGTGTCCCGTTTTAGATCGTGCAATTGCCCATATTCCATCTTGCTTGACAAGTAACAATAATTTTTCATTGCAGAGTTAAAATTCAAACCGTGGCTGCAAAGGCGGATACAGAGCCTGAACGAAAGGAGACTAGAGGAAAAGTTGATGAGGATCGTAAACATGAAATTGAAGCAGCAATTGTGCGTATAATGAAATCAAGGAAGCGAATGGCGGTAAGTTGAAAACTTTAACACACCATTATTGGGCCTGTTCTGAAAAGCACGTGCTTTTAAAAATACAACACAAAAGCAAAAGCTGACTTTATTGATACTTTTCTTGATTGTTTTGCGATTTATAAGTTTAATTATCTGATTTTAAATTTAAATTCGATTGCCATTACGTCGGCCCAGTTGAAAAATATATATTTTTATATCGCAGATTTCTTCAAAATCACGTTCTTTTCAAAACAGTCCTGTATATGTGTGTGTGTGTGTGTGTGTGTGCGTTATTGGCTTATTTTTTAAATTGATATTTGAGTAACAAACAAAATCGTTTTTATTAAACAGCACAATCTACTGGTGTCGGATGTAACATCTCAATTGAAATCCCGATTCCTACCATCACCCGTCTTTATAAAGAAACGAATAGAGGGTCTCATCGAAAGAGAGTATTTGGCTAGAACGCCTGAGGATCGCAAAGTCTACGTTTATTTAGCTTAAATGTTGACATACATACAGATACACACATCCGATAAGCACCGCCACAGGCATTCAGACACAAAAACCCAACACGCTTTTATATTGTGTTGTTTTTGTTTGTTTCTCTAATTTTTTTTTTTTTATTTTAAAGAGAAGAATGTAAAATGAGAAACAAGAACCAATTAATTCTCCAAACATACTTTTAACATACATGCAAAAAAAACAGTTCGCCGAAAAACGTCCTTTTTAACTCCCCCATATACCCTACACCATTTACATTGTATTGAACCTACACACACAAAAATTCTATATTAAAAGCAAATATATTTTCAAATGTGAACTCTAAACGTGGAATAGAAGAATAACAATACTAAATTGATATTTTCAATTAAAGAAAAAAAAAAAACTGAAATTTTTTTTTTACTGAAGAAGAAAATTAATTAAGAATTGGTCCCTGTAGTTTTTCGCTACATGTGAGGGAGTTTGAGCAATATCATCAAGTTTTCTTTTATTATTTAAAAATCTAAAGGAATTAGTTTTCTACTTTAAACAAAAGAATAGTTTATTTGTGACGCATTTTTTTTTTCTTAGATTATGGAAGTTAGCCGAACTTTAGTTTAAGAACATTAAAAGAAATTCTAATTTAAAATTCTCAGTTGCCAGTTGCAATCCGTGATAAGAAATTTGGCAACTCTACTGTAGTTCGGTTGCCGTCCCTAATCAAACCTTTAATTTGTAGATGCTGTGCTAAACTGTTTGAGTTTCTTTTGCTTACAAAATTAATTTTGAAATTGCCACAAGAATAACAATTATATTATTATTTGTTTAATTTATAATTATTTATTAAAAATAAGAAAAGAAATTATTGAAATTTAATTTACAAGGTGGAGAACACTCAGGCAAAAATGAAATTTTGAATAAAATAAATCTACTACATGATTTTAATTTGCATGGAAACTAAATATTCTTTCCAGTATTTTTATTGCAAACTGTAACAAACAACTAACTAATGGCTCAATTATGGATGGGCACCGAACATCAGTTTTGCAACAAAAACAATTTTTAGCTGCCAGAAAAACACTAAAAAGCAATTAAAATTTACAATTCTCAACTGCATCTCATAATAAAGCTCTGAAATTAGTTATTATTTTCAATACAAATATTTATGTTTCTGTTCAACTTAAGGTTGTTTTCTTAAGGTACGTTCACATAAGCCAAATATTTGCCAAAAAAAAACACGTAACCACAAAATTATAAACACTTTTTTTTATTAATAAGTCTTTATCACATCATCGGTTTTCAATAAATTATTACCTCAATCTATTTCGCCTTTTATATCGCATGAAATATTAACTAATTAGTTGCCCACAACAGTGGTTACGTTTTTTTTATTAGCCATATGTGACCGTACCTTTAGAAATGTTAAATTGTAAAATACCCGAATAATTTGCTCACTAAGGAGAAGTATTTTCTTTTTAAATCGTTTAGTTTTGGAGAAATTTATTCTGGGCAGGCTTTTATTTATTCGGGTATGTTCTGTAAACCGAATGCGCATAATTTTACTCGGTTTAAAATGGAGTAGATAAGTCCAGTGGAAATTAAATTGAATGTAATAACTGAAGAAACATAAAAAACAATTACCAATTTTTACTTGAAGTCTTTCATTTATTAAATTAAGTCAAATTATATACTATGTAATAGATTTTAGTACAAAATGATCAATTTAAAAAACGCTCCCAATATTTTTTCATGTTGTTAAATTCATTAGATATATCATTAAAAAAAAATCACTTATTGCGTGTAAAAAATCTTATTCGAACGCAAGTTCGAATGTTGGAAATCGTCTGATTTTTAGAACACCAAATTATCATTTATTCGGTTTTGAGAAATCACTAGTTTTTAAATTGAGTCGGTTTACAGAACAGGGCGTATTATTTTTATTTTATTTAGCGGCGATTATTTCTGCAAAATGTTAATAAGATTTTCTTGCAATTTTTAATTTATTAAAATTCTATACATCATCATGTAAAACTTTTGCTCTTTTCATTTATTAAATGTTTCCAAATTCCAACAAAATAACCAATTGAAAATTAAATATTTTATGTTAAATCTTAAGCAATCAATAATAAAAAAAAAAAAAAAAATTTAAATTAAAAATAAAATTCTGTTTATATTTGCTTTTTTTTGAAATTTCATCAATACAAAATGCTTTTTATAGAATTGAACATAATTTTTCAATAGAAAACTTTCTAATTGATATATAAAAAGGGAAAAAGTTAAAAAGCTCCTTGACAATGTTTATTTTTTATGCACGCTCATGCGCGTCATGGTTTGATAAATATTTTTTAGAAAAAAAAAAATTACTGACTTCATATCCAAATGTAACAAACAAAAAAACTTATCAATTGACTAGATATCTACGAAACATATCATGGTTATCATACGCATACAGCTTAATTGATGCAGTGAATTAAAAATCTCTGAAAATTTAAGCTTGTTTTCTGATCTTAAAATGTGAAAACGAACATGTATTGAAAAGAGGGAAGATATACTTCGGCTTCTTAAAGGCAACGACAATTTGTTGAAATTGTGGCATTTAGTTCCTAAACGGTCCAGCACATTATCGAAAGATTTCTCCACGAAAATAGACTCGAAAAAAAAGGTAGATCTGCACAAAATAAAATATTTAGTGATTAAGATAAGAGGCGGAGGACTCACAAAGTTAAACTTAACCCCCATCTTAACGCTACAAAGTGGACGGTTGAAGCTGAAAAATAGTTGGGGTGAGATCTGCAACGTTGAAACTTTGCGCAGAATTTTCCGTGAATGAGAACCCAAGACAAGCCATTGATAACTGCCTTAATTAGTAAACGCAGAATACAGTTTTGTCACCAACATTTAGTTCTGTTTTTTATACGAGGCCCGTTTTCTTTTCCAAAAGAAAAACATTTCAAAAACATCTTTTTATTAAATTAGGTTAGCTCGGTGCGCTTCGCTACCCCATTAACTTATCTAAGCTCGCTCATTTTTCGGTCTATTTTTTACTCTAAATTGGGCACCGGCGGAATCCCAGTCTTACAAGCGTTCTCGTACACAAAAATTTAGTAAATGAGAGACGTTTTGAGAGAGTAGTGTAGTTGCTCTTCTTGCACGAAACAGTTCGCACTTTTTCTTCTGTTTCTAAAATAAACAATAACAAAGTAACCAAATTACAGTGCACTCGCGATAGCGTGAACTAATTAAAGCTAAAAAAAATCACCTTTTCGAATACGAAAAATAGAACAAAGTTGTAAAGTATTTTTAATAAAGATCCATATTTATGAAATTGCCTTTTGTGAAAATATTTATTTTTTCTTTAAATCGCAAAAAATTGTATAATGATTTCAATTACTATATACATATGTATGCAAGTACGTATGTACGTATGTATATCAATACATAAATGTGCATGTTAATATGTAACTTGACTAAAATTAGTTATTAATTATATGTATCTTGATTATCTTTTCCAAATTTGTATTAAAATACTAAATGAAATTGATAGTCAGAAAATAGAAATGTCAGTACATATGCTCATGCACACAATTTTATTAGAAAAAAAGGTGATTCCCGGAAGTAAGAAAAGTAGAATATTAACATTTTAAATTTCTTGTAACTAAGCGCATTGGTTTTCATTGTTCAAGTAACAAAGCTTTATATCTAAAATTGTTCTTATTTAGGAGAGTCAATTACATACATAGTATAAAAATAGCAAAAATGTGCATCATAAGCACTATTTAAATGGCATAAAAATAACTATGTATAATTTTATCCCGTATACATATTTTCAACTTTCGAAAAATCGAGATTTTTTCTAGCAGAAAAATACGGAAAAATACCTTTGGATATATCTGGTTGCAAAGACAGCTACCAAAATGCAGTGTTTGCCCGTTTTACCCACTAAAAGTACGTATGTATATGAAAAAAGTACCAAACATGTGCCCTCTTGTTTTCCAGTAGCAATTACCTATATGGTTTTGTAATTTATTTACCTTCTGCCTTAGTTTCTGAAATTTTAGGTTACCGATTTTACATTAAAAAAAAGTATGTCTGATTTGAATAGTGTAATTTAATTTCTCATTTTCTTCGATCTCATCACGCCCTAAAATATGATGGGTGTGTTTAAAATATAATTAAAAATAACCAAATAAAATAATATACACTTTAAGGAGATTTAATGAAAAAGAATTTATTTTTTTTGAGAAACTGGTTGTTAGATCAAACATTTGCTAAATCTGACCTCGCCTTTGTATTAACACAACTTTCACACAAGTTTGTACCACCTCTCAAAAAACGTTGGCTACAGACGATGCAGCAGGTGTATGCAACCAGGCATTTCAATGTTGGTCTGTAGTCATGTTTATGGTTTAAAAAATATCAAAATATTTTCATATGGCGTTTTCTTTTCTGACAAAAATGTTACATATATGCTACATTTCGTTGCTGTTTCTGTTCCATTCTAAAAAATATGTAACATTAAAAAAAGCTATTTCGTTCCTTTCTAAATATGTTGCATAAATAACTGGCAAAATATGCAACATATTTGACCCTCTAATCTCAAGTCGGGGTGATATACTAACCTTTTTTACATCTTTGTGAAGTACTTTTTTATACAAATAAGAATTATGAAAATCAATATACTCTTCACTTTGACTAGAGTCCGTCAGACTTTTGTTAGAAGAAGATTCTGTTTAATTTATTATTTATTTCAATGTAAACTTTTTTGATAAATTTTTGGTTTAAAGTTTTTGCAGTTTGTTCTAGGTAATAGCAGATTATTAGAAAACATTGTTGCTGACGATTTTTATTGATAAAATGGTGCTAAAAACCGTAGAAACAGTGAAACGCTAAGTATACATTAATATTAAATCTCAAATATTTTGTACCATTGTGGCAGTAAAAAATGTATCACTTTTTAAAGGTGTGGGCAAACTGTAGAAAATGTTATCCATCGAAAGGGCAACATATTTGTTCAGAAAAGAAATCACCAAATATTTTCTGGTTGCATTGATGTTTGCATAGTGTGAATCATTGTTTTATATTTTTACTGATTCATTTCATTTTATTACAACGTTACGTGATATTTGTAAGCATTTCATTATTTACATCAAATATTATGGTTTGATGCAACTACATTAACATTACGGTTGGCTAAGGGAAGCTTTATGCTAGGAATACAATTGAAACGAACGACGAATTATTCGTTGCGAACTTTCGTCTTTAGGAATAAAACACTTTGTGCATATGAAAATTAACACAATACCGCCGTCGACGAAATTCGTCGTGCATGACGAACTCTGAGATAGATTTATTTATTTCTTACGTCGACGAACAAATTAGTACAGAGTTGGCGTTTTTCATTTTTATTAGTAAATAAAGTTAGGTTTAATTTTAATAGTTGTATAACTTTCAAAATAAATCATTTCATTTAAATATACACAATTATTTACCATAAAATTGTTTTCTGTTAATGTTTAATATTTACCACTAATTTTTTTTTATACGGTAACACAGACAGCAAACAACTTTGTTGATTATCACAGCTGCAATTTTTTCGTCGTTATTATGTGCCACACTGCGAATTTACAAAACGAACTTGTACCGAGTACGACGAAGTTCGTCGTTCTAAACAATTGTGTTCCTATTATTAATTGTTGGTTGCAGTGTTTGTGGCAAAATATCAATGCAAATTGATACCAGCCCTACAAGAATAGTGACAGTCATTTGACGGTGATAAGACGTTCATTGCCGACCGAATTATCGGTCATTGCGTAGAACAAAGTTTCTATAATTTTCTTAAAGGAAATATGAGAAAAATTACAGAAACTTCTGTGTACATGTGATTTTCCATCTTTCCCTAGCTTATGAATGTTGTCGTCCATAGAATGCATATCAGCGTTGATGGATATATCGGTCATTTCTCACCGGTCAGCGTTGACGGACAGAAAAAAGTTGTCAATGCATTATGATTAAAAATATATACATATATAAATAATTAACGGAATATACTTATCTTTCAATTTCACTTAAATATCCATGTTTTTTTAAATATAATTGAACACATTAATAATTCACAACACACAACTATTTAAAATATACAAATATTAAAACTATTCAGGCATTCACATACAAGTTTATTTTTCTATCAGCAATAACAATCATATGTTCGGCCAAATATAAAATTATTAGAATCGTATTAGAAAAAAATATCAATGCGAATTGATACCAGGTAAACTCAGTATTACAAAAGCAATCAAAAATCATTGTATACTATCAAAATTATTCATACAATTTGACATTAATAAGTGATAAAAGGTCGGCCAGCTGGGCTATTAAGTTCACCTGTTATAAATTTGCCTTGCAAAATATGCAACATGAATAATAAACGAGCTGCATAAACTTTTTGCATCGTCTGTAGCCTGCAAAACAACTTGTTTCAATTCAAACTTTCGCACCAGCGTTGTCAACTCTGTGCTTTTGTTATAGCTTTTAGTCGGTACTTGGTACCGCTTTTTAATTTTTAGTGCTCTTTTAATTTCGGTGTCAGTGAGTATTATTTTATTATGAAATTTCTTTGTTTACGTTTTCCTTATGTTTTTTACCCGTTGTACTCAATCAAGTACGTACGATCATTACGATTTTTTTTACACACACAAAATCCCTGTTCATTTTTGTTGTATTGCTGTACATTCGCATTAGCCAATGTGCATAATCAGGTGCTGATAAGTCATTACACCTACAAAAGTTTTATTTATTGATAATTTAAAATTTGGTTTTAATAAAGTGTGTGGTAACGCTGTTCAAAAATTGGGGGCCCCTTTTTTCATAATGTTGGCGAGTCAGTCTCACTTTAAATAGAAAAATGATCAAACGCAGTACTGGAGACGCGAAAAATATTTTGAAGAGAATATTTCAAATACGAAAAAATCTATTTGAGAACAAAAACAAACAAAGGCAACATTAAACAAATAATAATAAATAAATTAAAATATCGAACACAAACAATTAAAACTGCAAAGAACGAAATATTAACAAAAAGATCTATTGTAAACAAGTGACGTCAAAGCACAATCGTATTTGTGAAAAACTAAACAAATGAACGTAAAATATCGAGAAAGACTCGAAGGAAACTGCAACGAGCGAAAATCGATGGTGAAAATAAAAATTTAACAGCTGCAGTAAACATTTGGTGCTTTTTATTTCAAAGAATAACAGCTATAAAAGCAATAATAACAACTTACAACAACAGCAACTACAAATGCAAACAGCAGTCAACCAACTAGAGTATTTTTTTTTTAATTTATGTATGTATGTACCCATGTTTTTGTTGTTTTTAAATTAAGTGAATGTTAGGCGATCGTGTGTTGTTCACAAATGCGTAAGTAAAACTCAATAAAATAACTTTCCAGCAGAGACTTAAAGGTATTAAATCATTTACTTGGTGAATTGATTAATCTTTAAATTTTTTTTTTTGTTTTTTGATAAGCAATTCTTTTCATTTGGAAAGAAATTGTGAAGAATAGCGACATGTGGTGAAGTTAGAGAGCAGGTCTCAATTCTGACCTTTTGTTTATTTTTAAGGCAGCTCAGTTGAGCTAAAACGAATTTATTTTAGTTGGCGGACGTTTTCGTTGCCAAAATACCGATTTAGTTGTGACCTTCTAGATGGTTAGTTAAAAAAATTTTTCAACAGAATGTTACTGATTTTACCCCAATTTTTGGAAAATCGAGTTTTCAGGTCCTGGGAGTCGATTCTGTAGATGATGTCAGTAAAAGCCCTTTCACACTATTATACAAGTCTTACGACTTTCATAATACTTTGTGAGAGGGAAATCTAATGAGATGTGATGCGACTGCCAAAAAATCTAAAATAATATTAAATTTTGCTTTCACATTATCAGACTTGAAATAAAATGATAAGTATAAGTAGTGAGATCAAAACCGGGTTACACGCATTTGACTTTTTTGTTGTTTTATTATTTTCTTTAGTTGCTAACACAAAAACACACCCCTGATAAAATGAAAAGTATAAGCGTTTTGAAAATTTTTACAAAATGGTGAGAGCCATACGACTGTCAAATTCCCATCTGTATTTTGCTCAGATTCATAACATATTGTTTGTTATTATACTTTCCCATTATATATTATATTTTTATACTTTCCCATTTGATTAAATTTTCGATATGTTGTACTACTCAATATTACAATGTAAAAGGGCCTTTAAGGATGTGGTGCATTTGAAAGTTATTGAGCAGAGACAGACGTCGATTGATTGTCATCTAATCCGAACAGAATTTATGGTGTTCCAGAGATATCGAGCTCATTTAGGTTCCGTGAGATAGGGAACCGATTCGGTTCGGAAAATTTCGAATTTTTTTTTAATAACTTCAAAAGTTTTCATCAAATCGAATGTCGCAAATTTGACAAATAGCGGTGTCGAAAATTAGGAAATAAATTTTCGTTTTTAATTATTCCTTAATTTCTTGTCAAATCGATTTATGGTACGCATTAATTTTTCTGGACTTAAAATGCTGTAAATTTACTTTGCTTTGGGTTAAACTTAGCGAGAAGTTTCAGGAATGGCCTGCAAGGTCAAGCGATTGCCACATTTTTAATCATGCAATCCTTATTTAAATGAAAACATTTTTGAGTTAATAATACGGAATAATTTTTCATATTGGCTTTTTTCTTGTGTAAAAAATTCGGACAATTAGCTTTAAAACTCACCTTACAGCAGCAGACTCTTATTTTATTTCCCCATTTAGGGGAAACTAGTTTTTTTGAGTTATGACGTTGTTTGAGTAAATGAGCGATATGTATTCATACTGGGAACACAATTGGGACGAACCACGAATTTCGTCTAGCAAAACGAATTCGTCGGTAAAAGTTCGTTGTGTAAATTTTGCAGTGTGGCGCACAATGCCAACGAAAAAAATTACCGCTGCCATAATCAGCAAAGTTATCTGCTGTCTGTGTTACCGCATAAAAAAAATTACTTGAAAAAATTAAACATTACCAAAAAACAATCAGATTTTTTTTATTGTAAATAATTGTGCCCACATTTAAGTTAAATGATTTATTTAAAAAATTTTTTCATAAAAAAGACCATCGCTCAAAAAATAAATATAATTAAAAAATTCAATACAGGTCAAAATAAAAATAGCAGTGAGATGAAATTTTAATAATTATTAAAATAATTTTCATTATATTATTAATTGACCTTTTTTATTATATTTTTTGAAATATATTTATTAAGCTTGAGGACTTTTTTTGTTTTATTTGGTTTTATTATTCGATATTTCGTTAACAGCTTGTTAACATCATCAGGAATAATAGCAAATTTTTTTATTTTTCATAATTTAATTTTTATTTAATATTTCCTATTATTCGTGATGATGTTAACAAGCTGTTAACGAAATATCGAATAATAAAACCAAATAAAATAAAAAAAGACCTCAAGCTTAATAAATATAATTCAAATAAAAAATTATTAAAATAAAAATTAACTTCATTTAGTAACATATTTGAACATTAAAATAAAAAACGGCAACTCTGTACTAATATGTTCGTCGACGTATGAAATAGAAATAACTCTATCGCAGAGTTCGTCACGTACGACATATTTCGTCGACGGCGGTGTTGTAAAACTTTATATTTTATGTCTGAGGACGAAAGTTCGCATCGAAAAAATCGTCGTTCATCCCAATTGCGTTTCCAGTATTACTAATGCACTGTTCGACATACATAAATAAAAAAAAATTATTCCTTTAAGTCACTGGTTTGCTGTTCGATAAATTCTATTGAGCTTGTAAACATTTTCACTGTTTTTATTGATTTTAGTAAAAAAAAAAAACAGCTTCAAACTATAACTTGAATGCTGCTATAATTTTCTTTTAATTTCGCATTTGTTGTTTAATGAGACGTATGCAGTGTGACCAGTTGAGCAACAAACTGTTGAAAAAATCTGCTTTATTGACGCAGTTTCTTTTTATTTTCGCAAGCTCCTGACCTCTTCTTCATAAGTTCAGAATTTTTAAATAAATTCTGCATATATAGAAAGATCTTTACAGAAGCTTTAAAGTCATAGTCATATTGGATAAATAAGTTGAGAAATGCGGCGAAAAATTCCACTTTTATATGAAAAAACTTCAGAGATCAACAACACGAAAACTATGATTAATTAGCCGAGACTTTATTGATTTTATATTTTCGTCTTAATGTGCAATATTGTATCAGCGTATATACATAATTATTTTCAAATATAATTGCGTATACAAAAGGAAAAATCTTAGCTTGTCACAGGCAACAGTTCAGACAAATTATCAAGTAAAAATTCTTTTCCATTGTAAATATTTAATTTGATAAGCAAATTTTTTTACATATATTCACAAGCTATTGCAATATGTGCCATTAAGGTCCCATTCAAACTTCATTTCACAAATCACACTGTACTGACTTGACCAGCCGTTGAAGGAGAACAAAAAAAAGTAAATAAAAGATGATGCTGCTGCTGGTCATATTTAGGTCATCCTTAAGTTATGCTGCGAAATTTTAATTGTTTGTGTTGCCACTACGAAACATTTCTGAGAAATAATGGAAACGTTCGGTCTGAGAAATATTTCGTAGTGGCACCAATAAGAATAGAAATATTGTGGCATAAGTTAAGGATGATCGTAGTAAAAACTGACTCAGCTAACAGCTGATTTATAATGATTGACATTATACAGCATAAATGAAGGATATCAATATAAAACTTTCAGAAGTTTTTCATTCAGTTTTTAATTATATCCACAGCTGATCAAATCGGACGCGATTCATTTGAGATTTTTATGCAATTTGCAACATGGATAAAATACTCGTATACATTCATAAATACATATGGTAATATATATTTATATGCATATAGTATATAGAGGGTAGCCCAAAAGAAGCGAAGGTGTTTGAATTCCTTATAACTTTTTTATTATAATTTTTTTTTGTTTTCAGTATTTTGTAAAGAAGACTTGGGGAATTTAAAGAGGAACAGTACACAATTGAACAACGTGCCGAAAACGTTTAGCTTTATTTCAGAAAAAAAAATCTGGATTTTATTTATAATTTAATTCTGAGCGACGAATCCCATTTCCCATTGAATGGGTTCATTAATAAGCAAAAAGGCTACGGATAATCCACGAGGAGTTCAACAGCGACAATTACACCCACTTAGTGTACCGTTTGGTGCGGTGTTTCGTCGGAAAGGATAAATGACCCACATTTTTTTTTTGAAAAAGAAGACGGTGTCGCCATTTCTATCACTGGCGTTAGACATCGGACAATGTTGGAAAATATTTCAAGGCCGCCCGTGGAAAACCATCCGGAAGTATGGTTCCAACTGGATGCAGCGACAGCATACTGCGTGGGACACAATTGCTCTTTGAACTCAAACCCCTTCGGTCATTTTGGGCCACCCAGTAGGTATATGTACATACTTATATATATATATATATATATTTTAAATAGGGTCAAAAAGCAGGTCAGGGGACACCTTGTGACTCTCCGAAACTATCTAATTGTGCTGAAACTTAGAACATAGAAATATCTGAGTGTTTAAGGATACTTGGGCATATAAATTTTCGTAAAATAACTGCCAGAACTGTGCCTCTCTGAAATTATCAACTCTTAACTCTTTTCATGGAATCTTACTCTCAATTTCACGTGAACTAAGTCCCGGGTAAAAGCTGCTAGAAAATAAAAACAGTTGAATCCAGCTAATTATTTTTTTTTAGTCAATTCGATTTGAAATAAACAAAACAAAATAATTATTGATTTAGACAATTCTTAATTAAAAAGTAGCATTAAAATGTTATGCACCTTGAGCTGGTTTTGACAATTTCTTTTTATTAGTTTTGGTTACACTGAACGTATGTGTGTAAATAAAAACAAAACGTTTCCTTTCAAAAAAAAAATCATATTTGAAATGATTGCTTGACCTTTAAATAAAAAAAAAAAAATATGTCACAACAACGCAGTTTAAAATAAAATGTTGCATTTTTATCACACCTGGAAATTGTAAAAAAAAATCTATGAAAAAAAGAAAACGCAAAGAAATTTTGTCTGGTATTCAAAATTGCAATTAATTAATAAACCAATTGTGCTTTCATGATTAGACGACACGTTTATAAAAAAAATTATATTATTATTTAAAAAATGTTTCTTTATGATTTATGGTGTGATTTCATAATATACAACTTGCTGTTAGAAACCAGTATCTGAATAAAAAAAAATTATTAAAAAAGGTGGAGCGAATTTCCAGGTGTCCAAATGAGAAAATATCCTGGGGCCAAATCACGGTACTGTATATGGATCGCAATATATTTTATGTAATAATTTCTATGTAAACCGGCTGATTTAATATGTCAGTGCTCTTTGAATCAAAATGAAATTCATGTTGAATTACCATCGCAAATTATAATAATTTAAGGTCATTTGTAGTTGGAGTATTATTTTACTTTGCCGACGATTTTATTACTCAAATACTGAGGAAGGAGGGCGCTGTTAGCCCAGACACACTAGAAATTATTTTAGCCTGATAGGGGATTCGAAGGGCGCAGTCAACAGCGTCCATTTTCTTTACAATTGGTTATTTAATTCAATGTGATGAAGTATTAAAAATAATAAAGTGCTGCTATTTACCTTAGAATTGTGAAATTAGCAAAGTGAATTTAGAAACGTACCTAAAAAAAAAGAAAAATTTGTTTAATTAAACTGAAAATAAAAGTCGTAAAATTAGAAATATTTATTGCAAAGATTATTGTGTTTAAGCAAATGGAAGGAAATAAAAATATGACAATTATAGTCTTGTAATTATTTTGTTCATCATCCAACAGCTGTTCTGATTTGGTTTATATACACGAGGAATAATATCAATTTAAAAACGTAAAAAACTAGGTTGATTTTATATTTTTCGGTGATGATTTTGCTTCAAACGATTTTCATATTACTTCATGTTCCTGAAAACATAATTTCTTGCTGTTGCAAGAACTTTTATTGCTGCTGATTTAATATGTCAGTACATACAGTTGAATCAACATGAAATTTATGTTGAATTACCATCACATATCATGAATTAAGCTCATTTCATTAGTGGTCACTGAAAAAAAAAAAACTTCAGTTCTAATGTCCCATAATTCTGGTACATTTTTATACAAATTTATAAAATTTACCCAATTTTGACTATTTTCGATTGCAGCCATTTTTCTTTTGTTATCGCGACTTAAAAAACACTGCTCTCAACGAAATAAACCAGCAAAAACAGGAAACATCAATAGAGACGAGAGATCATTGCATTTGCAACATGCAAAATATCAAAAAATTTTGATATTTCGGACACATGGAATGAAACACGAATTTCAATAAGAAACATCGCTACAAACGGAGGAACATTGGGCAGAAACATGCCCATGTTCCAATCAATGTTCCTCCGTTTGTCGGCTGCATGACATTTATTGCGAAAGAATGAAAGATATCACGCATTTTGTTGCTTTCTTTCTGCACAGTATATTTCCAAGCGGGGAATTTACCAACTGTTAAAACGCAAGTGTTTTTAAAAACCGAACGTCCTACACATAATAAATAGTCAGGAGAATAACTTGTTCATAAATATTATTTTTTCCAATGCAAAAAAAAAAGAAGTTGCATGCAACAAATTTCGTAACAAAAGACAAAACTCTGTATAAAAATATTTTAAAAAAAATATTCACGTAAATTTTAATTATATTATTAATTGACCTTTTTTATTATATTTTTTGATATAATATTTTTTATATATAACAATTTCCTATTATTCCTGATGATGTTAACAAGCTGTTAACGAAATATCGAATAATAAAAAACAAAATAAGATAAAAAAAGACCTCAGGCTTAATAAATATATATCAAAAAATATTCACGTAAATAATTTTTGTCGAAGTCATTGTTGACAGTGTCAAATAAAATTAAATCATTAAAAAATATCAAGAAAACTTAAAAAAAATTTAATAATAAATTTATCATCTTTTTGAAAAAATATTTCTAAACATTTACCGTCGTCGTACAGCAAAGTCAACAAAACCGAAAAAAATTTCAACGTAATGCAACAAAATTCCGCCGAGATTTTAACAAAATTGTCCAGATCGCCGGAGAATGTCATACAACGGGAACAATTTACAAGAGCGCGCAACAATCCCATATTTGCTATAACACCTGAAAGTTTGGGCATGAATGTTGGCTCCGATACTCCCACACCTACAAATGAACAACAACAGCAACAACCACAACCCGAATCACCTTTAGCCGCAGTGAAATCTAATGAAAGACATAATAAACCCTCGATGGAAATACCGCCGGACTGTAAACGCATTGAATCAAATCTTACCTTTACAAATTGCCGCCGGAATGTGCCCACAAACTCGCATACATCCGTAAGCCAACACTGTTTATGCAGTCCAAATAATAAAACAGAATTTATGGCGGCACAACAACAACAACAATGGAACTTCGAACTCCCCAAGGGCAATGAAAACACTCAATTAAATCTGAAATATGCAACTGGTGGTCAGAGCCCCATTTCTCCAAATGCTGCGATCCATATAAACTGTGCGCATTTACAAAATGTCACATCTTTGTCAGAAATACCGACGTTGTGCCTGGAACAACACCTAGAGAAATATACATCAGATCCAGATGCGTGTGTGGATGATGCGGCAAGATTAAATTTTAAAAAAATTAATGATTTATATTGCAAAAGGATAGAGGACATCGATGAAAATGTTTGGGGAGATAAAGATGTAAGTAGAAATTGCTTATAATAATCTTTTCAAACTTACTGTCCAACCTCAATTACGACGCAAAGCGCAACGTAATTTAGGGTTTAGCATTTACGCTGAAATGTGAAACAGTATTGTTTACTCACTTTGATTAATAAAAAACTCTAAATGGAAATAAATAATGGAGATAAATCACTAAATTGACCTGAAAGCAACTAAATTGTCATTACTTTTCAACAATTTAATTATTTTGCATTATTATTTCACTTCTTTACCACGCTGTTAAGTTGTTTTTAAGTTTTCCAATTGCAAAGCATTGACGCTGCGTTATTTCGGTTGATTTATTACATTTTGTATGGGCCTGAGAAATTTTGACAGCCGGTCAACGATTTGCGTTGTAATTTAAGTTGGTCTGTTAATTGTACAGACACTGTGATGTAGTAAACAGCAAAGAACTGTAAACGGATCTGTTTTTCTAACTATAAGTATACTCTTCTTAAAAGCGGTTGCGCCTCATTCAAAAACGGAGGATGTTCTCAATGGGAGTAGACCGATTTTGATGATTCTCTTTCCAAGCTCGTGCTTCCTACTGAGAATTTTTCCTGGGTGGACCGATTTTGATGCTTATTTTTTCGTTGCAAAGCTCGTGTTTAGCGCGTGGTCCCATTTTAATGGCGAGCGCTCTTCCTTCTCAGAACTTTGTATTGGGTGGATCAAGTTTGATGATTCTTCTTTCATTGGAAAGCTCGTGCGGCGGTATCGGCGGAATACACTTTATATTTTTTAGTACAATTTGGAAAAAAAAACATGGTCGCATCACTACTAGATTTTGAGTAGATTTTGCCTAAATCTAGTGTCGAAATAGATTTTGTTCTGTATGGGAAATCTAGTAAAAAAAACAACTAGATTTTGTTCAAAATCTTGAAAATACTAGATTTCATGAACTTGGTTTCAATACTGTAGGAATATTTTGTAAATATACATTTAGGAAGACAGCTATATTTACACCGAAAGAAGCCTGCGGCCAACTGTCTGCAAGTCTTCACTTTTGACGACTAATTTGGGGGACTTTTTCGTGACATTGTCCATGAATCGTTTTGTTTATTATTGTCTCAAGACTACCATCCAGTTTGACATGAAAGTTAAGTGATATAACAGATCATGATCCAATAAACAGGTCAGAGCGATTCTCCTGATGAATTTTTGTAGGGTTGTGTTTTTTAACTTCAGAAATTGTGCGCTTCTCAGAAATTGTTTACTTTCTTTTTTATTACATTTGCCATTCTGTTGATTTCGCTGACTGAAGTAGTCTGCACTTTGACTACAAAACCAAAAATTTCCTGTATTCATTATCATGCATTAGTGTTTCTTTGTGAGTCAGTTGTTGTCAGAAAGTTTCAGTGGCGAAGGCATAGTCACTGGTCACTGAACAGGACCGGATTCAGCTGATCACAATTACCACAAAGAACAACAGAGTTTTAAGATAGTGAAGCTTCACCTCCTATCATTTCTCGTACAATCCCTCTCCTCTAGTTCCAGCACAATGCATCGCATGTGTAGGCGTCATCTCCTGACCCACGATAAAAAAAAAAATAATGCTAACGCCTGTTGTTTTTGTTATTGTTGAATTGTTGTACAGCCGCACTGACTTAATAATTTGATAATGCACCAGATTAACTGCCGGTTCATGGATATTCCCTCGCTTGTTCCGTTCGTACATTTGTATAGAAAACAAAAACACTTTTTTTTTGATTTGTACATTTTTATTGAACCCAGCCACGCCATATTTTTTTTCCGCTAAAAATGGCATAGAAAACAAATTGTTGATTTTTTTAAAGGTTACAGCCAAGGCGAATTCATACCAGGTAAACTCAGTAGTACAACAACAACCAAAAATCATTGTGTACTGTCAAAATAATTCAAACAATTTGACATTAAACAGTGATATATATAGTCCGCCAGATGGGCTAGAGAGTTCACCTGATATGAATTCGCTTTGCTTACAGCATTTACGTTTTCCACCACCGATAGATATACTATGGAATGCAGGCCATAGTTTCGTTTTTTCCATCTCTTGCATATAAGTATGTATGTCGAGTTAAGATGTTTTACTGAGAAATCTAAAAAAAATTCTTTACAATTTTTTATTTTATTATCCAACTACTCTTTTTTTATTATATATGTATTTACAGTTGAAAATTTTCACTTATCAAGAATGGGTGGAACTCTTAACGAAGATCGGTGAATCCTTTATTAACAATATGGAAGAGTTGGAGCGGGAAGTGGCAGCGCGTCTGGAATTGGTGCAAAAAAGAGTCAACACCAATTGCCGCCACAGTCAAGAGAATGAGGCATTGAAATATCGTAAAGATGTTGTTACGCTAGTGAAATATATCAGAAATGCTGGTAGTTACAAAAGGTATGATCTGGAGGATTTAAAACTTGAGACCATATCATCGGAACAGTTAGCGGAGATGATGGAAGTTGAACATTTGACCATGGAGGAACATGTAGGAGATGATGGCAACAAAGTAGGTTTCTACAAAGTTTTGAAATCTTGAAGAAATTATATAATGACTGGAGCTTTTTTTATTGCAGAATTATAATGAGGCAGACGTTGTGCAAAAAAACAAGGTTCGTAAGGGAAGACTTGATATGAATACCAGAAAAAAGTTTTGAGTTATGTTTTGATACCGACTGTACTTTGAAGTATAATTTCACTATTCATTATAATAATTAATTATAATTAACTTATTATTTCTTTGTTTTAATAATTCACAATAAAATAAACATATTTTTCTTAAGTATTTATTGTGGTGTTTTTTCTCAATTTGCTTACAGTTGTACGCCAACATGAAGGCTTTGGCTCACGAAGTGGCCGAAAAACATGATGAAGTTCGGGAGTTGAAACGTCAAGTCATCTGTTTGGAAGATGAGATACAAAATGCCCAAAAGAAAATCCAACTAAAAGACGATGTCATCAAGGAGCTACGAAATGATCTCAAGTGTGCCAAAAACAAGGTGCCTAAAACCAATTGTCTTATATTTTTACTTCAAACCATAAAATTCATGTCAAAAAATTTCTGATTAAAAAAAAAATAATAAAAATTCACAAAAATTTAACTTCTCTCAAATTGGTTTTATTTTATTTTTAATTTTTCCTACAACTCAGATATCCAGCAATACAGCGCTGGACGCACCTCTGGTCATGCCTCCGGTTAATTTTGAAAATCAAACATCTCACAGTGGCAATACAGCAATAACAGAAAACTCTACGAATACAAAGGTGGGTCTCATTAATCCATAAATTGCGATTAGATTTTTTAGGTTTCTGTCTTTCAGTATCAGGATGAAAATGGTTCGCAATTTGATTCATTTAGTCACATTGAACTGGCAGAGGAAAAAGCAATTAAAATATTAGATGACGAACTTGAGGGATTTTTCGAACTAAACCATGATTTAAATAAACAGAAAATGGATTTACAACGTAAACGAATTATGGCCATCATCGAAAGACAGGTAGGTGGTGATCAAAAAAGAAACGCGTATAAAAAAAAAATCACCGGAATCTTATGAATTATTTTGATTATCTTTTAGGAATCGGAAAAAGATGCTGCTTATCGTAAATTGGACTTTATACGCAACCAACTAATCGATTTGGAATCAGACTCTGTAGATTTAAATAACGACAGTGATTCTGGTTTCCATTCCAAGAGTGAAAATGAGAAAGATGTCAAACTTTTAGATGCGGTCCGTAAACGTTTGCGCAAATTAAACGACATGAATTGTGAGTTGAAAAAGATTATTCAAAAATTGGTTTACGAAAAAAATGGTAAGTGTGACATTATAATCGGCCTTATTGCGGTTGTCAACGGCGACAGCAACATTTAGCCTGTGTTAGGTCAATAGAGTGCGGCTTTTGTTTCAAATTTAAGTTGGCATTTATATCAAGGCGAATTCATAACAGGTGAACTCAATAGCCCAGCTGGCCGACTTTTTTTAACACTGTTTAATGTCAAATTGTATTCATTATTTTGACAGTACACAACGATTTTCGGCTGTTGTTGTACTATTGAGTTTACCTGGTATCAATTCGAGTTGATAAATATGAAATAAAATTTTTACGGAAAGTTATACAATATCGCTTAGAGAAAGGCCACATATTGGTGTCGAAGTCGACGTCGACAACCACAATAAGGCCAAGGTTTGTTTTTTTTTTCGTTTTATCGTTTGCTATTAATTTTTTCTTCGCATAGAATTGGCCAATAATTTGCTGACGGATAAATCATTTTCTGAACGTAATGACCTCATTTTGAAGGAAATAGCTGACTTATTGTGTAACATTGTAGGTACCATATTTAAACTAGATCTCACTTTGGTCCCCAAACGTTGGTGCGTGCTAAACTGATTTTATAATCGGGCCTATTCCCGTTGGCGTTGTCGTTATAATTGTGATGTCAATGTCGTTCTCGCTTCGTTCTCAAATTTAGTATTATGGAAATATGTATATTGAAACGAAGACGAAATGTTATAGAAAACAGAAATAAAAATTGTGAAAGTGTGGTAGCGCTGCAATATTTTATTGGCTCTTTTTTTTGACAATATTGCAAATTTTTTCAAGTACTGAATATTATTTTACAAGTTGAAGTGAAAATAATGAAATAATGAACATAAATACTCATGGGAAGATGCTGCGGCAAAACGTTAATATATTTGCCATTCACGATCCATAAGTAAGAATATTTACTCCTATGACATAATTTATGTTATATTAATTTTTCTATTTTCCTTAAGATTTGTGAATACATTAAGACTCAATAAAACTGCATTTCAATACGTCGTGGAACAAGTCGGTGCACAACTTAAATGCAATATTCGACATTTTATTGAAAGTTCATTCCAAAAACTATCGAAATTTAACAGTTGTATGCCCATTTTAAAGATTTTAGCATATGAGGGATTTTTTACATTTCGGAAACTCAAATTTAAAAGTGTTTAAAATTAAGTATCTTTATTTTAGTTTTTATTTTCCAACAGTCGTTTCTAATTCGGTGCTGGTAATAAGAATGACAGCGAACGAATGTTGTTCGTTCAAAATGCGGAATACCGCTACATCGTCGATAAGTGCTCATAACGTTAACGGTGATGCCAAATCATCGTTTTTATTTCGTTTTAAAATTGCAATGCCAACGCGAATAGGACCGAATGCTTTTCACTATAAAAGCTCAAAAATAAAATTTATGAAAAAAATGAAATTGTAAAAAAATAAGTACGTTAAAAAAAAAATCTTTAAAAGAGGGCACTTAAAAAAGTACCCTTTTAAAAAATAACCTTTAAAAACGGTCGCACTTTCACAAAAAGGACGTTTTTGAAAAAATTACTTTTAAAAATAGTTGCAGCACTTTTAAAGTGCTTTGAAAAATACTATAGTTGCAAAAAAAGTTGCAGAAATACTTATTTAAAAAGTACCTTTAAAAAGAAGTATGTACCTATAAGAACATCATTTAAAAAAAAGTACTTTTAAAGTATTCTTAAAAATAGTTGAAAAAAAATTGCAAAATACTATTTGAAAAAGTATCTTTTAAAAGAAGTATGTACCTTTAAAAACAGCATTTAAAAAAAGTACATTGCAAAATTAGTACCTTTTAGTTTAAGTACTATTAAATATTCTTCAAAAAGAAGGACCTTTTACCAAAGCATCTTTTAATAAAAAGTACTTTTGAAAATAGTTGCAAAATACTCTTTTAAAAATATACCTCCAAAAACAACATTCTAAAATACAACTCAAAAAGAAGAAAGCATTCTTAAATAAAAAGTACTTTTAAAAATAGCAGTTTTAAAAAAGTACTTTTGAAAAAGTACTTTAGAAAAACGTATTTTAAAAGAGTAACTTTCTAAATTGGGACCATTTACAAAAAGTCCAATGAAATATTCCTGAAAAGGTACAACTTCTCACAAAAGGCTTCTTTCTTTAACAGGACTTTTGAAAATAGTAGATTAAAAAAATTTTACTTTTGTAAAAGTATTTTCAAAAAATGTGCTTTTTAATGAAATTAAGGTTTTCAAACTAAAAATTTGTTTGAAGACAAATAATATGTAGAATGAAGAAATCAGTGTGACAGTTGTAGAGACTCAGAAAAAAAATACAATTTCTTATACATAAATCTCATATTCAGGATGTCTAATAATGTCATTGAAAATATGAACGTTCACGTTTCAATTATAGAGTGGTAAACAATTTTCCTATACTGGCGCTTATAATACGGCTTCAAATCAAACAAATCCTTTTTGCGCAGCCATTATGGAGCTGCATAACAATTACGAAGACAAAGAAAGCAAACTTTTACTAGCCTTGGGAAGGGGGAAACAGCAGGTACTTAATATTTCAAATACGAGTAATTTAAATGTCTCTAATCAGAAAAACAATTTCAGAATGACAAATTATCACGATTGCTGTTGCAAAATGAGAAGGGTTTCAATGAAGAAAGAGAAACGCGCTTGGTAAGTCATAATTTGAAATATTTCAAGAGGGTTGAGTATTCATTCGACAAATGTTCTTAACGAAAGATTTTTTCGCTCAGAGAGAGAGAGAGAGAGAGAGAGAGAAAGAGAGAGATAAACAGTAATAAAAAAGTTCGAAACAATTCTGATGTCTTCTTCTTCTACGCCTTAGTCTTTCAATATATATTTAGAACATGGGTGCCCATGGGTCCACCAGTTGGATTGGTGGAATTTTGAAATACAGTGACAGGCAAAAGTAAGCTCAAAGATTTGCATTGAAATTTGAGCACAAAAAATTGTTTTGGTTGTAGAAAATTGAAATAATAATGCAGTTCACACTGAATTTATTATTTTTTTATTTGATAGCATTTTTAGCCAAGAAAATGTATGGAATGTTTTCCGCTTTATTCAAACAAATTCAGTGTGATCTGTTCCAATGCTCAAAAATTTAAAGTAAGAATTGTATCCACTACAAATTATACAGGGTGCTCAAAAGGCGCGAAGGAGTTTGAATTCCTTATAACTTTTTAATTTTATACGAATATTTATCTATGTTTGTTATATGGTTTAGCTGCTCTATATGCACATTTCATTTGGTGCTAATGCCAAAATCTTCAGTAGATCTTTAACCAAATTCTTGAAAAAAAAGCTAAGAAATTTCAAATGTTTATACAAGAACTCCCAAAAAATATTTGAGAATTACTAAATATACAAACAAAATAAACCAAATAGCTTTTTTAAAAATTTTCCTTATACAACAAACATTTTATTATTTGATTTTAAATCGATTTAATTATTCTTAGCCTTTTTTTAAATTTTTATTAAAGATTTTTCTGTTTTCAGTATTTTGTAAAGAAGACTTTTGGGAATTTGAAATGGAGCAGTATACAATTGAACAAGGTGCCAAAATCGTTGAACATTGTTTCAGAAGCAAATCATTAATTTATTCATAATTTAATTATGAGCGACAGAGCCCATTTCCAATTCAATGGGTTCGCCAATAGGCAAAAGGAGCTACGGAAAATCCAAGAGAGTGGCGATGGTCGAACTAAAAATTTCCTGGGTTCAACCCCAGTTTCAGACTCATGAAAACATCTCGCATTTTTTTCTGTTGTGCATTTGTGTGGCTTTGTGTCAGTTGTTGTCTCATGGTTTCAGTGGCGAAGGCATAGTCACTGGTCACTGAACGTCACATCAGAACGCCCACCTTCGTTGGTATTGTGCAGCACCGGCGAAGTAAAATAATTGCAAAAGAAAATGGCTACTAAAAACGAAGCTTCAAAAATTTAATACGTCTCCTTGACATCAATACTTTGTGAGTGGATCGCGCGATTATGTAGGGCATTCGTACATATCGCACCCTAAATACAAAAGCGGCACAACTCAAAATTCTCAAATTTTCAGGAGAGGCAAAAAACTGTTTATGCAAAAATGATTGTAATATTTAAAATAAAATTGGTTCCATTATGAAAGAAGTCTATTTCGAAGAAGGTTTTGCTAAAATTTAATATTATGTGTAACAAAAGTAATCAGCACTTCTTGAGAACATTGACGCAACTAAAAATAGGTCTTTTTAGTCGATCGTGCGTAAGCAATGCAATTAACATAAAAAAGTTAAAGAAAACAGTGATGAGAAAGAAATTTTTGAAGTAGTTAGAGATGTGTACTGTGAATTATTTTACGGAAAAAAGTACATTTTGGAAAATTTTGAGTTGTGTCACTTTTGTATTTAGGGTGCGATATGTTTCTTGTTTATTTCTCTCTCTCTCTCTCTCTCTCTCTCTCTCTCTCTTTCTCTCTATCTCTTTATCGCACTTGGGGTAAGACAACTTAACTTGTCCAATGTTAACTCAGTCTAAATGCTTTAGTAAATATTGAAGTGAAATGCAGGCGTTACAATTAACGAAACACATATGTATTTATATCTACTTAGAATCTTAATAACTTTGAGGATATTGACAATACACCAGTAACACTGCTACAATCTGCAAGACGTGCAACGCCTTCACAAACAGCATTAACCTTGTCTACATCATTGACTGGGCAGGAAGTAGACAGTACAACAACGGAGTCCTTGCACCGACTCGTAGATAAATAATCAGGAATCCTTTTAAAATTTTACATTTTCACACACCACTACAAGAAAACAATCAACAAATTCAATATACGAGTACATTCTAAAACAAGAACAATTTTACGTATGACATTGTCCTTAATGAAAGCAAATAATGAAAAGAGCGATTAGTTTCAACAAGAAAGGGAATGCAGTCAAGGACTGTTTCATGAAGTGATTAAAATTGTAAAATATACTGAATAATTGAAATCAAGGGAAGTTACCGTATCAAAAATTCACAACAAATTATGATACGAAAGCGTAAGAAAAGAAAGTTATAATTTTACGATATACGTGTATGTTCTGTAAACCGAATCCGCAAAAATTTTTTTAAAAAATAATTTCTTTGTATGTACTATTCTTTTAAAAGATGCATTTTTTGAAAAGGTACTTTTTGAAAAAGTACTTTCTTTAAAACGCTTTTTGAAAAGCTACTTATTTAGCAATGCCTTTTATTTTTTGAGGAAATTTTTGAAAATGTAGTTTTTTCGTAGATTGATTCTCAAGCCAGATTTTATTGTTTGCAGTGCAAACTTTGCATACATATTCGACGATACGGTGAATTTAGCGTTTCATATGATAGCGGATAACTTCCCTTTTTTTCAATTGGTATTCAACTGAGAATTTCTTATTCGTACAAGTAAAGTCAATGTAAAAATTTCATGAAAAATAAGGAACGCCTTCATATAAATAAAGATTTCAATTGAACTGCATATGCAGAAACATTATATAAGTATGTATGTATATACACACATATACATATGTATATGTGTCCATAAGTAGATATACTCGTATATTGGTAAACATAGCACAGTGATGCGATAGTAATATTAATCAAATTCCCGATTCAGTTCCATACAATTTATTGTTGTGTAAGGTGTAGTTAATTGATGTTGATATTATGTTTCTTCTGATCTGTATGTACATTCATATTTAAAGCACAATAATAAAACAGTTACGAAATTATTATATTTTAAACAACATCACGATACGCATCGACGGTATAATTCTGTTCGATATAGCCTATAGCGAAATAGCCTATTCATATTACAAATTTTACATTTTAACATAATATTTGATAGCCAGCAAAGTTCCCAACATCAAATGCAACTCATAATAAGGGTCATAAAAATATATTGTTATTTAATGACAAGAGGAATATTTAAAAAACGTGCAACAATTCAAAAAAAAAAATATTTTTTAGAAAAAAAAAAATGGAAAACTTTTTGCAGTTAAAAAAATTGCTAAAAACTGATGAAACTGTACAGTTGGCAAAAAATTGTAAAACTATTACATACATACATATATATAAAATTATGAAAATAATGAACTTTTAAAAAAAAAATTTTGTTTGCTTTCAAAGAATTTAAATAGAAATTATAATAAATTGTCCCACTGTTATGTTATATATAAAATTATTAACCGGCAAGCATTGTGTGACGTCACAGTTGCTACATGCACATGAAACTTATGACGTCCGTATGATGTTGTAATCTTTATTTTAATCATCAATGACTACTTAAAACTACTAAAATTAAAATCATGATTTATCAAATAGTTTGTTAATTCTTTATGAATTGAATAATATTGAATACATTATATAGAATTTAATATATTTCGTTCTAATAAAAATATACATTATAATATTGTCAGAATTCGATTTAAAGAATCGTTGGGATCCAGCCCTAGTTCAGGTAATGCCAATAAGTATTTATTTAAGACAAATTCTAACCTCAAACATATATTTTTTTATTTTAAAATTGTGCTTTTTCCCTTAAAAAAATATATGTCAAATTTATTATTACATACTTGATGATATTCTCATAATAAGTATTTTTTACAAAAGTAAACCCAATAAGTGAGGAGGAAAGCATATCCATATAGTACTATTTCGCTAATGCTTACTTAGCTCAACTGGTGTTGGAGATTAATTGTTCTTTTAACCTTATTCTAAACAAAAGCTTAAAATCTTCACAACATTATGATAAATTAACTGTGAACATGAACACGACAGAAACTGTTCTTTAATTTGTAATAACTGTAGTTCGATTAAATTCTAAATATTCGTAATATGAAAAAAAAAATATTTAAAATAAGCATCCTTAAGAAATGTTAAGTTCTTTAAACAGACAAAAGTTGAGGAAATGAAAAACCAAGTATGCAGTTTGACTTTGTTTTGTTTTGGCCGGAGTGTATAGTTGCATTGCTGCAGAAAAAAAAAATACTGTCGCACAGTGTTATCTTGAAAACTTCCTATTGTTTCAGCACGTAACTATTTGGCTAGCATTTGCAGATACATATTTATTGCCACTTATTTAGCCTTTCGTCCCACTGTGCATTATAAAAATAATTGATATTTGAGAATATAATATGTATGGGTGTAAATAAATATGATGTGATGCCTTCGTATCAAATTTTAATAGAATATTACGGTCGTATAAGCCTTATCCAAATGTAGGTCATCGATTTGAAATTAAATTTAAATTTCATTTTCTTTTCCATACAAGAAGTATAAGAAATCAGTTCATAGACTAAAATATTGCAGTTAGCGACGCTTCACAATAATAGTTTCATATGTATGTACATATGTTTGTATATGTATATGTGCTTATTTCAATTTATGGTTTAAATGTGTGTGGATGTGTGTATTTCATGCATTTCGCATGGTTTCGATTTCCCGCCAAATTGTGTTAATAAATTACGATTTTTATAGTCAGTCTTTGAGAAAAGTATATCAAAGCATTTAATTTGACTGCACATTAGGACTGATTGACACGAAAGTTTGTATAAATTTGGTGAAGCTTAAAATAAAACAAGCGTTTAAAAATCTATGAAATCGACATTCCAAAAAAAAAAAAGTGTAATTTCAAGATCAAGTGTCTGAAGTGTTCATAAGATATTCACATTAGAGATGAAGAAGTCACAAACTCGATTAACTGATTCATTTCTGCTCGATTAACCGGTATATTCATATAAGTGGTTTTTGAATGACAGCCGAAGGCAATTTAAATAGCCAATCCCCAAATTAGTATACATTTGAGTGAAAATTTAAGCACTGCTCTGTTGAGTTGGATTCGAACACTATTTAAATAACGCCCTTTCAAAAATACAAGAATGAGTTGGTCATATTTTCGAGCTTTGGCACAAATTCTTGTTTTACAGTAATTAATGGAAGGAAAACATTTTTTCATATTTTGGTGCATTCATATTATCGCGAGTTCACTGTATTTAACAAAACAAATCGTCATTTAAATAAGTTTTTAGAACCAATGAATATTCCACGATTTCGTTACGTTTTACCATGGGTTAATGAGTTTCTGTAACACATTTAAAAATTTATTTAATTTAATAATTATAACTGCGCAATTGTTCATATGAATTATTCGGCAGACTGGAATGCGTTTTCCTTGAGTTCAAAAGTGATAATCTTGTTAACATTTGAGATGATATTAAAAATGAATTCAGATAAAGAAGTGCTTAAGAAGTCATGAAAATAGCTATTCATAGTGAACGCATTCATTTTTCTTTTTGCTGGATATATATTGTTTTCAAAAATAAATAAATGGCTGCCGACGTTAATATAGCTGGCCACCCCTGGTATATATCATGAAAGCATTCTTAAAATGAATAAGAAAAAATTATTATTGTTCTATGCAGTCAGTCACTTTATCGCGTATGATGGCATATGGTCTGCTCTAAAATGCTACAAATGGCACGGAAGTGAGACGATTCTACTTTGCTCCATTATCCGCGTAAAGGGTCGTGAGGTTGAAAAGAAAATCAATTGTTTATTTATTTATTTTTTTTGATTGGTTGATTTTGTTATTTCTCTTACTCAAGAAAACCATAAATAACCCATTCGTTTTCCTCGTCACTGTAATTTTTAGCATAAAGTTTTCGAAACGTCATTTTTTTTAATTTTTTGCTGTAATCCAATTACACTTTTAATTTATTCATAATTTAAAACTTTCAAATAACTTCAGTTTAACAAATTTCCCGATAATCACACTTAATTCCAGGGCCTTAATATGAAACACTTAATAAATAAATAAAAAAAAAAAAAAGAAAAACTGCCACATGTAACACCAATAAATGAAACTTGAAAACTTTATTGTTTTGTTTTTTTTTTCGGCACAATGGGCTGAAAATATTTGTTTTTATTTGGCCAAGTACAACAAAAAATTTCTTTGGCTAAACGAAATGAAGCAAGAAGCGCAAAGCAGCCAATAAATGGGAAGACCAATGACTCCTTTTTTTTAGAATGCAATGGTATTTGTAGGAAGTAAACATGCATTTAATGGCAATTTGTAAATACATGTGTTTACAAATAAAATAATATCAAAGAAATATACACTCCCAGCCACTTGAATAGGACCCGAAGTGTAACTATAATGCCGGTGTGTGTATGTTTATTCTCAATTTATTTTTGCTGTGTCCAAGGAAAAAAAGATACTTTTAATATGAATATTATCCGTTGCCCTACGTAACAAAAAAAAAAGTAGAAAAGACCTCATGAAAACGTTTAAGATAGCCATTTGCGCAATTGTGTATATTTGCGATACTTGTATCATGAAGCGCCTTGTAAACTTGCCAGAAAAGCATTAATGGGATTGCAACGCAACGTGAGAATTTGTTATTGTTTCTTATGTAAAATAAAAAGGAGTTGCCGTACGTAAATATAGAAATACTATAACTCTTCAATTGCTATAGATCTGCTATTGTTCATTTATGAATACAACTTTTAAACAGTGATTAATAAGACAAAAAGTCTATGATAACTTTTGTACTCTTTAAAAATAAAATAAAAACTTTTTAAGCATATGACTGTAAATTACTGTCTAAAAATTGTAAAATGCCTTAAGATGGGCGAAAGACTCAACTGTTGAGATTATTTGCCGAAGTTCCTAATTGTGCGAAGTTTACACTACAATTTTTTTGGGAAAAAAAGTGACGACATGTTCTTTTACTAAATGCACAATGGAACAGCGCAAGTTTACGAGTCAAACCTGTTGGGCAAGTTTACAATGTTTGTGCAAATGAATTTCCATGCGATTTTTAACAGTTCATTTGTAAAATGTAAAAATGTAGAGGTTGCAAGGTTTTTTAAGCGTTTTCATTTCAAAAAAATTGTATATTTCCTTTAGGAACATTTGATTGATAGCTTGCCTTATTGCACAAGAGCTGAGTGTATATCTACATTTATCAATATATGTCGAACATTTATTTGGAGAATACAATTGACAGGAAACAGCACAAACTCACATTTCCTGGCTGCCAGTATTCGTGACAAGACAGTCAATAAAATAAAACGGAAATTTTTCGGTTATATTCAAAAGAATAGTTAAAACTTTTATTCACTACACAGCAAACGAATAAAAAGAAAACGAGAAAAAACGATAACACTAGTGCAATAAAAGGACGAAAAGTGCAATTGTATTTGTCTTTTTGTAAGCAAAAAAGTTTTAACAATTAGTGCACAACAATATTTTGATAGTGATATTCCTACTCAACAGCTTTTTTAATGAGCGTGAAAAGTTTATTTGAAAATTAAATAAAAATTTTATCCAAACTTGTAGCAACACCGAAAAATTATTAAAAGGGAATTAAAAAAAAATCTCAAATTAACAATTCTTGGCTATAAAATGTTTCAATAAACTCTATTAAATTTTTAAATATTTGCCCACTCACTTGAAAATAGTTCTTATTTATACAAATTAAATCAATATTTATGCATTCGAGTTGATAATATGCCTTCATATAACTGAGAGAAAAAAAGCAATTGTATGACGGGAAAAGAAAGGATAAATTATACTTGAACTCCCTGAACAGGGCTGACAAGTAAGTTGACAATTGCAAGGCCTTTAACTGAAACGGTGATATTTTTGAATTTTCTGCTTCCTTTTTATTATATTTAATTGAATTTAGAAAGTTTAAACTGCTTTAAACACCGCCTGTCTTAAAATTATTATTGGTAAGGACTCTTCGCTAAAAATATATGAAAAGCTGTCGCTAACAATAAAATATGGTTGGGCGCGGCTAGAAAGGCAAACACTTCCGTTCTTGTCTTAACAGTCTTCACTATATTAAAAAGTTGGCGAACAATTAATCTCCAACACCAGTTGAGTAGAACAGGTATATACTCGTACATATTTTCAGTACTATTCTTGTGTCTACAGGGACGTGGTTGTAAATTAATATTTAATATTATTAATATTTAATCTACGAGGTCTGTTTAAAAGACCTGATGGCGAGTAGTCAGCGTGTTGGCTCTGCTACCAGAAAGACCCAGGTTCGATTCCCAGCGAGAGGTCAAATCAGAAAAAAGTTTTTTCTGAGTTTTCTGTGCTACAGCACCCTCCTTCGTCGGTATTTGAGCAAAAAAACGTCGGCGAAGTAAAGTAGTAAATAAAATGGCTGCATTAGCTTAAAAAAAATATAATGCGTCAACATCAAAACATCAGAGACGCCGCAACTTTGATTTATAATAAACACGCAACTGCAGAGTTGTGTAAGAATTACCGCTTTCACCACAGGTCTATTCTCTACCCCATCCCTCTCTCTAGTTCCAGTGCAATGCATTGTATATGTAGGGGATAGCCCCTGAGCACTGGTCCAAGATAAAAAAAAAAAAAAGGTGAATTTTGAGTTTTTTTTGAAAAGTATTTATTTATTCATCAATAATCATTTTATCAGATATAATGCGCTTATGCCAGTGCTTCTTCCAATGCTGGAAGCACTTCTGAATTGCGCTTTTCGGTATGGCCATCAGCTCGTTTTTCGATTTTGTGACAAAACTCTTTCCTTTCATTAGTCTCTTCAGTTTTGGGAATAGGAAAAAGTCGCAGGGAGTCAAATCTGGTTAATAAGATGCTTGAGGAATGATTAGGGTGTTCTTTTTGGTCAAAAAAATCACGAACAAGCATTGATGTGTGAGCTGGAGATGCAGAATCCCTGATTTTTTTCCACAATTCCGATCGTTTGAGCCGTATTGCTTCACGCAAACGTTGCATAACTTCCTTGTAGTATTCCCTATTAATCGTACGACCTGTTGGCAAGAACTCATGATGCAACAGCGCCATTGTAATCGAAGAAAACAAAGTTTACCTGTTATTTTGAACAGACCTCGTATAATTTCATGCATCTAAGCATGCAAAGCAATCTTATTATTATAATTGTTAAATAATTCACAACTAATTTTCTTAAATCTTTCACAAAAGTAAACAGACTTTGATAGTGTTATACGAGTACGAGCCAGAGTCTCTGCCTGAAATCGAACCTATAACTCCCAAACTGATAAACTAGCGTACTATTACATTCACTCGATCACCAGGGCATCCTCACTCACCATTGAGAGATAGTTTCCTGTTTTTTTTTTTTATCTTGGACCAGCACTCAGGAGATGACCCCTACATATGCGTCACATTGTGCTGGAACTACAGGAAAGGTAGTGCAGGAGAAATTACAGAAGTTGAAGCTTTACTATCTTACAACACTGCCTTTTTCACGCACAGAAAAAAATGTTTATCATATTTGAATGCGACAATCATTGATTCAATAAAAAATTTTCTTGAATTTTCTGTGATGATGATTTTTGGATATTTGATAAACAAAATTGTAGGGTCGTTTATTGAAAAATATTACCATTTTAAATCAATGAAGAAATATTTTATATCAAAGAAAATAATTGTTGATTTAAATTTTATTTCCAACAACGATTGTTGCTGTTTTGTAAACATTTTTAATAACATTGTCTTTGAATGAAATACTAAGTGTCGTTGACTTTTTGTGCCATATTCAACAACACTTTTTGAGGTTGGCTATGGCTGAAGTAGTCTGCACGTTGACTACAAAACCAAAACAGACCTGGGTTCAACCCCAGTTTCAGACTAAAAATTATTAAAAAAAAAATATCTCGTATTTTTCTGATGTGCATTTGTGTGTCTTCGTGTGTCAGTTGTTGTCGCAAGGTTTCAGTGGCATAGGCGTAGTCACTGGTCACTGAACAATACTGGCTTCAGCTGATAGCAATCCATAATCACATCAGAACGCCCTACTTCGTCGGTATTGTGTAGCAGCGGCGAAGTAGAATAATAAAAAAAAATGGCTACTAAACCGAAGCTTCAACACTGCTACGAGTATAAACAAAGAACGTGCGAAAGCAGAGCTGTAAAATAATTAATTAAGCTTCACCTCCTGTCGTTTCTCTAAGTAGCCCTTTCCTATAGTTCCAGCACAATGCTTCACATGTGTAGGAGTCATCTCCTGAGTACTGGTGAAAAAAATTTTGGTATATTTTTTTCTGTGCGTTCTTTGTTTTTTATAGCAGTGTTGTAGCGTCTCTGATGTTAAAGGAGACGTGTTCAATGTTGAAGCTTTGTTTTTAGTAGTAATTTTTAGGAATCAGTTTACTTCACCGGTGCTAGACACACAATTAACACATATCGGAGAAAATGCGAGATACTTTTATGAGTCTGAAATTGGGGTTGAATACAGGAAATTTTTGGTTTTTTTTTTTTTTCTTTGTCTTGAACCGGCACTCAGGGGATAACCCCTACACATGCGATGCATTGTGCTGGAACTAGGAAATTAAGTTATGTGAAGGTGAATAGAGGGAGTAGTGTTTATTGACATTTGATTTAAATCTTCCCAAGTTAAAAGTGACAGGAAACACCTCTGCGGGTAGTCTATTCCACATACGTTGGCCGCTCGGCCAAAAAACGAATTTTCCCTGTAATGCGTAGTGCGAGTCGCCGTCAAATCTTTGTTTTTTATAGCAGTGTTGTAGCGTCTCTGATGTTAAAGGAGACGTGTTCAATGTTGAAGCTTCGTTTTTAGTAGTAATTTTTAGTAATCAGTTTACCTCGCCGGTGCTAGACACACAATTAACACCTGTCGGAGAAAATGCGAGATACTTGTATGAGTCTGAAATTGGGGTTGAATACAGGAAATTTTTGTTTTTTTTTTTTTTTTCTTTGTCTTGAACCGGCACTCAGGGGATAACCCCTACACATGCGATGCATTGTGCTGGAACTAGGAAATTAAGTTATGTGAAGGTGAATAGAGGGAGTAGTGTTTATTGACATTTGATTTAAATCTTCCCAAGTTAAAAGTGACAGGAAACACCTCTGCGGGTAGTCTATTCCACATACGTTGGCTGCTCGGCCAAAAAACGAATTTTCCCTGTAATGCGTAGTGCAAGTCGCCGTCAAATCGACCACAAATGGATGCGCTCTTAATGATGATCGCGTCGTGCGCGCGAATACCCGGGTTTGTAGTCAACGTGCATTCCACTTAGACCATCGCCACCCTCAAGGAGACTATAGGACTACAGGGGACTTAAAAGCTCACGAAGAACAGGTTGAGTGCCTTATAGGTAGTAATTTTTTTTTTTCGAGCATCTGATTGTCTGCACGCAAACGAAATTAACTTCCTAATGTACGCTTCTAAGGCCTTCTACTTTAACAGCCTTCTTGTCAACTCTTTTTTTTTTTCATTTAAAAAAAAAAATTGTTTAGACACACAAGCACATCGTACTTGTATGTTCAGGTCTATTCAGTCAATAAATAAGTAGACATGCTTGTATGATGTAAACAATTTTATTTGTTATGTACAAACATATTTATATGCTTCATTTTTATATAAATATCTATTTATTTATATATTTTTGTTTTACAAAAGTGCTTTTGGGTGTCTAAATATTGTCTGGGTTAACTATGTATTCAATGGCTTTAGAGAGCAGACACACTTTAGGGGAAAATTCCAATAAGTTTATATTTATTCTTCTAGTAAAATAATTGGAAAAAGAAACAAAAAAAACAAAAAGAAAAGTAAAGAAAAGTTGAAATATTTTCAAGCGAGACTCTTCGAACTTGACCTGCCACACATTGAATTGTGTGTTGGCATCTGGTGTACTGGGTGACACCTGTACCACCCGCCCTGAAGACAGCGTATGCGTGAAAATGACATGTAACACGAATTGATGTATGACTTTTTTTCACAGTGCTTAGGTTACACACATCAGTGTACGTACGTACATACGTAACAATTGTTTTGAAGAGCACAATTCCAAGCTGAAGGCAAACGATTTTATTCGATTAGGCACTTCTTTTATGTACATATATTTATACGTGTTAATATTTGTTTAAGCATATTTACATACGTGCAGACAGTCGGCGACTAAAGTTTATATACAGCATAGAATTTTCCAGTTTGAAGTGTAAAAGTGGTTTCACAACCGGGGCGAGGAACATTCCTAGTGAATTTAGATTTTAATTCGAATCAAATGATGAAGCAGCTACAGCATTCGTATTGGCCGGCTCAAATATAAAAGGAATTATCAGCGAGCATTGTACATGAAATGTACGCTTGAAAACACAAAGCGACAAAAATGTCCATCATGAATGATGTACCCAGCAAAAATTAGAGAATGTGTTACAGTTACCAAACAGCATACTTTTCAACCATACACTACAGGGTGTCCACAATGGAAGTATTATTTTAATTTTGTTGCCCTTTTTTTCTACTTCACACGAAGGAGCACCATTTTTTGGCAAAACTTTTGAGATGGTAATTAGGAAATTTAGAACAAAATTCGGTAGAGCAAATGCTCCAACAAATCGAGGCATCAAACTGATGGTTGAGAAATTGAAGAAACTAGATCCGTTCATGAGAACAGAAACATTAATTTTTCGCCACAAAAAGCTTCGAGGCATCTCTCTGTAACGATTTCCAGTGACCGTAATCTCATTTCCATTTTCGTTTTCAAAAATATATGGTCCGATGATTCCTCCGAACCACAAACCACAAACCACACCAAACTATGGCTACTAAAAACGAATATTTAAGATTTAATACGTCTCCTTGACATAAGAGCCGCTATAGCACTGCGGCATAAAACAAATAACGTGCAAAAAGCAGTGTTGCAAGATAGTGAAGCTCCACCTCCTATCCCTTTCCTATAGTTCAAGCACACTGCATCGCATGCGTAGGGGACATCTCCTGAGTGCTGGTCCAAGATAAAAGAAAACAAAAATGCAACACGATCCTTCCGTCCGGTAAAATGACATCGTTCGGATTTAGAGGAACAGGCCGTTAAGTGAAACTGCACACCTAAAATAGTTTGTCTCAGATGACAATTTTTCAGTGTCTATAAATTTTAGTCACTGACTGCAGGCACGCTATTTTCCCGTATGTCACTAACTTTTCAAGAATTAACATGTGTTAGTCACTGATAGTGTGTGATAATTATCACCTTTAAGGTGGCTTTAACATTCGAATATAAACAAGAACAGCCAGTCTACAGGCTACGATTAAGTAGCAAAATTGTATTTCTAAAAAATTCAATAAAAAAAAATATGTGGCAAATAATACTTTACGCACGCAATTGCACTTCGCTTTTGTTTTATTTATTTATTTATTTTTTATTGTATATTTTTTTGCTTATTCGCAAAATAATCAACAACAATTGCCACGCAATTTGATTCGTATTTATCAATGATTGTAGTTAATGTGCGCAATTTTTTTTTTGTCTGTCCATTACAAATCATTGTGCCATATAAAAGTGTTGGTTACGTTTGTAAAGTTTTAAAGTGCCTTAAGAGGCGAAAATTGGCGGGAAAGCTGAGCGTAATGAGAACTAAAGTGTGTTCCAATTAACGAGAGAACTCCGTGTATGTTACTAGATGGACTCCTTACTTTGAATATTCTTTGGAACCGCTAGTTGGCGCTGCTGCCATTTTATAAGCTAAATTCGTATTCAGATCGACCGATTTTTACAAAATTTGGTACATATGCTCCGATATAGATATAGACAACCGATTTCAACTCAAAAATGTGATCCGTAGGACCATGTTAAAAATAAGTTAAAATCTGGTGCGCCTAAACGGCTGAACCGATTGCGATAAAATTCAGAATGAGTGTACAGATAGACATGCAGACACATGTGTGGGCCAAAAAAAGTGGTCTAGCGTACTAGGCTAGAAAAATTCGTCAAAATCCGGTTCGACTAAACGGTTGAAACGATTTTGATGAAATTTGGTATGAGTGTTCAGATAGGCGCTTAGACAGTTATGGGAGACCAAAATAATTGGTCTGTGTTACCAAACTCGAAAAATAGTTATAAATCCGGACCGTCTAAACGGTTGAACCGATTTCGGTGAAATTTATTTTAGACGTTAACTTGGCTATTTGAAGTTATATAGTAGTTTTAAAAAGCTGGCCCGCAGGACCAGATCCAAAAATGAAGCAAAAATCCGACTAGGCGGAAATTCAGACTAATGCTATAAACACAACTGGGACGAACGACGAATTTTTCGTAACGAATATTCGGCGTTGTAAATAAAACACATTTGTGTAAATGAAAATACACACAATATGTACGTTGGACGAAATACGTCGTGCACAACGAACTTTGCGATACGTTTATTTCTATTTCTTACGCCGACGAATGACGAATAAATTGGTGCAGAGTGGCCGTTTTCCTTTTACATTTTTTAGTGTATAGTAAATAAATTAACTTTTTGCTTTAAGAATTGTTTTCTTTTTTATTTACAGGACATAAATTCAATAACCACTTTTTTAATTATATACAGTATTGTTTTAATTCGTTTTTGTCATTATTTTATCTTCTCATATCAATGTTTTTTTTTTTTGTTGAAATATGGTCACACTGTCACCTACTAAATGTAAACAACAATGTATTAGAAAATTCATTAATTAATGAAAATTGGTGGAATTTGATTGAACATGATGTTTATAATTTTAATAAGGTGCTCAAAACGTAAAATGTTTTTGTTCATGTTTTAACAATTTTTATTTATTTATGTATCTAAATAACATATAATTTTAAATGACATTAACAGATGTTATTTTCGCTCTAATTGTGTCTTATTCGACGAATTTACGCAACGAATTCTTGATGATAAGTTCGTCGTGCTGTGCCAAGTTCGTCATTCGTCACAATTGTGTTTATACCATAATAAGGGATATAAGGTGGGTCAGTGAAGAGTATCTCAGATGCGGCACAGCCGAATATAGCAAGCACTCTTACTTATTTCTTATTTGTGATGCCTCAAAATCTTTTACTGAGTGGACCGACGTTGATGATGACACTTTTTCCATTGGAAAGCTCGTGCTTACAGTGTGGTGTTATTGTAATGACGGCCGCATTGGGGTAATACAGCTCCCCTTAGACCAGAATTTTTTCTGTGTAAAACGATTTTGATGATTCTCTTTTCAGTGAGAAGCCCGTGCTTACCGTATGGTCTCATTTTAATGATGAATTTGATGAATACAGCTTCCCCTCTTTAAAACTTTTTACTGTGTGAACCGGATCGGGGGAATACACTTCCCTCCAGACAAAAATTAATTTTTTGAATAGGTTTTATTTATGAAAGGCGAGTCAAGAATAAAATAAAAAAATTTTGAAAAAGCTTAACGTAACGCGGCACTAAAAAGTATAAAATAAAAATTTTTTAAACCGAAACTAAAAAGTAAAAAATAAGTTGTGTTATATTGCGTTGCTCTCGAACAGCTGAAAATCGGTGCTAAGTACGAAATGCAGTACAGTAGAATCTCAAAAAAGTTAAAGGAATTGTTCCAAGGGTTACTAACTTTTTCGAACTTTTAACTTTCCTAAGCGTTTTTTTTTTTTAATTGAAAATAGAAATAAATAAAATAATAAACATCTTTTTTGTTGGATATATAAAATTTTTATTTATTAACTTAGTTTTCAGTACTACGAAAAAAAAAACTTAGATTTAATTTGTGCTGGCTATTTATTTAAAAAGTTCGTGCACAGAAAATATTAATTTGTTTGGTAGAAAGAAGCTGTCAAGGCTTGTTTGTTTCAAACCATTTCATCGCGGTGTTGATGCTTTCAACTGCTTTCGAAATACTCAAATTAGATTGTTGGACATTTTCCCCGTTTCAATCTTCGGAAACTTCGAAATTATCGTTTCCTTCTCAAATTTGATCACTGTTTCAATTGTCGATTTAATCAATGCTGATGTTAATTATTATCCCCCACCTTCGACATCAGCAATTGAACTTCTCGAAATTTATTGTCTATTTGATTTAATAAATTTAGTCATCGTAAATGTAGTCCTCATTATCGAATTTATCATTATGCCACGCTTTTATAACTACCAGCTCAGAAAAGTTAACTGAAAAGTAAACTTTTTAGAGCGCCACCTGGATGCTGAAATTCGTTTAACTTGCCCGAGCGATTAACTTTTACGAGTGTTAGCTATTTCGAGATTCTACTGTATATCATGGAAATATAAAAATAAATTTATAGATGTATGGACCTAAACCGTATTACATATTAATGTGGGTGCTGATGGCGAGTAGTCAGCGTGTTGGCTCTGCAACCAGAAAGACCCAGGTTCGATTCCCAGCCGGGTCAAATCAGAAAAAAGTTTTTTCTGAGTTTTCTGTGCTACAGCACCCTCCTTCGTCGGTATTTGAGCAATAAAACGTCGGCGAAGTAAAATAATAAATAAAATGGCTCCATTAGCTTAAAAACAATGCGTCAGAAAAACATCAGAGGCGCCACAACTTTACTTTATAATTAACTCGCAACTGCAGAGTTGTGCAAGAATTAAGCTCTATCTTCCTATCCCTCTCCCTAATTCCAGTGCAACGCATTGCATATATAGGGGATAGCCCCTGAGCACTGGTCCAAGATAAAAAAAAAAAAAAAAAAAAAAAAAAGTCATCAATACAGTATATTAAAGGCCTCAGTTGCTCAAGGAATAAACTTTGTTCGTACTACTTAGCACAGACTTGAAGCAGTTCAAGAGCGTAGAAACGTGAAACGTTATTATTTTTCTACTTTATATTTCTTTTTTTAAGTCGGTTCCATTTTTTTCGGCAAAAATTTTTATTTTTACGGTGTAAATTAGTGGTGCTTGGTTGGTTCAGGTATTACCCACGCCTAAGAGGGGCAGGTGGCACAGAGTGCCGTGTTGATACCACAAAAACTTGCGTAACGCAAAGATAAAGGAAGTAACTGATTTGGTCTGTAGTACTCAGCATCTACATCCAGCCAGCCACATCCAAGAATCACATTATCCTGGTGGGGATCATATCCCCGATGCCGCCAAGACATGCAAATAACGATGTTCCCAGTGTCCTCTGTCTGCCCCTGCACAGAGTCAGGCACCCGCACAATAGATGAACAACCGATTTCCCACTTTCGTTCTCACCAAACCTCCTGCATAGTGTATTTCCACATATCCCCAGGTGTACGGCGTGCCTCCTCAGTGGCCAGTGGCCAGTGGCCATTACAGACTACCATAAAATGGAAAATATTGTTCCTCGACATCTTTATTAGTGGCATTACTGGCACAAAAATTTAGGAAGGCTATGATAGCGCCTAACCTTACGTTGCATTTCCTTGTTCTATCGTTACTATAATGAGATGTGTTTTGACGAAATCAGGGAACTCGTTCCCAAAACTCGGTCATTCATGCGCACGACGCGTTCTTCATTAAGAGCGCATTGATTTTTGGGCGACTTGGCAGCGAATTGCACTACGCACTACATAGAAACTTCGTTTTTGGCCGAGCAGCACGTATGTAGAATGGACTACCCGCAGAACTCTTTCCTCTAAATTTTTACATGGGACAATTTAAATCGAATGTCTATCTCTATGTTTTCTCTCAAAACTTTATTTTCTAGTTCCGGCACAATGCACCGCATGTATAAGGATCAACACCTGAGTGCCGGTGCAAGAAAAAAAATGAATTCAATTAAAATTTTTTTATTCACCGCAATGGGAAACATCTGTTAAATAAAATATTAAAATCGCCTTTATCAAAATTGCCCCGAGTGTTAGTTTGTGTGTGTGTGTGTTTTGGTATGTTTGTAAATAAGATGATATATCAAATGTTGTTTTGGCGTTAGTTCAAATTGTAAATTACGTAGTTTTTTAGTTTGCATTTCAAACATTTCGTGACAAAGTTTTTATTGCAAAATTATTGAAGTCAAAAATTGTAATGATGGCAAATACTTGTTAATAATTTTTTAATATTCAAAACGAGACACGAATACATGAAAAACAAGAGCGAAGAATAAATAGTTTTAAAACATATGACAATTCAATATTAATTCTTCTACAATGATACAAAGAAGAGGCATTTGAGATACGTTGAAACTTGAAACTTGAGATTTAACAAAAAAGTTCTTTCAATTATGGTAAGAAAATTTTAAGATTTACATATACATACATACATACATACATACATACATACATACATACTTATATAAAAGAAGTTGAAAAATAAAAAATAATTGAAATTAATAATTAATTAATTTTGCAAGGCTGGCGAGTGTTCTCACAGCACACTTTTGGAAACGGCCATACAACAATGCTACAACGGCCCATCTGTAATGGCCAGTGCTCACGAATCGTATTTAAAGATTATTGATGATTTAAAAAATGATCTTGAACAGATATCGTGCGAAGTTATAATGGTACAAAAGGAATGCACTGAGCAGAATCAGTGCCATGACACGGACGATGTAGACTTGGAGAACTCTCTAAGGGAATTGGAGTCCCAAAATGACCGTTTAGAACAGGCCCTAAAACAGCAAACAGAAACTAAGGAAGCTGCCTTGACAGAGCTACAAACAAATGTGTGAAATAAGTTTTATTTCAGAATATTTTCAAATGTTTTTTTTCTTTCTTTTCTTTCATTCAATTTTTGTAACAATGATTTGTCTTTCCATGTGTCAGAATAAATCTCTCAAATGCCAAATCGCTCACCTGAATCATACCATTTGCGAAAAGGATCGACAAATTGCTTGCCTGACCAGTATGGTGCAAAATGTCTCCCAAATACAATCGACTGAACCCAAACAAGCTGCTCTAGAATATGTAGTCTCCCGCAATAATTTTACCGCATCACTAGAGAAGAGAATCGAAACGCTCTCTGAAAAGTTGGATAAATCGACGATGCAGGAACGGTTTCTACACAGAGAGACGAGAAAATTAACTGAGGAGCTGAACGAGAGCAGAAAGAAATCTAGTAAGCAAATTTTGACTTTTCAACGTAATTTTTTTTTGTTGCAAATTTGACTTCAATATTTTAATTTATTGTAGAAGACTTAATTACGCAGGCTCACCGTTTGGGTGATCTTTTGAAACGTCAAGAAACGTATCGTATGGAGTTTGCTGCCAAATACGAAGAATTAGAACAAAACTATGAGGATCAGGCTAAAAAGCTGCGCAGCACTAACAATCAATTGTGCGTGTTACAGGAAAAGTTTTTGGTTATGGAAAGGAGGCAAAATGAACACAATATGGAGGTGAGAAAAATATATGTATGTTCATGGGATAATTCCAAGCCGCATCGATCATGCATTTTCTTGTCTACGAAGGCAGAAGTCAATAAAGCTTCTCCCATTGATCACATTGCTGTGCCAAGACAAAAAAATTCAAGATATTCTCGTTTAAGAGTTCCAAGTTTTAAAAAAAATCGATATATAATAACCACCCTCTCATTTTTTCAACACTTTTTCAAGACCATTAAATTATTAGGTGCCCCTTAGGATAGTTTTTTGTAAAAACTTTTTTGGCAACAGGTCCGAGAAAAACATAAAAATTATCATCTTTCTCACTATCCCTTTGCTCTAGTTCGGCGCCCAATACTTCGCATGTGTATGGGTCAGCTCCAAGTTGCAAACTGTAATGACTTGGGAATTTTAGGGAAAATTGTGACCCCTAAAAATATGTATTTTGTTTTTGTGTCGAATACCACGTTCACACATGCAAGTAATTAACTGCAAATAGTTTATCAGTTAAAATGTCAAAAAACCACAACAATTTCAACAAATAAAGTTCTTGCAAAAATTACTAAATAATCGTACCGAAATGAGGCCAGTATTACAGTGTTGGCAATGTCGTAAATTATGTGAAAAAATATTATCTACCCGTTCAGTTCTGTAAACCGAATCCGCAAAAATTGTTCAGTTGTATGTGTTACGTACATATATTGTTTTTCTGAACAGGAGTCGGTGTTGCCAGAGTAGAATTGTGTCTCATTTAAAAGGCAAATTAATTTAGATATCGAAATGGAAAAAGTTACAAAATCAGTTTTCGTGTGCATTGCATACTACCGCTATTGCGCAAATCCTCAACTGAGAGAATGCAGTCAATGATGACGGGAAATGTGAGGCGAAGAACTTGTGCCATTTCACGGCAAGAGCTGGGCACTGGCACATGGCGTGAGCAACCGTCTCCTCCTCCTCCTCCACAGACCCACAGCACCTGCAAAAATCCCACAAGGGAATGCCGACAATTATTGCCTCTATTAATGCCTCTATTATTCTGTTCATTATTCTTAACAATGTTAAAAGCATTGCTCAATAGATGTCAATATTTATTATTTCAGCGCAATTTACTACGTGAAGAAGTGCTGTCGCTTAAAGAAAACAATGCCTGTGCCATTGGACGTCAGAAAAGCTTGCAAGAACATTTGCACACGACCGAAAAAGAGCTTTCTACAGCCCATGATGTTATCAGCGAACAGAAAGCCATTATGCAACGTGCGGAGAACATGCACAACGAAGAACGCCTAAGATTGCAAGAAGACAAAGCACGTTTAAAAAGAAATTTAGTTGATATGACGAAGGACTATCAGAAATTGCAAGACGAATACGAGTGAGTTTAATTAGATAATTTCAATCAAGTCCGTTGTTATAATAGCAACATCAGCAGCGCAATAAATTCAAACTAATACCGGCAGTTTTCCGTACATGTTATAGAAAACAGATGGAGATCGGTTCACAACAGCTCAAGCTGATCGAAAACTTTCGCAAATGGAAAGATCAGCAGCTGAAAGCCGAAGAATCTACCCGTCAAGGCCTCAAAATGTATCAGGACCATATCAGGGATATGCTGGAGGAGAAACAGAAATTGTTACACGATTTTCACGACCTCTCCAAAGAGTATAGTCTGCTGCAAAATGAACTGCAACGCTTAAAATTGTGCCCCTTAAGGTAGATAAGCATATGTATATTTAACATAACAAAAAGTATTCTTTTAAAGGGACATAACATGACAAACTCTAACAAAGCAATCAAGCTCTTCTCTCGTATCTGCCGAATCGTCCCTTTTGCTTTGGAGGGATTTCAAACAACGAACTTCAAACTGCCAACCCAGTACAGTACTCGTACTGCCGTCTACAAATAAAAGAAGAGGGAAATTGATTTCAAATTTCCCCTCGCTCGCTATAGCTAGTACTATTTTCCGCAGGCTTAAGTTAGGTTACGTCGGCAGGTTGTTGGAAGGGCAGGTAAAGAAAGGTACCAGCCCACTTGGGTCCAATTTATTATGGTCCCATTGTGATTACCTGTTGTTTAAAAACTTTCACGTGTTGTAGTGATACAGACCAGAGTCTCTGCTAGGAATCGAACTCAGAACCTCCAACTGATAAACTAGCACAAGACTACCAGACTAGTCAGTAGACTACCGGGCACCCTTCCTCGCACTTATTTCTAAAAAAACAACTACGAGTGATTTATCCATCCTACGGGGAGCACAATGAAATGTGTTTTTGTGTCCATATTGGCACTTCCAGAATTTCCCGTGCACTTCACTCACAATAACCTGTGTGAAGAGAACTTTCGAAAGTTACACCCTAGACACAAACCAGAGGTCTGTTAACGTCTTAACAGGACTCTGTTAAACAAGAAAAATCGAGATGTGCCTATTCCAAATGGAACTGTGCTTAAATTTTTGAAGCAAATGGATACAAATTAAAGGAGCGAGCAGTTTATTCAATCCCCTTCACAGAAATATAAACTTGTATCCCCAATATGTCAAGGTATTCTGTTACTTTTACAAATGAAAAATGCCAATTTATTTACAAGATGCATCGTATTGCATATGTACGCCGCATAGAAATATAATTTACGAAATAAGTTTCTTTCCTTTTCAAACTCTTGTTCACTCTCTGTTTAGTCTATTTATTAAAGTGAGCACAAATATCACCCGAACGATCATCGAAAACCGGTGAATGCAAAAAATTGCATTTTACTTTGGGCGTGCTTAACTTTTTCGAATTCACAACTTGTTCGTTATATGAAAAAATCTTGTATATAAAGGGTGATCCACAACGCACGACGTTTGTTGTAAATGAAAGAAAGAAGTTTTCAGAGAATGATCTTAATATTTTTCTTATTACGATAGAAGGATCTATGACAATTATGAGTGAAACAAAATATTGGCCAAATGCTCGCCACGGCTTGATTTCCTGAGTGCTGGTCCAAGATAAGAAAAAAGCATGTGGAAGGATATTTTTTTCAAAGAAACTTGTTCATATTTTTGTTCAGGCGACGTAAAGTAAATGTTTTTATAAAATGCTACATACAGTATTGCTTAACAACTATTTTATCTTCACATAAAAAAAAATATATTTAAATTTAAGCAGCCTTAAGAAATGTTAAGTTAAGGACAAAGGATGAGGAAATAAAAAAACCAATTAAGCAGTTAGACTTTGTTTGACCCCTGTATTAATGAGTTTAAAGTCGCATTGCTGTCCAAAAAAAAAAAAAGTGCTGTCACACAGTGTAATTAAAGAATAGAGTTGCCGAATGCTCTAACGGTGTGAAAGTTTAAAACTTATTAGAAAATGGAACCTCTAAAGGCATAGACATATGTATCTTATTTTGCAATTTATTTCAAATAATCGTATACGTATATTATTTTTGTTCCTTTTGCAATAATTCTTTTCAATTTTATTAGCCTTCTGAATAATTCCTCCAGTTCGGTAAGTGCTAAGAAAGTGACGAAAATCAGAAAATGTACAACTTCAATATTATTCTCCTCCTCTCGCCATACTAGATTGCCAAACATTTGGAACTTGTACGCCCGGCAACGCGTCTCCTGTCAGAGCAAAGCGTCCCACTACAAGCAGACGAGTCGAATGCTTCGCGAGGCGATGCGAGCTCAACTTATGAACGGAGCGAAGAACCAATCTAGATCGAATAAAAACGCTTAATGCAAGTGATTTTTACTCATTTATTTCTTTAATGATTTTATTTCTAATAGAATTTATTTTTATTTAACAACTTTTGTTTATAACAACAATTCCCTAAAATAATCACTTGAAGATCTCTTTTTTTCTGTATAAGTATGTATATATTCTGTATACACACGTATGTATGTATGTATGTACATATGTTTGTATATAACATTATTAAGTAATTATTTAATTCTGTATAATCCAGCACACGTAGCAATAACAACTATGCCCCAATTTATAATTGTATATAAATTTAATTAGTATTAATTAATTAATTAATAGCTCTTGGAAATATTTACTGGAATTATTTTATATTTGGAAAACAATAAATAAAATTTATATGTGAAGGTTTATAAAAATTAATTAATCAATTAATTGATTAAAGAAATGAATAAAAGAACAGCATAACAGTTGCACTAAATCAATCAGAAATGTAATTTCTGAATTAATAGAAAGATGGCAGGAAGAAAAAAAAAGAAAAAGAAATGACATTTAAGGGCTTCTGCAAGAACGATTGTTAAAATTAATGTCGGCTTGAAGTAAGAATTTTGTAGGGAAGACCCGTTTTTAACGTGCACTTTATTTTTTAACGATCTTCTTTGCATAAGATCTTTAGTCTGAAAGTACAGGATGGGCCAAAAGTAATCACCCGGGGCATAAGTAATCACCCGATCTTCTTGTGCTGTAATTTTTTTTTTTAAGACAAATTTTCACACTGCTTATGATATGGACTAAGTGACCGCCGCCAAAGTTGATGATCATACATGCAGATCCAAAGGTTTTTATTAAATAAAATTACAGCAAACAGACCTCGGGTGATTACTTATGTCGCGGGTGATTACTTTTGGCCCACCGTGTATAAAAGCATCTTCTTAAAACACATTGCGTGAGCGTGACATTAAAAATACGTATAGTAGTTTTGAAATGATCTGGTGTAGATTACACAAGTTTGAGAAAAATCGACAATTTTTTGAATTTTTGGGTCTTTGCAAAAAATAAGTTTTGCTGTTTTTACCTGATCCGGCAAACGTTGTTTTGCCATGTATATTATTTCTAGGAAACATTTTTTTAGTTCAATAAAAATAACTATCTACTATAAGTGTGCGGGGATTTACTTATAATCGAAAGCGTTGTGGACAATGAAAGTATGCTTTATTTAGGTTAATAAATTAATCTTTATCGGAGTAACAAATATATCTTAAATCTCGATAGCTATATAAACATTAAAAAGAATTATTAATATTTTTACTATCAACTGTGTAGTGAGTAAGGCAAGAGACCGGTTTCGTTCCTATCCCTTTAGGGCCAGTCGCCATATTGGACTTAGGTTGATGATAAACTTTTTAAAATCTCCTCATCATACCCATAAAGTGGGCGTGGTTAATTTTAGGGGGATGAAAAATAGATGTTGTCCGATTCTCAGCCCTACCCAATATGCACACAAAATTTCATGAGAATCGGTCAAGCCGTTTCGGAGTAGTTTAACTACAAACACCGCGACACGAGAATTTTATATATTAGATATTATTAACTCATATATTAACAACAAAGAAGTTATTTCATAGATAAGTTCGCCTGTTTTGTGGTGAATGCGTTTCATGCTTTAGAAACGATGTTCGCACGGTCTAAAAATTATTTTGTTTTGGAATTTTGGATTTTCTTTTTTTTTTAATATTAGACCAGCACTCCGGAGATGACCCCTATACATGCGGTGCATTGTGCTGGAACTAGAAGAAACGGATAGTAGGATAAATAACAGAAGGTGAAGCTTCACTATCTTGAAACACTGCCTTTTGCACGTTATTTGTTTTTATAGCAGTGCTGTAGCATCTCCGATGCCAAGGAGACGTGTTAAATTTTGAAGCTTCGTTTTTGAGGAGTCATTTTTAGTAGTTCTTTTAAATCGCTGCTTTTACACAATACCGACGAAGGAGGGCGTTCTGATGTACCTGTGGATTGGTACAACTGAAGCCGTTACTGTTCAGTGACCACTGACTATGGCTTCGCCACTGAAACCTTGTGACAATCCTTTGGCTTATAAAAGGACAGCAATAGCAGAACAGATCAGATTTAAAATAAAGTCAAAGAAATCCCTATATCTGTAGTATTGTAATTTTCATTAATAATTGACCAATTGCCCAAATGACGGCAAATAGTACATACTTTTCTGGAGGATTTCGCATGTAATTTCTTAATTTTTGTTTTTTTTTTGCTCTTACGCAACATATCCAACTGTTGTTTGTGTCATGGTTAAATTGCTCGCCTGCACAACACGTATGTGCCATAATTCAATCATCTCTGCGTGGGATTCCAAATTAAGTGCCATATAAGCCAAACAAAGATTGAAGTCCATCATTAATTTTCACTGCAGTGAGAGGCGTTGGTTATGAAAATGTTTTTACTTTTGAACACATCAAATATTTAATAAAGTTATGGCAAGTCGGTTTCAGTTTGGGGTTTTTTTTTCTTTTCGTAGTTTCAACAAATTGCAGATTTTGTGGCGAATATAAAAATTAATGAAATATGAAATTTTGTTTGTTTTTTACATCTGCATGCGGTAATTGAAAGTCGTATGTAATCTGATGATGGGTCGATTACCAGCACCATTGCTCACCAACGGCTGGGCTGGCTACTGTTTTCATTCAATTAGCATGAATATGCAAAAAAAGAAATATACATACATACATACATATATAAATTTAGAAAATAACAAATTAGAAAAAACAGCATTTTTTTTATCTGGCAACGTTTTTAATAATTCATTTCATAAATATAACTGTTAATTAGCAAGTTATTTGTGAAAAGCATGAACAGCGAAGAAAAAAGTTGTCCTGAAATGCTTATGATTTAATTTTCCCAACTAAGGCTGGTTGTACTCGTATGTAGTGCGAGTATGTACACAATAAGCCAGACATACATACATACATATGTATGTGTGTATGTTGTAGCAACCTGTTTTGTTTTTGCAGTACATAACGGGCGAATGTTATACTCAATATGATCATTCATTGTTTCACTCCGCTCACAAAGAACATCTTGGGCATACAACACGCTGAGAAATACATTTAACGCAAAAAGGAGGACGTTGTCTGCGGTTGGTTGCCTTTCTTAAAAGGTATCAGGGCTGGCAGATAAAATTCGCTAAAAATCCTTAAAATGCCGAGAAAATATAAAAAAATTGGATTTAATTTATTTATTTCAAGTACACAGAAAAAAATAAAAACAAGATTCAATTAAGAAAAACGAAAATTTAATTAAATTATTAATTGAATTTCAACCTTTCACGAAAATCGTAGATTCATTCAATTATGAGTTTTAATTGAAACAAATTTTAGGTTTTTTTTTTCCTAAGAAATTAATTAAAAAATTTTTAAAATTCTATAGAAATTTTTTTCGAGATTCAATTAATAAATTAATCAAAAAAAAAAAAAATAGATGTTTTCCACTATACGGGTATGTTCTGTAAACCGAATTCGCAAACAGTTATCCTTTTTACACACACATACACATACTTCGGTATTGAGAAATCACTCGTTTTTAAATCGACTTGGGGGGATAAAAACTACACAAAAAGAAGTCAAATCAAGATTCAATTAAAAAATCTGAACAAAATAAATTACTATAATAAATTAATACAATAATTAAAATAAATTAAATAAAATAATAATTCGATTTCAAGCTATGACGAAAAATGCAGAATCAATTAACAGTTTTAAATTGAAAAAAAAATTTTTAAATTTTACCATTTTGTTGCACTTTCTTGAGAGAACTCCAAAATCAATTAAAATTAACGTAGATTCTATTAAGTTATTAATTAAGAAAAAAAATTTTTCTGAGCAAAGACTTAAGTGGGAAAAATTTAATTATTATTTTTTCAGTGTACGCTGCTTATACGCACGATTTACGCACAATTAATATATTATAATTTTTCATCCTTTTGAATCAAAACTGTTAATACCACTGTTTTTAAAGCCTAACAAAGTCAATTTTAATAAACGTGGATTCACTTAAAATTTTAATTGAAAAAAAAATTTACTGTGTACACAGAAAAAATAATAAATAAATTTTTTCCAATTAAGTCTTTGCTCAGAAAAATTTTTGCCCTCAATTAATAATTTGATTGAATCCATGTTTATTTTAATTGATTTTGGAGTTCTCTTAAGATTCGTAATTTTTTTTGCCTCAACCACCTTATTCACCAGATTTGGCTCCCTGCGAATTTTTCCTATTCCCAAAACTGAAGGCACTAATGGAAGGAAAGCGTTTTCCCACCATTGATGAGATGAAATCAAAATCGAAGAACGAGCTGATGGCCATACAGAAAAGCGCATGTCAGAAGTGCTTCGAGGATTGAAAGAAGCGGCGGCATATATCTGAGGGGTATTACTTTGAAGGGAACAAAATGGATATTGATGAATAAATAAATAATTTTGAAAAAAATTCAAAATTCTACTTCTCTTTTCAACAGTAGTAGTATAACATTTTCTATTAAATGGTGAAGAATAAACAGTAAAATAAAATCTAATCGTAAAAATAAACATCTCGCATTTTTCTGATGTGCATTAGTGTGTCTTTGTGTGTGAGTTGTTGTCGGAAGGTTTCAGTGGCGAAGGCATAGTCACTGGTCACTGAACAATACCGGCTTCAGCTGATAGCAATCCACAATCACATCAGAACGCCCTCCTTCGTCGGTATTGTGTAGCACCGGCGAAGTAAAATAATAATAAAAATAGCTACTAAACCGAAGCTTCAGCACTGCTACGAGTATAATAACAAAAGAACGTGCGAAAGCAGAGCTGCAAAATAATTAATTAAGCTTCACCTCCTGTCGCTTCTCCTACTATCCCTTTCCTATAGTTCCCAGCACAATGCTTCGCATGTGTAGGAGTCATCTCCTGAGTGCTGGTCCTAGATAAAAAAAAAAAAAAAAAAAGCCGATTTGGAAATTTTTGTCACTTACATAGTTTTACGTTTCATATGGCGATATGGAACTTCAAAACCTGACTGGGTATATTCGTCATACAAAAATAAAAAGAAAGAAAAACTAAACAATTTCTCAATATCAAATCGCAATATCCAGAAAAAAAAAATATCGAACTGCAAATGCTAGTTTTTAAAACTGGCGCATTTTGTTCCGATATGTGGAGCACCAAGATTTCGATCAACAAGAGCACACAAAATTATAATTGAAGGAGGCAGTATTCTTCTAATGATGGTCATACCGATAGAGGCTTTATTAAGTCTACCTTCATGGTCTAAAAAACACATCAAAATCTGGGCAAGTCTTCTAAAGGGGAACCAATATGGGATAAATAAATAAAGCACACAGAAAGACATTCAAATATCATTTAACTTTTTTGCTTTTAAACTGGCATTTCAAACACCCTTTTTCCTGGAAGCGAGACGACAAGTGCAACAGTTTACTGAATCGAGTTTTTTTTCCATTACAACGAACAACCACGGAAATGTTTTATAATGTAACAACAACCACAACAACAACAATAGCAACGAAAATGCAAATTTTGTTTATTATATCGGCTACTAGTCCGTACTCGTACTTGTTCCCATTTCTTCTCCATTGATCTTGCCATGTTGCGTGTCTACACGCACAATAATGCTCCACTTATGCCAAGTTGGGCTGGACAGTACCGCAAAAAAAAAGAAGTACGCAGGCACACACATGTCCGTATGCATGCACGCATATCCATGATCATTACGCTTAGATTCAGCATCGTTGCTGAAAATTTCAAGTGAGTTTTTTTCTGTCTTAATTGAAAGCCAAAAAAAGCAAAATAAAAATCATGAAGAAGAAAACAAAAGTGAAAGACAAACGACTTCCCAAAGAGAGTGAAACCAAGTGCCAATACAAATACGCCCCATGTATACGAGTACAATCAATCGACAACTGGAAGAAGAAAAAAAGTAAGAAAATTAAAAAAGAAAAAAAAAGACGAGAAAAGTCCAAAGACGACCCACCAAACAAAACACAACCAACAATCGTGCAACATGACATCCATATACGACGATCGTATGAAAAGTTTGTTTTGCAAAGAAACGCCTTTAAACGATTCCTTCCTCTTGTTCTAATAAATTCTCGGTATTGGAGGCGAAAAAAAATTTCAAACAAATTTCTATTCAAATGTATTGGAAATTCGTTCCATATCGAACGCCGTAATTCGGCTCCTGTTAACAAATTTACGTCATTCGATGTCGAACGAAATTTCTATCCACTTCAATAGAAATTTAATTCCAATCGAATATGGCCACGCGATAATTTTAATTCTTCCATTTTCTTGATCCGTGCGACGGCCCCTGACAATTATTGCAATATTAAGTGCGGCTCTATCAAGGAGTTCACTTTCTAATCCGTCATAGTTTAAGCAGATCAGTATAGCGCTGAGAAGCAAAAGCATTACGTAACAACTACGAGTACGTTATGGGAAAATTCAAAAAAATTTGTTAAAGTCAGCTAAGCGGAAAACATTTTTGAAAGTCACTTACGAAAATTGGGAAATTAACTGCCTGTTCATAGAAGCAGAGTGTTACTACTCTATCGGGCATTTATATTGAAAACAAAACCAATTTGTCGTTAGTTAAAATTTTTAAATTTTTAATGATCGATAACATACAGGCAGTCAAAATTACATGTGAGAGTTACTGAGCAATAAGCTAAATCACAGACAAAAAGTGTAAATCACACTGACCAACACTAGCAGAACGAAGCTACATGCTGCTTTCGAAGGTTGCTACACCTTCATCAAGTCATTAGGGTTGCACGTGGGACATCTCCATTGCTGTGTCTATTCTCACGGGTCATTGCATTACGGGTAGGTATGCCGAGTGGCTGCGCTTAGGTTAGGTAGCGGATCCCCCAAAGGAGAACGACCACTTACGTTAGAGCTCCGGCCCATTGTGATACCACAAGAAACACCCAGGGTCTAGGCGAGAATGGAAGCACCACCTCCAGATTGATAAGACTAAAGCTCATGCAGTAGGCTACGGACTCACCCTACGGAGACTGCGCTTACCTGCGAATGATTTGTGTCGGGTATGTAGATCGGAGGAGGAGGAGGAGGAGGAGGATAGTGGCTACCACTTTATGTTCCGGTGACTGTCACTGGCGCGATGTAGACTCCTCTCATTGGGGTTACGCTTTATCGATAGTTTAACGGAGTTTATCGGAATGATTGCCAGATTCATTAGAATTTTGAGCTGGTTTCCGGCTTGATTTGGGGGAGCTGTGCTTTCCGAGGAGTCTTTTCAATTTCTTGTCCGAACCTGAAACGAACTGAACGGCCAGTTCTGAGGCTGCCACTCCCTATTAACCCAACATAACCTTACCGCCCATCATTGTTTGTGTTTTTCGTAGGCAATTTAGTGGGTAAATTTAGAAAAGTTGCCACAAATTATACACCGACTATTGATCATTATCGTATTTAATAGAAAAGTTTTTCCCTTCCATTCTAGTCGAATGTGACTATAATGTACAGTGCGCTCTTCTGTAACAAATTATACGCATAATTACTGCAGTCCATATACATACTGCCCTCGTATCAATATGTCGAGGAATTTACAAGAATGAAATAAGTGAACGAGAGCATGGCGATGGTGATTAAGCAAAAGTGACAAGATTGTTATTATTTATACCGGCTCCGGATCACTGCTTAAAAGAAGCCAAAAACTAAAACTAAAATGTACCGTATTCATGGACAACAATAACAAAAACGACAATCACAACAATTGCAGTTATTGTTGCTGCTGCATTCGCCGTTGTTGTTCATGAGATATTCTAGGTCATCAGTGATAATAAAATCAAGCAAGAAAAAAATAATAAAATTCGAAAAAAAAATTCGACTAAATATAATTTCTACCATTTTCGGTTGTTTTCATTTTCACATTTTTCTTTCTTTTCTTTCTGCTTGTCGCGCGACTGCTACTAACCGACTGCCAGAGCAACTGTTCGACTGACTCCAAGGCTGCACCTTTAATACGAGTATCATTTAAGTTCACACACAATTATGGTGTGCTGTTGGCAATTGTTTCTACTTGTTGTTGTTTTTGTGGAAGTTTTTAAAAGGATCGAAAGGCCGCTGAAGAAATTCTTCATTGAGTGAACTGAACCTGTTTGCCAGAAAAAGCGAAACACAATTTCACCGCCGAAAAAAGAAAATTAATAAAGAAAAAAGAATTAAATGGTTAACAAAAGTTGTAGTTGGTGTACTTGGGCACAGGTTTCTTTTATTTATTTTCAAGGAAGCGCTACTGCATGAGAGAAGGACTATTAAGTGAATAAAAGTGTGGCCCAACTTCAACTGATTGATTTGATTTTGATTTTTACAGTTTTTTATTTTGTTTTTCTTTTTGTTTATTAAAACAATTTAATAAAATTTTATTTCAAGCTCAAGGCAAGAACGTGTAAAAACTGTTGGCGAGATTGGTTGCGTCAGAAAATTACAGCTTTTTCAACAATTTCATTATGAGCAATGAAGCACATTTTCATTTAAAGGGACGTGTTAATAAAAACAACTCCCTGGTTGTCTGGTAGCAGGTTTATATTTTCAAACTTAAATGAAAAACGTAATAATAGACACAAAGTCTTATTAAGAGCATTGAACGATAGAATGGTAATGCGGATTTTATTTTTAAAAGAGTATGTCATCCAGATCCTTCAGATCCTTTTTTAATTTAATTTCATGAATAATCGCTGTTGGAAGTCACAGTAAGGCTGCTCTTTGCCGTATTAAAAGTCGCGGATTTTCACGTAAAGTGCTGTCAACCAGTTCAATGTTTTCGAATCGACTGTGCCCTGGCCGTGGTGCATTCATAGCTGAAGCAGTTGCGCGGAATCTCAGCACCCACTCTGCGGAATCTCTTTACACTCGGTCCATCACTTATTCGCCGAATACCGAACTTTGAACAAACTTGTCGACGAGCAATTACGTAAAAAATATCACCACAGTGAAAGCGCGATGCTCACTCGACCACTGCGACATCGTGATTGACAAATCCGCACAATCGATAATTCCAACGGGGCCACTCTCCCTCAGCACCGTTTATTACTTTTTGAAACAATCGTATTTAAAAATATAAATTTCCCACCGGACACCCTGTACTAGAGCAGTGCATCAGCGACAATTACACCCTCTCACATGCACGCTTTTGTATAGAATTGTGGCTGAAAGAGTTATTGGTCCATATTTTTTTCGGAAATAGTGAAGGCGGGTGGCATATTGTCATATGTTGGAAAATTTTTTACGAAACAAAAAGTAGCACGAAAAAAGGTATGAGAAAACAACTTTTCTAGTTTTTAGAAAAGAAGAGAATCGGTTTCGCCTTTTTTTATTTGCAGAAAATTTAAGAAATAAATGCATTGTCATCTTCAAATTCAAATTAAAGAGCATCTCCAAGTCGTCGCTATTTCCCCAATAACTTTTACTTGCATTTGATATTTTGTTTTTCTTTCTTTCAGAAAAAAAAAGCAAAAACACAAAAACAAAAAGAAATTATTGGACACATTGAACTTGCAATTAAGCATTGGCCTGTGTGCGACTGTGGGTTTACGATGCCACAACAGCAGCGACAGCAGTATCAATTACAAACACGACTGCATGCATGAAACAAAAAAAAAATCACTTTCTTCTTCTTCTGTCTGTCTTTCGTGCGCGCACACAGATGCAACTTGACGATGATAACTGTGTGGGGAATATTTTAGTATTTTTTCAGTTAAACTTTGCAAATTTTCTGCACTATTTTTTGTAAAAAGAAATTGCATATGAATGGGGGAAAAAAGAACTGAACAGAACTTGAAGTTTTACAAAAATGTATACGAATGTGTTTTAAAGCGGGTGCTGTTGGTGCTGAGTAGTTAGCGCCAGAAGATCGTGGGTTCAATACCCCACCAAGAAAACAATTTTCACCTTTCAAGAACATCAAACTAATTTAAGAATTCCTAACAGATCTAGGTTAACACATTAACAGAACTGCTAAAGGTTATACATTAACAGAGCTCTGTTAAGTGCTGAGGTTTGTGTCTAGGGTAATATATTTTCATATTTCTCTTCACAGCAGCGTTACCATATATTTTTTAAGAAAAACTTTTTATTTAAAAAAAAAAAACAATTAATTTTTCAACAAAAAACTTTTTTCCACAAAACTGTCCAAATAATGAAAAAAGCACAAAAATATATATATAATGAATTGATTTTTTATTCAAAATAAGATAAGCAAAAAAATTTGAACAACGACAAGAAACTTATTCTTCCCACGATTTTGAGCAGATCCTCCAATTTTTTAGCTTTTGTTTTTCACACCGAGTGGGAAAAATAATACGCGAAGGTTCTAAGAATTGCAGTTTAACTTAACATGTTTTATGAACAACTCAATGTAGGGAAAGAACCCGCATAAAATTAAAAATGCTTCTCAGCAAAACACCTACAACTTGTTTGAACGCGGCCGGGTGAACAAAATATAAAATTTAATCAATTATTTCACAGCTGGGGCCGAATCGAACGAAATTCCTATAACTTTTAAAAATTTCTACTCGAATTTGCCTCTGCAAAATTTCTTTATAGCTGGTCACATTGATTTGGATAGTTGTAACTTTGTTTGTATCTTGAAGATGTTTTATTTTAGCAATTCGTTTGTTTTATTAGCGGGTATTTGTTTTTATAAATTTTCTATCGTCAACTAACTATGTTAATGATGAGAATCGTAATGATGATAATGATGCATTTGCATGTGCATGTGCATGCATGCACAGGCATATTTGTGTTGGTTGGCATGTGTTTTGGGCAAAATGCACATTAAAGAAGGTCAATACAGATCATGATTAAAAAACGAAAAAAAAGAAACAATTTCGTTTTTCTCCCCAGCATACGTACGCTTGCTTGTTTGTGTGTTGTTGTTGTTGTTGTTGTTCAATATTTTGGGGTGTTGGAAATTGTTGCAATGAAAGTTGAAAAACTTTTGAAGCTGAGATGAGATCAAGCATCTCACGTACGAGGGTCACATTTAAAGTTATTTTTACAATGTTTTCACAAGTGCGCCAAAATAGTTAGTAATTTTTTGTGGTTGTTTATTTAAAAAAGAAACTTCATAAACAATTAACCATGGGAAATAAGTTTTAGTTAACAAAAAAAATATTAATTTGGGGGATGCTGTTGGTTGAGTAGTTAATTAATTATGCTGGGTATATACTATCGTCTTATGCAAAAAAATTTCTTAATTGAAACTTGAAGTTGACGCTACTAAACCTGTGTTAAAAAATGTTATGCAAAAACATTTTTATATGTTGATACCGGCAACACCATCACTGTCACAATTGTCTCTTTACAGTTATGCAAGAAACACATTCGCCACAGCATGCTACGAGCTACAGAAACTACAAATGTAGTTGGCTGCATTTGTTGCCTTGTAGTTGGCAACTAAATTATTTTGAAGACGGCAACTGCACCATGTTTTTTTTTTCCAAATTCTTGTAGTCCGGGTGTAACAATTCATACAAAATTTTGTTGTTGGGCACTTTTTCGATTAGAACTTCATATTTATTTAATTTATTTATTTAATACAAATTATTATTTCCTGACGATGCTACCAATTTGGTAGCGAAATATAGAAAAGAATTAATTAAAAAAGCTTTTCATAAAAAAGACCAGGGCTCAAAAAAGAAATATAATTAAAATATTATAGTTTTTTATGCCTCTGTTTTTTTTTTCAATTTTCTATTTAAAAAAAGGACGAATACATATTTCAAGAGAAACGGTTAGAATACGCTACATCGGAGGCTCCAACAAAAGCTAAAAAAATGGGGATTTGCCCAAAATCGTGGGAAGAATAAGTTTCTTGTTGTTGCTTATGTTGCTGTTTTTTTTTTTTTTTGAATAAAAATGAATTCAAAATATATATTTTGTGCTTTTTCTCATTATTGGAACACTTTTGTGAGAAAAAGTTTTTCGTTGAAAAATTAAGTTTTTTTTTCTAAATAAAAAGTTTTTCTTCAAAAATACATATGTATATTGTAACGCTGCCTTGTAGTCTTCAAAATAATCGTTCTCTTATGTTGGCAATTTACAACGCTGTTTACAAGCCAAATACGTGAAACTCTACTTTTGTAACTGTTATACATAGTTGTCATATTAACTATTGATACTTTTACTTTATATATTCATTCCAATAACTTTGATCATTTTGTAAGGTCATAAACTGAATTAAGTATACACATTTTCTTATCTTAATAAAGAACTGTAGTTTAATTTCCAATTACCTCGGCATTGTCTTATTTGAATTCGGTTACATTTCACTGCTGCTAACTCTATAAACTAACATCTTATAAACCTGTGTATTTTACTTTTGACATCTTCAAGTCGGTAGCTTTGTGTAGCGAAAGTGTTTCGTGCTTTACTTGGCGGTTACACGATAAATTTTTGCCTTTGAAATTTTAATACACTCACACTTTGTTGTTAATACATTCTTACTTTTAAAATTTGATAATGATTTGCTTTGAAATTCTCTGAGCAAGTTTTGTTTCAAATTATGGGCAAGAAAACAGCTGTTATTAATTTTAATGCTCAAATTTTTAGTTTTTCTTGTCGTCTGTTCTTGTCTTATTATTATAGTATACAGAGTATCCTAAAAGGATCGATGTTGTTTCAATTCCTTACAGCTTTTTTATTACAGGGTGGCACAAAATGAGCTACATGGTTTAAATGGGTTATAACTTTTTTATTTGTGCGATTATTATAATTTTTTTTTAAATACAGTATATTATTGGGGAATTTTTTGTAATTAGCTTTGAAAAATGATATCCTGTAAGTGATGTCCATTTTCAGCTTCGCATATTTTTTTTTATTTTTGCATATTTTCCATAACTTTTCCCAAAATTTCGGGTGTAATGGCCATGTTTTCATTTCGAATGTTTCATAATTAATTCCCCAAAGTCTTCTTCAAAAAATGTTGAAAAAAAAACCAAGAAAAAATAATAATTAAAAAAGTTATAAAAAATTCAAACCATATAGCTCATTCTACGCCACCCTGATAATTTATTTATTTTTTTGTTTTCACTATTTTGTAAAGAAGACTTTGGAACATTTCAAATGGAACAGTACACAATTGAACAACGTACCAAAATCGTTCAACTTTATTTCAGAAGAAAATCATGATTTTATTTTAAATTTAATTATGAAATTTTTTTTTGATATATATTTATTAAGCCTGAGGTCTTTTTTTATCTTATTTTGTTTTTTATTATTCGATATTTCGTTAACAGCTTGTTAACATCATCAGGAATAATAGGAAATTTATATATATCAAAAAATATAATAAAAAAGGTCAATTAATAATATAATTAAAATTTAATTATGAAAGAAAGACGAAGCCCATTTCCACTTGAATGGGTTCGTTAATAGGCAAAAAGGGCTACGGAAAATCCAAAAGTAGTGCAACAGCTTGAATTAGACCTGTTTGTGTTTGTGTACCGTTTGGTGCGGTGTTTCGTCGGAAGGGATAATTGGCCCAAATTTTTTTTTTGGAAAATGAACACGGTGTCGTCGTTTTCATCACTAGTTTTAGATATCAGACAATGTTGGAAAATTGTTTAAGGCCAACTCGTGAAAACCATTCGGAAGTATGGTTCCAATAGGATTGACCCACAGCGCACTCTGCGTGGGACACAATGGTTCTTTGAACTCAAAGCTCTTTGGGCCACCCTGTATTTTTTATGCTGCACCTGTATTAAAATCATGCGTTCTGCAGCGAAGTGGAAGCAGTTCATATGCAATATAACCCATGCATTAGCTATTTCTTTTACATGTCTTTGTTTGCTGGGCAGGAAAGATATTTTGTGCAAATATCTGTATAAATAATGTAACAAATATATCCCTAAGTATGTATGTATATCGGTAATAAATTTTCTATATATATATGTAATGTAACTGTGTTAGTAAGTTCTTTAAAGTACATATTTATGTATAGCTTCAACATTGACTTTTTATTTTCCTTTTAGTTTCCTAAACTGATATTTTCTTAAAATTGCCATAAATCAGGCTCTAAAAAAAATTTAAAAAAAAAAATTATACACATAAAAAAAATGTTATAGAAATAACAGGAATAAACAAAAAAAAAACAAGAATTGCATAATATCTAATAATCTAACTGTTGGCAGCCGTAAGAAACTAACAAACAACAAAAAAAAAATGCAGTCAATCAGCCAACAAAATGCAATTATTTCTTTCTCAGCCATCTAACAAATCCACCCACGCTCCAACTGATCTATTAAATAATAACAAAGAAATATTAATGAATTAGAAAAATATACAGCAACTGCAATATTCATAACGTCAAGATAAGATTTGATTAGATAGAGAGAAGGAGTGAGAGGCTCTAAACATACAAAGGTATGTTAATGCTGGTTGCTACTTGCAACTTTAGGTTGCTTTCAGCCGGTAACAAACTTATATTCAAGTAGATTTCTACAGAACACTCTACATACGCACAATGGGAGTTGAATGCTGCAGGGCTACTGGGGAAACTGAGGACTGAGGCGGGTTGTTTCTTTTTAATATCTGCCACGCGATACATACGACAAAGTTGAGCAAAATGTTTCTTTTTTCTTGCACAGCCGTATGTACAAAAAATATTTAAAACTTGAGCAATTGAACTTTCGCTTAAGTTCAAAGAAACATTCTTATTTGAAGTGTTTTTCGAGAGTGGAAAAAACTAACTGTAACAGGTTCTGGATCTCTTCTCTGTCTGTGTATGTGTCTGTGGGTGTGTATGTGTGTGTGTGTGTGTGTGTGAAATTACTTCCAACTACAATTTGTCTGCGCCTTAATTATTGCACTACCAAAAGTGCATGGTGCTTTACATTAATTGATTACAGAACCGAACAACAAACTTGATTTCTTTAAACACTTTGCCCAACTTGTCAAATTATTTACATGCAGACATTGCGCTGCTTTAGAACCGTGAGAAAGTTGCAACAATTACAATCAATTTTGCATCTGAGATTGCAAAAATTTATTAGCTGCTGATGTCTGAGACTCGTTTGTGAAGACCAATGCCTGCACTCACTGAGCGTGAGATCGATATGTCATTTCTATTTATGAAATGAAATGTTATTTTCTTTTCATCGTGTAGAAAGTTATTAATTTAAAACGCATATAAACGGAGTAATTTCTTTTTAATTTTTGTCTGTCTGTGCGTCTGAAAGAAAATTATTATATCGGGAGATTTTTTGCTATTTAGTTTTACAGTGTAACAAAAAGATTGCAGACACGTGTGAATGCCAAAAATGCTCAGTACAATTTGCCATTTCACCAAGAATAGACTAATGCTGTTTAGAAACTATGGGATTTGGACATACGCAAGCAAACGTACTAGTTGCAAGGTTTGTCATTTCATTTCATGTGCATTGCACACATTTCGTCAGAAATTGACAACAATAGAAATGCCAAATGTGTACAGGGCAAAACACCGAACGAACGCTTTCAAGTCATTGAATTTTGTGATCAAAATTCGTGGAGTGTGCGAAATGTATGTCTTGTAAATTACATCAATTTTATGGTCGTCATAATAGTCGTCATACCAGGCTCTTCAAACTGTTGTGTCCAAATTTCGCATCGGTTTTACTTTATTTTTTTTATTTTTTATCGTTCTGTTGTTCCTGTGGATTGGTTACAGCTGAAGCCGTTACTGTTCAGTGATCCGTGACTATGCATTCACCACTGAAACCTTCCGACAACAACTGACACATAAAATCACATTAAACAAAATGCGCGATGTTTTCATGATTTTAGTCTGAAACTGGTGTCGAACCAAGGTTTTGTAGTCAACGTGCAGTCAGCCATTGCCACCCATATTGGTAACATATCAGACGAAATGCTGCAAAAAGTGTAAGAAAATTGAAGCTCATGGAGGTGCCACCCACCTACGGCGTAGCAGCCGACAACATTTACAAAAATTAATCTAATGGCAGGCATTCGTTTAATAAACATTTCATTATTTGCTAAATTTTGCAAAAGCCAAATCGTTAAAATATCACCCTTTATATACTTCTGATATGCAAACAAACAGTCTTACAGCAGTTTCCCCCGCCACAGATAAAGGTTCAAGTAAAATAGAATTTGAAAAAATATAAAAAAAAAAATATAAAAAAAAAAACTAACAAGCAGTTGGCATATTTTGGCTATCGATTTCCCCTCCAAAAAAATAAGTGTTGGTGTTTGTTGTTGCAAATAATGTGCAGCCGTAATTCAACTTGACTTGGTCGAATTAAATTTTAGCCGCTCGCCGCATAAGGTGTGGGAAACTGTATTCGGACTGGCAGTAACTATAAAATTGTTATCGATTTTGTTTATACATCTGCATGTATGTTTTTTTTTTGTCTTTGTTATTTTGCAGAAAACAAACATTTTAAATAAAAATGTTTTTATTTGTTGCATTTAAATAAAGCTTGACCCACATTGCATTGTGGGCTTTGCGTTATTTCAAATCGAAAGCAAACAAAACAAAAATAAAAAAAAAAACGGCAAAACCTATAGAAAAGAAAAATACTATTAGCCTTTTGTTTTTACTCGTACTAGATTTGAAGTGTTATGCAGTACTTAGAGCCACTACTCCAAACACTCGTAATACACACAGTACTCTACTCTAGTCGTGTGGGTCTTCAATATTATTCGCACCCATACGTTGTTAAACATTTTCATGTCCTGCAGCACCATCAAAAATATTTGTTTTTCTCCTTCTCCCTCTCTCTCACTCTCTCTCTCTCTGTGTTTGAGTTCCTTTTCTGCTACTTATTCTGTTATGTTGCCGTTTGTTGCTTTTAGCCATTTATATTTTCTTATGTTGCAACAAGTTGCTGTTTTTGCCTCAAAAGCCCATAAATCTTCTTTTACGTTTATTTTGCATTAAAGCAAAAAAAAAAAACTTCTGCATAAACCTATTATGCCTGCGAATGAATGTCTTCCATACTCTAGTGTAATGGGCCTGCAAGTATATGCTCGTATCACTTTAGTGTGCAAAAAGAAAAAAAACTAAACGAAGAAACAACTTTTGTTTCTTTGTGCCAAGTAAATCAACAAAACAGCAAACAAAAAAAACTAAATTCTTTACACTTTGTCTTGAGAAATTTCCATGGGAAAAATCTGACTTCTTATACACACACTTTAAATGAAATTAAAAGAAAAGTATTGGCAAAAAACAAAATAAAACCGCTTGAAAAGACCACCAGCAAAAAGGTGGAGTTTTTCCAAAGAATCTCTTAATTTTAGCTGAGAACTTTTTCGAATACGACAAACGCTAATTACACTGTTCAACAAGTTTTCAACTTTTTATTTTATCCGACTCATCTCAATTTGCAGGCAAACACGATAAGTCTCGAATTTAATAAAGGGTGGCTGGTAGCAGATTTATATTTTCAAACTTAAATAAAAAATAAAAAATAAATGACAGAAAGTTTTATTAAGAGCATTGAACGATAGAATGGAATATGTTGTCAGCCAGATCCTTCAGATCTTTTTTTAAAATTTCATGAATAATCGCTCTTGGAAGTCCCAGTCAGCCTGCTCTTTTCCGTATTGAAAGTTGCGGATTTTCACGTAAACTGTTCAATGTTTTCGGGAGTCCTTGAAGATCGACTGGATCCTGGCCGTGGGTTATTCATAGTCGAAGCAGTTGGGCGGAATCTCTACACCCACGAACGAATTAAATTTACACTCAGTCAGTCCACCACTTATTCGCCGAACACCGAACTTTGAACAAAATTGTCGACGAGCAATTACATAAGAATAATTACTCTTAAAAAATGTCTCCACAGCGAACGCGCGATGCTCACTCGACCACTGCCACATCGTGACTGACAAACACGCATAATCGATTATTCCAACGGGGCCACCCTACCTCCGCACCGTTTATTACTTTTTCAAATAATCGTATTTAAAAATGTAAATTTGCCACCAGACACCCTGTACAATTAATTTAAGTCGAATAATAATAAATGTTTGTTGTATAAAGAAAAATATAAATAAATAAATAATTTTTTTTTAATTTTTTGAAGAAGCTACTCATATTTAGTTTATCTTGTTTGTGTATTTCATAATTCTCAAATATTTTTGGGGAGTTCTTGTATAAACCTATGAAATTTCATAGCTTTTTTCCAGAATTTTGTTAAAGTCCTACACAGAAATAAAATCAAGCTGCAATTACGTAAAACGAAGATTCAATTAAAATAATAATTGGATTTCAATCTATCACGAAAATCGTAGATTCAATTATGAGTTTTAATTGCAAAAATTTTACGATTTTTTTTTTATAAGAAATTAAAAAATAAAAATGTTAAAAATTCAATTAAAACATCAATCAAAAAAAAAAAACTACATGCTTTTGATTTATAAAAAGGAAGCTTATACGCACTCTTTACGCACAATTAATATGTCATAATTTTTTACTCTTTTATGATATATTGAATCAAAACTATTGACAGCACTGTTTTGAGAGACTAACAAAGTCAATTAAAATAAACATAGATTCAATTAAAATTTTAATTGAAAAAAAAAAAAAAAATTACTGTGTACACAGAAAAATTTACAAATGAAGTTATAATTTTTTTTCGTGTTCTAATTGGATATCAATATATTTCGAACCAACACTAAAGATTTTTGTAAAACTGAATGAAGATGATTTTTTTCGAAATTTTTCGTCAAAAAATATCTGCCGAACGCATCAGTCAATTTTCGTCAGCAGCGTTTAGCAGCAATCGACGCCACTTTCTATGGTTAACTGAAAAAATTTTAAACTTCGTCATCGTGTATAAATAATATTCGTCGCGGTATAAAGAAATATTACCTTGATGAGAAAAAAAAAATTAATATACTCGTATATATGCTTTCCTCCTCAGTTATTGAGTTTGCTTTTATAAAAAATACTTTATGAGAAAATCATAAAGTGTGTAAGAATACATTTCACATATTTTTTCGAGAAAAAGCACAATTTTAAAATTAGAATCATAAATTAATAATATCAATTAAATTATTATCGTTGCCTTAATTGTATTAATTTGCAATTAAATTATTGATAATCATAATTAAAAATTTTATTAAATATTTTGAAAATTTCAAACAAATTTTTAATAGCAAAAAAACAACATTTCAATTCAATTCGAATGGTTGTTGGGTAATAATTTCTATTGTGTATTTCATATCACAAGAGAAAATTATTTATTATTTTTTTATATATTATTTAAAAATTATATAAAAATTAGAAATAAAAAACCTTAAATCTTAATTAAATAGATTGTTCGAAAAAATTATTTATTTATTTAATTTAGTTCCTCGTCTACATCTGCTAACACTCCATGCTTAACAAAATCCACACCAACTGCTGCGTCTAGGAAAGTTGTTAACAAAAGAATTTCAAAAATCTGTCACACTTTCGGAATTCATGCAACAACAAACGTAACAGACGCAGTCGTGTGCGTTATAAGCCCCACGACATTAAAAAATTCAGGCAATTTATCACAGGCATTAGTGCGTTTCCGTTCTTTTGATATTCCATAAAACCATAAAGAATATTACGAAATGTTCCATTCTGTTTGTTGCACAAATTCGGCATTTAATCGTAATGCAGCCGCCATCGTCGTAGGCCGCAAATATTCATACATTCCTTGTAGATTTTTTCCATGTTCCAGTACTTGAATGCGTGTTTTGAGTATTTTTAGAAAAATATTTATTTTACAGTATAAGACATAAGTCTTCATGCATACCCAAATCCAATCGAAAAGTATAAGAAGAAAAAGGGATAGATTTTTTGGAAACGAATTTTGTTTACCCGCGAAAGTAAGTTTAACTTGTTCCGAAATGATGGTCATGGAAAAGTTTGGCGCAAAAAAAACACTGAACTTGAACAAAAGAATATAGAAATTGACAACAGCCGTAAATTCCATCAATTTCTATCCTCCCATCTTTCTCCAGTTTCCTGGAAGACGATGCATCTTCTAAATAAATTAACATTTTTCATTTGTAAAAGTAACAAGATTCCTTGACATATTGGGGATACAAGTTTATATTTTTGTGAAAGGGATTGGATAAACTGCTCGCTCCTTTAATTTGTATCCATTTGCTTAACAAATTTAAGCACAGTTCTATTTGGAATAGGCACATCTCGATTTTTCATGTTTAACAGAGGCCGGTTAAGACGTTAACTAGTGATACAGACCAGATTCTCTGTTAGGAATCGAACTTAGAACGGCCCACTGATAAGCTAGCACACTACTCAGTAGACTACCGGGGCACCCTACTTCTGGCATGAAAGCGTTTGTTTTTCTGATATTTATGGACTGGCGACTTTCTGAAATTTTGAGTATGTAAGAAGACTTAAGTCTTAGACTGTATATTCTGTTGGTTTTGTTTTGGGTGTGCCATTTAATATTTTTCTAGATTTTCACAATTCAATCAACAAGTGGTGCAGCAGCTGAGTTCTTTTGATGTTGACTGTTGGTGGGTGGGTGGAAATTTTAAATTTAGTGCTTTTGTTTTTTTTATATTTTCAACAACAAACTCGATTAGAAAAAGATCTTTTTTGTTAATGAAATAATTTTTCTTTTTTGTTCTGTTTTGTTTTCACCTTTTCAAAAAATTGCATATGAAACTGTAGGAGATCACTCACCATTGTGCGCCCAGTATATTGACAATAAATATTTCAGTCGGGTTTCTGGGTCAAAGCACACACAAAAACATAAAATATTGCCGGCAAGAGGTGAATGAACATATTTCAACTTGTATTGACTGTAATTGGATTTTTGTTTGTTGCTGAAAGCTGTGGGGAACTAAAAAAAAAACAACATGTTGGCCCCTTTAACTACATGTTGTAAATAAAAATATTTTCTAATTGAACATTTTATAAAAACAGAATAATTATAAACGTAGGTATTTTCATTTAATACCAATGGGCCTACACACACGAGCACAATTCTGCTGGCATAAAATCATGTAGCCAAAGGAGCACAGAGAAAAATTAAATCCAGATTCAATTAAGAAAAACGAAGATTCAATTAAAATAATAATTGGATTTCCTTCTATCACGAAAATCGTAGATTTAATTATGAGTTTTTATTTAAAAAATTTTACAATTTTTTTCCATAAGAAATTAATTAAAAAATTTTAAAAATGTTCAATTAAAACATTAATTGAACATTTCTTCGAGTTTCAATTAATAAATTAATCAAAAAAAAAAAAAAAAAACTAGATGCTTTTTACATATAAAAACTACACAGAAAGAAGTAAAATCAAGGTTCAATTAAAAAATACGAAGAGTCAATTAAAATAATAATTAGATTTCAACCGATCACGAAAATTGTAGAATCAATTAACAGTTTTGATTGGAAAAAAAATTAAAATTTTACCATATTTAGTGCAGTGTCGTGAGAGAACTCCAAAATCAATTAAAATAAACGTGGATTCTTTTAACGATCGAACACAGCACATACTGCAGGTGTCGCAATGGCTTTGTTAAGGGACATATTCGGCGAACGCATTATTTCGCGCACAAGCGATTTTAACTGGCCTCCACGTTCACCAGATTTAACAGCTCCTGACAGTTTTCTTTGGGGATATTTGAAAGAAAGAGTGTACGTTAACAAACCAAGAACCATACTCCAACTAAAAACGAACATTGAAAATGAAATCATGGCCATTACAACCGAAATTTTGCGAAAAGTTATGGAAAATGTGCTAAAAAGAGCACGTAGTATGTGCGAAGCAGAAAATGGACATCACTTACAGGATATCATTTTTCAAAGCTAATTGCAAATATGGCAGGAATTTACAAAAAGTGGAATCAAAACATATTTCATAAAAGCTAAAAGAGACTCAAATATGTTATAGAAAAATTACAATCTAAAACGTGAACACCCTCGGTAAAAAATTAGTTCACGTTTCTGCGAGTTCACTGTAACCAATTTTGGCTAGAAATAGCCAACAACGGCAGCCCTGTTCTGGAATTAAAACTTAAATTTTTTTAAGAAGGAAATTCATCATAAAAATTTGTGTATTTTAACTCGAAATTTTGTGAAGATGAAATGTTGAATGTGACAAAGGTGTCGAGGTGCCTGCTTGAATGCCTCTCACTGACAGACTGCCATACATTTATCAAATTTTTGTCTTCGTGTCTGTTGTTTTTTCTAAATCTATTTTAATGTTTTTTTTTTTATTTTAATTAATATTATCGCTCTGCCGTGTGTTGTAAGTGATAAATATGCGTTCAGTCATTTAGTTTTTTTTTTTTTATCTCTCTGTTCATGCTACAAAATCACCTGAGCATGACACAAATTAATTTTCAGTTTCATAATTTTTTTCTTTATTTTTTTTTTTTTTTTGGTAGACTCTTTTCAAAAGGGTATCATTTGAGACATGAAGTTGTTCATCATGAGATTTATAGAACTATTTTCTTTCTTTGACTTTCAATTATTTACACAAGCTTTTTGGAAAATAATTTTAAATCGCTGGCATTTGTAGATCATTTAAAGAATTGAACAGTTCTAGGAAATAGGAAATGGAATGAGTTTTTTTTTATACAAATGTCAGACATTTGACTAAATACTTTCTACTTTCTACGAATGGAATGGAAGTCGTATTTTAAGGCAGTTGTTCTCACACCATTAACTTTTGGTTCCAGAATCACTTGTGAAAAAAGGCAATGTTTCTGCTGATGTTCATTAATTTTTAAAACGAATTGCTCGGGAGGTTTGAGTTGAATTGTATTTTAAATTATGAATTAGACCAAAACTAATTAAATATAAAAAATTACTGGAATATAAAACGGAATATGTAAAGTAACATTTTTTTTTTTGTTACAAATAACACTACTTTACAAAATGAAATTTTTATCATGTAGATTTGATGAGATATACATTTCTTTATGTATTTTTTTCGCTGAATTTTAAAATGAAGTTTAAATTTTTTTTTTTTGAAGCTTAATTAATTATTTTTACAGGTCTGCTTTTTGCACGTTCTCTGTTTATAGCAGTGTTGAAGCTTTGATTTAGTAGCTTTTTTTATTATTATTTTGCTTCGCCGGTGCTACACAATACCGACGAAGGAGGGCTTTCTGATCTGATTGTGGATTGCTATCAGCTGAAGCCGGTATTGTTCAGTGACCATTGGCTACGCCTTCGCCACTGAAACCTTCCGACAACAACTGACACACGAAGACACACAAATGCACATCAGAAAAATGCGAGTTGTTTTTTTTTTTTTAAATTTCAGTCTGAAACTGGGGTTGAACCCAAGTCTGTTTTGGTTTTGTAGTCAACGTGCAGACTGCTTCAGCCATTGGCACCCTCGAAATACAGAATACCTTCATGACAAGGTAAATGTTGAATCCGGCAACTACAAGTACCTTAGCAGAACTGTCGATAGAAGATTGACAAATGCTTGAAGAGTAAATAGATAATAGCAGTGAAGATCTCTATTTATCCCCACCAACTAATACAGAACTACAAGGCCTAGATGAATCGGACTTATATGACATTGGTATTCTTCAAGAAGATGCTTTAGAGTACATATCTGGTTATATAATGCGAAAGCTTAGTCTTGAGCAATAGGAATGTCATGAAAGTTCATATACATGGGTCACCGGATCGATCTGAAGGCTCTCTGAAAAAGCCATCAACGTTTTTCTTTTCAAAGTTAACGGATTAAATAAATCACATACCCGTAAACTTTGTTGGAACCTGATCGAGGAAAGTAAAGTATGTTCACCTACCGCAAAATATTTAAATGCCGTATTTATTTTCGTGGACGGCAACTGAACAAACAGCATAAAGCACAAGAAGCTAAACAACGAATTTAGGGATTTAAAAAATGCTCATTCAATACTTAAATCCGCGCGCCGGTACGTATTAAATCTTAAAATTACATGTTATTTCATACACATATTTTAATACTTATACTTGTTATTTTAAAGCAGCACAAACAAAATCCAACAACAAAGACATCAATTTATTCAACTCGGGGAAATATTGTGAGCTCAGGAAGAACAACCAACAGCATAAATATATATAAAAATAAATAAAAAAATATTAAACAATTTCAATAAAAATAGAATAATATTAATAATAAATTATTCAGAAAACTTTTCTTTGTCAAGAAATTTTTTTGGGGAATTTTGGGGATTTATGTTTGTAAACGAAGGTAGAAAAGTATCGGGTAACTCTTTCTTATATTTTTCCAAAGCGAATTTATTTGATATTCTCCTGTTTTGACATTTGCTTAGTTGTATGAATTCGCCGATAACACTGCCTTGTCAATTTGCCTCAAAATTAAAAATTGCCATGACAAAAATTACTGTTAAGGGTTGCACCAACCCTTGAAGTTTTCAAGGATTAGTTAATGCACGGGTTCTAATGAACTGGTTAAAGTTCGCTGTAGAAGGCATGCTTTTAACACAGGGTTTGTCACAGGATTTGGCGAGCTCGTGTTCACATTTAACAAAAGAACTTTCCATTTAAATGAATGCTTAGAACCCATGAATGTTCCATGATGTGATTACGTTTTAGCATTTAACAAAACAGCTGGTCATGAATACAACGCAAAGTACAAAAATTAAATTACAACTGAACAGTTGTTCATATGAATTAATCGGCTGACTTGAATGCATTTGTCATGAGTTCTAATCATGAGCGATAATCTTGTTAACATTGTTAAAAAAGAATTCAAATAAAGAAGTCACGTAAATGCGAATTCATAGTGAGCGCATTCAACTCTTCTTTTTTTTTTATTTGTATTCCTATTTCTTCATTTTATTTAATTAATTCTTTTCTTTCTCCCCTTCACAGACTTCATTTAAAATTTAATACAACTTATTATAATTCAATTTAAAAATTACTGTTGTAATAAAGCCAAGAGAGAGACTCCAATAAACAAATTTGTAAGATAATGAATGGAGCCCTTTAGAAAATTTTCATTATTTTTAAAAAAAGAAGCGATAAAAAGAGCAAAATATAAATCAATTATATTGAGGAAATGTGACTTGAAACGTGTAGGCCACTGTAGTGGCCCTTAAGGCCAATTATGATTAAGACTGAATGAATGATTGACTGGCTACTGGCTGGCGTCGAAAGAAGTGAATTTATATTGACACAGCAACTGACAATAAGAGACAATAGACAACAGCAAGTAAAAAAAATTAACATCATTATAAGCAACTGCCGGTACGATCATCACTGATCTGCATAAAATAACCCCCGATTAGTTTCCAATTGTATTTTTCAATCATTCATTTGTATTGACTTCGATTCATTGTCCGGCAAATTGGATCACGTTTTTTTTTTTTTGTCGATTATGTACACACACACATACATACAGATATACACACATAGGATTATGAATTATGATTATGTCAGTTGCTATTTGTATTTGAGGTGCAATATAACACTGTGCTACAGCATATTAACACATGTCAAGCGCCTTTTTCCCATTTTCGATTCGTAGCGCAATGCAAAAATATATTCCAATAAAAAAAAAAAGATATTGAATACGTAACTGAAAATTTGGTTTTTCAATGATGAATTTGAAAACTTTTCACTTTCTGCCGACTAAAAAATTGTTTTCCTTTCTCATGTACTCTGGCAGCTGCATTAATGTGATCAGGCGAAACCAAATGTGAATATATGATCTGATTTAATTTAAAAATAAAATATGATTCCTACTATGGCAGGACCAACAACACAGTAAATGAGACAACTAAATAAAAAATACAAATTGTACTTCAGTTACTATTGAAAAAATATGGGAATCGGTCGATCTTGCCGGCCCTACCTGAAACTTCCCGCTAAGTTTAACCCGAGGCAAATTCATTACCAGGTAAACTCACTAGCAAATTCACTCACTAGAAAAAACCTTAAAGCTTAAAAAAATAGATTGTTCAAATAATAAAAAAGGTTAAAAAAAAGTATTAAGAAAAATAATACTATAAAAATAAAAATGCAAAATATATTATTTTTTGTAATACAGTGCCAGCTCGCTAATCCGAATTAATGATTGCAGGCCGTGATTCGGATTAACGAGTTATTCGGATTACTGGATGTGCTGTTATTATGTAATATAATTCACTATATTCGCAAATAAAACACAAGCCAGAATATCAAACAAATTTATTTTATTTTTATTAAACAAGAATGAAAAAATTAAAGCTTTTTTAAATATTATGTTTTTTTAACATAAGTAATTTGTGATGTAGGTTTGATGCTCTTTCAGTACACATGCATCCAAAGCTTTGTTTCGCAATTCCTTCAGCATCAATATGTAATCTGTTCCTTTGCCTAATCTATTGAAGTATTTAAGGCCTGCACAGCTTCACGATTTTTAACGTGTTTCATAATTATAGGCTCTGATTGTACATTTTTTGTATCTGATTCTGAACTACGACACGAAGTATTGTCAGAGTTAATAATCCAGCTAAGAATTTCATCTTCAGAAATTCGCACGTCATTATTGCGGTGAAATAAGTAGGTTATTGTGCGAAATTCTTCTGTTTCTCCAACACAATCATTCTCAGGCAATTCTTGTTGTGGTACAATGATAGTGGGATGTTCTCTGGATCTCAATGAAGTGCCGTTAGTTTTAAAAAAACATACACAATAATAAAAAAGCGGAGAATAAAAAAAATAAACTAAAAATTCGGTTTAGCGAGCTTGCAACCAATGCGGTCTATAGAGTACGTAATACGTTATAAATTCAATTCGGATTACTGGATAATTCGGATTACACACCTTCGGATTAGCGAGCTGGCACTGTAACTAATTTAATTTTAACTCATATTACATTAATTTAACACGTTCTTTTTAGGTTATGTTATATTTAACAAAACACATGTATGCAAAAAATTTGAGGATTGGACGAAAAGCGAATTGATGAATTCACATTGCGACAACCAAGTATTAATAAACCTTGGTGTAACCCATACCCATTCAGAGCAAATTTGCAGCATCCGACACAGTTTTTAATTTCAGAAAAATTAATCCGTATTGAAAATCGATTTGACCAGAAATTACGAATCAATTGAAAACAAACCCTTTTTTGACATCAATAGCTCTCGGACAATTTTACAGCTTTTGGTCAAATTTGCGGCATGCGATACATTTTTTAAGCCTAAAAAAATCAGTGAATGTTTGAGATCAATGTGACGAAGACTTTTGGAATCATCAGAAAAAGAAACGATTTATTCGAAATTATTCGTCATTTCTTTTTGAAGATAAGAGCCGATTAGATTTTAAACTTCACGACATCTAAAAGAGCTCAATATCCTTCGAATGCGGCAAATTTGGTTTCGTGCCGTTGAACCGTTCTTAAGTTTTGAGATGTTTACATACACACACACCTCCCGAAGAGGAGTGTTGGCGCAATGAAAAGATGGCAACATGACTGGGCCACTTCCAAAAAGGGCAAGCGAACTTCTACCTGACCCAGTTGCTGAGCGGACATGGATGCTTCAGAGCACACCGCATCAAGTACGTTCACGAAGCTGATGATGTGTGCGCGGATTGCCTCAATATAACGGAAACTGTGGAGCATGTTTTCGTTTATTAACCGCGATACGGAAAGCGGCGGGGCTCGCTGGAGGCGGCTATCCGATCCGAGATCAGGCTCGACAACATTGTCAAGTGAAAATTGGAATTCTGTGTGTGTGTGTGTGTAATGGCAACACTGGTTATGTACAGAGTAGTAGAAGTTTACACTGGCGATACGGCATGAAGAGAAGAGATAAAGAAAGGATTGTGAGCATCCATTACATGTGTTTTCCCACTCCTCTGAAGTAATACTTGGCTGTTGTTACGGAGGATGAGTAGATGGGAGAATGACGAATGAGGCGGGGTTTAGTACGTAGACGCCTTGCAAGCCGTAGAATAAGTCTTGCAGCGAATCGAAGCACTACACGGCTACGGTACTGCGGGACGACTGGAAGGGTGAAAACCGCGGCGTAAGTCTTTCAGCCAATCGTGCATAGTGGTCTAACGGCCTACGTATCTATTTTGAAAGTTCTCCTGCCTTTAGATCGTACAGCTACAAAAACAAAGAAAACACACACATGTACATCGGCACTGACATCACAGTGAAAATTGTCGGAATTCATTCCCAGTACCTCAAAATGTCGATATATAATGAAAACTTGGTTTTCGAAAATAGCTTCCAATAGCAGGAAGTAAAAAAACAAACTACAAGTGATTTGCCAAGAAAAATATTAAATTAATGAATTAATAAAATAGTTTTTGGTTACAAAATGCTTAAAATATTGTATAAAAATATGTTTATTAAAGTTTTCGTAAACCAAAAACAATGCGTTTTATATATTTTGAAATGTCAGATGTTTTTCTTCTTCTTTATTTCCGGTCTTACGCAACGGAAGATGTAAATTAAAAATAATACGAAATATTGCAATTTACACATTTCAAAGGTTATTTCCTCAATTTTTATATTTATTAAACTAATTATAAGACAATTAATTACACTGAAAAAAATTTAACATTTTTCATTTTTTTTATCTGGGACCAGCACTCAGGAGATGAGTCCTACACATGCGAATCATTGTGCTGGAATTATAGGAAAGGGATAGTTAGAGAAATGACAGGAGTTCAAGCTTAATTAATTATTTTACAGCTCTGCTTTCGCACGTTCTTTGTTTGTTTATACACGTAGCAGTGCTGAAGCTTCGGTTTAGTATTTATTATTATTTTACTTCGCCGGTGCTACACAATACCGACAAAGGAGGGCGTTCTGATCTGATTGTGGATTGCTATCAGCTGAAGCCGGTGTTGTTCAGTGACCAGTGACTATGCCTTCGACACTGAAACCTTCCGACAACAACTGACACACAAAGACACACTAATCCACATCAGAAAAATGCGAGATGTTTTTTTTTTTTTTTTATAATTTTAGTCTGAAACTGGAGTTGAACCCAGGTCTGTTTTTGGTTTTGTGGTCAACGTGCAGACTACCATCCATCGTGCCATCGCCACGATTAACATCTAAAAAAATTAAATGTTAAATAAATTTTTGGGCTCAATACTTTTTTTTGCTATGAAATACACGGCTCAATTTTATTTTAATGGCCAGGCCAGCTATACTAACTTCGGGAGCCACGTCGTTTACGAATTAATGTTTTAAAGAGCCTTTTATTTATTGTTGAAAACAATAAATATTTATCCTCGTACATACATATATTGAATGAATCTAATTTCAAAGTGAATCAGTTTAAATTTAAAGTGAAAATTTTTTTTTTTTTCAATTAGTACGCGTCGATTTTTTTTCTTAAATTTATATGTTAATCTATTGAGAATGAATTTTTTTAATTTCTGGTTGCATACAGGTACTCATTTAAAGAAATTAAAAATATTTTTCACATTCTACATTTTTTTTTATGTATTAATAAATTTATTAAAAACAAAATGAGCGCTTACAACAAAATGTGTTTAATTGTTGTAAAATATTTGGCATATTCACAAGATAGTATAAAGTCAAATATTTTAAAATAGTAACACGAAAAAATATGACTGCTTTGAACAACCGGTGATAATTTAGTGTGCTTTTTCAAAGAATTCATTCAGCTGATGAGGAAAAAACTCTTATTAATGTTTCATATTAAAATGCTGAACACAAGTGAAGAAACTAAAATAATTCGACTTTTTAATATAGTGAATAAGACCTTGCATGTCTTGTAAAAATTCCATTTTTAATTAAAATTATAAAATTGTTCTTTTGGCACACAAAATCCTTGAAACAATTATAATCGACAACAGCTGTTGCCAGTGATTATGAGCTGAATAATAATTTTTTTGACGGCGGCTAGTAGATAAACGTTTTTCTTTCATTATATCGTGGACCAGTACTCAGGGGATGACCCCTACACATGCTATGTATTGTACTGGAACTAGGCAATACTTTTTTTTTTTGTTTTACCCACATACATGGAAAGAGCACGAAACACATGTCCGCTTATTTTTTTAGCAGCATTTACATATGGTTTTATAATTTTTATTCTATTTATATATATATAGTTTCTGAGATATTATATTATCGATTTTAGCCGTTTTTACCCTTTTTTACCTTGACCCTTAACATGAGAATATCCAAAAAATACCTTCTTTGTGAATCCAAAGATGGAAAGAGGAGTCTACATACCGAATTTCAACCGATGACTATGGTTGGGCGGGCACTTTATCAAACCCCTCAATTTAAAAAAAAATTTTGCGGAATTTTTCCTTTTGAAAGAAGAATTTTGAAAATTGGTTCTCAAACGACGAAGTTATATGATATACACTTTTTAAAGTCGCGCACTTAGCACGGTTCGATGAATAAAATCTAAAAAAAAAACAATAAAAAATAATAATAAACAAAAAAGTTATTAAATTTTTACACGCAGGCGTGACTTTTGGCCCACCCGCTATATGCAAAAACAATTTTGAAAATTTTCTATTAATAGAATACGAGTAGTGTGTTCACCATTATTTTTCTCTCCTCACGAAGCTCTAAATTTACTATCTCTAAGTTACAATTGTCCCTGGCATTTCTTGATTTTTTGTTTTCATTTTTAACTGTGCACACATAACTTCTCGTATTCTATTAAAAAAAAAATAATAATAATAACAAATACATAAAGCTAATAATTTACCTCTACTGATAGCTTTTTGTAGCTCTGTGTAATCAATGAAAAATTTAGATCAATATTTTACATTTATAGAAAAGGAGAAAAGCAATAAGACCATCATGTTCAAAGTCTTATGCAATTTTCAATCAATACAATTCTATAATTGAAAAGTTAAAGAAAAAAATCAAGAAAACATTAGAAAATATTAGAGAAGAATATTTAGCATACAAAGAGGCTGCCATTCTCACGGTTTCTTCGGGATTTCATTTCAAAACCGTAACATAATTAAAAAAAAAAGTGTTAATTTATATTTGATTTTTTATATTTCTGTAACATTTAAACAAAAATAGAATAAATATTTACATACACGTATGTATGAACATTGCACAAACATATGAAACAGAATTTCATTACATGCACATGCAAAGTAAAAAATATTGTGACATTGTTAAATACAGTGCAGCATTTCCGTTCTACGCCCATGCTCATTCATGCTGCGTACAGTAACAAACAATCATTGTTAAAAAAAAAAGAACAACAGAAATAAAAGTGCAATTTTATTGTCTGCTGATACGAAACTCCGGTACAGTGCTTTGTCTCCATACAATAAATCGGCAAAATCTATCAAAATTACAGGTTATCGCAGTACCATGCTCAACTTAGTGCTTAGCAGCTTTTGGTATCTAAATGAAGAAAAATCTAAAGTGTACCGGAACATTTTTCCAAGGTAGGCATTATTTAACATGCTTCATTTTAAAAATTTAATTACTTCTTGTCTTTTATATCTCTTCAATTTCAAAAATTTTTTTCCTTAAAATATTTGTCTAGAATCTTCCTAAAATCTACAAACTTGCCTGAAATTATTCTCTTCAGCACTGTGAAAAATCTTGCCTCATATGGTGGAAGGGAGGTAGACATCTCCTGCATTTAGTTGTCGTAAATAACATTTAACTTTTTTATCTTGAACCACTGTTCAGGAGATATGCCCTACGTATGCAATGCAGTGCCCTGGAACTGGATAGAGAGATTAGAGAATAGACATGTGCTGAAAGTGGTAAGGAGATGAAGCTAAATGTTTTTTTTATATCTTGTACCAGCACTCAGGAGATGACCCCTACACATGCTATGCATTGTGCTGGAACTAGGAAATTAGTTTAAGGGAAGGCGGATGGATGGAGTAGTGTTTATGGACATTTGATTTTCCCTCGTCAAAAGTGACAAAAAACCAACTTTTTACTGTAGTCGGCTCGAGAACTTAGTTAGACATGGACCATCACAATTTATTTTGGCGAATTTAAATTTCGAATAGCATCAACCTTGAATTTTATTCTCCCATACAGGGCGAAAAAATTAAGCAAATAATGGAACCTACTTTTAGCCCTCTACCACGGCATCAAGATTTTGAAAATGAAATCAAATGGGGGCGCTGATTGATGGCTAAGTAGTTAAAGTGTTGAACACACATACACTCACTCGTTTCTCCGTACCCTGGTGTTGACTCTGTAACGAGAAAGACCCGGGTTCAATTACCGCCCCGATCAAGCACTACAGCACAGTTTTTGAGCAACAAAACGTCCGCGAAGTAAAATAATAAATAAAATGGCTACCCTTGGCTTAAAAATAAAAACAATGAGTCAAAATGAGCATCAGAGACGCCGGAACTTTGCTTTATAACTAACAGGCAACTGCAAAGTTGTGCAGTTCCATTCACCATTTTGGCGAAAATAAAGCCGTGGCATGGGACACTTTTGTCCAAACTTATTGCTTTTGGTGTCGGTGATATCTTCTCTCGATTTATATCACACTTTCTCAGAGATCAGGCTATAAGAGTTGTTATATATGGGATCTCATTTAACAAGTTCAGGTCAGGGGTATTGTTATACGTAAAATTTTGGCTTAAGGCATTTCTGTTTATTTTGCATAAAAAAAATTTTGTAGTAAGGCGTTGTACGAACATTAATATTATAAGTTACGTCAGTTTAAGGTGCGGACCCTCCCCAAAGAGATCGGCCCACTTAGGCCTATTGTGAGGCCCAGAGTTTCGCCACACGAAACGAACTCGATGTCAAAATAAATACCGCTATTGCGGAAATTCTCAGCCGAGGAAGTTCCGTCAATGATGAGAAGAAGAACCTCCGCCGTTTCATTGCAAGAGCTGGTATTGGCACATGAGGCGAGCAACCGTCTCCTCTTCCTTTACAGCCCACACCAAAAATTCAGCAAAAATCCCGAGAGGCATTGACGACCATCTCCCTAATATTATAACAGTATTTAATATATGTAACGTGCGAAAAGACCTCTTATACGAGGGACATGAAATTGCGTGATATTAAAAAACCCATGATAAGGATTATCATGTTACAGGGAGGATTGCTGTACCAAGTTAGGCGGGCATGTCTTAAAATATTAATTTTTGGTAATTTTTTTTTTCAACCAACTAAAAATTTTATACTACATTTTTTGTAAAAATCCCGGTCATGACATCGACGCTTAACTTTTTTTTAAATTTTAACATGGATCGAAGCACTATGCTCCGTCTATTATTTATAACAGACAAAAATGTTATTGATCGGCCCCATGCAATAAATGAATAATGCTTCGCCGTCATTTTCGTATTAAAAAACAAAGTTGTTAATGGGTTATGAATGCGAATCGTACAGAAGAACAATGAAATTCTAGCACACTCACAAAAAACGGGAAGTAGAAAAGAAAAAATGTGAAGCTGAATACGTTAAAATTAACTATTAAAGACTGATTTTACCACATAAAAATATTTCTGAAAACCATCTTAAAACCTGGTTTTAGTCCATCTTAATATTGGTTTTAAGTTGATTTAATAAAATACAACATTGATTTTCATTTACTAACGGCAGTGCTACCAAGTTAAAAAATTGCAAACAGCTGGCAATTTAAATGGCGCTCCATGAAATAAAAAAAGGAACATTTTAAAAATAAGGTCACTAGAATAATTTAAAACAATGGCCGCAGCAGCAACAGCAATAAAAAAGTGGAAAAGAATAGAAGCCATTGGGTAATGCGGAATGAAAATGTATTCATCGAGTTGTGGCAGGAGAAAATAAATGAAAATTTATTACACAAACTGTGCTTTAAAATCTGATTTAATTAAACTTATAGAGAAAACGCAAAATCAGCTCTTTGTGGTTTTGACGTAACAATGAAACGTAAAATGTTTTGTAAAAACTATTAGGCAACGCAAAATATTCACATATGGATCCTTTAGAAGCCGTGAATATTGCATTCTCTAAGAATGACTTCCATTTTTCTTTTTCTTCCGCCTTCCTATAGCGGGAAGTTAAAAAGTATGTTATGATGAGGGAATCTTGGGGAAAAATTTGCATTATGTTTTTCTTGTGCAAAAAGAGCTTTAAAGGAGTGCCTTGATAAAGGAAAATAAAAAAATTTTTTAAATGCAGATGTGTAGGCATTTCTTCGGTAAATGCTCTTTCGAAAAGCAAATAACCATGTAAATTGATATTAAAAGTAGAGTGCGGGAAAGAAGTTCGCTTGTATATAGTGTTCTATTATTTTATTAGATTGAAAGTGAAGATGAACTTAAAGTAGAATTTTGACCTCAATTCTGCGCAAAGAAATTTACATATTCAATGGCCCTGCGCCACTTTCTCACATAATATTCGGATTAGAATTCACTCTTATTTATACATTTCCCATGCGCTAATGCAGAACACTTTTTTTTCTTTCTGTGTATCTACATATATTCTCGGCATAAGTTGCCCTAAGTAGTACAGTAGAAATGATTGTAGTGCTGTGTTGAATATCTACCACTGTATTAGTGTTAAAGTATTATATGGATGTGTAAATTTATTTACATTTTCTATATACTAAATGTATTTTAATATGTTTTGGTATTTAAAAAATAAAATATATAAAAATGCAGTCATGGATGGCTGAATAAGAAACTCATTAGTCTCGTGCATACGTTTAGTTTACAAGTGAATATTTAATACTTTTAAAAATTAGAATCCCAGCAGATTTCCATTGTAGTATTTAATATAAATACATACATACGTATGTACGAGTATAAGATTATGTGTCCAAGAATATATGTATGTATGTATAATGCTATACAGATTAAAAGATTAAAGTTTGTACGAAAGTACAGAAATCCTGATTATAAAAAGTGCAACTCTGTGACAGTTTTATTTATACCGAAGTTTAATTAAAATAATAAAGAGATCATTTGTATAATTGCAATGAATTCATGTGAATATTTTCAATGATTTAAATCGTTTTCATAATTCCAATTACTTGAATCTAATTGTTCACTTGCTGTTACTTGAATCATTTGATTCACTTCAATAGTTGGAATCAAACTACATGAAACTTTTCAATCATTTCACTCAAAACATGTTCATACCTTAAATCAAGTAATTTGAATTAAATTTGAAACAAATAATTTTAATCATTTTAATAAAGTAATTTTAATCAAATAATCTGCATCATTTGAATCAAATAATCTGAATCATTTGAATCAAATAATTTTAATGACTTTAATCAAATAATTTAAATTATTTACTGAAAATCATTTCAGTATTTTGAATCAATTTATTTGAATAACTAATTAGAATGTGTACTGTAAATATTAAAAATTATATGCAATAAAAATAGAAGGTTGAATAAAAAGAAGAATTAATTATTAAAAATTATATTTTAACAATCTATTTTTTTAAGCTTTAAGGTTTTTTCTCTTTTTATTTATTATTTTTATATTTATTTTCGATATTTCGTTAACCTTCGGTTAACATCTTCAGGAAGTTTTTATTTTATATATTTTATTATATATTTATTTAAATAAAAACTTCCTGAAGAAATATCGAAAATAAATATAAAAATAATAAATAAAAAAGAGAAAAAACCTTAAAGCTTAAAAAATAGATTGTTAAATAAATAAAAAGGTTAAAAAAAGTATTAAGAAAAATTAAAAATTATATTTTGATAATTTGAATCAAAGCTTTTAAATCATTTGAAATGTTTTTATTTGATTTATTTGAGTCCAAGGCGAATTAATACCAGGTAAACTTACTAGCACCACAACCACAAAAACCATTGTACATGGTGGCCCAAAATGGCCGGAGAGGCTTGAGTTCATTATAACTTCTTATTTAAAACATTATTATGAAATTTTTTTTTATATTCAGAATATTTAGAATTTAATCGAAGTACAGTTATTACAAATTAATGAAAATTCTCTGTCCTGTTCAAGTTCACAGCCAAATTTTTCCTTCTCGTTGCGGCACAATATCTTCTATATATTTTAATTCTATTAAATTTACTCATCTTTCGGCGGCGCCATTGACAACATGTAATTTACGCAATATTTCTCTCGCTTGCTGGTAATTTTTGCGTTCTTCCCAGTCTCCTGGGTCGGTGACTATAAAGTCTAATGACATTGCATAGCGCACGAAAAATTTGGCTGTTTCAGGTGTTACGTGTCGGTTTAAATCATTATGTAGCAGTTGGTTATTTAGTTGGGTTGACGCCACGTTAATTCTTTTCACACCTGTAAAAACAAAAATATGTGGTGAACGATCTTGATTGACACTGCTGCCCCAATGGTACACGTTACTATCGCCCCCATCCCATCCCTCCTAATTTTTTGGCTCGTGCATTTTTTTTTTGCTAAAATGCACCAAAATAGCCGCTGTAGCGTGTCCAAATCAGAAAGTTGCACACTATCCCACCCCTAATAAACATATTTCTTTGTCGTTACAAAGATAGTATACCCGGTATAATTTATTCTTCTTTTTTTCTTAAAAAACAGTTGGCGGAATTATTTCTCTTATGCCCAAATTCACAGTCATTAGTTTGTTAAATATAGTCAATAGTTTAACCAATAATATTTGATTCACAGCTTTTTGTTTACTATTAGTTAAACCGCCAAATGTCATTGGTAACAAATAATTAAACAAGAGCTGTTTAGTAAATTATTATTAGTATTTTTGTTTTGATATCATCTACCAGAATATAATATATATACTTATATATAATACTATCAGATTTTTATTTTCGAGAACATTTTGCTTTTCCCGAACCAATTTCTTGTTGCTTGTGCTTGTGCTTGTTTTATCCATTTTTAAGAAATAATACAACAAATGTAGACTAAAACCATATGCTATAACAGTGCTGCCAATATTGAAAATTCAAAGATTGTTAGGGTTACCATTCTTTGGTTATACTGAGAATGTTAGTTAAACAATACACTGTGAATATGAAGTATTGGTTAAAAAAATAGTTATCATTTTAGTTTACTAATAATTAACTAATGACTGTGAATTTGGGCCTTAGAAATTAATCGAAAGGCCAGCACTCACACTGTAAAACTAATCCAATAAAAATTCAATCAATCAAATCTGAAAAGCAAAATTAATTTAAAAAGCTTTTTTATTTCCCGAAAAGAAGAACGACAGTATTTTTTGAGAATATTGAAAGCCAATTTATTTGCCCGATTCATTAGAAAACCAAATTCCATTTCGTATATGCCACGGCATTGTATTTTGTTGTTGTTCCCCGTCAAATATTGCTCGTACGTAACCATCATGTTTTAATGATGTTCATGACTTGTAAATGTAGCAAAAACAACAACAACAACAACAGTGACGGTGGGAGCGGCAAAAATATTTTTTCTAAATAACTTAACGTTTTGATTTTTAAATCGTGTAAAAACAAAAAAAAAAAATTTTGTAGTGTCCCCACTCATGTTGGTTGGTATTCAATTGATTGAACGTTGAATTGTTGTATGCAGCATGCAAATATGTTTAAAATGGTTGGCGCTCACTGACCGCAACTGAACAACGAAAAGGCGCAAACGTTCATGCGAATCAGGCATCATTGTAAACGGCGCGCCAATTAAGAACCAAGCAAATGATTTTTTTTCTCTTGTAGAAAACAAACTGACGAGAGTGCAAATATTAAGGCAGTAGTGCTGTCGCCCTAAGAAAAAAATTATTTGCCTGATGACAGTTAAGGACAGTGATGTTAATTTTTTTTAATGGAATTGCCGTACAGTTCTTAACAAATTACCGTTTTTAGGCAAAATTACCGTACGCAAAGTCTTGTACAAAAATAATAATTATATTTTATTATTGAGAGGTTTATATTCGTAATTCCATATATTTATTTAAAAAAGAACAAATACATAAAGAAACACACTGGAATAATGAAGTAAAGTCAATGCATGTACATACATATTTGTAATAACTTTCACACAAGGTGTTATTTAGCACACCTTATACCAACATTCGTGTGAATTTTCGCACAAAGGAATTTCGGCACAAAAGATCGGAATTGTAGAAGAAAAATCATAGATTGTGAATCACGATAATGCATCAGCTCACACATCAATGCTTGTTCTTGATTTTTTGACCAAAAACAACACGCTAATCATGCCTCAACCAGCTTTTTCACCAGATTGGGCTCCCTACGACTTTTTCCTATTCCCAAAACTGAAGAGACTAATGAAAGGAAAGCGTTTTGCCACAAAATCGAAGAACGAGCTGATGGCCATACCGAAAAGCACATTTCAGAAGTGATTCGAAGATTGGAAGAAGCGCTGTTATAAGTGCTTTATATCTGAGGGGGATTACTTTGCAGAGGACAAATTGGATATTGATGAATAAATAAATACTTTTCGGAAAAATTCACAATTCTCCTTTTCTTTTGAACAGAGCTCGTATATATATGTATGTATATATATATACATCTATATATATATATATATAAGGACTTTACGGTTCCTTGTGCAACAGTTGCTACTTCCTACATGAGGGCATAGTTCGTTTTATGTCGCTCACAAACACAAGTATAGATTTACTATTAATGACATTGATGAATTAATTAAGTAAAAGAAAATTTTACATAAATTACATTTTTTAAAAGCACTATTTGGATGAAACGGCATGGTATAAAATTAATTTAGCTGGCCAAATTTGTATAAGAAGTTTCCTGTTGTTTTTAAATTGGCCATATTTATTGCTGGGTTAAAAGAAACTTTTCATTTCATTTGCCACGAGAGATGATGGCTGGCTGGGGCAGGCAATAGTTTGGTTTGTTTATTTTAATAGCTTTTGTTGCAGTCCCAAAACATCTTGTTTAAATTGGTATGAGGAGTTTAAGCCAAGATTTAAATAAATTTTGTTGGTTTTGTTTTCATCTTTACAAAAATGCATGCGGATTTTATTTAACTTTTTTTTTTCATTAAACAGTTTCACTTTTCAAAAGCATTTTATGCTGACACACACACAAACACACACACTTTTTCGATAAAAAGAAAAACAAGTTTTTTTTTGTAAATCTTTAAATAAAAACTAAAAACAAAAAAAAAAACAACGATAAATACGATTTCCAAATAAACAAAAATCATAATGAAAAGTTTGTTAAAGTTTTCGTGTAGAGGGCTCTTTTTATGGAAAATGTCGAGGCTGAAATATGAGGATTTTTTTGTTGTTGTTTGTTTGTTTGTTTTTCTGCTTTTCAAATTAAATGGGAAATTGCCGTTATAATTTGTTTGATGGTGGCTTTTAGAAGCTTTTCTTTTTTTTATTTTTTGCTTTGTTTTCGTTGAGCGTCAGCCAAAGATAGACTCAAGCGAACATAAATGGCAATTTATCTGTTAATGAGCTGCGATTAAATATTCAAATTATATTCAGAGATGCTCGCTCGTTTCGTTTCGTTTCGTTTCGTTTCGTTCAATTTGTGGGTTTGAGAAACCCAAAAGAAGTCATGTTTATAACATGATCATGGTATTTTTTTTTTCTTCACCTTTTTACTGTAATGCATTTGAACTTTGGTGCATCTTTGCGTTTTAAATAACTTTTTTGGTTGGTTATTTTACACTAATCAATTCGGGTGTGTGTGTGTGTGTGTGTGTTTTTACTTCTTTCGTTTTTTTAATGAGTAGAAATGTATAAAAACCAAAGCAAACAAACAACAACAAAAAGTTGAGGCCAGAAACAAATTTACAAAATAACCACAAGTTACGCTTATCAAAAGTTTTCCTAATTTATTGATTTTCGCTTTCATTATACATTTTGCCTGCGCTGGCCTATGAAGACTGTTTCTGAAACATTTAAGCCGAATAATAAAGCAAATGCCTGATTATATAAACAGCATTGCACAAGAATTTTATGGAATGTGAATATGAATTTACATTTAAGTGGGACAGAGGAAGGAGAATTTAATAAATTATGCGTTTCAAAACGTAACGTGGTATAATAATCTGCAGCATACATTTAATTAATAAAAACAGTAGCTTCATTCAAGTTTAGTTTGGCAAAATTAAAAAAATAAAAGTAGTCGCCAGTGTTACCATATGTGAAGATTTATATTATTTTCAACGTTTTTTTGAGTAGTTAAAAAGTTAAAAAGTTTTTTTTAGCTTAACAAAAAATTTTTTGTTATGTGGTTTATCTGGTCATTTACATTTCGTGGTAATACCAAAATCTTCAGTAGGTTTTCAACCAAATTTTTAAAAAAGCTAAAAAATTTCAAATGTTTATACAAGAACTCCCAAAAAATATTTGAGAATAACGAAATATGCCAAAGCATCGAAACGCAATTTAATTTGTTTCGGATTACGTTTCGGTTTTCAATGTTTTTTTTCGATGCGAAAGCGGTTTTTATTGGTTTGAAGTTTTTTTCTGAGTAGCATTTCCACATGTTTATACAAGAACTCCCAAAAAATTATTTTGTTTGTACATAGTCTCATAGAAAAGGAGAATTTTGAATTTTTCTTAAAAGTATTTATTTATTCATCAATATCCATTTTGTGCCAATTTTTTCTGAAAACGATGTATTTTCCTTTAATCTATTGCCCTGCTCTATAGCGCCTGAAGGTAACGAAATGTTACTCCGAGTATAAAAAATTTACAAATGTAAAGTATATAAATAAATATTTTAACTGAATCTATTGAAAAAAAAAATTTATTTCATTAAAAAAAGGTTTTTAATAAGAAAATAAGATTTGTTTTCATTGATATGAAGATTAAAAATAAAATTGACAACACTGGTAGTCACTAAAAACTACTATCCGAAAGATAGACAATAGTCATCATTAATTTGCGCAATAAAATTCGTTAATTTAATTATTATGCGAAAATAATAAATTATGTAAATAAGAAATTGAATTTTTTATCTTGGGCCAGCACTCAGGGACACAGGTGATGCATTGTGCTGGAACTAGGAAATTAGGTTATGGGAGGGAAAAGTGTTACATTGATGTGAATACAAGGACATGAGAGTTGTCATGAAAATTAATAAGTGGACCGGCAAGCAAAGAAGTCAACGGTACATGGATTCATTCGACCCTGCCTTATGTTTGGTTTCAATAGGTTTGGCTTTTTTTATATTTAAATTTGGAATACCATTATTTTTTTTAAAGAATGGCTACATTCAACATTATAGAACAAGATGAAATAAATAAAAAACTACAGAAAGCTGTGCTTTTCTTATTATTAACTCCGCAGATATGCCAGGACTATTATTTTTGGTAGCGGCGAAAAAACCTAGTAAGTAAGCATTCTGGATGCCACAAGGTCTTCCGGATTCCATGCTTATACATATTTTACCCACGTTGCCCTAGCCAGCCAAGGACTTTGTGTTCCCTTCTTCAACAAGGGTGGTAGTAGGCCTTCTACAACAGCATTTTTATTTAAGGTTTTTGTCTTTGCAATGTGATTTTTTTTGTAAAGGTTTATCAGTTTTATTTCTACAAACGTAGTGCGTGCAGAAAATGTATGTCACACAAATAATAAAAAAGAACCTCTGTAGAAGGGAGTATCCAGACCCTTCATAAGGCATTCCTGAGAAGGTAGGTAGGAAGGCCTTTTTTCTCTAACGTTTTGTTGCTTTTTTCCAGCAAAATTGCTGCTGAAAGCGGTACCTCCAGGCCTTCCGCCTGCAAAATAGTCAGAGTTTCTCGAAAAAAACTTGAAAAGAAACTGTTTCAAGGTGTAATTTTTTTAATTTCTCTTGCAAAGTGAATTTCGTAGAAGACAAATCTTCGAAAGACTGTACAAAATTTTTAAAGTGTTCACTTTCACTAAAATACAAACGGACACTTTTAACAAAAAACTTTAATTTTTCGCGTATCGCGAAACAATTAAAAAAAGAAGAAGCATAGTTTTTCATCTATGACAAGTTTCTCTACACACAAACGGCAAAGACAAAAGTGCAGACAGTTTATTGACAATGACACCAGTTTATGCGACAAAAGTGGTGACTAAGAGATAACTTAACCCAGGCTTCTTTCAGCGCTACTACCGCGCACCTATGACAGAACGAATATTTAAGCAACTATTCGATAGATTTGACAGTGTTGAAGATTATTTACCATTAATATTTACATATTATGAATATTAAAAATCCAAAACCAATTATGTAAATGTAGAAAAGAAATACTTCAATATAAAACAGAGAAGGTTTGTAGAATGAACACTCATGCTGGATGGCATTAATTTTTATAATATTGCTCTTTCAGACTTTCCCGCTGACCACCTGGAAAGTTGCTACAGATTCTTATTTGGTCACCGGGAACTGAGAGACGATGTAAAATTACTAAATGAAAGATCGGACTGCAGCGATTTTGACTAATAAACTATTCAAACATAACTAACGCTTTATTAGGCAAAATATTACAAGATACGAGAATTATTATAAAATTTTTATTTTATTTTACTTACCTTCTCTTTATAAGCTGATGTAGAAGCACGAAAAAACAACTGAAAAGGAAAAGTTTTAGACAGGCACGAGAACGTTTAAAATACGGTGAACTTAACCGCGCATTTAACTTTTTCGCGAATCGAGCGTGCATTACAAAAATAAATTAACGGAATTAAAAATTTTTCATCCATTTTAATAAGAAAAAAATTTTACGTATGCGTGTACAATATATTTATGTAGTATGTATGTATTTTTTTCTGCCTTAATGTCATTTAACCAAATTAATTCAATTAATTCACTTTTATTTTCAAAATTTTCTATTTAGCTTTTACTGGCTATTTCCGCGCCGAAATGAGTTCTGAATTTATAAAGCTTTTCTTCTTTTCTCAATTTTGTATATTAATTCTGAGAAGTAGGCACTTGCAAAAATCTCCTTTAAAGCTAAACAAATATGAATTGCAACTTTTTAAAATTGTTGTTTAAAATTTAAATTAAAAAAAAAAAGTATGAACAATGCCTTACATTAAAACAGCTTATCTCCATTCAATTTTCAGCAGATACTGTTTTATCCACATCCGCTCTTGTATTATTTAAAATTTAAATACCAACACTCACTTATTGCCATAAACAAACCCACACACACAACACATCTGCAACTGCAAAGCTTTAAAAAAAAAATCAATAGGTAGAGAAAAAAATGGCGAAGATCAACAGCCACCAGCACCTTGCATTTTGGCAAAAATCTGCCGACATTAAATGCGTATTAAATTGCTATTGCATTCACTGAATTTTAAGCACAAAATAATATGCACCTTTTATTTTATAAATTGACACATTTTTTTCAATTATTAGATTGATATTTGCCTGGTATTTTAATTATTTTTCACACAAACCAACAATAGCACACACAAAACCGGCAAATTTAATGAACAAGTAAATTCATGTAAGCAAGTGTGAGGTTAACATTGTTTACATTAATTAACAGACAGCTGTTACTCGCTAGAGAGAACAACCAATGCAAACATTTGAGAGTTTCGTTAAGTTTATTATCTCATGCACTTAACGAACAAAGCGAAGAAAACAAAACGTTGTTGTGGGCAAATTATGTTTATTTGAAATTTTATTGAATTCAGTCTGAGTTTAGCAAGTAAACAATGAGCATTTGAAACGGTTTTATGGAAAAATCTAAAAAGAAAACAAGTGAACGTATTCCGGTGTTGTTTCTATTACTTATAAAATCCATATGTGTAAATTCTGATACTTTTATGAATGAGCAGAAAAAGTTTGCTTTTCAAAAAAGTGGAATTATATGTACGTAACATACTTCATTTGCAAAGTGGAAAAATATATATTTTTTACAATGGTGAAATGAAATAAATTAAAATAAATATGGAAAAGAAATTAAAAAATAATGCAAATAATTTTATGAAATAATTATAGTGCAATGTGAAAATTATATACGTATAATATAACAGGATTTTTAACGGAAAAATCGAAAAAAGAAAATTAAATAAATATAATAGAAAGACGCAAAAACGTCATGCCAAGAACAACAAACCGTTATAAGATATTACATACATACATATGTAGTATGTATGTATATAGATATGTACATAATATACGAAAAATTGATTTTAAACCGAAATATACAGAACAAGATAGAATACAAAATATTTAATTTTAAAGCAAGTGCATTGCAATGAAAACAAACAATTTTATAAAATTTCACGTTATAAAAAAAAAAAAAAAAAAACTTTCGTTTGCATCCTTTCAAGTTGCCTTATATTAATTGTGAGGAATGACCACAGAACAAGCAAAAAAATTAGTTTTAATCTCATACCTGTTCCTTTTTCCATTTTCATGTTCAAATTAAACTATGAGAAACAAGTTCTATACAACATTTAAAACCAGTTTATTTTTCTTAGTGCAAAATTATTCTGACAAACTACTGGTATGAATGTGTGCGTGTGTGTTTTTTTTTATTTTGTGTAGGATTAAAATAACAATTTAAAACTGTCATTATATAATGAATGCACCACTGTGCTGCACCTAATAATTAACATTTGTGTTGATTGTTTTATGACGTTTAAGTGTTGTCTCTTAAACCTTTTTATGATTTTGTTGTTCTTTTAATCTGTATGCTCTATTCGTACATATTTGTTTGAGTTTCTTCAGCACGTTTGTGACTTTTATTTCATATAATAAAAATATTATGTTTGTAGCAAAGTAACTTGCGGGCACGTGAGCTAATGAACCGTTATTAAATTTATGTTGTTTTGTTTTTGTTACTCTCCTAAAACAAGTGTCAATAATTAACAGTGTTGCCGAATACATTCTAATTGTAAGAGGTTTTTTGTTGTTTCAAGTATAGATACAGCAAATATGAATCAATCCAAATTATTATCTCTGTCATTCAATTAAAAACCATATTGACGCATGTATTTACGATAAGATAATAAAAGAGACACAATATTTTAAAATTCTCCTCAGTTATTATATGTGTTAAAGTGAAAACGAATATCATTTATGTTAATTTTTATTGTAATTTTAAAAAATTTTTCGGTTCATTAGTTAACTGATTAATTAATATAAAAGATCATATATTAGAAATCATAACACATAATTATCTTTTTAAAAAATAATACCAATTACTAACTATCTTTAAGCATTCAGACTAGGAATGATTTGTGTCTGTTATCACTTTTCCAAGTTTTAGTTACTTAGAAACGTTCAGCATATAAATATCACGCAGCTATTAACAATTGAAGGAAACTTAACTGCCTATTTCTAGAAAAGAAAAAAATCATTCTACTCGTTGTATCGAAAAGAATTAAATAGCTATCCCTAAAATGTGTTTTCATTCTTTATATCGTCACGGAAAATGCAAGAAGTCATATCTAACAAAAAAAATTTTAAATTTCGTTTTTTATTAATTCTGGTCTGTTATGTCCAAATATGTCACTTCACAAAATGAAAACATTTCTAAAAATAAGTTTGTTTATACATTTTTTACTTACATATATGCTTAAAAAAATTTTGTGGTAATTGTCAATATAGTTTTTATTTAAAGAAGTTGTTTTGCCTGTTCTGTAAAAATTTTATTAGGTTGAGTAGAATAAAGCTAAAATATTAATAACTATCACATGAGTGAAATTTTTTGTAAATGAAAAACATTATCTCAAAGCAAAATAATTTAATATACCGAAAAATATATATGTGTTTTAATATCGTTTTAAAACTTAATTTTATAACTTACGTAATTGCATAAAAAATATTAAAAATGTAGTGAAAAAAATTTACCATGTAACTAGATTACTTTTATTTAGCATCCAGCTAATTAAACTTTGTATAATTTTAAATTCGTAAATGCATATATAAGAAATGTTTATTATTATATACTTTTATATTACCAAAAGTTTGTATTATAATTTGAATTTCTAATGTGCAAGATATACTTACTGTGGAATAAACTATGAAGGGAATATTTCAAATAAAATAGTAAAAATTTGCATTAAATTTTTTATATTGACTAACACATATAATACAAACTTATTGTAAGATGGCGAAGCGAAACAATATTCAAAATTTAGTTAACATATAACTTCTCAAAAAGATTGAATTAATCGGAAAATGAAGAAAGGAAGAGGTGTGAGATTAAAGGCATTTTTTTTGTTCTGTTTTAATTTCTGACAATTAATTCAGAGATAGGACATAAACTAAAGTTGTTTTCTTATTTGTTATTTATGTTATGGGAAATTTCATAAAAGTGCTTATTTTTATTACAAACCAGAATAGAAGATGTTTTAAAAGTTTTAAATATTCAGAATATTTGTTGACACAAAGAATACCGATGACGTGTATAGTCGCATAGAAAATACGTATTCTACGCAACTCGTGTTGAAGATTAATTGTTCTTTTTCCCTTATTCTAATCAAAAATGTAATTTCTTCTCAATATTGTGATAAATTAACTGTGAACTTGAACACGACAGAAAATTTTCATTCATTTTAAAGTTTTATTATTAATTTTTGTTGTATGAAAAACAAAAACCTTGTATCTGTAATTTGGAATTCTTAACACTAAAATAAAAACAAAAAAGGAAAATCTCTGTACAACCTACTCATTTTTGATTTTGAGTCACATCCGCTACATTTCCTATTGTATCAGCTTTATCGAAATATTAATTTATATTTGTTGTTTATTTTAAGCTAACCTATCTATTCCATTTAACCAAAAAACAAATATAAATTAGTAATCGTAATTCATTTTGATTCCGTTAGATAAATAAAATACATACAATAAATGCTTACTTTAAATATTTTAAAAAATAGGCAACACTGGCCGCAGTACTAGACAAAATAAAAGTCATTCGCAAGGCGAATTCATACCAGGCAATCTTGTAATAAGGTTTATTAATACAATGTTGTCGCAACGCGAATTCGTCAATTAATTTTTCATCCAAAAGTTAAATTTTTTGTATACATGTGTTTTGTTAAATATAATGTAACCTAAATAGAACGTGTGAAATTAGTGTAATATGAGGTAAAATTAAATTAATTATTGCAAAAAAATATATGCATTTCTATTATTATAGTATTATATTATTGTAATTATTAAATTATTTACAACCACTTTTTTTCTCACAAAAGTAAACAAACTTCGATGTTCGTCACAAAAATACGTTACAAATTCTTGTATCAACTGACGGGCGAATTTGCTAGTGAGTTTAACTGGTAAAGAATTTGCCTTGGTATTTTTGTAATAATTAATTTAATTTTAATACACATATTACACGTTCTCTTTAGGTTATGATATATTTAACACATGTATACAAAACATTTGACGTTTGGATGAAAAGCGAATTGACAAATTCGCCTTGCGACAACCTTGTATAAATAAACCTAGATTACATCTGATTAAATTGGCGACACATGTACTTAAAGTTTGCGACTTTGCTGGAAAAATATCACGTGTAAATCGGATAAAATATTGTGCCAATTTTTATCACAGAAGTAGTTTATCATTTTTATTATAGGTTTTTGTGGTGAAACATTTTGTTAATTTTTCCAACAACAACTTCTTCAATAAACTGTGTTTTGTGTCTAAATAAATGCTTAAAAATTTTTATGACAAAATAAATAATTGAATGTATAATTTCAATGTGTTTTTACGTGAACAAATTAATAAGTTGAATGTAAAAAGTTGAAAACAAAAATTTGATCTTGATTGAAAAGTGCGTTTTTTAATTATTATTGACCACTATTAACAATCGCAGTAACTCTTTAAACATAACAAAATGACTACAGAAATTCAAGAATCATCATCTCGTGATCACATGTCGACCACAAAACAAAAAATAAATGATGAATTAGCCAGCAATCAACGAGCTGTTGATGAAGGTGGAGGAGAATGTGTAACACACTTTCCAAAGAATATCTCCGCATTAAGCACAACTTGTAATGACGCTGGCGCTATCGAATGTTCCAGCAGCAAAAACAACAATAATAAAATATCATTAACTAAAGCCAAACCACTAATCAATGGCAAATGTCATCAGCAGCATAATTATGATGCTGAAGAAGATTTTCTTTCCACTTCACCCGACAGTGCCAATGAAGAATTAGTTACGAAAACTGGCGATGTAACTGATGGTACCAATACACAGATGCATACAGCACCGCCAGCCTCAATTTGTAGCTGCAATAATTCAAAAGAATGTGTTAGTGTGAAAAATATCTTGGAGTCTTTTAAAGCCCCGTTGTCTGAGGAACAAGCTTGGGCTTTAATTTATCAATCAATTTCTGTATATCGTCGTATTGCAGCTGTTGGTAAGCGCTATGTTTTCAATGAGTTGGAAATAGCTGATGCTGTGGATAATTTAAATTTACACCGCGATGGCACTATCCATTGTTCTTGGTCTGAATCAGAACGTAAGAAAAAGCAGCAGAAATTTAAAAAACAACAACAACAAAGCCAACCTCAGCAACAACAAGATCAATGTGGGGGTAAGTCATATAATTAGATTTTAATTATTGCTTTTTATTTATGCGATATGGCTTAAATCTAAATAGAGCGATAGAAACTTAAAATGTAAGGAGAAAATAAAAAGTGAAAAAAGTCCTGGCAACGCATAGTTTTCGAGTTATGGACCACCTTTCGTGTGGCAATTCCAATGTCCACAACATTTCTGAACGCATATGGCCATATTGGTGTCATTTGAAAGGTTTTAAAAGTATCTTTCTATAAACATACTTAAAATTTATGTAAAAAATTCTCAACGCTTTAAGTGTCAATATACTATTTACATAATTTTACATCAAACAGTTACCAAAGAGCTCAACGCAGATAAGTTTGAACTTCATTCAACAAAAATTTCAATAATATAATAAATACCGGCTGGGTATGGAATAACTTACAACTTATACTGGTCAGCATTAATTGCTGTTGTTTAAAAGACATTCCAGAATAGTGATTGAGAACAACACCTTTTTTTCGTTTTAGTGTGCTTCCTTTACGTGCTCCGTAATATACAGCCAGTTGGCTGGTACAAATTTAAGTAATTTTTGATTTACCTGGAAGGGATATTGGAGTGATCGTTTCATGTACGGCTTGCTAGGGCCCTTTAATATTTTACCTAATTTTTTTTACTTCTAAATTATATTTCAATGCATTCGACTGAGACGTGACCGACTTGATCAATTGTTGAATAAAACTAAAAGAACAGCTGCTCTAAGATTATTCACCTTTATAAATCAGCTGTCTGCTTCAAAAATTATAAGCAATTGATCTGGAGCATTATTACTGTGGCAAGGCGAGATTTCTCCTTTTTTATATTAAAATATTAGATTGTTTCATTTTATTTGTTATTTTTTAAAAACATAATATATTATAAATTTCTAAGAAAATTACAAGTACTAAAGACTAACTGCCGTATTCATAAAAAATATTATTGATTTATAAAAGGTTTAATAGACAAATTTCCATACAAAATTCCATCAATATACTTTGTATGAAACAAAAAAAAATTTATGAATACGGCAGAGGGTGGTTTAGAACTACTTTATAATTAGATTGTTTAAGCTTAAAGCATTGTTACCGATTTCAATTATACGCTGCCAAATGCAGCAGCACTCACTTCATATTCTTAAAAGAATTAATTAATATTAAAAACGTTTTCAAAAATGTGAAAATTTTCATTTCCGAAAATTTGCTGTGACACACCTGATGGTAACATAATGGCATATTAATGCCGTAGTTTTTAGTTGACATCTGTCAAATATTTACATGGGCTTGAGTCTTGACAACTGTTAAAATGATGAGCTATGGAAAATGAAACGGGTTATTGGAGCACCCTATATACATGAATGTGTGTATCTATCTATGTTTATGGTTTATGTTAAAGATATAACAATGAAAAATCAATAAATTCTTTAACGTGCTGTTAGGCTATTTTTTTTTTTATTAATTTTTCCATTAAACACAGAAAAGAATGTATTTTCTCAAGAAAAACACTCGGACCATGGCAAAAATTAAAAAAGTGTTAAAGCACTAAACTTTACATCAAAAATTTTTTATTGTTGCTTGGCGGCAGCATCTAAAATAATTATTTGGGTTAAAATATAATGTCAGACATCTTTACTATCATTAGTAGCAAACTGCAAGAAGATAACAAAGAATATTTTTCTTTTCATAACTTGAGTGTTGAAGTTTATTGCTTTTCTTTACACTTGTCTAATAATGCAGCCATCAAACTGAACGAGTTGTTTGTTAGAAGAAAAAAACCTTTTATCTTTTCTGTTTGATTATTTTGTGTATTTGTGATTTGAAAATGTATGCTAACGGCGGTTACATATTGTTTGTTTTAATAATCTCAGCGTTAAATGTTCACTTATTTTTCCTATTGAAGATTTTAACTTTTTAATACCTGCTAAATTATAAATAACAGAATAATTACAGCCTCAATTCAATGACATTAAAACGGAAATGATTTTCAATATTTTATGTTTTAACCACAATTCAAATAAACGTTTTTTTTCTATTATAAAAGTACTATAAGACTTCAAATTTTGGTAGGAAGTACATAATAATGGTCAAGGTTTTATAAATTCGACATGCATATGAAATATATTTTAATTGATATCTGTTACTATATTGTAAAGAAATTAAAAAAAAAGAAACTGTTTAATTTGGAAACAATACTGTTTGAAAAGCTGTAAAGCAGGAAAAAGTTGCTGTATGCAGACATAAGGCGGCAACAAATTAAAGTGCAAGCAGCTCTCACATGATGGTTTTTTTTTTCGCTACTCTTTCCGAATTGTAAATCGATTTAAAAATAAGTATTCAAATCCCAAATATACATTTTATTATGTGATACCAGTGTTAGGTGTTAGGTTAAGTTAGCAAGTTGCTGGATGAAATGGTAAATAAAGGCCAAATCCCACTTGGGTCTAATTTATTATGGTCTCTTTGTGATACCTGTTGTGAAAAAACTTTCACGTGCTGTAGTGATACCGACCTGGGGGTAAATCATGACATTCGAAATCGAGTATGCCTTCGTGTAGGGAAAATTTCCATGGCTGCAAATTTTTGGATCACGTTATTCGATTTTAATTTATATTACCTACTACTATTTTTTACATTGCTGTAAGCATAAGACAATAAGAAAAACACAAACAAAAAGGGAAACAAAAAATTATTAAATTATTGAAAAATTGTAAAAAAAAAATTAGAAAACTTGAATTAAAATGGATCCAAATATTTTTTTTTTGTTTTCCTCATCTTCAGAATCGGAGGATGAGTCAAATATAGCCCTGATAACACAAAATATTAGTGACAAAAGTAATCCTTTTTCAATACCTGAAGGATTTTCTGAGCTCCAAATTCGGCAATTTTAAGTATTCACGCAGCCACTCAGACGGAAATGCGTTTTATCGGAGAAGATGACTTTTTTCGAAAAATTGGCATGGACTTGAATTTGCTTATTACAACGCGTTGTTCTTTCGTAAATCTTCACTTAATTTTTTAATAATCGCAATAAATATAAGAGACAGCTCTCAATTTTCAGTGTTGCCACTTGCACAAAAAAATGACACTATATTCAAAAAGTGGTTCTCAAGCCCTTATGACACTACATTTTTTTGTGCATTGTTAAAATTTTGGAGAAGAGCGTAAATATATTGTAATGGGAAAATTAATCAGGTGCAAAGAGAACAACCGTATTCAGATAAATGCAAAAACGTCAAATCGCCCACTAGTGTTATCGATAAAAAATGAATAACTGTCGAAAAAAATGTAAAAAGTTTCAACTTAAAATTTACGTTTCGAACTTAAAATCTTTTATATGTTGAAAACTTAGCGATTTTTGCACAATATCTGCGATTTTGAGCTTAGTTTTCAACCATATATTTTTCTTTTTTTTCGTTTTTTTTTATAGATAATAACGAGGCAACACTTAAAAATGTAAATATTACTGTCCCTTTCTAATAATTTTAGTATATTAATTAATGAAAAATAAATGTAGTGTCATACAGGCTTTACTGAGGCACCCTTTATACATAAATAATGCCAAAAATAAAATACGATAAATTAACGATAGTACAAATTTGCCTGTTCACAAGCACATAAAGACTTATCGTTCTTTTTTAAACGTTAAACCCTACGACTGAGCTTGCGAATTAAGCATATACATATGTTTTAATGTCATATCGCACGTGTCGATTTTATATTGATTTTTATTTAATTTATAACGATTTTTTCAAGAGTGACCAAGAAAAAATTATGGAATCATTCATTGGCCATAACACAATTTATTAATTTTGTTTTATATTTAAACAGATTTCTAATACGAATATGAAAAGGAGTTGTTTGATTTTCGTAATTATTTTGTATGTATGTATATAGAAAAGTAAGCTTTCTCAAATTGCCATACACTTCATAATTAACGCGATAACTTGTTCATACGAGAGGAGCACGCTCACTTATTTCTACTCATCCTTTCGAGACTTCGAGTAATTGTCGGGAAAAATGTTTATTGGGTTAGTAATTCCACAATTGCTATAATTATACAGTAGTGTGTACGCCAGCAGCAACATACTTCATTTCAAAGAACGTTTTGAAATATTATCAGTATTTATTTGTTCAGGATTATATGCTTCAAATAACTGACAATATGCTGTTATTTAAAAGCAATTTATAAAATTACATAACCCGTGTAAAACAGTGGTGGATTACTTGTTTTTATAATTATTTTAATTTTGGGAGAAAGTTATCGTTGAACAGAAACTACCTAATTTTTTATTTATTTTTTTTTTTTTTTTTGTAATAATGAAAAATCATCTTTCATCTTGTGGTAGCAAATCACCATTTCAAATTTTCATTTAAAATTACGGACATTGTATTTTTGTTTTATACATAAAAAATGTATCGTCATAAGAAATGCAAAAAGCCCATTTTCAAAATATAAAATTGACTTATTTGTTCTAGTTAAGTCCAAATAAGTTACCTCGCGAAATTTAAGTTTTATAAAGGGTGGTTAAATTTCAAGGGCCGATGTTGATTTTGAATAAAACACAAACTATTTAGGAAATTATTGTAATTTTATTTTATTATGATATATTGGTATTACTCAATTATGTATGGAACAAAATATCGGCCAAATGGGCGCCGCGACCACGGCGGCACACCTCCATCCGATGGTCCAAATTTTCGATGACCCTGAGGCATAATGGAGGTTCTATGCCGTTAATGTGCCGAATTATCTCATCCTTTAGCTCTTGAATTGTTGCTGGCTTATCGACGTACACCTTTTCTTTCAAATAACCCCAAAGAAAAAAGTCCAACGGTGTCAAATCACATGATCTTGGCGGCCAATTGACATCGCCATTACGTGAGATAACTCGGCCATTGAATTTGTTGCGCAAAAGAGTCATTGTTTCGTTAGCTGTGTGGCAAGTGGCACCGTCCTGCTGAAACCACATATCGTCCACATCCATATCTTCCAATTCGGGCCATAAAAAGTTCGTTATCATCTCACGATAGCGAACACCATTCACAGTAACTGCCTGACCGGCCTCATTTTGGAAAAAATACGGCCCGATGATGCCGCCAGCCCATAAACCGCACCAAACAGTCACTCTTTGTGGGTGCATTGGTTTTTCGACAATCACTCTTGGATTCTCATTCGCCCAAATGCGGCAGTTCTGTTTATTGACGAATCCACTGAGGTGAAAATGTGCCTCATCACTGAAGATGATTTTCTTCGAAAATTGATCATCCACTGTTGCCATTTCTTGCCACCATTCTGCCCATTCACGACGTTTGGAATGGTCAAGAGGCTTTAGTTCTTGAGTCAATTGCACCTTGTAAGCGTGTAAATGCAAGTCTTTATGCATAATGTTCATCAACGACGAGCGTGAGAGGTGCAATTGTTGGGCACGACGACGAGTTGAGGTGGACGGCTCTTCAGCCACACTATCGCGAACAGCAGCAATATTTTCTGCAGTACGAGCTGTACGAGCATGCACTGGTGTTCTCACATCTTCTACAGACCCGGTTTGCTCGAATTTTTCCACGATTTTTGCGATTGTACGCACATTTGGACGATCAAATTGACCAAAAAAATCACGAAGTGCACGATATGCATTTTGATTTGAACGCCCATTTTCATAATAAGTCTGGATAACTTTAACACGTTGTTGGATTGTGTATCTCTCTATGGTTCAAATTGAGTAAGTCTGAAATAGAGAAATGTCAAATAAAATTCGGAAAAAAGCTTGGCGTTTAGGTGTGGTTCACATTCAACATCGGCCCTTACAATTTAACCACCCGATAGATTCATTTTCACATATACAGTGAGACCTCTCATAACCGGACACTCACTGTCGCAGTATTTTTTTCCGGTTATGAGAGTTGTCCGCTTATAAGGGATACAAATTTATTATTTTCTTTATTTTATAATGCTAGACTAGTGATTTTTGGTTGAAAAAATTTATTCAGAATAGAATGCTTTAACTTAGATCGGTTCAATTTGAGTCTTTGAGTTTTTAAATGCGACGAATTCGTTTCTAGTAAAATACTTTAAACCGGCAATTTCGTTTAATGCTTCATCTCAAGTATTTAAGGAATCAAGTACATGTAATTTTAAGTTTTTCTTTAATTGATAAAATATTCTTTTTTTGTGCCATTTTGTGACTCTGAAGGTGACATCACAAGTTAATGAAACAAAATTCTTCAAATAAACAGCAATTTCTATACAATCCCCAAGACATGACTGTGTACATTCGTACAATTGGCATTAACACAAATATGAATCAGAGTTGAAAAATAAAGAAATACTACAAGTGTTGCTGAGTTTCATTCAAGGCGCATTCCTTAAAATGAACGCTTCTGTCCGCTTATAAGTGGCTTTTTGCGCATAATTTTTTTTTAAAATTTAGTTTTCGCGTCCGGTTAATAGAGTGCCCGGTTATGAGAATACATTTTGTATTGAAAAACCGATGAAAATCTTGGTTCTACAAAGTTTGTCCGGATATGGGAGGTGCCCGGCTGTAGGAGGCGACCGTTAGGAGAGGTTTCACTGTATTACAAAATTTTGTGGTAACCGTCAATATATTTTTTATTTAAACAAGTTGTTTTTTTTGCTTCTCCTGTAAAGACTTTAAAATGTTAGATAAGGCCTTTTGCATTTTCTGCGACGATATATGTACATACTAAATACATCTAAGCATATTTGTTTCATTAAAGTATGCAGCTAGTAAGACTACTATCTATTTATTATTGTTGTTATTTTTTCGGTATTTTATTGTTTTTGTTGTTCGTTGTCTCTTGTCTATTTTCTTTTCTTTTTCACTGGGTCAGTGATAGAAACAATGAATGACCTTAACGGTTAATTTTCTTATAATTTATAATCGTTACGAACGCCAACAGAAAAAAATAAACAGCAGTTGCACTCATGTTTACTTCTCTTGTATCTCCACAATCACAATTACACAGAGGGAAAAAGAAGGAGTAGGAATGCCTTTTAGAAGGCCTCATTCCATAGGTTAGGTTACTCACGCTGTCATTCGGAAAGTCCTTCCAACTTTATTTTTTGTTTTGGCAAAAAAAACATGATAAAAAAGTTACTCCTTCTCTTTTCTCTTCTCAGAGAAGGAAGTGTGGACAGAGCGGAGGCTTTTTATATTCTTTGCACTCCATATTCGACAATTTTGTTTGTTTATGTTGCCGTTTAAATCGAAATGGGCCTCGTCAGACATAAAAAGACAGTTCAACATGTTTTCGTCTTCTTCCACCATTTGAAGCATCTCCTGGCAAAATTCCAAGCGAATCGGTAAGTCTGCTGCGTTCAGTTTGTTGACCATTTGAATTTTATATGGGAATAAGTCCAAATCATTGTGCAAAATGGACTGCAATGACTGTCTGCTTATACCCATTTGAGCAGATAAGGTTCTTGTCGAAACTCTTGGATTGTTTTGTATGGCAGCAGCTACAGCAGCGATTGTTTCCTCCGTCCGAACTGAAGGGTTTCGATGGTAAGGTCTTCTTTGGACTGTTCCATACTCGGCAAAATTGTTCACAAGTCTCATTATGGTCCATCTGGTCGGAGGAATGCCGCCAAACGTGCGCTTATACTCTCTTTGAACCGAAACTACGGACTGCAGTGCGTGATAGCGGCGGACAATCCAAATTCTTTTTTCAGTGTCCCAGTTATCCATTTTTGTTAAATCTAAAAATCAATCTGCAAAATAAAAAAAAAATTAACCAGCTTCATTAAATAGAAAAAAAGTTATTAAATTTCTTTTTGTTATCGGCTTTCATCAGCCACCCTGTATTAGAGACCTTTTCAAAAAGCTAAGAACTGTATTTTTAGTACAGATTTTGAGCTTCAGGTTATAGAAAGTATTGGTTTGCATAACGTTTATGTCGAATGTAATGTTGTTTCCTTTTCAACTAAAAGTGCATTGAATTTCTTGCCCAAAGTTCAACCCATTTAGAACGATGAACAACAGATGTTAAAAGCAAAACTGATTAATTATTTTCATATACAAAACTGTTTTTGATAACAAAGAAATGTTCATATTTTATGTACTTGCTACAAACTGTTGAAAGAAAGTAAATTTGTCTATTGGTTATCATCTGTCGGCGTCCATAAATCACAGATCAGAGACTTGCTTTGGATAACAAACACAATTAAATATTTATACGAAAACATTTCATGGGAATCCGTTATAACAAATAATCGAAAATAATAACAAAAACGAAAGATTAAAACCAATACAAATCAAACATAATATACCGCTGATTTACCTACTGTAGCATAGCAACACTACTTACCCGAGATCTTGAATAATCACTCTCTTGAAAAAACACTCGCACACACAAGACGGTGCAGCAACTAAACTGCAACCAAAATCAAAACACTCAAATCATTGCTAGTTGCTGTAAACGCAGTGTCACTAATTCTGCCTTTTTACTTTTCATAGGAGGCCAGTTGTGGTGTGAAGTGGCGACCAACGGTGAATGCAGTTTCATGAATTTGGTCAAATTTATGAATTTTTTGTTGAATTTTTTGAAAGTCACCGTCTTCGTTCACTTTTGTTTTTACATCTATTTTTACATACATGCGATACACTTGTAAACTCTCCAGCTTTTAGCCATTGTTTTGGATAAGATGGAAATGTTTTTTGTGATAGAAAAAGAAAATAATGAATATTGATAGACAATTTCGACTATATTGGACCAAATATTTTACATTCTTTTCTATTTACTGTTTGTTAGCTTATTTCTCAAACATTGTTAATAATTTCTTTTTATTATAAATTGTTGTGATTTGTGAGAGGTGTTTTCTTTGAAATCTTCAATTGTAAATTGTGGCTGCCTTTCTTATGTACTTTTCAAATTAACAAATAAACAGGCGTTTTTTCCTCTTTTTTACTTTAGACCAACACGCAATTCAATTGTAGCGGCAAAAATTTAAATTTTTAACTGTCGCATTTTGAAAAAATATTCACGTTTCACGGATTCAAGAGTACCAATCGTACGATTTCGTGCCATTATCGTATCTGGTCTGTATCACTACAACACCTGAAAGTGTTTTCACTACAGGTAGCACCAGGGGACCATAATAAATTGGACCCAAGTGGACTGGGAGCTTTCTTTAGCTTCACATCCAGCAACCTACCGACCAAACCTTCACTGAACGTACCGTTTAATTATGGCACGTCATAAATTTTATTTAATTTGTTTGCTGTTGGAAATGAAAAGAAATGCATAAAAATTGCGAATTCCAAAGACATACAAATTAATTACCCAAAATTCTCTTAGAGTGAAGCGCCCAAGCAAACATGGGAAGTGATCTATCGAACGTTTGCAGAAATGCTATTTGTGGAAAGTGCCAAGAAAATAAAAATTTAAAACGTTTTTAGAAAATATTGGATGTGTGAGGGGGTTTAAAATTGGAGGGATTTTAAAATGCTCAGAAGTCGGATACAGCGATTTTAGCGCCAAGTTTTATGCTCCCTGCTCACTTGGAAATATTCCTTGCCGCAATTTCGGCCCTTGGCCACATTGTGCAACCTAATTTTTGTAAAATAATTTTCTATATAAAGACTCATCAGAAACTTCATTAGTTAGAAACTATTTGAGCTGTAAAAACTATAGCCCAAGTAAAATCACCAACAAAATGGCTCTACCTTAGCTTCAAAATTTATGCGTAAGTATACTTTACAAATTAACAGAATTTGCAATAACAGAGTTTTGTGAGACTTAATTAATTACTGCATCATTTCATCTTGTGTAAAAAACAATTTTTAAAATTATTTTTTTCTTTGTTGGGAAACATCTCACAAGTAACAAAAACGAAGCACAGCAGTGCAGAGGATTGGGAAGAAATTGAACCTACAACGGCTTAAATATGGAATATGAAACTTTTTGCCAAAAAACAGAACAAAAAAACTGAGCATATGAATTTTCTTTTCCTGAATTACAATCAAACACAGTGCACTCGCGATAATAAGAACTCTTTTTTTCATCCATTGGGCCGACTGACTGTATTAAGTGCTATCACTAGCTTTAGCTTCTCACCACTAGATATGGTGAAAAGCTTAAGGTACAAACAGTGTGAATAACTAACAAAAGCTGAACAAATTTCATCTGTAAATCAGCTGCTAAAATTCGTTTAAAAGTTGCCATATTTTTACTCTTGCAAAGCGGTTAACATTTCTGCGGAATTTCATTCACATTTGAGGTTTTTCTACATTTATTTATGCAAAGAAAGAAAAAACGTTACATACATATACATGTGTATGTGCTGCAAAAGAAATAAAATCATTTAACATGAAATTCCTATACGTGTGAACGAACGCTCTCATAAAGCAATCATATAGTATTTTATTTGGGGCGAACAACTTATGAAACAACGGCAAATTTATGTTGAGTTTACACTGTTTATAATGTTTTTTTTTTTAATTTAATTCATTAAAAGAAAAAGTTTTAATATCTGAAAATAGGATAAAAAAAAGATGGGTGCTTTGTAGCCCAGTCTGCGTTTACGAGGGAAATCATAACAAAACATAGTAGCAACATCAGGTCATGTCATGTTGGTTATTCCTTTTCGATGGCTGACAAAGGCATTGGCCGTTCCAGCACAATGCATCGCATCTATAAGGGCCATTCCCTGAGCGCTGGTCCAAGATAAAGAAAATTTAACATAAAAAACTTTTATTTTATTTTAAGGGAAATAAGATGAATTTCGCAAATATGAACAATCTCGCTGTATTTTAATTAAGTCATATTATCGCGAGTTCACTGTACTTTGGCTTGACAATTTTGATGCTTTGCTTTGGCCCTCCTTCATTATTTCATCGGCAATGGCTAGAAGCATCTAAAAATTTTCATTATTTTTGCTTTTAATTATGAAGTGAAAATGTCTTGGATTTCGCTTCATCATCGTCTAATTATAATAATAGAAGTTGTGTTATTGCATTGTACGTACTATATACACTGCGATGCTTCGGAATACGTATAACCAGTAACATATTAAAAGAGTCTGTTTTACTATTTGAGAAATTGGATAGAAAATTTAAAATACGCGTAAAACATTTTCAACCACATACATATTTCCAATATATACAGCTGGTAAATAAACAATTGTATGGCAACATCTAAAAACCTTCGATAAGTTTTACAAAAAAGTTTGTTTGTTTGTTTCAAAGAAGTGTGATATTTTAATACTGAAAAATAGAAAAATATAAGTTATTCTTGTATGCATTGCAATTAATACTAAAACTGAACGTTTTCTAACAAATGGCAACGTTTCACAACTTATTTGAAAATAGTGGTGTTATTCACGACTGGTTTGCGTGAGTTACCAAGTCGCCATAAAATATAATATATATGGCAATATTTTACGGTCTTATTTGCAAATCAGAAATCGCACTATGACGGGATCTCAACTAACGACTACAAGATTAATTAAGGCTCCATTCTTTCTCCTACAATATTGTTTGCCTTTTTTAAGGCATTTTTCATATTCATTTGATCGCAGATCGACAGCGACTACGATAGCGGCCATGAGGCGGAATAAGAGTGAGTCATTGTATAGTGACCTTTAAGCAAATATCGCAATGGGTTCACACGAACAGGGATGATTTCAATCTCTGTATGCTTACGCATGTCCGATCACTCTGTTTTATTAATTATGAGTGGTATAGATATTGAGGAATCAGAGACTCTTGATGTTCTTGGCATGAAAATTCAGTGTGATGTTCGATGGACTGAGAACATTTTGCAGGTCTCAAAAGAAACGGTGCAAGACATACTTCACTCCAACTGATCTCTTTACTATTTACAGAGCCTACATCTGACCGAAAATGAAATACAACTCTCATGTATGAGCCCGTGCTTCAAAGACTATTTTGAACTTACTCGGCCGTGTACAGGAGAAGGCGAATAAACTCTTTGGGGACCGTAGGAAAGCCAACTCTATTGAGCATCTTGTGGGGTGTGTTTTGATGTTCTATCATTGCTATAACGGGATGTGTTCTAATGAAATCGGAATAATCCCGAAACACGCTCATTCCTGCGCACACTACGTTCATCATTAAGGGCGCATCCATTTGTGATCGATTTGGCAGCGAATCGCATTACGCGTTGCAAAGAAAACTAATTTTCCGGCCGAACAGCGCGCATGTATAATAAACTCCCTGCAGACCTTTTCCCTGTAACTTTTAACGCGGCAAGATTCAAATCAGCTGTTTGTAAACACTACTTGCTTTATTGTCCCTCCCATAACCAAATTTCCTAGTTCCAGCGCAATGCATGCCATGTCTAGGGGTCAATGTATAGCAGTTGCTGGTCCAAAATAAAAAATAAAGTTCACGTATAAAAGTAGTAGGTGTATTTTAATATGTTCACCGGAATAGAACCACATTTGTTATGAACTTAAATCAGTGAGTCGCTGGTAAAACTTTAATAAAAAGAAATTTAATATTATTAATTTTTATTCAATTGAATAAAGTTAAGTTCTTACAAAACATATTTTTATATCGCTAGATGAGATTAAATAAGCTCATATTAGAAACCTTAACCAGTAACCGTGTTTTCGTTGCACTGTCCAGCTCAGGACATGAGGCTCTCGAGACCCTGGAATCCCTTTAAACCTCCAGCAATGATTCACCTTCTCCACCGCTCATCTCCTCAGCACCTTTGAATTGTTCCTTACATTTTTATTTTAACAACCGATTGTTTTTCGAAACAACTATTTTTTATTATCTTTAACCTTACTTTAATAATTTATATTCTCTTTTAAGTTTAACAGTTTGTTTATATTTTCTATTTTTTCAACATTTTTTTTTTAACAATTTGTACGTAGTTTTTCTTTTAATTCATAAACTGAATGGTGGTTCTATCCTGATGAACCGTAGTGTGCATTTGTAATTTACTTCAACTTGTTATAATTATTGTTTGCGAGTGCTTTTTATAACGACGGATCGTATGGTGAAATATTTATTATTTTCCGGTTTTATTTTGTATAAATTACCACTTATTTTCTATAATGAGACCTGCCACCAGCATATACATATGTATTTCTCTTTCTTACTTTTCTTGTCTGCTCTTCATATTGTACGTAATTTTTTTTTTCATTATTTTTATATTTATTAACATTAAAAAAAATAATGAAAATCATCCAATAAATTAATATGTTTTTTTTTTGTTTGTTTTGGATTTTGGATCAGCAACATTTTTTGTTTACATCGAATGTAACAAAAATACGCATAAAATTATTGTAATTGAAGCGTCGACACAAAAAAAAGGAAAAAAACTAGAAATAAAATTAGTTTCCGAAAAGTAGAAAAAAGCAGATCAACATCAATGCCACAAAATGGTAACAAAATCAATGTACAGTGAAACTACGATAATTCGTATGGCGTTCATTCAAAAACCTCAACAATTCGAAATAAACGACTGGTCCCTAGAGAAAAATTCTTTAATTCATAAAAATTCCATACATTTTGGTCACCTCGTTAAATCGTATTTTTTTTGCAGTTCAAAGTCTAAGGAAAGACCTATAACTCGTACTTAACCGCGTATAATTCGTAAAAAAAAACCCATGTTAAAAAAAAAATTAAATTACCAAGGCAAATTAGCAATAACAGGAATTTTTTGTGGTTCTTTAGATGCGCATAAAAGAACATACTTTTAGCAATTGATTGATGGAGAAAAGATAATTGTGATTGCCAATTGTGGATAAAAGAAAATTCATATTGGGAACATCTTTAGGCAGTAAAGTAAAAGGACCAGAAGAAGCTGAATAACTCGAACTATAGAATTGCAGGCCAATCTCGGTATAACGAATCTCGATTTAACGAAATTTCAATTTAACGAACGTTAAAATTTTTTACATTAACAACCTTATATAGCGAAAGCTTCATTAATTTTACACTAGATATAACGAATGGTAAGAAAATATTGCACAATAAAGAACAAAATGGGATTAGAATTTGTATCGAATTTGTAAAAAATCAACGAATGGTTCAAAAATCGTTCATCTTTAAAAATTGTTGAGTGCGTCAGTATGGAAGAGAAGCTATATGACTGGTTTGTAGATCAAAAAAATATTTGCTAATAAATGGAATTGCGCTGGAATTAAAAGTGAGAGTAATACATAAAGAAGTGAGAAGAAATACATGAAAGAGAAGCTATATGACTGCATTCTCTGGCAAAGATAAAACAATTGCCAATAAATGGAATAAATAAAACGTAACAGAATTTATAATTCTAATACCCAAGCAAATGATGGTGATCACTGTGAATCAAAAAAAAAAGACAAGGGATTATACTTCTGAAGTTATGTGGAGATAAGTTATTATCCAGTTCTGATTTATTGAATCCGTTTAAAGTAAAATTACAAACAATTTTAGAGAAGCATAATTTAATTCGTGATTTTATTTTCAAATTGTTGGTCTTGAGGGAACTTCAGCAAGAAACGGTCAAAAACGTACCCAAAAACAAACATCAATCAGCGAGTTTTTCCTACAAGATTAGCTTTTAATATAGAACGGCATAAATTAACATTTAAGCTTGTATTTTTTTCTGATAACTGATCTTTTAATATTAAAATTAAAAACATTATTTTTGTAATATATATGAACTGAGTAATTATTTGTTTAGCTAAAAAACTATAATAAAAATAAAACTTAAAAATAAAACTTTGCGATATAATGAATGTTTCAGTATTAGGAAAGGACAGAACATTATATCATTCGTTATACCGGTATTTACCTGTACGTTATTTTATGTGTGCTGGCAGTCCAGTGCTGACAGTCCAAATTTTAGCAAATCGTTTTTTTTTCTATTTCGATTAATCGAAATCCCTTAATTTCGAAAACTGCTGTAATTCGTCAACAATAACTGGTCCCTTCGATTACGAATTAACATAATAACTGTATTTATTTTAGGAAATTTCTGATAAAAAAAAAATTATATAAATTTTTACGGCCAATAATGAAAAGATTTCATCTTTTAAATAAATTTGTCCTCTTCACATATTGTGCATACACAAACACACACACACACATATGTCAACACATACATGCATGCATAGGTATGCATTTCAATAGAAACAAAACAAAACAAAACTTGAAAATTATAATGAAAACTATGGAAGTACAAAAAAAAAAAAAAAAGAAATAATTATTCATAAATCACTTGGCGTCATGTTGAAAATGCTTTGGAGAGTTCATGGGTTAAAACTAAAACTGCATGTTGCAGACGTAAAATGTAAATCTTCCATAAATTAACAACCCAATCACTTTTTTAATTGGTGTCTATTGTCATTTATTGCTTTTTAAATAAACGCGTTAAGCAAGCCATCACTTTTCATTATATTTTATCTTGTGTAATTGCTTGCTTACACAATAGGCTGCGATGGCCGAGAGTTTGCTGTATTGAAAATCCTCATTTAATTGAAAATGTTATCAACATCATCATGGGGAATTGACTACAAGTTGTTAACAGGTGGTAGGAGCTCGGCTTTTTCTTTACGTCGATTTTATGACAACATGTAAATTTTTTACCTCAAATTTTAATTGTTTGCGCATGTTGGCTGTTCTACAAGATTTTGTATAAAAGCGGCCAGAATGAGAAAATAGCGTAATAGTGTTAAAACCTGATTGTAACGTTAAACCACAAACAGCTGATTTTGCTTCTCACTATAACTTTTTTTTTAAGGTTTTAACGCACAGTTTGTGTAATAAAATTTCATTCATTTTCTCCGTCCACAACTCGATGAAAGCATTTTTATTATGCTCTACCTAGTAGTTTCTTTTTCTTTTCCGCTTTTTTTTATTGTTGTTGCTGTTTCCGTTCATTGCTCTCAATTATTGTAGTGACTTCATTTACCAAATTTCCCTTTATTTTTTTTAAATTCATTGAGCACCATTTGAATTGCCATCTGTAAATTTCTTAACTTGGTAGCACTGCTTGTAGTACATGAAAATCAATGTTGTAATTCATTAAGTCAACTTAAAACCAATTCAAAAAAAGCTTTAAGATGGTTTTAAAAGTTCGTTTTAATATAAACCCAACTTTTGCTATAAAACCAGTCGGTGTGAAAACACTGTTATGGGGCGCTACAAAATATGGCACCAGGAAATAAGGCACCAAAGTGTGAAATGAATTAAAGCCCCAAAGACAACAGTGAAAAGAAAAACACGAAATTTTTGGGTACCTTTTTTTTGATTTTTATTTTGGGGCATACGCGTCTGTTGAGCAAATCACAATATATTAATTCACTTGGTGGTTTCAATATCAAAATTGTGATTTCTTGGTGTTCTGCAAATCACAATAAGTTATACTTTTCAATGTGCTTTTTGATTTTCGAAAATAGAAAACTGAACAGCTGACTTTTGTTTCGATGTGGCAGCACTTTTTATGCAATGAAAACTAATTATCGTTTTCAACAAAATATTAAATAAGATTTAATTAAAAAAAAAAAAAAAATTAAAACATTAGAATTCCTAGAACTTTGTTGTTGTCGATTGTCGAGTTAAAGAAAAAACAATTAAGCAACTATAAAATTAACAAATCAGCACGACATATACAAATGTGCAAATGTGCGAATTGGTGATCAAAAATTTCATGAAAAGAATATAGTATTGCATTTAGTAACCGTTATCATTGTGTTTCTCTTATTTTAAAAAGTTACCAAAAGGAAAGAAAAGTAGACAGGAGGTTAAAAGTAACCAAAACGGCAACGCTGAGTGGCACACAAAATTAATAGGCGTTGTTTACAGCAGTCACATTTTTTCATGTTATTAATTTAAAATATATATATGACTTTATGATTACCTTGTGAATGCGCCAAAGTTACAAAATTTTTTTTATTTTTTAATTTCTTCAAATTAATTAAAAAGTTGCCGCAAGTTTGAGGCAATCGGTTAAACGAATAATCGAGCGATAAATCAAACAACCCATTAATTAAAGACAAAAAAAAACATTTTTTTGGAATATTCCAGTATTAATAAAAATTAATAAGTTGGAGAAAATTATGCTGTGAACCAAAAACTAACAATAATATTTGAAATTTTCCATTTTGGAGTATCAACTGTTTTTTGTTTACAGCTTCGCTTGTAAATAATGATTCCATGATTCCCATGGCCCCACACTAAAGTTATTTCATTTCAGAAATGCAGACTTTTAAATTAAAAATCTTTTGTACATTGTAAATATATTTTTTAATAAATAAAGACTTTTACTGCGTGACTACTAAAATGTAGAGAATGTTTCGACACAATGTGCAGGGTTATGCATTTCTTCGTTTCAAAACCTTCGGTCTGGCAAGGCTGTCAGCTGCTAAATAGCTGTCATCTGAAGTCCGTCCTATCTATTTAGTGAAAGGTTTGGCATTTAAAGTCTTTATAATGACACTATATTTGTTCTGCATTGTTAAAATTTAGGGGAAGAGCGCAAATATATTGTAATAGGAAAATTAATCAGGTGCAAAGAGTACAACCATAAATGTAGTGTCATACGGGCTTTATGAATCGAAAAACCCATAAAAATAGTTTAAATTTACTACACAAATGTGGTGGTTGAAAAGTGGGAATTTTACCAGCATTATGCGTTGATTATGGTGGTCATAATTCAGAGCGCTAAGGCCGTATGATACACATTTTTTTTTTTTGCCTGCAATTGAAAATTGTGTACAGGATGATATGTGGTTTCAACAAGACGCTGCCAAGACGTGGTCATGTTATTGCGGAGATATCACCCGAAATGTGCAAAAAAGTTGTCGAAAACTTTCTTAAACTGTAAATATTGACGTTTCCATTTTTTTGTGGTTTTTTGCGTTCCCGTACTCAAGGCGAATTCATACCAGTTAGCTGCATTAGCTAATATTCTCATCAACTGATTTCTGTTCAGTTGTCAAAGTTGTGTTCAACTCAAAGCATGGTAATACTTGGTAAACTGTTTTGACAACTTGAATAAAATTGTTGTATTGTCAACAAAAAATGCTGTTGTTGTAGGGACGAGGAACTTAAAGCTTCTTTTGGTTCGCGAACCACTTGTGAAAATATGTTTTCCGCTAACGTTCGATAGGTTTGATAGTATTGAATATTGGCGGTAGCCATAATTTTGTGTATTATGAATTTTAGTTCAAATCCAAAATCAAATAAATAGATAATAAAAAAAAAATACTTAAAGAAGGGTGTGTTTTCGGTAACAGCAGTTGCTTTCTTTAAACTAAAAGTTGGTTTTTGCACTTAAAACAGACGAAAACTGCCAAACTGGAGACGCTGGGGTTGTTAAAGTACTCGTGTACTTTGTATTTAACTAGAGCCAATATTTTTTACATATTGCTACTGCCCTTCAAAGTGATATATTTGACAACACTTCATTATGTATGTATTGCAAGCAACTAGCAGAGCTTGGATTTGTCCGCAACATTTATGTAAGAGGAATGTCGCTATAAAGAAAATTAAATTTTATTGCTTAAAGTTTGAAATTTTCCATGGCGTTTATATTTAAACCTTATAAACTAGTTCAATTTTAAGGTCTAAGAAATGTATGTGCAGCCATTGGCAACTAATTAGAACTAAATTGAGAATATTCAATTTATTTTTTTTGTTTTGGAAATATTCGACAATATTTTCTTTTTTAATATTTTCTATTGCTAAGTGCCTTCAATTTATTTTATTATACATTTCAATTTGCTGTTATTAAATTCTGGTCGGTTCCGACAACAACTAACACAAAAGACACACTAATGCACATCAGAAACATGCGAGATGTTTATTTTTATTTAAAATTTTAATCTGGAACTGGAGTTGAGCCCAGGTCTGTTTTTGGTTTAGTAGTCAACGTGCAGACTACCATCCATCGTTCCATCGCCACCCTCAAGATAGTGAAGGAGATGTTTTGTCATCTCTCTCACTATCCTTTTCCTCCAGCACAATTCATTGCATGTGTAGGGATTATCTCCTGAGTGTTGGTCCAAGATAAAAATATAAAAAAAAATAAAAAAAACATGGAGCGGTCTTCTTCGTAAAGCGCATGCTACACGCATCAATATTCCGTCTGTTAGTATAAATATTGAAGCCTCTGACACACTACGTCAATATTTCTCATCAATATTAATTTTTTTTTTGTTTTTTCAACTGTAAAGATATAGAAGTTACCGTCGGCAAAATAAATATCTATTTATTTCTTTATTTATTTAAAAAAAAAAATCACTGATGACATTTTTATTGTTTTTGTCACTATATTTTTTGCTTTGTACGTACCAAAAAGCCATCAATGAGCGATATACTTCAATTAATTCGATTACAAAAATTTTTTACTCTATTTGTAATGCGTCGCAACTACGATATGCACTCAAAGTTACCAGAAATAAAATGAATATTGACAATAACACTGCAGCACTACGGCAAACTACTTCAATATTGTGATGAATATCAAAACCATTTTGATATTCGTCAATATTACACAGAGCGTATATGTGTGACTATTTTTCCCACACAAAGACAAATCCTGAAGCTGAATATTGATCGTGTAGCAGCATCCACTTTATAACTTCCCCAAAAGTGTCACATTTTACGTATAAGCGTGTTCGAATTAGTGTTGCCCAATATGTGGGCATCAACATGATGTAGTGAAATGTATGATGAATCGTTTACTTTATTGCTTCCTTCTTAGGAATGGAACACACATACATATGTATCTGAAGGAAATCAATTAAATAAAAAACATTTCTTTATTATAACAAAAACCAATTTTCCTGAAGAAGCTACACAAAGGAGTAGCGAAATATCGAAATAAATTTTAAATATATTAAAGGACCTTAGGCTTAAATAATTAGTGTTATTAAAAAACATTTCTTTTAAATCATTTTATATAATTTCAATGATTTTTCTAATCAGCTATCAAAAGCTGTCCACAAATAGTATAGGGCACAAATGACTCATACAAGTCGCCTATATACATATGCATACATACATGCATACATGCATACATGCATACATACACATATTTAAAGTTTTTACGTAAAGTCTCACTACGTGGGCATGTGAATGTGCAAAGAAAAATTACGCTTAAATTTTATACATTTTTTTTTATTGTCTGATTACTTTTACATACATCAGCCGCCATTGCTGAATTGAACAGAAGTTCAGCATTTCCTGTATCAGGATATTTCCGTTGTACAAGCAACAAGAATAATAAGACAAAAATAATAAGAAATTTCTATATAATTTTTTGCGTTGTTGTTTCGAAACATCTGGTTTTAAATTTGTTGTGTTTAAAGGAGGGCATGTGCCAGCGAGGGAGTCGGAGTCAGAGGTGCTGTGTTTTCAGTTTGTCGTAGTATTTTTGAAGGTCATTGGACATGCGCCTTCAAATATCTCTCAAATATCCACATTATCTCTCTCGCTCTGTATCTGCCTCTAATGCGACTGACTATCTCAATATGTGCATCAAAACAAATTAAAACAAAGACAGACTCTCGCTTTCCTATTGTCGTAGGTTATAATTGTAAGATTGTCTTCTCAGTAGTGTTCGGCATATGCCAATAAATACTGAGATTTCTGTTAAGGATAACATTTTTTCCTGTTAATTTGCTCCTGCATACTGTTGCAATGTCTGAATTTTATCTAAAAGATTTACAAGGCGACATATTTGTTCAAGTTGAATACAAATCTGTAGTTTTAATTTAATTTAAAGCATATCGTCACCTAAAATGCAAAAGGGCCTAACATCACTTTTAAAAAATGTACAGGAGAGACAAAAAACTTAATGAAATGAAAAGTGTTGTGGTTACAAATAGCGTTGCCATATATTTTTTAAGAAAAACTTTTTATTAAAAAAAAAAAAAAAAAAAACTTAAAACACTGTCCAAAAAAAAGCACAAAAATATATATTTTGAATTCAAAACAAGATAAACAAAAGAAATAGAACAACAACAACGGACTTATTCTTCCCACGATTTTGAGCAGATCCCCATTTTTTTTAGCGTTTGTTGTTGTTGTATTCGCTGAGTATCGAAGAACGAACATCGAATGTCTAATTCATATTACGACATTTACGTTGCGGGTCGAATTTTTTATCTACCACAATTTTGGCTTCGATTTAGTGTGAAAAAATTTGTCAAAATCTAAGTATTTCGCAATTTACTTTTTTTTTGCTTTTAAATAATTTTAAACTGTTTTTTGGTATTTTTGTTGGTAGGTGTAAGGTCGAAATACAGCTGATAATAGGGGCCACTATTTTTTCCAAATTATTTAGAATTAATTGATTAATTCAAACTGCTTCATTAGTTTTTTTCACTTTCATAGAAATTATTATTTTCGAGAATTTCCCAAATCCAGCCGAGTAGAAATTCTTCCAATACATATATTGGGAACAAGTTGAGAATGGTTGTGGCAAACCCAATATGTTTATCCCACTAGAAAACTGGTTGGGAGTTTTTAGTGTCTCCTGTAAAATTTTTAAAAGTGATGATAAATTGTTTTGCATTTTATGTGACGATATGTACATTTCATTTGCTGCTAAAATCTAACTTATATAATTTTGTTATGTCTAATATTTTTTGGAATTATTATTATTTTTTTAATTTTAGAACATATTTTTGTTATTTACGGAATGAGGGATGTGATCCACATTTTGAAAGCCAAAAAAGATTTTTTTTTCCAATTAATTTTATTACACTGATAATATAATTTTTATTTTTAAATTAACAAATTCAGCCCAGCAATAGATGTACAATTTTTCAAAATTAAACAACAGTTCAATTAATCTTTTAGATTATTATTTCATAATAAAATGTTAAGAAAAAAAAATACACGAACTAATTCTTATCTTATCGTTTGTAAATAAAACGAAGAGAAGTAAGGAAAAAGCTCAATAAATGAATTAATGATTTCATGATTCAGGGGCTCACACACACACACACACACACACATAAACAAATACAAGCAGTCTTTTTGCAAACCAGCAAAATCAAAATACAAAAGAAATTTTAATAAATAAATAATAAAATGATGGATTGAATTAATTCAAAGCAAACAACGCTGTGAAATAATTTAAAAATGCCGCCGCTACTATTTTGAAAAAATGCCAACAGCGCAACGGTTTCAAATTGAAAGGAACCGCTGCAAGCAAAAACGCGCAAACAATTTTTAAGCTGCGTAAGAAAAATGTAAAACGAATAACAAAACAAAAAATAAAGAAATAAATGGTTAAAAAAAATCATGTTGCAGTTCAAGTAACTGCAACAAGACAAAGCCGCCAACTATTTAAATGCAACAATTTCGCCAAACATTTTCAAATAACTCAGTCTGGCAATTAGCAAAAGCTTGTAGCAACCTGCCGTATTCATCCGCGTATTTCTGATTCAAATTGTTGTGTAACAGAAAGAAAAAATGTTTTTTTGTTTGTTGAATGTCTAAACAAAAATTGTGAAGTAAAAAGTGCGATAACAATTGTTTTTGCCACTCGCAACTAATTGAAGTGAAAAAAATAAAACTGAAAATAAAATTTAGAAAAAGTAAATCAATTGGAAAAAAGTAATTGTAATTAAAGACAAAACAAAAAAGTACTCGACAACACGTTTTGGACAACATTCACCACCTCAGCGCTCTAATTATTGTTGTTGTTGTAGTGAAGAGTACTTGCGAGTTTATTTTTTTCTCTGGTGTGTTTGTGTGTTTTAATACAGTCCAACTGCGATAATTTGTACCCCGTTAACCGTCGAAGACCTCAACAATTCGCAATAAATGGCTGGTCCCTTGAGAAAAACTCTTTAATGCTTAAAAATTTCATACATTTTGGTCTCCTCGTTAATTCGTTTTCTTTTTGTGCACTCCAAAGTCTAAGGAACCTTCTAAAAATCGTACTTAACCTCATATAATTCGTTACAAAAAAAAAAATAAAATTACCAAAACAATATTTCTCAACAGCTATTTTAGCAACAGCCGAAATTTTTGTTTTGTGTTTCTTTAGATTAGGAACATGATCGGCTCGACTCCATGGTCCGTTGTAACGTTCTATATAGGACATTTGACTTTGAGATTCCGACTAGGGACTGCTGGTGTGGTGATCCGGAGCTTCCTGGCAATGCCCTTGAGGTCTATACCGACGGCTCCAGGATGCTGGTTAGATTGGGCTGTGGTATATACATAAGGGGTCCTGACATTAGGCTGCCTGAGCAGTATAGTTCAGGCGACTTAAAATGTTGTTGGAAGTCCGGATTTTTCCTGAGAATCTTCGAATTTCATCTGGCAGTCAAGCTGCAATCGAATCGGTCGCGGGCGTCACTTCGACATCGGTACTCGTCCATGAATGCCTTGGTTTTTTCAGGGAAGTCTCTAACCATTCTAAGCTAACTCTCTTCTCACAATTCCCCTCTACTACGTCTCCTTGACATCAGAGGCGCTACAACACTGCTATAAAACAAAGAACGTGCAAAAGCAGAGTTAAAAGGTATCCCCTTCCAGCACAATGCATCGCATGTGTAGGTGTCATCTCCTGAGTGCTGGTGCCAAATAAAAAAAGCAGAGTAGCTATGTCGCTTATGTTATGTTTGCCTCCCACAATTTCCCAGGCGAAACTATATGCCATAATGGAAACTGGGGATATCATATTGAAAAGGAGATACGAGGGAGTTAGGATTGAAATACTAAGGGAGAGCCAGTCGGCTCTTAAAACTCTGGTAAACTATGCATACATCTGAAATGTCCTACAGTAGAGTCTACACGGAACCAGATCTCGCTTACTGGATACCAGGTCATAGGGGGCACGAGACGAATGAGAAGGTAGGTTTTCGTGCTAAAAAGGGGCTGGAGGTGTTGTGTCATACTAAATGACAAACCAAATAATTAGTTCCTCAAACTCTAGTAAAATTAACGCGAGATGGCGAACATTCAGAATATCAATTTTGAACCATTATCAGGATCCATGTCCAAAAGTATCCTATATTTTAAGTTGCATCCTAAACAATCCGTCTACCAAATTCCATAAAAATCTGTTCAGCGGTGTAGTGGAACAACCCAGCAAAAAATTAAAGATTACCATAAATAGTACTTGCCACATAATGACTTACTTTTGTGATTGCGCCAAATTTAACTACTCGATTACCAAATACATTACACAAAATTATAAAAAAGTCAGAAGTACTAATTGAAATGGTTCTTTTATTTCTCTTAGAATGTTTGAAAACAATTTCAAAATATATAGTTATTTAATAAAAAGGATACAATTTCTAAATGTCATTCTTAATTATTTTAAACCCAAAAAGAAGTAGTTATTTCTTGCAGAAATAAAATTAATATATAACCAATTCTAAAAAATACATATTATGTTTTTTTTTTTATAATAAGGCACAAAATATTATTCCTTGCAGTATATATTTTAAGAACTAATGGAATAATTAATTTTACAGAATATTCATTCGAAATACGTTAATAACAACATTTTGTTGAATTAAGTAAAATATTTACTAGTGCGAGCATTTAAAAATATACATATAAATATTAATATTCAAAAATTGTTTTATTTATTCACATAAAATTAAACTATCTCGATTACAGCTTCAAAATTATGTCTGCAATTCGAATTTGGTTCAGAATACTGAAATAGCGGAACTGTTTTAAACTCAAAGGAGAAAAAAGTAAATTTAGTTATAAGAACTTCTTGCGTAAAAAGAAAATAACCATTTCATACAATAAAAAAGTAATGTCTTCTCAAGAATCGATTATTTTAGTCTCACGCCTTGTTGATAATCCAGTTGGAAAGTGATTCCACCAAAAATGCTGAATACCAAACTCGATTACCTTTTTCAAAATTTTTTGCTGGGAAACATCCAAACCTACAAACATGCAAACATTCACATTTATAATATTAATAGGATTTATGCATCTTTGCACTATAATAACTTATTTTGGTATAAAAAAATATGTTTATTAAAATAAATGAATAAAGGAAAAATTTACTGACATTTTGTATTCAATTCCCCAGCAAAAATCAAGTGAATAAATGAAAGTGAAAAGTGAAAAAACTCGCGATAAGGGGACTTTTATTTGGAATGGAAATTATTCACGGTGAATTTTTTCTTGATTACAAATTTAGGGAAAGGGGAAATATTTCGAGGGAAAAAGTATTCACTAGTTTATACGTTTTACCTCGAAGAAGGAAATTTTTATTTGGACAAACATTGTTCATCTTAAATTTGTCGATTATTCGACCCAGCATTCACAGTTTGCTGCCGCCATGTGAAAAGTTTGCCCAAAAAAAGCCATTTTAACTACCAAATTTAAGTTTGTATAACCACAAAAAGTTGGTCGTAAACAATTTCTTTTTAATGTCTCCCCACCAAAGAAAAAAAGCATTTAAATTCGCAACATTAAAAAAAAACATTTGTGAAACACGTTTGTAACATTTTGTTTATTGTTTGCTGGCTGTTGTCAACGTTGCTGCAACCAACAACAGGTGAACCAGCCTTTAAACCCATTAAAACGCTTTAATTAAGCAGAAAACAAGGCAGCAAGTATTTTAGTTATTTCTTAATTTGCTTTTGGTCGTGCTGTATTTAAATAACTCGAACAGACCAGCAAACAAAAAAAAAAAAAACAACAACAACACGCAAAAGAAGCCAAACAAATCGGGGAATTAGTTTCCACCAACGTCAATATCAGCAGAAATTCGAATTGAAAAAATACTTTTCCTTTCAAATCATTTCAAATTTTTTTTGTTTGTGTGACTGCCATTGTCACTGTGTTTCAGTGAAATGTCGCATGAAAGGTCATGTTTTCGAAATTTCAGCAGCAAAGAAGTAGAAGAAGAAGGAAAATTAGGTTGCTTATTTTTCAACGACTGCAACGATTCCTTGATGAATGCTGATTGTTAAGCAGGTGGTAACAACAGTTTTTGGAAAAATTACAAGAAAAATTATGGTGAAAACATGTGCTGAACAGAAGTTTTTGTGCGTTTATTCTGCACTACACCATTTCCTGCGTTGTTACTTTTGTTCATTTTAAAATTGTGTGAACGAGTACTTTTTTTTTTTTTTTTTTTTTTTTGTTATCTTGGACCAGTGCTCAGGGGCTATCCCCTACATAAGCAATGCATTGCGCTGGAACTAGAGAGAAGGATAGGGAAGAAACAGACAGGTGGAGAAAGTGGTAGAAAGATAGAGTTTAATTCTTGCGCAACTGTGCAGTTGCGTGTAAATTATAAAGCAAAGTTGCGGCGTCTCTGATGTTTTTTTTTTTTTTTTTTTTTGACGCATTATTTTTAAGCTAATTGAGCCATTTTATTTATTATTTTACTTCGCTGACGTTTTATTGCTCAAATACCGACGAAGGAGAGTGCTGTAGCACAGAAAACTCAGAAAAAACTTTTTTCTGATTTGACCCGGCTGGGATTCGAACCTGGGTCTTTCTGGTTGCAGAGCCAACACGCTGACTACTCGCCATCAGCACCCCCAATATATAAGTATATGCTCGGGGTTCTAACAACTGCAGGTTACGAGGGGTACTATTTATATTTCCGGAGCTGGCAACACTGATGTCAATAGCTAAAATCTGGCAACACCATGATATAGTTCGACATTTTTTAGCATAAACGTATTCACAACATTTGTCATTTGTTTTGTTTACAGTGTGACTCGCAGAAAATCAATTTAACTAAAAAATGGAAATTTCCAGAGAAGGTTTTAGTTGGATTATTTTTCCCAACTTTCGACGTGGCTTTTCTCATAAAGAATATGTCGATGAACTCAGCAGTTTTTTTTTTTTGGTACTCTTAATATGACTTCTTGCGATGGGTGTATGAAATTTGAACTTTCAGTCTCAAATATTAAAATTTCTCTATTATGTTAATTTCGTATTCTCCACATGCAGAGAACACCCTTCAATATTATTTCGTTTTTATTATTATTATTATTATTTTGTTAGTCTTATTTAAATTAAGTCATCTTGATTGCATAATACAAATACGTAAGTAAATCTTAAAAAACATTCCGAGACTTCGTGTTTAAATAAAAATATTTTACGAAAATAAAAACGCCGTCTCAATAATATAATTAAATTATTATATATTTATTTATCACGCTTTATTTTACTTGCTTGCCACTTCCATTTCTGACTAGATGCTGTAGATTGTCCTTAAATAGCGTTTAATTTGGTCTAGTGTTAAAAGTAATTAAAAACTTTTTCACAAACTATTCATGTGACAATCGTCACAAACTACGTAACACAACAGAGTAATGTAACGTTGAAAGATTTTATAAATTATATGGACATACATATATGACGATGATAAAGCAGCATCAAAAACCACAGTATATCGCTGGTATAGTGAATTCAATCGTGGTCGTAATTTGGTGAAGGTCGTCCAAAAGCGGTTTTTGTGCCACAAAACGTCGATGTAGTGCGTGAACTGATAATGCAAAATCGTCATGTGATACATTGTGAGATAGAGGCATTCTCGCACATTAGTTCCATTTCAATACATTCGATTTTGCATGAAGAGTTAGTCGTAAAAAAAATTTGTGCTCGTTGGATAATGAAACCCATAATGAAATCAAAAAATGTTTTCTGTAAAATAGGTGTTATCAGTTAATTGTGAATAATTACGAATGGATTTTAATAAAATGCAGCGCATTTTATATGTAACATATCGACCGCTGTGCGCGAAATTATCGTATGTTACAAAAACTAAATTTCACAGGAGAGCGTTTTTATTCGTCTTTTTCTTATTGGCCTGACAGCAATGACTGTTACATACGATAAAATGTACATAGTGTTATCTCCATAACTATAACAATTATCGCTATAATACTTTATCTGCGGATGAATTAATGGATTTAGAAGCATTTTGCATAAAAAAGTCGATTTCGAAAAAAGTGTAACATACGATAATTTCGCGCACAGGGGTCGATATGCTTTTTTTCTATATAACAATAAATCTCGAGAACCAGAGCCACTTCAAAAGTATTTCCATATGACAATGTGTATTCAAATTGACTAAGAAAACTCAGGACAATAAATTCTTGTTGACCAGTGTTATCAATCGCTCAAACCAAGAAAAGGCTCACGCCAAGTGCTGTAAAGAAATGATTAAAAAGTTCGACCGTGGTACTTCAAAAGACGTGTCTAAAATGGTGACAGGTGACGAATCATGAATATATGTTTATGAGCCGGAAACAAAGCATCAATCGACCGTGTAGGTGTTCCAAGACGAGCTAAATCCAACAAAAGTTGTTCGTGGTAGAAGCAAAGCGAAGCAAATGGTCGACTGTTTCTTCGGCTGAATGGGTCATGTGGCGGCCACTGTTCCGCTTGAGCAACGTAGAACGGTCAATTCTGAGTGGTACACAACCATTTGTTTGCTGGAAGTCTTGAGAGAAATTCGTAAAACTAACCACCGAAGATGTATCATTCTCCATTATCACAATGCGAGCTCTCACACAGCTCGTCAAACGGATGAATTTTTAAGCAGTCAGAACATCGAATTGATGACTCATCCTCCGTACAGTCCTGATTTGGCAGCCAATGACTTCTTCTTATTCCCGAATGTCAAAGATAAACTGCCTGGTCAACGATTTATGAGCGCCGAAGAAGCAGTTGAAGCGTTCAAAAACCATGTTTTGAAAGTTTCTCAAGAGGAATGGAACAACTGCTCCGACAAATGGTTTGAACGAATGCAAAAGTGTATTGATCAGCAATATTTCTCCATTTTTAAATGAAAATGGCTTTAATGTTTTTCGAAATATCATAGTGATCTAGTACCCAAAGTAAAGCCGCCTAAACGTTCCCGTAAAGCCGCGTCAGGGTTTCCCTGCACCGTGTGACCAGCTTCGACTATGATGTTCTCGAGGCCAGGGCCAGAATTGCAGCCTGTGTAATATCTTGCGGTCTCTAGAGACTATTTGGAATTTATACGTTTGTTGCGAACCTGTTTGGAAATGGTGTATTCCACAATTTGTTTGCTTTTCCATCTTTCGATGGGTTTTGTACCTTCCTTTCTTTATAGCAGGAGAAACAAAAAAAACCTGAAAAAGAAACTACAGTTTCAAAAAAAAATAAGTAAATACGAGTATATAAATAACAATGAAGAAAGTGCGAATGGGTAATGTTGTCTGTCAATGTGCAATGCAACAGAGAATGGGATGGATGCTTGGGGCATGTGTGCGAACGAATATATTTTATGCGAGTAAAATATTCTGCTGCAGCTTCATTCCCCGCTAAAAGACAACAAAGTGGGCCCGCTTGCACAGATACCAGTTATAAAACACTAGACATACAATTTTTATATGATTTGTTGTTGTTGTTGTTGTTGAGTGCTGCAGTTGCAAGAAGATCGTTTGGAATTTAACTGGGTCGCTCGCTCACTTACTGGTTGGATTTTGTTTGCATTTTGTCGCCCCAGCTATTTAGCCACAGTCAGCCAAGCTGGCTGCTGACAGACATACAGCCATACGAAATGTGCATGCTAAAGAATTAATATGTTGATGGTTGCACTTGTTGAACGTGATAACTTTGGTTGGTTTGCCAAGGAACAAGTACCAGCGCATGCGTTTGCTGCCGATTCTCTCCTCTTAATGTATCATGGAAGTACAGCAGCAAAAGTGACTTTATTTAGCGGATGGCATTTTTAGTGCCGACCCAATATCAGGCACTTTTCTTAAATTTTATTGCTGTAATGTTGTTGTTTTATGGTTTTTATATGCAACATTTCATTTAGTTATGCAGCAATATTGGCCACAACAGGTCTTCTTCATCTCCGTACCAAAAGCTGCTCTTTCTGCGCCGTCTGTCTCATGAAATTGTTTAATAGTTTTTTTTTATTTTTTTTAATTTTTGTTATCACGTTGAATTTAAAGACCACTTTATGAGTGGTTTCTTAGCTGGCTGCCTGACAGCCTGCCTAACTGACTGACTGGCTTGGCTGGCTTGTGGTTCGTTTTCTTCTGCCCGTAAAAAGTAAAAGTAACCACGCATCTTTTCTTTTCCATCGCTTAAGTATGTTTCTGCTTTATTAAAATTCAAAAAAAATTTTTTTGTTAATTTTTGAAAACAATAAAAAAAATACTAAAAATTTATTTGCAAGCTTTCGATTTCTTTTAACTTTAATTCGAATATTCTTCGTTGTAGCGTTCATTTGCTTGGTTGCTTGCTTGTTTATGAAAATGTATCACTCACTCACTCATTTAAGAATAATTTTAATTATTGATTTTGTTTTTCAAATGCGGTGTCATTGTGTTTTTGAACATTTTATTACCTCCAATTAGCATCTTTTTGAATTTTTAATTACGTAAGTATGGAAATTATGATAACTAATCGATGCGCTCGTTTCAAGACCAATTTTTGAAAACAATTTATATGATTTTTAGGGTGAAAATATAAAAATATTACAAATTTCTTATGACTTTTAAATAGAAACTTTAAACTTGATTGAAGCATATTTTTCTCAAATAAGCGGTGTAAACAAAATTATAAAAATAAAATTAGTTAATTTACGTCAATTATCGTGTTCGGTTGGTGACTTTCACCTGCAGCCGCCTTGTATATGTTGGACTTCTTTGGTTTCATATTTATATATGTATTAAACCCTTCCCCCCCACCGCATTAATATATATTTTTCAAATAAAAACTTTATTTTTCAACCTAAAACTTGTTCCCACAAGGGTGTCTACAAGAAGGAAGAAAAAGGACAAAAACATATATTTTGAATTCATTTTTATTGAAAATAAAATAAACAAACTAAAACAATGTTAAACAACAAAAACAAACTTATTCTTCCCACAATTTTTTTTTTTTTTTACTGGTCCAAACCAGTACTCAGGAGATGACCCGTACACATGCGGTGCATTGTGCTGGAACTAGAGGAAAGCGATAGTAGGAGAAATGATAGCAGATGAAGCTTCACTATCTTACAACACGGCTTTTTGCACGTTATTTGTTTTTGTTATAGCGCCTCTGATGTCAAGGAGCCGTATTAAATTTTTGAGCTTCGTTTTTAGTAGTCATTTTTAGTAATTATTTTACTTTGCCGGTGCTACACAATAGCGACGAAGTAGAGCTTTCTGCTGTACCGGTGGATTGGATACAGCTGCAGCCGTTACTGGTCAGTGACCACTGACTATGCCTTCGCCTCTGAAACCTTCCAACAACAACTGACACAAAGTCACACACAAATGCCCATCAGAAAAAATGCGATATGTCATTATGAGTCTGAAACTGGGTTTGAACCCTGGAAAGTTTTTCGTTTTGTAGTGAACGTGCAGACTACTGCGAGCATCGCTTTTTTTTAGCCTTTGATCCACTTGCTTTGCTGCTTAAAACTAATAATACCAAATAAATTACTTAAAATTGAAAATAGTTCATTATCCCTACAGTTTCTGTTTAAATATTTATCCATGCTTTTCTGTAATAGAAAACTATTCAGAAAAAATACAAGCATAAAAACTATAATATTAGGTCTGTACGTTTACTTTCTGGGAAAGTTCGGTAAAATGAGAGTAAGCTATAATTACTCTCAATAAGAGAGCAAAATGTACAAAAGTACGAAAACGAAAAAACCATAAAATTTACCAGAATAAAAGAAATGTCAATTTTTTACAGCTCTGTTTATATCGGAGATGATATTTGACAATTTTAAAATTGTACTTTTTTGACCCCAAATGTACTAAAAACATAAAAGTTGTGTTAAGTTTTACTATTATTAACTATTAGTAACAGAAAGATAAAATAAAATAAGTTCTTGAATATTGAGAATTTGTTTCGAAATCAATCAAATTAAAGTAATACTGAAGGAGTTCCTATTACTCGAGAGACCACCTCGTTGCGAGACAACCAATGTGTTGTTGAATAGTTAAAAATTAATGCAGTTCATTACAAAAGTATTCTTGAATTTTCGCAAATTCATCCATTTTACAGAAATGATAATTTTACTCGTTTATAAACTTATAATTTGGACTATAGTTTTTGAAGTTCCGTATGACTGAGTTTAGACGGGAAAACATTTAGTTTGGTAGAATGTTACGGGTGTGGAAGAGAGCATCGTTTTTGTCTTCGGTACTCGGCGACACGTTTTAACAACGACATATGTTGTCTTTGCTGATGGATAGAATTAATTTTTATGCGAATCCCTGAATAGTTTGTTTTAATATTTGTGGGCAATTATATTCAGAAAAAATTCACAGATGATGGCCCACTCTAAGGTTCTGATGTATATTTCTATTTTATATTATATTAAATTTTGTTTTTATATACATACGTACATATAAGAATATTGAAATAAAATCAACGTAAAGAATTGAAATAAATAGTGTTTAATTTCAATTGGGATATCCGTCTGCAGTGAGCGATATATATGCATCAACGCTGATTATCACATGCACACAGACAAAAGCAAGAAAGCATAATTATATTTACAACTTTGCTTTTGCATTTTTTTCAGGAATTGGCAACATTCATCTGGTGACACGAAGATGCATTCCATTGTTGAAATTGTTTAGTTATTTTATTAATTATTGTTGTACTTCTCCTATTATGCTATTTGTGGATTATTATCAGCTGAAGTCGGTATATGTTCAGTGGAAGAGTTGGAAGCTCCCAACAACAATTGATTCCAAGGCAAGTGTTTTTGTGACTACTTCTGCCTCGGAGATGATATTATTTTGGAAAAAATATCCACCGATAACTGTAGCAGATATAATTTCACAACAAACAGTTCATCTGAGAAGGAGTAATTGTCGCTGATACACAGCTATATGATATTGGCTACCCCAAATTTAGCAGTCCTGTTTATTGACATGCCCAATTAGATTGTTGAAAAAATTGTAATTTTCTCTCGCAAACAAAATTTTCACACGATCTTCCGTGGAGTACGATGACATTATATAAGTATATTAAATTGTTTATTATCAGCAAAGAAATAAAATAGAAAACTGTAAAAATCAAAAAGTTATTAGCATTTCAGAACACTCAGTAAATGATTTCATTTTCATACTGATGTACTGACCTAATATTTCTGCCAGTGCATCCAGAATTCATATCTGAAAATTTGTTAATGAACGCGTTAGATAATTCTTGTAGCAAAAAAAAAAAATAATTGAACTTTGTTACACGAATTGTTAAGCAATATTCTTCACAAAATATTCTTTGATAACGCAGTAAATGTTCATATAATATTCTCGACATGGAGATTAAGACTCTTCGTGTTCCTGTTCTCTGTTATCTAATTTTATTCAAAATAAAATGTACGTTATCAAAAATTAATTGGTGTTGGTTTTTGGGTATTATGAGCAAAACAATTTTACAATAAGAATTCTTTATTCTTATCTAAAGAAATTCTTCGAGAAATAGATACGTCGCATACGTGTACATGCGTAGTTCACTCTTCGTCGTAACGCTGTGTATAATTAAAAAGAGTACTTACGGAAGCAATTACAATTTATTGGTTGTAAAGGGTGTGTTTCTTTATTGTATACTCTGCGTTGAAAGTTGCCGCATGATCAAATTGAAAAATTTAAGTTAATTTTACCCAGCAGAAGGTATTCAATTATACGGCGCATCAGAGTCGTATATTTGGCCTTATTTTTTTTAATGTGATCACAAAATTTCAGTTCGTGGTCCTGCAAACTACCGATATCAACAATAAATTGCTGTTTGTGTTCATTTTGGTACACCCTTTTGCTTATCAAACAATTAATTAGATTACAAACCAGATGCTATTATTTTGTCATTTTGAAACGAACTTAAGAAAATGTTGTAAAACTAAATACAATTAACCGAAAGAAAAAAAATAAGAAAACAAAATAATAAATCTGTGTAAATATTTAATAATGTTTGAGTTGCTGTTTTATGAAGAGGAATAAAATGAAAATAAACAACACAACTATTTTTATGCTTAACAAAGTCATTTTTGGGTATCTGGATTTCTGTCACTTTTCTGTCTTATTCGTGTAGAATACATTCGCGTGATTTGTAATTTGTGATCATTAGTCTTAATTATTATTAATTCGCCTGCTCTGATGTGAGGTTGTTCTTGTTGAAAGTTGTGAATATTTATTAGTTGTTTATGTGATCTGTAACAACATTAGAAACAGCAGACTTTAATCTATTTTATACTTAAATCAGTCCCTGTATATCTTCCTCAAACCGACAGTATACAAGAGTTTTGCAAAAATAAAAAAAAATATTTTCTTTTTGCAAATAATAAAATAATTTTGTTAATTTGTCAGTGTTTTTTTTTTTTTTTTATGAAGTCATAAATATCCCTTTCGCTTTTTTAAGATTTTTTTGTTTGCTAAATACATATTTATATTATTATATAAACCAGCGAAAATGTTTAATCGAAATTTTCCGAGCTTTTCTAGTTCTCATGTGAAACAAATTGCTCAATTCCAAGGCAAATGGATTTCTTTTCATAATTGCGAGAATTATTAGAACGACGTTTACATGTGTTCAAGCAAGACAAATTCATTACCAGGTAAACTCACTAGCAAATTCGCCCGTCAGCTCAGCTGATACAAGAATTTGTAACATGGCAAATTCATTACCTGGTAAACTCATTAGCAAATTCGCCCGTCAGCTGATACAAGAATTTGTAGTGTATTTTTTGAGCCGAACGTCAAAGTTTGTTTACTTTTATGAGAAAGTTAAGAAAACTGGTTGTAAATAATTTAATAATTATAATAATACAATACTATAATAATATCAATGCAAAATATATTACTTTTTGTAATAATTAATTTAATTTGAGCTCATATTACACTAATTTAATGCGTCGTTTTTAGGTTATGTTATATTTAACAAAACACATGTATACAAAAAATTTTACGTTTGGACAAAAAGCGAATTCGCCTTGCGACAACCTTAAATTAATAAACCTTGCTCAATTCACAATCTCTTATGAACGTCGTATGCATTTTGGAATCCTTTTATTATACAATATTAGATTAACTCGGTGGGCTTGTTAAAATTGTTTTTACATGAACTCATTAATTTTTTTTTTTATTAATACATACATATGTGACTAAATTGATGCAAAAAATCGATTGCTAAAAACTTCGAAATAGAGAGATTATTTAGTGTGAAAAATTCTATTTAGGTCTTAAAAAATTGTACGTTACAGAGAGAACTTCGCTATAGGGAAGTTCGTTATAGGGAGATCAAAATGTATGAAAATACTCACAAAAATGTTGTGTTCATGAATTTTATTTGTTATAGAGAAGATTTCGTTATAGAGAATTTCGCTATAGAGAAGTTCGACTGTACCAAATAGTTAGTTCCTCAACCTCTAATAAAACTGACGCTAGATGGCAGACATTCATAATATTATTTTTGAACCATTATCAAGATCTTTGATGCATTTTTACCAAATGGAAAGTACCCTATATTTTAAGTTGCATCATAAATATCCGTATACCAAATTTCAGAAAAATCAGTTTACATGATATAGGGGAACACATATCTAAACATGCAAGCATTCACATTTATATGAATAGAATACGGTACGATTCGCTACCCCACACCAACTTAGCTAATCTGGTCGATTTGTGCATATATATTGTTACGGTAACCAAGCCGTCTGCATCAAATTTGGCTACTTTTATTGTTATATCAACAGTATAACAGTCAACAGCCAAAAAAAAAAAATATAAAAAAAACTACCCTTTTCAAAAACACAATTTTGCCGAGAAGTACCAATTTCACTTTATTTTTATTTTTAGTTTTCTGCTCAAAATTTTTTTTTATTTGTTACCCATATAATGGAATTATGTTGCATATTGTGTTTGCCGAGATTTCATTATATTTTAAGGCCCCCTAAAAAATCCCTGTAATTTGATACCCATATCATGGAGGCGTATAAAAATAGTAAAAAATGTACATCACAAGTACAGTTTATATGGCATAAAATTACAAAGGTATAATTTTAGCCCATATATGTTTATGTATGTTCGAATTTCGAAAAAGTAATAAAACACGTTCGAGATTTTTCTCGGATACCGAAAAACACTTTGTTCTATGTGCAATACTTTTGGAGATATTTGGTTTCAAAGAGAACTACCAAAATTAATTTTTTGTGAGAGTATTACCCACTAAAAAGAGTACCAAATGCATGTCCGCAGCATTAATATGCCTTTCGGACGTTTTGTCGTATCTGTTTTAGTTTCTATTAGGTTATCGATTTTACCCGTTTTTTAAACTTTTTACCCCCTTTACATTCCAATATCGAAAAATCTCTTATTAGTGGATCTAAACATGGAAAGAGGTGACTACATTCCAAATTTCAATTGATGTTGAGGGGTGAGCGGGCTCTTTGCCTTTTCCCCCAATATTTAATAAAAATGTTAGCGGAATTTTTTCATATGAAAAAAGAATTTTCGAAATTAGTTCACAAACGACAAAGTTATTTGATATTCAATATTTAAAGGCGACATTGACCAAAATTTCGAAAAAAATTTTTAGTGAACCTCTTGCATATGCAAAAAGAATTTGGAAATTGGTAGACAAACGACAAAGATATTTGCTAATCAATTTTTTTGGTTGGCACATTTCAGCTCCCGCAATTTTCTAAAAAAAATTAGTAGACCTTTTGCATATGCAAAAATACTTTTGAAAATTGTTCCACAAATGGCTAAGTTATGCTTTTTTATATTATAAAATCAGTTAAAAACAATGTGAAAGGGTTACAATAATTTTAAAAAGTGGGCGTGGTTAAAAAAAGTGTCCTATAATTCATTCAAGAAAAATTCAAAAAGATCGAACCACAGGTCTGCTCCCCTATAAGGTACAAAGAAAGAAACAAACACACACACATTTCGTTACATCTTCTTCTAATTTAATATTTGTTTGTTCGTATTTTATGCGCGGCCAAACCGTTTTCCGATCGCGATGAAATTTGGTGCACTTTGTCTGTGCAACTCTGGGAAATTTATAGGGTATTATTTTAAAATTAGGAGGGCGATAGGAGGGAAATTTCTGCCCCGACGAGAAGTTCAAATTGATTTTTTTTTTCATATTCTTTACACAATTTTTATGAAGCATGTTATGCTAGAAAGAATTAATATATATTCATTTCAAAAGGAAAAAATCTTATAAAAAAATAATAAAAAATTTCCTGAAGATGTTAACCGATGGTTAACTAAATATCGGAGTTAAACATAAAAACAAACCTTTAAAGCTTAAAATATAATATATAAATTGTTGATTTTTTTTTTTTTTTTAAACAATACAAACTCTTAACCTCTTAGAAACACCCAGGGTCTAAGCGGGAATCGAACACGCACCTCCATATTGATAAGACTAATGCTCATGCACTAGACTACGGAGGCACGGAAACTTATAATTTAGAGAATTTATAAAAATTCACCTACACCAGGAGTGGGATAGGGGGGAAATTTCGGACTCTCCATGATTTCGATTGATTTTGATGAACTTTAAAACTTCGATGTATTAATTAATCGGCTATTAATTTTTTTGAAAACTAGGACCATCTAACCGATTTTAAAGAAATTGAAGTCTATGTTTCGTCGTCTAGAAGGTCACATATGCTATATATATATATTTTTTAAATAGAACCAGGAGGTTACGACGCACGGATAAGATATTCCTCTCCGAAACTGTATAACCAATGGAGATAATAACGGGAGCGAAACGGCGGGTAAAAGCTAGTACTCGCATATAAGTATACATCTACTCGTATGTATATAGATTACTCTGATGTATGCTGTCCTTTTCAATGTCATATTTCTGAGCGAAAAAATGAGAATAATTTTGTTCCACTTGTTAGAACTTTATCCAACAAACACATCGATTTATTGATCCATTTGTCATACATACTCGTACAAATAACACGATATTTATTTCTTTCGTTTTTCGTTATTGTCTTCAATAATTCGGCAACCCATTATTGTAAAGTAACGCTCATATTAGTGACAAAAGTGTTACAATCTAAAATTCCACAAACATGAAATATAACTTTTAAAATGTTGGTAATTGCAGTAGTGCCAGCAGACAATGTCCCATTACTGAAGAGTTCATTATATATACATGTGTATGTATGTATGTATGTATGTATGTATGTATGTATGTATGTATGTATGTATGTATGTATGTATGTATGTATGTATGTATGTATGTATACAATACAATACATTTGTATGTTCATATGTATTCTGAAGTGCTTTTGAAGGATACTACTGAACAATAATAGATGATTACCTTGATTTTGGGTTACGGTCACTCTATTTACACTTATTTTATTTATTTTTTTTTATTCAATTTATTTATTTTTGTTAATTTTAAACAGTTCGTGATTTTTGTGTGATTATTTCTCGTTATTGTTTTAAGATAACTTCCATTATAAATTTTTTAACCGGCAATTATTTTATTAAAAGTTTTGTTTTTTGAGACACATTTATAAAGTACAAACGATGCGGAATATTTAGAGGTCGGCAGACTTGTAAATGTTCGAGAAGATTTTAAAATTTGACAAAACTTTGATAAAAAAAAACAAGCTAAAAATGTTGAACCAGATTAACGAAATGCATTTTACACAGTATATTAAATTAAACGGACGGTTTTTTGTTTTGCCGAAGCATGCGTTCTTAATTTATACATTCAAGCACAAACGATTGTTAAAGTTAAAACCGGCTTTTCCATACAAAATTCCTACTTCAAGCTGGCATTAATTTTAACAAACGTTTTTGCATAAGATGGTAAAAAAGTGAAAAACTGATTTTAACGTTAAAACCACAAACAGCTGATGTATATGTATATATTTGATAATACAGGGTGTCTGGTGGCAAATTTATATTTTTAAATACGATTATTTAAAAAAATAATAAACGGTGCGGAGGAAGGGTGATGCCGTTGGAATTATCGATTGTGCGGATTTGTCGCAGTGGTCGAGTGAGCATCTCGCGTTCGCTGTGGACACATTCTTTAAGAGTAATGATTCTTACGTAATTGCTGGTCGACAATTTTGTTCAAAGTTCGGTATTCGGCGAATAAGTAATGGACCGAGTGTAAATTTAATTCGTTGGTGGGTGCAGAAAATCCGCGCAACTGCTTCGGCTATGAATACGCCACGGCCAAAGCCCAGTCGATCTGCAAGGACTCCCGAAAACATTGACCTGGTTGAAAGCAGTTTACGTGAAAATCCGCGACTTTCAATACGGAAAAGAGCAGCCTCACTGGGACTTCCAAGAGCGATTATTCATGAAATTTGAAAAAAGGGTCTGGGTAACATACTCTTTAAAAAATAAAATCCGCATTTCCATTCCATCGTTCAATGCTGTTAATAAAACTTTGTGTCAATTATTACGTTTTTTATTTAAGTTTGAAAATATAAATCTGCTACCAGACACCCTGTACTATTAAACCTTGAAAAAAAAAAATATGAATATGGTAGTTTGTTTCAAAACTATTTTCGCTACAGTGTGCGACGCAGATACGAATTTTAGTCAATTAACGTCGTATACTTTTCTGCAACAGTGTATTTAAGAAATTTTGTTTGTTTTTGTATTCTTCTTCTAAAACTTTGTCCTAATTTAACAAATTTTTGTTAAATTTTTTATGTGTTGTGCTAATGTCTCATAATAACGAAAAAGGACAATAAAATAGAAAATAAAGAAATTATTTTATTTACTCAATATAATTCTCGAAGATTTAAAAACAAATTTACCAAAGTTAGTTGTAGACAAAAAAAATTAAACTTAGAAAGTTATAGTGGCATATAACGCACTGACTGCTCTTCATTAATCATCATAAAATATTGTAAAGTTGTAAAAAAAACAAAGTATTTCACAGGCAAAAAACTAATTTTATTATAAATTTTTTCATAAAATTCATTAAAAAAGTGAAACTAAAAATATTTGTTTTACGATCGTTAAAAAGTGAAATATTGTTTCACCCTAAAATTTTTTTTAGGGCCATAAGTATACCTTTTAGCGCTTTTAGTCTAAAAGTTGTCGCTGCCATATTTAAATTTTTATACAGTACTGCGCAGCCGAGAAGCGGCAAAATTTTTGAAATCATTGCATTTCATTGTTTTCTTCAATTAATTAATTAATGAATTAAAATAAGTTTTATTATTGAAATATGAGAGAGATTGCAAGAGAGATGGAGTATTACACGTTTCGAAACATTTCAGTTGTACATATGTGCCGTTTATTTTGAAAGTGGCATAAGTCACTTTTTCAAATAATATGTGAAACAGACTCCCGGCAGAGGTCTTTCCTGTCACATTAGTCGTGGGAAAATTCAAATCAAATGAAAGTCCAAAAACACTACTCTATCTATCCTTCTTCCCATAACCGCATTTCATAGTTCCAGCACAATGCCCAGCATGTATAGCGGTCATCCCCTGGGTGTTGGTCCAAGATAAAAATAAAGGCGAGGACAAAATCAAAGCTAATTAAAGTCAACATCAATGTTACATTTTCTTACAGAATACCAAACATACATTGACAGTCATCAATAAAATGGCAATATCGACAACTGCTATACCGATTTGAAGTAAAAGATTTAAAAAAAAACCAGTGTTGTCTTGTATTGACGATGCCAAGTAGAATAAAGGTCTAGTCAGTAAAAACGTATCGTCGAACGTTAGACTTGTCAGTATCGTTCAACTTTAGGTGTCGGTTATTAAAAACTTAAAACTTCAAGCACTTCAGTCAGCTGTTGCGACTTTTGTTTTAGATGTAAGTAATGCCAAGTTGACATTTGCAACGTAAAAATCTATTTTCTGTAGATTTTCCAAGTGACAATTTCAACGATACGATTTCAGTAAGCAGCAACAAGCATTAGCTATGTTACAGCTTTTGCCAGCTGATCGCCGCGAACGTGTTACGTTTTTACTAACTGAGGCTTAAGGGTGATTATGTCGTTTAATTAAATCGATTGCATTTTTTTTTGCTGATCGAACCACTGTGCTCGAACGAAAAAAAAGTTCATAAATATCTAACATAAGTACATAGTATTTACTTTCATACCACCAAGATCAGATAAATTCTCGTATTTCAAACGATAAATGTTTCACAGTAAAAAAAAAAAAATTCTAAAAATTTCCCAATCAAAACCAGTTGCAACACAACAATAAAATTGTATCGCATTTTCCTTTAAGTTTTTTGCTGCTGTTGTTGCTGTTTGTTGCTACTCTCGCTCAGTAGTTAGTTTGTAGTTTGTTTAAATGATGGACGTTTAATATACTGGAAATTTATTTGCTGCATGACTCGGTTTAAGCATGCGGAACGAAAACAAGTTCAAACAATAAAAAAAAATAGATTTTTTTTTTTTTTATAAGAAGCAAAATATCCAAAGTTGTATTATTGCTCGAACAATGAAAGCAGCAAAGTATAAGTATAAAATTAAACATCAAAATGATTGGATGGATAAGTTTATGGTTTGGGTTAATTGTTTTAGCCACCAGCATTTCAAACTGTTGTCGAATGACTGACTGGCTGAATGAGTGAATGAAAATGTATGAAGTTTACAGCATTTTACAAATGTCTGCAATTTTAAATACATATTTTACAAGTCTACAATAATACATTGGTGTTTAATTGCAGAAAAAGATGAATAAATTGTGCGAAAATTATAAACAGTTTGTTGTATCGCAAATCAACAATAAAATAATCAAATTGCAATTACGAAATTTCTTAAATAGAAAGAGAAACGTGATTATTGTTAAACATTTGAATAGGAATTTGCAATTAAAAATATTTAACATTATTTAATTTAGAATGTATTACGTGATCAGGCATTGGGCAAATCAATGTTTCCTAAGATTTTCACATGCAACATTTTAACAAAAGTTGAATGTAGTGCATGATTTTATAAGAAAACTCAGTTGAAGTTACGTGTTACAACACTGACTGGGAGCTGGTGTATACCACAGAAGGTGAAACAACCAACTCCTTCATCATACCTCCTTATCTTTTTAAGGATCTTCTCTGTATGTTATTATTGGGCCAGGAAGCACGGTCCATCATCCTAATTGTCCTGAGGAATCTGAGTACTATTTTTTTTTCAATTTTTTTTTTTTTTTTTTTTTTTTTTTTAGAATTTTTCAAATTCCATCCAGATGGTGAAACCTCTTTCTCCCGAGTGCAGAACAGCCACAAAGAACGTGTTCAGAGATTTCAGTGTCACTTTAACAAAATCGGTCTCGCGGAGAGCAATAGTGTTCAGGTGGTACCTCAGGTCACAATGGCCTGTGAAGTACCCCGTCATAAGGCTTAAGTCCACTATATTGAGCGAAAACAGCTTATTTGAGATTGCTCTATTCGGGATCAGGAAGCCTTTGGCCTGACGCTGGCCGCAACAATCTTGACAGTGAGCAGCGATTCCATTTCCTCCCATTTTCTCAGAATTTCATTTCATTTTCTTAAGTGCACGCATTTAGGGGCAAAGTTGCCCGCGTTTTGCCACATAGTCGACCATTTCATTTGGCTCATGTCCAGGAACCCAGCCCAATGTAACGGCGTTAAACTTCCGCAACGCATTGAGTAGTTCCAGGCATCCGCATACCATTTTCGAGGGGCTGTGGGCCCCTCTCGCCGCAGGAGGTGTTTGGAAACTTGTTTCTAAACCTACGGGTGTTTAGAAAGCCCGCTAGTACCTAGCTAAAGGTCTAGCATCACCTTAAACTTCGTTGAAGTTTTAAGATGATAAAAGAGGCGACACTTCGAAATCTTACTAGAGATTGAGGAGGTTATTCTTGCATTTCTGTGTGTAACATACAGGGGTTTTTCTCTTCAAATTCTAGGCACTAGAGAAGACCAAATAATTATAGTCGACGTGATAAGTGTGTAACTAATTCGATAAACATGACCGTAAGTAGAGGCGGGCCTAGGGAGGACTATGGGAGCCATTAAAACCACTAGCAAGCAGTCGATTGGGTGGTTCGTGTCCACCTTTCCACGCCTGGTTACACAAAATCCCTGTTACACAAATGTTATTGTAGACTCCCGAATTTAGTATTGTAAATACATCTGAAATATATGTATATGTATATATGGACTGGAGCTAGTCGAGTTGCTATCGGTTCCTAATCAACCGTACAATTAATATGTTGTCTCCAAATGGTAATGAAGACCCGTTCGAAACCCACCCTACTTTTGGTTTTAGTAGTCAATATAAAACTAAAACCCCGTAATAAATTCCACAATTCCCTCTACCACTACAAAGACTTTAAACCCAATTACAGCCCCTGGACGTTACATGTGTGACTGTAGAAATACAGTTCAATTCTAAGCGAAGCCCCACTGCTCAGGGTTTAATGACTGATGTACTCTTAAGTGAGTACTTCGTGTCCACCCCGAAAAGTTGGAGTTAGTGTGTTGGTTTGGGAAAGTATTCGTAGTGGCTGGGGTGGCCATCAAAAGATACGCTGAGAGATAAGTTTTTGGTATGTTCTGGATATATGTATGTGAGGAAGGCACATATATTCTGATATGACTTTTACTTAACTAGTTGCTGTTGCCATTCAACAGTAGTCACTGGAATGTGTCTCGAACAAACAGTATTACTGGCTTAAGCGTTCTTGACTCAAATACATTCTGATGTGACAACGAGTTTGGACAGCTCGAAACAGCTCAGCAAGTTGCAAATTTAAAGACCAGGGATAACTATAAATTTGGATTGCAACCTGTGTGCACTGGTAGTGGCACAGGATGTTGTATTTCCCAGTGCCCATTGGGGTCGGCAGCGATCGTCTTAATTTCACTCAGTGTTGAGAGCACCGTGGAATTACACGCTATGGCGTAGGTGTCCACGCAAATCTTGAACACATCTGTGGGCCCCCTTTCAATATTCTAAAATTTTTAAAGTAAATTTCCGCCATTTGGAAGCATTGGTGGATCCTACAACGCCATTACAAGTCTCCCCAAAATATATATAAAATTATAAGTATGTTGAGCCTGGCATATGCACTTTTACCAGTCTAATCCACTGTTCACATTAAACACAGTCGTATCGTATAACATTTTTCTTAAAAGCGCTAATACGTCCACATCGTTTTTCCATAACAATGCAGTTGGAAATTAAAACACTTCAATTAAATCGCCTTCAATTAAATCGATAACAATTTATTACTTTAACAGTATAAGAAAAATTGTATTTAAAAGAAAAAGTTATAAATAGAGTCCATGAATTTTCATTAAAACACACACACAGACACATTAAATTAAATTAAATTAAATTAAAACACCCAACCAAAAGTGAAAAATATTATGCTGCTCCCATTCATTCGACCATTCGCAGTAATAAGAAATAAAATAAATTGTATTAAAATTGAAACGGACATGCAATAATTAACTTTTAATATTTCGAATTGTACAATAAAAATTATAAAAAATTACTATTATATTTTTCTTTCGTAAAGGTATTTATTTGAAAACAATGTATGAAATTGGCTACAATAGCGGAAATGAAAACAAAAGTACTGGCGGATAGTCAATACGAATACGAGTATTACGAAAGGGGGGCCTGTGTATGGCTGTTAAATATAACACGAGTATAATCAAAACGTTTTTATATCTATAAACGCTTTTTTTTATTAATTTTTTATTGTTTCTGGCCAAATTGCTGGTGTGTGTGGTTAAGCATTTCTAATCTCTAGTGTAGCAATATGTGTGCCGGTTTTCATGTCAATCAGTTTCTGTATTATTTACACAATTTATTATATTGTTTGTTGGCATGTTACACACTATAAACATTGAAATGTTTAATTATGAGCGCATCAGTTAATAGTTAATTTAGAAAATACAGAAATTTTGAAGCGCAAAAAGACAATTTTTATTTCTTTATTCAAAACTACGGTCTGGCAAAGCGCGGCAGACCTCCCAAGGTTAGGTTAGGTGAGGTGGCGGACCCTCTCCGAAGGAGAACGCCCCACTTAGACCCATTGTGATGCAACAAGTAGAAACATTCAGTGGCTACGCGGAAATCGAACCCGCACCTCCAGATTGATGAGAGTGAGTTTTAATTTCGATATTTTTCCGCTTCATTTAATGACACCTTCCCCATTTTCATTTAATTTCAAGAAAATATATCCCTGCAACCGCCGAGTACATGAGCAATAAAAAAAAAAGTCGGCGAAGTAAAATAATAAATAAAATGGCTTTCCTGAGCTTAAAAATAAAAATAAAGCAGCAAAATGAACATCAGAGACGCCGCAATTGTGCTCTAAAATTAAGACGTAACTGCAGATTTGTGCAAGAATTAAGCTCCATCTTCCTATCCCTTTCCAACACCTGCACATTCTCTACACTATCTTTCTCTCTCTCTCTCTCTCTCTCTCTCTCTCTCTCTCTCTCTCTCTCTCTCTCTCTCTATTAAGTTTCAGTGCAATGCATTGCATATGTAGGGGATTTCCCCTGAGCTCGGGTCCAAGATAAAATAAAGAAATAAATAAAAAACCTGCATTTAAGTGAAAGGACAAATGACGCCGTCTAGTCGATGTTCCGGTCTCCTCTTCGACATCTTGGTCAACAGCAACACCGCGTTCCTGCGGAGTAAACCGATTCATGCCTTGTCGATTTGTATTCTGCACTTTACTGTATTTTACTTCACAAATGTCAAAACCGAATTGGCATTTGGCGCCATTTGCTCCACCTTGTACAGGCTGCTCCAAAAGGAGCGAATTATTATAATTTTTTTGTTTGTTTTATTTTCAGTATTTTTTTAAAAAGACCTGGGAAATTTAAATTGGATAATGATTTGCTTTGAAATTCTCTGAGCAAGTTTTGTATCAAATTATGGGCAAGAAAACAGCTGTTATTAATTTTAATGCGCAAATTTTTAGTTTTTCTTGTCGTATGTTCTTGTCTTATTATTATAGTATACAGAGTGTCCTAAAAGGATCGATGTTGTTTCAATTCCTTACAGCTTTTTTATTACAGGGTGGCACAAAATGAGCTATATGGTTTAAATGGTTTATAACTTTTTTATTTGTGCGATTATAATTTTTTTTTTAAATACAGTATATTATTGGGGAATTTTGTGTAATTAGCTTTGAAAAATGATATCCTGTAAGTGATGTCCATTTTCAGCTTCGAAATTTTTTTTTAAATTTGCATATTTTCCATAACTTTTCCCAAAATTTCGGGTGTAATGGCCATGTTTTCATTTCGAATGTTTCATAATTAATTCACCAAAGTCTTCTTCAAAAAATGTTGAAAAAAAAACCAAGAAAAAATAATAATTAAAAAAGTTATAAAAAATTCAAACCATATAGCTCATTCTGCGCCACCCTGATAATTTATTTTTTTTTTTGTTTTCACTATTTTGTAAAAAAGACCTGGGGAATTGAAAAAGGAACAGTACACAATTGAACAACGTGCCAAAATCGCTGAACTATATTACAGAAGAAAATCATGATTTTATTCATAATTTAATTATTTCCTATTGAATGGGTGTTCGTTCGGTAATAGGCAAAAATAGCTATGGAAAATCCAAGAGTAGTAAATAATAAAATTTTTCCCAATCAAGTCTTTGCTCCGAAATTTTATTTTTTTTTTTTCAATTAATAATTTATTTGAATGCACGTTTATTTTAATTGATTTGGGAGTTTCCTCAAGAAAGTGCAATCAAAATGGTAAAATTTTCAAATTTTTTTTGAATTAACTGTTAATTGATTCTGCGTTTTTCGTGATAGGTTGAAATCTACTTACTATTTTAATTTAGTCTTCGTTTTTTTTTTTTTAATTTAATCTTAATTTTAGTTGTTTCTGTGCACCCACTTAAGTGTAGCATTTGAGGCGGTGTTTCGTCGGTGTGCCGCCGTTTCCAGCACTGGTGTTGGTGTCGGATAATTTTGGAAAATTTTTTAAGGCCGGCCGTGGAAAACCATCCGCAAGTATGGCTCCAATAGAATGGTGTCACAGCGCACACTGCGAGGCATACAATGGCTCTTTTAACTCAAACCCCTTCGGTCATTTTGCCATATATTTTGTAAAAAGAGAAAAAGTGTAACTATTTCAAATCCAAATTTAGCTTTCATTTCTATGTACTCTTCGGGAACTATTTTACAAAAAATAACATTACTGTAACTATCGCAACTATTCTTTTGTAATTCATTGTTTTTATCGCTTAGTGATTCATCTAATTCAATTTCCCAATGACATCATATCCAGTTGAAGTTCTTGAAACACATATTTAATCATCGAGAAATACATGAAAAGAAGGCTGATAGAATATAAAAATGTACATATGAAGCAGCGTGCTTGAATTAATTAGTGAATTGACCGTTAAAATTCAATTAAGTTAAATCTCCCCTAAAGAAAAAAATTTATTTATTTGTAAAAAAGAAAAATACTTTCAAAAGTAATAAATAAAAAGTTTTAAGTATGTATTTAATAAATGTCTTCAGGCACAATTGACATTTATTATGGATAAATTCAATTAAAAAAAACACAATAAGAAAAAGCATATTTAGTCGTAAATTTTTCAATTTTTTAACAAAGAAATCAGCATAAATTTGTCGAAAATAAACAAAAAATGTGTGCAAACAGCAGCAGCATCTTTGGCGCACCGAAAGCTTAATACAATAACACTGTGTGGCAAAAAAAAAATATACCTCGCATGGTATACTATTTTTCGGGTAGTTATTATACAACTACAGTGTGGGACCAAATTAAGGCATTCGATTCGAATCGAAATTTCAAACAAAATTTTATTCAAATGTATGGAATTTCGTTCGATATAGTAATCCGAAAATCTTGAGACTCAAACCTAGAAAAGTATGGGACAACTCCCAGTTCTTTTGCTAAGTGTATCGCGATTGTAGCGCGAAGATACTTCAGAGCACTACTCCAAGACTTTTTCCTTTCTCAACTGGCCGAATTGCGACTGCAGAACATGCGCTCCCAACAAGGTGGCATAACGAAAAAAAAATACTGCACGAGACACAACCGAAATTCTAAGGGCACCATTTTTTTTATTTTGGACCAGCCCTCAGGAGATGACCCCTACACATGCGGAGCATTCTTCTGGAACTAAATGAAAGGGATTGTAGGAGAAATGACAGAAATGATGAAGCTTCACTATCTTGCAACACTGCTTTTGCACGTTCTTTGTTTTATAGCAGTGTTGTAGTGTGTAAGTCATCAAATCGATGTTTTTACAGCTCAAAAATTCACCTGTTTGATGAGATGTGTGCGAGTTCGCATTGTCGTGATGGAAAATGATTCGTCTTCGGCGATTAGTTTTACGAATTCGTGTGCCGCTAGGAATTGACCGTTCTACGTTGCTCCAGCGGAACAGTGCCCACCACATGACCCATTCAGTCGAAGAAACAGGCGACCATTTGCTTCGATGTGCTTCTACCACGAACAACTTTTGTTAGATTTAGCTCGTCTTGGAACACCCACACGGTCGATTGTTGTTTTGTTTCCTGATTCGTCCCCTGTCACGATTTTATCCAAGTCTTTTGAAGCACGACGATCGAACTTTTTATTCATTTCCTTACAGCACATGACGCGAGCCTATTTTTGAGCGATTGAAAAATTATGGCGTATCCAACGAGAACAAATTTTTTTTTTCAAAATCGAATATATTTAAGAGGAACTAATGTGCACGGTACTTCTATCTCACAATGTGTCACTTGGCGATTTTGCATTATGCAGTTCATGCATTGCTTCTATATTTTGTGGCACAAGAACCGCTTCTTTACGACCTTCACGGAATTCATCGGTGCCCGAACTACGACCACGATTGAATTCACTATACTAGCGATATATTGTGGTGTTTGATGCTGATTTATCACCACACACAGAACTGAGTTCATAGACACATTCTTGTTGAGATAATTCACGTCGAAAAACCTTCTATTGAAATTTTTTTGCTCAAATTGATTTTCTGTGAGTCACACTGTAAACAAAACAATTGCCACTTGTACATCAAAACGTTGTGAGTATGTTTATGCCTAAAAATGTCAAGCTATATTATGGTGTTGCCAGATTTTAGCTATTGACATTAGTGTTGCCAGCTCGATATATTAAAAAAATTATGATTTCTTGTTCGTATTCATTCTATGAACAGCCAAAACGATTATTCAAATGCAATAAAATTTATTGCAGTTATTCTGTGGACCTCCGGGAAGGTCGTAAGGTTGAGCTGAGTACAGGACACACAGGCTATACATATTTTTTTCACCCAAAAATAGTACCACGACGGGTAGCGGGACATTTAAGTCACGGGTAAAAGCTTTTAGATCATAAATTCTTAAGAACTTTTCATAAAACTATTTTTTCCGCAAGCTTAATTCTATTATTTTTAATAACAATTTATATATTATCTTTTAAGTTTAAAAAGAAAAAAAAATTTTATAAAAAATAATGAAAATTTTCTGGGGATGTTAACCGATGGTTAACGAAATATCGAAATAGAAAAATAAAAGCAAGCCTTTAACCTTAAAAGATAATCACCCCTATCACGAATAAAAGTGAAATTTTTATTCACGTAAAATTTTCATTCTCCTCGAGGTGAAAATTGGTATCATGAAATTCAGGTGGAATTTTTTCCACGTTCTCATTCTCTGTGAATGCAGAAAAGTGAAGAAGATTTCAAAGAAGATTACTATAATAGCTGACATTGATATATAAAAAAAAAATATTTATCAAAATATATAAATGAAAGAAGAATTCACTTACATTTTGCATATAATTCCCCAGCAAAAATCAAGTGAATAAATTAAAGTGAAAAGTAAAAAAACTCGCGTGAGAAAAATCGTTCACGATAGGGGGAAATTGATTGATGATTGCAAATACGTGAAAAGGGAAATAATTACGAGGGAAATATTATTCATGATAAGGGTGAATATATAAATTGTTATTAAAAGAAATAATATTAAAAAATAAGGATAAAAAAAATATATTTATTTTATTTTATTTTTATTTTATTTATTCTATATTATTTATTTATTTAATTGTTTTTTTGCGAAAAGCACAAATTACTCAACAGTTATACGAACTTTGGGATTTCTGTCTGGGCGGGCGAAGTAGAAAAAGTACTTGAAAATATTGAAATTATTAAAGAGAATTTCGAAATTCAACAAAAACATAAACAATTAAATTGCACGGTTCGCTTTTCTAATGAATTGATAATTTAAGCTCATGTTTAACAGTTTGTTGGGGCTCGTAATTATTATGTATTTTATATTTCTTCTACAGCTTCGCATAACAATTGGTGGCTGTTTCTGTTTCTGTTTCTGTTTTTTTTTTCTTTCTTTCTATCAAAATAATTATGTTTAAAGTAAAACAAAATTAATCCACACTTACAGACTAAATATCAACCTCTAACACTTCCATTATGTTAGCAGCATTTGAAATTGTTAATTATAGTCATTAAAATAAGTTTAAACAACAAACAGCAATTGGTGCAATGGAAAAGTTAAAAATAAAAGTCAAAAGTAGAAAATAGAAAATGGAAATGAAAGCACCCAGTCAGTCACTCAGTCAACCAAGCTGAACATACATAAATGGCCGACTAGACGGACGGACGGACAGACGTGCAAGCATACATGGAACCTAACAAACATTTAACTTTATGTTGTATGTTGGGTTATAATATTTGTTTTATGGCGGTATGAAATGTCAGTCAGATCAACACGATTTGAATTTGAATCTTAGAAACAGTTATGGCGGCAAAATTAGAAACACACTGTTTCAGTTACGACTTTAAAATTAAAACCATTTAATACGCTCTAATTATTTAAGAATTGAGTTAATTGCTGGTTAAATGTTATTATAATGTGAAAATTTCATTTATAAAATGAAAAGCTCTTTTAACTTCAACTGCATAACAGAGATTTCATGAGATAAACATATTTATTAAATGACTTATTTGGAATACTTTTTATACGGCAAGAAAACGCTCAGAAGTATTTGCGTTTTTATTCTATTTGCGTCGCGTTTCTCTGTTGCAAATTAGTGAGGCAAGCGGGATATTGGCGTAACCAAATTCGTAATCCTCATTCTGCACTCTGGAATTTTTAATTGATGAATTTAATAATTCCACCAACAGCTACCTTTTCGACATGTTAAACTAAATTTGTTCAAAGGTGTTGCCTATCAAGGTTCATAAAATTTACCCGACACAAATAGGAATTTTACGACAGATTATGATGATCTGGTGTCTTAAAAATTTTATTGCTTTTGCTGACTATTCGACATTCGAGAAATTAACATTTAAAAAAAAAACCGACAGCCATAGCACGGAAAAAACCCGGTTCGAAGCCCGGTTGGACACCCTAGACTCATCATAGGGAACTTTTACTTTAAATGAAAATGAAGTTTGAAATCAATAAACAGCTACAAAATATTTTGCAAATAATCCGTTATGCGGGTGACAAAATAAAAATCGTTTTAAAATTTACCCCACTGAGTGATGCTAAAATGCCTTTTATTAAATATGAAAACTTAATGTTGAATATTCATAAATTATTATCATTAATATTATTCATAATACCATAGTACGTAATATTAAAAAAGAAATTAATTTGTTTGGTTTTTCTTGTTTCCAGGTGATGACAATCATGCACAATACGTTGCCTCGCACAAGAAGGTGAGTTGAGTTAATACTGCTTAATTACGATAAATCGTCTTCTTTTTAACTCATTTTCATGTGCATTCTTGTATAAAAATGTTTTATACTCTTTTTAAATGCCAATACGGCGCACTCAATCGATGGATCAACGTCATCGAAGATGATCGAAAAGAAAAAAAATTGTTTTAATGCTCGAATAATTTCATGTAATTCACTTTAGAATCCCGTCACATTAGTTGGGCCATTTGTCCATCAAAATTAAATCTTTTAACGTACTTTTGTTACAAAAATAACTTCTCGCAACGAAGCGTGACGTTATTTAACCAAAAAAAAAAAAAAAAAACAAAAAAGAAAGAAAAGTTATAAAAAACAGAATTACAATACAAATTAAAATTCTGATTCATAGCGAATGAAAATATGTATAAAAACCAGTACATGTACTCGTGCGTATTTATTTGTTTTAGTGATACGGAAGAGGGTTATTTATAATTTCCATATGAAAAATAATGACGTCCTTACAACGAGTATATTTGGGGTTCCATGCTTGAAAAGATCACAAAACTATTTGGTTTTTTTTTTGACAGTTTGATTTATATTTTGTTTTTGTTTATCGTATATATTTTTGTTTTTTTGTTTTTGTTTATCGTATATATTTTTGTTTTTTTGTTTTTTTTTTGTTTAGAAAATTAAAGGGAATAAAAAAAGGGTTGTAATGGAAGTTATTCGAATAAGCGAATAATCGTGAGTTTTTTTAAACGAATAATTGGAAAAATTTTAATTATTTATTCATGTTTGTTGTATGTTTAAGCTAGCCTATCGATAAATAAATAAACCTTGAAACAAATTCTCGAAAAAGTTAAGGAATCTGGACTATTACTAAACCTTCCACTAGGGTGCCTCCGTAGTCTTGGTTGGTTAACATAGCTGCCCGCAGGCACTCGAGTAGAATTGCGAGATTCCGTTTCGAAGTTACCATCCACTCATCCGAGTCTTAACCCATGTGTGGCATTCCCCGGCGGATCCATAGGAGAGATGCACTAAATCCACCCTGCTGCGTTGAGGTATTGCATAAGATCACCCATACGCTGGTGCGTTGCTTCCGATACGTCGTCCAATACGTGTTTAGCCAGAAGTCGATGCCCCAGCGAGTGCAACGCTGGGCACTCACAAAGCAGGTGGAAGACCGTCTCCTCCCTATCCGGCTCCCGGCAGCAGCGACCGCATGCATTGTGGCGAGAGCCTACCGACATGTCTACCGATCGCCCAGTGGCCCGTCAACAGCGCAACCAGTCGTGAGATACTCCTCCGATCCCTATTAATTATCTGTTCCGCCACGCCGAAGCGTGGCCACAATTTGCTTGCGACTCCATACGTTCTCAGCACGCTCCACCTCACCTCCGCCTCCGTAGCCTGCTGCATGAGTATTAATCTTATCAATTTGGAGGTGCTGGTTTTTCGATTCCCGCCTATGCCCTGGCTGTTTCTACTTGTGGTAACACAATGGGCCTAAGTGGGGCATTCGCTTTCGAGGAGGGGCCGCCACTTAACTTAACCCTTTTCACTATGGTTTAGCGTGAGCAGCAGGGAAACGCTCTGCTTATAGCGAATACCCGAAATTATATATATATATATATTAATTATTTGTAACGAACATTTTTCATCCTTAATCACGTTACAGCATTCAGTACTTCCATAAAAGTCTCTATAAAGTGTCACACTATACACAAGTGTCTGCATACATTTATAGACAAATTGTGGACCAGTTACGTATTCAAACGCATAAATAGTTCATAGTGGTTTCCAATCAACAAACCGCAGATAATAATACTGACGATTTTAACGTCATCGTCACCGTCACCATCATCGTCATCTGTGCTTTGCTTACTGCCACTTTTCCTACTTACCTCTATACGCCTTGACTACTTTGATTTTAATTTCCTTAAAGCAAGTGATTTATGCCACACATAAACTCTCCGTTTTCGCCGCATTGTGCGATCGACGAGTATAGTAGTCGTTGACGACAGACAATATCATGTGCAAAAGACAAACGTCAAGCAGAAAAAAAAACGCTCAAAGAAATAAATATTATAAAAAATTTATATTTATATTTATATTTTACTTTTTTTTATTTACTATTTAATACACTCCAACGTACTATAACTGGGTGTATGGCAGACTGAAACCTTTTTGTGGTCAAATACTTTAATACAGTAAAAAGCAAATGTTTTTAAAATCTTTAAATGTTGATTAGGGTTACGATTGACTGTTTTCTATTTTCAAATTTACATGCCCTAGCCGAAAGTTAAGTGAATTAATTGAAGAACGCAAATGGTGTTCGCAAAGGCAGCCAGAATATCAACACTAAAAAATAGCCTGACGTGGTAAAGTTCAAATCACCGACCATCTCATACCATTAACCGTGAAATTTTTCAGAATTAATTATGCTGATGGCGGCCCTCCTAGAAAAATGTGTTATACGGTGTTAAAAGGTTTATTAAAATAATTTTTTTTTATTTGGGGGAGGTGCAAAGTGCCCGCCCCAAAAATTGATTATCAAATACTTTTGCCACTTGTGGATAAATTTTCAAAATTAATTTTTTTTATGGAAAAGGTCCACTAAAATTGTGTTTTCGAAATTTGGGTGGGGAGGGTCGTGGCTATGGGATCCTAAGTACGCTTTTTTCAAAACTGTATAAACACTTCCTATTTCATTTCATAATGTTGGGAGTTGCAAAGCACACTGGGTTAAGCTAGTCACATATTGCGACCTCAGATAAAATAAAAAGTTGGAAGTTTTTGGAGAAGTGTAGTCTGCTTTGGTAAATATCCAAGGTTTAGTGATAGCCTTGTTTTAGATTTAAGATGACATTTGAAATGAATTCAGATAGAGAAGGGCTCAAGAAGCCATGAAAATACTAATTCATTCATGAACTCATTCACTTTTTATTTTGCTGGGAAGTTGAAAAGTTACAGTGTAGAGGAGTGATAGAAGGATACAGAGTTAAATTTTTGCACAATTGCTGCCAAGGTTCATTAATACAATGTTGTCTCAAGGCACATTCCTCAATTCGCTTTGCTCGTCGAAGGTCTAATTTTCTACAAACATGTTATCTTAAATATAACATAACCTAAAAAGAACGTGTTAAATTAGTGTAATAGAAATTGCATTTCAATTAATTTCTGCAAAAAGCAATTTATTTTGCATTTTCATTATTTTAATATTAAATAATAATTTTTCTAGTTTTTTGACCTTTTTTTTTATATTAATAACACTAATTATTTTAAGCCTAAGGTCTTTTTATATATTTTATATTTATTTCAATATTTCGCTACTCCTTTGTGTAGCTTCTTCAGGAAAATTGGTTTTTGTTTATAATAAAAATTTTTTTTTTTTTTTTTTTTTTTTAAATTCACAATATAGGAAAAGTTCTTGTCAATGAAAATTCAAAATAAAAATATTAACAGCCATATTCATAAAAATATTAAAAGTCATATTCATAAAAATATATTCTGGATTTGAAATAGGTATAAATATTCGATTGTGTATTGAAATTTTTGTTTTTGAACCAAATCCAAAATACATTTTTACGAATATGTTACATATAATAAAATATTCAAAACAATAATTACAATAATAATAATAATAAAAGTCTTTCGTCTATATCTTTTTTAATAATAACCTATATGTTTATAGTTCTAGTTTTTTTTTTTTTTTATTATAAACAAAAACCAATTTTCCTGAAGAAACTACACAAAGGAGTAACGAAATATTGAAATAAATATAAAATATATAAAAAGACCTTAGGCTCAAAATAATTAGTGTTATTAATTTTAAATAATTATAATTATTAAATTATTCACAACCACTTTTCTTAACTGTTTGACAAAAGTAAACAAACTTTGACGTTCTGCTTAAAAAAATACGTTACAATGCACGTTGAATCAGCTGACGGGCGAATTAGCTATTGAGTTTATCTGGTAATGACATTGTCTTGCTAAATACCATGTAAATGGCTCAAAAATTAAAGCAACATTTGACCTTCACAGTAAATGATGATGATTATAATGTCGTTGGCTGCGGCAATTTTCTAAATATTCATTTTTTTATTTCTTTTTATTTAATTTAATTTTGCATTATTTCTCTTTGATTACACTATTATTTATACATAATTTAGCATTCGACATACATAAGTACATTTGGATTGCATTTTGTAGTATACATAGCTGCATCTGCATCTGCATACATACATATGTTTGCCTGCAGCCATGCGTCCGTTTATCTGTCTCTGTTCATCGTCCGTCTGCCTGCATTTGCATGATGGCTTTTCTGTCTCATAGATTTGATTTATGGAAAAGTGGATGCATATTTTTATGAATTTTTGCATAATCATACCAAGATGTTATTTGATATTTAAAGATTTTATTGATATTTATTTTGCCCACATCATCTCTCATCACATGCATTCATTCACATGGAGAAAAGTTGCTGTTGTTCATATTAAATATAAGTTCCGTATATGCGTGTGGTTTTAAGCGATTTTTTTCACTGTGAATATCATTATTGAATGCCAGAAATAATAATATTCACAATAAGGTTTTTGTTTTTTTTTTTTTTTTTTTTTTTTTTTTTTAATTTCATTGTATTCAACCTGAGTGGAGGAAAATTGTTAAGTTTTCATATATTTTTATATACAACAATGCTTAAGCATTTCACGTCATGAGTTTTCTTGTTCGGCTGGGTTTTATGTAATAAATCAATCAAAATTCAGTTTCATTGAATAGCTGTCAGTCGTCAATTTGGATTTGTTTTCTTTTTTCTCTTCTTTTGAGAAAAATTTCCATATATAAATTTTCCTATAAAGACGCTTCAGGAAATGGGTCTTTCTAACAACTTTTACGAAAGATGTCTGGATTTTGAAGCCACTTGTTGGAAGGAACTTAAGCCTAGATAATCCTGTAGCTTAAGCGGACAGTAAGCGAACAGTAATAAGTTCGTGTTTTACACATAACAAGCAAATTGTTTAGGAAGTTGCATTTATAAGTATCCCAGCAAAAAATAATTAAAATTTTTGGTACCAGTACAGTGTAACCACGCATAACGCAACCCATTGGGCTTTTGGGAAAACCGAGTAAAAAATTTCTACGCCTGTTTTTCGATTACAAATATTATTTTAAACCAAATAAAATGTTTATTTTAAAAAACAAACGTTAACTTTTAAAATAAATAAAATTAAATTTATTTATTTGAGATAATAACGGAAGCGAAACCGCGGGTAAAAGCTGGTTTAGAAACAATAAAAAATACACATTCTCTTTAAATTTGTACTGATGGTTGTTATCAAATTGCAGATTCATATTTTTAACGGTAAAAAAGAGTGCAATTTGCAACGGTGTTTTCTTAGAGGACATATTTTTTATTTATAAAAAAACTAAAAATAAAACTTAACTTTGTTTTGAAAGTTGCGTTAACAGAGAGTCACCAGAGTTAATAATTTGGGTGTTGCAATAATCGAGGAGTTGCGCTTATCGAGGGTTCCGTTAACCGAGGTTACACTGTATTTACTTTTTGCGCTGTATGAATGTGATTCACAGTAAGCACATATTACACTTGATCAATGAAAAATTTGTCCTGGTTTCCAAACCGCAGTTTCAGACTCATAAAAACATCTCGCATTTTTTCTGATGTGAATTTGTGTGGCTTTGTGTCAGTTGTTGTCGGATGGTGCGAAGGCATAGCCACTGGTCACTGAACAGTAACGGTCTCAGCTGATACCAATCCATAGGCATATCAGAGCGTCCTCCTTCGATGGTATTGTGTAGCATCGGCGAAGTAAAATAATTACTAAAAATGGCTACTAAAATCGAAGTTTCAAAATGTAATACGTCTCCTTGGCATCAGAGGCGCTGCAGCACTGCTATGAAAACAAATAACGTGTAAAACAATGTTGTAAGATAGTGAAGCTTCTCCTGCTATCATTTCTCCTACTACACCTTTCCTCTAGTTCCAGCACAAGGAATCGTATATATAGGGGTCATCTCCTGAGTGCTGGTCCAAGATAAAAAGGGTATTAACTCATGTGATTCCAACAGGATAGTACCACTTGCCACACAGGCGACGAACCCTGGCTCTTGCGCGAGAAATTCAATGGCCGTTGTGCGATGTTAATTGGCCATCACGATCATGTGATTTGACACCGTTGGAATTCCTTCTTTGAGAATATTTAAAAGAAAAAGTGTACGTCAATAAGCCAAGAACAATTAAAGAGCTAAAGGATGAGATAATTCGGCACAGTAACGACATGAACGACAGAGTCATTGATAATATCGACCATCGGATGGAGGTGTGCCACCGAAGCCGTGGCGAGCATTTGGCCTATATTTTGTCTTAGATCCCTCTATCGTAACTCTTCTCTAAAAACTCTTTGTTTTATTTACAATGGACTTCGTGCGTTTTGATTGGACCACCTTTTATTGTTAATTTAGCCCAACAAACATTTCCGTATGGCTACTTTTCTACTTTTCCTTGTTCGGACTCTCAAACAAATTAATTCGTAGAATTTCCTCTTGCCTTAATGTTTGTTTGATTAAGTCAATGTAAGACTTTTTGCGTCATTTCCATTTAGTTGCTGGAAAATAAAACGTAAAAGTTTTTTTGTGGTAAAATCAAACGTGTGTTTGTTTGGCTGTCTGTCTGTCCCTGAGTAACTTTACTCCCTCCTTGGCTACTGTTTATAAAGCGGGAGTGCCTTTGGAATAAGACCTTTATTTGCGACTTGGGGTTCTTTTTGACGTTGCTATAAATGTTATAGATTTCATTCACTATATTTCAGCATTATATTTTATGGCCATTTTATTATGTGGCATGTAATGCACGAATGATTAAGTCGTGTCTCCCAGCCAGACAAAAGAACGAAAACAAAACAAAAATAGAAAAAGCGTCAAAATAATGAAAAGGTCAAAAAACTGAAAAGCTTTTTGTTTTGTAGCGCCAACAAAATTCTGTTTGCTCGTCAAGCAGGAAAACTGTCTTCAGTCTGCTATAGTTTGGATTTCTCAAGAAAATTTTCAACAACAATGAAAACTACAATAACTGGCTGATTTTAATGAAGGGCGTGTTAAAGATTTTAGGGAGGGGGATGGAGGGAGGGAGAAAGTTTAATTGTAACATTTTAATGACTTCCAGGTATTCTGGTTCACACTTGATTTGTTCGATTTAATTGTTTTCCATCAAAATTTGAAGACTTAAATTTTCATTGTTGGCTCTTAATGAATGTTCTTTATTTATTTATTTATTTAAATATTATTTTCCACATTTGCCATTAACTTTATTTGAATACAAATATCTTATTATACAAACTATTTGCGTTAAATATGAAACATTTGGAGTATTTCTTCAGATTGTAACAGAGTAATTGATTTTTTTTTTGTTTATAAGCAAAAAAAAAGTAAAATAAATAAATTTACAATAAACAAAAGTCCATTAAGAAAATAAACAAAATTATTTTGAAAACAATTGAATTTGATAAATATTTTGCTGTTAAAAATAGTCATTTTGAAAAGCCAAATAATGAAGGTCAAATGATAGAAATAAAAGGTGATCTTTCGGATTTGATTTAAAAAAAAACACACATAAAATTTAGAGAAATATATAAAACGATAGAACGATCTTAAAATTCAATGTTTAAAATTGATTTCATGTAAATGTTGTCAACGCGACTACGCTTCAAATGGTTCATACGTTGGGTCCAATTTTTGCACACTCTCTTCAACATCTCGCCCGGTATATCACGAATAAATTCTTCAACATTGGCTTCCCTACATAGAGCAAAAACAGGTTAATAGAATCAAGAAACAAACATAAAAAATAATCGTAAACGATGCATTCCGGTTTATTTGAGATTGGTGAAGTAGGAGCGAAAAAAATATTGTGACCGAAACCCACACGCACAATCGATGCATCACGGTCTGAAAGACATGAGCTTTTACATTGCACCACAAAAAATAGCCTAAAGGCGTTAAAACGCACGATCTAAGCGGCCGATAGACCGGCCCCGAACGTGAAATAAACTGTTCACCAAACTCGCCTCTCAATTAGGCCATTGTTTTGCGTGCTGTGTGGCATATTACACAGTCTTGCTGAAACCACATGGCAGCCAAGGCCAGCTCTTCCACGGTAGCGCTGCAAACGAGGCCGAATCGATAATTCACGGTCATCAACAGCACTGGCGGATACAGCTGCGATATTTTCCTCCGTCCGCACTCTACGTTTGAGTGTTGGCGGTTGAATGTCCCATAACGTATATTTGGTGCGAAAGATTCCTCGTAGCCGCGTCAGAAGCTCGCCCAAAACTGACCATAAAATGGAAGAAGTGCACGTTGCACTTCCTTCACCGACCAAGGATTTTGATAATAAAATTTAATCATTTGCAAGCGTTGTTCGTTTGTAAGTCGGTTTATGGGTAAATTATGGACCAAACTGAACTTGTTACACGAAAACAGCTAAGCTGCCAAAAACAGTGTTGCCAAAAAGAAAGTTTCTAAAAAAAATCACCCTTTATAAGAGTGTAAATATTTGTTTTCGCAAATGGTTATTTCGCATTGAACAATTCGTTACATATTAAAGCTCAGCATTAATTTCCGTACTCACTCGTCACTCATAAAGGATGAGTAAATCTCAGCTTTACAAGCAGTTTTCTGGCAAATTAATTTTTGGAATATGGACAGCGTTCCCTCTCACAATACGCTGTGGAAGATTGGAGGGTGCTGATGGCGAGTAATTAGCATGTTGACTCTGCAACCAGAAGAACACGGGTTTGATTCCCAGCCCGGTCAAGTCCAAAAAAAGTGTTTTCTTATTTTTCGGTGTACCGTCCTTCGTCTGCATTTGAGCAATAAAATGTCGACGTAGTAAAATCATAAATAAAATGGCTCCCCTTAGCTTAAAAATTAAAATAATACGTCAAAATTAACATCAGAGACGCCGTACTTTTTGCTTTAGAATAAACAGCAAACTGCAGAGTGGTACTCTCTCTCTCTCTCTCTCTTCCTACCACTTTCACAACCACCTGCATATTCTTTACACTATCCCTCTATCTAGTTCCAGAGAATTTCCCCTGACCACTGGTCCAAGATTAAGAAAAAAAATCATTATGTTGGCAATATTTGCTACGCTTCAGAGCGATGATGAACGATAAAAATGTGATGCATTTTCTCTTTGCTGCTGTTAAGATTTTATTTACGCTCAAACAATACTGACTTAAGAAATCACAAAACTATCAAAGAAGTTTTTTTAATTCGCAATCTCTTTTTTTATTTTATTTTTTTTTCATTATTACAATTTCAGAATTGAAATAATGTTTCCATATCGCAGACTATAAATAGCAGTCGTGCTATAATAGCCAACTAAATTACCCAGTTGACCATGTCGTTATTACTTTATGAATGGCGCGTGCACGACAATTGTCATATGAGCGACAATATCACTCAGCTTGTTGTTCAGCCATTAAGCCATTTTGCTACCAATAGTATGACCACAGAGTTTATATGAATACAAAATTTAAGCCAACTACGTTTTTAAATGTAGACAAACTGTAAGGCCAAGAATAGGCGGTGGAACGCAACAGCAACGAACCTGCAACTTCCAGTTATTTTTGCGTTTCATATGAATTTATGACATACAAAGTGCAACGTAATTTAGCGCTTAGCTTTTACGCTGAAATGTGTAACTTAAATTAAGGTGTTAACGTTGCGCCAGAAACAGTAATATTTACATACTTTGATTAATAAAAACCTCTAAATAGAAATAAGAAATAGAGACAAATAGCTAAATTGACCTGAAAGCAGCTAAAGTGTCATTACTTTTCAACATTTTAATTTTTTTGCAGCCAACTTCACTTCTTTACGCGTTTTCAAAATTGGATTTTCCAATTGCAAAGCATTGACGCCGCGTTATTTCGGTTGGTTTCATACATTTTGTATGGGCATGAGAAATTTTGACAGCCAGGCAACGCTTTGTGCCGTAATTTAGCTGGCTCTGTTCAGTTGTCGTTAAGAAAATATATTAGAGAGAACAAGAGTCGTGAAATAAGTCTCGCAGTTATATCCTGTACAATTATATGGCCAACTGGGTAATATGGATCGCGGAAATAGTTTAAGTGTTGCAAATATTTTGACCACTGCTGATGTGCACATTTCAAATCCTCAATTATCTGTGTTCATATACTGGTCATAATGTCAAAGATCATATTAGAGAAAAAACACACGTACACACATGCACATGTACGTACACATACTGGTATTAACAAATCTTTTTGATCTGCATTTATTTTATTTTGAAATCATTGATGGTCTGCGATGGTTGCTCGTATTTTAAACCGTTTCCTTTTTTGTTGTAATTTTTTTTTTCTTTCATTAAAACAAAACGGTACTGGTCTTAGAAGTTTTCCGTTTAACAAAAGAGAGAAGAAAAAAAACAAAAAAGAAAAACAAAATAACGTATCAACAAAACAAAAGAAGAAAAATTAAAGAAAAATCTATAAAAAAAAAAATTAGAATGCAATTGGTTTCATGCATCCTCTTCCTCTCTTTGCTTTGTTGTTGGTATCATTGTTTTTGTAAAAGTTGCCACCACCACCACCACCACCACCACCAATACTAAATGCACTCACTGCTCATTTATTACACGAAGAATAAAAAAAAGCACTAAATCGATTAAAACCAGTTAAATCAATTCAACTGGAGGCTTCTCAGTCTACAAAATTTATATACATAAACTGTACTAATAATTGATAATAATAGCAACAAATAAACGGAGTAATAAATAGTTGCAAACACACATACATACACCAATATATGTACATATCGCTTGATTGACTTCAATAACGTCCATAATTCAACAAAAAAAAAAAAAAATTTTGATTTTTTAATGCAGAATAATATTGTTCAGTTCGGTTTTTATCTTGTGTAAAAAATTTACCCAACCAGCTCCAAAAGCCACCTGTTGACGGAACAATATTTCTTCATTTCTCCATTAAAGGTCCTTTCACACTATAATACAAGTCTTACGACTTTCATAATACTTTGTGAGAGAGAAAATGAAAAGTAAATGCTTTTTGAAATTTTTTAAAAAATGGTTCCCATCCGTATTTTGGTCTGATTCATAACATATTGTTTTTACTATAATAGTGTAAATTATTATACTTTCCCACTTGATTTAAGTTCTTGACATGTCGTATTACTCAGTATTACAATGTAAAAGGGCCTTAAGTTGTATTTAACCCTGCTTTTAGACGTACAAGTATTTACAACCAAGTTCTGTGTACGTATCATCAACGAAAATTACGCATAAACGCCCGCCTGTTGCATTAAAGTTCCTTTTTAAAAATGTCGGCGAGAGCAGAAGACATAAAAAAAATTATTTATTACTTGTTAATGCAGAGTTGCCAGTAACATAAAAAAATTTAATTTTAAGGGAACCATATAACACTGATCTTGGCGCTACGAAATAAGTCCCCAAAGCGTGAAATTAAATAAAGTCCCAAAGTCAACTCCGCAAACAAAAACGCGAATTTTTTTTTTGCGTTTTTTGTAAAATTTTGGGGTGTTTTTTTTATTTTTTTTTGGGTCATATTTTTAATTTCCCAAAATGAATTATACCCCAAAAATAAAGAAATGAAAGAAGCCCCCACAAAGTATTACTATTGATTTTTTTTTGCTTTTTCTTACAATACAACTCTGAAAATATTACTAAAATGCAAATAAATGAATTAACTCCGAAAAACAGTCCGCTGAATAGAAAGAAAAACAGCAAAAAAAAAAATTAAAGAACGCTTCATGAAAATTATTTTATATTATGTATGTAGAACATCGGGTGATTACACTTATGCCCCGGGTGCTTACTTTTGGCCCACTCTGTATATATTCGTATCAATTTTTACATATCGCCCATTCACTTCAACAACGTCATAGCTAAAAAAAACCTACTTAAAGTTTTCAATTTTCATGCCACTTAATGGGGAAATGAAGAAATAGTCTTCTGTCACGAGCTGTGTTCTGAAACTATTTGCATGTATTTTCTACACAAGATAAAGGCCGATATGAAGAATTATTCTGCCTTGTTTTTATTTGGTTTATGACATTATTGAAGTAAATGAGCACTATCGATCAAAAGCTTCAATTCTCGTCCTTTGCTAAACTCTTCATGTTGTAGAATTTTAACAAACTTAAACAAAGTTTTTTTGTATGAACAGCCCCTGATCTTTGGTTGTATTGTTTCAATTATATAATAAACCCGCTACAGGGGTCTTTCCTGTCTCTTTTGATGTGGGAAAATACAAATCAAATGTCCGTGCGACAACAACTGACAGAAAGTCACACTAATGTACATCAGGAATAATGCGAGATGTTTTTATGGTTTAGTCTGAAACTGGAGTCGAACCCAGGACGTTTTTGGTTTTATTGTCAACATTCAGACTACTTTAGACATCGCCACCGTCACCCACTTAGGAATTGCGCCTTTTTTCTGCGCAGACAAAACTAAAGAAATTTCTTTTCGTAACTCAAGCGATTGTTTTCGTCCTCTTTTAAAGCTGCTTGACTTTTTCCACTTTTATTGAAATAATAATTTGAGAGAAAAAAATTATTTTTAAATTTTTTTAAAGCTTTCGAATACAGATTTTAAATGAAATGGTTTTAAGTCTATTGCAAAATAAATATATATTTTTTTACTATCTTTCTTCCTTAAAAATGTAAGTAATTTATTTATAGAATAGTTTCCTCTAATTATTTTAAATGAACTACATTTGTTGCAATACTTTTAAGTAAAATCTCAATATTATCTGTATAAAATTTTTTTATTATATATTAAAGTGCTGTGATGAAAGATAAATAAATGATAATGATTATAATTTTTTTTCACGAATACAGCCGTTAAAATTTTAAGCTTTCTGCCACCTGTGAATCGTAAACTTTATTCGTTCCATGAAACCTTAAAAAATTCCATTCCTTCTTATATAATAAAATATTTCCGCAGAATTTCAATTATATTCAATTATTTTCATATTTGATAATAATCAATTGCCAAGTTTTGCCAAATTTCATATTTTCCTCGAATCTTCGCGAATCTTTTTCTTTTTGATTTCCTAAGAATATAAACTTCTACTATTATGTTTTATTATCTCATATGAGATCTCTTGAACATGTTTTAAAGAGAAAAAGAAAAAGGAAAACAAGAAAAAAAAAATGTATAAAAGAAAGTTATTTTTTCATTAGAGAAAAGGCACATGATGTAAAGTTAAAAATTATTTTTCATTGTTCTATTGTTTGGTTACACCAACACACACATAAACAAAGCGCATTCTCTGCTGGTTCAATTCACCAAACAGTTGCTCAAACTTCAAATTAAATTAAATATAGAAAATGCGACAAAAAACCATGGTAGTAAGTACACTTGTAATGATGCTACGGCTAACGCTAACAGAAGTCAAATTCTATGTTAGGAAAGAATTAGAAAAAAAATGGTCAAAAGGGTCTTATATCACGGCAGAACGTACGCGTTGGTTGAATTTAAAAAAAACTGTTAAACAATTATTATAATAATGAAATTGGATATACATATAAAGGGTGTTTTTTTAAGGCAGAAGGAATGCTGCAATTGATCAAGTTTATCTTTCATATTTTTCACACATACTGTTTCTCAAAACTGTCTGAATTTGACTGACTAGAAATTGAAGCATAGACTGCAAGTACAGTGAAACCTCTCATAAGCTGACACTCGCCGTCGCGGTATTTTTGATCGGTTATGAGTGGCGTCCGCCTATAAGACGTACAGATTTATTATTTTAAAGAGGGATAAACAATCGTGCTCATTTCTTAATTTTGAGAGAGGGTTGCAAAAGCAATTAGAGCATACATAAATAAATTTAATGTTTTTCTTGCTATTGTAGCCTGTGTGTGTTTAACTTTGAGAGAGTAGTAGTCTTCTTTTTTTGACATCCCAAAGTTAATTTACACAAATAAAATGGCGGTTGTTTTTTGTGGTGTTCATTGTTGTAGAATTGCATAGACTTCAAAAATAGATCTTGTTCATTTTTTTTATTTTGAGAGAGGTTTGCCGCATTCAGCAATCGTTATGTGATGAGGAAGAATTATATCAATTATTTCTTGTATTTCTTTAAACCATCTTCTTTTTAAAATAAAATTGCAAGTAATTTTATATCGATATGCACTTTTTGTAAAGTTGCAATTTTTGTAATAGAAAAAAAATCACCATTAACCACGCGGTTAATGCGAAAAATTATTTATTTTCTCCATACAGCAATTTATGTTTTCTTTAATCTCACTTGTCTTTTATAAATGATCAATTTATGTGCAAAATATTTCATATGCATCACTGCAGAGCAACAATTAAAGCAAATGTTTCGCTTTGTCACTGACAAGTTCAGCTCATCCTGGTTTTTTTTTATTCTTGTGCCAGCACTCAAAAGATGACCCTGATGAAATCAAACCAAACCACACACAACCACAGAAAATTTTTGTTTTAAATTGGTTTCAGATTCTCCGCCTTCGAAAAAAGTACCCTATAGAAAAATTTCAACAATAAATAATTTGAATGTATAAAAAGAATCTATAAAAAATCAACCCAAATAATCAAAGTTAAATAATGTTTGTATCTTGTTTGTGTTGTTCGGTTTGTCTAATAAAGTTTCAGTTGTTGGTGTACAACATGTATAACTAATGATTTTGTAGAAAAACGCACGGAAAAAAGTAAAAGATGTGTTTTACTACACAAACAAAAAAGTAAAGGAAAAAATGGGTAATTGGCCCAAGTACCGTAAACATAAACTATAGATGATAAACCGTAGATACTTACAGGAAAACAGACCTATAAAGGGATTCATTCATTTCAAAATTCTAAACGAAATTATTTGCAGAATAGAAATTTTTCGATTGGAAACAGTTTTGAAAAGCAGAAAATATATCAAAAGACCGTAAAATTTTTTATCAGACGAGGATATGCGAAAAGCATGGACGTCTTCAAGAAAGAAAATAATGCTCTGGTCTTTGTATGTGTCATTTTACGCGATTTCCTTAGTACGCCACATGTCATTTTAGGCGAAGCACTGTGGTCGCAAATCCATTTTTTTTTTTTGCATAATTTCGAAAACTATTGTTAGAGCTCTGAATTTTTTACACAAAATATATGATTATAATTTTGAAATTATGCTTTTTCCCGAAAAAATATTTGAAACGTATTATTACATACTTTATGATATTCTCATAGAGTATTTTTTTATAAAAGCAAACTCAATAACTGAAAACGATAGCAAAATCATAAAAATGTTCTATTTCTTACTTTTTCCACTTTTTTATCCAAAAATATAATTTTTTTTACAGTAAACTAACAAAAATGCATAAAATGAACTGAAAAAAGTAGAAGAATAAAAAATAAGAAATAAAATAAATAGAATAAATAAAAAAATAGAATAAAAAGTAAGAAATAGAACATTTTTATGATTTTGCGCTATGAACAACTGAAAATGGTAATTTATCAATATTTTGACGAAAAATTTGCACTTTCACAAGGCAAAAACTGCCTGAAGGAGCGTTCCAATGCTTTTGCGATGTACTACAGAGTTCTTAACTATTATCTTGGCTACAATTTTTGTCTTAGTAGTAGATCGAAAATCTCAATGGTTTGGCTGTTATAGGCCAAAATATCCAAAAAAAAAATTGACAAAAGTCTGATCAAGTCAAAATGCGCCAGCTCGATTTTCACTGTAGACGTATAGTCTAGTGGACTTTTTTGCTTAGTACAATCCCAAGAATCAGAAACGCGAAGCGCCCATTAAGATTTTCAAATCGCCCCACCCTAATAGTGAAGCTATCATTTCTCCTACTAACCCTTTCCTATTGTTCCAACACAATGCATCGCATGTGTAGGGGTCATCTCCTGAGTGCTGGTCCAAGATATATATATCAAACACTGTAAAATATACAGAAATGTACCAAATTTGTTTAAATTAAAACCAGATGAAGAAAATGTATAATTTTTTTGTTAATTTAACCGAATTTTAAATAGTCAAGAAAAATCAAGATTTTTGCTGATTTCGATCTGGCAAGCCTAGATGTAGGAATAGGCATATCTATAACCAGCGTTACCATATATTCTCTAAGAAAAACTTTTTATTTAAAAAAAAACTTCATTTTTCAACAAAATGCTTTTTTCCACAAAAGTGTCCAAATAATGAAAAAAAGCACAAAAATATATACATATATTATGAATTCATTGTAATTCAAAATAAGTTAAACAAAAAAGTTGAACACCAACAGCAAACTTATTCTTCACACGATTTTGAGCGGATCTCCATTTTTTTTAGCTTTTGTTGGAACCTCTGATGTGTCTAAGCAATTTTCTCCACTTCCATTGCTGCTTAAAACTAATAACACCAACAACTAAAAATATTCCATTATCCTTACAACTTCTCCTTAAATATTAACCATGCTTTTTTGAAATAGAAAACTTAAACAAAAAAAAAATAGACATAAAAAACTATAATATTATTAATACAGCACAGTTGTATTAAAGAGGAATAGACATTTAATACTGGAAAATTATAAAATCGTTTACATTAGATGGCAACATCATATATAATATTTTCGTCATATATCTGTAAATAAGAAATTAATAAACAAAACTTGAAAATTTTAATGAATTTCAAAAAAACCTATTTTTGAAGCTAAAAACTTAAAAACTTTTTGGCATTTCTAAAACATTGAAAAATAAGGGAAAACTTGAGAAATGGTAACGCTCTCTATAACTCTCTCTCTCTCTCTCTAACTCTCTCTCTCTCTCACTCTCTCACTAGATGACTAAGGTCATTGGCAGATTACTAATCAGAGAGTTATAGTTACATTTCATTCCATTTTTCCATTTTTAATTTTTATTTTCATTTCTATAAAGAAATGCTTGTTTATTGTTTATTGAAAATTCTTACGAAAAATTCCAAAAATTATTGCATACTTTAACAGACTTCCTCTTAAGCTGTGTTTTACCTAGAAAACACTTACTAGATGCACTTACCAGCCGTTGCAACATCCAACTAGACATTATGAAATAAATTTGCCAGTTTAAGAAGAACAAAAAAAAAAAAAAAGAAAAAAAAAAAACCGGCTTATGGAAAGACTTGCACAAACATGCAATATGGACCTACTTCTCTCCGCTATTACCGCTACTACTGCTGTTTGTTTCATTGTAGTTTTTTCTATCTGTTTATTTTCTTTTTCTTTGCCATCTTCCACCAGGAAGATTCTTAGTATTCATTCAATAATTTCATGCAACTTGTATGACTTGAAAAGAAGAAAAATAAACATAAACATGGAACGTTCTATTCGCATGAAACGATCTCGAATAGCAAGGCACGATTTTGACCATGTGTTTATAAATATGTAAGACTGAGTGAATTCTGGAAGCAATAAAACTCTTTGGCATAGAATAACAAAAAAATAAATAGTAGAATATGTTATGGCACTCACAACTGGCATTAGAAAGGAACTAATGTTGGGTAATAGTAGGAAGAAATGAACAAAAAAGAAATAACTGCAGTGTAAAGTTTTGCTGTTCTTCCTCTTAAAAAAAAGTAGGGAAGGTATTCCGTGTTGTAAAGTTACTTCGTTTCTTAACACCTCCCATAGAAAAGAACACGTTCTGTTGAATGTGCAAATTGCATAATTCAAATGTTTTCAAAACGCTCTTTCTTGCTTATAACAAAATTCCAATATCTAAACGTACATATGTACAGACATATTCATATTCAAGGAAAACCAGTAATGGAATTTTTAAAAATTTTTTTGTGTGCTGCCTTTAAATAAAGAGAAATAAATCAATTACTTGTGCCACAAAGACAATAATGATCTCGTTAGCACCCGACAAAAGCCAGCCACAGTACGAGTATAAGAAATTTGCATTTTAATTTCTTGGTCTTATTTGTGACGTTTGAAAATATTTCGAATAATGCAGTGCAGTGCATTAAAAATTTTAAAATATTTTTTTTTAGTGCAGGGGGTGGTATTTAGGGTGACCAGCTATACTAAATTCAGGAGTCACGTTTACAACTTTATATTTCAATGAGTCGTTTCTTTATTTTTGAAAACAATTCAATTCAATTGGCTTCGTCGGCAAATATGATTAGTTGGTTTTTTTTTAATTTTTCATGTGGGAGAAAAATCTTGTTTTGTGTTGATTTTTTTTAAATCTGTAAACGTAGTTTTTTTCTTAATTTTATCTTGTCTGAATACAAATAATCGTCCAATCCCAAATGAAAGTTTTGCGGGTTTATACATGGTGGTCCAAAATGACCGAAGGTCCAGTGGACCAGTGCTCAGGGGCTATCCCCTACATATGCAATGCATTGCACTGGAACTAGAGAGAGGGATAGGGTAGAGAATAGACAAGTGGTGAAAGTGGTAGGAAGGAAGATAGAGCTTAATTCTTGCACAACTCTGCAGTTGCGTGTTAATTATAAAGCAAAGTTGCGGCGTCTCTGATGTTTTTTTTGACGCATTATTTTTAAGCTAATGGAGACATTTTATTTATTATTTTACTTCGCCGACGTTTTATTGCTCAAATACCGACGAAGAAGGGTGCTGTAGCACAGAAAACTCAGAAAAAATTTTTTCTGATTTGACCTGGCTGGGAATCGAAACTGGGTCTTTCTGGTTGCAGAGCCGCCACTCTGTCTACTCGCCATCAGCAGAATATTTTTAATTGAATTATGAAAAATTATATGTCGCAAGTGGTGGCCATAAACTTTCGCAAAACTTCAGGTGTCGATTTCGTCGCGTATATTATTTTTTTATATATGCTATATGATTCGAGGCTTATAAATACAGAGTTTTCCTTTCAAATAACCCCAAAGGTTAAATGCGGTGAACGCGGAGGTTAATTAAAATCGCTTTTAGGGGAAATAATTCGTTCACCAAAGCTGTTGCGTAAAAGAGCCATTGTGCGCTGTGGCTCCATGCTGTTGGAACCATACTTGCGGCTGGCCTTAAAAAAATTTCAAAACATTGTCCGATATCTAACACCGGTGATGAAAACGGCGACACCGTGTAATTTTCAAAAAAAAAAATATTAGCCAACTATACTTTCCGACGAAACACCCCCCCAAACGGTACACTCAAGTGAATGTAATTCTCGCTGTTGAACTACTCTTGAATTTTCCTTTTTTGCCTATTGCCTAATCTACACATTCAATTGGAAAAGGCCCTCGTCGCTCATAATCAAATTATGAATAAAATCATGATTTTCTTCTGAAATAAAGTTCAATGATTTCGGCACGTTGTTCAATTGTGTGCTGTTCCATTTGAAATTCCTCAAGTCTTCTTTGCAAAATACTAAAAATGAAAAACAAAAAAAAAATTATAATAAAAAAGTAAGAAGGAATCCAAACACCTGCGCTCTTTTTGGGCCACCTGTAGGTCCTTCCAGAGATACAGAGAGATACTGTGAAAATTTCAAGAAAATCGGTTCAGCCGTTTAGCTGTCCATAAGGCACAAAGTCACACACATACATGCAAACATGTAATTTCTATATTTAAGAAGAGCTAGAATGTCAATTCGAATGTTCTTCTTAAATTAATTTAGAGTTTTTTTTAATTTGTTTTAATCACTTTGTACGACATATTAATTTCAATTGGTTTTATTATTACAAATCGATTGAAATGTTTTAAATGTCAAAAAAAATACACACCCACACACACACACACACACAAAAACAGGCAACAAAATATTGGATTTTTAAACACTTGTAGTAAAGTGTACTTAGAGAAATAATCGTACTAAGATTTAGCGCGACAAATATAAATGTGTAAAATGTATCAACATACAGATATATTTATTTATTTACATTTGTTTTTTTTTTTGTAAAATTAATTTTCTACAAACAGAAATTGTTTTTTTCTTCGTGCTCACAGATCTCAAATTAACCTCATTCCCAGGGTATTGTTAGTAAAAAAAGTCTTAAGAAAAAAAGTAAATTGTTGTTGAGGTACAGCCACTCCACCGCCACCAAATAATAAAATACAATAATAATAAACATAAACTAAAAATTTTTGAAAATATGTACATACATTTGTGCATTGATAAATATGTATGTATGTATGTATGTATGTATATGAACAATAACAAAAAGTTTTTACATAAATATAAAAAAAAAAAAATAAAAGAGAGAATAACAAACATTAACAAAATGTCATAGAAATGTTATAAAGCCAACACTTACGAATATGCAGGCTGGCAGGCTGGCAGGCAGACAGTCGCTTAAAAAAAAACCGACAATCACTCTTTGTTAAGCACCCAAACAACCAGCCAGTTACTTAAACGGAGGCCCAGTTAAAAATATACAAATAAACACAGACGGACTCCTAGACAACAAGACCCAAACTACATACATACATACATACATACATATATATTCACATTAACCAACCCAACAACTCGCTGCTTCAATCCACTTTAAATAAACCATCAGCCAAAACAATGACAACAACACGCTAATCACATTCAGGCTGCTTGGCTGAAAAATATGTATGTATTTTGCGGGCAAAATAAAATCGACATTAAAGAGCATTTGGAAAACTAAAAAATAACGTTCTTTGAAAATGTCAAAAATATAAAGAAAAACGTTACGAAAACTTCAATATGTGGAACTTTAGTTCAAAGTACAATTGGGCGGGCACCGCTCATGTATAAATAAATACTCCTCGTAACTGCAAATAATTTTTGTTTTAATTTCATTTAACTCACCAAAAGCAAATATGTTTACAATCCATAGATTGAACGATCTAAGGCTTAGAACTACTCATATTGAAGCGCCTGACAAGAAAAAAAAGACTACCAATTTCAAGTTCTCCGCCTGCGTAAATACATGCTTTCACGACATTGCAGAGCAAAAATATTTTGTACTTAAATTTTCTTTTAAAAGCCTAGAATATATGTATGTAAGGGTTTTTAGTTGCAGTTCACTAATGTAATTGGCTGTCGAAATCCTGATTATGGCCCGAACGAATAACTGGCATTTACTTTTTTACATTTTACATTTGAACTTGTCTGCAGAAACAACTGAAATGTTCGACAACTTCTTGAATACATGAAATAATGCTCTAATTACATTTCTAACATCTTGTCATATATTTTTGTTTTTATTTAAAAAAAAAAAAAAAAAAAACTTGTGTGTTTCAAATGTATTTGAGTTCCACATTCTTCACCTAAAACAGCGCAAACTTAATTAATAAAACAGCTGTGGAAAAAATTATCACCTGATAACTCCCATGGCAAAAACAAAGCCTTAAAAAAAATTAACAACAATGAGCAGCCACAACAAAATAACACACTTTTAAATTTGATTATTAAAACATCGAAAACGGCTACAAAATTACTACACATTCGCCGTCAGAGCAACATAATGTGCCACCATGAAACATGTAGGCGGCAGCAGCAACAAGTTGACAAATATTTAAGGCAAACAAGAAACCAACAGCAACAAATACAGCACTTTATTATTATTGTTATTGTTAAACACAGTGCAACGGGTACAATTCAAAGATGATGCCATAAAAGAGGAAACAAATACACCAGCAACGAAATGGCGTTAATAAATGACGTTCGAACTAAAACATGACTGTCATGAGTGCACAAGCATGATGATGATGATGATGACGATGACAATAATGTGATGTGTTCATTCAGTGTGAAAATAAGTTGTAAAATTGGATTATTATGTTTTTCATTTTGACTGCTATTTCTTCTGTGCTGCAGTGCCGTTGCATTTGCTGCAAAATTTTAATATCTGTACATTGAATATATGCATGAATGTTGTTTGTCTTCATAAAACAGCAATTTCCGAAAAGAAATAGGTGATACCCACCTGACCACATCATTCAATAAGCACTTTCTTTGTGGTTATTCTCGTGCTGTATACATTTTAGATAAATATTTATACTATTCACTCGAATTTGTTAAAACATATTTTGCATATTTTTGTCTATTTTGCTTTTAAAAGCATATTTCGTTTTTACGATATGTGTGACCTTCTCCATGCTGAGTATAGTCGCTCGAATGACGTGATTTTTTTTTATCTCGTAACACAGAGGAAGGGGATAGTGAGAGAGAGATGGCAACTCTGCTTTTTCAGGTACTTTGTTAATACCAGTGCTGCGGCACCTCTGTTGTCTAGGAGACGTATTGAATTGTGACACATAGACACATCGGCAAAAATGCGTGATGTTTTTCTGACTTCTGTCTGTAACTGGCTTCGAACCCAGGACTTTTTTGGTTTTGTAGTCATCTATCACCAGCTATTGCCTGATTAAACCAGTCACAACGTCACCGTTTGTAATAATTGCACTTCCTACGCAACAGAGCTTGCTACTTGACTGGTTCACCTAGGTTGACCTATATCAAGTTGAGAGCCTGTGTTTCCAAATTTTCCAATTCTGCCTGCATATTGGAGAGTTAAGGTGAGAGCTCCCATGTTATTCTATGTTATTTTGGAAAAATTTCACTCCTGTCATCCTGCACGATAGTGAAAATCTAGGGTGATAGTGAGAATCCTTGTTTTATTCCAGAGTTGACTGATACTCTAGTTGTGAAAAACTGAGATTTCTGCATACCCGCACATTGCTTTAACTATTCCCTTTATTTTTTGGGGTATTCTTTTTCTTCGCAATACTTTCCATATGGCAGTACATCCGTCAGATGACATCGAAGTCGTCGAATAGTGATACAAGCGATTGTTCTATTATGTTGTGCAGAGTATTGGGCTGATCTACGCAGCTTCTATTTGGCGTTGTATTTATTCGTGGGAAGGAAACATTTATTACGATGATATTGCTTGGCGCAAGGAATTGCGTTTCATACTTCATATACCACAATCCTCTGCAAATGTAGAGAAGACCTTCTGTTTTTTTTTTGTAAATTCTCACTTTCTCACTGATCACATCTTGCACTCTTTTGGTATGGGCATGTACCTTGGCGCGATAGTGGCTTAGTAGGTGAATTTCAGTTATTTTCGTTTTTTAAAGAAAAGTAACACTCAGGGCAATAACAATAGTCACATTATGTATTAGCTTTAGCCAATATATAGAAAATAGTTTGTTTTTGAGTGTTCGCTAAAAGAGAATCTCTAGTCAAGTGGGTAGCAATATTGGGAGTACAAAACAATTTTATATGTTTGTGCATGTATGTATGTGCCTGACAACAACATTAAAGGTATGAAGCAGTAGAACAGCAGCAACAACTTTTTAACAAACCATAAAATCCCTATAAAGATGTTCTGTAATTCTTTTATTTTGATGAAAATATATTTGGGTCACATGCACGTCTTTAAGTCGAGTTGTATGGCAAAACAAGCATATTTTTGCTAAAAGGAATAGATAACTAAATAGATACTCAGTTACTAAGGAAACCCAACAAACATTTGATTAGTGAAAGAGTAAGTGGGAATGAAACTTGCATAGAATTTAAATCTATAATGCTCAAATTCAGTGGCATTAGTTTGCTAATAGCAATAGTTTAACCAATAATATTTGAATCACAGATTTTTGTTTATTATTAGTTAAACCACAAAATGTCATAGGGGATTGGGACCCCCGTGGGTGACGGTGAGGGTGCACCGTTCCCGGGCCATCGGTTGCGACCGCGGCGTGCGAAGCCCGAGGTGGTGCTCATAAGGCCCGCGGAAGGACCCACCTATGCGGAGGTGCTGAGGAATCTGCGTGACGGGCGACGGGAAGGGGGTACGGTCCGTCAGGAAGACGGGGGCCGGTGACATCCTGCTGGAGCTTGGGAGGAGGGATAGGATTGACCCGGAGTTTGTGCGCCGTCTGAGGGGCACTGTGCGCGAGACGGCATCGATCACGGAACTAAGACCGAGCGCGACCGTGGAGATGCGGGGTCTTGACTCCTTGACGGTCGTGGAGAAGTGGGGGCGGCGGCCCGTGGTCTGCTCGCCAGGCGCAAGGAGCGGCTACGCGTAAGGGTGACGGCACCGGACGTGCGCGAACAGTTTCGGGCGTATGTGACCTTGTCGGTGGAGGGCGCCGCGAAACTCGTCGGTATTGGCTACGTGCGTATCGGGTGGATTAGGGCTAGGATACGGACGTGCGAAAGTTTCGGTAGGTGTTATCGGTGCTTTGGGCCGGGACACACCCAGGCAAATTATACTGGGACGGACAGGAGGCATTTGTGTAGAAGATGCGGGGAAACAGGACACAAGACGAGGGACTGCAGAGCGGTCCCCAAGTGTGTCCTGTGCTCGGGGGCGGGGCGCGGTAGGCCTGATCACCTGGCGTGCTCGAAATGCTGCCCGCTATCCCGCAGATGATGAGGGTGCTCCAGGCGAATATGCACAGGAGCAGGACGGCAGATGCTTTACTATGGCAGACGGTTGCCGGGAGGCGTGCGGACGTGGTTGTTATCAGCGAGCAATTCGGGCGGATGCACCGGGGATTCTATCTCGGGGACGAGACGGGTACGGCGGCGCTCTGGTTACCGGGCGGCGGTGGCCTCGCTGCTGTGCGGTACGGGATCGGCTGCGGTTACGCTTGAGCTCGGATCGGTGGTTTTGTGCTGGTGTGCTGTTACCTCACTCCTAGCGATAGTGTGGGGCCACATGCCAGATGTTTTTATTATTTAGTCTGAAACTGGGGTCGAACCCGGGTCTTTTTTGGTATTGTAGTCAACGTGCAGACTACTTCAGTCATCGCCACCTTCTCGTGTAAGAAGCTTTTTTTGAGATGCAACTTCCTTTTGATGTGGTAAATAATCTTCCTATAACAAATTCTTGAATACCCTGCAGATAATATTCGACTACGTGGTCCAAGTGTTTGTAGTTTTCTTCCGCATTAAAATTACTCTCTGAGAGTGTTTACTTGGAGTAAATTTCGGGTTACTCCGCTGTAATGCAATGGTGCGTTATATGCTTTCCCCCCCCGCAGGACATCGTAACGTTAAATAGACCATGAAGCAAACAGAACAAGGACTTTTTTTAAATGTTACTTGAATGCATAATTTTATGTATAACGTAGCAGCGAGCCCCAGCTACTACGGTACAGCGAAGTTCGACTGTATTTTATTAAACTTGTAACCTAAAGAAAGGACAGTGTTGAAAGCAACCGAAAATCTGTCTTAATGTGTATTTAGTTTTTCAAATGAATATGAGAATCAGTTCATAATAAAATTGCTTAAAATTTTAAATGTTTTGTTCATTAAAAATTTACTGAACGGAATACTTCCTGAATAAACTACAGTCCGTTACTGTAATAATTTCGTGAGTGTGAGAATGTGCCACATTTGGAAGACATGTCTATGAAATTCGATATAGTTTATTTGTTATATTTAATTAACTCAGTAACTCATTCGAATTGTAGAATCACTTCTGCTTTAAGTAAAATGAATTGTACGAGTATATGCTCGCTTTTCCAGCAACAAAACCATAACAAAAAGGCAACTTTCCAAAGCGATTAATAAATGGAGGAGTTGTCTTAATTCAATCATAAATTCAAAATGGAAATAGGTTAAAGATATGTAAGTAATTCACCTTAATAAATGTCTATTTCATACAGCCGCGCTTGAAATAATAGCATGGCGCGTAGTAAAATGTATATATATTTTTTTTAATCAATGCTCAGGAGATGTCCCCTACGTGTGCAGTGCAGGCAATCCATGGAGCAGTTTAAATGCGACGTAGTATTCCTACACAGGTAAAAGACAGCACGAACACTTTTCCAAAAACTATGAACTGCTGTTGTCAATGACATGATCCATGGTTGCATTACATAGAACCATGTTTAGAACCAGTCCATTTCAGCTGCAACTTTTTTTTTTGCAAGTGAGGGAGAGTTAAAAATACCTTCGCACTTACAGAGACCGTCGTTAGCGGCCTCGAATGCTGTTACCAGAGAAACATCCCCCTCCCCTTCGCCGGGACCGGTCTTCGCATTACTTTGGGAAGGCCCAGAGCGGTATCGACCCGTCCTCCCAGGTCACCGTCAGTGGGGGCCTCGCTCTGCAGCAACGGACCACAGTGTTTCAATTGTCCTTACATTCGAACATCCCAAAACCGCTGCGCCATTGCATTCCTCTAGCATCTGATGCCGTTGAAGAAAGTGTGTTCTGCGTCGTCATCCGTCATACCGCAGTAAATGTAACCGGAACCGGCGGATGCCCTACACATGCGGTGCAAGTACTTCCCAAAGTACTCGTGGCCCGAGAAGAATTGTGTCATAAAGAAATTAATCTCCCCAAATTTCCTCCGAACCCATACTTCCAGGCAGGGAACGAACCTCGCCGTCTACCTGCTGAGCGTTTCCGTGATCCATCAGTCCTGCCGCCGTTGGACAGTTTAGGGTCTCAGCTCCTTAGCACCAACACCAGGACACCCTCTCTGGAGTTCCATGGCGCCCTCCGCTTGCGCGCTAAATTGTCCCCACAAATCTCCAGGACCGCAGCGCCCGAGACCGTGCGGTAAGCCGAAGCAACCCTAAGGGCCGCCGCCGCTGTACCGCCTCGAGCACCTTGCGTTTGGTCCTCTCGCCCAGTATATCGCCCCAAATTTTACTCTCATGCAGCAATATCGAATTCGTGACCGCCATAAGCAGCCTTCTCTTGCCCTGTGTCGGGCTGCCGACATTCGCTATCATTTTTGACCTCTCTGTATTTGAGAAGTACTCATTGTCCTTCAATTCCTCCTACCGTTTAAAAAACCATTTATAGACACAAATAAAAAGATTTGTCAATTTAATTATTCCAAAGGTATTTCTACTATTTTATTACTGCAAAGGATATTTAAAGGTCACACTAAGGCCACCAGGTTATTTCAAGATAATATTACATTTGCTCGTATAATAACAGCGTATAAACTTTCACATATAAAATATCAAATTTCCTATAAAAAAAATTAAATAGAACAAACAACAATAAATTAGTACCATATTTTACACGTCAGAGGGGAATGCCGTTGCTAGAAAATTTACATAAATTCTGACATTGATGTGTGTGTTTTTTTGTGCAGAAAAAAGTCAGTCGTGAATAAACTTCTACAGAAAACAAGATTAAAATATTTTATAAGTGGCCTGTAAAATTTTTCTAAATAAACAATTACGTGTTTTTTCTACTGCAAATATTTTGTTTTTATAAGCATAAGTGCTCGTACACCGAAAGAAAAATTGGCAATTGACACTTTGTGAGAGAAACGTTGTAAGAAGAATTTAACACACCAACTCTTCGTTTTTTGCTTCCTTCTTTTCTGTCACGATCTTAAATATTCCAATTTTTCTGCTCCTTCTGAAACATTTACTGCAGAAACTTTCTTACATTCTCTTTTGAAACTACATTCGTGTCTACACTATAAAGCTTTGGATTTGTGGGCTTAATGGCAGCGTTACCATATATTTATTAAGAAACACTTTTCACATAGTAATGAAAATTTCCTGTCGTGTTCATGTTCACAGTTAATTTATCACGATATTGTGAATAAATATGTAATAACTATAGTTCGATTAAATTCCATTCTGAATATGAAAAACTTTTTATTTAAAAAAAAACTTTATTTTTCAACAAAAAACGTTTTTAAATTGTTTGACTTTGCTACAGCAACCTCCTTTGTCGGTATTTGAGCAATAAAACGTCGGCGAAGTAAAATAATGAAGAAAATGGCTCCACTGAGCTTTAAAATAAAAATAATGCCTCAAAAGTAACATCAGAACATGGTGTATTTATTAGGTCTATGCAACTCTACAACAATGAACAACACACAAAACGACAGGCATTTTGTTTGTGGACATTAACTTGGGGATGTCAAAAACAGAAGACTACTACTCTCTCAAAGGTAAACACACACAGGCTGCAATAGCAAGAAAAACATTAATTTCATTTATGGATGCCTTAATTGCTTTTGCAGCCCTCTCTCAAAATAAAGAAATGAGTAAAATTGTTAATTGCGCGGTCTCGCAAATTAAACAAATGAGTACAAATGTAACAAATTTTGACAGTCAGTTATAAAATACTTGCAAAACAGATGGCGAGTTGCACGGGCCCAATAAATAGACCTTGAATCAGAGACTCCGCAACTTTGGTGTATAAATAACACGCAACTGCAGAGTTGTGCAAGAATTAAGCTCCGTCTTCCTACCACTTTAACCAGCTGTCTATTCTGTGCACTATCCCTCTCTCTCTCTCTCTATCTAATTCCAGTGCAATGCATAGCATATGTAGGGCATATGCCCACTGACCGCTGGTTCAATAAGAAAAGTTTGGACGGGATCTTACTCTTCGGTCCTTATTGTTGCTAATTTTCTTATTATTTATATTCTCTCTACATATCTCTCTCTCTTCTCTCGTTTCGTAAGTCCTTCTATTTTTCGTGTGTTCTCTCAGTGTATTTATTATTTTTCTAGTTGTTCATTCGCTAGTGCAACAGAGCAGAGCCGTGAGGGGGGACAATAGTGAGTTGCCAGGCTGTTCACTCTAGTGTGGAAATATGATGTAATCAAACTGCATTCATTACCAAACCAGGGGAGTTTTTTTTTGAATTTTTTCATATTTATTATTGTTGCACATAATAGTTGTTGTTGTTGTTGTATATTCTTGCATCTCTTTTAAATCGTCGGCCAGAAACATTTTTATTGCACTCTTTTGTTGTGTTTGTTTCGAAATTTGATTTGTTTGAGAATTATGAAGATGATGGATATCATGCAACAAGCACCAGCTACTGAGAACGGACACTCTCTGGTCTTACATGTGACCAGTACCCATCAGCAGTAGACTGAATGAATAATGGTCTGGAGTAGAGGCTGAATATTTAATTCGTTTTCTTGTTTAGCTTCTTATTTTATTTATGAGATAATCATAATTTTATTTATACTTTTTTTTTGCTCTTTTGTAGGCCATTGTTTTTTGCATTATTTTAAATTTTCTTCTTATTCAAAAGAAAGAAAAAAATAACAAAGAAATCAAGTTTTATTTCAAAACATGTAAATGGAATTTTTAAAGGTCATAAAAACATGATAAAGTTTCGTTTCTTAATTGTTTATGAAACAAATGAAATACTCGTACAAATAATTAGAGAGCTGTCAGAAAAATTCTAAAGAAAATTATACAGCAATCGCTCGTTTTGCACGTCAATTGGTTGCGAAAAACTAACACGTGATGCAAAACTGTACTTAATGGGGTCCCCTATTAGACGAAAATGTATCTGGAAGTTCGACATCAACGAGTCTCGAAATAAAATCCTTTAAGCTCGATGCATTTAGTGAAGCATCTTTCCCCTATTTTAAATCTCAATAATATAATAAGATTTCTGAAAGCTCTCAAAATAGGCGTTAACGTCAATGATTATCTCTTTGCGTTATCCAACTCGCTTACCGTCTTGAGAAAATTAAACTGGCTACTAGGCAATTATTAATTAAGTGTTGTCTTGCGACCGAAGAATTTCCTATGCCTACAAAGAAATTTTAAATTGCATGTTTTTCGTCCATTATTATGAAACCTTTTTCTTTATTCACAAACTCAGCAACAGACAATTTTCCCACTAAGCGAAGATGGTCTATTATTTACGTATTTCTGCCAGCTTGGGAAAGAATATTAATTCAATTAATAGTTATGAAGCATTTAATAGTTTAAATTTACAAATGGGGATAGTCCGAGAGATATTGGGTGCATAACTTCAATCGCTTCACAGCATAATTTACAAAAGATTTTTAAATTGCAGGTATGGGGATCGGGTGCTTCCGTCGCCTAGTTCATGTATCTGTAGGTGCGAGTTCAATTACCGCCTAGAACCTGGATGTTTCTTCTATCACAATGGGGCTCTGGCCTAAGTTGTGGGCGTGTCCTTCGGGGAGGGTCCGTCACCTAAACTATGGCGTTGTCGATTTCGAGGGAAATTTTAAAAACAATTCTTTTAAAACGTATTAAGATTTTGATCGCGTTAAGATGTCACTACAATTTAGTGTAGCGAATTATGGAAACTGGGGAAGTGTAATAAATAGAATTTTTTCATTATCTACACAGTGACGCATATTTGAAATATTTTGCAAATGCCAAACAGCTGATCTGTTTGAATATAAAACCATTTGGTCGATATTTTAGGAATGATTACTGTGTGAAGCAGAAAATAATGTTATTAATAATAAACAAGAGAGGTTCTCCATTAGCCTAAAAATTATTGTCTCTAGTTTACAGCAAAAATACTGCAAACCGAGTTGCATAAAGAGGTCTAGACACGATCAAATTAATCGCCAATCATCGTGATTGGATTAGTAAAAATGTGTATGTATGCTGGATAGAAACTGAAAAAATTTAGATTTTTCACACATGTACGTTGTTTACTTCGTAAATCAAAGCTACCCAACTTTTTTTTTTAACAAGTACATGTCAATGTAACTCTCTGAATAACGGAGTAATTAATAATGTAAACAGTAATTAATAAAGAAACAATACGATTAAAAATTGAAATTTTTTGAAAATGTGTTTTTAATATTTTAAGTAAATTAAATGCATTTAAAATAATTCACCTCATGCAATTATTTGGCATTGAATGATCTGGCAATAGTACATTTTGGTAACATATGTTTTCATCGAAATATTGACGTTTAAAAAATCTTATTAGAAAGCAAGTTCGAATGTTGGAAATAGTGTGATTTTTAGAACACCAAATTAGCATTTATTCATTTTTGAGAAATCTCTGGTTTTTAACACATTGAGTGCCAAGCGGTTTTGACGAAAACCTTCCCAGGAGGCCAAACATTTTTTTTTTGTTAAATGGGTGTATTAGTGATAAAAAACGATTTCTGAGATATCCCTAGTCCATTGTGACCCTTACTTTTTATTTTATATAGGCTTTTTTGTGTCGTACATTTCTGTACGACGTGGCACTGCACGACGGGTATGCATTTGTAAAAGTCGCTGTCGTACAAAAACGTACGACGCTTTTTTTTTCTTGTTTTTTATTTTTGTTTGATTTCTTTTTTCTTTTTAGTTAAAGTAAAAATATAATAAAGTAAAAAGCAAATACCTACAATGTCGAAACGATCGTTAAGAGAAAAGGAAATATTGGAAGTCTTGACGGAGAGTGATGAAGATTTTTCTAATGATGATGATTGTGATTGGATACCGGAGGTTTCGGATTCTGATTCTGAGCCTGACATAGATTATTTGAGAATAGAGGACATGTTGTTTGAAGATGGTATCAATACGGAAGACGAAGCTGACGAAGCTGTCGAAGCTGAAGAAGACAGTTTAACAGCAGACGCGGAAATGTTAAATACCGAAGTCAATTGGACTGAATTTTCATCACGTCAAAAGACCTTTACATTTACTGGAAAATCTGGTATCCAGCAAAATATTTCATCAGACATTTCTTGTTTGGATACATATTTGCTATTTGTAGACATTGATATCATTGATTTAATTGTCAAAGAAACCAACCAATACGCACAAGAGATTTTAAACAAAGCCGCCGTAACTAGATCTTCGAGAAAAAAACAATGGGTACCGACAACAAACCTTGAAATTAAAAAGTTTCTGGGACTTCTTTTATGGATGGGTTTGGTGAAAGTTGGGTCTCTTTCAGATTATTGGTCAAAAAATCACCTATATAACTTTAGCATTCCTGGAAAAACAATGTCCCGAAATCGTTTTCAGTTGCTACTAAGCTTCATGCACTTTGCAGATAATAGTAGCATTATTCCAGGTGATCGACTTGGAAAAATCCAACCATTGTTAGATATGCTCCAGATGCGGTACCAAAAAGTTTATGTACCAGGAGAAAATATCGTTATTGACGAAACACTGGTTCCTTGGAGAGGCAGACTTGTTTTCCGACAGTATATTCCCAATAAGGCTCATCCGTATGGAATAAAACTGTTTAAACTTTGCTCTACTGAAGGATTTACCTGGTCATTGAAAATATATTCTGGTAAATCAGCTACTGGGGTAAGAGAAGTTGGCTTAGCAAAAAATGTTTGTGAATATTTAATCACTGAATTGAAAGGAGAAGGTCGTACATTATACGTTGACAACTTTTATACCAGCTACGAACTCGCTCGCTCAATGCTAAATAATAAAACCCACCTTGTCGGCACTCTTCGCGCAAACAAGAAATATTTGCCAAAAGAAGTGATGAATTCTGCGCTGAAAAAAGGTGAATTGGTGGCCCAAGAAGATGAAAACGGAATAGTGGTACTAAAATGGAAGGATAAGCGAGATGTCAGAATGCTTTCAACAAAGCATGCTCCAGTGATGATATCCGATTCAAATCAAGAAGATGATCCAAATATGCCATCAACTAGTACAGCAAAAAGACGCAAAAGTATAGTTAAGTCAAAACCGTTAGCTATCATTGAATATAACAAAGGAAAAGCTGGTATAGATTTATCGGACCAAATGGTCTCGTATGGTAGCACCCTTCGCAAAGGTTTGAAGTGGTATAGGAAATTGGCAATCGAATTATTACTTGGCCTGTCAATAGTAAACGCGCATATTGTTTATAAGGAAGCTACAAAGAAAAATATCAACATACGCAAATTCCGTCAACGTGTAGCTAATGACCTTTTGGATCTAACATCTCCGCAATCAGTAAACCCCGGCAAACACATTATAACTAAAAGGGTAGATGCCAACAATAAAGCAATTCGACGTTCTTGTGTTTTGTGTTACGCAACTGCAAAAAAACAGCTGGACCGGAAAACAGCCAGGAATCACTTGAAAAAAACGAGTACTTATTGTCCAAAATGCCCCAATACCCCCCACTTGTGCCTGCAGTGTTTCCCAAAATACGCCCATCTAAAATAATAATATGTATACTTTATTGTATCCTTTCAAAAATGAATATAATAAAAATTACTTGTAAATTTAATGCAAATTTCAAAAAAAATAAATTTCATACATTTTTCACTAATAGAAACTCAAAAAATCATCCTAGACCCATACATCTTTTTGCGAAAATATTCAGTAAAGGGTTCTTTATTTAAAAATCGCAACAAATTTCACTCAGTGTCGTACATAAAAGAACTACAGTCTCTAAGTAAAAGCAATCACTGTCGTACGGAAACGTACGACGTGGCACCCCACGACGGGTTAGGTGTCGTACGGAAACGTACGACGTGGCACTCAATGTGTTAAATGAACTCGGTTTACAGAACAGGGGGAATTATTTACAGGACATTCTCAACACTCTATATTTATATGGTGTGTAAGGCGTGGTTGATTCCACCATTACAACGTGTAATTTTGTTGAATAAAACATACTAACCTTTCTGAGCGCAAAACATTTCTAAGAAACAAACAGTAAAGTGCACGTGTATTCTGAAACTTGAAAACCATTGGTGGAATTTGTACGATCATAATAGTCTCACAGCTGCCAAGAACTCTAAAGTGTCACGCTGAAAATTTTTCTTAATATTTGAAAGGAAATTTTTGATGACCGAAAAGTCCATTTCACACTGAGTGGTCAATAAGTAAATTTAGCACATTTGAAGAATGGGTAAACATGATCAAAAAATGAATATTTGTTTGGAAAAATTATGTTTTACTAAATATCACACTTGAGCGCCCATTGTACACCTCTAAAAACACAACTTTGGATTATTTTTTGTTTATTTTTCTTTTGTAGTATTTTAAGAAATAAGTTTTAATAGTGATATTAAAAATTTAATTAGTTAAATTATTCATAGTTCTCATTTGGGCGTTAATGGGTTAAATGAATAGTGCAAAATCGGGCAGGAAATGCAATGCACCTTAACTCTTCCCGAATTTTTTTATGTGTTTATCTCAAACTAGCATTTTTGAACGTTATTCTTGGAGTAGTTAATTTTCCATGAAAAATAGAATTGTAAAAGATTGACTTCAATAAAAATATCAAACGTATAAAAATGTGTTCCTTCATTCTTGCACATACAGACTTGAAAACAAAATATTTTCCAATTTTGAAACAAAGTCTGACAGATTTTATCAGCAAAATTAAAATAAAACTCAAATATTATAAAATAAATCATTTATAATTAATTTGTTCTCTTTCTTTGACAGATTCTGCGTAGCGTTGCTGTTATTGTTTACAATGCCTTGGATTACAATCTGCACGAAGATGAACAGTGTCAAATGTCCCAAGAATTGGAAGAACTTATTACCCACATGACTGACGATGGTAAGTTTTGAGGATAAAAATAAAAATTCAAATCGTGCATTTGTTTTTATAGCAAAACGATAAAGAGCACGAAATCAACATTAATTATTGAGACATTTTGACTTGACTGAATAAATGTGAGATCAAAAGTTCAATGAGTTTGTGTGACAATTTTATGTTGAAAACTTCATATCAAGCGTTAAGAAATTTTTCAAAAAAAATTTAAATTTTTATTAACACATTTAACTGCAGAGGTGCATTACAAACTGCATTTGTATGAATCATTTCAGAAACAGATGATGATTGTATCGATGAGGGCATTGATGAGGGCTACAAGCGTTGGGACGATGAGCATGATGAAACCAAAGAATTCGATTATGTGTTAGAGGTAAGTTTATATCAATCAATTGTACCTATAATTATGCTGCCTACTGTTGATGGCATTGCGAAAGCAAGTACAGATGCTTTTTATCAGTGATGATAACTGCACATTAGACCGTACCTTGAAAAAAAAAATTCTCTGTACACCTCCTAAGATAAAGTATTTTTGGACGGCTATGACGAAAAAATTCAAATTTCTTTTTTTTGCGAAGGTTGGCGTTGCCTTTTTAAACCTTTCTCTATGCCAGGTGGTTCAATATGAGCGAAGGTGCTTGAATTCCTTATAAATTTTTTTATTATATTTTTTTTTTTGCTTTCATTATTTTGCAAAGAAGACTTGGGAAATTTCAAATGGAACAGTACACAATTGAACAAAGTGCCAAAATCGTTGAACTTTATTTCTGAATTCAACGATCCATTGTTTTGACTCAGCGTGCATATCGTGGTTATTTCAATGTGCGTGTTGGACGCTCAGAGTCAACAATAAACCGTCTGGTTGCAAATTGTCGACAACAATGGGCAGTAAGTAACCTTCTTGGTCCCGGCACACGACGAACGGTGCACACGGATGACAATATTGAACGTGTACAGGAGGGTATTCGGGAAGGCGGAGAAACATCAACCAGGAGACGTTCGACACAACTTCGCCTCTCACAAGGGTAGCTGCAGAGAATTTTGCATACAATAAAAATGTTTTCATACAAAATTCACGCACACGAGGGACACAATGTCTCTTTTACGTCACATTTTTCGTGAATGAATTATTTGCCGTACAAGCGTTTTTCATTGGCCTCCGCGTTCACCGGATTTAATCGTTCCAGATTGTTTCCTTTGGGGTTATTTGAAACGAAAACTCTATATTTATAAGCCTAGAACCATACAGCAATTAAAAAATAATATATGCAAGGAAATCAACAACATAACACCTGAAGTTTTGCGAAAGTTTATGGAAAGAACACGAATATGTGAAGCACAAAATGGTCACACTTGCGCGCTATAATTTTTCATACTTAAATTAAAATTATTCCCCATTAATATAAAATTTAAAAAGTAAAAATATAAAGAAAAGTAAAGTAAAAATGAAAAAAATTTAATAATAATGTCTTAAATAATAAGTTATAATGAACTTAAACCCCTTCGGTCATTTTGGGTCACCCTGTATCTGTGGCATTTGCAGTCGGATGTTGAAAAATGAATTTTCAATGTTTTTCAGTTTAGTTGAATATCACAGTTTTGATTTTCCCAACAAATTTTTCGAAATTCCTGAATCATACAGCACAAAACTCTCATTAAAAAATATTTGTCGAAACAAACGGTCTGTTCGGAACAAATGGATTAGCGTTGACAATGTCTATTTGAGCAGACATCTGAAGACATTAGACATGTCATTAACTTTAATTAAGCTCTGTAAATATGCACAATAAAATTTCTTATATTTGTAGCAATTTGATGCAGGTTATTTATGACTTCTTTATACATTTTGTTCATTTACAATTATTTTATAATATTTCAACTACATTCATTTTACAATTGTTTTCTGTATTGCTTGAAATATGTTTCATATTGATGGCAAATGGTTATTCCGTTATCGGAACTAATTTTTGCATTGATAACCTTTGACAAGATGATTAACTGATGTAAAGTTTGTCATCACATTGATGACAACTATCGTGGAGTCAAAAACTTATCTTGAATTCCGAATTACATCAGCAATCGCTATAATGGTTGTTCCTTCGGCATGCAGTTGAAATTAGGGCCACGACAAGAAGTCGGTTAGTCATAGAAAAATAATCTTGGAATATTTTATGGGCGTACAGTAATTTTCATTAAACACAATTAATTTATTAAAGATCGTAGACGCAGTAATTTGAAGGCAAAAATTAACATCACTGCTGTTCATTATTATTTAATTTCAACATAAATTTCAATTTAAATTGAATTGTGCAAAATTACTATCTCTGACCGAACGACCGACCGACCCTATCTGGCTTTACAAACTAATTTATTTAAAATATTATTCCGTGTGTGTTTTTCGTCTTGTTGTGTTTAATATTTGAACTTGACATTGAACAAGGTTTTTACAGTTTTATTTATTTAAAAGTTTGTTGAACACCTAATCGTATCTAAATGTTGTATAGGAAATGGAAAATATTACTTATTTTTCATAAACAAGTGGAAGATCATCATACATGAACGATGTAATACATTTGAACATTCCAGTGCAGTTGTGTACATAAATGTAATAGGAACAAAACTTATAAAATAAACTTTAAACTCCATAGAAATTCTTTTCGTTTTTAAATTAATTACACTGTACTACACCAAAATTATGCAGGGGTTCTCATGTACAAATTCTGTTTTGTTGCTGCCCATAGAGAACGAAAATAGGCGTAGTTTATAAGATACACTGCTACTATTTTGACCACAATTGTAAGTGTTATTTAGCAAGGTGTTAATTTGAACATCCCGTTTTGTATAAACCGTATTGATTATAGTTTTTTTTCTATATTTTTTTTTTAATTTTGTGTTTGTTTATAATGTTAATTAGCAGAAAAGTAACACTAGATATAGTTGGTCAGTGGCATTAATAAATATTATTCCATTTCACGACTTCAAATAAATATTTAAATTTTTCAATAGAAAACTTCTCTAATGATTATACAAAATTAAAACAAAATAGTTCTGTAGAAATTGGAGAGAGAGAGAGAGAAAGAGAGAGAGAGAGAGTTTCAGTAGAAAACTTCTCTAATGGGTGGGCAAAATTTTATTAGACATTTTCAAAAGAAAATTTCCCCAGGAATATTTTCTTACTACTAGTGATAATTTCTGAAAGCTAAAGCAAATATACTTAGAACCTCTGCATATGGTATATAGATAGAGAAAATTTATTTTTGTGTTTGCTGTTGACACAGCAGTTAAAGTGTTTTCTCTGCAATCAGAAGATCCTCGGATCAATCCGTCGTCAGAAGAAAATTTTTTCTGATAAGCGCCGCGCCCTCTTTCGTCGATATTTGAGCAATAAAAAAAAAAATAATTGCTCTATATTAAATACAGTAAAACCTTGATAATCCGGACATCGCTAATCCTAACTATTCGGTAGTCCGCATAGCATTTTTCATTACATTGCGTACTCTATAATCCTAATTGATTGCAACATTATAAGTTTATAATCCGCATTGCATACAAACTGTGTTCGACCCCAGCTTCAGACTAAAATCATAAAAACATGTCGCATTTTTTCTCATATGCATTTATGTGTCTTTGTGTCAGTTGTTGTCGGAAGGTTTCAGTGGCGAAGGCATGGTCACTGAACAGTAACGGCTTCAGCTATAACCAATCCATAGGCACATCAGAACGCCATCGTTCGTCGGTATTGTGTAGCGCCGGCGAATTAAAATAATTACTAAAAATGATTACTGAAACAAAGCTTTAGATTATTGTATGGGAAAAGTTGCCAGATCCAATGTTAAACGTTGTCTCGTAATATTTATGGGCAGTGTTTCCAATAGAGATATTTATCTGACATTGGTTTTATTGTACGGTGCACTAAATTAAGCACATCTGACAAGAACAAATGACCGTACAATATCTGGCAATTAACTGTGTAATTGGAAATAGCGGGTGTTCTCGCGATTGTTAAATGCCTGACAATATTATTGTACAATATATTGGTAATGCTTTTTATGACAATGTTGCCAGATAAAAATTAGAAGTTCACACGGTTGTTAAAGATTTTATGACAATCGATGATAAATGTTAGAAAAAATTAATGAACATTTTCTGTCGTGTTCAAGTTCACAGTTAATTTATCACAATATTGTCAAGAAATGACTTTTTTGATTAGAATAAGAGAAAAAGAACAATTAATCACCAATACCAGTTGAGTAGAATACGTATTTTCTATGCCACTACACACGTCATCAGTATTCTTTGGGTCAACAGAGAAGTAGTTGTAAAGTCAATAATATCATCTATTCAACCCGTCAGAGCTTAGGAAAATGTATACGGGAGTACTCGTTACTGTCCATATACTATTAACAAAGGTTGCCAGCTTTGTTGTTTTTATGTCATACTTCATATATTCCCAAAGGTCAAAGCTTCTGTTTTCAGTAGAGGTGAGAACGAAATTAGCTTTTTGCAACTTTTTAACTGTCTATCCTTATTCAAAGTTTTTGTTTTATCAGCCCTTCATCGGATGGCAATGAGATATAACTTGATAGTTATTTTCTCCTTTCTAACATAGTTCGCTGCACACATGCGTTTTTGAATATTCAGAATATTTAGAATTTAATCGAACTACAGTTAGATTAAATAAAATTAGAAAAAATTCAAATACGAAACTTCTCTAAAAGAAGGAAACAATTTCGATAAAAAAATTCTGTAAATATTGGAGACATTTTCTATAGTAAAATTTTTGCATAATTTTTCCGTTTATGAAAAAATAATTCTGTTCTCTTTTATATTATTTTTCTTTCAAATTTATAATTTCAAGGAATTTTCTTTCGGGTTCATCCGCATTAATTAAAAATACATTGATTGTTGTTGCATGTGAAAAGCCTGCATTTGCAAAGCCTGCCTAACTGCTCATCAGCTACTTTTCTCAATAACCATGTGGTGATGTTTGTGCACATTCAATTCATGTGTGATGACAGAAAATCCGTCCTGGTGTCTGCTCTTGTTTGTGTAAACAAATTTCAATTGAAAAGTTACACTTGTGATTAAATAATTGCAAATGAAACGCAAACGTATGTATGTACATATGACATGACTAAAAATAAATGAAAAAAGAAAGAATACGAATATGTATGTACGTACGTACGAGTAGGTACAAAAGTTTATAGATTAAACACGGCTCACATTTGCATTTGACATGAATGGATGGATGAATGGCTGGCGTTGCATTGGTTACATGAAATTTACAAACTCGAACAAATTCGGTCTATTTTATAATTAATAGACACTTCATGCGATGGGTAGTTGCAAGTAACATGTATTAAATTTAAACGATGCCATCTGAAGACGTAACTTTTTCACACTCAAGTGATAGTTTTACAATGTGACTGGCAATTTTCTCTATTTATTGCGGTTTTTGCTCTATAAAGCATGAAAGTCCCATTAAGATAAACTAACTGTGTACAATTGCCCCCACTGCTCACCATGATCATCATTCTCTAGTAATTGATATACGAGTACATTTTTTTAAAACACTTCAAATAAAGAAATATAAGATAATTTGAGTTATTATCACTTTGGCAGCGTGAAGCTGAATTTATTGGTTTGTGGGTGAAATGGCTGTTTGTCAAGTGGGTGGTGGGGGCGGATTGACAGGAAAATGATGTGATTGATGTGATCGTAGAAATTCGTTCACTGGTTTACAGTGTTACTTGCACTCAGTTACATATTTAAATGAAAAGAAAAAATATATCAAATTACTTAATAAGTGTAAAATAACAATAAAAGCTTTTTTACTAGCAGTATCTCATTTTCAATTCACTTTGATACACCTGATATGAGTGCATTTAATTTTTTTTTTTTTTTTTTTTAACATTTTTAAACAGTTTTCTTCGTGTAAAAGTATAATTTTAATGCAAGAATGATTATTACTGTAAATTTAATTCCATTACGTTTTTAGCGGCGACTACTATTCAATTGTTTGAAATTGCTTTTGCTTTTTTTTATCTTTTTTTTTTATTGCAAAAGATTGCATTTCGTTAGGGAAGCTTCGTGGAATGCGCATAGAAAAGTAATTTTTAAATGTAGTGCTTCTAAATGTTTTATATTTAATTTTCTTCTCCGTTGCAAAATACATACGAGGTCTGTTTAAAAGAAAAGATGAATTTTGTTTTCTTTGATTACAATGGCGTGGTGCATCATGAGTTCTTGCCAACAGGTCGTACGGTTAATAAGGAATACTACAAGGAAATTATGCAACGTTTGTGTGAAGCAATACGGTTCAGACGATCGGAATTGTGGAACAAAAAAATCATGGATTCTGCATCACGATAATGCAACAGCTCACACATCATTGCCTGTTCGTGAGATTTTTTTTGCCAAAAACAACAGCATAATATGCCTCAATCAGCTTATTCACCTGATTTGGCTCTCTGCGACTTTTTCCCAAAACTGAAAAGACTAATGAAAGGAAAGCGTTTTGTCACAATTAATGAGATAAAAAGTCAAAATCGAAGAACGAGTATGGCCATCAGATACCGAGAAGCGCACTTCAGAAGTACTTCGAGCATTGATTTTGTGTATGAATTTGACCGTTACATCCACCACACCGAGAAAATATTTATTACTTTCAAACGAAAGTACCCAGCAACAAAAATACATGCAAGAGAAAGGCTTAATTCAAGGGTTCTATTTGTTTTCTTCATTTTGGACCAGGACTCAGAGAATGACCCCTACACATGCGACGCACTATGCTGGAACTAGAAAAGTAGGTTATGGGAAGGACTATAGAGGGAGTAGTGTTTATGGCCATTTGATTTAAATCTTCCCACGTTTAAAGTGACCGAAAAGACCGCTGCAGGGAGTTTCTTCCACATACGCGCTGTTCGAGCGAAAAATTAATTCTCTCTGTAATGCGTAGTTCTATGCGCTACCAAATCGATGCACGTCGAGTACAAAAAACAGAAATTGCCTGCGTTCGACCCCAGTTTCAGACTAAAATTATAAAAACATCTCGCATTTTTTCTGATGTGCATTAGTATGCCTTCGTGTTTTCATTTACTGTCGGAAGGTTTCAGTGGCGAAGGCATAGTCACTGGTCACTGAACAGTAACGGCTTCAGTTGTAAACAATCCACAGGTACATCAGAACGCCCTCCTTCGTCGGTATTGTGTAGCATCGGCCAAGTAAAATATTTACTAAAAAAATAATATTCAAAATTTAATACATCGCCTTGATATCAGCGGCGCTACTAACTAAGCTCAAAATAAAAGAGTTTAAGTTCGAAACGTTTATTTTAAGTTGAAACTTTTTAAATTTTTTTGACAGTTACTCATTTTTTGTCGATAACACTAGTGAACGATTTAACGTTTCTGCATTTATCTTAATATGGCTGTACTCTTTGCACCTGTTTAATTTTCTTATTGCAATATATTTGCGCTCTTCTCCAAAATTTTAACAATGCAGAAAAAAGCAGTGTCATACGGTTCCCCCACGAATAATTGCACAAATGCCTGGGTCTTAGGCAGTGTTACCACATTTCTTATTTAAGAAGATTAAAAGTTTTTTCTTTGCTTAAAAAAAGATTTTTAAAAATATGATATTTAGTACTTTTTAAAGTCATTAAATCTGCTGATAAAACGATTTTTTAATCAGCGAAATTCCTCCAAATGTCATTGATCTGAATAATATTCAACAAATTGGTGACGAAGGGCGACAATTGCGTAACAAGTTTAAATTTGGTATTTGAAGAACATTTAAAAAAAAAATGTGATTTTAAATGAAGAAATTTTGAATAATTAATAAAAATTAGTAAAAAGTTTAACAAACAAATGTATCATGTTACTGCGAGTATATAAAATTTACAAATGTAATGTTTGTGAATAAATATTTTAACTGAATTTTATTTAAAAAAATATTTATTTCAATGAAAAAAGATTTCTAATAGCAAAATAAGATTTTTTTGCTCCATATGAAGATTTTTAAAAAAGAAATTTGGCAGCACTGGTCTATAGGTCTGTATTTTTTTCCTGCAAGCAGGCAACATAAACAACTCAACAAAAAATATACAATAATATTTAAATAAATTTGCTTAAATATTTAATTTTAAAATACTTTTCAGGCCTGCAAAAACCATATAAAACCCACTGTACCTGAAGAGCACTATAAAGCTGTTTGCCGAGCACTTGTCACTGAAACTTTAGAGTTGCAAATATTTCTACAACAAGTTTTAACTCAAGGTAAGTTTTAGAAAAGACACTCTCCTCGAATGCATATTTATTATTTATTTTTCCACTTTATATAACGGGTGATCCATTTAGTAGACCTTTTTAAATTTTAATACTCAAACTAGAAATTGTTGTTGAAATTTTTATTGTAAGACAAATGAGAAAGATAAATGCCAATATATAAAAGAAAAATGCCTAACCAACAATTTCGTCGGTTAAAAGGAGTTAAGCAAGACGTCTTGAACTAGTTGCTGGTGAATGGAGTTGTTTGTTGTACAACAATCCAACAACCACACACGTTTTTTGTCAAAAACAACTGATACAAATACATATTACAAAGAAAATGTGTTTTACTTAAGGTCCTTTTACATTGTAATACTGAGTAATACGACATGTCTAAAACTTAAATCAAATGGAAAAGTATAATAATGTAAAAACAAAATGTGATGAATCTGATCAAAATACGGATGGGAATTTGACAGTCGTAATACTCTCACCTTTTTTTTTTAAATTTTCAAAAAGATTATACTTTTCATTTTATCAGGGATGTTTTTTTGTCACCAAAGCCACCAAAGAAAATAATAAAACAACAAAAAAGTCATTAATTTCTTGTAAACCGGTTTTGTTCTTACTACTCGTACTTATACTTTTCATTTTAAAAGCAAAATGTAATATTGCTTTAGATTTTTTGCCAGTCCCACCAAATCTCATTCGATTTCTCTCTCACAATGTATTATGAAAGTCGTAAGACTTGTATTATAGTGTTAAAGGGCCTTTACCAACATATAGTGTGTGTAAGAATTTTTAATTTTTTAAAATCATTTTATTTTAAATACAAAGTTTGTTCTCGCCAAAGTCAGTATTTTTAATTTAATGGCACTTGTACATAAATAAACAGAAATAAGTTTTTGACGTTTGAAGCACAAACGTAGGTACCGCAAAAAAATTGCCACCTGTTTGAACAACTCCACCCCGATGCTATCTTCTCCTGGCCAAACGTGGAAACGGCTCTAACGACTTTTAGCACGGTTCCTTCATTTTGAGGGGGAAAGTGTCTGCTTTCAGAATATATAGGTATGTATGCGTGCCATAGCCTCAGGTCAGGAGAAGACAGCTTCGCATAGAAGTAATTATTATTTCCCCACTTTTAAATTCCCAATTTTACCATAAGATTAAAATACCCAAAATGTTCCCGTAAAATATGTCCCGGTTTTTAAATTCCTTTTTTCGACGCTATCTTGGCGCACGTTTACGTTTTTTACTAACTGAGGCTTTAGCTCACATATGTATGTATGTATGTATGTAAGTACATTTCGTTGGTTGTAATGCAAAGTCATCAGTACGCCTTCAACCAAATTCCTGAAAAAGGTAAGAAATCTCATATGTTTATATAAAAACTCGTGAACAATCTTTGAGAATTACTGAGTATACAAACAGAAAAAACTATGTAACCTTATTTTATACAACAAACGTTTTTAGTTACTGAGGCTTAAATATGCCTTAAGTCTCCACCTGCTGAACTGTCAAACAATGTTCAGTAAAAAAACGCTGTCTCAGTCTTCGATCAGATATTTCGTTACCTAAATGAGACACCAGTTACGCGTGATGTGTAGAAAATTAAGAAAATAAATTTATCAATTAATTAAATAATTTGTTTTTTTTTTCTTTCCCCTTACACACAGGTGCTGATAATTTACATTTAAAAGCCAATTCCCCAACATCACAGCAAGAATTGGCCAAATTAGGTTTTAACGATTGGGTGAGTAGTGCAAATATTATGATTTTGTTACAGTTTCTGTTTAGCATTTCAACTTTTTAAAACCACTCATAATATTTATGAATTTACTTTTCGGTAATGTGGGTCTACAACTCCTTTATATTGACGTAGTGTGTCAGAGGCTTCAATATTTATACTAACACAAAGACAAATATTGAAGCTGAATATTGATGCGTTTAGCATCCACTTTAAATTTTATAAAAATTCAATAGTTTCCAAACAAAATGCATTTTTCGTATTTCCCTTTTTGGGTCACCAAAATTGCCAAACTGAGTAACGGGGTTTTACTACACTCGAAAAAAAATCAATCCATCCGCACTTAAATCAATCTCAAGCGGTGTCAAAAGTTCGGTTAGTACGGATTTTCTTAAATTAAGTACAAAATACATAATTCAAGTACGAATTCATCAAGCACAAAATACTTTCTTTTAACCACATTTAATTCCGAATCCGTACTTGAAATAATTCGAAAACCATATTGATTGAAGAAAAACTGAGATTGAAATTCTCGAGTCGATGAACGTGATTCAAAGTTGATTTAATCCCGAAAATGAGGTTGATTTAAGAAGAACAGAGATCGAATCAAGGCTAAAATATGCTTGATTCAATTTCTGAATGAATTTCTACCTTGTGCATTGAATTAAAAGGCTTTACTGAATTTTTTAAACATACATACCCAGAGAAAAAAGTGCTTCCAAAGAAGTCAATAAGATCCGACACTAGTGGTTCGGAAGTAGTGTAAAATCGTATTAGTTCTACTTCTTTTTACGTAGGGCTGCCTATCGTTGCCGGCAGTTCTCTTTTCGGATGCCGATTCATTGAATTCGAAGTAATGCTCGCGATTTGAAGTAAATCTAATTTTTTAATCTTTCTTATAGGGATTTCGATTCTCAAAAAGTGTATAGCACTTTTCACTTCATTATTTGTTAGAAATACTTGCACTTTAGTTCTCTTTTAAAGTGCTTCAATCTATACATCTTAAAATGATTTAGATTTTGCGCAAAATCTCGAAAGTACTAGATGTCATGCCAATGTAAATGGCATATTAGAGAAAATTTAGATGCCATTCGCAAATATGAACAATCTCGCTAAAGTGAATTGGATTTGTTTTAATTAGATCATATTATCGCGAGTTCACTGTATATTTTAAAATACATATAATTTTATTGATAAACGCACTGTGTCGTTAGTTAACTACAGAGTTTAAATATGGGCATTAATAATTTTAATTAAAAGTTTATCATTAACTTGCTTCAATGAGTGCGCAGAAGTTTGCAAATTCTTTCAATTATTTCATAATTAGAACAAATTAAAAACCTGAAATGCGATAAAAATGTTTATTTAAATTTTTTTAAGCCAACAACTAGTTTAGTTGTGGTATAAAAAAAAAAAACTATGTTTTTGTTTCAAACACGTAAAAAAAGAGTAGTAAAAAATTTTCGTGAAAATGTTAAAATATATTTCGTTTGCGGAAAAAATTCCAAAAGCCAAAATTCAAGTAATTTATGCAAATTACATAAAAATGCAGTGTAGTTAACATAAGCACACAACACTGTAACACTGCCATTAAATTTTATTTCATCCCATAAGATGTCATGCCATATAAACGTAGTGTACACTCAAGAAGTGCATGTAGAAAGAAATAAAACGCCACCATGTGCAAACATCAACAAACTACTTCACTAACACACACACAAACTCACTCAATTTTAACTTGCAGCAAACGAAAAAAAAAATCAAAATCAAAATCAAAACAAAAACATCAAATGGCAAGAAAATTTTAAACCTGTCACAAACCTTTGTCAAACCGTTTTTCAAATGCAGTCAGACAAATATCTTGCCACAGAATAAAACGAAAAAAAAAAATTAAAATAAAATGGATTTTTGATAATTCCCATGGAGGTAAACACACACACACACACACACACACACACATTTGCATATCTATAAGCCCATGTTCAAGTTTTAAACATGTAGATTTCAGCTCGAACAAAACATCTGACAATTTTTCATTTTTATTTTTTTTTTAATTTTTTTTTATTATATACTTCACTTACGATTTCAATTTTATTTGACAAAGTAAATGACAAATATTATAATTCAGTTTTTATTTATGCACTTTTTACGCAACTCAACCAAAAAAAAAAAATCATGGATTTTATGAATAGAATTGAAATTCGTTTGAAAATTTGTAAAGAAAATGGCTTGATTTTTTTTCTCTTTACAACATGTTTTGTATGTGTTGAATGCTCATTTTGGGAATTACATAATTCATGAGCACTGTTGAATTCCCGTCACAAAATTATAACCTGTAACAGTTTTTTTGTAACAGTTATTTGTTGTTGTATATTTTAACACAAGTTGTTGTTAATCAGAGGGAAAACAATAGGAATCAAATAATTAATTATATTGTGTTTGAAAAACGGTCTAATAATATGTACAGTGCTGGTAAAAATTATGGCACCAATTGTAGTGACAAACAAATTTTCACCCCTGAATACTTTTTCACCCGAAATATTTTCCCTTTTCCATAAATTTGCAATCGTGAGAAATTCCCCGTGACGCACGTCAAATTAAAATTCCCCCTATTGTGAATGATCTTTTTCCGTGAGTTCTTTCACTTTAATTTATTCACAAGATTTTTGCTTGGGGAATTGCATACAAAATGTCAGTAAATTCTTCCTTTATTTATATATTTTGATAAATATAATTCTTTTTATATCAAGATCAGCTGTTACAGTGGAAACATACATATATACATAAATAATAAATAAAATGCAAAACAGCCAACCAATTGACTGTGTTTTGTTAAATTATACAAAGTGATCGCAGCCCAATTTTGGAGTTTTCTTAAGCGCATGATACACGATCATCATTCAGCTTCAATATTTGTCATTGTGTGCGAAAAATAGTCACACATATACGCTCTATGTAATATTGACGAATATCAAAATGGTTTTGTTATTCATCACATTGAAGCAGTTTGACGTAGTGTGGCAGTATTGTTGTCAATATTCTTTACTTTATTTTAAGCCAATAAATATATAAATATTTGTTGTTTTTATGTATGTTTTATTTGGAAAATAAAAATATTCGTTTAACTTAAATTTAAATAATTCTAAATTGAATAAAAAAAAAACTTAAATATTGACGCTGTATGTATGTAGACTTTATTGGGTAACTGTATATTCGAAATACAGTACTGGTTAAAAATTTAAAAATCAATTTATTTCTATAAAAATATATTAAACAATTACATGTAGCACATTTTATTTGTGCTCAATGCTTTGCCACCAAATCCCAGACATTCCAACATTTTTGTTATCTCCTGAGTGCTGGTCTCAGAAAAAAAAAAGTGGTCAATTTTGTTGTAGTGTTGTAGCCAAGCGTGAATACCCCTTTTATATTTTAAAATCTTGTAATTTATATTATTACGAATCCTGTATTTCGCAATAATCATTTTTCAGTGGCAATTATGGCCAACCATGTGTGACTTCCAACAAAAAAAAAAAACCAAAACAAAAAGAGTTGTGATGAAACTTTACGTGATTTCAAGAAGAAAAAATTTTATAAAACTAAAAACTACAATGTAACAAAAAGGCAAGTCGGTTTCTTATCTCTAGCCAATTGTAAAGTTCAGTTTCTGTTTTTCACGTAATGATTCGTGCACGCAAAAAAGGGCAACGAAGCCACAGCAGCCACGGGCAACAGCAGCACCAGCACTCAGCCGGCGAGGCAATGATCAGGAAGCTCTCGTGTTTGCAAAAAAGAAAAATAATAAAAAGCCAAATAAAAAAACAGATTCTCCTAAACAATTGTTAAAATAAAAATACACATTAACTGCGTTTAAAATACATGAGGCAGCCGCCAACATGTGTTAAAATTGAAAAACTTAAATGAGTTTCTTTTTTTTTCTTGATTTTCCTCAAACAAACATCAAATTTTAGGATGTGATGTAATCTTTCCATTGTGATGATGATTTAGAAAAAAACAAACAAGACAAGAAAAACTAAACTCCAGCAAACCTGTGCCCTGTGTCTTTCAAAAAACTATTACAAATTACAAAAGAAAAAAAATATTGAGGAAAATATGAAAACCGGCGCAAATTGTTTATCAAATTAAATGTACCAGAAAGTGTAAACAGACTTTTAAATGCAAATATTAATACGATTATTATAATGCAATATTTATGCTCATATGTATGTGTGTGTGTGTGTGTGTGCCTGTGTATGTTTTTTCTTTTTTTTTCTATTTATAGTTTCTATTACTTTTCCAATAATGTCCAATTTATTCGCAGTCACTGGCAGCCCCAATATTGCAATTCCCCAACAGCTTCCGCATAATGGGCAAAAGCAAATCATAAAATTAAACACAATCTCTGACAAACCGACAATTATTATCGAATAGGAAAGCGAGAAAAAAAGACTTGAAAATCCAATTCATTTTGGCGTTGTTGTTGTTGTTGTTGTTGTTTTTCCTTCCCCAAATCTAGCGGCCAGTTGCTTGCTGCACAGAAACGCACTTGCATTAATAATAAATAAAATATTAGAAGAAAACGAAATATCATTGCAATAAATAAATGGCAAAAGGAAATCAATAAATCTGACAATAAATTGACTTTGAAAGAGTAACTTTTCAATTCCATAGATTTCTTTTCTGAGCAATAGTCTGCCTTTTAGATTTCTTTAAGTTCTTTTCTAAAAACTATGTGTTATTTTAAAAGTGCAACGTGTTCTTTTCTGAAGCTTCAATATTGAATACGTCTCCATGATCACATCACAGGCGCTTCACCACTAACACCATTGTCACTATCCCTTTCCTCCAGTACCTAATAAATATTTACATAATAAAATAGAACAAAATTTATAAGACTTCACTATGGTTTTTTTTTTTTCAAGAAGAAATTCTTCATTAAGAGCATTGAACGATAGATTGGAAATGCGGATTTTGTTTTTTGAAGAGTATGAGTCATGCAGATGTCTTCCGTCGAGTTTAACACACTGTTCAAAACGGAGCGTTGTGTTCTGCGCCACACCCTGCAGTAAACTTGGTTCAATTGTGCTGATGTCTTGACGAATATTTTCCTTTAAAGCCACAAGAGATTGGGGATTGTCATTATAAACCCTCTCTTTGCGGCAGCCCCAAGGGAGTTAGATCGGGCGACCTCGGTGGCCATGGGATGTCCCCAAAGCGACTGATCAGTTTTTGGGGGAAATTTTCCCGGAGCAAATTAATCGAAGCTCTGGATGTGTATGCAGTCGCCGCATCCTGTTGAAACCACGTGTGTGAAGAGTACGATGGATGAGCTCGCAGGTTTGGCAAAAAGAATTCCGTAATCAGGCGTCGATAATTTCCACCGTTGAGATTCGTCGCCTGGCCTCGAGAATTTTCGAAAAAAAATATGGTCCAATTATCTCATGCGTGGATAAGGCACCACCAAACAGTTACCCTGGGGCAATGCAATGTTTTTTGATGTTTCAATCGAGGGTTGCGGGTTCTTGGAGACCAGTAACGACAGTTTTGCTTGTTGACGTGGCCGTTTAAGTGAAAATGAGCCTCGTCTCTCCAAAAAATGGGATTTACAGTGCGAAAACGCTCCAACATCGTTTGACAAAAATTTTTGCGTATATCAAAGGCACTTTCTTTCAGTTCTTGAACGATTTGAATTTTAAAAGGAAGGAACTTCAGATCTTTTTTTAGATCTTCATGAATAATCGCTCTTGGAAGTCCCAGTGAGGCTGCTCTTGAAAGTCGCGGATTTTCACGTAAACTGCATTCACGTGGGGCATTCATAGCCGAAGCAGTTGCGCGGAATCTCTGCACCCACGAACGTATTAAATTTACGCTCGGTCCACCACTTATTCGCCGAATACCGAACTTTGACAAAATTATCGACGAGCAATTACGTAAAAATCATTACTCTTAAAAAATGTCTCCACAGCGAACGCGCGATGCTGGCTCGACCACTGCAACAGCGTGACTGACAAACTCGCACAATTGAGAATTCCAACCGCGCCATCCTCCCTCCGCACCGTTTATTACTTTTAGAAATAATCGTATTTAAAAATATAAATTTCCCACCAGACACCCTATATAACAATTGTAAACAAAACCATATGCTTTAGCAGTGCTGCCAATATTAAAAATTAAAAGTTTGTTAGGGTTACCATTCTTTGGTTATACTGAGAATGTTAGTTAAACAATACACTGTGAATATAAAGTATTTGTTAAACAATCGTTATCACTTTAGTTTACTAATAATTAACTAATGACTGTGAATTTGGGCCTTAGAGTATCTAATTTGGTGGTAGGTGATACATGTGGTTTGTTAGAACCACCTTTCTAATCACTTTTTAGAGTATCTAATGTAAAATATTTGGAGTTCTTAATAAACAGTAGTTCATATTACCCAGTGTTCACTGTATAATTGTAATTTTACAACATAAAATTGAATTTCCTGTATGACGTGCACTCGTGTTTGAATTACTTTAGAGTACTGCTTTATAATGCAACAGCTAGTAAACGGCAGCCGTTCAAAGACGGCGAAAAAATTACAAAGAAAAAACAACTGCAAACAATTTGCCGTTAAATCTTTCGCAACAAAAGCGTTAAACGCTTCAACACACACGCTCTTCTAATATTGTCTTTCCGTCTGTCCATGTTGCTGTCTAGTAGATTGTTTGTTGTTGTTGTTGTTGCTATTGTTATTGGATTGTTGTACATGTTGGCAACGCCTTAAGTTCAACATTTCAGCAGCAATTTAATTCAAAATGCGAATTGTAACAACAATAAAAACAGCAAATTTAGAAGAAAAAAAATTTTAAATACGATCAACAAACCAGAACTGATGTGCAACAAACAGTTTGTTACGATCACTGTTTGTTGTTGTTGTTATTTTTTTTTTCTTACTGTTGATGGCGCAGTTGCTGATCTATCCACTTCATAATCATCATCATCATCATCATCATCCTCATCAGCAGCAGTACAAAGCCGACAAGAATACAGTTGATAATCATGATAATGATGATGACGATAACGATGATCATTGTGTGTATCCGCTAAATAAATAAAACGGCAGAAAACACCATAAATTGGCTAGAAAAGTGACGGAATGTTTGAAAGAAAAAAAAAACAAAACACAATGGCAACAGGTTTGTCTTTTGTTTGTTTTATTGTTGTATTTTATTCTGTGGCAAAACGTTTGATGTGTACCCACAAACCTACACAACGACAAATAAGGACTTTTGAATCAGACATAATTTTAAATAGTTAATTTAACATTATCTGTGAGCGGAGATTTACTTTGTTAAATAAAAAGCAAAAAAAAAAAAAAAACAAATCGTCTCTGGTTGCAAAAGAATACAAATTTTGAGCACTGAACGAAATTTACGTTTCTATTTGCCATAGAAAATTCTGTTGAAACATAGAAAACGAAAATAAAAAGCGAAAAAAAAACTTGCAAAAGAAATAGTTAAAGCATGTGTTCTATTGCAAATGAACTGGTACATAACGAGATGGCTGAAGCAGTCTGCACGATGACTACAAAACCAAAAAGTTCAGTGTTCGAGCCCAGTTTCAGACTAAAATCATAAAAACATTTCGCATTTTTTCCGATGTGCATTTATTTGTCTTTGTGTCAGTTGTTGTCGCAAGGTTTCAGTGGCGAAGGCATATTCACTGGTCACTGAACAGTAACGGCTTCAGCTGTATCCAATCCACAGGCACATCAGAGCGCCCTCGTTCGTCGGTATTGTGCAGCACCGGCAAAGTAAAATAATTACTATATACTGAGGGTGGCGATGGCACGATGGATGGTAGTCTGCACGTTGACTACGTATCCAAAAACAGACCTGGGTTCAACCCCAGTTTCAGACTGCACTGATGTGCATTAGTGTGTCTTTGTGTGTCAGTTATTGTCGGAAGGTCTCAGTGGCGAAGGCATAGTCACTGGTCACTGAACAATACCGGCTTCAGCTGATAGCAATCCACAATCACATCAGAACTCCCTCCTTCGTCGGTATTGTGTAGCACCGACGAAGTAAAATAATAATAAAAACGGCTACTAAACGGAAGCTTCAGTACTGCTACGAGTATAAAAACAAAAAGAACGTGCGAAAGCAGAGCTGCAAAATAATTAATTAAGCTTCATCTCATCTCCTGTCGTTTCTCCTACTATCCCGTTCCTATAGTTTCCAGCACAATGCTTCGCATGTGTAGGAGTCATCTCCTGAGTGCTGGTCCTAGATAAAAAAAAAAAAAAAAAAAAAACAATAAGTGTGTGTTTTTTTTTAAAGAAATCATATCTCTCTTATTGGAAAACCTAATCTTTAATGACGTGTTAAGTTCTTAATATTGTTAAACAGTCTTCACATTTGGTTTTTTGTAAATAACTCCTTTATGTTTTTTTATTTAAATTTCCTTGTTTTTTTTTTTTTGTTTAATTTAACTACTCCATCCTAAAAACTTCCCACTCTAGGATGAACTGGAAATATGGAGAACTGTGCAAGTAGGTTAATGCACCTATTGTCTTATGTCAACCTATTTTGCTGCATGCTTTTCTATTTTTCTTATATTTCTTACATTGTTTGAGAAAACAACCTGTTATTATCTTTGAAATTATGTTTATGACTTCATTTGCCATCATAATTTGAATTTAATATAAAATACATTTTTAATTCCAGGCACGTTTTTGGGTCCAAGTAATTGATGAGTTAAGACGCGGTGTACGTTTAAAGAAGGCAAACTACGAGAGGGCGCCTACAGAATATGAATTAACGCCGTACGAAATACTCATGGAGGATATACGGTCAAGGTTGTAAAATATTATTTATTAGCGCTTCTACAATAGAACAAGAAATATTTACTTTCGTTTTTATTTTGAATAGGAAATATCAGTTGCGCAAAGTAATGGTTAATGGTGACATTCCTCCACGCGTCAAAAAAGATGCTCACGCTTTAATATTGGAGTTTATACGTTCACGACCGCCTCTCAAAAAAGTAAGTTGTCTATAACAAATTCTCTCGAAAACAACTGAAAGTTTAATTCATTTTCATTATGTTTATTTTAGGCATCTGAACGTAAACTTCCCCCACCGATTAAATGCACGCCCACGCCCAGGGAACAACTAATGGACTCAATACGAAAAGGTCGCACGCTCAAACACATACCGTCGCCAACTCTACCCCGCCTAAAAGATCAACGTAAGTTTCTAGTTTAGTTTTTAAATTTATTAATTAATTTTTTGTAAAATTTTTTGCGCCGTAACAATTTCTTTATAAGTTTCAAATCTTTTTTTTTTTGTTGTGTTTTGTTTTGTTTTTTGAATGAATCTCATAAATAGGAGAAACGGTTCAAAGGACCATATATAGAATTGTTGGTGGTTGAAATTTTAAAATTAATTCTCGTATTAGAATTGTAATGTATAATTTCGCTGTAGATTTGAAAGTTTAAAAAAGGGCAGTCATTTGCTGCAGGATTAGATGCTGCGACAAACGAGAGGAACAACGAGATTAACTATAAATTTAAAATGCTGAAAGTTTTTTTTAATTATAAGTATGTGAATATGTATTTATTGTCATATGAGGGGTACTATTTATATTACGGGAATAGTAAATATTAGCAAATATATTTAAATGAAAATGGTTTTATTGTTTTCCGAAATAATCCCCTTGATGATCAATACATTTTTAAATTCGTTCAAACACCTCCAAAACATGGTTTTTGAACGCTTCAGCTGATCCTTCGGCGCTCGTAAATCGTTGACCAGGCAGTTTATCTTTTATATTCGGGAACAAGAAGAAGTTATTGGCTGCCAAATCAGAACTGTACGGATGATGATACATAAATTCGTTGCGTTGAATGCTGAAAAATTCACCTGTTTGACGAGATGTGTGAGAGTTTGCATTGTGATGAAGGAGAATGATTCGCCTTTGCCTTCCTCTTGGGTTAGTTTACCAATTTCTCGTAAGAATTCCGTCAAACAGTTGGTCGTGTACCACTCAGAATTGACCGTTCTACGTTGTTTAAGCGGAACACTGGCCACACGACCTATTCGGCCGAAGAAACAGGTGAACATTTGCTTCGCTGTACTTCTTTCACGAACAAATTTTAGCTCGACTTAGAGCACCCACACGGTCGATTGCTGCCTTGTTTGCCGCTCATACGTATATATCCATGATTCGTGACCTGTCACGATTTTATACACGTCGTTTGAAGCACCACTGTCATACTTTTTAATCATTTCCTTACGCTAACACTTTTTTAAGCGATTGATGAATTATTATGGGGTATCCAAGGAGAACAAATGTTTTTTACAAAATCGAATGTACTGAAGTGGAACTAATCTCATAATGTGTCACATGACAATCTTGCATTATCAGTTCAAGCACTGCATCGATGTTTTGTGGCACAACAACGGATTTTTAACGATCTTCGCGGAATTCGTCGGCGACCGAAATACGACCACGACTGAATTCACTATACCATCGATAACTGTGGTTTTTGATGGTGCTTTATCGCCGAAAGTTGTGAAATATAATGCAACGAAAACCTTCTCTTTAAATTTCCATTTTTTGGTCAAATTGATTTGCTTAACTCAGTAAAAATCAATTTTCAGTAGATTTTCTAAGTGACAATTTCAATGATACGACTTTAGTAAACAGCGACGATCATTACTTATGTTATGAAAACTTATTGTGCATAAAAAGTAGCCCATACGAAATAAATATTGAAGATGCAATGCACTCCACGGCTGTTTATGTAACTTTTTTCCATTTCCATAACTAAATTACTCGTATTAATTATTAAGAATTACAGCAGAACTCGATAGTATATCGTAGACATACATACGATAATCTCATAAAATTTGCAATTTGAAGCCAAAAATTACGAATTTGAAATGAATAAATTTTGCAATAAATATGTCAACAAAATGTCGATAAATCTACAAATCTGGCAACACAACTTCCATTTTCGTCGCTATCGAAAAACTGTAAATTGTACTTTTAGCATGTTGAAACAATATCCAATTAGAGGAACTAAGAAAACTGTCAGGAAAGCTGTTTTTATACAGAAAATCTTCTCTTCTTTACAAAACGGTCAATTCAGATTACAATGAAAAAAAATAATCTATTTCTTTCTATGTATATATTTTCTTTGTGAAATTTCACGCTTAAGTATAATTAACGCTTCATTTCACATTTTTATATGCATATTTAAATTTAATAAATTAGAATTTTGTGGTTTTCTTTTGTTAAAAAGAAAAAGTGTTCGGCTGCTTTATTATGGCCAGTACTTTTTATTTATTTATTTATTTATTTACATACATCTATGGATTCATGATCCTTACAAATGATATAATGATATACAGTACATAATTAAGAGTTTAAAAATACAATTAAACTAGATTTGACACTATCAACATTAAGCGAATAATCAATATGGTTATACAATTTATTAAATTGCTTACAAATTCTTAACAATGGTTCCGAATTAGCATAATTTACTCTGAAAACTTTAACTGCAAGCGGATAGTAATGACGTGTAAATCGTGAAGGAACATTAATAAAGATATTGCTAATCAAAAATTCAGAACAAACATTTCCTTTTAGCAAATTTAAAACAAAAGTAACATTAAGCATAGTCCTGCGACTCTTAAGGGTCGGCAGCTTTATCAAGGCAAGTCTGCTAGTATAAGGTGGGAGATCCAACGGATTCCAGCGAAGCCCACGTAGACCAAATAAAAGAAACTGCTTTTGAACGGATTCAATACTATTGATATGAACCATATACGTTGGATCCCAAATTATTGAGCCGTATTCAAGAACAGGTCTTACCAGAGATGTGTACAATTGCTTTGTAATGTACGGGTCGGAGAACTCCTTTGCCCATCGTTTTATAAATCCAAGAAGACCGCGTGCTTTAGCAACAGTAGAAGAGATATGTTGTATAAAATTTAACTTGGAATCAAGTAGAATGCCAAGGTCGGAAATAATATTTAAATTGTCTAGCGAGTAACCATTTAAAATATATTTTACGCTTAAGTTACGTCCACGGAAGAAGCTCATACATTTACACTTTTTATGATTTAATTCCATCAAATTACGATTACACCAAGAGCTAAATGCATCTAAGTCCTCCTGTAGGTAGTGATGATCAGCATATTTTCTATAGCTTAAGAAAATTTTGACGTCGTCAGCATACATTAAGACATGACAAAACTTCAATATTTTCGGTAGATCATTTATAAATAAAGAAAACAAGAGCGGCCCTAAATGGCTACCCTGCGGCACACCAGACAATACAGCAATCGGCTTAGAATAACAGTTTTTAAAATGAACATTTTGAGTTCTATCAGTCAAGTACGATTTTATCCACTTAAGACAGTTTAATGTAAATCCCATTGAGTCAAGCTTTTTCAAAAGTATTTCGTGATTAACCTTATCGAACGCCTTGCTAAAGTCGGTATAAATAACATCAGTTTGCTCTTGTTGTCTAAAACCACGATGAACAAGTGATGTTAACTGCATAAGATTTGTAACAGTTGAACAACCTTTACGAAACCCATGTTGGAAAGGAGACAATACAGATGATACTTGATGAGAAAGAATGTCAGTACTAATTTTTTCAAAAAGCTTCGGTAGAGTGCTCAGTTTAGCAATGCCTCTGTAGTTTTCGATATTATTTTTACTACCATTTTTGTATAATGGAATTATGAAAGAGGTTTTCCAAACCTGCGGAAAACATCCAGTCCTTATTGATTCATTGAAAATAAGAGTTAGTGGGGTCGATAAAGCTTCAGCACATCTAACTAACAGACAACTCGGTATTCGGTCAGGACCACAGTTAAATGAAAATTTCAGTTTTTTTAAGGTATTAACTACGGTAAGTTCATCAAGAAGTGGTATTGAAACAGGTGGATATGGTAATTCAGATAGTGGATGAGAATCTGAATCAGCAATCTTGACATCAGAATATGTGGACGAGAAGAAATCCGCAAACAAATCACAGATTGCAACATCATTATCGGATTCAATATCATGGTAATTCATCACAGAAGGAAACGAACTCGATCTTCTTTTGGAATTTACGAATTTATAAAATGTTTTAGGATCACATTTTAAATTTTGTTTGACTTTAATTAAATAACTGTAATAGCAGGAGCGATTAGCTGAGATGTATTGAGCACGAGCTACAGAATACTTGGCGTAATCAGCAAAAAGTCCAGAGGATTTATATTTCTTGTAGAACTTATTCTTTTTATTTTTTATAGCAGAAAGAACTTTGGAATTCCATGGCGGGCCAGAACGATTAGAATCAAAACATTTAGGAATACATTGATTCATGTACAGATACATTCTTTTGTAAAACGTGTCAACCATTTTGTTAATATGTATTGAATTAGTATTTAAAGCAGCATTCGTAAAAAGGTTCAACCAGTTTGTATTAGACAGAAGCTCATCAAGCCTATTATAGTTTGTTTTCTTGAAGCAAAACGATTCTCTTCTCTCTGTTTGAAATGATGACACAGAAACACGACTAGATGCAACAGAAATTTCAATTCCAATTGTAGGATGATGTAAGTCCTCAGGCAAAGAGATCGGGTAACAGCGATCAATGGAGATGTCACTCAGTACATTTAGGAATATTAAATCAAGTAGTCTCGAATTTGCGTTGTATAAGCCATTTAATTGGCAAAGATTCAAGTCTAGAAGAGAATTAACAAAATCCATATGGTAAGCATTACCTCCAACCATTCTCGGAATGAAATAATTAACTTCAGAAGAGAAGTCCCATGATAATAAAGGCATATTAAAATCGCCAAGAGCAATAACGTAATCGTATTGATTTGCGGCCTTAACAACATTCCCAATAGCTGTTACATGTTTCATGTAAACCACTTCAGGTGAAATTGGAGGAATATATGAACAGGTAATAAACATTTTCATATGTTTTAACTTAACTGCAACACCAATAAACTCGATGTCATACAGACCTTCACTATAAAGAACATCAGAAGATAGACGATTAGAAACTGCAATCAGAACACCGCCACCTTTGATAAGATTACCACGATCGCGTCTATAAATTTGATAATTTCCGCAGAAAATTTCAGTATTGAGTACATTATCGACAAGCCAGGTTTCAGTAAAAATAATAACATCATATAAAAAATCAAAGCTTTGGTTGTAAATTGAAGGTAATTTTGTATTTAAACCACGAACATTTTGGTAAACTATAGACAATTTATCAGGTAAAATATTTAGTTTTTTGAAATTGTCAGATTAGACGATGGAGCATTAATTTGTGGTAGGTGGACTATATCAGAAGGGACGTTTTCACTATACACGTATTCACGTATAAGTGCGTTCTTCGGCCAAAAATCTGGATTAACAACTGAATCAAAATTTTCTTCATTAACAATAATTTTGAAAGAGGATTTACGTCTCTGATTAGAGTACTTAAATTTGTAGACGGATAAGTCAATATCATTACCAATTTTGAAACAAATATAACGTTTAACAGCATCGGTACTTGTATTAGAATCAAAACGAGCAGCAAAAATAATCCTTTTTGGTGGAATAACCTTTAAAGTTGGAGCAGTAGAGGTATTATAAGCAGGAACTGATGGGTTTAAATTAGTAGGAATACAGCTGTTTTGCAATGGTTGTGGTGAAACTAAAATTGTTCCCGAAGATATTTCACGAGTTTTAGTTGAGCTCGCGGTGCCACATACGGAAGGAACTGATTCAACAAAATCATATGATGGAGTTAATACTGGAGTGGTTACAAGAGATGCTCCAGAAATATCGCTTATTTCAATAGAATTAGGTTTAGATACCAGTGAACTTGTTAATGTTTTCTTCTTTCCTTTGGGTGAGCACGGTGCCTTATCAAACAGGTTCCTGTAATTCAAAAATTTAGTGTTTAAATTTTTCAAATCATTACCCAATTCATCCAATGTACTTTTAGTGGATTTAAAAAATTTATAAAATTCCACATCAAACAAAATACAGTTTTTACAACACCAGCGGAGTCCCTTGTTCTCATGCAAATTATCCACAGTGCGTGCAGATAAGTCAACGCATTTTGCATGATAAACCGATTCGCAAAGCCAACAGGCAACCATAACATCATCGGACTTATTGCGACACTTCGGCTTAGAACAGGCCATAATTAATATATTAGAAGCGATGTAAAAAGTTAAATTAATTTAAAATTACCAAAGTATATGTATGTAGACAATTTGTTAAACAGCACAAATATGTAATAAATTGCTTATATTGCTTTTGTTATTTAAAGATTATTTATTGCACCAAAGATAATGTTGTTGTTTCAACCAAAAAGTATGTACACTGTTTAAAGTAATTTAACAGTTAATTTAAAGTTATTGTTTGTGTAAATTCTTTGTAAGGAATTCCAATTGCAGAGCACTATGCATAATATGCAAAGAAAATTCAGTTGTTGTTGTTAAAAATAGATTTAGTGAGTAAAAAATGACTAAATCTTTAAGCAGCCAAAATGTATTTTATCACACAATTGAATAATTAAATTTGAAATTATAATGCACAATAACTTCAATAAAATCAGATAGATTTAATTAATTTATAAATTAAAAACTCAGCGCACAAAAATTTTCAATCGAATCGGAACAGTGTTGTCAATATCTACGAAGAACAGTGTCATGATGAGGAAAAGTTTAAGATGTTGAAAATAAATACAAAAAAGACACACACACACGCACACACATACACACAAACAATTCAATATGCAACACAAAATAATGCATGAACTGAAATTTCATTAATGTTTCCATTAAAATGTTGTGTAAAATTTCAAAAATCATTTTCAAATAGTGTGGTGTCAAAAAAGTTCAAATATTCATGTGATTTGTTTTCGTTTTTAGTGCAAATAGCTCAAAAACTATCTTTTCAATTCCCTAAGCAAGAAAATTACAATGTTAAAGTTTATATTTGATAAATGCGTTATTGTTGTTTAATTTTGTAAATTTTCTTTGCAATTCATACCGACCTTGCATCAAATCAAATCCAATGAATACAATACGCTTAAGGCGAGAAAATTACTAACAATTTTTCAAATTTTTTTTTAACGGAGCTCCTACAATTCCACACCCACTAAAAACATACAAATCGTGGTGCACACTCAACAACAATTCAGAGTGTGAAATTTCTTGCGTTTCAAATAGAAACGAATAGCAGAAATAAGTCGCTTATCGGGAATTGACATCAGTTGCCTTTCCAAAATTAAAAATAAAATAAAAAAGAAATGAAATTAATTTATACCCATTGGAGCAAAATTTTCTTATTTTGAATACTTGAGCTGTAAGATTTGTTTTCTGTTTGAACAATGCACCTTGAAAATTACGACAACAAAGTTCAACTTCATTAAAAAGCTTCCGTGAACTGATATGCGAAAAATAGTAACGAAAAATAATTTGTGCATAAAATGATGTCATGTGCAAAATTAATTGTTAAAACACAACGGGTGTATATTTCAGAGAGCATAGGAGATCTTAAGTTGAAAAAAATACGTGAAATAATTTTGAAATTAATTTAATTTTCCAGCTTAAGATGAAATTATTTTATTTCCTTAAGGCCTTATGACACAACAATTTTTCTGCATTCTTCAAATTTTGGAGAAGAGCGCAAATATATTGTAGTCAGTTAGTTGCGTGCAAATAGTAAATGCAAAAACTTCAAATCGTTTACTAGTGGTATCGATAAAAAAATGAGCAATTGTCAAAAAAAATTTAAAAAGTTTCAACTTAAAATTGGCGTTTCGACTTAAAATCTTTTATATGTTGACAGGTTAGCAATTTATGCACATTGTCTGCGATTTTGAGTTTAGTTTTTGACCGTATATCCGTATATTTTTCTTTAACGTTTTTTTAAATAAGGGGGCAATACTTAAAAAATGTAAATTTTATAGTGGTTTTGTTTGTTTCTGGCTTTGCTGTCTCTTTCTGTCAATTTTATAATAATTAATGAAAAATAAATACAGCGTCATACGGACTATAAATAAGAAGCCATTCAAAAGAAGTGCGGAATTATTGATTTTTTTCGTGGTGTGTCTCCTATTTCATTGCAAATCAACTCAAAAGTTGAAAAAGTATAGAGGTCACAAAAGACAGCTGGTGAAATAATAAGAATAGGCGTTAATTCGTTTGCCTATGCGCATTGCTGTTAACATAGACACCAACGCGTGTCGGCAAAGTTTTTCACTGGGCAGGGGATTCAAACAATCTGCTGTCTGTAGAGTTAACGCGGTAACTATACAGTCGAATCTCCCTATAGTGAACTTCTACAGCATTAAATTCATCCTATTATGTATTGATTTTAAGAAACCTGTTTTTCGTTGTAGTTTTAGGATATTTTAATCTCTCAATAATGAATTTTCATACAGTAAATCTTTTTGTGAGTCGTATATTTTCAGGCTTTACCCTGTACTGATTATTCTCAATATCTGCTTTATATAAATCCACCTATTTAAAAACATCCAGCTATTTAAAACAACAGTTAAATTTTACGTCAGCTACGTGTGAAATATTAATTTAGTGCTCTTTTTCATTAATTGAAATCTTTTGAAAAATAAAGAAATATGTATATCGCATTTCGAATACTTTTTTAAAGTTTTGGAACCATACCTAATACCAAATTTATTCCTGTAAACTCGCAAATCTGGATGTACCTAATGGATTGTAAATTTTTTATATAAAGCGGCGTGGACAATAGGTTAGCGTTTTACAAAAATGTAAATTGCGTTTTCATTTACTCTTTGGTAATTGCTGTGAGAACTATATCACATTATAATTCTGGATTTGTTTTGAAACTATATGGATGGTACTACCACATTATTGAATTAACCGGCTCAAATTAATCGATAACGATTATTTAATATTCGGTGAAATATGTATGAGATTATTCTTAAAATTCCATAATTTGTAATTTTAATTCATTTCTCGAGGTTTTTCATTTTGGCAAATCTCTTAAAATATGTATTATTCCAAATCTTAGCATATCTGTTTAAATTCCCTTAAAAGAGATTACATTATGGAATTATTGCATATTTTTAACATCTGGCAAATGCATGATATGTAATAGCCGTGATGTAGAAAAGCATTGGTGTATAAAAAAGCAGACTATGAATTATCTAATTTTTCCACTTTTCACCACTTAACCCACTAAGTCAAGACAACAATTTCGTATTTAGTGAAGACATTTGCTTGGTTTTCTTTTGCCATGTTGAATATGTGTTGCGATGTGGTGGTGAACAACTTAAATGATTTACACAATTTTTACAATTAAAGGAAATGTGAAATTTTCATATTACCTCTGGTGTACAACTTTCTCAATTATTAATTTATATTTAATGGTGAAAATAATTAAATACTTTCTTCACTAAATTCATTGCAGAGAATTGCTAAGAGAATTCAAACTCTAGCCCGCTTAAAAAATTATTGCATTTATCAAATACAATAATTATTACTATGGAATGGAATAATGTATGTAGTATGCTAAATAAAGTCTACGAAATATACATACGTACATGATATGTACGTTTTAAATTTAAATGTTAAACCGAATAATTAAACATGAATTTCCCTTGAAACAATAATGGTGCTTAAGATAATTAAAGATAGTATTTCTATATGCTATTAAATATGCAACTTAATCACATTAATGCCGTTAATGATGATTACATTTGAGCGCAAAAAGTGTATACACTCTCATTGTTAGTGCAGTGTTCTCAGTATAGCGGATTTTTAATCAAATAGTGAATTTTTCGTCACTGAGTATAACAATTTCATGTAACCCCACTAGGGAGTCTTTCATCTTCTGGCGTTTGTTTGGACATAATAAATTATTATATTATAAAACTCTAGTGTAGATTATAAATAAATATTAATTGTATAAGTAATGTAATATAATAATTCGAAATTAAAACATTGGAGCCTGGAAAGTTTCAAAATATGACTGTAGTTATTAATCGGTTCTTTATTTAATCTAAAAAAAAAACGATAAATTTAACGTCGTACCGTATGGCTGCAAATACTCATTCAACAAAACCCACAATAGGTGTGTTTCTTTACTTTTTGGAAAAAGTTCGGTAAAATGAAAGTAAACTATACTTTATCGCAGCGAGAGACAAAAACGTACAAAAGCACAGGCACGCAAAAAACTACAAAATTTACCAAAAAAAAAAAAAAAAAAAAAAAGACCATGTACGTATAATACAAATTTTCACACACCCATACATACACACTACATATGTAAATATATGAATATGGAGCATGCACATGTGCATATATACATAAGTACGTAAGAAAACTATAATTTGGTTAAATAAAGAAAAAGCAAATAATTTTCAACTAAATCATGAAATAAAATTAACTATTGTTTGTTCATCGCAAGTTTTGAAATATTTTATAATACAAATTTCCAACTTATGAAATATATAATATTTATGTATGTATGTATAGGAATGAGATATGTTGAGAATTTTTGAGGATGACAAATCGGCAATTAGGGATAAGTTCAAAAAATAAAACTGGTAACACTGTATTCAAGTAAGAAAAGTAGACAAAAAGCAATATTCACCATCTCTCACTGTGCCATTTTTGTTGAAATGAATTCATGTTGAAAGCTTTAATTCAAAACTCTCTCATGGAAACTATATTATTTCCTACACCAGCGCATAACACGTTACCCCTTGAAATGAAGTGAAACTGAAACGTTGTTTTCTCAGTTTAAAACAAGAAACTTTTATGCTGCCATACTCAGTTGTAAATTGCATGTGGTTAAAAGTTGACACATTTATATCTTAGAGAAGAATGTATAAATAAATGTAAAATTAAACAATAGAAAAAATAAAACATATTTAAATTAAAGGCAAAATATTAATTCTAGAAAAATGTAGTAAAATTGTATTAGATATTTAAAAATTTCGTTGTGAAAGTAGTGCTGAACCCTTGAAGTATGCACTGATTTTTTTCTTTGTTTCAAAAATTAACGTGAATGTCCTTCTTTGAAAGCATTGAATTTTTTTTATTTTTCATTTGGATCGATAGTGACTGAGTAAAAAAAGGCGAGAAAAGTCGTGTACAAATTTCCTCAAAGAAAATAAATAAATATCATGTGGTGACTTAAAAAGAAAAACAAACAAAACCGAATGTGAAGAAGGAACGTTGTGAAAGTGAAATTAAAGGCGAAATTTCCTCAACTTAATGGTGATTGTGCAGTGAATGTGAGGCAAAATTACGAATTCAATGTTTGCAAATATAACAAAAGAAAACAAAACCATCCTTAACAACTCATAAGATGAGTGATAAGAGTGACTAATGCATTTGTTTAATGAAGACAACATTTATAAATAAATATTTCTTCCCTTAATACAAAATAAAAATCCTAACGTTTTCCATGAATACCCAAGTGTCAAATGCACAAAGAACACATAAAAATAATTTTAAAATGACTACGACCACCACCGGTTATAAAGTGTCTTCTAACAAACAAAATAAATCAACCCCATTAGCACGTGCTACCGATTGTGTTGATGAGGCCAGCGATGCCTCTTTGTATTGTAACCAAGAACCGCTGCCCACACCAAGAGCTGCACCGCGGCCACGCACAAACCATTCAGCGTCATCAGTCTCATCGACTGCACCTACGCCAAAACCTCGTTCAGGTAAAAGACTAAATTACATTACAATTGTTTGACAGCAGACTTGTAAATAGAGCAGAGTTATAAAGTAACGATTTCTTTATTTTATCTTTATATTGTTAGTCTTATTTAATATTATTGATATTAATTTATATTAAAAACAAAAACACAAAAAGTTTCAATCAAGGCGGTTCTCGATGTTGTTTTAAATTTTATTTATTATTTGTCTAGGGTATTTTTCCTTAAAGCTAGTAGAATAGCAACTGTTTCTTCTTTATGGACTGAACGCGGGGATTTACCACATTATATTTCGAAGAGCACAATACATACATTTAATGTTTCACTTAAACCTTGGCGATTTTGTTTCGAATCGAAATTTCAAACATGATGAGCATTACTGTGGCGAAGGCTGAACGTAGACTACAAAACTAAAAAAAGCTTGGGTTCGGGCTCAGTTGCAGACTAAGTCATAAAAACATCTCACATTTTTCCGGATGTGTCTTTGTTGTGGAAAGGTTTCAGTGGCGAAGATACAGTCACAGGTCTCTGAACAGTACCGAACGAAGCTTCAAAATTAAATACGTCTTCTTGCCATCAGAGACGCTTCAACACCGCTATAAAACAAAGAACGTGCAAAAGTAAAGTTGTATAATAGGGAAGCTTCATCTTCTGAAATAATAACTTCATGGTGTGATTAGGCTTCTGAAAGACAAGATTATTTTTCCAACCCATGGCATTTGTAATCTGTATATCGGCTTGTATTTGTATCGTTTTACGCTTTAGAAAGACAAAAAGTACCAAAGACGTTGTTTTTTTTTTAAGACAATACAAACTCTACGAAGCTCTTAAGCTTGCTTGTCTAAGCGGGAAACGAACCCTCACCTCCATATTGAGAAGACTATTGCTCATGCAATAGACTACGGAGGCAGCCGTAGTGTAGACTTTTGCTTTTATGAAATTTATTATTTTATTCATTCAATAATATTAAAATTAAATTAAATTTTATTTTTTTATTTAGTGTAAAGATCGTTAATCCTATAAAATAAAAAAGTTTAACAACTTTTTTGTATTTTTCTTAGAAATTAAAATTTATTGAAGAAATTAAATCGTTTGTAGAGTTTTGCGTGTATAACATAACCTAAAAAGAACGTGTTTAACCCTAATCCAATCAACATGTGCCTTTCAGACACATCTTTCACTTTGAAGTGTTCTAACATCTATAAATTGAAGTCATGGTTCTTGGTGCTTCTTGAATTCGTACTTTGAATTATTTTATTTCTTTAAAAAACAAATTAGCTGTTTTTTTTTTATTTCTATTTATTTATTTATTTATGTAAAACCACAAATATACTTAATCCTGTCATAATGTGCCTATCAGGCACATACGGCAACATTATGAACCAACAAATTAAATTACGGGGAATTCCCATTCAATGCAACCTTACACAGTTTATTAAATTGTTGGCTAATTTTCAAAGAGAAAGTTGTAAAAACGGAACTTTTTCCCACAATGTCTAAAATATAATTACATATATGTATGTAGAAATCGAGACAATTGTTGAAGAGATTGATTTTGCACAAACTATAAACCAAGATGAAGATTACGACAGTAAATTTTCGGAGGATGTGGATTTTATTCTACAATATGAAACAAGTACTTACTGCTTTAAAAGAAAAAAATGCAAATAAGAGATATAAATTCCCAAATATAATATGCAATGGGTTTAATTGTGCCTCTGCAGCACAATTTGGTTGCATTCGGTACAAAGTTTATATAACTTGATTAGCGTTAATTATTGTAATGTAAGTAAAATTTAAATAAATTATTACAAAAAACGATTTATTATGCATTCTTCTTATTATAATAATAAATTATTGTAATTATTAAATTATTTACAACCACTTTTCTTAATATTTTCACTAAAGCAAACAAACTTTGACGTTCCGCTTTAAAATCCGTTACAATTCGTTGAATCAGCTGACGGACGAATTAAGCTAGTGAGTTTACCTGGTAATGAATTTGCTTCGCTCTTTATGAAATTGCAAAAAGTTACGTTTCAGATATATTTAATCTGAATTTCAAGATTTATTCCTGCAATTACAGTGCGTTATGAGTGCAATTCTTTAGCTGAATTCACTCCTTTAATTCCTGCTAATTAAAATGAGACTTTTTTTTTTTTTTTTTTTAAATAAATAATTTAATGTGATATTTAATTCAAGAATATAATAACAATCTAAGCGATACTTAACATTTTTAATTCAGCTTTGTAATTTAATTTGAAACCGTTTTTCTACTACTTTCGATTCCCCCCCCCCATTCAGTGTTGTTGTTGTTTCGATTTCAAAACAAAAACCGCAAAAAAAAATGTGTGTGTATCACATAATGTCATGGTGTATTTCACACGCACTATTTATTTCCTTGTGTCGAAGTAAGAGAAGCGCGCACAAATAGTGAACGGACGGACGGCGGTAGGGTTCTTAAATTTCTTTCGTTTGAAATGCTGATTGTTTTTTTTTTCTTGTCGTTATTCATGCATGTGATGATTTTCTAAACTTTGTTTTTATTTTTCATTTCAATAGTTCTTGTGTTCTCTAACGCAGTGTTTTGTGGAAACATTTATTGTTCATTTACTAGAACTGACCGCAGGTGAGAATTCATTTAGACTCGTTTCAGTTGCATATTACGTAAAAATTTAGGGTGATTTGGGAATTACATTTTTTGTTTTGTTTTTTTTTTTTCATTTGGTTTAAGTGATATTCTGTGTTATGAACAGTGTTTTTAAAAGTTGGGTTAATTTGTAAATTAATGGCGTTAAAAAGGGTCATGAGGATTTGAATATTTTTTAATAAACATTTCTTTGCCAACAAAATGGCGTTTTTTTTTTAGAAATATGGAACTTAGAATAAACTAGGCAAGGTTGAGCACCATTTGAACAATTTTTTTTATAGTGTTTCCAAAGGCAAAACCTGATTTTAAAGTTAAAACCACAAACAGCTGATTTTAGAAGTTTAATTAAATCAGTTTTTAACGGGTTTTAAAATTTAATTTATTTTCTCCTCGCACAAATCAAAGAGAAAGCATTTTCTTTATGCTCTATCCAATAGCTTCGTTTTGGTTTGCATTTTTTTAATGTTGTTGCTGGTGCGTTCATTATTTTACATTATTTTTATGATTTTATTTCCCAAATTTTCTTTTATTTTTTTTTTTTTTAATATCATTGAGGTCCATTTAAATTGGCAGCTGTTTTCAATTTTTGAACTTGGTTGCACAGCCTTTAGTACATGAAAATCAAGGTAGTATTTCATTAAATCAACTTAAAACCAAATCAAAAAAGGTTTTCAGATGGTTCTAAGAAAATATTTTTATATGATAAAATAATAATTAATAGCAAATCGTCTGTAGGGGTTAAATCCGGTGAACGCGTAGCTCAATTAAAATCGCTTGTACGGGAAATAATTCGTTTACCAAAGATGTCGAGTAAAAAAGGAGCCGTTGTGTTTTTCGCAGTGTGAATATTGTATGAAAAATTCTTTGCAGCGAACCTCGTGAGAGACCAAATTGTGTCGAACGTCTCCTGGTTAATGTTTCTCCGAATAATCTCCTGTACCCGAGGGTGGCGATGGCACGATGGATGGTAGTCTGCACGTTGACTACGAATCCAAAAACAGACCTGGGTTCAACACCAGTTTCAGACTAAAAATTTTAAAATAAAAATAAACATCTCGCATTTTTCTGAAGTGCATTAGTGTGTCTTTGTGTGTCAGTTGTTGTCGGAAGGTTTCAGTGGCGAAGGCATAGTCACTGGTCACTGAACAATACCGGCTTCAGCTGATAGCAATCCACAATCGCATCTGAACGCTCTCCTTCGTCGGTATTGTGTAACACCGGCGAAGTAAAACAATAATAAAAATGGCTACTGAACCGAAGCTTCAGCACTGCTACGAGTATAAAAAAGAACGTTGGAAAGCAGAGCTGCAAAAATAATTAATTAAGCTTCACCTCCTGTCGTTTCTCCTACTATCCCTTTCCTATAGTTCCAGCACATGCGAAGCATTGTGCTGGTCCAATATAAAAAAAAAATATTGTCATCCGTGTGCACCGTTCGTCGCCTGCCGGCACCAGGAAGGTTCCTTACTGCCCCTTGTTGTTGAGAATTTGCTACCAGTCAGTTTATTGTTGACTCTGATCGTCCAAACCGCACATTAAAATAACGACGATATGCACGCTGAATCAAAACAATGAATCGTTGATTTGAGCAATAAAGTTCAACGATTTTGGCACGTTGTTCAATTGTATACTGTTCCCTTTTAAATTCTTTAATTCTTCTTTACAAAATACTGAAACAGAAGAAAAACTGTTTTTCTAAATTATCTTTTCAGCTTCAAGGTTGCTTTTTATTTATTATTGTTCTATATCGATATTTCGTCAACCAACGGTTAACATCTTCAGAAAATTTTTATGAAATTTTTTCTTTTTTAAAATTGATATAAAAATTTTTAAATTTCATACAACATTGACAAAGTTTAAAAAAATTATAATATTTATATTTAACATATATATAGAATATATTTATTTATTATATATATTATTATAATATTTTTTATTTATAATGCTTTTCAAGTATTATATATATATATATATAATTATAAGCATGTATAAGAAGATATTTTAAATGTATATGTTAAATGTAAATATTATAATTTTTTAAATTTTATACATTTTAATAATGTGGTGCGAAATTTTAAAATATTTTGAATCATATTCTTTACACAAGTTATGCGAAAAAAAATTTTTATATTAATTTCTAAAAGAAAAAATTTTATAAAAAAAATAATAAATTATTAAGAAACTTTTAAGTTTAAAAGATAATATATAAATTGTTATTAAAAAAAATAAGGTTAAAAAATACGGATAAAAAAAATTATAAGAAAAAAGTTATAAGAAATTGAAACACCTTCGCTCCTTTTGGGCCACCCTGTATATGTACATTGCTCTATTTATAGACGTTTAACGATAATAATCTAATAGTCTAAAAGTAGGAAATATCAAATTTTAAAAACTCTTTTTCTAAGTTAAAAAATCTTTTTAATCTGTTTGACATCTCAAAAGACTTCGAAAATAATAATGTAAATCTTCACACATGGCAACACTGATCGCAATGCTTTTACCATCATGGGCTTTTTTAAACTCTTGTTAATTTGAAATCTGTATTATTTTTATACTTTTCCTTCGGTCCCATGAATTTCATATTATCGAGAGTCGACTGTATAATTTAGTTTTGAAATTAGGACATTTTATTGCAGTAGAAGAATGCCTACGTTAATTGAATTAAAGAAAGATAAAAAAAAAAAATTACAAGGAAAATGTAATAAAAATTACGTTCAATGCTGCGGACTAGTGGAAGTATTTCTTCAAATTTGTTTGAAAGTAATAAATCTTACTTGCTTTCAACATTTTTTTCCCATAAGTATTCGTAAAAAAAAACTAGTTTTTAAAATAAAGACATATTTAATGTGCGCGCGTAAGTTCAGTTCACTTCACATTAAAATACAATTTAATGGCTGGTGGGACTAAAAACAAATGACACAAAAATTATGTACATATTATGCCATCCCATTTTTATTATGAATAGGAATGATATGAAATATTATATATACTGATGTTGGAACTGTTAAGGGTGGGGGGAGAATAAGGAAAAATTTGTAAGCAAAGAAAAATGAAGCAGCAGTGTGAAGTTGAGAGAAGGTCGATTTATTGCAGTAAATGTTTCCTGTTTTTAATTTCATATTGATGTCAGCAAATAAACCAATAAGTACGCTGTCTTTATACATATATGTACATATATATACTAGACTTCAGTATCACCACATCCAATTATGTAGTTGTCCGCCATTTTCGGGCGTCCGCCATATTGTGTTTCTAGTTTTATATAATTTAGAATGCTTTCCACTCCTCTAGTTTTGGCAACGTTGGACAATATCAAACGAAATCGCAATTGTATTAGAGTTGTATAATAATGAAGCTTCAGCACCTGCCATCTCTCTCACTTTCCCTTTCCTCCAGTTCCAGCACAATGCATCGCATGTGTAGGGGTCTTCCCCTAAGTGCTGGTCCAAGCTAAAAAAAAGAGAGAGGCGCTAAAGTACATACCAAAAAAATTATCCAGCCAAAAATTTTGTTCGGAACGAATGAGTGAATTCGGTTTAACACTGAAGCCAATGACAAGCATTTTATTTAACCCAAAGTATATTTATCAAGTAAAATGAAACTCATGAGGTGACTTTTTTTGCTCGTTTGGGTTTTGGACGCCGTATAATATGTCAATATTTTTTTACATTTATTGCGCGACAATATCATTTTTATGAATTTGTTTTATTTTAGAGAGCGCGCCAATAACAGTTTTACTCATTTCTTTATTTTGAGAGAGGGTTGCAAAAGCAGCTAAGCCAACCATAAGTAGAACTTATGTTTTTCTTGCTATTGTAGCCTGTGTGCGTGTGTGTGTATTTACTTTTGAGACAGCAGTAAAAAAACAAGTTTGACATATTTGGCTAGTATTACACAAACAAAATGCCTGCTGTTTTTGTTATTGTTGTTTTGTTGTAGAGATACGGCTACTTGATAAATATACTACTTTTGTTTGAACCCTACGACTAAGAGCTGCATAGCGAACTACATAACTACTTACTTCAGCCTACAGTATATTACTCTGAAGGTATGTCCACAGCACGATTGTCATTTACTACAATATTGACAGAAAAATTGTGTACAAAATGTGCAACAACCGTGTGAACACACAATTTTTGTGTGGCAACATCGTCACAAAATGTATTGTCGGTGCATTGTATGCCAATAATATTGTCACAATTCTGACAATCATGAGAACACCTTTCATTTCCATTGACACACAATTTACAGTCATTTGTTATTGTCGCATGTGCTTCATTTAGTGCACCGTACAATAACACTATGGGCAGATAAATATTTCTGTTGGCAATGCTGCCCATAAATATTTAGATACAATGTTAAAAGTCGGATCTGGCAATGTTTGCCATACAATAATCTGACAACCGTGTGAACAGACAATTATTATTGTCGCAGAACTGTGTGCCAATAAAATTGTATGGTTTTCTTTCAATAGTGTGAACAGACAAATTACCAGATGGCAACAATTTTTTATTGTGAGTGCATTGCCACCATATTGCCGTATCCTACAATATTGTACAATCTGACAATAGTGTGAACATAGCTTTAGTTTGTTCTGAAATTTAATGTTCTACTTAAATACCATTTAAATATAAACGGCATTTAATTATGAAGTTAAAAATTGCCGCTGCGTCCACAGAGACATAAATTAACTAACAACTGATTTAATGTGAATATAATGACTTCATAAAATATTGCACATTACTTTAATCTTATTAACATAATTATGTATTTTAAGAAGAAGAAGAAAAAAAAAAAAGAAAACATTTCACAATTTATTCCCATCACTTGCTTTTGTTTACATGATACCAGCCCAGGGTTTTCGCAAATGCCGCTGACGTAACAGACTTTATTTTCAAAACTTAATGCAAATGCAACAGCATTCATTCACATATTTACTTCATTAATTTTACTGCAATTACACAAAATTTTCTCTACTTCATTTAAATTTTTATCTTTTTACAATATGTTGCATTTTTTTCTCTCTATTGTAGTTCTTCCTCCTTCTACGGCAGCAACACAGCAACAACATCACCACAATTATCACCATCATCATCAGTATCAACATCAACCTCATAATACACTGCGTGATTCCTATAAATTGCAAGAAAATATGGAGCCAAAACCAGCAACTTCAAATACAACAAAAACGTCACGTTCCAAACAGCGTCTAATCAAAGTTGATTTGTCATTGTTGCAGGTAAGTTTTCACTTATTATTTCTTTAACCTCAATACTTTTGTATGTACATATGTCTGTGTCCTCCAATAATCTACATATAAATTTAAAATTTTAAGTTTCAAAACTCATTGAGAATTTGATGGAAAAACAAAGAAAACAAATTAATCACATGAATATTTTCCAGCTGATTTTCATTTATTGGAAGTTGTTAGTGCTCCTTATGATTTGTTGGATTTTAGGAAGTAATTTTTCCAAATCCCCCAACAGTTTTTAAAATTGTCAAATGTGAAAGAAATTTTCAAGTAGTCAAAAGCGTTAGATTACAAAATAATAATCAAGAAGAAATGAAAATGAGGAACGGAAAGAGAGAAGGAGGAAGAGATGTAGAGGTAAAATTCAAGTGACTCCAATGGGTTACACTATTCTGGAGGTTTTTAGGTGATGAATCGAACCGAAGTTCGCATGCGGACAAGAAGAACTGATTAGCGAATCAACCTATCAAAGCGTATGCATTAGTTGTTGATTATTATACCAATTCAAAGAAATCATTCAGCACAACTTCTGCGAATTAGTCAAAATTCCCAAAAGTAATGAAAAATATTTCAAGATAAACAGGAGTAGAGGTAAGATTTAAGACTATTCATAATTTGTTTATTTACTTCTTGTATAAAGAGAAGTAACTCTCGCAACTTGTGCCATGCGATAATCTGACAGCCGTGTGAACAGACAATTTCTGTTTTCAGACAAAATTTATTGTGTGACAATGAAATTGGCCCGTTTTTCTTACACTTCGGTGACATTTTTTCATTATGAGTGAAATTGCCACCATATTGCCATATCCTAAAATATTATAAAATCTGACAATCTTGTCTACATAGCTTAAGATTTTAAAAATGTAAACGTAAAAAAAAAATGGAATCCTATTCCATATGACAGTTAGAAAGAACGTGTAAATACAAAGGACAACCATGATGTATTTTTGTGAAAGTCGAAATAAATCGAAAACGCCATAATTTACAATGTTTAATTGCCGAAAAGAGATGCATTATTGAAACAACTCGCAGTGTTTTCTATCCTTTATTAAAAAGCAAAGAGCCTGTGGGATGAATTTTAAATGCAATTTGCACGAGTTTGTAAAACAATACAAACTGCTACGGGTGTATAAAGAAGCACATTTTTTTATTGCATTTTTCCCTGTTATTATTGTTAAGGATTGTGCGTTCCATTGACGTCACTAAATTAATTTAACTTTAAATGCATCTACATTTTTGTGCTCTGAAAATACTTGTTGTTTTAAAGATACATTTAATCTTTTTAATTAATTAATGTAGAGATATATCAGAAGGTCTTTTAGTGGTTATCTTTGACGCACAGACAGGCATACATAGTACACATGTCTAGTATTAATTACATATGTACGTGTATATAAAGGGTCTGCGAAAATTAATGTTTATAAAATGTTTCGCAGACAATTTGTTTGCGGTACTGCAAATTGTAAAAATGTTCTGCTTAGATAGTTCATAGAAGAGACAGGTGCTGAAGAGATAGAAGGATAGAGGGCAAGGAGCCTTTAACAAGGTGGTGTTGAATGGATTTGTTGTACTACCCCACATGTCGTTTGCTCGAGATATCTCAAAAAACAACTAATGCAAATATTACAAAAACAATGTGTTTTTGATGTTTATTGTACAAACGCCTGTTTTAACAATACCACCTTGTTCGATATGCCTTGGATAGAGAGCAAGGTCTATTTATTACCCAATTCACAGACTGCGCTTTGCGGAAGCGACACGAGTCATGCGACAGGAGTTTATAGGCATGTGGTGAAGAGAAGCTAGAGAGAAGAGAGCTAAAGAGTCATGAAACATGATTTGAGGGTGCAATTTTGACATTTCTCTTTTGTTTCTTGCTTTACCTCTCATTATTCTCATGTCATTCATAAACGGTGTTGCCGAGTTTGAATATTTTTTATCCTTCTCAAATTGATGAGTATTTATATTTAGGGCAACTCCCAATAAGAAATAACACAACAATAAAAAATGTTTAATAATAACGTAAACGAATTTCCAGCACAAGGAATAGTCAAAAAATTAATAGTTAGTATTTGTTTTTGTTTAAGAGTAATCAGCAACACCGATTAAACATCAAAAAGTCTCCTGATTGTTGCAGCAAAAAGGGCAAGATGTAAACTTATGAGGGGTTACGAAGGGGCACCAAAAGAAAATACACAGATTGTTGCAGGGACAAAGCGCAACGTCTGTATTGTGAATATTAGCTCTAGGCAGCCTTACAACAATGAACAACACAAAAAACAATAGGCATTTTGTTTGTGTAAAACAAGGTCTATTTAATAGGTCTGTGCAGCTCGCCATGTGTTTTAAAAGTATTTTACACTCGAATGTCAAAATTTGTTTACATTTTACTCATTTGTTTAATTTGAGAGAGCGCGCAATTAACAATTTTACTCATTTCTTTATTTTGAGAGAGGGTTGCAAAAGAAATTAAGGCATACATAATAAAGAGCTGCATGATCTAGCTTTATAGATGAGCATGCTCATGTGTTCATTATAAATTGCCTATGTTCGAACACAATGTAACTTACTGACCATACGTTTGATTCAACTGCGATGTCAGGGAGCAAAAGTTTGTTCATACCATCAACACATGAACTCTGTTTGTTACTGATTGAATGTGTTCTTGTGATCATGAGCATGTGCCCGTGTTCGTGATTATATGGTTATGTTCGAACAAAGGATTTTAAAAGTTATTGCATTTGAAATAAGTTTTGGATTTATAATCTGTTTTTTACATTTCATTGTTGTATGTATATGCCGCCTACAAAACTAGCAATTTTTTTTAGTTTGTTTTTGTATTAAAAAAGTGAAGAGAATTTGTTCGTTATGTTAATAAAAAAACCTTATTTTCCCGTATTTTATTTGATTACCCGAACATGTCATCGTGTTTGTTTTTGCTCATAGTTATTATGGTTGTCTGCAACTGTGATCATGATCATAAACACAATTGCTCGTTTATGTTCATGTTCAGCTCATGCTTGCTCGCAAGTGTTTATAGTTCATACAGGTTTACACTCATCGTTGCTTCAATACAATGAACACAGTCGAGTATGATACAAAAAACAAGCCGATCATGTTCAAACATGCTTTTTCTTTTGTTCATGCAGCTCTTTAATACATAAATGAAATTAATGTTTTTCTTGCTATTGCAGCCTGTGTGTGTTTACTTTTGCGAGAGTAGTAGTCTTCTGTTTTTGACATCCCAAAGTGCCTGTTGTTTTTTGTGTTGTTCATTGTTGTAGAGCTTCCTAGACCTAATAAATAGGCCTTAAATTAGTGTTTTCAGTTGATGCATGATGGAAATAAAATTAACCACACATATTCATGTAATTGAAAAATTTATTTTGAGTGCACAAGTATTTGAAATGCGAAATACTTAAGCGTTTAATATTCAAAATACAAATACAAAAATACGTATTTGTATTTCAAATACTGCACAGGGATGTGTGAACACATTACAGTGGGCGTCCAATAGCACGCATTACATACATATGTATATACGGTTATGTTCTGTAAACCGAATCCGCAAAAATTTTTCGGTTTTACACATACATACACATACATCACTCGTTTTTAAATCGACTCGGTTTGCAGAACACGGGGGGATAATGTCAGGCCTTTTCGTAATGTTGGAATATTCCTACTATTTGACCAAAGTTTTTTCCTCATTTTATAAACATAACTACTAAATAAATAAAACATATCCAGATAATTTATTTGAAACAAAACAAAATAACAAAAAAAACTTAAAATATATACAAATTCAGTTCAAATCAATAAGTGTTAAATCATACATTACTCGATACATTTGTATGGAAATAGATATTAAAAGTATAAAATCGGTATATAAATTTGTAAAATCAGTCATTAAACATTGGCGTGTTTTGTAGTTTTATTTCTGCTGCTTTTTCTTGAATAAATCTCAACAAAAGTGTCTTTGAAGTTTCAATATTATTTTCAACAATACAATTGAATACATGTGTCAAAACATTTAATTGCATCTTTATGTTAAACTTTTGGCATTGGGTTCAAAGGAAACGCAATTTGGTCATAATCGCTATTGTGCTATTGTGCATTGTCCTGCTCAATTTCTTCATTTGGGTCGACAACAATCCAAGCTTGCAGATCATCATAATTAAATCTAGAATGTGCAAAATATTCATAAAGCAAATTTAAGCAATAATTGATTTTGCGCAGTACTTCGCCATCCCTTTAGGCTGAGCGCGTAAGAGCATCTTCTTCATCAAAAGCGCTGTCACCTAAGACATTTTTCCAACATTTTTTTTTTAGTGAGTTTTCATAGTGAGTTTTTCCCATGACATTGCATGGGAGAAAAAAACACAAGAAAAAAAGTAAATCCAGCTTATTCTTTCAAAAAAAATGCCGTTATTCGTATTATCGAGTAGTAAAACAATTTTATATTCGTATTACGGAATTGGCAATACAAAGAAATTGTCTTTCGTACTATTGGAAATTCGTGCAAACGAAAGTGCGTAATATTGGACGTTCACTGTATGTCAAGTCTGCAAGAAGCTAATTTTAATTAAAAAATAAAAATCTTAATCTCTTGGGTTTCATACAAACATACATATTTTGCTAATAATCTCCTCTTTTTCTCACAATTAGGACGATGATAACTGTTTCGATGAGGCTTCACTGGCCTCCACATCGTCGTCGGTATCAGCGACGATCGGTGGTAGCCAGAATATTCGTGTTTGCTCACGACCAAAAATGCCCCCATATCCTATTGGTGGCTATATGATGACCAATACCATGGCAGCGTCAAGCGGGCTCAAGTGTAGCAATAATAACAACAACAACAACAACAGCAGCACCACTAATGCAAATATCACATACCAGCAGCCGACAACGACTCGTGTAACGCGTCGCACAAGTAAGTAGTATTGCATTTTATATTTTTTAAAAATTATTTCATTTCTTAAAATATATTTATGAAAAGAATTTTTTAAATTAGTATTTTATAATATTTATTAAAGTAAATTTGGTTGTAAGAAGTGCCTCTTTCGTAGGCACTTATGTAGTTTCACTTGTTTATTTATTTAACCCCCCAATTTTTATTGCTATTATTGCTATTAGAAATATTCTTATTGATTTTTTTTATATGTATGTACATTGAAATGGTAAGCAAAGGTTGTGACAATAGAAATATTTCTTGTTAAATCTTGTTAACCAATAAATCTTGAAACATGCCCACGATTTCAACGAAGTTTTTTAAGCTTTTTATTCCTTTAATGTACTGTGCCTTAATGTGCGGTCTCTAAAAAAACAATTTGACAAACACCTTGCGAAAATTAAACTATTGTACGAAAACTTTTGTCTACCATCGTTCAATGGAAGTGAATACCACATATTTCCAAAATGCTTACATATCAATATACATAGAAGCCCAATAAAAATTCGAGTTGATAAAAAAAATATATCGTTACTTGAATATAGAAAGGATTTACTACAAAAAAAAAAAAAAAAAATTTCTTAAAAATTTTATTCTTGTAGTCGCAATTATTTTTTTTAATGAAGTCTTTTTATTCAATACTCCAAGCCATTCTCAGTCGGAACACAAGAATTTTTTTTTATAAATTTTGTTTTAATCAACCGAATTATAAAACAAAACTGAGTTATGGCCTTTCTCTATTAAGGTAACGATATGTATAATGTATTAAAAGAGAATTTTGTTGGTTTTCAAAATCAATAGAACCGAGTTTTCGTGACTACGATTTATGTTGATGTTATGAGTGATCTGCGATTTTAGTACGACAACGCTACGAACCACATAATTCGCCCTAATAATGTGTATAAAGCACTCTGGCAACAATAATGTACAGCATGATTTATTATGTGAAAAAAATTTTTAAATAATGGTGTTTTCTTTTCTGACAAAAATGTTACATACATATATGCTACATTTCGTTACTATGTCTGTTTTTTCTAAAAAAATATGTAACATTAAAAAAAAGCTATTTCGTTCCTTTCTAAATATGTTGCACAAATAACTGGCAAAATATGCAACATATTTGACCCTCTACTCTCAAATCGGGGTGATATACTAACCTTTTTTACATCTTTGTTAAGTACTTTTTTATACAAATAAGAATTATGAAAATCAATATACTCTTCACTTTGACTAGAGTCCACCAGACTTTTGTTTCAATTATATTTTCATAGCATAATTTAAAAAAAAAAAAACCATTTGTATAAAAGTATATCGGTTCATATCATTAAATTTTGTATAGTTCGTTAATTTTGCTAATTATCGAGATTGCACTGTATATGACTTTGTTGACTCAGAAATTCTAATCTACAGCCAGTCAGCTTAATCAGGTCTCAGTTCAGTTGACTGTTGCGTGTAAAAATATGATTTTTTCTAGAAATATAAAAAAAATAATTTGTAAACAAAATTTGACAATTATCTGTCATGTAGACATTAACGAGCTAGACTTGTGTGATTGAGCGACAGTCTCTGTTAAATTTGCAGCGTAATATTGGGTCTCTATGTATTATCATCTCCCATGGTCTGCTACTTTTATTTCTAATTGTTGTATACTTAAAAATTATATTTTATTTTTCCTTTGCCTTATTAATTTATATTATTGTTTATTTTTTATTTTTACTTTTTTTTTCAAAGGCATATAATTTGTAATGTGGGTTTTTGCTTGGTTGGTAGTTGTAAAAATTAATAGTTTTTTTCTAACTTAAAACAAAAATATTTATTAAAAACAAAAAAAAAACAGCTAATTGAACAAAAATATTAAACTAGTCGTTTATTTAAAAATTATAAAATATGCTAATAAAAAAAAAAAAAAAAAAAAAAATTAACTGTATTGGCTCAGTTTGTTTTGAATGATTGCAAAAAGTTTGTAGTTAAAAAGAGAGGAAGAAATTTTAAGCATGTTTTAAAATTATTCTAAAGTTCAAAATCTACTGTATTCAATATAAAAATCAACGAACAAATTAAAAATTTTAAATTTACAAACCGGTAACTTTAAATTTCCTCAACTACTCCACTGTACAACAAACTCCTGTCACTTCACCACTGTGTGCTTCTCCACTACTGCTCACATGAAAATAATAATAAAATGTCTACTACTTCTACCACATCGTGCGATGTCTCAATAACATATTACAGAGGATCCATATAGCCAGGATGAATATCATAAATTCTTTGACAACGCCTTGGAATGTAAATATACTAAACAAAGAAATTTGTTCTATTATTGCAACAGTTATTAAAACAAGAAAACAAAAACATACATACATATATACTATTTTGCATAAATATATGTACTTGTAAAATCCATTTAATCTGCCAGACCCATTTAGAAATGAATCTACTAAGCAAAAGTAAATTTTGAAAAAAATCTTGAAAAGTAGACAGTAACCAAAACAACCAACGTGTCTTATTCTTTGTTGTTCTTATATTATTGTGTATATGTCAATTATTTTTTATTGTTCGTCGGACAGTTCAAATTTTAAGTGCGCGCCAAAATGTTAAGGTCACGAAATATATTTTGTTCTGAATTCTGAAAGCAGCTGTTGGTTGAAGAACAGCTGCCACGTCATTGTAAATATTAATCAGTTCGCCAGACTTGACTAGTCTTAAGTCAGTCACAAGAACAATTTTAAATTTCTAAATGAGCTGTTGGCCCTGGCAGCTATGCTTGTTTTTTTTTTAATTTTTAGTCTTAGAATTTATTCATAAGATTAAACTTATAATAATAATAATAATAATAAATTTCTAAAAATTCTTTGTATATTTTATTCGGTCTTATTTATTATTAAAAAAAACTTATTTTATGAATTATATTTTCCAATATTTCGCCATTAATTAAATAAATTTTAAAGAATTCCCCTTAAGACCTTAAACGAGATATTGGAAAATTGAGTTAATAAAATAAGTTGTTTAAATGTAATAGACCGTTCTTAAATTAAATTTATGTACAGCCCACCTAAATTACAAAGAGGCAAAGAGCAACGTAATTTAGCACTTAGCACTTTTTTTTTTTTTTTTTTTTTTTTTTTTTGGACCAGTGCTCAGGGGCTATCCCCTACATATGCAATGCATTGCACTGGAACTAGAGAGAAGGATAGGGAAGAAATAGACAGGTGGTGAAAGTGGTAGGAAGATAGAGCTTAATTCTTGCACAACTCTGCAGTTGCGTGTAAATTATAAAGCAAAGTTGCGGCGTCTCTGATGTTTTTGACGCATTATTTTTAAGCTAATGGAGCCATTTTATTTATTATTTTACTTCGCCGACGTTTTATTGCTCAAATACCAACGAAGGAGGGTGCTGTAGCACAGAAAACTCAGAAAAAACTTTTTTCTGATTTGACCCGGCTGGGAATCGAACCTGGGTCTTTCTGGTTGCAGAGCCAACACGCTGACTACTCGCCATCAGCACCCCCAAACTTTCAACTTTTACGGTGAAATGAGTAATCTAAATTAGAGCGTTAATGTTGCGCCAGAAGCACTAATGTTTACTCACTTTGATTAATAAATAACTCTAAATAGAAATAAGATATAGAGATGAAGACGCTAAATTGACCTGAAAGTAGTTAAAGTTACATTAGTTAACACCATTAAGGCCGTGTCAGATACAACTTTGTCGCTTTGTGTGACGTCTTTAACTTTGATAGAAAAGTGTAAAGCAAAAGGTGGGTGACACAATAAATACTTTGACAACACTCGCGCGCATTGTTTCTTTACCAAAAAAAAGTAGTTGATAAATTTGTTAAATTTATTTTCTTTTTAATAAAAATAAAAGTCAATAATGTTATTGGACGACATATTTAAGCGCTCTATGTGGCATGTTTCGTATAAGTATGTACATTTCATCTTAGATATCAAAGCGAATCTGTAAAGCTGGATTCACCCAAAAATTTTGTTCCGAAACAATTTTAGTTTTTTGAGAGTTTGTTCAGAAACGATTCAGCGTGGGTGCTTCGAACAATTTTTCTGGAAAAACAAAACTACCATATGAAACAAATGTGTAAACGAGGTTTGTTACTTTACAAGCAGGCAGCAGCACAGTGGCAGATGATTGCAATCACAGAATACAATTGCAATTTGTTGTGTTTTTGGTGTCACGCACACATTTTTTATTTTCTTATAAAGAAATTCTGAATTAAAAAAAAATCTTAATTAAATAAAAATGAATAAAAGTCAAGTGCTTTTATTTTTTTATAATAAACAATATGAAACATCTGCAATTCTGTATATTCTGTGTTTTATTATACATATACATATACATATATTTATAAATAATATGATGTGGCAGCTCAGTTAAATTTTCCTTGAAAAGTTAAAATAGTTGGCAGCACTGTTCAAGCCGAAATTGTTCCGAAGTGAGTTAACTCTTTTTCTCTCTCACAAAAAGGCACACGTCACACTACATATACAAAAAATTGTTCCGGTGAATCCAGCTTAATGCAACACGAATTGCAGCCAACTTCACCTATTTACACGCTGTCAAAATTAGATTTTTCAATTGCAAACCGTTGACGCCGCGTTACATTTTGTATGGGCATGATAAATTTTGACAGCCAGACAACGCTTTGCGTCGTAATTTAGATTGGTTTGTAATAAAGATGCATAATTATAAAATTCTATTAATAACATATCGGGCATATAGTCTAGTCATCCCGTCGCAGTTATTATGTTAATGCAGTTTTGATTTAATAAATTCTCTAGTCGTAAACCAAAATGTTTTTGATTAAGATTATCTATTGAAATATGCAAATTTGAAAATTACTTAGGTCCTTTCAATATTAAGGTAACAGTATATTGCCTTAATCCAGTCTGCCCGGAATACTGAGGAAGAAACAAACGCGAAATTCTTCGAAAACAAATGACTGCAAAATCATCAATCAGCGGTGTGAAAGGACATTTCATTGAAATAGATATACATAGCTATCTCTGTCTTATGTCTACTACAACATATGATGAGTGATTTCTTAAAAGTTTATGATAGTTAGGAACTGACCAAGGCGATTTAATACCAGGCGGCTGCAGTAGTTAAAATTCTCATCAGCTGATGTTTGTTCAGTTGTCAAAGTTGTGTTCAAATGAAAGCATGTTACGTAAACTGTTTTGACAACTTGAATAAAATTGTTGTATTGGTAAACAAAAAATGCTGTTGTTGTTGTAGGCATGAGATTGCCTGGTATGAATTCGCCTTGGAAAGGACATGAAAGCAACTGCCGTGATTTCTGTAGCTTTTTTTTTTATAAACAGAACAAAAATATCGAGTGACCTTATTCTAATGTCGCTCAATTGATTGCTTATTTTTAACTTTCATTTTCGAAACAGCAATTTATATGTTCAACACTTGTTACTAACAGCAAACCAGCACCTTCTGTCACCTCTAATTCTTTCCCTCAAACCACATTTTTACACATTCGAATACCTATCCTTAAGGATGGGTGAACGGGTACGTGTGTGCGCCCAGTCGACTTGCTACATGCATATGTATCTGTCAAGTCAAATGGGAATATTGTACTCAGTTTTCTTTGTTTTCTTTTTCACTTTCACATTTACAGTTAATGCTTATGTTATTTCATTTTCCTTTCCTCTTTTCTTTTGAATAATTCGATGCTTAATCATTATCATTTACATATATATATAATTTTATTGACTTTATTATAATAAATGCGAATGTATGTGCATATATACTCATATATACAATACATACACACTTACACACATCCATACATACATGCATATTAATCCAAATACTTATTTTAATGAAATCTTAGGGCATTTTTAAAAGGATACTTTTACAAGAGGTCCTTCAAAGTTATTTATAGAGGGAGTAGTGTTTATGGACATTTGATTTGAATTTTCCCACGTCATAAGTGAGAGGAAAGACCTCGGCAGGGAGTTTGTTCCACTGACGCGATGTTTGGCCGAAAAATGAGTTCTCCCTGTAATGCGTAGTGCGGTTCGCTGCCAAGTTGACCACAAATGGATGCGCTCTTAATGATGAAAGCACGCGCCCCACGTGGCGACGATGCTCAAGAGAGTCAATAGAGTTGGTTACCCTACTGTCTCCTATGAGTTTCCTCGCTCTTTCCTGTACGCGGTCGAGTAACTTCAAAATAGTCTTTGAAGCAACGGCCCAAACATGAGAGTTGTATTCCATTTTCGGTCGGATGTAGGCGGTATAAATAGTGGGGTGATCAGATGGGCTGAAGTATGTCTTACACCGTCTTAAAAAACCGAGTGCTTCTTTTGAGACCTGAAAAATGTGCTCAGTCCATCGAACATCGCACTGAATTTTCATGCCAAGAACATCAAGAGCTTCTGATTCTTCGATGTTTATACCGCCCATAATTACAGATGACGCAGCCTCACCGGGCATGCGTCGATGTGTAAGCATGCTGCATTGGGTCTTTTGAGCGTTGAAATCGACACTGTTTGCTTGACCCAATTGCGATATTTTCGTGAGGTCACAATTCAATGAATCACTCATATTCTGCCTCAGCGAAGTGATCATAGTCGATGTTGGCCTACGACTAAATGAATATGAGTGAGAAAGGCTGCTGTCATCTGCGAAAGAGTGGATAGGGTTGGAAGTTTGACATAGGAGGTCATTAAGAAAGACTAGAAATAGGGTAGGAGAAAGAGTGGAGCCTTGCGGTACGCCTGAGTTTATCTTGTACTCGTTCGATGAGATCCCGTCTATAACAACTCTTATAGCGCGATCCCTGAGAAAACTCGATATAAATCGAGAGAAGATATCACCGACACCAAAAGCAATAAGTTTGGACAGAAGTGCCCCGTGCCACACTCTATCAAATGCTTTAGAAATATCCAGAGCCACGACTTTACTTTCGCCGAACCGGTGAATAGAATTACACCATTTTTTCGAGAGGAAGGCTAGTAAGTCGCCCGTAGAGCGTCCTCGACGGAAGCCGTATTGACGGTCGTTCAGTAAATTGTTGAACTCTAAATATTTCATTAGGTGGAAGTTCACCATACTTTCCATCACTTTGGAAATCGCGGAACAGATTGCGATTGGGCGGTAATTTTCAGGTTTGCTTGCCTCACCCTTATTTTATCTGATGTGATTGTGAATTTTATGCGCGCCAATATCCTTTTTACTCATTATATTTTTTACATATATATTTTTTTTTAATAGTAAATAATAAATTCATAAAATTTTTTGCTCATAAAAATTATTTATTTTGTTATTCTGGGCACAAAAAGTGCTGAAAACAATTTTTTAATACAGATATGAAAGACCCTTTTCCGAGCACTGGTTTAAGGGGTCTACTATCACTGCAATCAAAATGGCGACGATAGTACATGTGGTAGCGTGGGACAATATGCTTCAAAGAGTAAAGTCTTCAGGAACGGAATTAGTGGATAGGCTCGCACTGGACTTGACAAAAAGCATTATTACTGCTTGACGTTGGACAGGAAAGTTGTAGGAGTCATGAGAGGCATTGTAGCTGAACGTATGCAGCGGGGACAGTATACAGAAAGAAACATTTTTAAGGACACGAGGACTTAAAAATGATTTTGAGCCGCATAACCCTTTATGAACCGTTTAACTTTCTCGCTTTTGACATTTCTGTTTTATTCATTGTTAATTTGTTGTAGGCTTGTGGGTATTTGGTCTGTAGAACAGATGACTGGTTTTGGCACTATTTTCACTTGTTTTATATTTTAGATAATGGGTCTGTAAAGTTTATTATTATAGTAAAATGGAATAATTATAATATCTAATAATATTAATAATAGGTCCGGGAATCAGTAGCATCCATTGGTCTATAATACCCAAAAGAAAGAACAAAATTCTAAAATCGTTTCAGTTCATTTCGTGTACTCGTATGTAGTAGTATGTCGTATATTACTAACCTCCTATTTTTATGTTATTTTATTTTTTATACATAAAAATCTTTTTAACTGCCATAAAACAGAGTCAAAGTCATTAACATTTTTACTTACATACATATACTCGTACTTTACTTAACCAAAATCAATTGCAAAATTTCAAATGTTCTTTGCAAAATATTATTGCGCAAAATACAACTGGAATTAATGAAACTTTTGAATAATATCTTTAGCATATGATTTGGCCACACAATGCGAATCTCGGCGAGTGTCAGCTCGGCGTCATACTATTGTTGGATGTCAAAGTAATTTCGATGAGACACATTCAATGCCACCGTCACGCCCTGATTCACGACAGTCAGATATTCACGGGAATGTTGGCAATGATAATGTGGGCACAGCCAAACAGGTCTGCAAGAGTTTCCTTTCTATGATGACTAAAAAAATATTTAAGAATCTGCATTATTTTACAGCTACACAAAGATTGCAACCAACAGCCAGAGAAGCAAGAGCAACAGCAGCAGCTGCAACAACAACAGCAACTAAAACGCTGTCAAAGTCCCAGCAATGAGGATATTAATAATACAAGCAATTCTTCATCCTCACTTGGCCCATGGAACAAATCCTTTATGGATGAAAAGACCTGGAACGAACGTGGCGACGATCGTCTGTCCCTTACACTGGAAGAGATTGTCCACATTCGTTCGGTTATGACAAAGGCCGAGCTAGAAGGTCTTCCCGTGGGTATCCGTGTCAAGGAGGATGTTGAAAAGCGCAAAATATGTTTTTTATGCCTGCGTACAAGATTCTCTATATTCGGCCCCTGGGGTATACAGTGCAAAATTTGCCAACGTACCGTGTGCTCCAAATGTAACACCAAGGTAAGCGCAAAAGCAAAACAGCTGCAGCAAAAATTATAAACTTGGAATTTAAATTACCTTCAATATATTCCAGATGCGCATACCTTCCGAACACTTCCGCAATGTTCCACTTGTTCTAATATCACCCTCTCTATTGGCAAGTCCCGCCGGCTCAAGTACACCCTCACCTTCTCATCATGCCCGTTATATGCATTCATCCACGGGCAATATTCTAGATGAAACATTTCCCAAGTCCTTAATTGATAGACTGTTGGGTTCAGAAGCAGAGCGTAAGGTAAATTTATTTATTTCTCTTCTTTTTAAAATTTTTTATTATGAAAAAATATATTTTTTTTTTGTAGTCGCGCAACTCCGTGGGCAGTGCACCGTCTTCCCCTAAACACCAAAGATCAAACATGAGCACCCCGGGCATATTGGCCGGTGGTGTTGAGGCTGCGGCGAATCAAGCAGTTGAGGCTATACATGATACTTCCGCAATGACAACGTCATATACGGCTGGTACCATCACCTACCATCATTATCCTACACAACAACAAAAACAACAGCAATCCATAACAATGATGGCAAATGGTGGCTACAACTGCAAAGAAATTCATCAAGTCAACAATCGACATTTTAGCATTATGTCGCGCAGTATGGAAGGACCTCGCAGTTTACCCGTACATAGTCCCGCTTCTAGACCACATTCCAACAGCAGTACATTGGATAGAAAGTGAGTAAAATGTCTATAATGACACATAAACACATGTCTAAAATGAATATGGCGGTTCCGTCAGAAAAGTCTTTCCAATTGTTTTTTTTTATGGCACGTGCAAAAGGTGATCAATTTATCAATATTTTTCTATAGTTCGCAAATAACGATTTAACGAAAGTGACATAAATGCAGTAGATTTTCATTTGGAATTGCCCATAAACATTTATTTCATTTTTTTTTTTTTTGTTTTAACTAGAAGAAATTTAAATTAAAGTTGGTCATGAGGGCATGTGAGGTGCTAGTTCAATACAATACATACATAAGTTTTTTTTTCTTCAATTATTATTATTATAAATTATCAATTTACCATGTGGCAGATGGCAGAAGCACGTACGCAAATAGCCAGGGTATCCCACGCAATATATGTATGTATATTTGAACGACCTATGCCTTCACATAAGAAGTTAAATTATATGTATATAAAATTCTTGAGTATGATGGTCTCCACCAGTAACAGCAACGTGATTTATAACGAAAAGCCGCAACAACCGTAAATGATACAGTTACCCGTGGCAAATCCATTAACTAGTGCGAGTGAGACGCAAAACTCTCGAAGGCTAAACAAGAAAAATAGGCCTGACCGCACTTAAGAATTAATTAGTAAGATGACGCGTCAGCTGTTCTTCAACCCAGAGCTACTTTACGACAGTTTTCTTCAATTATACATACATCCATACATATGTATGTATCAAGGCGTATCAAACTAGGTGGGGTTGTTAAAACAGGCAGCAATTTTTTGCTGTACTTACGTTTGTGCGAGAAACGTCAAAAACACATTGGTTTTGTAACATTTGCATTAGTAGTTTTTTACATACTGCGAGCAAACAACAACTCAATTCGCCACCACCTTGTTAAAGATGCCTTTAGTGTTTCTCTTGTTCTTTCTGCAACCAACTTCACTTGTTAATGCACTGGGAAAATCGCGGAAAACCGTTGACGTTTATTTGGTTTGCTCGATATAAAATATATTGGCATGAGAATTTTTGTACAGCTCAAGAACGCTTTATTTTACCAGTGCTCAGAAGATGTCCCCTACGATGTATGTATGCAATGCATGCACCGATGATGAAGAGATATATGTAGTCTGAGTTCTAACGATTCATGTTTCTTACTGTTTCTTCTTTGAGCTCTCTTTGGTGATCACACGATTCATGTCATGTTGGCGACATGTACATATAGTTTGTGTGTTAATTCAAATTAAGAATGAAAAAGCAAAACAGACTGACAGTACATGCACATGAGTACTCGTTAACCTTCCCTTCGTCACTCTCACCTATAAAGTAGCAATCATGTCAGTAGAACATGAGTCGTGTGCACTCAGACATAGAAGAATAGAGAGCTTAATTCTAGCACAACTCTGCAGTTGAGTCTTTTTTGAGAATTTACACATAAAGCAAAGTTTTGTTTTGTTTTAACTTGAACCAGCACTCTGGAGATGACCCCTACACATGCGGTGCATTGTGCTGGAACTAGTTGAAAGGGATAGTAGGAGAAATGATAGGAGGTAAAGCTTCACTATCTTACAGCACTGCTTTTTTTTGCATGTTATTTGTTTTAAAGCAGTGTTGAAGCGCCTCTGATGTTAAGGGGACATATTAAATTGTTTGAAGCTTGGTTTTTAGTAGCCATTTTTAGTAATTATTTCAATTCGCCGGTGCTACACAATACCGACGAAGTTGCTGCGTTTCAGATGTGATCTTAATATATTAATTTTTAAGCAAACAGCGACCGCTAGAAACTATTTTAAAATGTTTGGTCTGGTCGGACATGGGAGCCGCAGCCAACAGCAGCCACCGGCGCTTTTGTTTAAGTTCCAGTGTAAAAAATTGATTTATTTGACAGACGATAGTGATAGTACAGTAGTTGAAACTCCCTTAATTTTGGTGCACTCTTTAATTAAAAATTATTAATTAAGAAGTCTTGTTCTTACAATTTCAAACTAAAAAAAATTTATATATAGTTTTGTTTTCTTATTTTCTATTACATTTACATTCACAGAACAAAATTTTCGCGGGCCTACACACTCTCCTCGTCGGGCACACAACTGAGTCAGGATCAAGAGAAAATGCGCGGCGAATTAGTGCCCGTTTGTATTGACTGTCGCGGTCTTGTCATGGAAATCTCAAAATCAGCCAAACAAAAACGTTCATCGGCACGTAATCGAACCCTAAAGAATCTCACACTTGATTTGTCGCCCGTGTGGAAGTAAACGGCGAATTAGCACTGACAAGAAATAAATCTCTTGTTGAGAAAAGAAAATGCTAAGTAAATTTAATATTAAACTTACCGTGACTGTGGGCTGAAAGGAGAAGGGAATATAAAATTAATAATTTTAAAAATTATAAATTTAATTCATTACTTGTACTAAATGAATGAACTGTTTCCCTTGATCTAATCTCCTCCTTCCCCACACCTCCTCTCTACACTTTCTTAATATTATCAGAGGAAGTATTAATTAAAAATATCGTTTGATGTATGAAGTACGTAATGAATTTGTTGTACCTAATGAATGTATGTATCTAGTTGTCTCTCTATAACTCTCATACTGTCTTTGTTTTAACTGTTGGTTAATTAGATTAAAAATTAGACTCGCAAAAACTATGAAAACACGAATTACGTATTTACAAGAATTATTTTAAGAGCATGAGAACAGTTTTCAAATTAAAGAATGTCTTGATTTCATATCATTTCTACAAGGAAGCAAAATATGTGCGAAACAAAAAAAAAGTTGTATTAAATGTGTTAAGTTCTGTTTCGTTTTATAAAATATTTCTGTTAAATATAAAATACGCACATTGTTATGTTTATTTTTATTTCTTTTATGAGTATTTAAAATTTCGTGGACGTATTCATTTAAAGATTTCATTAATTTAATCTCAAAAACATTTTGCTTTTCAACAGTTATTATTTTCATGTCTACGTTTTTTGTTTTGTTTATATTTACGTTTTAATTAAATATTAATAAAGAAAAAGCAATTGAGAATAATTATAATTCCTATTAAGATATTCAGATTTATAATTATGATTACGTTAAGGCATAAGCTTTCAAAATAAAGATACATTTATATTTATTTTCTGGAATATCTTTATGACAAACTTAAAATTATATTTATAAATTTATATGTATAAGTAACACCGACCTATTTTTATGTATAATTTTAAGTTTTCAAAACTATCAATTTTCATTTCATTGAAACATATAATAATAACCCCCCAACCACCTCACCTCACCTCACCTCACCCCACCCACTCGTTTAGTTTTATTCCCCATAAATTAACATTTACTAAGTGTTGAGCTAAAGGCGCTAGAAAATCTCTTTCGATTAATTAGACTGAGAACAAAAACCAACTTTCTTTTATATTTATTTTATTTTTTTTTTTCTTTGCTATTATGGTCGCCAATGTTCCAAGGAAAGTTTTTGCTTTCGCATTTAGCCCAAGAGACAGTTAATTTGTAATTAAAAATTATATATATTATAAATGTATTGTAAAAATTGGAGAGTGTTATTCTGTAATTCGGTGCGAAATGCAAGCAGTTCGTATTTGTTTGTTATTTACTTTTATTTCGGTCTAGAATTGCAGATTAGCAACGCCTCTGTTTCAACTTTATCAACATTTCGTTCAAGAAAATTAATACTTCAATTTAAGCAAACATTCATTCCCCTTAATTTGTAAATTATTTTCATAAGTAATGCTTAATTAGAAAAAAAGAAAAAGTTAAATCTTAAATATATTTCATTAAGATGATGGATGGATGCATATTAAAATAAATTATTGATATTTTGCGTCTAAATGAACGGCGGTGAAATTTTATTTTATTAATAAGGACGTAACCTAATGCATGAGCATTTTTCTTATCAATCTGGAGGTGCGGGTTCAATTCCCGCCTATACCATGGGTGTTACTGCTTGTGGTATCACCATCGGTCTAAGCTCTGGCCTAAGTGGGGCGTTCTATTTCGGGGAGGGTCCCCCACCTAACCCAACCTAATATCGTAGAAACTCTGGTATTAAACTAATATAACAAGTGGTTTAACGATTTCGATATTTCGTAAGCGTACCATTTGGAATACATTGCATTCCTGTGAAAGATATACAATTTTCGGACACTTTTTAAGGCAGTGGTTTCACTCAATATGCGGCAATGCCGAGCCAAGCTGTACGCAAAATAAAAAACATAAACATCAGCATAATGTGAATTGATGACTAATTTTCAAAGTAAATGTGAATAATTTTGAGACTTTGTTGAAATGTCAATATATAGCATTTTCATTTTAAATTAAACGAAACCTTTTTCAAATTAAACGAAACTTTTTTCAAAATAAATGAAATTTTATTCAAAATAAACGAAACTTTATTCAATATAAACAAAATTTTTTTCAAAATAAACGAAACTTTCCAAAGTAAATCAAACTTTTTTTAGATTAAGAAGAACTTATTTCAAATACAATTAAACATTTTTCAAATTGAATAAAACCTAAAAAAAAACAGTAAAAAATAAGTAAAGTCGATTAAGTCACACTTAATGGAGAGGTTGTCCACTATTGTTACGTTCCTTCCCCTCACGGTTGGCACTACAACATGAGCTCTCTCACCTACTTTCGCTTGTGAATGCCGTAAATGTAAATTGAACCCGCACTCATCTATAAATACCATTTTTCCTTTTGTTGCGGAGACCACATAGTAAACTCTGAGGCATATTTTCGACGGTTTTTAATAGTCGTTGCACTATTCATACGGTCCATTTCGATGGAAGCCATTTTTAGCGTAATCTTGAGTTCTTTCAGGCCATTGAAAATTGTAGATAGAGCTAACGACAAATTGAATTGTTCAAATAATTTATTGCGAATATTTTTAAGGGTTATTCCAGGTTCACTTTCAACAAGTGTCTCAATTTTTTCCAGAATTTGGGTAGTCAACTTTTTTGACCTATTTCTCCCACGATTAACTTTCACACGTTCGCAACCGTTCTTTTTATAACGTGAAATAATGGTTTTCGCGGTGTTTGTATTATACGAGTTGTTTCTGTGATGGTATTCCCTTCGTTATACAATTTAATAAACCCTGAAAAACTAAATGGTTTTATTTAATTTGAAAAATGTTTAATTGTATTTGAATAAAGTTCTTCTTAATTTAAAAAAAGTTTGATTTACTTTGGAAAAAGTTTCGTTTATTTTGAAAAAGGGTTCGTTAATTTGAAAAAGGTTTCGTTTAATTTGAAAAAGGGTTCGTTTAATTTGAAAAAGGTTTAATTTAAACTAAAATGCTATATTCATGGTGATTTACCAGAATATACTGATCAGAAATGTAAAAAATTGAGTGCAGTATAACAATTCGTTTGACAGTTACCCCTTTCGCAAGTTCTATCGGGGTTAAAAAAACTACAAGTGAAATTCTGCTTATTAATATTACAATCGTGAACGGACCTATTATTTTCTTCATGTCTGAGACATCAAGAAAATTTAGTTTGCTGCGAAATTCTACGTTCCAGCCTGGTGTATTACGAAATTTTTGTACGTTCCATAACAAAAATAGTAGAAAGAAATTAAAATAAAAAGTGCAGGCTTAACGGGGTGTGTAAGATTTTTTTATTATGTTTAGTAGTTTCTTCATTCCTTATAATTAGGGCCATACTCAAGAATAAATTTAATTAAATTATACGAGCCAGAGTTTTGTTTTTTATTATTATTATTCCACTTTTCAAATATTCCAGAACATTTCAATGAAAGTGTTTTTTTTTTATCACAAAAAAGATTAAATTCATTCAAAATAGAAACTAAAAACAATATTCTTCATTAATTAGCATTATAAAAATAATTATAATCATTTTTATAGAAAGAATATACATGGGTAAGTGTATAAATAAAATTTGAGTTTAAACCACAACTGGTTGTTTGTTGTGAGTCGGAATTAATGCAGTTGCAATTTAATCTTCAACTTTGGATTTCTTTTCATCATTGCGAGGATTATTAGAACGACGTTTACGACCATGACCACCCTTTTTTTGGAAATTGTTACGGCGATTTTTCATATTTTCAGCAGCTTTAGCAAGATATTTTTCTTCCTCCTCTTCACTGAGTGTGCGTACATTCAGAGTGGTGTCATTCGTAAGTGAAAGCTTAATAATAAAAGTTGTGAGTCATTTACTAAACATTCTATAATTATCCCATACCTTTTTATTTTCCAGTGTTGTCAAAAATTTATCTGCTGTATTTTCTTCTCCAAAACGAATATGTCCCAATTTTTCGCCTTTACTGAAATCAATATAAGCAATTTCAAATTTCAGTGAATTCGACTTTAAGACTTTTTCTACAGCTTCTCGTATAGATTCTCTGGTTACATTTTCATCGGCGTCTTGAAAGTGCACAACGGAATGTGTAGGCAAAACATATTCAGTTTCTTCTTCTTTTTGTTTTTTGTCCTTTTTCTTGTTGGCTTTGGATCTATGTTCTGTCCGTTTTTCTTCAATATACATCTCTTGCCATTTGCACACCAATTTGGAGTTTTTATATTCAGGCTATCAAAATTAACAAAATTTGTAAAATGCTTTATAAAGTATATGTATCATATTTGTTTATAATTTTTTTGGTATATGTATGAGTACTTTGCAAGTGCATTTTACATTTTACATGTGATAATTACTAAGAACAAACAAATTCAAAGACAAAAGACTCACATATCGCATATTTTCGATTGTGACTTCAAATTGCAATCGCAAGAATCTTGGCGAGTTCAAACCGCAAGGGTATACTGAAGTGAAGTGGTATATTTAGACCAAACCAAACTTTAAAGCAAAAAAAAAAACGATGAATAAATTAAATTAGTAATGCTTTTTTCTTAGCTTACTAAAAAGTAATAATTTTTTCGTAATATTTTTTATTAAAAATATTGAATTTATAAAAGTTGTTCTGTTTTTCTATTGCCGCTCTCAATGATCTTCGAAAAATGTATGTTGACAGGAAGTAACAAGTTACTTTTCCAAAAAATGTCATAAAATAATTATAATTTTAAAAAACATGTCAGAACATGCTTGTATAAATAAAATACGAGAAATAATTCCACGTTATTTTGTTCCTCTTCTAAATGAAGTTCTAAATTTACCATCTCTAACGTAAAATAGTCTTTCGCATTACTTAAGTAAATTTCTATAATTTTTATATGGATTGCACATGCAAACTGAGTACTTCTCCGGCAATCACATATTTTTGGTTGGCGGCTGAGACTCTGTTACCATCCATAATCAAGTAGCCATTAATAATTAAATTTATATTAATATGCATTAAAAATTACCAAATTATTGGCCAAACGGATTAAAAGTGTGAAAATAAATCTATTATCTTTCAAAAATTAATAATTACCTCAGTTTTTTCAATAAATGTTTCTGCGTCTTCCTTTGTTTCGAAAGTTACAAAAACGCTTCCCTTAAATTTATATGTCTTTGAGGCTTTGTCAAAATATTTACGCATATTAACATTAGACACTTTTTCGAAATCAGTAAAATATTTCAATAAAGCATCCATATCAATATCCGAAGGGAAGCCTTTAACATAAGCAGTTCGCGACATAATTTCTCGACGTCTTTCTTCATTTCGTTCTGGTATGGGCTTATCAGGATGCCGTCTCATTTTCAAATTATCATCACTAATTTCTACTAAACCAGCGTCAGACTTCATAAGAGCTTCGACAATAATGTTGGAGTCTTTGCTGAGGGCTGCTAAACGTTTGAAAGTTAATAGAACACTAACGGGTACCCAACCACCTTCATCTTTGTTAATGTGTTCCAATAAAAATTTATCGCGACTCAAATTGGCATCACCGAAATAGTACTCCACTTGTCGTATGACTTTCATTTCATTATCGGCACCATTTTCTTTTTTCACATCTGTCTCTTCGGACTTTTCCTCCTCAGGAGTTTCTTTGGTAAGTTCCTCAACCTTTTCAGCAGCTTTCTCTACATCAGCCATTTTTTATATAGAATAGTTTTGTATTAATTTTATTTTTACTTCTGAATGTTCTCCGAAAACACGTGTATATTTTGCTGCAGCACGTTTAAGAAGTATGTATCAGTCTGACAATTTATCTCAACACTGTTGCCGCGACAAATGAATTTTTGTAACTGAGCCAGAGTTCAACCGACTCATTATTGAATTTGCCTTGGTTATATAAATTAACCTTGCTAGTAATGAATTTGCCTTGTACATATGTGCAAGCAAGGTGTATTAATAAAAGGTTGTGGCAATGCGAATTGGTCAATTCGCTTTTTGTCCAAACGTCAAAGTTTTTGTATACATGTGTTTTGTTAAATATACCATAACCTAAAAAGAACGTGTTAAATTACTGCAATATGAGTTAAAACTAAATTAATTATTACAAAAATGTATATATTTTGCATTATTATTTGTATAGTATTGTATTATTATTATAATTATTAAATTATTTACTACCACTTTTAACTTTCTCACAAAAGTAAACAAACTTTGACGTTCGGCTTAAAAAAAATGTTGAAAATTTTTGTATCAGCTGACGGGCGAATTTGCTAGTGAGTTTACCTGGTAGTGTGATTGCCTTGCATGTGTTTTGTTAAATATAACATAACCTAAAAATTACGTGTTAAATTAGTGTAATGTAATGTTTTTTATTGTTGCTAAAAATAATACATGTTTAACGTAGGGAAAAATGTGGTTAAATTTTTGTTTTGTAAAAATAAGGAAAAAGGATTTTTGTTCACACATCATGGGATTTTTAAAAATTTTAATTGGTATCACTGCCCACTTCTCATATGTAATATCTGCAAATATGGCATCACTAAACTAATTTGGTTCTTTTATCATGATAGTTATTGTTGAAAAAATAACAAAAAAAATAGAAGAAAAATGAACAAGTCATTTAAATTTGCTTTACCTTCGCCCAATTTCAATAAAAAAACGGAGAATGCGTATACGGCAAAGAGACATTACCTTACACCTTCGGGTATGTCTTTACTACCACGTGAAAAACAACCACCACCTATGTATGGTAAACAAGGAGCAACAGTTCCGTCTAGATACCTTAAACGCCAGATAATAAACCAGGAACACTTTGTATCATCAGATATTTCGAATCCTCCCGAAAAGCAATATTGCGAAAATTGTGAAATGGACCTACAGTCTTTGGATGATTTAAAACGGCATCGGGCACAACATGAGAAGTGTCCAGTGGACGGTTGTGTCTATAAAGGTCACCCTTCGGTAATGGATAAACATGTAAATGCTTTACATTCTTCAGGTTTATTTGATAAGTTTAAGAAACTTAGTACTCCGGAAGAAATTGCTGCTTGGCGGGAGGAAAGACGTAAAAGATATCCAACTGTAGCTAATGTGCAGCTTAAGCAGAAAGCAAGAGAGCAAAGGCAAAAACGGGGAGAACGTTTAGAAACCAACAAAACTCGTTTTGGTCAAATAAACGATAGAAAACGTGCACTGCCTAGTACTCCGAAAGATAATCATATGGACGAAAAAAAGCAAAGGGATGAAGTTAATCCAAATAATAAGAACAGAAAAGGTCGTAAAAATAAAATGAATAGGAAATCTAAAAATCAATGTTTTGACAAAAGGGCACCACGAGATGTTAACCAAATTAAAGAAAATGTAATTGAAGATGCTAAATTCAGTTGTGGTGGTATTCAAATTTTCAAAGGAACTAGCCAACTTAAAAACTATAAGCATTTTAATGAGAAGAAAAAGGCAATCACAAATAATGCCTTATTTGGCTTAGTTGGCATGTATGGTTCCGGTGATGAATCAGATGAAAGTGATTCTGGTAATGATGATTGTAATGTCGATGAATGTTACACAGTCAATATTAATAAAAATATACAACGGAATAGTAATAAGCCCTTAGACAAATACAATGAAATTTCTGAATGTCTGCATACAGATAGCAAAGTTAAACAAACTTTTGAAAATAGTTCAATTTCTAATGCTGATACAACAAATCATCAATTTTCAAAGTCACAAGAGATTGATTGTCCATCCGATGCTACTACCATTATTAATGTACCTCTAACAGGTAATGCGATGAATGAAAATATAATCGATGTATCAATTGAAACTGCTACTTCAAAAGAGAACGGCAAGTCATCCGATGAAGCTCCGGAAGAAAAGCCAATATTAAGAAATATGCCTAATTGTCCCCAAAAATCTGAAAATAGCATAAAGACAATATGCCCTGTGGAGTCAGAAAATAAACGCAGCAAATTAACGGAACATACACCAAGATGTAAAGAAAAACAAAGGACAAGAAGAAAATTTGGTTTAGACTATCGTAAGGCTCGTTTACGTAAGCAAAATACTATGCTGGAAAAATTACTTGAGGCCGACATAAGACATGAGAGAAATGTTTTGCTACAATGTGTTCGCTTTGTTTGCGAAAACAATTTTTTTAATATTGGGCAGAGTAGAGAGCAAGAACCGATAGATACAACGAAATCATAGCGGTAGCACTCGAATCGTTTCCTTTAAATTTAGCAAAAAAAAAATTGTGTTATATAGACAACAGTTATGTTATTCTATTTTTATTATTTTTAAACGCAAATATTAATTAATCGATATTGATTGTCATAATTACACTCAAAGTCTAATTTATTGAACCTTTTTTGAATTTCTTTATAAATTATAATGAAAAACATTTAAGAAAAATAGTTTTAAGAATAAAACTTGTTGGCCTAAAAATGTATTTGAATTTGTTTAATTGAAAGTAGTAATTTTTGCTTAATTACAATAACATGTAATTGCAGAAAAACAATTCAAGCAGATGTAATCTTAAATTGAAATATTTCCAATTACATTTGTGTAAGATCAGATCAGAAAAATTTTTTTCTTATGTGTAAGTACACGGAGTGAAGGCAAGAAAAAAAATTGCGTTAAATTAGAACCAGAGAACTTTTTTTTACAAAAAAGACTACATTAACATGAAAAAGTTCTTAGAGTAAAGTATAGAGTAAACTAAATCTGAAGTAAGGCAAAATGAAATGAAAACGAATTTAATAGAGTGGTTCATCAATGAATTTAAATAAGCGCTTAACTAAGTGTAATATATAAAACAACAATTGTGTCTGTTAAAAAGCATTTTTAATTTCCACCACTTTGTTGCATTGTAACATCTTGCTGCATAAGGCCACCGCCTGCATTTACATTAGAACTTCCCACTGAACTAGAATCTTGGTGTGAATGCTGCTGCTGTTGTTGAGCCATTTGCTGCTGCTGTTGTTGAGCAGCTGCAGCAGCCTGTTGAGCAGCATGCTGTTGTTGTCGCTGCTGCTGTTGCTGTCTTGCAGCATGTGTATACTTTGCTTTAGTTTCTTCTAATTCTCTTACCCTTGATCTAACATGTGAAATACGATGCCAGGCCATCTGCAGAACTTTAGCTGAGGCATAGCCAGAACCCTCATGAGGTTGACCTGTTGATACTTGTGTGAGATAATTAATTTGTTCGCTGAGTTGCATTTCAACATTTGAAAGGGATTTTGTAAACTGTTGAGTTTGGGTTTCAGCATTCTTTTGCGATGATTTTTCTTTACTAAGTTCTTGTAGAACTAGGCCTAGTAAACAACATGAAATGAAGATCAGCTTAATTTTTTATACATTGTACTAACCTGCACTTTGTAAGCATAATAGAATTTCCTTTTCAATCTCGTCTAGATCGTGTATTTTCTCCAAAGGAGTCATTATCTTATATACTTATATTTAAAACTTGGTATTTTTTACGGGTTTTCACACAAAACAGCGGGTTTCACTAAATTATAAATTCTTGCAGTATTGGCTTTGTTTATATTAAAACAGTGTTACCGTACACTTTTTACAAAATTAAAAGTCTTAACTTGCCAGATGAAATTAAAATAATTTAATTAAAAGTAATAAAAGAAAAGAAACATATAGCGCAAATTAAAATGTCTATGATATATAGTTTCTTTGATGTTGGAAATAAAACTTGTATCTCCATTTAAACAAATGAAATTCTTTTCTCAAAAATAATTTGGCACTTCTCTTAGCCGTTCTTACACTATAAAATAGACAACAGCCCATGATCTAAATATATTTATAAGGTCTGAATGACAGCTGCCATTTTTTTTTAATTTGACGTCATCGTCGGGAAATGTTTTGTTGTGGTTAAATGGAAATTTAAAAGCTAGTGGTTAAAATTATTATTATTACATATTTATTAAGAAAATTAAAGGATTATTTTATTGACAATTAATTAAAAATAAATGTGAACTGAGTTAGAGCAAAAAAAAAGAGTTTTTAATAAACAATTTGTGTAGAAAGTGATAAAATTTATTTGGACAATGAAATACTGTGTGGTAAAAGATTGTAAAAGCTCGAAGCAGGATGATAAAAATCTAAAATATTTTACGTTTCCAAAAGATCCAGAAATAAAGAAAGTGTGGATCAATGCATGCGGTAAAAAATGTTAACTGGAAATCTGGAACAATTTGTTCTAGACATTTTACGAATAATGATTGGCGTTTAAAGGATATATTATTGAATAAGAAAAAGATTGTTAGATGCGAAGGCTGTCCCATCTTTAAATATCCATGTAAACAGCATTTTACCAGTCGAAAGATCGAAACGATACGTAACAAGAGCAAACAAACAAATTGTAAAGGAAGCAATTGGTGAATTTGATTTAAAGTAAATACAATTTTTTAAAATCCACTTTTTTTAATGAAATAATATTTACAATTATTTATAGTCTGCAGAAATTACAAGAAGAAAGTATTGAAAATATTGAAAATGAAAATCCAAATAAGTCAGTTGCAGTTCAAACAGAGGGCTCTATAAACCCTGCCAAGAATTTATGGGAAACATATTAAAATTAGAAAATATATTTAAGGAAATTAATAATAATACTTTAAGTTATCGAAATAATTATTTAAAATACCATAACATTAAATGTGATAACATAGATGTGCCTGAACATGTAAAATCGTTATTTTTTAAAAGTCGTTTATATTTTAGAATAAGAAATTTAAACAAAAAATTAATACAAGAAAAAAATGATAAAAGAAAATTAAAAAATACTATAACAACAATTGTATTTGTTTTATTTATTTTACCTTTAAAATTGCAAAATATTAAAAAAAAAAAAAACAAACCCCCTACATATTAAAAACAAATCTCGACGATGACGTCACAGTAAAAATAATTTGAACTGTCAAGCAGACCTTATATATTTAGATCATGACAACAGCCATTGCATGAATAATTGCTGTCAAATAAGTTTTTGCAGTCAACTTCTTCGGGTCATTCTACGCGGATTTTGTGAAATAAATTATTGTTGACTTTTTTTTCTAAAAATAGTTTAATAATTTGTTAAAAAAATATATGGAATATTGTACACAGGTGCCAATGAATATATAAATTTATGTTTTAAGTAACTTATCAATGATATCAGCATTGTGAATGTGAAAAAGTGAAGAAAAAATTACTAATCACAGTAAAGCAAACGATATATCTTCATCAAGATTTTCATTTATTTAACAGTGCACCTTTTCTGCTGAAATTTGCAGACTGCAGTTAATATTAAGTGCGTCTATTAAATATGTGAATAGTAATAAAAATATATGTGGCTTGTTTAGGTTTTTTCTCTTTCGTGCTACAATATTTAGATTAGCAACTGCTCTGCCGCAGTCAACCAAAAGTTTTAAAAATAAAAAAAGACAAAAATCAAAGTTTAAGTTTCATAGATTTTTTTTTACAAAATTTTTATCATCCCACTATAAATCTTGCACAGTAATAACAATACAAGAAGAAACACACAACTTTAATTGTATACCAATACCGAAAAGTTATTCATTAATATAAATAGCACTTGTTAATTGATTTCTATATTTTATTTAGTTAAAAATTCTTTTTTTTTGTGTGAAAGTTTTTTAAACTAAAAGCCGCAAGTCATTGCCGAAAGATTTAATATTTTTAATATATCAAGATTTTAATTATCGAGTTTGTTGCAATTTCATAGTTAATAAATAAATCATTAAACAATTTTATGAATATTCGTCAGAGAAACCATTCACAAATATAAAGGTAAGTTTTTATTACTTCAACAAATATCTTTTTAAAGAGACCAACTTTTCTCGTATATTCTCCAGAAAATTAGTCAAGTTTTCAAAATATACTTATAGGTACAATTGTAATACAAATTTTATTTAGTAAAATTTGTATATTAAACAAGTCAATATTATTTTTAATGTTATATTATAATTTTATATGTATGTAGCTTCATACAGAGCTCCATACATACATACATATGTATGTAGCTTTAATATTTAAATATCTTTGCAAAATAAATTTATAAATGCAAATAGTGTTTATCGTTTGAAATATAGGGACAATTTAATTTATACGCTACTTTGGTCGAAATTTAGATTCGAATCGAATGCCGTAAATTCGCATCTGATGGCTTAAATATACTTTACCGCCGACTCTCCAAAGAAAAATATTAGTCTGATCTGAAAACTTTTGCAAATATACACTAGTGGCACAAACTAAAGCAACTTACCTGGTGTTATACTATTTTCATTGCAATATTGTAAAAAACGAACTTAAGGATTTTTAAGGATTACTATTACAAATCTTTAGGGTTATATTAATTTATTAAAAAAATTTTTTTGAAAAAAAAAATATTTTGTTAAAAAGAAATAAAAGAAACATAAAAATACTTCATATTTAGATGGCAAAAACTAAAGCAACTCTTACAAAATTTTTTAAATTTTGCCACATATCTTAATAATTAATCGCATATCCATTGTTTTGCAAAACAGCAGCACATCTGCGAGGCATTGAAGTGATTAATTTACAGATTTCGTTTTCTGAAATGCTTTCCCATGCTTCTTTTATTTGGAGGAAAAAATTTCGTTTATTATTCTGTTTTATTTTTCTGTCCACCATGTCCCACAAGTTTTCTATGGGATTTAAATCGTGTGACTGGGCGGGCCATTTAAGTAAATTAATATTTTCATCTTGAATCCAGGACTTAACATGTTTCGATGTATGTTTTGGATCATTATCGTGCTGAACGATCTATCCAGCAGGCAACATATTGCAAATGGCAACATGACAGTTTCCAAAATATTTTTGTAGAGGTAGCGGTCCATAGTTTCGCTTATTTCATACCGAGGTCCGACTCCATTGAGTGAAAAACATCCTCACACCATTACATTACCACCGCCATGCTTAACAGTTCCCTTACAATACCTCGGATCTAACCGCTTATTTACAGGTCTTCGAACACTTATTTTTTTTTAATCAGATCCTTTCAGGTTAAATTTAGATTCATCGGAAAACAATATTTTTCGCCATTCTTCAACACTCCAGTGTAAATGTGTCTTAGCAAATTCGATTCTCGCCTTACGATTCTTTGGTGAAATAAACGGCTTTTTTGCAACTTTTCTAGAACGCATTCCTGCTTTTAACACTCTGTCTCGCACTGTTCTTGCTGTAATATTTAAATCTAATTTGTTAGCAATATTTTGCGATGAGACAAACGGATCTTTTTTGATTTCTCGGATGATCATTTGGTCCTCGTGAGCTGACGTTTTACGAGGTCTCCACTGAACCAGTTGATACAAATTTTTTAATAAGACGACAAATAACCGATTTATTTATGTTGAATCTTTCTGAGAGACTTTTTTGTGTAATTCCACTATTATATTGTTTTATTATTTCATTTTTAATATACGAATTATATTTATTTCTCGCCATTTTTGAAAATATTTCTTCAGCAGCTTCTTTGTCTTTTTTTAGCTTTAAAAATCAAAAATTTTATATTTTTTTTAACATTTGCACAATCTTCTAAAGCAAAAACAAATAACTGCATAAAATAACGGCGAACAATTAGATATGATTAAAATAGTATTATTTTTTATGAAAGTTTTAAGAACAGTTGCTTTAGTTTTTGCCATTCAAATCTGAGTCATTTTTATTTTTTCTTTATTTTTTTTATACTTAAAATGTTTTTTTTTTTTAATTAATATAGTCCTAACACCTCGTAATAGCAATCCTTAAAAATTTGTAAGTTCCCAATTTACAATATAACTTTGAAAATGGTATAATATTAGGTCAGTTGCTTTAGTTTGTGCCACTAGTTATATACAAAATATTATTTACGAAAAATTTAATTAAAATCTCTTAACCTATTAACCAGCGGTGATAAAAAAGTTTTTAGTTAGCTTAGTTTTTGATTTTTAAGTCCTCAAAGAAACGCTAAAACAATACCAGAGGTACAAATTTTAGAACCTTTTTTACTTCGAAAAAGTATCCATCTATGTTAGTCCACGCACAGCAATTTTTTTTTATTAAGGTGTGTTTATTTATAATCCATATTGTAATACAAAGCCTATCTAGGCCAAAATACGTATTACATAGTAAAACACTTCGATTAACATTTCATTGTATATTAATTCTTCTTTTTATTTGACTTTCTATTTTTATTGTATGCCATAAATTATTTAGCACTGCAGGTCTTTTTTATAAAATCTTTGTAAATTATTTATTTTCGATATTTTGCTAACCCTTGGTTAGCATCACCAGGAAAATTAAATTTATTGAATAAAATTATTTTACAAACATAAAAACATAAAATCAAAATATTTTATATTGATATGTTATATATATATTTTAGTTATTAAGTTTACTTTTGTAAAAAAAAAATACTTTATGAGAATATCATAAAGAATGTAATAATACATTTCACATATATTTTTTAAGTGAAAAAGCACAATTTTTAAAATTAGAATCAAATATTTTATATTATTTGAAAAGAAAAATTTTTCTATCAATTATTTATTTATAATCATACAATATTTATAATCATACATATTTATAATCGTACAAAAATTAAAAAAACTTTCCGTTATTAAAGTTACAAATTACAAACACGTAGTTACGATCGTAATGCAGAATACATACAATCGAAAAGAAACCGAACGCAGAATAAAAAAAATTGGCAAACGGAGAAAATTTCGATTCGAATCAAAACACAGAATAAGCGCGGTGAAACAAAATTTCTTGACTGCTATGAGGCCAATATTAACTACACACTATCCTTCTTCTCTCTAGGGTGCCCGCCCCGGTAGTCTAGTGAGTAGTGTGTTGGGGGTTGTAGATTCGATTCCTAGCAGAGACTCTGGTCGCTATCACTACACCACGTGAAAATTTTTCCACAACAGGTATCACAATGGGACCATAATAAATTGGACACAAGTGGGCTGGGACCTTTCTTTACCTTTCCATCCCGTAACCTGCCGTCCTAACCTAACCTATCCTTGTTCTCTTACCGGGCAAATAACAATAGACTATACTTCAACCCTTCAAAAACAAAAAAATTGAGGGTGGCGATGGCACGATGGATTGTAGTCTGCACGTTGACTACACCAAAAACAGACGTGGGTTCAACCCCAGTTTCAGACTAAAATTTTAAAATAAAAATAAACATCTCGCATTTTTCTGATGTGCATTAGTGTGTCTTTGTGTGTCAGTTGTTGTCGGAAGGTTTCAGTGGCGAAGGCACTGGTCACTGAACAATACCGGCTTCAGCTGATAGCAATCCACAATCACATCAGAACGCCCTCCTTCGTCGGTATTGTGTATGTGTGTAGTAAAAATAATGTTTTTTTACTTTATTAATATACACATTTTCGAATCTTTTTTCAGAATGACATTATTATTGCTTTACTTCATTTATTAAAAATACAGATAATAAACTCTAAATCTCAAACCCAGCACATCTCTATTAAATATGTAAATGGCGAAACTGTGTCTGCAACTGTAACAACCGTCTGTGACGGTTATTTCACTACTTTTTATTTCTTTATTTTTTCTCCTCGTCTCTTTTCAATATATTCTATCAATAGATTATTTAATGCATTGATACAAACCCGTAGTTTCATGAATAGTTTATTTTTTAACACTAGTATTTGCCGGGCATAAAAGGTAAATACAATTGAAAATTTTTCTTTATTTACTGGCATTTTATTTATTCAATAGCTTAACAGTAGAGAACAAATTGGAAATTAAAAACATGCATTGCTGTATAAATATTGAAATTTCAATGTCTAGTCAAGTATTTTTTTATGACGTTATTATTACAAGAGCATTTGTAATTTTCATTCATTAAACGAAAGTATGTACATATGTATAGGGTGGGCCAATTTCTTGTGATGAGAAAAAACCAGGAAAGCGTATAGGAAAAACGAAATCTACGCAAAATGATCCCAATGAACTATGGGTCCTAAATTTAAACATACCTCCCGCCGAGACACATAAAGATTTAATTCTGTGGCATTTTAAAAAACTGCATAGAGGGAGAATTAGAGCTGTTTCACACATATCAAGTTTACCTGTTCAGTTTTTGTAAAATTTTCTTTTGAACCTGCATTTGGGTTCATACACGAAAACATTTTTGCGTCAAGTTTCGCTTCTTTTACAATACTATGGTTATGAAAAGAAGAGAGAAAGCAACAAAAAAGGAGGGAGAAAGAAACAAACTTTCCATTCCATGATTTCAAGAAACACTGTAAAAGAATACACCATGCAACAACTTCCATTTATTAGTATATTATTATATCTGATGAAACACCGCTGTAAGATCCAGGAATTCCCGCACATATTCTGGGAATCTAGCAATATTTGCAGTTGCTGACACATGTCTCACGAAGCGTTATTTAAAAAATCGACACAACGGGTCGGGACATGTTCATGAGTCCTATCATTCTATTTAGAATCCTTACGTGAAAAGTGAGGTTGCCTGCCTTATAAAGCCTTTCTTCACTGTACCAGGTAAACAAAGCAAACTTTCAGGACACAAGTGGGCCGTATGCTATTATTTCTTACTTTACGGCCAAGCTGGCTAACCTAACCTATTTGTAACCGCATGCACTTTTTAACAATGGAATTCTATTACTAATCAACACATAAACAACATTCAATAGAATATATTCCTTATATTTTCGAAGTCCGTTTAATATGATTACTGCGGCCATCATAAGCATCAGCTAGTTTTCTTACTTTACTTTGGTCCGGAATTTGCTAGCTTTTGTATTCATTGAACGTGCGAAATTATAAAAAAAATTCAATCAACTGTTCACTCTTCGAAAAAAATGCAACCACTGTTGCATCAGTTGCTACACAAAAACAATTGTAAATTTTCTAATTAAATCATTTGAACAACAAGGTGAAAACAATTAAGAGCCAATCAAAACTAAATATAACAATTACATAGTATGTATAATTACAATTGAGTGTTTTTAATTAAAGTCTTACGTTATGGTTGGAAATTGCAAATATGTACTCCGTATTCGTACATACGAGGCTTGTTCGAAAGAAAACGTGAATACTGTTTTCTTCGAAATACAATGGCGTGGTGCATCATGAGTTCTAGCCAACAAGTCATACGGTCAATAAGGAATACTACAAGGAAGCTATGCAACGTTTGCGTGAAGCAATACGGCTCAAACGATCGGAATTGTGGGGAAAAAAACATAGATTCTGCATCACGATAATGCAACAGCTCACACATCATCAATGCTTGTTCATGATTTTTTGCCCAAAAACAACACCCTAATCATGCCTCAACCACCTTATTCACCAGATTTGACTCCTTGCGACTTTTTCCTATTCACAAAACTGAAGAGACCAATGAAAGGAAAGCATTTTGCCACAAAATCGAAGAACGAGCTGATGTCGGATTTCAGAAGTGCTTCGAGGATTGGAAGAAGCGCTGGGGGATTACTTTGAAGATGACTAAATGAATATTGATGAATAAATAAATACTTAAAATTACAGTAATTATTGTATGGCCTCCTTTTGCATCTAAAACTTCTTTTAACATTTTAGGTATCCAAAAAAATAATTTTTTTGTTATTTCGGCGGAAATATACATATATCTCTTTCCTCTTTTAAAATCATTTTCAAGTGAGAAGTGAAGTTAGCACTTCTATATCTAAGTTTCTGTTTTAAATGAGTTCATAAATGTGCCCTTTTAAATACTTACAAGTAAGATTTTCAAAAATATTACTTTACATATAAAATAATGATCTGATAAAATGAAATTTCGTCATCGTATGTAGAGTTTTGTGACTAAGTGTATGTAATATTTATTTTTATTCGATAGTTCGCTACTTCTTTGTGTAGTTTCTTCAGGAAAATAGGTTTTTGTTTATAATTATAATTATTCACCTTTTGTTTTGAACAAACCTCGTATGTATTTTGATATTGACGGCCATAATAAATTTGTTCGATTTATAAAAGTCTTAATAAACAATCTGAATATGTCAGTTAGATTTTTATTAATTTTTGCTTTCCGTTTAGTAGAACATTTTTTTTTTTATTATAATTTCTTAAATCCCCAAAAAAATGTCTTCTTAAAAACGTATATATTTAGAAATGGAAATCGATAAACAATTAATAATTTAATTGAATTCACGTTTATCAATTAATGATTTGGTTTTTTTTTTTTGTTGATTCTTGGCCACTGTTGTTGCGGGTGCCGATGCCTGAACGTTGAATACAAAACCAAAAGTCCTGGGTTCCCGTATAAAAAAAATTCACTTTTAAAAAAAAAAAAATTAAAAAATTAAACTTTAACAGAAAACAATTAAAAAACAATTTTATGGTAAATAATTGTGTATATTTAACTTAAATTATTTATTTTATAAATTAAGCAACTATTAAAATAAAAATAAATTTTCCGCCCTGTTCTCTGTAAACCGAGTCGATTTAAAAACGAGTGATTTGATTAAACCGAATAAATGTCAATTTGGTGTTCTAAACATCACACGATTTCCAACATTCGAACTTGCTAGCGAATGAGATTTTTTAAACGTCACTAAAGCTACTGGAAATTAGTTCAAAATAATGTTTATTCTTTTTTTTAAAATCGATTTTTTAATGATCTTCTGTGAAATTGTGCTTTTATTCATCCATCTGCTTTATCTGCATACTTTAACAAGAAAATGGAGAAATATTAGAGTGTTTTTTAAATTGATTATTTTGTATTAAAATCTATTACAGAGTATATTGAGCCTTTGGTGCAATACCGTCGTAATTTAATAAAATCGTGAACTGAGAAAAATGCATTTGAAGTTTTGAGCCATCTTTTGATAGTATTTTCGTTTACTAAAGTTATTTTTTTTTACAAGTTTTTAAATAAAGAGGCATGTTTTGTAATGTTTTCTGTTTGTAAATTTCTTGTCATAAAGGAAATATTTCATTATTGCAAATAAATATTGTTGGAAATAGCTGGAGGCAATAAAGACATTTGTAGCTGTATAAGCGGAATAGTTAGAGATAGAACCAAAATCTTTTTTCTTTTAGATATATATTTCCCCAAAGATCATATTTCTGCATACCCAGCTCAAAAAATTAAAATTTTGAGTTACTACGGTATTGCATCAAAGGCTCGATATAATCTGACTTAATTCAATAAAAGAAAGACTTCAATTAAAAATTGGTAATTGTTTTTTTATGCTTCATCAGTTATTTTATAGGAAGATGGTACATTCGATTTAATTTTTTTTTCTTGGACCGGCACTCAGGGGATGACCCCTACACATGCGATTCATTGTGCTGGAACTAGGAAATTAGGTTATGGCGGGAGGATGATAGAGGGAGTAGTGTTTATTGACATTTGATTTAAATTTTCCCACGTCAAATTAATGACAGGAAAGACGTCTGCGAGTAGTCCATTCCACATACGTGCTGTTCGGCTGTTCTCTCTGTAATGCGTAGTGCGGTTCGCTGCCCGGTTGACCACAAATGGATGGGCTCTTAATGGTGAATGCGTCGTGCGCGTGAATGACCGGGTTTCGGGAACAAGTTCCCTGATTTCATCAGAACACATTCCATTATAGTAACAATAGAACAACGAAACGCAGCCTACGTTGCGACGATGCTCAAGAGAGTCAATATAGTTGGCTACCCTACTGTCTTCTATGAGTTTCTTCGCTCTTTAATTTCGACCGGACTTAATAACTCGATTTTAAACCAAGTACAGTCGAACTTCTCTATAGCGAACTTCTCTATAACGAAATCTTCTCTATAACAAATAGAATTCGTGAACACAACATTTTTGTGAGTATTTTCATACATTTTGATCTCCCTATAACGAACTTCCCTATAGCGAAGTTCTCTCTGTAACGTACAATTTTTTAAGACCTAAAAAGAAGTTTTCACACTAAATAATCTCTCTATTGCAAAGTTTTTGGCAATCGATTTTTTGCTTCAATTTAGTCACATATGTATGTATTAATAAAAAAAAAATTAATGTGTTCATGTAAAAACAATTTTTTTTGTCTTAATAAATATATTTTCTACATAAAAAAAATGTAGTCAAAATTTTCTGCAGTTGTCTATAACGAATTTTCTCTATAACGTAGAAATTTGACGGTTCCCAACTGCTACGTTATAGAGAAGTTCGACTGTAAAATTATGCGAATACGGTTTACAGAACACCTGTGTATTCGTTTTAAAAACGAAACATTTTTGCGGATTCGGTTTACCGACCATACCCGATTATGAAGTTAATAAGGTATTAAGGGCCAGAAACGCCAAACAACAAAAGAAATATCAAAAAAAAAAACAAAAATAGCAACTATAAATAATATTCTACGAGTATATAGACACACCGCCAGGTGGATTAGATACATACACACATATGTATGGATGTGTGTATAACAACCAAAACAATTTTGGGAAATATCCACAACTACAATAACAATGTTAAAATTAAAATTAATTTTCAAAGAAAACAAAAAGTTTTCTCGTGTCGTGTCTATAATATGTAGATATCCGGTAGAAAAATTCGAGAAGAAAATGCGTGGAAAAATACATATGAATGTATGGTAATTATGTATGTATGGTATGGTGTGGTATGCATGTATGAATTGAATTTTATTTCTGTCAATAAAATATCATAAACATTTTTATTTTGTTGTTCGCTTAAAACAACTCGGAACGTACAATAAATCTAAATACGAGTAGGCTGTTTGTAACACGGCACTTTTATCTAATAAACTAAATTGCATTGCAAAATAGTTGAATAAAAAAAATTATAGAACGAAAATGTTAACAATTATTTAATTAAAAAAATTCCCAAGTTGACAATTACGAATTACCGAACCAGTCGCCTCCATACAAAATTCAAAGAAGATTTATTTTCAGCAGTGATCAGTAAAATTACACTAAGATTTTAAAGTCGCAACAAATATTCAAATTATCATATAATAAGAGGTTTGCAGAGTTAGCGCTTTGACATCTTCAATCCTGTAGATCTCATAAGTGCTGGTCTTAAAACTTCTTAAAATTTCTCTTGTAAAAAATAAGGTTTTTACTATCTTTTTTCCTTAAAAATGAAAATAATTTAGTTATAGCATAGTTTCCTCTAATTATTTTAAATGAACTACATTTGTTGCAATACTTTTAAGTAAAATCTCAATATTATCTATATAAAAATTTTTTTTTGTTATATTTTAAAGTGCTGTGATGATAGATAAATAAATAATAAGAATAATAAAAAAAAATTATTAGAAAAACAACTTTCCTCGAACTTTCATCCTTATTTTACTGATGCCTTGCTTCTAATAATTCCCGTATTCAGTTTAGTCAAGGAATTTTCATACATATCTGGGGACTTTTGGCAAAACATCATAAATGAAATTTTAAAACTGCGCACGAGATACAAAAAAAAAACTATTTAAGTTGTCGCTTTCCTTTCGTATAATTTGCATTATTATTGGCCTTTTAAAATATTTATAAAATTAGTATAACTAAGCTAACTTTTCTGTAGTTTTACTTTCTACTAAAATCTCTAGTAAAATCAAGCATACAAATTAAGGCTGACTTCCAAAACGTCAATTGTTTTGTATTCGAACAAAGTATTGTGTTTCATAATGCCGTAGTATGAACAATTTGCAATGCATACATTTTAAAAAAGCGTCACAGACAGGTATTAGAAACGCACGAAAAAAGCATTTAGCGCATCAGTTGCAAAGTTTCAAAGTGGCATTAGCAAATGCAAGCTTATTCATTGTAGTTATAAGAAAAATATAATAAGGAAAAGACTATTGTTATAAAGAAAACAGATTATTGCAAGGTTTCGCAACTTTACATATTCACGTTGTCTAAATAGGGCAGCAGAACTGTACATATACAGGGTGTCTGGTAGCAGATTTATATTTTCAAACTTAAATAAAAAACGTAATAATTGACACAAAGTTTTATTAAGAGCATTGAACGAAAGAATGGAAATGCGGGTTTTATTTTTTAAAGAGTATGTCATCCAGATCCAGGGAGCTGCTCTTTTCCGTATTGAAAGTCGCAGATTTTCACGTAAACTGCTTTCAACTAGTTCAATGTTTTCGAAAGTCTTTGAAGGTCGACTGGGCCCTGGCCGTGGGGCATTGCAGTTGCGCGGAATCTCTGCACCCACGAACGAATTAAATTTACACTCGGTCCATCACTTATTCGCCGAATACCGAACTTTGAACAAAATTATCGACGAGCAATTACGTCAGAATCATTGCTCTTAATAAATGGCTCCACAGCGAACGCGCTATGCGACATCGTGACTGACAAATCCGCACAATCGATAATTCCAACGGCGCCACCCTCCCTCCGCACCGTTTATTACTTTTTGAAATAATCGTATTTAAAAATATAAATTTGCCACCAGAGATACGTCTCCCTCGCAGTGTACACTGTGCCTCCATCCTGTTGGACCCATCGTTTTCCACGTCTGGCCTTAAAAACATTTCCAACATTGTCCGATATCTAACACCACTGATGGAAACGGTGACACCGTGTTCATTTTCAAAAAAATATGGCCAAATTATACAGGTTAAAGCCAAACGTCAAATGAATAGAAAAAAGCACTAAACACACGTATGCATTTTATGCTGTGTGTTACGAACAAAAGAAACGTTGTGCGCTTATAAATTGTTCTCGAGTGTGAAAGCGCAGTATCTCTTTGTTTCTCATGAAATCTCTTTTTGTTTGTTGTTAGTTGAGCTAAAAATTTAAATAAAAAAATCAAATTTTTGGCTATTTTCCAATCAACTGAAATATTTTTTTACACCAAAAAAAATTTTACTCGGCGTGTGAAATCGACAATAGATAAAATTTCTTCAAAAATACTAAGGAGGTTCCAAAAATGTTTCAACTGGTTAACGATATGTCAACAGTATAAAATCGAATGTATTTGCTAAATGCACAGATATGAAAGTTTATAATTATTTAACTTATAAGGTGACCATGAAGAATCTGAGGAAGGTGCGGTGTTCGTTACCGGCAAATGGGTGGAGATGGTCGAAGTGGTCTGCACGTGGACTACAAAAGGAAAAATTTCTTGGGTTTCAGACTCATAAAAACATCTCGCATTTTTTCTGATGTGCATAAGTGTGTTTTTGTATCAGTTGTAGTCGGAAGGTTTCAGTGGCGAAGGCTTCAACTGTAACCAATCCACAGGCACATTAGAACGCCCTCCTTCGTCGGTATTGTATAGCACCAGCGAAGTAAATTAAGTACTAAAAATGGCTACTAAAACAATGCTTTAAAAATTCAATACGTCTCCTTGCCATCAGAAGCGCTGCAGCACTGCTATAAACATAAAACGTGCAAATGCAGAGTTGTAAGATAGTGAAGCTTCATCTCCTGGCATTTCTCCTACTGTCCCTTTCCTCTAGTTCCAGGACAATGCAACGCATTTGTAGGGGGTCATCTCCTGAGTGCTCGTCCAAGATAAAAAAAAATGGAATGAAAATGTTCTGTCGTGTTCAAGTGCACAGTTAATTTATCACAATATTATGAAGAATTTACATTTTTGATTAGAATAAGGGAAAAAGAACAATTAATCTCCAACACCAGTTGACTATAATACGTATTTTCTATGCCAGTACACACGTCATCAGTACTCTTTGTGTCAACAGGAAAGTAGTTGTACAGTCATCGTTTATTTAACCCGTCAGAGCTTAGGAAAATGCATACGAGAATAATCGTTACTGTCTACATACTATTAACAAAGGTTGCCAGCTTTGTTGTTTTTATGTTTTTAGTAAAGGTTATTCTTCATATATTCCCAAAGGGCAAAGCTTTTTCTTAACCCTGTATGGTTACTCTTCATTTTAGTACATTAAAGTTACTCTTCGTCGAATTGACGAAATATAAAAAAAAAATTTTTTTTTGCGAACGATTTTTAAGATAAAAAACGAACAAAAAATATTTTTTATTTAGGCACTTTTTTAAAAATTAAAAAAAAAAAATTACATATAAAAATAAAAATTTTTTTTGATACGAATTTAAACTTTTTTTTTTGTAAATTTTAAAAACAACAGAAACTTAAAGATTTCGGTATCATATAACGTTGCTGACAAACAGACCATAATATGATCACACATAAAAGAGTTATATGATAAAGAGTAAATGATGTTTGTCGATTCGACGAAGGGTATCCATCCAGGGTTAAATTAAATAAATTAACTGTGAAATTGAACACAACAGCTAAATTTGCATTAATTTGTAATAACTGTAGTTCGATTAAATTCTAAAAAAAAACTACAAAACAACGAAACAAGGAGTATTTGGAGGTCGGGGTAAGATGTATTCGGGAGCTCTTGCAATCGGTAAAACATCTTCACAACCAACACGAGAAGTTTTCGGAAGTCCGAGTGTTCGTCTACTACTAAATATGGTTAGAACGAGTGCAACATGTATTCCGAAGCTCTTAAAAAAACAAAATTTACAATGAAACTGTTTATTTCTACGCTCTAGTATTCTAGTTACAGGAAGAAACAAGTATCGGTAAAGCACTTTGACAATATCGGAGCAGGTAATTCTGAGACCGTTATCGTATTTATTTATCAAAACGAATAACAAAGCAGAATAACAAACAAATCAAAAATAGAAAAAATAATTAATACTAAAGTACAACCAAATAAAAGCACAAGAAGGAATATTTAAGCAAATTCAATAAACAAATATCGAGCTTTTGTTGCAATACCGTAGTAATTCAAAAAATCGTGAACTGAGGAAAATGCATTTGAAGTTTACTAAAGTTATTTTTTTTTTACAAGTTTTTAAATAAAGAGGCATGTTTTGTAATGTTTTCTGTTTGTAAATTTCTTGTCATAAGGGAAATATTTCATTATTGCAAATAAATATTGTTGGAAATAGCTGGAGGCAATAAAGACATCTGTAGCTGTAGAATCTGAACAGTTAGAGATAAAACCATAATCTTTTTTCCTTTAGATATATATTTTCCCAAAGACCATTTCTGCATACCCAGCTCAAAAAATTCAAATTTCGAGTTACTACGGTTTTGCACAAAAGGCTCGATATGTATACCACATGTACGAGTATGCATATAATAAATGCCAATAGTGTTAATAACACGTTGCTGGTCCACTTTTGAAATGCAATAACTTAATGCATATTTAATGCTGGCAACAGTCGACTGGAATCTAATAAAATTAATATTAAATCTTAATTGAATTTGTGAAAAATCTCTTTCATCAAAATATTAATGTGCTTGCATTATATTTTTATTTATATAAAATTTTGTATATTTTATTTTAGTGAATGAAATAATTCAAAACTTCAAGAATTTCGCTGGAAAAATATATGACAGATTAACTGCCGTATTCATAACAATTTTTTGGATTTATAGAAGGTCTATTGATTGAATTTTGTATAGAAATTTGTCTACTAAATTTTTTATAAATAAAAAACTTTTTATGAATACGGCAGTATATCTTTAGTTCGAAATTATACAGTGGTCGCGGCGTCAAACTATCCCACATATAAAAAATATGAAACCAAATTTAATGAAAATCGGAGAGTTTTTATAAAAGTTATAGTATTTTTACAATAAATGATATATGGCAGGACCTAGAGTCCTGGCTTCAATCACAATAAAAATTACCATGCAAATTACTACTATGGGAGATAAAACATCTACGGGATTTTACGGCTACATGCCGCGGGTAACATTTCCATGAACTAATCTTTAAAAAGTAAATGGCAGGCAACAATAAATAACTTATTCATGTTCTGTGTTTTTTTTGTTCATATTTGAAAACCAAAACTGTCTAAAAAATCAACTTTTATATGCTGTAGCAACTAAAAACATGAGTAAAATAGAAAATTCTTTTGGAAACAACATAAAAATAAAGTAAAATTTTGGTTTTTTAAAGGAGACATTTTTGCAGAAGCTTGATCTATTTAATTTTGTAACACTTTGCTGGACTGCGTGCAAGGTTTATTAATACAAGGTTGTCGCAAGCCGAATTCGTCAATTCGCTTTTTGTTCAAACGTCAAATTTTTTGAATACATGTGTTTTGTTAAATATAACATAACCTAAAAAGAACGTGTTAAATTAGTGTAATATGAGTTCAAATTAAATTAATTATTACTAAAAGTAATATATTTTGCATTCTCATTATTATAGTATTATATTATTATAATTATTAAATTATTTACAGACGTTCGGCTCAAAAAATACGTTACAAATTCTTGTATCAGCTGACGGGCGAATTTGCAATGAGTTTACCTCGTAATGAATTTGCCTTGGCTGCTTGTCTATCACTCATTCAAAATTGTTCGTCTCTCAGAATTCGCGCTTCATAATTTTTGCTGTCCTTTTGTTTAAGGTTTTCAAAACATTATTTTCATTTATTTTATTGTCGCTGTTATAAGCACAAGTCATTGCTTTATAAACCTTCGCATTTACATACTTATCTTCCGCTAGAAAATAGAATGAAAAACAGAATTTCTTTTATTTGAAAAAATCTTACGTTTTATTAGCTTTCTCTCTCTCTCTCTCTCTCTCTCACTCTCTCTCTCTTTATGCCTCAGTGTTGATATTTGTGGTACAATTTTTGTTTGGTTTAGATTTTTCATTGCAAAATGTATGTTTATTTTTTGGTCAATTCAATTAATAATTATTATAATTTAAAATAAATATAAAAATTTTTAAAATTATTAAATATTCTTATTATCATTATTGCTGTTAAATTAATTAATTAATTAACTATATTTAGTTGTTAAGGGTAGTGATTATTTATTATGCGTAATTTAATTATTTATTTAAGTTTTTATTATAAATAAAGTTAAAAAAATGTTTAAAATTATTAAATATTATTATGTAATTATTCTTTCAATTATTCAATCTTAGTCAAAATTCTATGTTTGTTATTGATTTTTGATAATTGAAAGAATAGTTACATAATTGTATTGGAAAATTTAATTTTCCATTTTGCCTTTTAAATATAATCATTGTCAACCAAAGTCTTGACTAATTGCAAGAAAGGTTTAGAAAAATTAAGTAGATTTAAAATCAAATAATAAAATATTTGTTGTAGAAGGAACATTTTTAAAGCAGCTCTTTGGTTTGATTTGTTTGTATATTTTGTAATTCTCAAATATTTTTTGGGAGTTCTGGTATAAACATGTGAAATTTCTCAGCTTTTTTCTAGAATTTGGTCAAAGATCTACCAAAGATTATGGTATTAGCACCAAAACGATAAACCATTTAACAAACATAGATAAATAATTAAATATTTTGATTATTGTTATTATGAAATTTTAAGAAAATAGAAAATTCTTATATACTTATTTCAATATATTCTTATAATTATAATTTGTTATATACATATATAAATATTTATGTAACGCCGTTAATACTACTATAGTTATTATTTTTTAAAACCAAAAATTTTCTACAAAATATTTTTTTTGGATATTGAAAATATTTTAAATTTTATATCATTTATTTCCTGATGATATTAATAAACTGTTAACGAAATATCAAAAATAAATTACAAACCATATAACGCTAATAGAATAATAGTTGTAAAGTCATTAATATCATTTATTTAACCGAACAGAGTTGCATAAATGCATATGAGAAATACCTATTATTATCCACACACTATATTGACAAAGGCTCAAAGCTTTCTTTTTTCTATTTCGGCTTGTATGGAAAACGATTGTAAAAAAGTTTCGTGTCAGTTGGGTTTTATCGTCTGTTCTGGCGCTTTATCTCACTTAAAGATATGTAATATGTAATTTTATTCTACCTTCCACCATCGACGAGAGGCCAAAATGTACAGTGCTCATCACTGTTCCCACTAATTCACATACATATTCTCTTTTTTAAATCTCTAGTTTGCAAATTTTTTTTTAGTAAATAAAAAATATTTTTTAGAATAATAGAATATATAGAATTTAGAACAAAATATTTAAAACAAATTCTGTATAATTATAACTTTATGTGTAAAAAAAAATTGCAAACTGTGGACTAAAATATTTCACTAATTCTTTAAATTATTTGTGATAAAATCATAAAAATAATTTTGAATACAAGTTCAATGCCAGTAAAAAGAGTGCAACGTTTTACATGTCAGGGGACTTCCGTCTTTTTTCGTATACGTATTGCATCAAGTTGTACGATTTTAAGAAGAAGTGATTTTAGTGTACGTGTTCGCTTTCACCAAAATATATATTTTTTTTGTTTTCGATTGCAATGCGTTGCAGCGGGAACTAGCAAAATTGGTTTTTTGTAAGGAGGATCGAGGGAGTAGTGTTTGTGGACATTGAACTTGAATTTTCTAACAACGCAATTGGGAGAGAATACTTCCCCATACGAACAGTTCGGCTGCAAAACGAATTTCCTCTATATTGTGCATAGTTTTGGCCGAGTTGCATTTCATTTTCGTTTAGATATAAGCGATATAGATAGTAAGGAGTTAGTAGGAGCATAGGGTAGTGTGCAAGGATGCAATATGTTGCGCCGGAACTAGTTTGATAGTATTAGTGTAGAGGAGATAAACGTGCCGAAGTGATAAGAAGAACAGAGCTTAATTTGTAAAGCAGAGTTGCTGCGTGTTTGATTTTATGTTGATGCATTAATTTTTAAGATAAAAGATTTTCATTTGTTAAATACCGCAGAAGTACACTGATAGAAAACGCTTATTCAAACAATGAATTTCTTCATTGTATCAATGTAATATGTCATTAGAAGTGATATTCATTGTCTCAATGAAGACAGTTTCATTATATACACTTTCGTCTTCTTTTTTTATCGTTTTACTTTACTATCTGAAGATGTTTCGACTACGAATTCTCTTTTTCTGAATTTTTTTATACTCTTCAGTAAAACTGCAAATAAGCTAATCTAAAGAAACACAAAAAATTCCGGTTATTGCTGAAAAAACTTTTGGAAAAACATGATTTTTGTTTTTTTCATTGGCTTTTCTTACGAATTATAAGACCTTTTTAACCATTAAGTATGATTTATTAGACTTTGAACTGCAAAAAAAAAATACCAATTAACGAAAATGTATGGAATTTTTACGAATTAAAGATTTTTTCTCAAAGAGCAGTCGTATATTTCGAATCGTTGAGTTTTTCGAATTAACGGTGTATGAATTATCGCGGTTTAACTGTATTGGATAGGAATTGATGCTTTTGTAAGTGATTTTCGGTCAAAGTGGCGATTTAAAGACTCAATTATGTGACTTTCGGAATTAAGCGGAACTTACTTAAGCTTGTACAATTGTGTTTACAATACTTTATATATAATATATAGTATACTATACATCTCTACGTACTCGTATGTATTTCAAATAATAATCCCCCTATTAATATGAAAATAATTAAGCGAAAAAAATTAAGAATCTACACATTTTTGACTACATAGTAGATAATAAAAACTTTTTTAAATTGTGAGACAATTTAATTTCTGATAATTTGTAATCAGTAATTGAAAAAATTTTTAAGAATAAAATATCTTCACATAAATATATATATATGTCTGTACGTATGTAGGTTGTACAAAACCAAAAATCTGTTATATTTCCTGCAGCATTCGTGTAAAAAATTTTGCAGTTAAGAATTCTTTTTTTTTTTTCAATTTTAATTACTAGAATTTTAAAACAAAAAATCATTAATAAATTTTATACATGTTTTTTGTTGCTGATGTATGCTGATCTAAAAAAATAATTTGAGAAAAAAAAATTGAATAAAAATACACCTAAAAAATACAATTTGCTCTCAATATTTCAGTTTGTCCGTGTACACGAGCGCGATGTGATTAAACGAAAATTCGGAAAATATAAAATTTTCCCTACTGTTACTGTAATTATTTTTTAGTTTAATGTTAAATGGATAAAAAGTATCCACTTAATTTAAAAGTTCTTAAAATAAAACTCTTCAAGCAAAAAAAAATAAATAAACTTAAAAGTATAAATTGATTATTTGCTTCAAAATATATCAATGACCTTGAACTAAATAAAAAAAATTTTTGAAAAAATATGCATTCAACCATTAAAAAAATTAATTGATAAAATAATTATACTGTGAGAATCGGACGGATATTACATTAAAAATATCTTATTTTAGTATTGTGAAAAATTGTATATTATAAATAGGCATTATAATCGAGTATGTCATTGGCTCGTTCCATTTGTTTTATTATTTTATTAAGAAAATAAAAAGAACGTATAATTGTCGTTTTTATTGCAATTTGTGGCATAAAATTTTGTTGGTTTTTTTTTTTTTTTTTTTTTTTTTTTTTTTTTTTTTTTTGTTTACTCATCGCACAAATATTTCGTTTTTGGAAAGTGTAATTTTTGAGAATATAATTTTTGAATTTTTGTAAGGAAAAAATCTTTGAAGGTTTGCTTTTCTTTTTAATCAAATACTACATGCATATATAAGAATATCTTGATTATTTTGTTATATCTCAAGGTATGTTTTCTTGAACTTGAATAATTAAGACTTTTTCGATTTGTTTGTTATTGAGTTGAAAAAAATGTAATTATGAAATATTTGTTTAATGTAAATATGTATACACTAAAAACTTTGTATATTAATGTAAAAAATACATGATATGTATTAGAATTAGAATGCACCTTGCAGCGTTGCCAGTTTAGCACTTTTTTGTGATTTTTTTTTTTTTTTTATTTGGGACCAGCACTCAGGAGATAGCCCCTACACATGCAACGTATTGTGCTGGAACTAGAGGAAAGGGATAGTAGGAGATATGACAGGAGGTAAAGTTTCACTATCTTACAACACTGCTTTGGCACGTTCTTTGTTTTTTATAGCAGTGATTCAACGTCTCTGATGTCAAGGAGACGTATTAAATTTTGAAGCTTCGTTTTATTAGTAGCTATTTTTAGTAATTATTTTACTTCGCCGATGCTACACACTACCGACGAAGGAGCGCGTTCTGATGTGCCTGTGGATTGAATATAGCTGAAGCCGTTACTGTTCAGTGACCAGTGACTCGTTTCCTATAGAATGTTAGAAGAAAGTCGTTTGTTTATTGACATATTAATTTTCGATCCTGGTAGACCTTTCTGTGGAAATGCCCATATATAATGATATAAAATATAATATACATAGTATGCAATAAATTATTTAGCACCGCAGGTCTTATTTTTATAAAATTTCTAATTTATTTATTAATAATGCCTTTCTATATTTCGTTAACCCTTGGTTGGCATCATTAGGAAAAAATAATTTTTTTTTTAAATAAAATTATTTAACAAATATAAAAACATAAAATCAAAATATTTCATATTATTTGAAAAGAAAAATTTTTCTGTCAATTATATAAAACTATTTCGGAAATAATGTTTCTTTTCTTTTTCATAAAAATTCAAAATAACTCAAATTACATACATACATATGAAATATTTAACAATTATTCTCCTTATTTTTTATTAACTAAATATCTATAATTTTCAGCTATTTTATCTATATCTGTCTTAAAATTAATTCTATTAATATAACGACGTTTGTAATTATGCTCTCTATTCAACATTTCTAATTCATCAAATTTCGGAAAGTGATTCAAGTTCGCACAATGTGAAGTTAATGCAGTTTTTTGTGTCTGTATTTTTGATCTGATTTATGGCCTGCTATTCTAGTTCTAAGTTTGTTGTTTGTTGTTCCTACATAAAGTTTATCAAAGTTTTCTCCACTATTCCCACCACAATGCGATGCTTGTTGATATTAGCTTACATTTTTTAAATAAACCATTTATTATTTCTATTGGAAAATCATTATCTATTAATATATTTATAATTTCTAATATATACTTTTTATGAAATTCACTATCGCTAATTGTAAGAATCCTTCTAATCATATTTGCAGCTGTATTCAAAATTACTCTCGTAGGATGTTTAGAATAATAATTTATAATCTTTCCTGATGCTGTTTTTTTTTCTTATACCAATATATCATTAAAATATTATACCTTCTCATTACTAAGGTATCTAAATATTGGAATTTTCCTCCCTTTCTATCGTAAATTTAATACAAGAATGAAAACTGTTGAATGTATTCAAAAAATCATTCACTCTATTTTCCTCTACAACACAAAATAAATCATCTACATATTTAGTCAAAAAAAAAAAATGATATATGATAGATAAATAATCGTAATAAATTTTGAATAAAGTTGAACAATTGAAAGAATAATTACATATTTGTTTTTAAACTTTGATTTGAAATGAATTGAATTTTTGAAAATCTTAATAAAATCTTATGTGTACGAGAAAAAAAAATTAAAAGTCTAAAAAAAATGTTGCCTTTCATTAATGAAAAGCTGCCCTCCTGCTTATATTTGAAAAAAATACACTTTGTTAGTTTCATTTTAATTCTTGGAAAAAATTTCGATTTTTTTTTTAGCAAAAGAAAGATTAAAATTTATTTATAAACATATGAAAATACATGCGTATAAAGTTATAATATATTAATTATTATTAATTTCTTTAAAAATAGCTTTCGTTTCACTCCACCGGCAACAATTTTGCCCGTTTTAAAAAAATAACATATTTTTATTTATTGAATGAATGAAAAATGTGCAGATGATAAACAAAAAATCCATAGAAATATTTCTGAAAACATATTGATATAAAAAATAGATTTCGAGCATGAATAATAATTATTATAAAAATTTTAATTGTTGTAACCATTTTCTACTGAATTCAAAAACTGATTCTTGACACAAATATTTTACCATAAATAATTTAATTTTTGTTTTCCAGATTAATTGCAAAGTTATATTTAATTCGTATGTGAGGCAAGACCAGATAAAACATAAAAACGTCAGCGTTAGTTTTTGCTTTTCAAAAAACTATTTGAACAAAAATGGATCAACCACTCATAGTACAGGCGGAATATTCCTTTAAAGGTGGCAATAATGATGAATTGTGCTTCAAAAAAGGTGATTTGATAACGGTAACACAACGCGAAGAAGGAGGTTGGTGGGAGGGTACACTAAACGATAAGACTGGTTGGTTTCCCAGCAATTATGTTATGGAATACATGGCACCCCTACCAATTACAGAGTCAATTCGACCACCCGAAGAGATACAGGAATATCGATCTGTTGTTTTAAAAGATCTTTTAGATTCAGAACGGGCGCATGTTGCAGAGATACAAGGTTTATTGGAGAACTTTTTGGAACCTCTACAACAAATACAAATGTAAGTACAACACTGCTTTCAAGTAACTAAAGGTACGTTCAGATTTGGCAAATATTTGAGGAAAAAAACGTAACCACTTTTTTTTTGGAAAATAATTTATTAACAAATTTAATTAGGAATTTCATGAGACATGAGAGACAAAATGGAGTGAAGTAATTAGGAATTTATTGAAAACCTATGGTATTTTATTTAAGAGAAAGAGCTGTTTCAAATCAAATATATGGCTGAAGTAGTCTGCACTAAAGACTAAAGAACCAAAAAGTTTTGGGTTCGAGCCCCGTTTCATACTCATAAAAACATCTCGCATTTGTGTGTCTTTGTGTCATTTGCTGGCGGAAGGTTTCATTGGGGAAGGCAACACTGCTACAAAACAAAGAACGTGCAAAAGCAGAGTTATAATATCGATCCCTGTGCGCGAAATTATCGTATGTTACACTTTTTTCGAAATCGACTTTTTTATGCAAAATGGTTCTAAATCCATTAATTCATCTGCAGATAAAGTATTATAGCGATAATTGTTATAGTTATGGAGATAACACTATGTACATTTTATCGTATGTGACAGTTACTGCTGTCAGGCAAATAAAAAAAAGACGAATAAAATCGGTCTCCTGTGAAATTTAGTTTTTGTAACATACGATAATTTCGGGCACAGGGGTCGATATAGTGAAGCTTCACCTTCACATTTTGTATGGCTCTGCAACTAAAATACCTCGATTCAATACTCTATACAGTCAACTTTTTCTGTATTTTCGACCAATAAAATAATAAATAAAATTATCTAAAAAGAATAATATTGAAGAACAAACAAGTATGAACTTACACCATTCTTTGCGGAGTATTGTAGATGATTCGTAAGGAAGAGTCGCCATCATGAGACAGTTTCTCCCGTTGCTCGAAAAGGATTCGATTAGATTCGCGGGCTTTGAATTGATTAGGCTGCCCCGATCGTGGAAAATTGTTCTACGATTGAAAATGCTGGCTGGGTTTAGACCAGTGGAGGCCAAACACGCGGTTGTATCAGCAAAAAAAAAAAGAATTAAAATTGAATGCATTTTTGAAAAGTTACGCAGCGAGAACTTACTTCACTAAACTCTTTGTTGAAATACAGGGTGTCTGTCTGGTGGCAAATTTATATTTTTAAATACGATTATTTCAAAAAGTAAAAAACGTCGCGGAGGGAGGGTGGTGCCGTTGCAATTGCGCGGATTTGTCAGTCACGGAAAAGAGCAGCCTCACTGGGACTTCGAAGAGCGATTATTCATGAAATTCTAAAAAAAGGATCTGAAGGATATGGATGACATACTCTTTAAAAAATAAAATCCGCATTTCCATTCTATCGTGCAATGGTCTTAATAAAACTTTGTGTCAATTATTACGTTTTTATAAATATGCTACCAGACACCCTGTATAAACAAAGCATCAACCGAATGTATGCATTCATGGTTCCCACGAACATTTTTTAGTGTACATGTGTGCTCGTCACAGCATCTGATTTTGTTCTTATACTCGCGATCACTAATTTAAATTATCATCTTATACGCAAGAACATGCTTTCGTTCATAATTATACTTATAATTATAATTATTTATTTATTTATTTATTTATTTTGTAGTTTCGATTAGAAGCAATTAAAACTTTTTTCTTTTTTACAGTCTCACTGCAGATGAGTACGCTCAATTACTGTGCAATTTCGTAGAAGTTGTCAAAACACACGAAGAGTTACTAACACAAATGGAAGAGTGCAATGATCGTGTAGGCAAATTATTTCTTACTAAAGCACCATATATGAAACAAGTTCATCAAGCCTATTGTGCACAACATCCCAAGGCGATTGTTATTTTAGATAAATTTAAGTAAGTTTCATGTTTAAATATTCAAAAGTAATTAACTATTATCATTGCATTCAATAAATAATAAATAGAGATGAATTGGAAAAATATATGGAACGTCAAGGTGCTGCCACACCTGGCCTTTTAGTACTGACAACGGGTTTGTCAAAACCGTTCCGTCGGCTAGATAAATATTCGGCCATGTTGCAAGAGTTGGAAAGGCACATGGAGAGCAGTCATCCAGATCGTGGTGATACGCAACGCAGTGTAGCCGTCTATAAAGATATCGCCGTAAGTTTTATTTTTCATTGTTTCTTATGCCCCTAAGAGTTCTATCGCTTTAATACTGTTTAGGCCACCTGTTCTGCTACAAGACGACAGAAGGAATTAGAGCTGCAAGTGTTAACTGGGCCTGTACGCGGCTGGCAGGGTCAAGAATTAAGTTCGCTAGGGGAAATTATACATATGGGCAGTGTTGCTGTTGGTGCCGATCATCGCGATCGTTATTTTGTTTTATTTCCACAGACGTTGCTTATATTAAGTGTTAGTCAAAGAATGAGTGCGTTTATATATGAGGTATTTTTTAACATAAAACAAGTCTCAGTTCCATTAGCTCATTTTTCAATGCTGATTCCAGGGCAAACTACCACTCACTGGTATTATTGTAAATCGCCTCGAAGACTCAGACATGTATAAAAATGCTTTTGAAATCAATAGTCCATTAATCGATCGTATTGTTGCTGTATGCCAAGGTCCCAATGACGCTAATAAATGGGTCGAATTGCTGACATCAACAAACGGCAGCATGCCCATCGGTATCAAACGTCAACTTAGCAATTTAAGTAACGCCTCAATAACGGGTGGGCATATGTCAACACCGCCAAATCACGTGAGTACATACTGTAGTAGTAGTAGTTTAAAGAGCACAGAAAGTATTTTTCTACCTTTGTTATTCAATTTCATAACTTTGTTTTTTGTTGTTGTAAAAAAAAACGACCAAAACTTATTCGTCAAATTGTGCATAGTTTTCGTATAATTTGGATGCTCGCGGTTATTGTACGCGATTTTCCTTGTGTGCCTACTACAATTCGGCTCAACAAGCAACGCATTGTATAACATTGCCACCTAGTAATTATCCGCCTACTGCTCCCTATGCCAATCTGAGTGATCATTTTGCCAAGTTGGTTAAAAAGGGAGTACTTAAGGGGATCCTCATTAAATTGTTATTGTATCCTCAGTCACGTCAAAGTATTGATATGAAATTCATTCCAATGAGAAAAAGGAGATGTCACAAGGCTTCCAAGAAGCTTCTTCAAAACTTAAACGAAGAGCAAATGGAGTCGGCATCATCAGATAAAACTGACCTAGAGAGACAAGATGCTTTCGAACTGCCTACAGATTCGGAAAGTGACGGAGAAGATTTTGATGTAAATGAAGATTTTGAATTTATGAATTATGGAAGTGAAAATCATGGTTGTGCTGGTGATTCCTCTATCTCAGCCGGAACCTTTATAGATCATGGCTCAGGAGCTGCTACACCTGAAAAGCGCAGACAATGTTCATCTATAAACTTAATAAATTTGGATTCGATTAGCGATGATGGGAGTAATCCGTTGAAAAAGGAATCCTTGGTAATAGGTTCAAAGTCCATGCGTGCCATTGTAAGGAAATCCACTCAAGAAAGTTTTGTAATACATACTTCTGAAGCACACTTAGAACTAGGACCATATGGAAGATCAACGGAAAAACTCCCCTTACCATGTTTACAGCAGCAAAATTCTGAAAATTCAGATTATTCTTCCTATTATCGTGGTCGTGGTCTAGGAGCTGCCTATTTGGCTTGTGAAGACTTAGCGAATTTGTCCGACGAAACGAAAATAAATCATAGTACTTCGGAAATGGCTACATCACCTACCGAACGTCATAGTATGCCGAGTATGTTTGTGGGTAATCGTTTTAATCGCAGCTCTAAGACGGCAGTTTATGTACACACTTGGAAAGATCGTCAGGATATGCAAAACCAATCGGCAGATCTTGTCGAAAGTTCTGATAGAACTGGAGATGATGAAGTACATTCAAGCTGCTTAGATTTGCCTGCCTCGTGCCGTGATGCTCCCGATAAACTAACGGCGGAATTGTTGTACAATTATGAGGATACTGATGTTATAGCTCCGCCCTCAATGTACCGGACCTTACAACACAGCAAAAGCCAACAGATACTTAATGATCCCTGTGGCCCTGCGCAAATGGAACTTTCTATAGAACCTAAAAGGTCAAATAGAGAATCTCAGAAACGAGAATCTGTTAAACGTTGTATTAGCTACCATTATGTACCCCTTGCTAATGAGCTTCCTCAATCGTACGACAATAATTCTAAGCCAATCCATAATAATTTAAGAATAAATATTAGTGACCCACCCATGCAATCAGCATCACACGATTCAAACGTCCCACATCGTCTCGGTAATGGCGATGAAGTCGATGGTCATCGAAGATCGGCTAAGTGTAAATGTTGCGAAAATTCCCAATGTCCCAGCCCCCGTTCTAGTGATTCGGGTTTGGCCGGTAGTTGCACCATAACATCACCCGATCCACCACAAAATGAGGAATCCTACGAGGCATACTATGATGTCGATGGCTCCCTCAAACTGATCTCTAAATTACCCAACACAAATGAAACAAATGATCTCGCACGATTTGATGTTTGCGGCACATTTCGTGAAAAATTCCTAGAAAGTGTGCAGCAGCAGAACAAAGGAAGTCTTGAAGAGCCTGCCTCACCGCAATCATTGCCACCCACACTCACTTCCACAGCGGAATTCCAAGTAAATCGCAAAAGTATTTTCTTAAATTCACTAGCACCTATTAACTACAACGCAGGGGCAACGTCTTCTGAAAATCCGAATCGAATGATTAGCGAAGGAAATTCGCAGGAAGTAAACCCCGAAACAGGAATGTTTCGTTCGGGTATGTATGCTCACTGGTGGAAAAAAGAAACTCTGCCCAAAGATGTAATTAAGGGCATAGCAAGAGTGTATAATAAACGTTTGCCCATTAAACAAGTCAGCATTGAATCCCGCTGCTCCAACTGTTCCAGTTGTTTTTGTTCAATAGCAGCCAGTGGTTTCAGTGAAGGTGGTATTTATTGTTCCATATGTCAGGACTGTTCTTCATCGCTTTGCAGCACCTCACGCAATGCTACAGCGATAACGGATAACGAGTGCCCAATTTGCTGCAGTACACATGATCCAACACAGGGGATTGATAACTCCAACCTACCTGCTGCAACTACTTTAAGTACAGTATCGTCCTCATTTGACTGCCCCATATGCAGTGGTGCTTATATTGCCCGACCCGAATCTTTGGGTTCGATCAGAGAAGATGTGCAGCTTCAACAGCAGGCATTTGTAGAAGGCAAGCATTTTAAGCTACGCGCGTTTGTGCACGTTCTTGTTTTGTAAATTCGTCATATTCATAACTTGTTTTTTTATAATCCTCTCTTCTTTAATAAATCGTCTACATCTGAACATTCGATGTTTTCGTTGAAATCATTTTTAAAAAATAGTTTTGCTTGACGTTAATTTTATATAAATGTTTATAATCAAACGATTTGCCAGCGGTTTCTGTGGAAAATTGTATCAGTTATTCGATTGCTAAAGTCTGCGATTTTGAGCGCAGGTAATTTTTTTTAATAATAGTTTCCCGCCTGTTTCTCTAAGTGCCAGAAAAAGATTTTTTTTTCGAACATTTATATTGAAAACAAGAACAACAAACACACTTAAATTTATTTTTGTTTTCAGTTACACACAAATAATCGCAGGTCTGAATTTCGCACAACAACAGCAAAAAAAAAAATAACACGACAAAAATTTCATCAATATGTAATAACTACAGTTCGATTAAATTCTATTCTGAATATTAAAAAAAATAATGTTCTTAAGCCATAATTTTCCGCGCAGTAAAAAATCTTGCGATTCAATTAACATTTTTTATTCTATACATATTTTTTTTTTGAAGAATTAGAAACCAGCAAAACGTTTGATGAAAAATTGGAACAAATTCTAACTCTAGTTTTTGTCGTTTTTTCTTAACTTTGCTTCTTTTACGATCACCATTAAAAATTCATTACAATACTGAAAATCATACTGTTGCTTGCCTAAAAAAAATGGAATTATTCCAGAAATAGTATAAATACACATTCGTTTGCTCAGTTTTTATTGCGAAAGAAACACCCTTTGCACCTTAATCATTAAAATTAATTTAATCATCACAATTTGACAATTTAATATGTTCGATTTCGTTTAAGTATCGATCAATAATTATGACATTTCATCGCTGATTTCATATTTAAAGAACGAGTTTCAAAACAACATGCTCACACGAACCAAAATTCATAAATTTGCTTAACATGCTTGCGCTTAAAAACTATTCGGCCTGTTTGTGCACCAGGATCTACACCCAGCAACTCGATACTCTGTTTTGAGTTTTTAAGAAGCTAATTTTATATAAAAAAAAAAATAAAGTTTAATTGCACCAGATCTAATTTTTAAATAACACAGTACATTTGTTTTTGTGTTTCTCTTGTTGACTCGAATGTAAATAAATGTTGATACTAATTCAATTTGGTTTTTTTTTAATTTTTTTTGAAAATTATATAATTCTTTCTATTTTTTTTTTTATTATTTTTTAGATGTCCCCACCAGCAAATCTAAGTCTGTTAAGTCAACGAATGAACAATCAACAACAACAGCAAATGCAGCAAACGCTCACGAACTCACTGGTAGCGAGAGAAAATCCAGCAACAGCAGTGGCACAAGCACAAGGTCAGAGCGGACAGCAGCAACAGGTGGCACTTCAGTCACAACACAAACGGAGCCTTTCGTTCAATCACCATCTGAGCTACAATCAATACACGCACACTCAACATCAACAACCTCATCAAATGCATCATCAACAACAACCACCAAGTCTACCAAGTCATCCAGTGGCAGCTCAAAACCACAAATCAAGTTTAGTCCAGACATCAAACAGTATTTCGAAGATGATGGGCCAAGCTCATCCACCACAAAACATGGCCATAAACGCAAGGACCGGAAGCACAAAAGGTAAAATAGATTGAATAGGTGCCTCCGTAGCCTAGTGCATGAGTATTCCTCTATAAATATGGAGGGTGCAGGGTTTCTGCAGACTCAGCTAAGAGCTTTAGCCGATTGTGGGAAAAAAATGATATCTTTAATTGTTAAATGCATACATGTGTATGCAGTGTCTTATTTCGTACTTCAGTTTATGCTGCAATTAGTTAAAATAATGATTTTAGTTTTTAAATTGTTGAACTTTAAATAGCAAAATTTTCTTTTTCCTTTCTTTGTCCCTAGTTTATTTTTTTATTTATTTATTTTATTGTTACGCTATACAGTCAAGTTACAGCACTTTAAAACCGAAGAATAAAGCGAAAATATTACTAATATATAAAATGAAAAGTGCAATACAGTTCTTGAGAATCGAAATCACTATTAGATTAGACTGGATATAACTGCCTTATTCATAAAGGCCCTTTCGCATTATAATAGAAGTCTTACGACTTTCATAATACTCGTACTTTGTGCGAGAAAAGTCTAATGAGATTGCGTGCGACTGCCAAAAAATCTAAACTAATATTACATTTTGCTTTCACACTATCACATTTGAAATAAAATGAAAAGTATAACATACTTAAACATACCTAAACAAGACCGGAAAGCGTTTTCTAGCTGTCAAAAATTCTCATGTCCATACAATTTGTATGTAGCATACCGGAATACCGCGGCGTCAACGCAACGGCAACGCTCTGCAATTGGAAAATCCGATTTTGATAGTGCGTTTAATAGTGAAGTCAGTTGCAAATAAGGCATTGTTTAAACTTTTTTTTATAAAATGCTTATTTAAAAATCGCAAACACCAATAAACTTTATTGTTAATCAGGGTTTTTATATTTATTTTTGTGATAACCCTGTTTTTATCGTTTTGACATAGCGTTGCCGCTTTTATTTAGGTATGCCATTTCAGCGTAAAAGCTAAGCGGAAAAACGTTCCGCTTTCCGCTCTTCTTTAGGTATGGCTGCAAGTAGTAAGAACAAAACCGGATGAGAAGCAAAATACTTTTTTGTTGTTTTGGTTGCTTACACAAAAATACATCCCTGATAAAATGAAAAGTATAAGCGTTTTTGAAAATTTTTAAAAAATGGTGAGAGCCAAACGACTGTCAAATTCCCATCCGTATTTTGGTCAGATTCATAACATATTGTTTTTACACTATTATACTTTCCCATTTGATTTACGTTTTTGACATGTCGTATTACTCAGTATTACAATGTAAAAAGGCCTTAAATTGCGTTTCAGACTTACGACTTTCGTTAAATTTTGTTAAAAACAAATCTAATGAGAATTGGTACGACTGTCAGAAAATCTAATGTTATATTACATGTTTTTTTTTTGGGTGCACCGGCAGTCTAGTGAGTAGTATGCTAGTTTATCAGTTGGGCGTTCTAGGTTCGACTCAAAGCAGCGACTCTGGTCTGTATCACTACAGCACGTGAAAGTATTTTCCCAACAGGTATCACAGTGGGACCATAATAAATTGGACCCAAGTGAGCTGGAATCTTTAGTTACCTGTATTTCCAGCAACCTGCCGACATAACCTATATTTTGCTTTTACACTATCACACTTCAAATAAATTGAAAACTATAAGTAGGAAGAAAAAATTGGTACATAATTATATTTTTGTAATGTTAGTATTTTCTTTATTTGCCTTTGTCATATTACACCACCCTAATAAAATGAAAAGTCTAAACTCTATTCTAAAAATATAAATTTCTAAAAACGAGGAAGTCTTTGAATGTCAAATGTATTACCGTATTATGTTTCTTTTTCATATCACACTGGCTTTTGAATATTTGACATACAATACAAAGTGTTTGAAAAATATTTTTGATTTATAAAATCCATACAAATTTCAAAATTTTAAAGCTTTTATAAATTTTATTTTATGAATATGACAGTTAATCTATATTTTAGCGAAAAAGAAATGTTACTTTTATCGATAGTAAATAAATCAGTTGGGACAGACAGCGTTGCACATGAACTGGCGTATTCATAAGAATTGTTTAGATTTATAAAAGCTACATGTGTATATATATTGAATTTTGTATGGAAATTTGTTTTTATAAATAAAAACATTTGTTTATGAATACGACGGAAAGACTTTACATTCTTCTCAGGTTGCTTTTTTCTTTATGACACTATCTACCGCACATTCAAAATATTAGTTCTTTTTTTTCCTTTTCACGATAATTCATTTACGAACTTGGTTAATTTATGTACTTTTCCTTTTCGTACTCTTTTAGCTAATTGGAGTATAACAAATATGCGTCCAGCTCCGCCCTTACGGCCCAATCTTTTGAACTCAAACGCTACCAGTAACAGTGGCAGCAGTGGAAGTCGTAGTGATGCTGGTGTGGCAAGTTTGAATACATTATCCAGTTATTGTAGTGGCCGTAAAAATCAACCGACTTTTGAAGAAGATGCCTTAGTATTGCGTGTTTTTGAAGCCTACTGTGCTGCCTATCAAAATAACACGCGTAATACCATACACTCGGGTAAGTCTAGTTTAATTATACTATATACAATAATGATATTCCCTCACATTAAATATAAACATCAGAACCATTAAACGCATAATAGTGGTTATTAATTTACATTTTGGTACTAAAACAGCTTGAAATCACTTACCATGCTTTTTAACATTTTTCTTTTTTTTTAATTACTTAGTTATTGATTATTTCTGGTTTCATGTTTTATTTATGTATAAAAATTTTTTAAAATATTGCAAAGAGCTTGTAATAACAACGGATTCGAAAACATTCATAGGCTCTTCTAGGTTACAATTATAATTTATAGTTTATCTTTTGAGACATAAAAAGAAGAAACAAACATAAAAATTCATTTGCTTTTCAGATTAAAAAAAAAAACAAAAAACTAGAATAAGCAACCCAAAAAACCAAACACCTCATAACTTGCTGCATTCAACAAAAATTAAAAAAAGCATACAATAATTATACATATTATCTAATAATATTTTTTGTAATTTTGCTAATATTTAATATATATATGTACATTATTTGCATAGTGGGATAGAGTAGAAGGTAAAAGTATAGCTATTGCTTTAATTCCCTTCCAAATCGGACTAAATCACACTCAGTCTGTTAATTTAAAATTAAAAACGTAAATATTTAAATAAATGGATTGTATGTATGTAGATAAAAATTATATTATCGAATTTAATAATTAACATGTTAGAAAGTTTTACGATCTGTTTAGGCAAATATACTTCTGGTCTAAATGTTTTTTAAAATCGGCCTCAATACCTGAAGTGATTGCATCTTCTAGTGCGAACAATTTTTTTTTTTTTTTTTTGGTTTAGGAAATTTAAAACTAGCGCTACTTGGTTTTTTTCCTGTGTGTATACTCTGTAATTCTCAATCATATTTGGAGAGTTTTTGTATAAACATGCGAGATTTCTTGGATTTTTCATGAATTTGGTTGAAAGTCTACTGTTTAGTTGGCATTAGCACCAAAGAAATGTAAATATAGGCGAGCTGAACCATAAAATAAATATGAATAAATAATTGTCAATAAAAATACTCTAACGCGATTTTCATTCTCGTTTAGTGGGACAGACGTAAATATTAATTCGTTACGCCACACTGCTAGCGTCCACAATGTTGTTCAAAGATTATATGCGACATCATAGTTCAATAATTCTATTGTTATCTTATGTTCACAAGTGTTAAGCGTCTATTAGATGGATGTGCCTCCTTAGTTTAGTGTATGAGCTTTAGTCTTATCAATATGGTGGTGCGGGTTCGTTTCCCGCCTGGACCCTGGGTGTTTTTACTATAAGAGTTTCGTAGAGTTTGTGTTGTTAAAAGAAAAAAATAAAAGAAAAAATACTTTGCATGAGAGTTTGGCATGACGAGAGAGGGAGTAGAATATCAAAATTTCTTTGATTCTCGATTTGCCATACTGACATACTCGTACTCGAATTTTTCGTTATTTCACTAGTATGAAGGCACATGCCAAGTATAACTGTCGCCAAACTCTACCAAAAACAACAGGCATTTTTCTATGTTGGACCAGCGCTCAGGAGATGACTCCTAAATATGCGATGCATTGTGCTGAAACTAAAGGAGTGGAATAGTTAGAGAAATGGCAGAAGGGCAGAAGCTTCTATATCTAACAACTCTGCTTTTTGCACGTTATTTGTTTTTATATCAGTGGTGAAGCGCCTCTCATACCAAAGAGACTTATAAAATTTAGAAAACTTCGTTTTAGTGGCCATTTTTTAGTAATTCTTTTACTTTGGCGGTGCTACACAATACCGACGAAGGAGGGCGTTCTGATGTGCTGTGGAATGGATACAGCTGAAGTAGGTACTCTTGCGACTATGCCTTTTTTTTATTTTGTTGCGCTGTGTTATCACCAGCGAGGGATCGATCAACACGTGAATTTTTTAGTTTCGATTTCTGAAGACCAACCTTACGAGTATATAACTACATATGTATAGATTATGTACATATGTACATATATAAAACAACAAATATGCTTTCACATTTTATCAAGTCTTCATTACTTTTAACTTTTCATCTATCCCACTGTATATTAAAAAAAGAAATTAATTTTATGATTAAATTATTCGATTGTGTAGGAAAAAACATTTTTCTTTGTAAAGTTTTTGATTCATTTTCATCCAGTTTATATGTTTTTGGGAAACCATTTTAATTTCTTTATTTTAACATTCTTGGGACATTTGTTATAATTTGCAATTAATTTTAATCCTGCTGGTTTAGAAAGGAATTAAATATAATAATTTTGCTACTCACACTTTAATATAGGTTTAGACTGCTGTTGAAAATATACGTTTTTGACCTTCACACAACATCTCATTTGCAAATGAGATTAACACATTGAGTTATGGCAACCTTTAATTACTTGTTTTACTTTGTAATCCCTTTAATATTGTTTTTTAATTTTTAATTTAAAATTGTTGTTACATTTAATATGTACAATTTTGCTTTTTGTTTAGTTTATTGTTTCGATGTAGTGTTAAGATAACAGTTTTATTCTAATGTGATGGACTGTTGCACTGTGGAGCTGAGGGCAAGAAATATTATCTACATATATATCAGACAAATTATTGGTGAGATTTTCTGCCGGGGAGCGGAAGAAGTTGTATCAGACAGACAATATTTTGATAGATCAATTCATTCTCGAGTTATGTTCTAAGTTTCTACAGGGTGGCACAAAAGGAGCTATATGTTTTAAATAGTTTATAACTTTTTTATTTATGCGATTATTATAATTATTTTTTTTTTAAATACAGTAGTACATACAATTAGCTTAGAAATATGATATTCTGATATCCATATTTAAAATAACTTTTCGCAAAATTTTGGGTGTAATGGCCATTATTTCATTTCGAATGTTTCATAATTAATACCCCAATTCTTCTTCACAAAATGCTGAAAAAAAAACAAAGAAAAAATAATAATTAAAAAAGTTATAAAGAATTCAAACCATATAGCTCCTGTTGTGCCACCCTGTAGTAACAATTGAAATTTATAATTTTTATTTATTTACTTTAAGATCAGTGCAACTTAATATGCCGTTCTAATTGTAGATTTACAGAAAAGATTTTTGAAAGGAACGATGCAAAGCAATATATTTGATAAAAAAGAAAAGAAACGACGCAAACACGTTTTTAACTTTCAAATGCCCTTGGCGAGTTATATTGAATATCAGCAGATTATTAAGTCTTTGAATTCCAATTCCCAATCAGAGGAATACGTAAGATTTCTTTGGAGTTATAAAGAATGTATAATTTTGAGGTTAGGAAGTAAATTAACTGAAGACCATACTTTTTATAGCAGAAAAATGAGAATTAAATGTGGCCGTTGCCAACATACTTCATTATATTCCTTATTGTATGCAAAATACAATACAATCAATAACCCCTATCACCGTGAATAATTTCACGTCAAATTAAAATTCCCCCTATTGTGAATGATTCTTTTGCCGTGAGTTTTTCACTTTAATGCATTCGATTTTTGCTGGAGAATTGCATACAAAATGTCAGTAAATTCTTCCTTTATTTATATATTTTGATAAATATAATTTTACTATATATCAAGATAAGTTATTATAGTGGAAACTTACATAAATAATAAATAAAATGCAAACCAACAGACCAATTGAGTGTGTTTTGTTATAGTATACAAACGTACGGCGGCCGAATTTTGGAATTCCCTTACGGATTAACCTAAACTGCTAGTACATCATACATGTTATTTAAATTGTTGGAGTACTTCTATTTATTTAATTTTTAAATTCTTTAATTTTCACACGTTTATTAATTTTTGCATTCAGTTACTTTTATTGTTCATATGCAATACTTTTTATGTCCCCTGTCACCTGGATATTTAAAAACGCGACTTAACACTTAAACGCACGAATTTTTATTTCTGTATCAAATTTAAATTGGTTAGCTTTTTAATTAATTTGTATGTTTTTGAAATATTCTTCCCTTTTCTACATTCACTGAAAATGATAACGTGAAAGAAATTCCACGTAAAATTCATGATACAAATTTTCCCTCCGAGGGGAATAAAAATTTTACGTGAATAAAAATTTCACGATAGGGGTGTATAGGTGTATGCCACTCAGTAGTACAAATAATAAAACTATAAGTTCAATGGAATTATAGGTGTGTTTCTTTACTGTAAATAGGCCGGCCGCGGAATTCCCATCTTACCAGAAAGCGTTCCTGTACGCAAAAATTTTGTAAATGAGAGACATTTTGAGTGAGTAATGTTATTGTACTTCTTGCACGAAACATCCCGCTCTTTTTCATCGTGTTAGTTTTGGCAAGTGAACAAGCATTTAGCTGTTTCATAAATAAACAATAACAAAGTAACTAAATTACAGTGCACTCGCGATAATGTGAACTAATCAAAACCGGCGGTGTTCAGGATTTTCGAATACTTAAAATATAACAAAGATAAGATAAGATAAATTTTATTGAGACTTCATCAAACCATTTAACAAATGAAATAAAAAGAATATTTTTCCTTTAATTAAATTAAAAAAGAACACACTTAGAACTATGTGCATGATTCTAAAGAGGAAAAAGTATATGGCGTATTGCTGATATACATGTAAGCCTAAAATAATTGAAAAAAAATATAACAAAAATTCTATTGTATTTCTTAACAAAAATCCATATTTCTGAAATTGGGTTTTATTAAAATATTTATTTATTTATTAAATCACACAAAATTACATAATAATTTGGAATTGTTGACATGTGAACTGTAACTTGACAAAAATCAGTGAATTTAAAAAAAATCGATTCTGCTGTTTTTCTTGTCCAAAATTTTTCTTAAAATATTCAATGAAATCGATAGTCAAAAAATGCAAATGTCAAGTACATATGCTTACGCTTACAGTTTTATTTAAAACGGTGATTCCCGGAAATAAGGCAATTAGAATAATAACATTTGAACTCTGCGCATTGGTTTTTATTGTTCGAGTTGCAGATTTATTTCTTAGTTTCATCTTTCAGAACAGTCCATTATAAAATTGTATCTGCATACATACATATTTATTAAAAAGAGATTCCGGTAACTAACGAACCTAGAATTTTAACGTTTAAAAAGCGCATTAGTTTCTATTGTTGAAATTATACAGCTCTCAATCATTGTCCATCTTTTAGAATAGAGAATTAAAAACATTTTGTATTCACATTCACACGGTGTTCATATTAACGCGCGTCCACTGTATATAATGGTGTTTACTTTTTGTGATAAAGCCTGGGGTTTTTTGCGTTCCCGTACTTCTCTTATTGAGATAAATTATAAAACACTCTTTACTTTAATGAACTTTACCCAAAAAGTAAAGAAACGTACTTTATATTAAGTAGCGCAAATTATACATTTATTTCTTTTTAAGAAGTTCTCAATGAAATTAGTTTCTTCCAGTGTTTCCTAGAGGTTAAAGGAAACATTATAAAGTTGCACTTAAATTAACTATGTACGTGTTTTTTTAATAGTAATTTTTGTGTTTTATAATTTTAGTTGCTTTCCTGTGATAGAATTATATTTGCTGTTAGTTGTTATCAAAGTCCGCCCTTGCCCACGCTTATGCCCACGCCTGCACCTACACCACAATCACCCATTTGAATTTGTGTTGTGTCGTTAAATGTTTTTGTTATTTTTGTTGCTCCATGTATTCATAGTTTTATTTCTATCATTGTTTTTCTCTTTATCTTTCTCTTTTTTCGCCCTCCCGATAAAAAAAAAAACGAAAAACAAATTTCTGCTCCTTCATACAAAAATTCTTATAGCCTTGCAACCTTGGACTCCTTGTTTGCCAATACGTGGCGGCAAATTAAAAACCAATAAACATTTTTCAACCTCAAATCCACATTTGCCATTTCTGTGCAATACTGGAGTACAGTTTCCAGGCGCCACCAATGTAAATAGTAAACAAAACTCAACTAGTAGCCTTAACTCATCATACATCTGGCGCGAAGCAAGTCCTAATAATTTTAATTTGTACTCATCATCCATATCATCTTTAAACGCCACAGGTTATCGTTATTCTTTGACGGGGTCGACAGGCGCTGGGGGAGGAAGTGGTGGGGGAACAATGGGAGGAGGTTTAGCGAATAACACCTCCTTGGGAGGTAGCGGCTTGGACTATAGAGCTTTGTCGGAGGAAAGAGCCACTAGGAAATCATTAAATCGTTTGAAAAGTGGTTTCGGTTCTGGTTACGACAACATCTTCATGACGCCTCTTTTGCCGCGCAAAAATAAAGGTTCCCCCAAGATCGTAAAAAATACTTTCCAGCGTCCTCCTACTCCGGTGAGAAATATTTCTGAAGACAGGCAATCATCTACTTGTAGCATTAACAAGCACTTGCCCAATCATCCCGGTCTGTATGATCGACGTTTAAATCGTTCTTTCGAAACCAGCACATCACACCGTTATGCTGGCTATGGCGGTGGCTACATGATGGGTTATGGCCTTAAGTCAACTTCGGTAAGACGTAGTACGCCTCAGTTACCGGCTGATGGTGTAGACAGTGATGATGCCGATTGCCATCCACTGGCACAAAAAGGATGCACCGAAGCGTTACTTAGAAATGGCCATGGTGTGGCCAACACTTCTACGGGGGGAAATGGCGATGGTGATTCACAAGGACAAGCCGACAATTGGTGTTGTGGTAATTTTGTGATGAAACAATGGCGTAAAATCAATAATTACTGATTAACGCCCAATGAAACACTGAAAGTCATGAAACAAGAATGATTTTCAGGGCATGTTTGCTTCATCATATTTATTTATCATTTGTATCATTATGTTTATAATGAATAATTGTCAGCATCATTATCATTTGTTTGCTAAACGAATGTGTAAACATTTAATAAGTTGACGATGCCGGTAATTAGTCAAAAAAGCTGTTAAAACGCTGTAACAATCAAAATTTGTTGAGAAACACAAAAAAAAAACCATTTAATTATTTTCTGCACTGCAATAGCGATAAGAGAATAACTAATATTGTTTTTGTTAAAATATTTTTACTTTTTCCTTATCAATATTTCATAAACGTATTAATATTTACTCTACAGTAATTTACAAAATTGAACGTATTCTTAAAACAAAATGATATTTATGTAAATAAAATTAATCCAGTGTAATGGCTATTTTTATGGCATTTTAATGGAATATGTGATTGGGTTAACGTGACCTTCAAAACCTTTTATGTTCTGAAAATCGTCGGTTAAATACTCAGTTCAATAGCCGGGCCATACGCCCATTTCACCGGAAAACCCGGACAGTGACGGAGCAGGTGAACACTTGACCCCGACCGGCCGGTCGTTATCCCCATCCGGCAGTCTAGGGCCAGCCCAGGCCAGTTCGTCCGTCACTTTGTTTACGGGCACGCTCCCGTGTCGGAGCACCCAGAACAGCTTCATGTTCGAATATTCCGCCATGTCGTCAAGAGATGGCCTGCATTCATGAACCAAAATGGATGTCGAACCGTCCGGGAGTATTTCAAACAGGCCTGAGCGATTTTCCTTACATCATTCATCCCGGCCGCACTCACGTCAAATCATCTGTCAGGCAGTAGGATGGGTGAACCATAAACAATGTTCTCCGGAAAGTCCGCCAACCCCCGCAACATAGTAGTGTGCCCCACGTGCGGTACGTGGAGCGAGCCGAATCGCTGAGTTAATTAGCAGCCGTCTGGCCATGAGATCAGCCAGTACATCATCAGCATAAGAGCCTTGTACGGCGTACCCCCAGGAGCAGCCGTCACAAACAAGGCAGACGACGCAGTATCTTCTTTTTTTATGGTGTATCAGAAACCCTTTTGAAAAAATACGCAAATATGTATATCTGAAGTTTTTTTTTAAATGAGATATGTATTGTGCTAAAGGTCTAAGTCTCTTCTTTGTAAATTTAAAATCGGCTGATATTCAACTGGGTTTTTACCCGTAGCTTAACATTTTGCAAGTGTTTGGAAAATTTAAAAACCAGATTTTTGTTGTATTCGATATTACCTAGCAGAAAAATAGGGTCCTAATGAAAAATAATGGTCTTTTTGAAAACGCTTAAAATTGCCATTTGTTCAATTGTGCATCTTTGGGAGACTTGTATCATGAAGGCTCCTTTTACAGTTGCCAGAATATCACTAAAATGTACGGGAATTTAGTCAACCGGAGATAATGCTTTTTCCGATAAGTTAAACATCGTTTCACAAAATTTTTTGCGTAAATCAAAGTCACTCTTTTCCGTATTGAAAGTCGCGGATTTTCAAGTAAACTGCTTTCAACCAGTTCAATGTTTTCGGGAGTCCTTGAAGATCGACTGGGCCCTGGCCGTGGGGCATTCAAGAGGAAGCAGTTGCGCGGAATCTCTGCACCCACGAACGAATTAAATTTACATTCGGGCCCTCGGCACCGTTTATTACTTTTCGAAATAATCGTATTTAAAAATATAAATTTACCATCTGACACCCTGTATATTTTTTACAACATTTAAAACACAAATTAATTACTTGTTCAAACCATTAATAAATATATAAATAAAAACAGAACTTAAATCAAACAATTCAAACAAGTTTCGTCGTTTAAAAGTCTTTCCATTTTAAAATTATACGTTCAATTTTGTAAATAACTGAAAATTTATTGCTTTTTAAATTATATTGCTTCTATTAAAACTTAATTCATAGACTTATAAGGAAGTTTTTGATATTAACTTCTACAATTGAAGACTTATTATATTTATATATGTATATGTATATATATATCAATACGTATTTTAACGTGAATACATTTTTTTTGTTTGAGCAGACGTTAGGAGAAAAAAGTCTACTAAAAACCGTCCGATTTTAAAATAAAACCAAAAGAAAATTATTAGTCAGACATAATAAACTTAAACTATTTTAATTCAGTAAGAAATAAAATTTGCTTAATAATATTTGCCATGATATTTATTTTTGCTAAAAATATGAAAGAAGCTTTAATAAATAATTTAAGAATATCAATATTATTTTGTATTGTGTTTTGCAATAATTACTATTAAACTAAATATAAGTATAAATATTTTAGATTATTCTATAGAAAATTTAAATTAAATTTATATTTTTATAATATATTTTTTTTTACAAAACATTTACGACCTTATTGAAACACGAGCGTTAAAGTTAAAGTGCACGTTAAAACCGGTTTTCTAATACAAAATTCCTGCTTCAAGCAACCATTAATTTTAACAATAATTTTTGCATAAGGCCGTAAATGTTTTGAAAAAACTTTTAGCCTTGCGTATTGCAAAGTTAGCCGCAAATGGTTTAAGACCGGGGCACAAAGAATCCATCATACTTTGCCTTTTCCCACTGACATTAACGTACCAATAGGTGAGCTTGGCACAATGAGTATTTTGTTCACGAATATGAACTCATAGCCAGCCAGCCAGCGTTGCCATGACCAAAAAACTTCTGCACATAAAATTTAAAGTGTTAAAAATTAAAAAAAAATCCAGAATATGTTTAACTTTATAAAATAAAAATAAACATCTCGTATTTTTCTGATGTGCATTAGTGTGTCTTTGTGTGTCAGTTGTTGTCGGAAGGTTTCAGTGGTGAAGGCATAGTCACTGGTCACTGAACAATACCGGTTCCAGGTGATAGCAATCCATAATCACATCAGAACGCCCTCTTTCGTCGGTATTATGTAGCACCGGCGAAGTAAAATAATAATCAAAATGGCTACTAAACCGACGTTTCAGCACTGCTATAAACAAAGAACGTGCAAAAGGAGAGCTGTAAAATAATTAATTAAGCTTCACCTCCTGCCGTTTCTAAATATCCCTTTCCTATAGTTCCAGCACAATGCATCGCATGTGTAGGGGTCATCTCCTGAGTGCTGGTCCCAGATAAAAAAAAAAAAATTACACTGGAAAAAGTAACCAAAAAGCAAAAAATATTCATATATTCATACTAAAAAAAATATAACCATGTTTGGTTGAAAATAACCTAAAACGGCAACACTGCATATAGCTGTCGAACTACTCAACGTACGTTAAAAGTTGAAAGTTTGGCCAACGTTCGTAGTTTTGTTTGACGGAGACGTACTGAATGTGACAACCCTCAGTTGAGAAAGACAAAGCACGACGGATGACGGATTCCATGTGCCCCGGCCGTTTAGTATGCAGAAACATTTGTAGCCGTTAAAGTGTACATTCTGTTTCTGTCGCTATTGAGAACTTTTTAAGAACCTCTGCCCCTTGTTGGGGGCACTACCCTAAATTTAGTCGGAAATTTTTTTTTTATAATTTTAAACCAACTTTAGTGTAAAAAATAGAAGTAAATATGTGTGTATGTCTCGTATGTATGTTTTTCGCAATTTATTTGATTGTCAAATTAACGAATTTTACTTAATTAGCTGTTAGAAATGGTTTCTTTGAAACTTATTTTTATTAGGGAATTAGACTATTAAATAGTACTTTAATTTATTTTATCAATTTATAATAACAGATAAAGAAATAGGTTTCTTTTGATATACATATTTTAATATAAGTATGTATATATGCATCACTAATAATAATCTCTAAGTAAAAAGTAATTATATAGTAGTAAATAGTAAATATACATATATTTTATACTTATTGTTTTTATTTCTTCTAGGATTTAAATGTACATGTTAAATCGAACGTTTAGTTAAAAATTACACTTTTGTAGTAAGTATTTCCGAAAACCATAAAAACTATTCTTAAAAAGATCATTTAGCTTGCCTCTCTCTAGCTATAACTTTTAACTAAATGAGAATTATGATAAATATCAACTAAATAGAATTTGAAAGCACATATGTATGTACATACTGTAGAACAAATTTTATGTAAATATGATTGGATTATAAATAACACAGTACTGTTATGGTTTTTCGGGAAAATCCTTGTCGTGATTATATTGTTAAATATTTTTTTATATCCATAATTCAATTTAAAGAAAATTAATGTGTCTGTTTACTTACAATATCAATAATATATGTATAAATATTTCAATTGAGTATAATTATTAATGTGCAATATTAACAATATTAAGGTAAACTGAAAGTTATTTGAATAAAGAAAATTTATTTTCTCTCAATTTAATTATAAGTAAAAATAAACTATTAGCTGAAAAATTTTGCAATCGCAAAAATAACCCGTGTAAATTTCTACATTTCCAGTGTTGCCGCATTTTGTTGTCATTTAAATATTTGAATATGTTCACTGATTTATCATAGTCACATAGTTTCGTTTTGTATTGATATACATATTTTAAAAATATCCTTCGGGAGCTTAGCAAAAGTGTATAGTTACTCGTATATAATAAAAGCCAACATAATTTTCTTTGTTAAAATTTATCAAATATTTTATAATACAGTAGCCTGGGAATAGAGGGAAGTAATTAATGCAAGAGTGTACCCCTCGAAATATATAAAAAAAATTTAATGTAGTTTTGTTATACATTTATTTACATTGAAACTAAATATTAGTGTGGGAAATCCAACATAGTTCGATGTATTTTTTTTAGCTTCCATAGATTTTTGCACACCAATACACCTACATATATTATATTTTTAAGGATAATGACGTATTCCAGTGAATTGTTGTTGTTTTCTTGGTCACTCATTCAAATGCCTTCAGTGGCATTCATTGTACACGTTTGGTTTGACTAATCATTTTCATCACAAACTAGAATAACCTGATCAGTGTGATCGCTGACATCGTCAACATCATCATCGCAATCGTTTTCCATTATTGCTCATAGATATATGTAGTTCTATTGAACAGACAGGAAAGATCGAAGTTTTCAATAATTTAACAATTTATTTTAAGTGTTAAAAAATCGAGGCTACTGTTACGATTTGTTTAAATAGAATTTCTATCATATGCAAACGCACATTCTTTTTGCTTTGTTTTTTTTTTTTCTATTTTGTTCTTTATTGAGTACAAAATCACATAAAAAATTGCCAAGTTTAATCTACGCAGTATTAAATCAGAATGAAGGTTCCCTCTATAGGGTACTGAATGAAATAGTTTTTGCTGTTCCCTCAATCGATTAATTCTCTCAATGCCGGGTTCCCTCTACCGCGATAAAAACCGTTTACTTATCTTCCTCCGTCGCCATTGCGCTGCGTGTTGTAGTTATTTTGCATCTAAATTTATTTGTTCTTGCTTTTTTTGCGTATTAAATACAACAGTGTTGCAAATGGGAACAAAATACAATAGCCCAACTCACAATCTTGTGCATTTGGTGTTGCATCATTGCATTTGCAAAAAGGTATAGCATATTTTTGCTCTACAGTAACAAAATACACAGCAATGCAAAAATATGCTATACCTTTTTGCAAATGCAATGATGCAACACCATATGCACAAGATTGCGAGTTGGGCTATTGTAGAAATTTTCAGGGTTGCATTTACGAACACATTACAATGTATTACTACCAAGCAACAGGCGTTTAGGAAGTCATCCTCTTTTTCATTTCTCTACAACAAATCTTGCTCTAATTAGGTTAGGTTAGTTCTTATTCCAAATGATATTGCACATAGAAAAAAGATAAGCAGAAAGATACTTTGCTATAACTTCCTGAGAGATCGTACAAAATAAAAGAAATTATGACCATGGGTATTTTTAAATGTGTAGATGGTTAAAAATGACATTAACTCAAATTTAGCTTAAGTCGACTTAAGCACTTACGCCTTTTTGCCATAGAATTTTCAAATATCTAGTAACTTAATAGTAATCAATTTAACAATTCAAATAACTTTCAAGTTTGCTGTTCAGAACAGTTAAATAACAAATCTAAATTGTTCATTTATATCAGTGTTTTTTAATATCCATATAAACATACAACAATATATTTAAATATATGTACATTTATTTGTATGGATTTGTAAAAAGAATATCTCTATGAAGTTGAGCATTGCCGATTTTTACTAACATTTTGCCAAAGATTTATAAAGGAAAACGAAAACATCAAATACCGCAAATAAATAAAAAAAACATTGAATATTTTCTTGCCTTTTCTTGTATTAATTTCATTTTCCATATAAAAATACATATTTTTTTAAATTAAATTTATAAAAAATAGAATGTACACTTGCTTTATTTTCTTGAGCCTTTAAAATTTAATTAAAAAATATAAGAATTTTTTAATATACATAAAACATATTGAATATAAATTGTATATATTTTATATAATTTATTTATTTTTTTTTAATTTTTGCAGCAATTTATGAAGTGTTTGTGTTTTGGAATTAATATCGTATTTATTTATGAAGTTCTTTTGCTCTTTTTATTTAATTTATTTATCTCTATTGCAATATAATTATATTTTATTTAAGCTTCTAACAGTTGTGGGAAAAATAATAGAAATAAATAAAAATCTCTAGGAAAGGAATTTTATAAATTCGTTTTAAAAAATTCTAAAAAAATTGTATAATGAAAGTCCATGTAAAAAAATAAAAAAACAAATGTTAAACTGCACACTGTGCGTTGGAAACACGCACCCAGATCTATATCCTCAATTTCTGGTCACAAGAAGTCCGTTATCACGTCGCGTTAACGAACGCCATTCGTGGTAACTTCTTGGCCGAACTAATTTTCGAAGAAGTACGGTGCGATGACGCCGCCAGCCCATAAACCTCACCAAACATTCGCTCTTTGGGGATGCATCGGCTTTTCAGCAATCACGCGTGTATGCGCTTTTGCCCAAATGCGGCAATTCTGCTTGTTAACGAATCCACGGTGGTGAAGTGTCCCTCATCGCTGAAGATGATTACGCGTTAAATCAAACCGCGTAAAAAGAAAATGAAACATTTTTTTAGAATCGCATTAAATCAAATTCGCGTAAAAACAGAATTAAGTGAAGAAATATTTTTAAAAAATATTTTTCATTATTACGAATTTCTTAAAAATAATTTTTCATTATAAACAAAAACCAATTTTCCTGAAGAAGCTACACAAAGGAAAAACTAAATATTATTTATAACAAGAGACCTTAAGCTTAAATAATTAGTAACATCAAAATAAAAACATATTTTTTCATTTTACATTCCACATTTTTTTATTTATTAATAAATTTATTTAAATTAGTGCATAAGATTATTAAATATTGTGCATAAGAAGCACTCCAATCGACTACAAGAGCCGCTTCTTTACTTCTCCCATTTCGATTCCTGCGAATGTTTTTTCACTAATGTATGAGCTGATGCAATCCTGCGATAACAGGGAAGGTGCCCGAAGTCTATACAAATTTAATATCAATATGTGTTTAATAATATGTTCATGTACTTCTGCAGAAGCGATTTCTATGCAGCTCTAAAAAAGCTCACGACAAGTAAAGTCGGAGAGTCGGCGAAAATAAATCAGTTTTCATCTGGTTAGATTGTAGATACCGCCCTGCAAATAATGTGACTAGTCTACACATGCCTGTGCAGCGTAGTCCACAGAGGACTTGGACTAGTCCAACACTAATCCAAATATAGGGAGTTAACGTGGTCTATTTAACATTATGATGTTGATGCACGTAGTAGAATATTATTTGTAGGTCATCTTCAAGTAATACAGCAGCCAACTACATTTGTAGTCTCTGCAGCTTGTAGTCTGCTGTGGTGAATGTGGTTAACGCGTTACTATTCGTAAGTCCTGCAGGCTTCGTTTCTTTAAACTTATATAATTTTTGCTTGATTTTTAAATTATTTCAATAAGTTTCACTCTCATTAATCTTGCGACATCCACTTGTATTGGGCCCTGATGATATTCTTGTAGTCATGATAATAAATATTTTGGAAACGCTTAAATCATTCTTTCAGGAACTGCTGACAATATTTTAGATTTAGTTTTTGTTTTGAATGTAATTAAGCGACAACTGGATATCGTGTGACATCATGGGCCAGGCAGTTAATTTCGAATTCAGTTAAGGTTGTCATTTTCTAAACTAAACGATAATTTATAATAAATTGTGTACAAAAGTTCGCAATTTTATAAAATTTATTTTTAATTACATAAAGTTTAGCAAGTGAAAATTTTGTTTTCAGATATTTTATGGTAATTTTACATTTGATAAACTTATAAAATACACAGGTCTGAATGATTTACTTTTGTTCTATTATTTTTCCTTCAACTGTATTTATTTATTTATTAATTATGATTTTGTTTGATGTAAATAAAATTGTTCCTGTCATTAATTTTTATAAAAATAACTGTTTTTCAATTGTTGTTTACAAAATCACTGAACAAAAATAATTCGTCTATTCTGAAAATCATAATCATCAGCTTTTTGTTTTTTTAAAGCCCAAAAAATCTCATCTTGTTTTACTAAGTTCACGGCGAATTCATACCAGGTAAACTTACTAGGACAACAACCACAAAAATCATTGTATGTAGTCAAAATAATTCATACAATCAAACCAAGGTATATTTATTAGATCTATGCAGCACTACAATAATGAACAACACAAAAATCAACAGGCATTTTGTTTAACTTTGAGAAGTCCAAGGTGGTGTTGAATGGAGTTGTTGTACTACTACACGTGTTGTTTGTTCGAAATAAATATGTCAAAAACAAACTAGTGCAAATATTGCAAAAACAATGTGTTTTTGATGTTTTTTGTTCCCACCTTGTTTGATACACCTTGGGGATGGCTAAAACAAGACTACTCTTCTCTCAAAAGTAAACACACACAGGCTACAATAGCAAGAAAAACATTAATTTCATTTATGTATACCTTAATTGTTTTTACAACCCTCTCTAAAAAATAAAGAAATATGTTAATCGCGCGCTCTCTGAACTTAACAAATGAGTAAAATGTAAGCAAATTTTGACACTTAAGTATAAAATACTTGTAGAACACATAGCGAGTGGCACAGGCCTAACAAATATACCTTGACATCAAACAGTGATAAATAGTCACCAGTTGGGCTAGTAAGTTCACCTGTTATGAATTCGCTTTGACTGAGTTTTTCTTTCCACGAAAAACGTTTTCCTATTGTGTTTTTATTTCACTTTTTTCTCTTTCTCTCTCTCTCTTTCTTTTATTTGTTTTAATTTCACAAACTGTCATTGTGGGTGTTTAAACTGTAAAATGATCTCTTGAATACATCCCACCAATTTACTACTTACATAATCATACCAATTAAACAATTAATTGAATGAATGGCGATTTTGTACGATGTTATTTAGGGTTGGAGAACGAGGATATGACACCAACTCTACGTCAATTGTGGACTGCCATACGTCAATTGCAACAGGATATGACACAAATTAAACAAATTATCAATGACGAGATTGCCTTGCGTGCTAATTTGCAACAATTGTTGATGCAACATTTAGAAACTGGCAGTACGACCAGTAGTAGTACGCCGAAATGTTGACTATGGAAATAAATTCGCGTAGGATTGATTACAAATGCGACGACAATCGTTGCTTGTTCGTTTTCTTTAAAATAATTAAGAGAAAATAATAATATTTAATGCTTTAGAAATCCATAAAATGATCAACGAATTACTTCTGAAAAAAATATTAAATAATTTATTCAGTGTTTAATTTACGAAACCCATTGCTGGGTAATTGTATCAATTTTATTCTAAACAAATTGCAATTCAACTATATTTATTGAAATGATTAATTACTTGTTTATAGATTTATTTAACGTTATAATTTTTATATATTATGTATGTATGTATGTATTTATATGTAGTTTTATAATAAATTTTATTTGTAGCTAGAGAAGTCCTCATTATTTAATACAATTCGATTGCTTTTTATTAAGAAAAATTTATAAACCAAAAGTGGAACATTTGTTGCCCCCTTCGAAAAGATTTAAAATGAAATTTGGTATTTTGTTATTTTGTTCTAGTATTTTTCCTTTATAGAATACTTTGATAAAAAATATTTTTTTTAAAGAGAACGCTAATTTGATTTATTTGGATTAAAGAACAATGTTAAAATACTCTTCAAGAAAGAAAACACCGTAAATGTTGAAATAGTTTAATATGACATCCTGCATATTTTGAAATTAATTTCTACTCTCAAGTTGCTCAAGTTACTAATTTCTAAAGAACGAAATTTTTATTTAATTAATAAGACTTACAGGTGTGTGCAATATATAGTAGTAGTATGTAAATTTTTAATATTTTAACAATTATTAGCATAATTGATTTTCATAGAGATAATTTAATAAGCGTTTTACATTAATTAATTAAAATTTTGGTATAGAAAACGAAGACGGTTCAAAATTTGAAAATATAATTTTTTTGCCTTTAATTAGGCATGTTTGGCGTGATTACACTATTGTAAGGCCTACTTGGTCGTTTTTCTTTATCCAAAATATGGCTGCTGTAGCATCGCACGAAAAACAGAGGGTTTTAGAAGAATATGTTCAATAATAAATTTATTGTGGAAAATGCAATACATTTTTTTCATTACGAAATAAATTTCACAAAAATATACATACACAGAAAAAATTTTGTAATACGAGGGTTACTATTGATATTTCGAGAATAGAGAATAATAACAAACATTTTTAAATGAAAATGGCTGTATTGTTTTTCGAAATATTCTCCTTGATGAGCACTACACTTTTGCATTTGTTCAAACCATTTGCTTTAGCAGTTTTTCCATTCCTCTTGAGACACCTCCAAAACATGGTTTTTGAACGCTTCAACTGCTTCTTCGGCGCTCGTAAATATTTGATCAGGCAGTTTATCTTTTATATTCGGGAAGAAGAAGAAGTCATTGGGGGCCATATCAGGACTGTACGGAGGATAAGTCATCAATTCGATGTTTTGAATGCTGAACAATTCACCTGTTTGACGAGATGTGTGAGCGGTCGCCTTGTCATGAATGATTCGTCTTCGGCGTATAGTTTTACGAATTTCTCCGAAGACTTTTGGCAAACAAATTGTCGTGTACCGCTCAGAATTGACCGTTCTGCGTTGCTTAAACGAAACAGTGGCCACATGACGAACAGCCACGAACAACAATTTATATAATTTTTTTTTTCAAAAATCTAATTTAACAAATTTAAAAAATTTTTTTAATGCTGTAAATTTATCTATCGAAAATTTTTTTACCCCCATGAAAAATTAAAAAAGAAATAAATTAAATTATAACTGCCTGTTCATAGAAGATGTAAATACTCGTTTGGCAGTAACTGTTGTATTCATAAATATTTTTCGAATTTATAAAATGTTTAAAAATTTAATTTTGTGTGAAAATTTGCTTATTAAAACTTTTATAAATCCATAATATTTTTTAAGAATACAGCAGTTAAATTAAATTTAACTTGATAAGACTGGTGTGCATATATGCCCCTTTTCTTTATTTAATTTAATTTTTTTTTTTAATAATTTCGAAAATTCGAAGATATTCTTCGAAAACACTGTATTTGTATTGAAATCAATTTGGTGTTCTCATAAAAAATATTTAAAAATTTTTCCTAATAACTTTGCAATTCTTTTCTTTTGAAAGGTATGATAGAATTTTGTTAATATATCACACTGCGTCCCTTCAGAGGAACCTGGTGCGATATGTGTGTATATTTTTAGAAAACATTTTAAAAGTATTTATGTATTATTACAAATTTAGGTAAGAAGTTTTTTTTTAGTTTTGTTTATATAAAAACCAATTTTTTTTAGAAGCAGTCTTGAAAAAATTAATCTGATGAAATATTTTAAGGTTGTACATTTAGCACAATCCTTTTAAATATGCAAAAAATTTAAATTAATAATAATTTTTTTTTTTTTTGCTTTTGCAAGAATATATATAGTTAATTACTATTAGTTGTAATACATATATGTAATTGCACTTTAGCTAAAACAAAAATTTATACCAAAAACAGAAAAAAAAGCAAAACAATTAATTTAAATTAATTACTATTTATAAAGTCATTTCAATTTATTATAGTTATTAAATAAATAAATAAATACTAACTGTTTCTGGCTTAAAATGCGAGCGAAAATTTTTGTGGAATATTTCTATCGAAAAAAGAAACAAATTTTTGTTTTTCGCTAGAGCTGAATCACAATTTTCCTTCGAATTACGGGAACAGTCAGTAACATAATGTAATTAAATTAGGTGGCATCACTACGTCAGGTGATTATTTTTTTCTCTGCTTAAATTTGCGACATAAAATGTCAAAATTCTATAAAAACACATTCGTTTAACAGTTTTTATTATTAACAAAAAGCAAATAAGCGATTTCAATTGCGTAATTTGATTGCAATCGGCATTTTGGTAAAAAAAAATAAATAAATTAGTTGTGGTTAAATATTGCGGATGATAACTTTATCTTTACACATCTTTACTCTACGAAGCTTTTAAGCTTGTCTGTAGAAACACCCACTTTCTAAGCGGGAATCGCACAAGCACCTCCATATTGATAAGACTAATGCTGATGCACTAGACTACGGAGACACCCGATGCCGCAAAGCACAAACACACGAACGCCTGTTGAAGCTTTAGCGCTGCCACCTTAATAATTGCATTATGGTCAGTAAGTTTAGTAAGTCAAAATAAATTTCATAAAAAAATTTATAAATATTTGTGAATCAAATAAAAATGACTTGACAATAAGAAATAAGATTTAAATAGCAAATACAGTTATTTGTAAGAGGCAAAAAAACTGATTGATTTAAATTTGTAAAGAAAAACAATTATGCGTTTATATATATATAAAAAGTAAAAAATAAAAAATTCGTATAAAAAAAAAATATTTTATAAATAACTTTAATTTTTTTTTCTGCCTCTAGGTACAAGAAAACTCCTTTCGCTGCTAAATCAATTAACCAAATTAAAAAATACCAAAATTTGTACTCAATAACACCAAGACTCAAATTCATTTCTTAATTATTCAAAATCCAAGATACATCTTCATCACAAGCTTAATACAATCACCGATCAAAATTACTTCACAAAATGAACGAAGGTAAGTCACTATTTTAAAGAAATACACTTTATCAATACATTTCTTAAGTGCGTCGTAGTAAACATATTTTAGGCTTAATTAAAAAATAAATTTGTTAGTTTTTTTTTTGTTATGCAATGGCCCACAAAAGCTAGCTTTTCAACAAATCAGTAAATAATAGAGAGATTAAAAGAAAGAAAAAAAAGTTTTTTTTTTTTTTTTTTTTTTGATAACAATGTGTTCAAGAAATGGAGAATTAATAAATTAGAGAAACTAAATACAGTTAAATTAATAAGCAGAAAGTTTAATTATTAAATACACACTGCCGTTAATGGGTATAGAATTATGCTGTTTTTATATAAAAATTCCAATAAATTAAAGACACAGAAACAATAAAATAAATTTAAATAGATAATACAGCATTTAAATGAAAATTTAAGCACAAAAAGTCAAATCTAAACAACGGTATTTACGGTCTTCATTTCAAAATTCTCATTACACTTTGTGACAAAAAAAGCAATACATGTCATTCGATATTAATTTACTCGTTGGTATTGTCCCGTACAACAACAGTCTGGTTTTGGAATTTTTCAAACACCTTCAAAATCTTGAGTTACGGGTTCAAAAAGGCAGTTTGTCGTACCGTAATGCACTTATCAGCCTGTTACTTAGTTGAATATCAAGCGATTGAAAATTTATAAACGGATTTATAATAAATTATATATTATTATACATTGAAACCTCTTCTAACGGACACCGCCTATAACCGCACACCTCTCATAACCGGACAAAGTTTGTAGAACAGAGATTTTCAACAGTTTTTTCGTACAAAAAGTATTCCCATAACCGGACACTCCATTAACCGGACGCGGACACTAAATTTTAAAAAATTGTGCTCAAAAAGTGTCTCATAAGCGGACAGAAGATTTAATTTTAATAATTAATTCGCCTTGATTGAAGCTCAACATATTTGTACAGGAGTCTGGTAGCAGATTTATATTTTCAAACCTAAATAAAAAAACATAATAATTGACACAAAGTTTTATTAACAGCATTGAACGATAGAATGGAAATGCGGATTTTATTTTTTAAAGAGTATGTCATCCAGATCCTTTTTAAAAATTTCATGAATAATCGCTCTTGGAACTGCCAGTGAGGCAGCTCTTTTCCGTATTGAAAGTCGCGGATTTTCACGTAAACTGCTTTCAACCAGTTCAATGTTTTCGGGAGTCCTTGCAGATCGACTAGGCCCTGGCCGTGGGGCATTGCAGTTGCGCGGAATCTCTGCACCCACGAACGAATTAAATTTACACTCGGTCCATCACTTATTCGCCGAATACCGAACTTTAAAAAAAAAGTGTGATGCAGCCCCCACCACGCGGATTCGCAGGTCTCTGGATGCAGGCCACTCGCGGAGGAAGTGAACAACACTATCCACCTTTTCCTCCTCATCGTTGCAGCCAGAGCAGAAGTCGTTGTACGGCAGACCCATGCGTCGCGTATGATTCCCAGTAGGACACTGTCCAGTCATCGTGGCTGTAAGACCACGTAGCCGGCGCCTCGAAAACTCCAGCAACCTTCCAGACCTCCTGACATCAAACCGCGGCTATAGTCCCCAGTCTAAAATTGTATAAATGTACTAATAAACCACAAGTGGTCATCTATTGAGCACCGTTTCAACCTTCAAAATCGGTGCAAAACTAATTTAGTTCAAAATTTGTTTGTCCACAATGTCCCAAAACAGTGTATTATTAAAAATGACAAAATAATCTATTCAGATATACTCACAACCTACCTAGTGTAGGTCTTTCCAAAAGTATTTAATTTTTTTTTCGATTCTGTCACATATGATTAACTAAACTTAATTAATTTTAATCTTGATAATTTCACTTTTTTATTTAATGTAACCCATTTCGATGGTATCTATGTGAACGAAACATTTTCACTTAGTTTTTTCTTTAACTTTCCAAACTACTCAAACTATGTATTAATTACGTAATTAATTATTTCTATTGATTGGATTTTGTTAGTTATTGAATTGTATAAAAAAAAAACATTTCAGATAATTAAAGCAATTTAAACCTTTTTACTCAGTGTCTAATTTGATTTTTATTAACTGTGCTATAGATTAAAAATGTTAATTATAAATTGAAACTTTTCCTGCTGTCATAGAAATTTTGCTCTATTCAATCAAAAAAATTTTTATGTTAATTTTACGAATTCACCATTGGCGTCAGTAGAAACTCTAAAGAAAAATAAAATTAAAATTTGTACAATGAAAAAGAAGTCACAAAAAAACTAGTTTACATGCATGTCATTAATTTCTATATTTCTATCTGGTTGCCCCAAAGAAAATAGAAAACTACTAGTTTATTATTAGTTTGTTTTTTTCTTTTTTTTGTTTTTATAAAATTGAAAATACATCATTAATATTAACATCTTCTTCTACTTCGGTCCGTTCTCCTTTTTTTTATCTTGTTTAACCTCCATAGGCAGCGACTTACTCTTCTTAGCCGCAAGAGCAGCATCATAAACTCTAACAAACAGACTGTATTAAAGCTGACATCTTGGAAAAGAAATTCTTTTTTCGAAAAAGAAAAATGGAAATCTAAGAAAGTAAAATAGAACTCGAAAAAAAAAACAATAATAAATTGTAATGAAATCAATACGTATGTTTGTATGCTTCTTACTTAATTTAAATACCAAAGTATCTAAGAGATTTTATATTGTACACATACATACATACATATCTAGGCATTTGTATTAACAATTTCTAGAACATGTGTTGGCAAATATCATTTTTAAATATTGTAGTCAGCCAGACTGACATATGGACGGACAATCACTTGATACATTTATGAAAGTTAGTTGGTTTGATATGATTTTTGAAAGCAAAAAATAAAAGTATAAAATATTTTTTGCTTTTGACCAGCACTCAGGGGATGAACGCTACACATGCGATGCATTGTGCTGAAACTAGGGGAGAGGTATGTAGTAGAGATTACGGGTGGGGAAAGGATATGCACAGAGAGGGAAGTTTTATTATTTTTAGAACACCGCATTTTGCAAATTTATTGTTTTACAGCAGTGCTGCAGTGAGTGCATCAGGTGTCAAGCAGACGCAGACGTACAATTACAACTAATTTGACCGATCCCGATTCAACCGGATGCCGATATCAATTGTTAAAGTTCGGAAGTCCCTGTTGGAAAACCCTAAATATATATACAAGAATTGCTCGTTTAATTATTATAATGAATATTTAGTCTATCTTGTTTAGGCGAAGAATATATAAGGCAACTAAGCGAACATATAAGAAAACTAACTGCCTGGCTCACGTTATAGGTCGTTCGCTTAATTACATTCAAAATAACAACAACATTTTAAATTTTGTTAGATGCAAAACAAAAGCAACATTTCAATTTTATGTTTCATTTGAATGTAGTTAAGCAGTCGAGCGATATCGTGTGACATCGTGGGCCAGGCAGTAAATAAAAAAATTTTCATGCAGTTTTTCGGGCAGTCAAATCGCGACGCACGCTACCGAATTTAAGATTTATTCTAATAAAAGATTAATTTTCACATTCTTGTCATAAATTAACTACGAATTTAAACACAATTAAATAATCATTGATTTGCTTGCAATAATTGTACTTCAAATAAAAATCACTAAGAACGATTTTGGCATACTCTCACTAAAATATCGGCCGGTATCTCCCGAATAAATTCTTCAATATTGGCTTCCAGTGCGTTAACCAATGCAACCTGTTCGCTACAGATATGAACCGTAACATAGACCCAAAAAAAAATAGTCTGAAGGTGCTAAATCGCACAATCTAGGCGGCCAATTGACCGGTCCCAAACGTGAAATAAACTGTTCACCGAACTCGCCTTTCAATTGGGCCCAATGGTAATCTTCGCGTGCCGTGTGGCATGTGTGACTCCGTCTTGCTGAACGGCTGCAAACGGCGACGATTCAATAATTTACGGTTATCAACAAAACTGGCGAATACAGCTGCGATATATATTCCTTTCGTGCGCACTGTACGTTTGCGTGTTGGTGGTTCAATGTCCAATAATGTAAATTAGGTACGAAATTTAGTCACAAGATTTCGAATAGCCGTCTCAGAAGGTCGCCCAAACTAACCATAAAATGCAAGAAGTACACGATGCACCTTTTTGACGTAGCAAGAATTTTGGTAATAAAATGCAATAATTTAAAAGCGTTGTTTGTTTGTAAGTCGCTTCATTGTTAAATTATAGACCAAACTGAACATGTTACACGAAAACAGCTGAGCTGCCACAAACAGTGTTGCCAAAAACTATAATATTCTATTAAAAAATTAAATTAAGTTGTATTATATTAATTTCATAAATTGTGGGTTGGTGTACTATTTTTGGGAATTGCCCAAATGAGAAATGTGTGTGTACGAAAATCACAAAGCAAGGTTTTCATCATTCTCTACTGATAGGGTACCTCTCCCACTGTGTAGCAGAAAAAATATTCACTATTAACCAACTTAAATTAATTCGTAAACTTGTCTTTAGCTAAGCTAATGTCCTCTATCTAATACATATGATAGTAAAACAAAAAAAAAACAAAAATAAAATTAATTTTCATTGGATTATTGAACCTAATTCACACATTAAATTTACGACTGTCAAAAAACCAACGGAGAAAGAAAATTTATTTTCCAGCGTTTTATAGTTTCACATTACCATAAATTATGTTTTCACATTATTACAGTAAATAAAAAAACAAAAATAAATTATCTTACATAAATAAATAATTGGGTTTTCTTCACTGAATGGAGAAATTAAATTCAACCCATTTATTTTTGTGAAATGCGAAAGCCGTTAAATGTTATAACAAAATTATGGGGGAATGAAACTCCCACCATTTGCAACCGCAAATCATATAAATTAACAAACCGAACCAACCTTAATAACATTGTGAACGCTTGCAAAAAGAAAAAAGAAATGTGTATCTCAAATATGTGTCTTTCATAATCTCTTCGTAATTTATTAGTTTTGGGAAATTTGTTAAAAAATTAAAATTATGTAAAATAAGAGCAGAGGAAAAAACATATTTTTTTTATTTGTTAATTACTATTTTTTCTACTCGTACATACAAGAGTATGCTCTGATTAAAGTTATTAAGTGATTTTTCTCCAACCATAGTTGTCGTCATTTGTTCAGCGGCCTGTCTACGAAAACTTTTATTAAGTATTACGCGGGTACTTTTAAAATTAACTCACTTGACGAACATTTGATTATAGTTAGTTCATTTAGCATCTCAGTCAATGTCTATTTATTAGGTAAAAACAACGGGCATTTTATTTGTGTAAAATTAACTTTGGGATGTCAAAAACAGAAGACTACTACTCTCCCAAAATTAAATACACACAGGCTATAATAGCAATAAAAACTTTTCTTAATACTTAATCCTGAAGATATTAACCGAATGTTAACGAAATATCGAGATTATATAAAAATGAGAAATAAAAAACCTTAAAGCTTAATTAAATAGATTGTTCGAATTAGCAAGAAAAACATTAATTTAATTTATGGATGCCTTAATTGCTTTTGCAACCCCTCTCTGAAAATAAAGAAATGAGTAAAATTGTTAATTTCGCGCTCTCTCATATTAAACAAATGAATAAAATGTAAAGAAATTTTGACAGTCGAGTACATTTTTACCATATACGTACATATTTATTAAGAAAAACTTTTTATTTAAAAAAAAACTTTTATCCAAATAATGAAGAAAAGCCCGAAGCGCGGTTGGAAAACCCTGCTGATTATTCTAATATCCATACATACATATGTATGTATCTATCTATCCTTACAATTATTGTGATTGTGTTCAACTGTACAAAAGTGCTAAAATTTTTCGAAAATAATTGAATATTTACTTATTCTAGAGTAATTCTAGAACATACCTCGCAGCTATTAACGATGAAAATAAAAAGGCTTTGTTTGGTGTCTCCCATCTTTACAATTGGCAACATCGTGTGTGCTGCTTTATACGGGTATAAAATAACTGTTCACTACGACTAAAAAGTTTGGTGTTCCCTTGACTTACAGAACATAAAGAATTCAAAACGACAAAAAGCTACGCGTGTGAAGAAGCAGTTTTATTTACTGCTGCGGCGGAATAAATAACTGTGCAAGATTGCAATTTGGTACAGCTTGCAGTGCTTAATTTTAAGTTTACAACAAAGCGCCTTTGACTAAATTAAGTCAAGATTTTTCTGAGTTCTTTCTGCGGCTGTATTTCTTTTTGTTCTTGCGATTTCTGTTATAGCATTTAATATCTCCTCGAAAGTGAGGGCATCCATTTAGTATTTTGTATAGTTAAAGAAACAACGGCACAAAAAAAAAAAGAATTTCAGACTCTGCTGCAAATCACGAATCTTTTAAAAATCGCACAATAATTTTTGTTTAAACTTTTATGTTCCTTCTTTCTTGTTGCTGTTGCCAGTTGTCACTTGAGGTATTTATTAGGTATTTTATTTTGATTCTCTTTACATTTGGATTCTTTTTGTTGTCTTTAAATTAAAATTGGCAAGTTTTTTTAAAAAATAGTAAAAATGTTAGTAAAACAAATAGAGGATGAACAGACGTGGAGGTGTAAAATATCGAGTTGACAATATTTTTTTTAAATTTTAAATTCATCTTTATTAATATTTTATACTCAGCATATAAATTTATAATTTCGAGATTTCATCTATAGATACTACAGCGAATAATTTTGATAATAAAAAACTTGATAATAATTTTAAAATTATAACATTATTCGAAGGAAAACAGGTAAAACCTTTATATGTAAAGAGATATAAATTTAAATGTAGTTAGAAAGTATCAAGTATACCATGAAATTATCCGAGAATAATGCCTGCATACATGTTACTTTCAATTTAATGTTTTCTGTTTTAAGTTGCAATTAGGACAATTGTATGCATTCTCTTAACATTTGATAAGAAGAATTTTGAATAGATTCATGGTATTTATGATTAAGTTTTTTTGTGATGTCTATAATTAGTTCATATCCAGTTTCGTAGTGGAGAAGTAGAGTTGAATATCTCCAATTTTTGTTGTTTATTTTTTTTTGTCAGGGACCAGCACTCAGGAAATGACCCCTACACATGCGATGCATTGTGCAGTTTTTTGTTTTACAGTTTTGTTCTTTGTTTACAGCAGTGCTGAAGCTTCGGTTTAGTACCCATTTTTTTTTATTATTATTTCACTTCGCCGGTGCTACCCAATACCGACGAAGGACGGCGTTCTGATGTGATTGTGGATTGCTATCAGCTGATCACTGACCAGTGACGGAAACCTTCCGTTCCTTCCGGCAACAACTGACACATAAAGACACACTGATTTTTTTTTTATTTATTATAATTTTAGTCTGAAACTGGTGTTGAACCCAGCTCTGTTTTGGTTTTGTAGTCCACCTGCAGACTACTTGATCTATCGCCACCCTCTTATTTGAGTTTTGAATCGTAATTGGGACATAAATCCCCCCGTTAAATCGGTATATTAACGTTAAAACCACAAGCAGCTGATTTTGCGTTCTCACTACAAGTTTAATTTAATCACGTTTTAACGCACAGTTTGCGTAATAAACTTAATTTCTCCTCCCACAATTCGATGAAAGCATTTCCATTATGCTCCACTCAATAGCTCCCTTTTTTATACCTTTTTATTGTTGTTGCTGCTGCGTCCAGTGTTGTAAATTATTGCAGTGATTTTGTTTACTAAATGTTTCTTTATTTTATTTCATTGAGACGCATTTAATTATCCAGCTGTTTTAATTTTTTTAACTTGGTAGCACTTCCTTTAGTACATGAAAATCAAGGTTGTATTTCATTAAATCAACTTAAAACCAATTCAAAAAGGGTTCTTAAAACCTGTTTAAGAAAATATTTTTATAAGGTAAAACCAGGTTTAAATAATTAGTTTTAACGTAAAACCAAGTTTTCCTTTAAAACCAGTCAGCAAGAAAAAAAACTCTTATTCTTGCACAACTCTACAGTTAGCTGTTAAGTTCATTTTGACGCATTATTTTTAAACTAAGGGGAAGTATTTTATTGCTTATTTCATTTGCCGACGTTTTATTGCCCAAATACTGACGAAGGAAGGTTGTGTTGCACAGAAAAATCGAAACAAAATTGCTATTTGACCTGGCCGGGAATCGAACCTGTCGCCGTCTGGTTGCAAAGCAAACCTGCTAACTAATCTGCCATCAGCACTCACAGGCTTCCAGGATAGCTAACACCATTTCAATTCCTTTTGTATCTGTTCTTAAAGAGTACCAATTTCGTCATAGCTGGATTGATACCAACACTACATGTGACTCTCTACTTACGCAGGAGTTCCAGTGTAGATTCCATACATCCCGTTATAGTGCAGAAGTGCTTTCCAGAAATCCACTGCTATGTCATCCGCGTATGTGACAGTCTAACACGTCCTACACTACAGGTCTAACAGTAGCTACTTTATAGTCAATTTCCATAGGACGGGTGAGAGTACTTCACCCTGAGTGTCGCCAGCCGTACTTTAAACCGTTGTGAAGTCAATCGCAGCACTTATAATTCTATTCGTCAACAGATTCTTGACGAATCTAGAGGCCAAATCACTCCAATAATACACACGGATCTGACATTCTTGACAGCCTCTTCAATGTCATCAAAGGAAAGAAAAATTCCATGTGCATTGGGGAACAAAGAGCATATATAAATTAACCACTCTTATCGCATCACCCTGTGTGACACCCAAACTTATAACGATAGAGTGAGAGCGTGATTTTACGAGTATTTACATACATTTGTAATGTATATGCATGTATTGAGTGACATTGTAGTCTATTGCACAATTTGCAGTATTCACGTTTCTCTTGCAGTGTAGAATCATGACAATCGAAAACATACACAATTATATTCTTTAATGATTCCAGCACTCGTGGCTTAGTTTTTTTGTATTTTTGTTTTTTGTTTTTTGTTTTGTTATTCCTTGGCATTATTGTTTCTCTGTTGTATTTGTATTACTTTGTTTTTGGCATAATTATGTTGTGCTCTAGATATTTAAGTAATTTGACGAAAATTAGAATCTATCAGTTTGCCAAAGTTATAACTGTCTGTTGTGGGTCTTTTGCTTATTTAAGTGTCGTGTCTTTGTGTTTATCTGAGAGACGTGATCTTCTTTTTCAAACGACTTTATGATACGAGTATTCCATGAAGTTTTGTTGCAGTAATTTATTGTGTGATGTACATACATATGTACATATCTATGTTTGTATGTATGTATGTATGTATGTATGTATGTATGTATGTAAAAAAGTATATAAGAAATAATTAAAAAGATCCATTGTAACAATTCTACAAATTACACACAGTCAGGTTTCAAGGTGCGAATATAGACACATACATACATACATACATACAATTTGCCTCCTAACAATAACAAAAAGTGTGTCAATTAGATATTTTTAGCGGTTTCATCTTTATTGCATGATCGTTTTGTCTATTTTGCTTAATAACTTGAGAAACAAATTTAAATATGAAATGCACGTCAGAAATAGAAATAGGTTGAGGTTTTGCATAAAAGGAAATTAAAAATGAAATTTATTAAGTGGGAACTACGAGGGTGGTACAGTAACTAATCGGTTACAAACACATCGCATGTAGATTTCAATTAATTAAAGAAACAAGGAAGCTGGCATTTTAAAGCCAAGCCGCGCATAATCTATCTATCGGCCCGAACGATTTTAATAAGATTTACTATTTGTGGGTTTTCTTGTTTCCGGTTTCGCTAGTCTACCATTGTGATTGATTCCTAGCGCAGACTCTGGTATGAAGTTGGAAATCGAAAAACGATGTCCACAGGTCAATATAGTCTAGAGTGCAGACATCAATGGTTAATGGATGTGCCATTTGTTTCATAGAGCGGCAATCATTGCGACATGAAGGGGATTAAAAGGGATGGTGATCCGTTTCCCTGCATTCTCTACAGTTTTTGAGTACAGAATCCCGAAAAATTAATTTTTCTCAAATTTTCGGCATCGCTATCATTAGAACAGATTTTTTTTTTCATTTACCATTCATTTTTCAAGTGTAAAAAAATCGGTGAATATCTAAACTTGAGATCAAGCAGACTTCTGGAGTTTTTAGAAAAAAAAAATGATTAAACGGTTCTGTGGTATTTGCGTATCGCATTTCCAATAACACCAGCCGTTTAGATTAATTTCTAAAATATGTAGAAGTTATGTGCCAACGTTGGGCCCCCTTCACAGCTTAATTCTAATACTGTCCTCGCAACTAATTCGCTTTTCTTTTTTCTATCGCGTTATTATATTCTATACAAATTTTTCCTATATGGTTTCTAATTAGATTTCGAGAGTAAAATGTAAGAAATGTGAATTGAACAAAAGAAAATAGTCTTGAATTACCAGCAAACAATGACCGCAGAATTGTCACTTTATGGTTTTGAAAGAAGAAATTTTCAAATACTGCTGTATCTGTCAGTCTCAAGAGGAAGAAAAATTAAAAAAAAAATAAAATTAACATTTATTTTTTTTTTTTGGTATTCAAGAACTTTCAACGCTTTAAAACTTGGTTTTTATGCCGTTATAACCTTAAGGACTTTAGAAATTTCCACTTGTTTGATAAAAATAAAAAATGATAGAAATCTTGAAAAAAATTCTTGGCAGCAACAAAGTGGGTAAATGTTGGCGATAATCAGAATTTTAATACGGCAAGAATAAATAGTTAAATCTCTGTGTAACGTTAGCAAATTTATGTGTTGAATGGTGGCTGGGTATGTGTGCCGAATGATTGTTACGGTGTCGAGGAAAGTGTTCACCCTACATTTTTTAAGTAAAATGTAGTAAATGGGCATTTCCACAGAGAGGTCTACCAGGATCGGAAATTATTATTAAGTCATAAACAAATGATTTTTTCTAACATTCTATAGGAAATGTTAAAATTTTAAGAAAATTATATATTTTCAGTTTTTGGTGTGTGTTATTTTCAGAAAATTGGTCTGGAAACTAAAAATTTATTTAAAATATGTAGAACATCTCAAATATACGAGTCTATTTTATAACATAATATTTACAATTTACTTCACAATGAAAAGACATGTTTAATATTTAGGAATTTATATGATTGAAAAATATTTTTCTAAGAATGGAGATATCTCACTTTTTAATTCAACGGTTTATTTATTACATACCAAAACAAAAAAATTTATATTTTAAAATATCAAAAAAATAATAAGTATAAAAACTTTCACAGTTAATACAATTTAAATTTAAGAAAATTTTTATTACAAACATTGTGGGTAAATATGTCCCGTTCGAAATGTCCCGTGCTAAATCATAGTAAATGTTGTTCAAAAAAGAAGAACACAAATATTTAAGTATGACAACCATCAGTGGAAAGCCATATTATTCTATTTTTATTTAAAAAAAAATTCCTTTCAAAAATGGTGTTTTAATTCGCAAAAGCTTTTTAATTTTTCTAAATGCAGTTGAAAGCGACTTCTAAATTTTGTTCCGTTCGTGATACCGTGTTTATTGGATATACAAAAAATCGATGAAAGCTACATTTTGCACTATTTATAGTGCCAATATGTAGTTCACATTTTAATTGGTGAAAAGATACATTTATAAAAACCAAAAAAAAAAAACAAATATTTTATTAATATTATTGGGCACGAAGCACTGCGGCCAAATCTATTGTGCAATGCCCTTCATATTAGACCCCATGCTAAGGCTTCTAGGGAATCCAAGCATTATTTGAGATGTGGTGCTCCACAGATTGTGTGGAGGCACTACAGTTCTACCCAGATAGAGAAATCTCTGTCTGGCGAGTGCAGGACAATGTGCCACTTTCACAAAATCGACAGACCTTTGTCTCTTATGATTCGGAGCTGTGCTGCTAGAGCGTACAAGCGGTCTATGCCCTCAATAAAGTCGCTGGTATTCCTTTTATCACGATCCGCGAACCGCTGCCCAGCCACTTTAGCCTTCTTCGCTGCAAGCCAGGGCAGTGACAGACAATGTGTTCCATGGTCTCCCCGTGATCCTCGCACAACCTGCAAAGGTCAGAGGTTGCCTTTTCGCACATACTGACCACAGCTATAATCGAGCAGCTACCAAAGCTGATGGCCGTCAAGTCCCTCCAACCCATTCCCAGCAGCGATGTGGTCCTTGCCCCGTCCAACCCAATCCATAAGATCATCGACACCTTGCAATCCCCTTTCGCCCCTTGAATGATTCACCCTCTCTACCGGCCATCTCCTGAGCTCGCCACAGTAGTACCCTATCGATGGATGCACCGACATTTGCTACTCCCCTTCCCCCAATTTGCTAATAATCTTTTTAATAGGAGACTCATTTTCGATTTTTTCTGTTCAATTTCATTCTTAGAAATTTATTTCATCAATTTCATTTTTTTTTTGTCAGCAAAGAAAGTAGTTTTCATCTGTCGTTAAGAACGTTTCTCTTATATTTGTAACTAAAGGTTTGAAAACCATAACGAGTGTGCATACAGCAGATACAAAAAAGGAATTCTATGTTGACGATAATTCCGGCAGCTCCTTATTAATGATCTTTTGATGAGTTGTATGTTTCTTATACCTTTTGTAAAGGTTGTTTTCTTCTACTTTTAGCCACTTTTACTAGAACTGCTAGTCTTGGTTTGTTTTGATTTGATTTTATTAAGTTTTAGTTTTTCTTTCTTTTGGGGTCTTTTTTACTTCAGTAATTAAGGTCGTCTTCGTCGTGTTCATCATAGCAGTTGATGATACCTTCTAGGTGCACAAACCATCAAACAATTTATTATAACTTACTCATTGTCTTTTTAGAATGCGATGACTACTGTAAACTTTTTGTTTTTTTTTTGTGTTTTTTTTTATAATAATATTATTTGTTTGCTGCCATTATTTGTGTGCAGTCATTTTATACATAAAAAGTAAAAGATATACATGCACATACATATGCATGCACATGTGTACCCAGCCAGCAAAATAGTCCAAGGTCTGTCAGATATCTGAGAGAAACGGCGACAAAAAATTCAGAATCGTATACGATTTCTGTCAGACTTATGACCGAAAAATGTATAAAGTGCTAATGGAAACTGATAAAAATACCTGGAAAGTTCTGATTTGCCATCCGACATTCGTATTATTTTCTTACAGATTTTTGAAAGAATGCCGAATGCAATTCTAGTCGACAAATTGTACAGATTTCTTACCAAAATCTGAGAGAATTTGAACAGAATTTTAGTTAAATAATTTGTAAATTATATTCACACTTATTCTACTTTGTGTCGTCAATACAAGACAACAATGTTTATTGTATTTGACTGCAACTTGGTATTGCAGTTGTCGATAATACCGTTTATTGAAGACTGTATATTTGGTATTCTCTAAGAAAATGTGAAATTGATGTTTCCTTTAATTGACTTTGATTTTGTCGTCGTAATTTTTGGTATTGTGTTCAAAAAAAAAATTATTGGAAAAATTAAAATTACCAATTCCTGCCTTTTCAAAAAAATGCAATTTGGGACATTGAGGACAGTCGTGGCTCTGGATATTACTAAAACATTTTATAGAGTGCGGCATGGGACACTTTTATCCAAACTTATTCGGTTTGGTGTCGGTGATATATTCTCTCGATTTCTCAGGTATCGCACTATAAAAATTGTTATGGATCTCATCGAACGAGTTCAAGATAAATACAGGGGTACCACAACGTTTCATTCTTTCTCCTACCCTATTTCTTATCTTTCTAGTGACCTTCTATGTGAAACTTCCAACCCTATCCACTCTTTTGCAGATGACAGTTGTATCTGCCATTCATACTCATTTGACCGTAGGCCGACATCGGATATGTTCGAGACGCTGAGGCAGAATATGAGTGATTCATTCAAAATATATCGCAATGGTGCGTAATGGCGAACAGAGTAGATTTCAATGCTCAAAAGACCCAATGCTGCATGCTTGCATACCGACGCATGCGCGATCATGTTGCTTCACCTATAAATATGGGTGGTATAAAAATTGAGGAATCAGAGGAATTGAGGAATTGATGTTCTTGGCATGAAGATTCAATGTGATGTTCGATGAACTGAACACATCTTTCAGGTCTCAAAATAAACATTCAAGTGCCTCGGTTTTCTAAGACGGTGTAAGAAATAATTCACCTTATCTGATCTCCTGACTATTTATACCGCTTACATGCGACCAAAAATGGAATACAACTCCCATGTATGGGCCGGTGCTTCAAAGACTATTTTGAAGTTACTCGACCGTGTACAGGAGAGGGTCAAGAAACTCATTGTTGACCGTAGTGTAGCCAACTCTATTGACTCTCTTGAGCATCGTCGCAATGTTGGGTACGTTTCGTTGTTCTATCGTTACTATAATGGGATGTGCTCTAATGAAATCAGGGAACTTCTTCCCGAAACAGTTCTTTCTTGCGCATAACACTTTCGTCATTAAGGACGTATTCATTTGTGGTCGACTTGGCAGCAAATCGCACTACGCATTACAGAGAGAATTTATTTTTCGGACGAACAGCGCGTATGTTGAACAAACTTCCTGCACAGGTCTTTCCTGTCACTTTTGACGTGGGAAGATTCACTACTCCCTCTATTCACCTTCCAATAACATAATTTTATAGCTCCAGCACAATGCGTCCGTCACATTGTCATCCCGTGAGTGCTGGTCCAAGAGAAAAGAAGTACATATCGGAATATACAGAAACAAAATCCCTCCGGACGAACAAGTCGTTAGTAAATGTCTGACTGAAATCTGTCCGAAGCCTGTAAAATAAAGTCTGACATTTGTCAGAATTGTCTGAATCACACAATATCGATGTTTATTTTTTGCATAAAAAAATACAAAGATAAAACTTTACCGACTACTTGTCCTGGTGAGATCAGACCCGTCCAGTGGGAAATTGGATGGGATCTGATGGACCTTTGTAATCCAACGGAGGTTACTCACATAACTAAGTATGTGTCTTTATTATGAATCCTTGAAGCTTAAAATTATTTAGGAATTCAAATACGTCTTTCTTCAATGATGGTTGATTAGTAATAATAATAACTTGGTACATTCCATTCGGTTCTTTCTTCCGATCATGAGCTTATTAAAAATAATTTCGAAAAAAATTCACAATAGGTTTCATTTGAAAGAGACAACTTATAATACTGATATTTATGACGTATGAATGCGTTATTAATGGTTAGTTGTAAAAAGTAGTAGTTCAATTCAAAATATGAAACATACGTTAATATAATAATAAGTATATAAATTATTTGGACATACCAAATGTTAAAAAAGTAGAAGAAATGCAAATTGTTTAATTTATTTAAACAATCGGACTATTTTGCCGGCTGGGTATACATACAAGTATGTATGTACATGGCTCCATCCATCTACTCGTACATACATATATATTTGTTATATATAAATTTAAATAAAAGTAAAACTAATGCTCAATTTCAAGCTGGCTGTTGTGTATACAACAGAAAAAAAAGGTTCTTCGAAATAAGCAAAGAAAAGGAATGTTAATTACAGTTTGCGTAGCTTCGGAGTTGCAAGTTCAAATAACAAAAGATTAAGCACTGCTGTAAAAGTAGAGTATTTCAACCCACTTGTATTTAACAGGCTAAAACCTTTTGTCATGAAGACAGAAAAATCTTTCTTTTTCTATGAAGGCGTGTTATTATTTTCCTGTTGAATCCATTAATCTACTGCTGCTGCTGCTGCTGCTGCTGTTTCTATGGCCAAGAATTATTGCTATAATTTATGCTGGTCGTATTTCAGATTAAGTTTTCATTTCTTTCTTGTTTTTCTGCATTGTCTTGAGCATGAAAGTAATTTTTCAAAAGTCTTCCATTATTTAGCGGTGTTGAAAGTGAAGCCTGCTCTGTAGTTGCATAAAAATAAGAAGAATATGTTATTCTCCAGCAATCGCATGGACGCTGATTGTATAGCCTCAGCAATTGACAAATACTATTTCTAGATTTTTTAATAATATCTTACGAATTCATTGTATAGCAATTACTTCCAAAACCCATATGAATGGACGATTATCCCTCTAGGAACATCCTGTTCTAATGTACAGTGTGTTGCCGTATTTTTGTCCGACGGCAACGTTTATAATTTGATTCTTTGAAAAGACTTGACAACCTGTCGCTGTAGCACAAATGAAATAAAGAGATAATTCATGCTCATTTTGAAGCCAATGCAATGTGTGATTTTAAATGTGTATTCAGAATATTAAGAATTTGATCGAACTGCAGTTCTTACAAATGAATGCAAATTTTCAGCCGTGGTCAAGTTCTCAGTCAATTTATCACAATATTGTGAAGAATTTACATTTTTTGATTAGAATAAGGGAAAAAGAACAATTAATTTCCAACACCAGTTGAGCAGAATACGTATTTTCTATGCCACTAAACACGTCATCAGTACTCTTTGTGTCAACATAAAAAACAATAAAGCTGGCAACCTTTGTTGATAGTATGTGGACAGTAACGATTATTCTCGTATGCATTTTGCTAAGGTCTGACGGGTTAAATACAGGGTGTCTGGTAGCAGATTTATATTTTCAAACTTAAATAAAAAACGTAATAATTGAAAGTTTTATTAAGAGCATTGAACGAAATAATGGAAATGCGGGTTTTATTTTTTAAAAAGTATGTCATCCAGATCCTTCGGAACCTTTTTTAAAATTTCATGAATAATCGCTCTTGAAAGTCCCGGTGAGGGTGCTCTTTTCCGTATTGAAAGTCGCGGATCTTCACGTAAACTGCTTTCAACCAGTTCAATGTTTTCGGGAGTCCTTGAAGATCGACTGGGGCCTGGCCGTGGGGCATTCATAGCCGCAGCAGTTGCGCGGAATTTCTTCACCCACGAACGAATTAAATTTCCACTCGGTCCACAACTTATTCGCCGAATACTGAACTTTGAACAAAATTGTCGACGAACAATTACGGAAGAATCATTACTCTTAAAAAATGTCTCCACAGCGAACGCGTAATACGGGTTCCATTCCCGCTTACACTCCGGCTGTTTCTACAGACAAGCTGTAAGAGCTTCGTAGAGTTTGCATTGTCTTAAAAAAAAGAAAAAATAATAACGACTCTATAGTTTGTTCCTTCTACAGCAATACCTACACAGCAGAAATTTTTTTATTATTTCGATTAAGTCGATTAAATTAAAAAGGAAAAAGTTTTTTTTTAGTCTCCCTGCTGGAATCAGTTGGCAGAACCTTGTTATTTAAAAAAAAAATGTTTCATTTTGTTGTACAGTGTTATTAGATTCAATTAATATTAACCAAATGAGTGCATGCAGTAGGCAAAACATAACCAACCAGCAACAACAACAACCAGTTGGCTTTGAAAAGCTGCCTTGGTAAATAATATATTTTCTGCATTACCTGCATTACATGTATTTCTTTTCTGTGATGCAATCCTTGTCCTTTTCCTGTTTCAATTCTTTGCAGCCTTCGTATTTTATATGAGTTTCTATTGTTTTTGGTTTCTCGTAGAGTTTTTTTTCCTGCATTTTTTCCTCCACCATGAAATTGTTGTTCTATTGTTTTTTTTTTGCTTTTTATCTCTTAAAGTCTGACATTTTGATGGATGTTCAAACATGTGTTTTATTGTCTTCAATTCGAATACAAATAAATATATGGACTTGTAACTTGTACTCTTCTGCCTGCATTTTGTCGTACTATGATGACAATATCTTGATGTACGAACGTGTGTTGTTGCCTATCGTTAAAGCTTGTAAAGAAGTCCATAATATGAAAAAACAAAAAACAAGAAACGTAGAAAGAATAAAATAAAAAAATAACAACTTGAGAAAAGCCCCCCTGAACAACAAGAAAACAAATCAAAGAGTCGTAAGAAGTAAGAAGAATCACAAAAGATGGGCAGAACTGACAAGTTTAACTCAAGATAAATGTCAAAGATTTTGTACGGCATGTAACATGGCAGAGGTAATGCCCTACAAAGAACATTTACAACTGCTGTTGAGGAAAGAAAAATTGGCGGAAAGTGACATTTAAAACTGTTTCGTATTGCTCTAAACGTCAAAGAAACTTTCTTTGGAATATTTAGAATATTGCAAACAAAAATAAATTTTTGTTTTTATTTTTTTTAAAAAATTTTCGTTCTCATTATTAAAATTCTGATAATATTTCTTTCAACGAAATAATAATAATTTAAAAAATCATTATTCCTCGGAAAAAAAAATATTTCACCGATTTACTCAAACAACGTCATAACTCAAAAATAAAATTTTCGAGTTAATAATGCAGAAGAAATTTTCTCATCGGATGTTATCTTGTGTAAAAGGTTCATATAGAAAACTTCAAAGCTCAGCTCGTGACAGAAAAATATTATTTTTTTCATGTCCCCATTAAAAGTACTGCGCAATTGTCCGTATATATTAATCGGCAGAGTTGAATGTGTGTTTCATGACTTCAAAAGTGATAATATTGTTAACATTTAAGATTTCATTAAAAATGAATTCAGATAAAGAAGTGCTTAAGAAGTCACAAAAATACCTATTCATAGTGAACGCATTCACTTGTTTAATTAAAAATCGGCAGGATAATTGATTAATTTTAAAGGAGTGTATGGTACAACAAATGCGAATTAATGACACTGTGATGCAAACAACTGCTGCTAACAATTCCAAATCATTGCTGCCAATATAAAACGAATATGTCATCATGTGTATTGCTAATCTGTGGTCTCGCACATGCACAATGAAAGCAAACGAAACGTTTTAAGAAGCCCTTTTGCGACTACAGATTTCTCAACAAAGAAGAAAAGCAACAAAAAAATCTAGGAAAAACTAGAACTGACAACTGTGTTAAGAGAACCCTATCGGATGAAAACAAAAACTTGGTTGCTTTTCTTTTTCATAGTGGTTGTTGTTGTTCTTGTTGCTGCGGCGGTTGAAGCATTCAACAATAAAACAAGTTCTTTACTTAAGTCTTTTGTTTTTATTCTCCACAATTCTTGAGATTGTTTTTTTTCCAGAAGAAGGCATAAATATTTATGCGCAAACGTATGTATGTGTATGTGTGTGTGTGTGTGTGTGTTTTAATTTTTAAAATTTATTTTTCTTTCTGTTTTTTTTGGTCAAGAAACAATTCTTAAACACGGCGATTATTATATTTTTTTCACTAACACTACGTATTCATAATATTTTCGATACCGTGCGCTTTCAACAACCAGGTGTTAAAAGTTGTGGTAAATTTCATAATCGTTATTTTCTTTAGTAATAAGTAAATGTATTTTGCTGGTAGCTGATGTGTTTATAACACGTTAATTGACCATATCACATTAATTGTTGTGTAATTATTATTACAAAATGTTTAATGAAATTTGCTACACAATTGTTTTAGGCCTGCGTTTTCTTTTTCGTTTGCTTTGGACTTTTCTTAATTAAAAAAGAAAAGTAATTACTTTATGTTGATGTACATTTGAGTAGATATTAAAGCCAGGCAAACAGAAAAAAACTAATTGGGCTTTGTATACTCGGTCATTCTCGCAGGTTTTTTTGGCAGTTTTTTTTTTCTATAAACATGTAAGATTTCTTAGCTTTTGTTGAAAATCTACTCATAAGTTGACATTGCCAACAACGAAATTGCATATAGGACAGCTGAACCTATGCCAGGAAGCACCGTGTCGCAGAAGATCTATTGTGCAAAGCTCATCTTATTAGACTCCCCATTTTAAGGCTTCCAAGGGATGTAAGTAATTTGTAATTCTCAAATAGTTTATGCGAATACTCATATATAAATATGTTAAATTTTTCTTAATACTTTTTTTAACCTTTTTTTTATTATTTTAACAATCTATTTTTTTTATTTATTATTTTTATTTATTATATTTTTTTAAAAATAAAAAACTTCCTGAAGATGTTAACCGAAGGTTAACGAAATATCGAAAATAAATATAAAAATAATAAATAAAAAGAGAAAAAACCTTAAAGCTTAAAAAAATAGATTGTTAAAATATGTTAAAATTTTTTTCAATATTTGAAATTGTTTTGTTGCATGTCTACGAATGATATAGAGTCCAGACAAATTAATAATTAAAAAAAAAAAGAAATATTATTTTGCTTCTATTTGATATCTTTTTTTTATTCCACAGTTGAACTGTAAAAAACAAAGCAAAACTCAGTTTTTTTACGGAACTTGCGATGATTACTTTTGATAGTAAAAATAGCAGAAACAAAGGAGAGTTTTGTTAACGGCGAAGTCCATGTCATCAGGAAAACTAAGCCATTGATCTAAGAAAATAACAAGATCAGTAATATTGATCACTTTTCTAAGCAGTTCACCATTAATATGATAACTTGAATCCAGTTTACTATTTCTATAGAATAACATATGTTGACATTTTTTAGTATTCAATTCCTTTAGCTTTATCTGACAGCATTCTTTTTTATTTTTAACCAGCATTCATTTACTTACCCCTAGAAATGCGATGCTTTGTGCTCGAACTAGAGGAAATGGATAGTGAGGGAAATGACAGCTGGTGAAGCTTCACTGTCATACAGCTCTGCTTTTGAGCGGTTTTTGTTTATAGCAGTGTTGCAGCGCATCTGATGTCAAGGAGACGTTTCCAATTTTGTAGCTTTGTTTTAGTAGCCATATTTTTAGTAATTATTTTACGTCGCTGGTGTTACACAGCACCGACGAAGTAGGACGCTTCTATTTTTTCTGGGACCAGCACTCAGGTGATGACTCCTACACATGCGAAGCATTGTGCTGGAACTATAGGCAAGGGATAGTAGGAGAAACGACAGGAGGTGAAGCTTAATTAATTGTTTTGCAGCGCTGCTTTTGCACGTTCTTTGTTTATACTCGTAGCAGTGCTGAAGCTTCGGTTCAGTAGCCATTTTTATTATTATTTTACTTTGCCGGTGCTACACAATACCGATGAAGGAGGGCGTTATGATGCGATTGCGAGCCGGATTGTTGAGTGACTAGTGACTATGCCTTCGCCACTGAAACCTTCCGACAACAACTGATACATAAAGACACACTAATGCACATCAGAAAAATGCGAGATGTTTATTTTTATTTTAAAATTTTAGTCTGAAACTGGGGTTGAACCCAGGTCTGTTTTTGGATTTGTAGTCAACGTGCAGACTACAATCCATCGTGCCATCGCCACCCTGTGGATTAGTATCAGCTGAGAACGGTATTGTTCAGTGACCAGTAACTATCAACATGAGCTAATGGTCGGTCGAAAACATACAGGCAGGCAAAATTACATGTGATAGTTACTAAGAAACAAAACAACATGCTGTTTTCGAAGGCTGCTAATCGCTTCATCTTCAACGTTCTTCGTGTTTTGTCCACCATGTGTAGTTATCAGTACATGTATTTATAATTTTGTCTTTGATTTAGTTTGTTTCTTAGTAACTATCACATGTAATTTTGATTGACTGTATGTTATCAATCACTAGCTTACTTACACGGTTTCGAAATAAGACACTGTATCTAACAATTAAAATTATATTTAATTGACCAAACAACATGTGGCTGTCCTTGGTTGAAGTCGCGAGGAACCTACTCAAATCTAAAATACTTAATTCACCTTTACGCCATTGCCGACGGCGGTTGCAGTATTTGAACTTATACACCTTTTAAAACAATTATGCTTTTTCCTGATAATGATTCTTTGCCAATTTTAATTGCGCTAAACATTTCAGCTCTATTGGAGTTTAAGTTACATAACACTACACGAATGGCATTTAGTTGTTAAGAAATAAAGAATTAAATTTTAAATGATTTGCTGTGTTCAGAAAAGTACTTAATTTTAAAAAGTTCATGACCTGATGTACTACTTCAACTTCCGTATGGACAATTTTCCAAAGTATATATTTCAATTACTTCATTATAACTTGACACCTTGGAAAGATTTTTCAAGCCTTCCCCCTTTTCTTTTGTTGTTGTTTTGGTTCTTAAAAGCATTTTAAATTACTATTATTAATAAATATAAGACATTCTCGCTATCAATCATATTATCTCAATCGCTTTCAAAACTTCTGGCTTAAGAACATTTCAACCAAGAAAGCTCGAAAGCAAATAATAAATTGTTCTTTTTATTACACTAAATTATGCTCTCGCTGTTGCTTTTCCAACACTTCACTTAGAGGAAAAGAAAAAGAAAAAATAAATAAAAAAATAGAAAGAATGGGAGATGTTTTAAATATAAATAATTCTTCACACTTTAATCTGCAGTCATATGGCGGCTTTAAAAGAAAAAAAATTTAAGCCATTTAGAAAAGAAATAGAAACGAGTGCTAATGATAGTTCCTCTGGTGCTTAGTATGGCTCCAGCTTTGCGCGAAGACAAGACCACTCAACCTAACCTAGTTATACTTACTTTTTTTTCATACCATTTTTCTCAAAAAAGAAAAAAAAACTGAAAGAAAAAACAAAGGGCTTCGTGAAAAATTTGTTCCACTTTTTTTTTTTATTATTTTCTTTTTCTTATTACTTCAGTTCTTAGGTTGAAAAGAATATAAAAGATTCTTGATAAAACAAAAAACACCGTCTGTCTGGCTAAGAGTCACGTTTATCTTTAACTAGTGGTGTCTAATAACCAGGGTGAACGAAGAAAAATCTGTTTTAAGCATTTAAAATAAGCATGAAAACCCCCTTGAAAAAAGCACGATACATTTTATAAGGCTGCATTTATTTTTCTTCATTAATTGCAAAAACAAAATCAAATTCCACTTCGAAAATGTAATTTTAAAATTAAAAAATTCAACTCTTATTTGGACTTACGCCTTGTTCAGTGTCACGGTTACAATTAACCACAAAGTGCATTTTAGAATTTTCCACATTTAAACTTCTCCATTGGTTTGCTAAAAAATTTTCTTAAGTAGAAAAAACACACACGTCGACTTTTGCTTAAAAACTTAAGCCATGTACACACGATTGTCAGATTTTACAATATTGTAGTCTATGACAATGAAAAATTGTCGCCGAAGTGTAAATTGTCTGTTGAGACTATTGTAAGAAATCTCTACAATTTCATTGTCACACAATAAATTTTGTCTGTCAACAAAAATTGTCTGTTCACACGGTTGTCAGATTATTGTATGGCAAAAGTTGACAGATCCGATGTTTAACATTGTGTCTTAATATTTATGGGCAGCGTTGCCAACAGAAATATATATCTGCCAATGGTGTTATTCTAAGGTGCCCTAAATTAAGCACATTTGACAATAACAAATGGCTGTAAAATGTGTGGCAATTACGTGTCAATGGAAATGAAGGGTGTTCTCACGTTTGTCAGAATTGTGACAATATTATTGTCATACAATGCACGGATAATACATTTTGTGACAATGTTGCCATACAAAAATTGTGAGTTCACACTGTTGTTGAATATTTTATTACAATTATATTTTTTCAATAGTATGCAACCGTGTCTACATACTTTTATACACGTACTCCGCACAAAAGCAATTTATAAACTACACTTTCAGTTCACCAAGTGTCTCTTCTCCACATTGTTCCTTTCCAGTGAAGAAGGTAATACATAATAGGCCCTATTATGAGTGTCGTTGTCCTGAGAAAAGCTTTAAAATGTCACAACACGTGCCATATGTTTTATATTGGTTGGTTGTAAATACGGCTACGACAACGACACTCATAATAAGACCCAATATCATTATTGTCGGTAGTTGTGCCCTGAGTAAAAACGAAACTTACCTGAAACTATCCTACTGAGACGCTGTCGCCCTCAAGTGCGTGCACGTGCCAAAAAGTTGCGAGATGTAATCAGTGGGCCAGTAGAATACCCAATTGAAATAAAACGCCTAATTGCGTGGCTACGAACCGAATACATGATATGGTATTGCAATATATTTATACTCTTTCCCTCTTGATGAGAAGCGAAGAAGTCACTAACTATTTTAAAACATCTTGAACGCTCTAAGTCTTTAACGTCTAGAGCGATTCTAATGATTGTTATACCATTGAATAGATTTGAAAGTATTTGAGTATATTTGTTGGTCCACTTATGGGCACCTTTTTTATCATGTACCAGCACTCAATATATGACCCCTACACATGCGATGCATTGTGCTGGAAGTAGGGAATTACGCGTAGGTTATGGGAAGGGTGATACTAATAAGTAAAAATGTTGTATTGAAGTTATCGTTTTTATTGCTTTATTTTTTATTGTTATAATTTATGAAATTTATATTAATTATCTATACAAAATAGTCTTAAATCCTAAAAAAAATAACTTAAAATAACTTTTGTTTTTATTATCTATTAATTAAATAAATCTTCTTAAGAGAAATGAGTAATTTTTATAATTAAATGTTTTATAAAAAATATAAAAATATATTGTCAAGTAACACGATATAATGCAAAAGATATAAGGAATAAAAATTGAGTTTTAAATAACTCGATAATTAACAATTCGTAGGACCATGTGCCTAAAGAACGGTTTGCCGGTTACGAACATGAATTTTCTAACAGGTGAGGAACTTGCAAAAATAGTTAAAACTAACTGTACAAATGCTGCGATTGAAATGTGGCCCGTTTTCGAGCATTACGGAGTGATAATGGTCGTCATAATCGACCTACTGTGCAATTAATTGGCAAGATTGTAAAGAAATTTGAAGAGACTAGAAGCTTTGCAGACGTAGTCAGAAGACCTGTGCATCATTGCAATATGCGGCACTGCAGTAAATGTAGCTTCTGTTAGTGAATGTGCGGCAGAACCATTTCCGTCAATTCAGAGCGCTATAGCCGTATGGCCTGCAATTGAAGATTATGAACTGCACGATATGTGATTTCAGCCACAAGCCATACAACACGACCGATTTTGGTTTTATTGTATGAGAAGTTTCCAGAACGCGCAATTTCAAGTTTTGGCGAATTCAATTGGCTACCAAAATATAGCGACTTAACGCCGTTAGACTTTTTTATGGAACTTCGTCAAAAACCGTGTCTACGCAGATTATTCACTAACGCTGGAGCATTTCAAATAATGTCCAGGTCCAAGCATTATAATGAAATAAAATTTTCATCGAAATCATAGCGTTATGTGTGTTTTATTTAACGTTACTTGTCAAACCGAAAAATAGAAGAGCCTGTATATATGTATGTATATATTTCAACACAGAAAAAATAATGATTAATTTTGTCCCAATTGAGACTTTAATCACAAAAATTGTTTTTTCTTAATTAACAATTTAATTGAGTCCTCGTTTGTTTTTTTTTTTTTTTTTTTTTTATCTAGGACCAGCACTCAGGAGATGACTCCTACACATGGATTTTAGTGTTCTCTCAAGACAGTGCACTCAAAATGGCCAAGTTGACACATTTTTTTCAATAAAAATGTTAATTAATTCTGCGTTTTTCATGGTAGGTTGAAATCTAATTATCATTTTAATTGAATTTTCTTTTTTTTTTATTGAATCTTGATTTTACTTTTTTCTGTGAAAGCACCGTACTAGAGAAAAAGGTTCTGATTCGAAGAATCATTTTGATATTATTTAATTATAAGCATTAATTTTTTTTTTGTAATGTTCGTATCGTAACAATTCTAATATTTTGTGGAAATTAATTAGACAAGTTTGGAATTACTAATTTATTTCAATGAATATATAAGCACATATCTATTTTTCATTTTATAATCCGACTCGTGGGCAGAGAAGCAAGCCGAACAAAAAAAATTGACTGCGGCTGCGAAGTAAAAAGTTATCGGTGGCGACGTCTAAACGGCTGTACGCTGATTTTTTTTTAATTTAAAACCGTTTAAAATTTTTATCAATTTTGGATTTCTTTAATTTAAAATCTTCTCTACAAACATTTCACTGAACATTTCTTTTTACAAGAGGAAATAATGAGAAAAAAAATGAATGAGCGTAAACTTGTCCTAAAATTATATGTTTTATAGCAAATCATAAATATTTTGTAATCAAAGTAAATGGTATTCAATCCAGCTATTTTCTTGTCTAATCTAGCGTTTTTGAAATGAACCTTTAGCTATTGGGCAATTTCGCGATTTTTAATGATGATTAACTTGGAGGTTATACGATCAAGTTTTGCTTTTAAAATTTTAATACACTCACACTTTTTTACTAATATATATTCATATGTACTTTTAAAAATTGACACGGACTTGATTTCAAATTTTCTTTCCAATTGTCTGTTGCAAATTACGGTGTAGAAAGCAGCTGATTGCTATTCCTATTAAAAGTTTGGTTGTTTTTTTTTCTTGACGATGATTTGTGAAACTTTGTCATGTAACTGCAGCGTAAATATGCATTTGTTATCATATTTATACTCAGTTTTTATTCGTACAAAAAATTATTTGCAAATGCACTAAAAATAAAATAACCGAGTTGGCAACACCGATCAAAGAATTTTAGTTTCTTTCATATGTGTTTAATATTTTTGCATTATTTACAGAGTATTTGTATTTTGTTGTATTTTTTATATGTAGCCATAAAATAAAAAAAACATAAAAAATGTCAATATAAATCGATTGAATTTTTAGCCTCCGATCAGCTGGGTGTTACGTCGGCAACACGGCTTCAAAAAATAAATCGGCTGAGCGGCTAACTGGCTGTTGCACCGATACGGCTTGCTGCTCTGCTCGAGGGTCTTTGCTATATCGAATTAAATTGCCGATAAACTCAATTGATATTCCCTAAAATGTAAATTATTTTTAGAATTGTCGTGTATTTGCTACGAGTATTTTTGTCGGTATATTTTATTATAAAGAAACTTTTTTCAGCAAACATTAGATAAGAAGCTTAATGATCTCTACGCTTAGTCGTTTTGAAATGAAATATTTTTACTTTTAACAAGAGCCCCCCAAATTAATATCGAACTATCGAAGCGCTGTAAAAGGAGAACAAATTTCAGCAAGACAATAAAGCGTAGCTTTACAGAAAAGATTTGAAGAAAATGTAATGCTTGAAAGAGAAAACTCCTCAGTATGATGAGCATTAAGATATTAAAAATTGAGATTAATATTCAAAAACGATGTTTAAACTAAGCCAGTGTATTCTGCTGGTTGCTACTTAAAGTTCTGGATAAAGTATGAGTTTCATGCAAATGTTTATGATGCTGATGATGTCGTTTAGAAGTAGAATTTTTAGATGTAGATGCAGCCATGGGGGGCGGTAAATTTGTTTCACGATATAAAACATAAATTAAAATACCAATTAATATCACAGATAATAAAACTGTCAGCAGAACACTGCCCATGTTCAGAGTTATAAGTGAAACACTAGAACCAAAACCTGTTGGGATAGAATTAAAAAAGTATAGAAATAAAGTTATGTACTCGTATTTGTTATTAAAAATGTTAATTGAAAAAATGTTTGTAAAAAATATGAAAATCAATAAATTACCTCGCCCTGTGGGTGTCACCCCACTATTATCATCTGCTGCAGCTTGTAACCGATCATTGGGCTCCAATGTTAGTTTGGCAAATTTAGCTGGAAAGTGTGCACTGTCAACAGCTGCTGCCTCGGCATCTACATTGTTATCATCATCATCACCATCATTATTGTTGGATGTAGTTGTTGAACCGCTGCTGTTTCCGTTGTAGCTAATATCGTGCTGTATCTCATTTTCATGTTGTTGTTCATCAATATTTTTATGTTTTTCATTTTCATCGACTTCCGTTTGCTTAATGTGCTCCTCATTTACGCCCGGTATTATATTTTCCAAAGTTGCAACAGCATTTGTTGTATCATCCATTGCCAGTGCCTCTTCATTGCTGTTATTATAGTTGATAGTTGGATTGTCCATTTCTTCAACCATGGCTTCAGTTTCGTCAGATGTCACAGTGTTTTCTGTTGTGTCTACTTCTTTTAATACCAGTGAGCTTTTGTTCACATACCGCATGGGCCTTAAACCTCTACCCATACGCTCTTCTTCCTCATAATGATCTTGTTGTACAGCAGAGACACCACCGCGACCAGGTACTGAGAAGCTGGCTCGTACTGTTTGCAAACCGGACTGATAACTACACACCACAACAAATCTAATGAAGGGTTGGAAGAGATAATTAAAAAATAAACACCTGTGAAGAAATGTGTGCAGAATAATTTTTATATGTATGTGTTTTAGTTCTGCAGGGAACTAAGCAGAATCCTCTGCCGGGAATTACTTTATTAAGCAAAAACAAAATCGAAAAAAAATATATAAAAATATTTAATAATCCCACTAGTATTATAAATCATTAACTGAAATGCTTAACCACGTAACTAACATTTTTTACTTTTTTACAGGAGGAAGAAAATACTTTTTAATATAATTCACGTATTTGTAGTAACATTCTCTTGATTTTCTCTTATGAAATAGTTAATTTCTATTATAGAAATCAAAATATATGTGAGGACATGCATTTTTCTGATATTTTGTGATATTTTTCATAATCAATCAAAGAATCAATTTCGAAATTTTTCTTAGTTACGTGGTTTTGCATTTGAGCTAACGTAATGTGAAAGTTTGTTTGTTTCTTTGTTCCATCGTTACGGAAAACCCGCTTAATGGATTTTGATGAAATTTGGCAGACGGTTAGCTTATGGCTTAGATATAGGATACCTTTTCAAGAGTAAAAGCGGTCTGGGAAGGGGAGAAGGGGAAAAGTTCGCCCTCTTCGAATCTATGCAAACGATTGCAATGAAACTTTAAACACAGATAGTATATGTGCGTATAAAACGAAACATAATTTTAACGATGTTCCAAAAATTGGATCACGGCGGGAGAAGGGGCAATTTCGCCCTCTCCGAATCTATATTAACTCAGAAATATATGTGTGTATAATGTTTTCCAAAACTTAAAAAAATATAATGAAACCACTGCACACAACACAATACACAATATAACGTACGGTTGCCTACTAAAGAGCTGTACAAAATGTATTGAAAGTTCTGCATTCTAAAGCACACTACTTCCAAGCCGTGTATTCCAGTGTAAACATTCTCAACAAAACAAGCATAACAAAACATGAGTCTCATTGAAACAAAACAAGCACCATTCGAAAAGTTTCTCTCTATAGTTTTGTTTGTGCTTGTGTGTTCAAATGAAGCAAAACATCAAAACAAAAACAGACAATGAAGTAAAAAAAAACGGTAAATTACACCAAAAGCATCGAGTACACAAGAACAAACACAAAAAAGTGTAAAAAGCACGTATGTATATAATTTTTTTCATAATTTCAACTTTCTGATTTTCGTGATTTTTCTAAATTTTAGTAATCTTAAATATATATTGAAATGGATGCAGGTGAAATTATAAATTTTTAAAATTTTTTGCGAGATTTTAAATATTTTTCTTTAAAGAACCTTACAAACGAACCTCAAACCTAATATGAATTGTGATATTTTTATGTTCATAAAAAATGCAAAAGTTTCTTTGCAAGTTTGTCTACGAGTTATTCAAACATGTTTTGAATGTTCCAAAATAGTTTTGATCTTCTACTTCATTTTTCTTCTACTTCAGCCTTGTTTTATTTTAACATTGTTTTGTTGTACTTGTGTTCTCTTCTTCAATGTTTTGATCGTGGAACAAAAGAAATATTTTTGGAAGTATGTGTTTTGCAATGAGCAAGTAATACATACACACTAATTGCAATTTCATGAAATGCTTATAATACATTTTTGTTGTGTTGGTGCCACACTTTATTACCTACCTAGGTTTGTTATATGGTAAAGCTATATGAACATTTTATTTTTGAAAAAAAAAGCTAAGAAATTTCATATGTATGTTTATACCGCGAAGGCTAAAAGTGCGTGTAAAAATTGAATAACTTTTTTGTTTATTATTAACACAATCGATAATTGCAACGGCGGCACCCTCCCTCCGCACAGTTTATTACTTAAAAATAAATTTGCCACCAGACACCCTGTATTTCAAAGAATATTTTTATATAGAAGTGAAATTGTTGCAAGAGTTTAGCGCAGGGAGAATGAGTGCCATGCATGGTCAGGACCATTTCATTAAATAATCAAACTTACCGTCTTGTGCTGTGCGTAAATATTCCCAGATTCTCCTGTACGGTTATAAATGTTTCCACAGTATTCGTTGCCGTCTTTATCATACTGCCGCAGATCTTGTGATCAATGCGCATAACATATTTATCTTTTACATTATTTGGCTCACCTTTTATGCCACAATTTCCACCATCTACTACAATCTTGCCACCAAAATAAGGACCAGTTTCAACTTCAATTTCAGAGGCCGTAGGTAAACAACGGGTAGCCTGGGCCGAAACTAATAAGATTTAGAATTAAAGTATCTGCCGCTGTAAGATAATTGTATAACTCTCTTTAAATAAATAAGCTTACATCCTTTAGTTGGTATGACTATTGTTTGCTCCTGTTCTAAATAATTACTGAGATAATCTTCACCATCAATTTCATTGTCAAATAATTCTGAACGTCCTGTTATTTTCATATTTCGATGTTTGGGAATTGACCGTATATGGAAACTATACTTGGTGGCCATTCTTAAATTATCGACTTGAGTCTCATATTGACGTATCTGCCTTCTAAAATAGTTAAATAATTTTCAATAGAATAGCTGGAGAAATTGCTTTTTTTTTTGGCAAACATACTTTGTGTCTGTATCTCCTAAATTATTGTCTACATTGTCATACGTTTGTAGAGAAGTGGTGCCATTAACGACTTTAGAGCGACATCTATGTGGTCCAAATGATTGTAGCTCACAAAAAAACACCTGAAAAGAAGAGGGCGCCTCCGCTGCCACCTGGCTGGAGTTCTTATTTGCAGCTTCCTGATCTGCTGACACGAATTCCACTTCCCAAGTCAAGTTTACCGATTTGTAATTGGGTGCGCCAGAAACACTACGTATTTCTGAAATTAAATGGAAAAATTATTTAAGGAATCACATTTGCCACATTGGAGTGTTTTTTTAATTGTTTGATTAATAATCAAGATTAGACAATAATTGTTCTCTTTGATTTCTTTTTTCTTATCCCTTAGAAAAACTAAATATTATATGATAATAAATGTCTCAGGATTAATATAAAAAAAAATTGTAAAAACCGACTACTAAATTCATGAATTTTATGTTGTACGAAGACTTTTTCTTACAGTTTGTTTTTCAGCTCATTATTTGGTTTTATTGAAAGCAATTTGTCAGTAATCATTAGTTTTGTGCAAAATCGATATTGCTAAAATAAAAAATGCAAAGAGATCTGCTAATAAATTATTAATTTTATAATTATAATTTATAATTGTCATTTGCATGAGTTATCTACAGCATATGTATGTATTATGTACGCAGGCTTTTTCTAGTAAGTGTATAAATAATTTTTTTGAGAATAAAAACTAAAGTATTTTTCAGCCTCGTGCCCCCCAACCAAAGGCTCAATATATGCTTCTCCGAATTAATTTATTTTTTTTGTTTTATCTTGGACAAGGTAGTCAACGTGCAGACTACTTCGACCATCGCCACCCTCGTTTTCTCACAAAAAAGTTAAAGTTAGTGTCCTGTTCAAAAGGCAAGTAGTGTGTTATCCTTAGTTATTAGTGAAAGTGATGCTGATTGTTATTCATTGCATAGTTTTATGTGTATGTATGTACATACATGCAAATCAATTCTTGTCGTTCACTTTAGTCAATATGCATTTATAATTTTTCTATCCGGCCATGCGTGCTTTAATACGCATGGTGACATACAAAATAAGCTTTCTCCCGCCTTGATTTTGTCTATCTAGTTTTTCTTCTCATCTCTAAAAATTTTAATTTTCCAAGTTAATTGCTTTGAATTTCCAATATATAAATGGATTATAAAAAATTGACTGCAAATCATTCGATTACTATGTTTTTATCTATATTTTTTTTTTAAATATTGTAAATCTCCCGCAAGTATGTACGTGTTAACAAAATGTTGTCTCTTGCGGTAAAAGTATGTTGATTAAGAAGATTTTTTTTTTCAATTTTCCTTTAACCAGTTCATGGCTATTTATCTTATTTAAAGTTGCATTAATCTTATTTGTTATAATTTGTACGATTGCGTGTTTGGTGCGTGAATAATGTTGCAAATTAAATTCCGTTATAAAGAGTTCATTTACACATGTCCGATACAAATAAAACTTGTTAGTTGCGTTATAACAGAAAGACAAAATTTTTTTTTTTTAAATGAGAAAAAAAACTGAAAGCGTCAATGGTCTTTTTTTTTTCTTCTTTCGTTTGTTTGTTTGTTGAATGTCCTGTTTCCTTAACTCTGTCTCGTTTAACATCTAATGCAATCTTAAGTTATTTACTATGAAACTGGCGTTAATCCGCACTACTCCCTGTGATGAAAGTATTGCCGTTAATTTTATTGAGTAATTTGTTTGAAGTTGCGGTAGAGAATGCATATCATAAGTGGAATTGAACAAATTTTTATAAATTTAATTATTCCCTATCAGAATCAAAAGCATTTCATGTAGAACAATAATAAGGCGCGCAAAAGACTCGCTACAATCAGTGCTGCCAAAGTGCAGATTTATCTGTTTTTTTGTTTTTATTTTTCAAATGCTTTGCTGGCAAAGTAATGAGTTAAACTACTTCCACTTTGGATTTTTAACTTTATTTATTTTATTTTAACATGGCTATGTCATTAGAGGCCCGTAATTACCACTCTCTCATAACAACTTCTAAATGTCATTTCAAATAAGTTATTGCAGTTTGTTTGACATGTATACTCAAGAAACAACAACAAAAAGCAATGTTGTTGTAATAATATTGAACTTTGTACCCGAAGTTATGTTCACACGATTGTCTGATTTTACAATATTGTTGGATATGGCAATATGGAGGCATTGCATTCACAATCAAAAATTGTGACCTAAGTGTAAATTGTCTGTTTAGAGTATTGTAAAAAATCTGTACAATTTCATTATCACACAATTGTCAAATTGTCTGTTCACACGGTTATCTGGCAAAAGTTGCCAGATCCGATGTTTAACATTGTATCTGAAGATTTATAGGCAGCGTTGCCAACAGAAATATTTAGCTGTCAATGGTGTTCTTGTACGGTACACTAAATTAAGCACATTTGACAATAACGAATGAGTGTAAAATGTGTGGCAATTACGTGTCAATGGAAATGAAGGATATTCTCACGTTTGTCAGAATTGTGACAATATTATTGTCATACAATGCACATTGTGACAAAGTTGCCACACAAAATTTTTGAATTCACACGGTTGTTGGACTTTTTTTTTAAATTTTTCTGTATGATAATCGTGTGTACATACCTGTAGTATGTACTTATATGTAATTGGAAACGTTCAAAAGTAAATAATTATTGTTTTTAAGTTAATCATATTAATATCACTTCTATTTTTATTTTGACCTTTATTAAAATTTTTTTTTTTATTTTATTATTATCTCCTGACGATGCTACCTATTTGGTAGCAAAATATTGAGAAATAAATAATAATTGAAAAACTTTTCATAAAAAAGACCATCGCTCAAAAATAAATATAATTAAAAAATTAATCATATTAAATTACAAATCATTTTTAATCGACTTAAATAAAGGAGGACGTTCTCAATTTGACAATTCGCTAATGTGATCAACGCCGGTTTTAATTGGGTCGAGTTATCGCGAGTGCACTGTAATTTGATTAGTTTGTTATCGTTCATTTTTGAAACAGCTAATGCTTGTTTACTTTCCTAAACTAGCCCGACGAAGCAGTTGCGGACTGTCTCATGCAAGAAGAACAAGAACATTACTCTCTCAAAACGTCTCTAGTTTACTCAATTCTTGCGGTTGCCCAATTTGTAGTAAAATTACACTTAATGTGAACGTTATAAAAGCAGACCTTATGTTTGGAAAATATAATTAAACATTTTTTTATTTACACAAAGTCTGAATTTTCGGAAATACGTAGCAAAGAAACAGTCATATGATTTAATGGTATGTACGTATGTACAGTACTATCCCGATAATCCGGACACGCGATTTTTCGGAGTCATCTATTATCCGGACACTGGTCCAAACCGGACAGTACCACTTTTTTTTGTACTCTATAATTCGTTCCTGTATGAAATTTTTCCAATTTTGGTTTTTATAATAATTTATCACGTTTTGGGCCAAAAAAAATAAAAACAATTTTTATAAAAAAGTTAAAAATTTTTTCTTTTTAAAAATTCACAAAAAATTAAGAAACACATTCTTCGTGCAACAGCATGAAGTTGAATACATTCAAAATAAAGTCACCTGATTAGTTGATTCTACTTGACAAATATACTTTGTTTATCAGTTATCTGTAAATTTTCATTTCAAGTATTAAGAATTTATTAGTGAGATGTTGTTAAAGCAAATGCCATTAGGAAAATGTTTACCATCACTTTGGACCGCAGTTCACTTAGTTACTTAGTTACTCGAATCATTTTATATTTTCTTTTTGTAAATGGCCACGATAAATTAAATTCATAATTTTAAACCATCATAAAATTGTTATAAACTCATAATGCACTTTTTGCCTAAAGCTATATACATTTAGCTTCCAAGCCCATAGTCACTAAGAGCAACTTAACTAAATAAATTGTTGTTGCTTTATGCGCTAAAAAGTCATAGTCCGCTTTTTATGTGGACTATCTGTAAAACAAATCCAATATATAGTTACCTTTTCTACTTAATTCACTCATATTATTGAAGAACATTAGCTTTTTCCCATTCACTCTTATTATAAGCACTTAGAATAAATTACCATTTTAATGTGAGACCACAACCAGAAATCCTGTTGTTACCTGCGGAGGAAGTTGGGGCAGAGCATAAAAATTTATACTTTGTTATTAAAAACGATTTAATTTAAATATTGTAATTCTCATACCAACTGCAGCTTAAGTGGAGTTTGTCAAGAGAAACGTTTTTTTTTTAATAGGATTTCAAGTGAAACTCATACGATTGCTGGCATTAAGAGTAACAAATATTTTGTTTTTTTTTTCTTTTTCAAATGGAAACAAACGAGTAGAGTAGAACAGAGTGTGCAACAAGCTGCTTAACGAAATGTCTACATCCAAAAGATTCATTAGAATAAGAACAGAACGTGTTGCTACTCGTACATAAAAATAGTGGCAACATTTAAACGTGAAGGTCTCTACTGAGTTCATTTCAAATCCAGCTGTACTAGAATAAACGCTGTTGTGGCTGCTGTTGGACGGGCTGATCTTTGCAATATTAAAAATAACAAAATAAAACTGAAATCCACGCGAGAGAAATTATGTCAATGGCATAGATTGCGATAGAGAAAAGTTGAAATAAAAAATTAAATACACAAAGAATTACTGCTCAAAAATAATTTTAACTAAAAACAAGAAAATTATATGCAAAAATGTTTGTGAGTATTTGTCAGGACAAATTGGAGAAAAAAAGTTGTTCGGAAAATTTTCTTTTGTTCTGTTCTGACAGTGAAAACTATGAAGGAAAACAATCTTGGAATGGTTTTTTTTTAAATATTTTTTAGAGGACTTTGATATATAAATATTGATAAATAATAATGCACTTCTTCGGAAGCAATTCGAGAGTGGGTTGACTATACTGAAGAAAAAGTCAGCATTCATACAATGAATAATTATTTTAGCACAATTAAATTTGTCATTAAAAGTCATCCAAAGATGCCCTTCTTTGCATGAATGAAAAATGTTTCATTACATTTATGAAACTCATTTGGGTACGTATTTCATAAATATAATGAAACTAATTCTTTAGTTTAGCGAAATCTTTTCATATATAAAATGGAAATGCTTGCGTACGTCCGTAGTCTGCCTCTGAGTGTTTCTACAGACAAGCTGTAAGAGCTTCGTAGAGTTTGTATTGTCATGAAAAAAAAAATATACATATAAAAATTACAAAACGAAATTAAGTCATAAAATTGATCAAATCTTTTATATGTATATGAAATAATATTGTTGTCATAAATGCAATGAAAGTATTTCATCAATACAATGAAATATTCTTCATATAAACTAATTAATTTACTTACATATGTGCATATGTATGTACTTCAGTAGACCTCCAACAAAATTACTTGAAACAGCTAAAAAATATCACAGATTTATATAAAAACTTTCAAAAAGTCTTTGAGAATTATAAATATACAAACAGAAAAAACTAAGTAATAACGAAATATACATATAGACCAGAGAACGTGTTGAATACCTTATTTCGTTGTTTCGAATGCAATCACAAAAAAAAAAAATACATATTGCTGTCAAACCTACAAGAACAGTGACGATCATTTGACCAGTCATATGCCCGTCATTGCTGACCGAATTATCGGTCATTGCGTAGAACAAAGTTTCTAACATTTTCTTCACGACTATAATGGGATATGTTCTGATGAAATCAGGGAACTTGTTCCCGAAACCCGGTCATTCACGGGCACGACGCGTTCATCATTAAGAGCGCATCCATTTGTGGTCAACTTGGCAGCGAACCGCACTACGCATTACAGGGAGAATTCGTTTTTTTGCCGAAAAGCACGTATGTGGAATGGACTACCTGCAGAGGTCTTTCCTGTCACTTTTGACGTGGGAAAATTTAAATCAAATGTCAATAAACACTACTCCCTCTATCCTCCTTCCCACAACCTAATTGTGTAATTCCAGCACAATGCATCGCATGGTTAGGGGTCATCCCCTGAGTGCCGGTCCAAGAAAAAAAAAAAAAAAAGCCAATATGAGAAATATTAACGAAACTTCTGTGCACATGTGATAGTCAGCGTTGATGGATATATCGGTCACTGCTGACCGTTGTCCTTGGCTCAACATCGACTGGTATAGCTCGATTTTTTCGACGCGTATGGTTACTTCCTCTTGGCCGAGAACCTGCTGCAGAAGTACCACAATACATAAAACGAAGAAGGGTGTCAATGCAATATGATTCAAAAAATTTATATAAATAAATAGCGCAATATACTTATCTTTCAATTTCACTTAAATAACCAATGTTTTCAATGGACACATTAATAATGCACGACACACAATTATTTAAAATATACAAATATTAAAATAAACTATTCAGGGATCACATAAAAATTAATTTTATCCATCAGCAATGACAATCATTTGTTCGGGCAAATATGAAATTTCTGCAAATGTATTAGAAAAAAAATGTGTGATTGCATTAGTTTCGGGAATCCACAACATTTGAAAAAAAAACTATTTATGCCACAATTGAAAGAGATGAGTGCGGCGAATTTCATTCCAGTAATGCTTGCTTTATATAAATATTCACAGCATTTCTATCTTATGAAGTTATAGTAAACTTGTTACTAAGCAGCTCTTTACAACACTGTCCTATCCCACCTCTGGTGGACAAGCATTTACTGGTTTTTACATGGTACTTGATGCAAAATCATTATAATCACACATGTAATGTAGCGTGTAGTAAACATATGTATTAAAGAAACATATTTGCATTTTGTTTAATTTTTTTTTGTACATATTTTATGGTCCAATGAATATCTAAGGGTATATTTTCATTATAAAAATGTAATACAAAATAGAAATCTATTTAAACGAATATAACCACAAGCGAAATAACTTTTTTAACCAAAAAAAAAAAAACCCATTAAGATAACGAAAAAACTTAAACGCTCACCTAGAAGCTCAGCATCTGCTCAATTCTCAACCCACTTGAGTTCAATTCAGTTGTTTAATAACAAATGAAAAAAATAAATAAATAAACAAAAGTAGCAGTCAAAAATTGGGTTTGTGTTATAATTTTATTTACGGTTTCTTCCATAAACAGCAAGAGGTGATCAATCGTTCGATATGCCGTTTTCTAAACAAAACAAAAAGCATCTGCATTTGTTCACATCTCAATTTGTTAGAACATACACATTCAAAAAAATTTCGTCATTTAGCAAACAGTAAAATCATAGTCCTATGCAAAGTATGCATATTTGGCGCACTTAAAATGTAAACAAATTCTGACAATCACGCTGTGCAAAAGATAAACGAACAAAAAAAGTCACCTGATTAGTTGAGTCTACTTGATAAATATGCAATGGTCCTCTGACATGATAATTAATACATCCTTGGTAATTTTAATTTCCTGTAATTTTTTTTTTTTTTTTTAAAGACAATACAAACTCTACGAAGCTCTTAAGCTTGTCTGTAAAAACACCCAGGGTCTAAACGGGAATCGAACCCGCACCTCCATATTGATAAGACTAATGCTCATGCACTAGACTACGGAGGCACCTAAAGGTATCTACACACGATTGTCATTTACTACAATATTGACAGAAAAATTGTTACAAAATGTGCAACAACCGTGTGAGCACACAATTTTTGTGTGGCAACATCGTCACAAAATGTATTGTCGGTGCATTTTATGCCAATAATATTGTCACAATTCTGACAATCGTGAGGACACCTTTCATTTCCATTAACACACTATTTACAGTCATTGGTTATTGTTACATGTGCTTCATTTATTGCACCGTACAATAACACCTTTGCTAAATAAATATTTCTGTTGCCAATGCTTTCCATAAATTTTTAGATACAATGTTAAAAGTCGGATCTGGCAACGGTTGCCATACAATAATCTGACAACCGTGTGAACAGACAATTATTATTGGCATAAAAATTTATTGTCGCAGAACTGTGTGCCAATGAAATTGTATGGTTTTCTTTCAATAGTGTGAACAGACAAATTACCAGATGGTAACAATTTTTCATTGTGAGTGCATTGCCACCATATTGCCGTATCCTAAAATATTGTACAATCTGACAATCGTGTGAACATAGCTTAATTTTATACACAGTAACTAAATTCTAATTTATTTAAATAATTTTTATCACTTGTAAAAATTCCGTAGTAGATTTTGAAATTTTTTTATTCAGGGTGGCGATGGCACGATGCATGGTAGTCTGCACGTTAACTACTAAACCAAAAACAGACGTGGGTTCAACCCCAGTTTCAGACTAAAAAATTTTAAAATAAAAATAAACATCTCGCATTTTTCTGATGTGCATTAGTGTGTCTTTGTCTGTCAGTTGTTGGCGGAAAGTTTCAGTGGCGAAGGCATAGTCACCGGCCACTGAACAATACCGGCTTCAGCTGATAGCAATCCACAATCACATCAGAACGCCCTCCTTTGTCGGTATTGTGTAGCACCGGCGAAGTAAAATAATAATAAGAAAAAATGGCTACTAAACCGAAGCTTCAGCACTGCTACGAGTACAAACGAAGAACGTGTGAAAGCAGAGCTGTAAAATAATTAATTAAGCTTCACCTCCTGTCGTTTCTTCTACTATCCCTTTCCTATAGTTCCAGCAGAATGCCTCGCATGTGTGGGAGTCATCTCATGAGTGCTGGTCCCATACAAAAAAAAAAATAGGAAAACTATTTTCTGGAACTGTATTAACATATTAATATGTGAGTCAACATCTTTCATTTTATCGGTTTGTCACAAGAAGTACAAGTCAATTCAACACATGCACATAAGTATGTAATTTGCCGCTGAACCAGAGATTCGTTGTTGAGTGAGTGTTCGCCCAAATTATTACTGCTTTTCTTTGAGTGTAAGATACAATCTAACATTTCCGATACATTAAAAGTAACTTTGTTGTAGCTGAATTATTATAATTTTTCGTTTCTTATTGCTGTTATTTGTTACTCTTTTGTTGTACGCCAGATAATAATCAACAATAAAACATATTGATTTCCTTTTACAAAGTTGTTCTATCGTTTGCATAAATATCGAATAGGGAGAAACAGATGATTTCACAATACACAATCCACTTCAATATTCTTTCAGAAAAACGTATTCAACGGTAATACGTTTTTTAAATTTACATCTTGTATTACATATCAGTTGTAGTATTTAGTTTCCCAGTAAAAGGTTATAGAATAACATGGAAATTAGCACAATAGCTTTTCCAAATGTTTCGAAACATAAAAAAGTAAATGAACGCTTTGCTTGTAGCAAATTGTAAGTAATTCTGCTATGAAATGAGGGATGTGCTATGAAACTTTTCTCATGCAATTAATTGACAGACAGCAAACGTCGCTTTTAAAGAAACACGTCAAAATTAATGTTTCAAATATCGTATAAAATAAAATAAATTATATAAAAAATATAGTTTCAGACCATAATCATAAAAGAAAACATCTCAGATTTTTGCTGAAGGGCATTAGTGTGTCAGTTGTTTTCGGAAGGTTTCAGTGGCGAAGGTATAGTCACTGGTCATTGAACAGTACCAGCTGATAGCAATCCACAGGCACTATATAGAACATTAAAATTAAATATTTAAGAATTTAAATAATTGAAATGTGGTTTTTTTATGAATGGAATTGTATCACTTTCAAAATCATCAACTCAGTTATTACATGGCAAAACCGAAATTTTTATATATAAAAAAATATGTATAAAGTAATAAATACGAAAAATTTCTTAGTTAATTTGAAGTTGAGGAAATTTTTATTACAAGCATAACAGGAAAGGAGATTCCGTTCTAAAAGGTTCGTGGTTCATGGTTGTTAAGAAAAGAGGAACACATATTTAAAAATGGCAACGATTTGTGGAAAGCCATATTATTTTATTTTAGTTTAAAAAAATTCCTTTAAAAAATAGGGTTCTAATTCGGGTATTGTTCAATTTTTCTAAATTTTGTACTGTGTGATACCAGAAACAAAAAAATCTATAAAAGCTACCTTTTGCACCCATTAATATGCTTTAAAAAAATTTTGAAAAGAAATAGAAAATTTAAGATTTCTTTATATTACACCACTTTAAAGGCGAACGAGTGTCCTGTTCTAGCTCCTGGAAATGCCCACGTTTTAATAAAGGTACAATCAACAGCTTTTAAACGTCGTTTTTGTATGCTGAAGATATAAATAATTTGGTAGAATCAATTGCTCTTGAAAGAAAAAACCGGACATGGTAAATACAATCAGACCAGGTACACGCAGTCCTCTTCAGCAGACTCAATGGTATCAACCGCACCTAAAAATGCCCACAATGAGCAATAAGTTTTTTTTTTAATTTTAAATACTATTTTACATCATACAATTTTTAAATACTAACATTTCGATTTATTCGGATTATTCTTTAATATTTATAAGAAACACCGCTGCTTGACACAATTTCCTAAATTTAGAAGTATGTGACTGGGAGTGTGTGTGAGACTTTTTGTTTAGCACAAATTTTCAACAATTTTTAATTCTAAAACATTTTTTCTCTGTTTCTAATTTATTATATTTTGTTGTTAAGATTTCTTTGCCAGTTCCATTATTGTTTAAAAGGTGATTGTATTATTTTAAAATTATTATTGAATTTAAACTTTAAACGAAGCCAATAAAAGGTAACAGTAGAAGAACCAGGAAGACGAAAAAGAAACTTTCACTCTCAAAGTTTTTTGTATTTTTTTGTTTTTAAAAATAGTGAGAACAATAGACAATTATCGACAGACATACGTTAAAACAAACTTAAAGACAGTTTATAATTTTCGGACAATTGCCTAATGCGGTCAAATGGTGGAATGTTTGTGAGATGAGAATTAATCGTCCATTGTTGGAATGAAGTATACGAGCAAAAGAAGACTTGGACCAAACACTAACAAAAATTAAAGAAAACCGCCTCAAATTTTGGTAAAACAAAAAAATTAAAAACAATTAAATAAAATAATGGGTGTATATTTGTTTCTTTTTTTCGTCTTCCGTTTGCAAAAATTAAAATTGAATTTTAAAAGCCATAGGAAATGCTGATTATTTTACCACATATATTTTTTCCGCTGCATACCTACGTTTATAGAAAGTCTTCTTATTATTTTTTTTTTATTAATCACATTGTTGTGGTCATGTGTATCGGCAATTTTCATTGTAAATTTATGTCTTTATTTTTTAAATTTAGCGGTGAATTTTCCCAAAACTAATATTTTGATTTAGAGGCGCGTATCCCGCTGACGTGATTAGCATGAAAAAAAGAATGCAGTTTTACAACAATTTTTACCTCAAGTTGACGCAAAAAAGTCGAAGGACAATTCTATAATTCTACTGTCTGGATTTAAAGGAAGACTGTAGAATAATATGGTGTTTTTTGGTTTCTCAGTGTAAACTTGTCAGTGCAAAGAAAAGATTTGTGACATGGGGCAATGTCAAAAATGCTCAGTTAAGTTGACCATTTCAGCATGAATAGACTAACAAACGAACAAAATTGCAAAGCATTGAATTTTATTATCAAAATTCGTGCTGTGTGAGAAATGTATTTCATAAATTACGTAATTTTTATGGTCGTCATAATCGACCCACCGAACAGGCTATTCACACTACTTTATTGTGCATGAATCCACCAACACATATGCGAAGAGTGCTTACCGTTTTGTGGGCCGTACTTCTCCAAGAACAATGAAAATCTCAAAGTTACAGTCCATGGTACCGTGCGATGATTAACGACTTTGTTTCCCCAATATGGAAGATGCGAGTTTGGTGAGCAATTAATCTCACGTTTTAAAGCAGTTCATATCCCGCCAATATTATGCGATTTGACCCAACTAGACTGCTTTTTGTGAGGATTCGTGAAGTCTCTCGTATACAGGGACAAGCCAGTCATAATTTGGGTTATTGTAGGTTTATTGTAATTGACTTATTTTAAATTAGTTTGACTTATTTTAGCTTATTTTAAATTATTTGGGTTATTGTAGGTTTATTGTAATTGGCTTATTTTGCCTTATTTTAGCTTATTATAGCTTCTTTTGGCTTATTTTAGCTTATTTTAGCTTATTTTGGCTTATTTTGGCAATAGATGGCCTGGCTATTAGTTTCGAAAAATGTGATACTTAGTACAAAATACGTTTATTGAAATAGAAATCAATAAAAATTTTGTTTATTTTTAGCAGAAACATCCATGTTGACATTTGGGGATTTTTAGGGATATTTTGAAATTTGTGTGGGGATGTGGACAAAAAGTACCCGGCAGCCCAAATTTATACAACGATGTTTGAATACCAAAATCCTCCTTTTTAGAAATTAAACAGAAAACAGTTCGTAATATACGACGGAATTCCAGAAATTCCTTTTTTAATTTCTCTAAAAAAAGGAGAAAAATAGAATGTAGAAGAAACGCAATAAAACGTTTTTACCTCCCATGGGACTTAAGTGGCAGAATATTCTACAATGCGTTCTAATATTCCTGGGATCAATTTTATGGTTGTTGCTTCTCGTATCCGTCGTTGAAAGATACAAAACATACATAAATACTTATTCCTTTACAATCGTTTCTTGTTCGGTCGTTTAGCTTGCTGGTGTTTGCTGCTACGAGTAGTTTGGTGTTTTTGGTACGAGTATAAATATTTTAGCATTGAATTAATATGACCAAGTTAAAACACAGCCATTTGGTGCAGACATATTCGTTTTAAGAAATATGTATGTATATACATATGTACATATGAAGAAAAAAAAATGTTAAAGGTAAAATAGTTTTTTTTTTGTATCAGAGTTTAGCTTCAATCCCATAGACGTATGACTGCAGTCCATATGAGAATAAAAATTTAAATGTTCAATTTCGAGACACAAAAAAAACATACGAATATATTGAAAATGAATATCACAATATGCACACATGTGTTCGGTAGTACATACGTACTTTATAGAGGAAAATTCTTGTCACAACTTAAAATACTACGTATGATTTTACCAGTAACATATGGAAGGACTGAGAAAAAAATTACATGCATCAAAAACTTATACATTCGTGCTGGCAAAAGTACAGTTTGTCTATAATTGTTTGCAAAGTATTCTCAACAATTTTCATTAAATTAAACGTTGCTACATATAGTGCTATGGGTAGTCAGAAAACTTTGACGGACTCAGCTGGTGAAGAAGCAAAAAGGGCGACCGTTGAAATAATATTTCACATGGGAAAGCTCCTGATATCTTTAATATCATTGATATATCTTTCACGTGCAACAAATCCGAAAAATGGTCCGACTACCAGAACAGTTACAAACGCATCAACCCAATGGGAGACGCACCATTTCACTCCAAAAACTATTCCAGGAGTGAAATTAACATATTTGTTCGTTGGTCACTGTAAACTATCCCATCTGATAGAACACATGCATCTTTGTCCCACCTGTATCACCTCAATGTACCTCATATACTTGACGACTGCTCTCTTGCGGCAACTCTCTCTTTATTTTACATGAGAATTTATAAATTTGTTTTTGTTTTGCTAACGATTTTATGGGGCTTTTTTCTGTAACATACATATGTAAATCTTAATACAAAATAAAACATTGTTATTATTATTATTTGTTTTTCAACCATTGCATGTACATATCTGCGTAGGTATGTATATAAATGAGAAAATAATTATTATATCGATGGACTATAAAAAAAAGTAAAAATTTTAACAATCAATTTTTTTAAGCTTTAAGGTTTTACTCTTTTTATTTATTATTTTTATATTTATTTTCGATATTAAAAAGTAAAAATTATATAGTTTCCAATTACATTTCAATGCTAATGACGTAATATTGAGCAAGATAACTACCAATATTTTTTATTTTTATATGGTTTTCAACAATGGTCGCAATTACTCCCCAAATGTTTCGGATTACTTTGATTCTACTTCGGACATGACATGCCAAAGGACGAGTTTCTTGTGTGGTGAGGCAATGAATCGTCTTGGTACTAAAAAATATATGTGAATAATTCTCGCAATCATATCTTGCCTCACAACAATTTTGCGTACGGTACATTTTTGAAAGCCTTATTGAGCTTTAAGCTTTAAACTGGTCATCGGCAATTGAGAATGGGTTTGTCCTTTCCTTTTACACTTGCAGTTGCCAATAACTTGAGATCTGAACTAAAGTCTCTGTGAATATTTTAAATTGTTCTTCTTTTATATCAATTTAACTTTCGTATTTGTCAAATTGTATTTATCGAGTCCATATTATAGTTTAATTTATTTTTTCTTCACAATAATTGACATATTATTCCCGAAAACTTTTTTTTTTATATATAAAAATGTGTTCAAACAAAATCTATTATTATTTTTGGTTTAAAGAAGCATGAATCCATCAATAAAATTTCATATTTTATATATGGTTTATTAAACCTGTAAAAGCCTATTAATAATTTATTCAATTTTGCTTATAAACGGTTTATACACCTGCTGAAAGTTTTCATGAATACGGCTGTTAATATTTATTCTTATTCTTTTTTTATTTCAATATTTTGCCAATATCAAATTTAATTTCCTCAGAAGCTAATCAATGATATTGCCGAAATGTTGAAATAAAAAAAGAATAAGAATAATTATTTAATTTTTAAAAATGTACCTTAAGCTTGATTATCTTAATATAATTATTATTAAGAAAGATGTCGAATAAATTAAAAAATAATAATAAAAAGTTAGTGAAATATCGAAAAAATATATATGTAAACTGTTCACTCGACAAACTGTATGCGCAATGCAATGTAATATGTACATATAATGTAAAAAAGCAGAGCTTTAAAGAAATGTTTTCATAACAAATTTGCCTAATAATATGCGTACAAGGACTTTCTTATTATTGGAGAAACTGTTGAAGGGAGAGGCTAATGAATTTCATGGTAATGATTCAAATAAACTGAATTTCGCACTTATAAATATAAAATTATTCGATACATGAAGTTCTTTTTTTTTAGCTCAATTTAAATCTGTTCATTAATTCAACATTTAAGTTCTGTTTCAAAGCGGTTTAGTTGGGTGCAATGGAAATTTCTAAAAAAAAAATGTTTAGTTTTTTGTGTGTTTCATGTATTTTACTGCATGTTGTCGTCATAAAATTTCAAACACATACATACATAAGCACAAACATATGCACATGATTACCCCATAGTTTTGGCAGTTGATAGGGAGTGTTTACTGAGCGTTGGCGTGAATAATAAAGAATTAAAGCGAATCACTGAATTTGATTAGACGTATTGCGTCAAATGCTGAATAACAGAAATACACATATACATACATACATATGTATATAAATAACAATAAAAAAGTAAGAAAAAATTCGAAAAAATATATGCTGAAATGTGTGGCGCAGCTGGAATCGTCCCAAGACATATTTTTGCTATTTAAAAATTTTGCTTTATTAAAATCAATATCTATTGAAAAAATTTGCAAACTGGGAATTATTTTCAAGTGTTACAGTGCAACCATCAGAACTACTGGGTATTGTGCACGAGTCTTGCATACGAACCGATAAAACTTATTATGCCTGTCAATTTTTTGCAAACGTTAAAAATTAAGGAAGATGTTCTAAGTTTCGTTTTAAAAGTAAGTTTTGAGAAAAGCAAGTAAATAAAAAAAAGAAACACCAACCTAAGACATGGATATGGCGCTTATTATACCGGCTTTTATTAACTGGTACATACATATTTACATACTAAATCTACTACTAGGCACCAGTGTTACCATAAAATTTACCTTGAATTTAAAATAATATATTACTTCGTACAGGCTGGGCCAAAAGTCATCATGTTGTTCAAACATTTAATAACTTTTTCATTTTAATATTTTTTTATGTAAAAAAAATATTATATTATATTAGCACCAAATGCAATGCCGCATGTAGACCAGCTAAATCATATAACATGAGGGTGGCGATGGCACGATGGATGGTAGTCTGTACGTTGACTACTACACCAAAAACTGACGTGGGTTCAACCCCAGTTTCAGACTAAAATTTTAAAATAAAAATAAACATCTCGCATTTTTCTGATGTGCATTAGTGTGTCTTTGTGTGTCAGTTGTTGTCGGAAGGTTTCAGTGGCGAAGATGCCTTCGTCACTGGTCACTGAACAATACCGGCTTCAGCTGATAGCAATCCATAATCACATCAGAACGCCCTCCTTCGTCGGTATTGTGTAGCACCGGCGAAGTAAAATAATAATAAAAATGGCTACTAAACCGAAGCTTCAGCACTGCTACGAGTATAAACAAAGAACGTGCGAAAGCAGAGCTGTAAAATAATTAATTAAGCTTCACCTCCTGTCGTTTCTTCTACTATCCCTTTCCTATAGTTCCAGCACAATGCCTCGCATGTGTAGGAGTCATCTCCTGCCGCCCTTTTATAAAAATTAAATTTTTCAATTACTATAAAATATTTTCCCTGACTAAGTTTTACATTGTGAAAACGAAATATTGGAAAAAATTAAATTTAAAATGCAAAATAATATAAGATCTCAAGCTCATTTAAATAAACTATAATTCAATAAAATAAAAAATCTATTCCGTCCGAAAACAGTTAACGTCGGTTGACAATGGACGCAATCAATAGCCTGCTGAAGGTAATATTTGACAAAAGCAAAATATGAATTTTATTTCAACTAGATTTGTCTATTTAATAACAATATATATATATATATATATATATATGTATATATGTATATGTACATCAGGTATTAATATTTATATAAACTTAATATTTTCGAGTTTAGAGAAGAAAAAACATAATAAAATGCCTGATCCATCATACCGCTTCTGTGGCGTAAAGAAAAAGCTTTTATGGCTGCAGCAATCCATTTTGCAACCAATGACCTTTATATTTGTGTGTAGTGTAGTATGTCAGACGTAATTAAACATGTACGTTTGCAACGTAATATTATAAATCTTCGGTAAAATGACAGTTTTGACAAACATACATGCAGAATTACATGCGAATCACAAAGTTGTCAAGTCGCATGTAAAAAACATGTTCTCTAATGGGGGCTTTATTAATAAATAAAATTTCTGCGTTGGTGGCAAATGATATTTCAATTCTAAATGAAAATTGCTGGGAAGTTACACACATAAGACATTTGTACCCATGAAGTGGCAACACTGCACACACATGTAGACAACATTATTTCTACTGCAAGTGCGTATGTATGCATCTTTAAATATTAACCAGCAAACACAATTTCAAACTTTGAATTAAATTGTTTATCTTCGGTTAAATTTGATCAAGGCAAACAAACAAAAGCAATTGTCAGCAATCGAACAAAACTGGGGTATAATCACCGCACGCGAAAGCGACTAAAATGCATCGCAATTTCATATCGATACTTCGTATGGAGAACGAGCATTTTATTTTCGTGCTGAACTGCTTTATATTTTATAAAACTTAAAAGAAAGGAATTTATTGTAAAAATATTTGCAAAAATAAAAATATATTTAATTTAATTTCAGTTATGTTTGTGTGTAGTAGTAGGTAAATAAAAATATTATTTACACATCGTCGCCTGAAATGCAAAAGGGCCTATCATCAATTTTAAACATTTTACAGGAGAGACAAAAAACTTAATAAAATAAAAAAAGTCTTGTGGTTTGATTGATGATTTTTTCTCGAAATCATCAGCTTCTGACACTTTTGTTTAGGGATATTTGAAAGAAAGAGTGTACGTTAACATACCAAGAACGATACTCTAACTAAAAACCAACATTCGAAATGAAATCATGGCCATTACACCCGAAATTTTGCGAAAAGTTATGGAAAATATGCTAAAAAGAGCACGTATTTGCGAAGCAGAAAATGGACATACATCACTTACAGGATATCACTTTTCAAAGCTAATTGCAAAAAATGCCGCAATAATATACTGTATTTAAAAAAAAAAAAAATTATAATAATCGCATAAATAAAAAAGTTATAAACCATTTAAACCATATAGCTCATTCTGCGCCACCCTGTACTTAGTTTGTTCCTTATTGTGTGCCAAATCACACAAAATTTGCGAAGTTTCCACTACCCAGTACTAAATCAGAATGAAAGGACTCTCTGAGAGAGTACTCAATGAAAGAATTTTTGCTGTCCGCTCAATCGAGTATTTTTCTCAATCGCGCTTTTTCTTTACCATGAGTCTACTGCATGTATAAGGTATGTTCAATTTCATCAAACTATCGCAGAAATGCAAAAAAATACAAAAAGTGCCACTTTTATCCCAATTTTTGGTTTACAAAGTACCTTATATGTTAATCGTACGAGTTAGTTATCTGTCTACCAAATTTCCTCGAAATCGCTCCAGACGATCGTGAGTTATAAATGGTGTAACATAAATGCGACTTCCTTTTATATGTATAACGTAGATGTACCAAAAGAAGTGCTTTCTTTCATTTTATGCATCTGTATGTTTGTTGGGTTATTACAAGTTCATTACAATGAAATTCGCCTTTGCATTTACAACTCCCATATCAGTAAATACAACTTAGAATATGTTTTGACAAAAAAAAAAAGATGTGTAAATTTAAAATTTAATTCCTTATTTGTATAAATTATCTTTTTTTTTTGTGTTGCTATATTTCTTTTCTTCCAATATGCACACAGTATAGCAACTACAAGAACAAGAGATTGTTGCTGCTGTTCATGTTTTCGTTTTTCTGTTGTTGAACATTTACATTGTTGCCGTTGTCCTCATCATATTCGTTATGACAGCCATTATTCATTTGCACGACGCAACAAACTTTCAAGTTTTTAAACAGGAATGGTGTCGTTTATTTACTAAAATTTATTTATTTGCTAAATATTTCCCATTTATCAGATAGCAAACAAATTGCATTGTAAGCAACAACAGTCATATAACGAAAATAGAATATTTCTCTAAAATCACAATAATTTTTAACTTTCCGCTTTACGAATTTACTGATTTTAGCCCATTTTTTTTGAAAATCGAGTTGTCATGTTATTGCGACGTTTAGAGGTCCAGGGAGTGGCGATGACGTTGGAAACGTAATCAGCTGTTAACCTCAAAACGGAAACGTCGATTGCTGTGATGTCGAAAATTTGCAAACAAAAATTTGTATTTTCAGTTACTCCGTAGATTTTCACTATGCATTAATTTTTCCAACTTAAAACTCTGTCGAATGCCGGAAACTTGCTTTAAATGTGCTAAATTTCGACGGTGGCGTTGGCTGAAGTAGTCTACACGTTGCCTACAAAACCAAAAAATTTCCTGTATTCAACCCAGTTTCAGACCAAATCATAAAGAAAAATTTCGCATTTTTTCTGATGTGCATTTGTGTGACTTTGTGTCAGTTGTTGTCGCAAGGTTTCAGTGGCGCAGGCATAGTCACTGGTCACTGAACAGTAACGGCTTCAGCACACCCTCCTTCGTCGGTATTTTGTAGCACCGGTGAAGTAAAATAATTACTAAAAATGAGGCTTCTAAATTTAATACGTCTCCTTGACATCAGAGGCGCTTTAATAACACTGCTATAAAACAAAGAACGTGCAAAAGGAGAGTTGGAAGATAGTGTAGCTTCTCCTCCTGTCATTTCTCCTACTATCCCTGTGCTGGTCCAAGATAAAAAAACTTAGCGGGAAGAGTAAGAGAAGGCTTGCAAGGTCAGCTGATTCTCATTTTTTTTTTTTTTTTTCAATTAAAATTTTGAGGAAAAGTAATAATTTTGGTGTTTCCTTAATAACTATAAAAAAAATGTATTAAAGTGCACTGTGTTGTTTTATGTACAAAAATTCCAAATGGGTCAGTAAATGTTAACGGGTCTTTCATAATTGTTTTCGTGAGCAGTGGCAAAAATTTTAGTATTTCAGTGTTAACTTAGATTAGCCTCAGTACAGAATTTGCAATGAATTTACTTCAATCAATTTACATACGTTTAATTGCGATAGAGAAACTTGTTTTTTGCTATTAAAAAAATATGAAGAAGAACCGTCGCTTAGTTCCACAAAAATTGCAAACACTGACGCGCACCATGATGAAGGGTTTTCTAATCGCGCTATAGCGAGACAACTTGGTCGAATTCGAAAAGTAAAAAACAGTTATTTTAAGAGGTCATCAGAGTATGGTAAAATGTACAAAGGAGAGACAAAAGAAAGAAAAGGTTTCACCCCGAGATAGATGCAAAATTCTCCAAATAGCTTCAAATTCATGTATTAAGTTTAAGTAAAATTGAAGCTTGTGCCGGAGTCTCAAAGTGAGTAAAACATGCATATGTACAAATACGAGTATATACATAAATAAATAAACATAAACGAATTTTGTAGAATGAAATCATTTTCATACTAATTTACTGCATGTTGTTCTTTCTTAATAACTGCCTGAGAAGTCGAAAATATCCAGTTATTGATATTTCGAAAGTAGATCAAAAGTAGTTCCTAAGGAAAGACGTCTAATATTTTTCACAGGGTATAATTTCTGAAATTGTTGTATTTTTTAAGACATGAAATAATGTTTTATGCAACCGATAATAAACAGCAGAATTTGCTGTTTTAATATAATTTTTTTTTGTTTGCAAGTTGCTTTTGAACACAAATCAAATCAATCGGGTATGTTCTGTAATCCGAATCCGCAAAGAAATTTTCGTTTTTAAAACGAATACACATACTTAGGTGTTCTGTAAATCAAATTTGCATAATTTTACTTAATTTAAAATCCAGTAGATAAGTCCGGTCGAAATTAAATCGAATGTACTATCCTATTCCTAATAAATAACTGATGAAACATAAAAAAACAATTACCAATTTTTAATTGAAGTCTTTCATTTATTAAATTAAGTCAAATTATATACTCTGTAATAGATTTTAATACAAAATAATCAATTTAAAAAACACTCCAATATTTCTCCATTTTTTTGTTAAAGTGTGCAGATAAAGTAAATGGATGAATAAAAGCACATTTTCACTAAATTCTTTCGAAATCAAGTTCGAATGTTGGAAGTCGTGTGATTTGTAGAACACCAAATTAGCATTTATTCGGTTTTGAAAAATCACTCGTTTTTAAATCGACTCGGTTTTACGCAAGTTTTAACATAAAAAGTAGTGATAAATTAATTGACTTCAAATGTACAATGTCTTTGTGCTTGCAACTGCAATAACAAAAATAGCAAAAGCCCTCTTTTACTCTTCACTTTTCGCATTTGTCTTTTTCAAATCTCTTAATAACCATGTTCTTGAACTTCACTCGTACAATGAATCTTTGCTTCTGTCAATTTATTCCGCTTTTTGCTTTTGTTGTCTATTATTTGATAACTTACCAAAATTACCACCTGGTAGGATATTTGTTTGATTTGCATTGGCTACTGGCTCGCCATCATGTATATTCTGTGGAAGACTTTCGGGTACAGGTTGCAAAATATGCATGCTGGCAATTTTAGGTGAACGCATGCGGCTTCTAAATCCTTTTGTTACGCCATCTGAAGAGCCACTGAGTAGTTCTTTATTATTAGCGGCCGCAATGATAACGTAATGTTGCATGAAAAGCGTAACGAGAATGAAAGCGAAAAAATAACTACATTTTATTGGCAATGACCACAAGAGCTCACGATCGTTTTTATAATCATGGTCTAGTTGTTGTTGTTGCTGTTGCTGTTGCTGTTGATATTGCTGTTGCCTTTGTTGTGCGCTATCATCATGCTGCATTAAATTTATATTGTTTTTTGCACTTTTTCTACAACAATTGGTTGAGGTTGGTGAATACACTCTCATTTTTAAATTTATTTTTTTATATTTTTTTTTTTACTTAAATTTCTTTTAATAAGATTATAAATTTTTCGCAATATAATGATGTTGTTAAAAACAACAACTAATTAAAATATTTCGAATGATTGAATGAATGTTGGAAGAAATTTTACACTAAAGAAAAATTTATTTATTTCAAACACGCACGCTGCAATTTCTTTCTTGCTGCAATGTAAATTAATTATTTGCGCTGCACTTTTTCTCGAATTCGTGTAGTAGTTGGTGTTGGAAAATCGCTACTTGTGTTTTATTACAAAACAAAAGACTGAGGCAACAAACTTTATTATCTGTGATCTGGCTGGTCAAAAATTCTCAAAGACTTAAGCAACGAACATTACTTTTTTAGAATTTAATTTAGAACGAAAATTTTTCGTTTTTCTAATATTTTGTCATTATTTTTTTGAAGAGATCTTATTTTATTTGTTTGTTTTAAACCAAATTGAAAAAGTCCGCCAAGCACAACCTCTTCGTAGCAGTAACCTTTAGCAACTGATTTATTTGCTGAAACTATTCTAGCAAACAGCTGTAAACAAACAAGCAGACAAAGTCAATGCCAAGGCTGCTGCTGCAACTTGCAAGCAGCAACATCTGTAAAGGCTTTTTTAGAAAAGCTCAAGTTTATAGGTTTTTAATCTCAAAATGTTCTCAATTCAATGGTTGATTTAAAGCTTTCTCTCCCATGAAAGCAGTGATGTTAACTTTTTTATTTCCGTTTCAGCTCCTACACAATTACCGTTTTAAAGGTAAAATTTCCGTACGCAAAGTTTTGTGCAAAAATAATAAGGTCTTTAAAAAGTTTTGTTTATTTTTGGAATGAAGTTTCAATGAAACTAAATCCAGATTTTAGCATATTGCATTTAAATTTTACATGAATTTGTTCCAGGACATATTCAAATGCAGTTTTATTGAGTGTGAATAATAACTAATATAATAATATTACTTTATAAAAATAACATTTCAAACCTTGGATCGTGTTGTTGCCCCAACATCTTCCGTTGAATATTTATTCAAGTTTGAAAATGTAAAATTCAGTAATAGGAAAAGTTTGCAATCTTATCAATAAGAGTAAACATAAAATATTGCCGAGCTACCACACTTTTACCAATTTTTATTTCTGTTTTTATAACATCTCGTGTTTGTTTTTTAAATGAACTTCTGATGCATGTAATAAGCGAACGAACGATATCGTTCGACTCTAGTTCGACATCGTGGAAGAGGCAGTGAAACCACAGTTATAACGACAAATCCAACGGGAAGAGGGCCGAATAATTTTTTTATTACAACAGGTTTAGACCTATTTGTAATTCAGTAGACGAGTATTTATTAGGAAAACAGCAAAAATATAAAGAAACAAGTATGTAGTAATAATAAAATAACGTATTTACATTTTGTACTTTCTGTAAAGGCAACGTATGCATTTTTGTACCATTTAATTTTCACTAAAAAGTGTTTTTACCCATTTAGAAACGTATAGAATTTAACTACAACTGATGTTATTTTGCATAGTTGTAATGAAACCGTACTTGATTCGATTATTGGTTTTTATGAGAAATGTGCATGTCATGTGTAGATGTGTTATGAAAAAAATACTTTCCGTGTTTAGCACTTAAAAATTTAAACTTTTTAAAATTACCGTACAAACATAGAAATTACCTGCCGTTAAGTATAACTTACCGTACAATACGGCAATTGCCGCACAGTTAACATCACTGCATGAAAGACTTCAGAATGTTTATTTTTTTTTAATTTAACTTTTTATTTCAGAAAAAAAAAAACAAAACAGTAGGTATACTTTGTTTACCTAAATTTGGACTATCAAAAAGAAAAATGTTTGTTATTTTTATTGTTGTTGTTGTTGCTGTGGTAAAACGCTGTGTCAACTTGGTGGTATTATGTACATATGTAAAGATCGTAAGACTATATTCATTATTTCTATTCTCATGCTGTTGTTATTTTAATTTTATGCAACTAATGGCCACTAATCATTGGTTGAATGTTCTAATTCCATTTACATTAGAACTTTGTTTGAGAAATATTTCTGAATATGACGAGGTTATTTTTTAAGTTAAAAAATGCTATGGGAGTGGATTACAATATCGCTGTTTCATTATAATCTAAACAAAGTGGCGTATTATAATTTAAGCCAGCATGTTGACTTAAAAATACTGTACTTGAGACATCAATTTAATGGCATATTTTTGATTTCCACAGAAGTCAATCTGTGATAAGAATTTATGTGCACCGTTGTGAAGCAGTATAAATTTTATTGTTTTTCCCTTGTGAAGCATGTCGTGGATTTTAGTGATTAATTGATATTACCGAAAAAATAAGAGCGCAACACTGAATCATTTGTATCTTTATTTTCGTAAATATTTAATTATTGCTATGTTTTTATTGTAATTCTCAGTTGGTTTTTTTAATGATTTTATAAGATTACATTGTGACTTCTCTACGTCCGCAATCGTTTCAATAATTATACAAAAAGGAATTACGTGATACATTCTGGACTGAGTGAGCATGATAACACAATTTTTAACAAACATGCAATATTTTTTTAGATCTTACTATATATGTATATAAAATTATAAATGAGAACAATTTGTATGTTTGAATGTAACTACGTTCAAACATAACGTAAAAATCGATTAATGGATTTGGATGCAATTTGGCAAGCGGATAGGTTCTTCTCTTCTTTTTCATGAGTAAAAACGTCCGGAGAAGGGGGAAGGGAGAAGTTTAACGTTTTCCAATAATTTGATCACGAGGCAGAGAAGAGCCAGTTTTGCCCTATCCACATCTATAAAACCGACTGTGATGAAACTTTAATTTTGCAGTTCTGGCAATGGTTCTGGCTGCTCTTCACATCATATACGGCAATTTTGCTTGTTCACATATCCATTCAACCAGAAAAGAGCTTCATCGCTGAACACAATTTTCCGATAAAATGTGATAATGTGAATACACATTAGAGAAAATAAGTTTCTGTAATTACATCGAAATAATTTGATTGTAATTGGAAATGGTGTAATATTAAAGATGTTTGATTGCAACATTAAATATTGTAAACAAACCGTGAAAATAATAATAAACACGAATGCTTATGAACAGTGTTGCCAGTCTGTGTGTAACTTCTACTTGCATGTGTAGCCCATCTGTAATTAGTTTCATCTGTAATCTCCGTGTAATTCTACTGTGAGTTCTATTTCTTCATTAATTTTGTCTTTTGATCCTACTCGAAAGATGTTTAGAAAACCAAATTGAAATAATCATGCGACATTAAATAAATAATTTTATAAGGACGCAGAAAAATTTAAATGCGATTTTATAAAACTTCTTTAACAATTTTTTAGTAAATGCCATTTAGTTGTTTAAAGTGTGACCATATTAGCAAATATATGTGAAACTTTCTGTTATTCAACTTACGCGGCTTTGCTCATATCTTCATTGCGATAATTTTTTGCAATTTATAAAAAAATTATATAAGCAAAGGCAAACATATGTTCAAAACAAATTTAATAAAAGATAATGCTTCAAGTAAAGTATTGGAAACAATGCACTAAAACGGCAATTACAGATATTTATGGCAAGCACGCTTTTTTCCAACTATGAACATTGTATGAGTTCAGATAGCTTAGATAATTGTCTTTTCAAAACCAGCCTACAACGTTTACCAGGTTTAATTTAAAAATATGCAAAAATGTGTTGTATGTAATACTAGTACCAAATACAATACAAATGTGTATTGTATTATTAACTATTTTTTTATTATTCATGTTTAAAAGAATACAAAAAACAGCATATGTAATTTGAATGTGGAACATGTGTAAATACCGAATTCTTCATTGGCAACACTGCTAATGAATGAAAAATATAAATTCAAAAACCTTGGCTATTTTAAATGTACGTAAAACTTTCAATCAAACATATTACAAGTTGCAAGTTGCAACTTTCTATATCAATTATGTTGCAGAGGTATCCATTTCTCAATTTCCTATAGCTGCGGCATAAAAAATCCCGCTGCAGCGCAGTGCTTTATAAAAGATAATTAGGGTATTCACAAGGTGTGCTATTAAGTCATAAACACAAAATGTAATTACGTCATAATATTTTAAAAAAGTTTAAAAAATTGTTGTTGTTCTTCGAAGAAAATAGTGACGAAATAGTAAGACTTTTTGAGCATTGTTTATTGGTTTGTCATAAAATGACAGTAGATATCTGAATCATTCGCTGAAAATTTTTAGTCTAGCCGGCGATTATATTATCTATAAGCCACCGTTACTTATTAATGATATAAAAATAAAAAATTGCTTAAAAATCATTCACAGTTTTGTACGTTTTCGTTTAGCTTCTAGTGTCCGTCCAAAAATAGATATGCAGCTGCTATCACTGGCAACAGCTGATTTCGAGTATATTTATTTCAACTATATCGTGTGCTACAATAACTATTTTATAATTTTTTTTTTTTATCTAGGACCAGCACTCAGGAGATGACTCCTACACATGCGAAGCATTGTGCTGGGAACTATAGGAATGGGATGGTAGGAGAAACGACAGGAGGTGAAGCTTACTTAATTATTTTGCAGCTTTGCTTTCGCACGTTCTTTTGTTTTTACACTCGTAGCAGTGCTGAAGCCTCGGTTTAGTGGCCATTTTTATTATTATTTTACTTCGCCGGTGCTACACAATACAATACACAATAATGGAAAATGGACGTATTACAAGATTTACAGGTAATTTCTTATTTAGTATATTAAAAAGTCGAATTATTTGAGTTTTTAGCATTTCGATATCAAATAACTACTGTTTTGTTATCAGCTTACTGAATTTGTGGAAATTTTTTGAAACACTAAATGATGACGGGTTGTTCACAGCAGTCATATGTTTTCGTATTATTATTTTAAAACATATGACCTTAGAATTATTAAAGTATAATTACTTAGTAGACGCAACTCTACAACTATATCAAAAACAACAGGCATTTAGTTTGTGATTTTGTCAAAAATACAAGACTATAATAGCAAGAAAACGTAAATTTCATTTATGTATGCTATTGCAACCCTCTAAAAAGAAAGAAATGAGTAAAACTGTTAATTGCAAATTAAACAAATGAGTAAAAATGATATTGCCGCGCTTAAAATGTAAACAAATTTTGATACTCACGCTGTGTAAATGATAAACGAGCAAAAAAGTCCTCTGATTAGTTGAGTCTACTTACTAAATATACTATGAAAACTACTATTTGAATCCCCCAAACATGAAATTGGGGTGTTCACAAGGTAGTCTTAAAGTTATATGTTTTAAAATAATCATCATTTAGTGTGCTATTTCAAAAACTGAAGAAACTGCAATAATTTGACTTTTTATTATAGTCCAGAAGAAGAACTTACATGTAAGTCTTGTAAAAATTCCATTTTCAATTAAAATTATAAAATTGTTCTTTCGGCACACAAAATATTTGAAACTAATATAATCGAAAACAGTTTTCGCCAGTGATATGAGTTGAATAAGTTTTTGAACAGCGGCTAGTGGATAAACATTAAGTGGCTGCCAGCCAAATAAAATTTGGTCCGTATGTCATTACATATTGTGGTTTTTTCTTTCCTTCTTATAAAAAAATTTAATGTAAAATTATAAAAATGTGAACCATTTTCAAACAATTGTTTATTCTTATATCATTTAGAAGTAGCGGCACCTCAACTGAAAAATTCCAGTGTACGACTCAAATTTCTACTGTTATTTTATGACAAAACAATAAACATATATCGGAAAGTTTTATTATTTTGTGACGCAACAATAATTTGTTTAAGCCATTTTAAAATATGAAGACATTTTGACAATATGACTTAATAACAGACATTGTGATACCTCCAAATAAAATTCAACTAAAATATCTGTGTGAATTGCTCAAGTTGTATTGGAATGATAGATGAACAAAAGTATGAATGTAACTAAATCATTTTTTATATTTCCATGAGAACTTCGTGGCAGTCGTCGACGTCGCCTTCTGCTCTGCTGAACAATTAACAGGCTGGCATGCGAAGAATCTCAATCCCTCTTATATATGTATGTACATATTCATATACATAAATAAAAAACGAATGAAATTACGAACTCAGGCATGGGTAGTTGGAAATTGTCAATTCATGGACAAAAAATATAATATACACATGGCTGCCAGATTTGACGAATTTTTGATCCCAAAATTGGGAAAAACACGATTTGTCGATTTTTTACATAAAAATTATGATTTTTGCAGTAGCCTAAAATTTTTTTTGATATTTTGCATGTGCCACATGCAGTGTTCCCTCGTCTGTATTGATGTTTTCTGTTTTTCCTTTTTTATTTCGCTGAGAGCAGTCGCCGTGGCGTTAATTGTTTTTTAAGACGCAGAGTTAAGGAAATTAATTCAATAAAAAATAAAAATAAGAAAAATGGCTGCAATCGAAAATAGTAAAAATATGTTAAATTTTATAAATTTCATGGAGTTATAGGAAGAATTTTTTTTTTTTTTTTTTTTTTTTATTATTACTAGTTTATTTCCTGTACAACAACACTCTGTCTTATATTTATAGTACAGAAACGGAAAATGTTAAACGGAAAAATGGCATTTACAATTAAGTATTAAATTCTAATAAAACTTAGATTAAATGAATGGTATAAAAAAAAATATATACATATATATATATATTTATATACAAGAAAAATTGCACATATTATTAAAAAATAACTAAAAATTTTAGTTCAAAGAACTACATAACTACAATGCTTTTATTTTATTGCAAAGAATTAACTATAAATCTTTTGAAACTATTAGCGTTGCTGTTTAATTGTTGATATATTCCAAAGTCTAGCGGCATGTACATAAAATTGCCATTCGCAGACTAGGCATTGATGTCGGGATATTATAATATTTCGATTCCGTGGCGATTGAAAAAAACGTATATTCGAAAAAATGTACCCGGGAGTCTGAGTATGAATTATTTTATGCAGAAAAACAAGTGTGCGGATTTTCAATAGGTTATCGAAACTGACTCCATAAAGGTTCCTAGAAACGGAGGAAACGTGATCAAATCTCCTCAATCCGTACACATACCGCACTATGTTATTAAATAAGATATTCAGTTTCCTCCTACTAACTGATTCGCAGCTTGCAAATAATTCACACCCATACAACAAAGACGGTACTAAGTATGTCTTTGTATAAGAATTTACGAGAATTATGCGATATTAGATCTGAAGCTGAATCTGCACCCTCTTGCCCTTCTTTGCTTTACTTCCACAGAAAAAAACGGACGATTTTCTCATTTAAAAAAAGCATCCACAATTGCGTGGCAAACCCGGCAATTCTAGTCGACAAAAATTTCAGTTATGAACTTTTAAAAATATAACGATATTTTATCCTTTAAATAAAAAAAATAGAATTAAACAATATTGCGTATTTATTTTTTTATAGCAGTTTAAAAATTGGTAATAAATATTAAGGGAGCTTTTTAGTAACAACCCGTTTTTACTATTTTTTTTACATTTTTTATGACATATTATTTCATATTTAATTAGTCAATATTTTAATTTTTAAAACTAGTCTTGTTAAAAAGTTGATAACAAATTTATTGAAAACAACTATCGTAAATTTGTTCTCAAGTTTTTGCTTACGTGGGATAAATGTGATTGGTAGGGTACGGGGGTGGGGATTATGAGTCATCAACCACTCCCATTTTATCATTAAATAGTTTTGACATACTTATAAAGCCGTGACCGAACTTTCACGATGATACCTCTAGTGGAAGTATTTTTGACAGCCGACTCCATGCGTCTCCGACCATGGTTTCTTAGGCAAAGTTTCTTGGAATGACCCATAGAACAATAATCACGATGTGCCTTTGTTTATTTTTTGATCATCAATTTGACAATTTGACCCACCCTAATGTATAATAATATATAAATGCTCTCATTATTATACGAAGCCAGTTTAAAAAGATTTACTCACCACTCGCTAAACATTTTTATGAAAAAGAAACTATATTTTTTAATTTTTTTTTTCTAATAACGCTTATATTTTTTATTTAAATTCCTATTAAGTTTTAAACTTTTAGCTATATATATATATATATATATTATTTATTTACTAATTATATAAACAACTTATGTATAATATAAGTTTTTGATTTTCTAAGTTCATTGTGAAACATTTTAGTAATTTGTTTCTAAAGCTGCAGTTTTTGTTTTAATAATAAACTGGCTTTTTAAAGTAAATATGCTTGCAATTATTAATTAATTTTTTATAAATTAAACTTCTGTACATACATTTTAAATCTTTGAAAAAGAATTTCTCTTTCTTATTTTTTATTAAAACTCAATTACAAGTTCAATTAAATTTTGTTCTACGTTCGATAGTTTCAAAGTATGTACGAGTATGTACATATGTAGTTTTGTGAAGATGGCAAAGAAAAAGCTTAACACTAAACAATTTGTAGTATTATTATATTTTTCTTTTTCTTTATTTTGTCCCCTTAATTTTAATGACAAGTACCAATTTTTTATTTCATACCATAGTCCAACTGAAGGACTTACATATGCACTTAAAAATGTTCGCATACTTCTTCATGTTCTTATATTTAAGAGGTTGTTAAATTAAGAACATGTTTACCCAGCAAACAATAAGTGAGTGACTGCGAAATGTGTCGTTTACAAATCGTAGTTAAAACAGAAATGTTTGAATTACTTATGCTTTGAAGCTGCCACAGCAATTCATTGCATACATACCACCGCCAGTATGATGGCAGTCTTACCGCCACATTGGCCTATTGGCACTCATACCAGGCGCATGGGTCTGCCGTTCAACGACTTCAGCTCTGGGTGCAATGACGAGGAGGAAGAGTGTCCTCCATTTCCTCTGCGGGTGCCCTGCACCTTCACCTGCTGGTGGCTGCATCATTCGGCAGTCTATCGGAGCTGTTGGGGATAGAGCTCGGCGTGAAGGGCGAATTTATTATGGGCAGCGGCTGGTTCGTCGTACCGTCGGTCTCTTCGGTTCTTACTGGGTTTTTTCCAATCTGTCACATCCTGGTCCAGCAATGCATTTCTTCCTAACCTGCTCTATTCTATTCAATCCCCCATTCTTCTTTGCATGTATCACAACAGTACCATGAATTGCACCCAAGTGGTTTGGGCTCTTTATTTTCACCGGCGTCCTGCCTAACATAACCTAACCTGACCTACCACCGCCAGTAATGAATTTTACAGTTATGACATAATCATATTTAGAAGCAGGGCTCATTTCTTATGAACTAATGTCGTGTTAGCACGAAAGTAGTCATTCAAACCCTACTCCAGTCATTTTTTTTATATGTGAATTAGTGTAAGAGCAATTAAAAATTAATGATACAGTAGAAGCTCGATAAAGTTAAGACGCGAAAAATTTAATGCGGAAAAGTTAAGCACCTTTCGGTCACCACATTATAGAAAGTTAAGTGCTTCTTCTCATTTAACGACACTTTTTTTAATCGTCCAGACGATTGCGTTATATTAGTGAATCGTCGTTTACGCACGCGAGCATTGCAAGATCATTAGTAGTCAACACTCGTATGATTGACTATTCCAAATGATATTTTTGCGAGTCATTTTGATGATTATTCTCCGAGTGTGTTTTTATTTTACACCACACTTATTGTTCAAGCATTCTGACGATAATTCAATATCGTTAATTCACCATAATCGTATTTTACTCATTGGAATGATGTTTTTGCGAATCTTTTGATGATTGTTGGACATGTGAAAAGAAATACGTGTGGTTTGTGTTACTTAAAATTCGCTATTTACGCATTATGGCTGCTGTGGTTTGAAACGTTACCGTGTTGGCTCTGCAAGATCCTCAGAAGATCCGTCTCATAAAAAGTTTTTCTTACGTTTCTCTGGTATTTAAGCAATAAAATAATAAATAAAATTGCTCTTCTATAGCTTGGGAAATTAATGCGTCGACATTACATCGAAGAACAGATGGTGTTCGCTTCTTCTCAACTCAGTTTTTTCAAGGCTCGCCTGCAGTAGGAGAATTTGTAAAACAGAGTTGCTGCATCTCTTGTCCAATGTTGACGTTAAAAGAGCGCCATTTTGTTTATTATTTTAATTCGCCGATGTTTTTTTTTTGTCCAAGTATCGACACAGGAGAACGTTCTGGTTAGCGCGGACACAATAGAGACACTTTTAATCTGACGGGTTCTTAAATCGGGGATTGTCTGCTTGCAGAGTCACATCGCTGTCTACTCAGCCAACAGCACCCGCAGTAATGTTTTCTAACATAAATCAAAATAGCATTGCAGTTGACAACATATTTTTTCTCTACCACTAATATATATTGAGCCTTTGGTGCAATACCGTAGTAAATCAAAAATTCATGAACTGAGAAAAATGTATTTGAAATTTTGAGCCATCTTTTTGATAGTATTTTCGTTTAATAAAGTTATTTCTCTACAAGTTTTTAAATAAAGAGGCATGTTTTGTAATGTTTTCTGTTTGTAAATTTCTAGTCATAAAGGAAATATTTAATTATTGCAAATAAATATTGTTGGAAATAGCTGGAGGCAATAAAGACATTTGTAGCTGTAGAACCATAATCTTTTTTCCTTTAGATATATATTTCCCCAAAGATCACATTTCTGCATACCCAGCTCAAAAAATTAAAATTTCGAGTTACTACGGTATTGCACCAAAGGCTCGATATGTACTCGTACATGTAATACAATTAAAAATACCCATTAACGCCGCACACACTAATATGTTCTCTAAAAAAATATATATAAATAAAGAATAAAACTGTGATGTAGGACAAAATAAATCAACGGCAAGAGAAAGGATAATCGATAAGTTCTTAAAATACTACATAAGGAGCTTCTTTTCATTATTATTTTTTATACATGAGTATGTATGTGTGTATGTAGGCAGGAGTATTCGTGTGTACAGCGGTATATGTATGTATTTCTAAACGAGTACGTACTTACTGAAGGCAGTATGTATTATTATGTTTGGAATTAGTAAATAAATATGTCCCAGTATGTGTGTTTTAATTTTTGGAAAATATTTGCTAGGGATTGTATTTGACTACAAATCGGTTAACAGCAGGAAACGTATTGAGCAAAATGGTCTTTTGTGAACACCTACATAAATGACTGACCCAAAAACTACTGACTGACATCTACATACTTATTTATATATGTGCATAGTTTTGTTTGTTTTCAGGTGATTACTACGCGAATAGAGCTTTCAGGATCCTAAGTAAATTTATTTTGAAATTGTCCATCTCTAGTTTACAAAAAAAAATTCTATCTAATAATGATTTTCGCTATCTGTTCGAAGGTTATCTAAAAATTGGATACACTTGTGGGTGACATCTATTTTCCACATCCGCTCGGTCTTGTCTGAAATTTTATTGACTCAGAGTAATACTGTTTCTGCGGTTCAGGTGAAATTGGTAGCAAAATAATAAGTAAACTTCTAAATGTAAATGCTCTCCAACTGTACAGTTGACTATTAACTAACATTGAAAAATAACTTTTAAAATAAATTTCAAGCTGGTTTTATCTTCTGCAAGGTATGTCCAGCAAAGCGAAATAATTTTATAAATTCAACTTTTTCAATTAAAAAATACGAAAATTCAATTAAAATAATAATTAGATTTCAACCTATCACGAAAAACGCAGAATTAATTAATAGTTTTAAGTGAAAAAAATGTTAAAATTTTACCATTTTGATTACACTTTCTTGAGAGAACACCAAAATCAAATAAACGTGGATATAATTAAAGAATTAATTGAGAAAAAAAATTTTTCTGAGCAAAAACTTAATTGTGAAAATTTTATTATTATTTTTTCTGTTCAAAATTATAGCAGAAACGTAATATACGGAACATTTTAAAAAATTTTTCCAAAGAGCCCCGATTTTGGCGGCTTGCAATAAGTCCCGGAAAAAAAAGAAATAAGTCCCATACATACATTTCATACATTTAATTATGGAATAACTCCCACACCTTTGGGATTTACTTCAAATTTTTGGGAATTATTTATTTTTTTTGCCTACAATTTATTTCGTAATCAAATTACTCCCAAATTAAATAAGTTCCAAAGGAATTTCATATGGCAGTTATTTAATTTTTCAATTCAATTCAACGTTAGTCAAAATTCGTTACGATTATTTATCTATGTTTGATTATTTAAAATCAAATAATAAAATGTTTGTTGTAGAAGGAAAATTTTTAAAGAGGCTCTTTGGTTTGTTTTGTTTGTATATTTCGTAATTCTCAAATATTTTTGGGGAGTTCTTGTATAAACATGTAAAATTTCTTAGCTTTTTTCAAGAATTTGGTTGAAAATCTACTGAAGATTTTGATATTGGCAGCAAATAAAATGCCACATATTGACCAGCTAATAAACCATATAACAAACATAGATAAATGAGGAGTTATTTAATTTTATTTTGTTTTTAGGTCTTATTTCATTTGCATTGGGAGTTATTTAATTTTCAAATATTTGCAATTTTTTACATTTTTTCACTTAAATCTATTTTACGGGCGCTTCAGCAAATTGAAAGAAAATTAGATAGGGCGGCAGAAGAGTTTTGTTAGCGGTGTGTTCGTTATACCATAGATGAGAAAATTATTGAATCCGGCCAAAGACTGGCTATTCAGAGAAGGTTTTTGTTAGCGAAGCCTGTGTTGATTATACCATAGAGGAGAAAATTATTGAATCCTGCCAAAGACCGGCTATGCAGATAACCTTTTGTTACCTAGTACACTTTGATAACATTTTAATTTAATTACTTGTTGGGGGTTCTTTCCTTCTTTTTGGGCATTATTTCTTTTGTGTGCAGTGCTCCGATTTTGGGAGTTATTTCATTAATGTCATTGTAAGTTATTTCATAATGAAATAACTCTTAAAAAAATTGGATTTATTTAATTTTCCTTGGGATTACTTCATTTCTTCAGTAAGGGACTGACTTTATTTATTTCGGGATTTATTTCATTGGGTGTTCTTGTACTGGAACTTATTTCACCTGAGTGTTATTTCACAGAGACTAATTTCATAGTGATAGAGAATCTCAATTTAAGATTGAAAAAACGATACTGTACTTAAATATCATTTAAATTTAAATGAAAATTAACTAAATGCATATTTAAACACGCAGACAAAAGCTGGGCCTTATTCTCATGATTACTTTCGGCCATTGCCGGAAGACAGCGCTTCAATTTATAATTCACATTCTGCTGATCAAAATAATATATTAAAGAGCAGAAGTGAATGGAAAATGCAAAAAAAGATTAGAGTCTAACAGAGAATGTCGTTAAGAAATACGAAATAGGATAGCAGAAAGTGGTATGCTCGAACTCTATAACAACTCAGTGTATTTACTGAGTTTATTGCCTGTCGTATTTCTCAATTGAACAGAGTTCTACCCAGGTTTATCTAGTAACTCTAATTATGGCCCAGCTATAGAAAGCCTTGCCGCTTTTTACATCATGCCTGTATACATGTTGTTTTTAGTAACTATTATTTTTTGCTTTTGTCGAATTTCAACTAATTCATTTGTAAAATATTGGTTCCAGTTTTAGTATTTTCAATTTTATAACCATTTGGTTTCTATATATGTACATACATATATGTATTGTATGCATGTATGTATGTATGTTTGTGGTAAATTGTTTAAAAACTACTTTCTATACATATTAATTTAATTGTGTTTATAATTATGCTAGTATATCTATGCAATACGTAGAATATAAATTTTTTTCAAGTCTTTGATTACCTTAACGTTATTAACAAGGTTAATACAAAAAATTATTATTCTTATACTGCGGTTCTAATTGTTTATTGTAATTTTTTAATTTATCATTATTTAGATAAGAAGGATACTGAATACTGTCTTATATGTAAAGGAACTAAGCTGGAAATATTTTCTCTTTTTTTCTATGATTGAAGGACCGACACACACACACACACACACACACACACACACAACGCGCTCAGATTGTTTGTGTCAAGGGAATTAAATTTTTTTTTGTTACAGCGAATTTTAAGTAGTTTTTTTAGGTTATTTTATGGCACTGAACTCGTATCTGGACTCGGTTTGTTCCTCTGTTTGTTTTTTAATTTTTTCACTAAAGGTCTAGTTAGTAAAAATGTATCGTCCGACGTTAGACTTGTCAGTATCATTCAACTATAGGTGTCGGTTATTAAACACGTAAAACTTCAAGCAATTCAGTCAGCTGTCGCGACTTTTGTAATGCCAAGTTGCCGTTTGCAACGTAAAAATCTATTTTCTGTAGATTTTCTAAGTGATAATTTCAACGATACGTAAACAGCAACGAGTATTACTTATGTTACAGCTTTTGACAGCTGATCGCCGCGAACGTGTTACGTTTTCACTAACTGAGGCTTAAGTCCTTGCAATAAATGCCGCTTTATTTTTTTCTCTATTTTCTTGTTGTTTTCAAGTTGCTTTCAAACTCTTGTCGCTTTCACATTTGAATTTTTTCAAAGCATTTATTTTCGTTCAAACTTTTAAGCTTGTAAAAGAAAAATATAAAATAATAAAATGGAATAAAAACAATAAGGTCGTGTTGCCTACTAAGCGTGTTCTACTGCTATTAAGCGCAACGCAACTTTTATAAATTGTAAATTATGCTTTGAAAAATTAAGTTTTTGAAAAAGATACCTTTGAGCAATACAACAATTACATATATAAATTTATTATAAAAAATACCAAATTACAGTTAATTTTTGCTTGATAGTGACATTTTAAAAAGTACCAATACATATACATTTCTAACTTTTTTCAGAAGAATGCAATACCACAATTATATATTTTGAATGTGTACTATAAAAAATAGTTGTTGCATTAAAAGTAAATATAAAGATCAGTTTACTCTTTTTACAACCTTAGACTACATATCGTCATATGAATTCATAAAAGCCCTAAGTTACATTCAACAAATTTTACAGGAGAAGCAAAATACTTTCAACCTAACTTCTAGGCTTGCACTTAGGCATTTCTGAAATTGTTTGATAAGAACATTATTTCTAATTGCAGGCGTGTACAATTTTGCAGGAACATGTACGAGGGCGGATCAATAAGTCAGTGTCTTTTCGAACTTCCCTCGCAGTTATATGAAATGCAACACTGTTCCCATCAACTACCACCTGCTAATGACTACTGTCAAATTTTGAGCAAATGTCGTCATTTACTTTGCGTTTAACATATGTGTATTTTTCTAAAAAAGGGAAAAAGTGAATTTCGAATTTTAAATGATATTTGTTTGTCAACCAAAAAAATTTCACTCATAAATAAGAATTATTTACGATAAAAAAATATAACTGAAATATAATTATTAATAATTGTGAAAGAAAATTAAGTTTCTAGAAGGTTTAGGTTCGCGTTTAATTTGTCAAAATAGACCTAAATCGGGTTTGCGACTTTATTTTCTTAAACTGAAAGGTTTACCTGATTAATCTGTATTTTTTTTTGGAATAACGATGGAACATTTTCTTCGCAAAATGTTTAACACACGAGAAATTGCTAGAAATGTATACTCTTCACCATTAAAATTGTATGCTTATTTCATATACATATGTATATACTTTTGGTATAGTAATCTATGCAACTATGACCAAATGACCGAAAACTTCCAACGAGATACAATAATAGTTGTCAATACCCATGAATACCTTTAACCCTCTAGTGCGCCGTGATGCAAATTTGAATCATACCGAAAATCTCTGCGTAGTTTCAAAATTTGAAAACAGTTTTGTGTAACTGTTCGTTATATGTTGTCTCTATTTAATAGGCTTTCTCTGCTTTTGAAGTACCGTTATAGCAGCATTGAATTATTGTGCAATTTTGAAGTGTCTGCTTTGTAAAATTTCATAAAAAATGAACAAAATTAAAATGTTATCTTTTTTTTTTTTAATGTAAAATTTCATAAACAATAAATAAATAATACGTTGGTTTTTGAAAAGAAACAAAAACATTGTATATTTAAAATCCTATTGAAGTATAAAATAGAAATAAAAAATAACAAAATAAAATAAAAAAAGACCTCAGGCTTAATAAATATATATCAAAAAAAAAAAAAGAAGTATACAAATTTTAGATTTTTAATTTACAGCTAAATGCGTAATGATGAAAATTTGCATCAAAGGATTTTTCGCCTCCTGCGCCCTTATAAACGAAAATTGTACGAACTGCTAGAACAAAAGTTTGTTTTTTAACCATTTCCTTTCGTTTAAGTAGTATTTTATTTAATTTGGTTTCCTTGCGCACTAGAGGGTTAAAATGGAACTCATGTCATTCGGGTATTTTTTCATTTCCATATTAAGTCGATTCAGAAATCAGATGAATATTAATTTTTCTCGATTAATCGAATAAAAGTATACAATTATTCGATTAGTCGGTTTTTTTAGTTTAATTAAAATTGATTTTTTTTCTTTTTTTCTCGGAACAGTGCTCAGGTTATATCTCCGAGGTATGCAATGCATTCCACTGGAACTAAGTTAGAAAGGAATATTGTGCAAAAGAAGCGGTTTGTAGAGCATTAAAAATGATAATTCTTACACAATCTGGCACATTAATTTTTGATAAAAATTAAAATCAAGTTAAATTCATTAAAAATTTGGTATTGACGCAAATAAATTTACAGATCGCCTCTAGCGATTTCTCGAGTGTTAAAAATTTTGTGAAGAAGCTGTTCTGCTCTTTATTGTACAAAATATCTTTTATATAGATTAATCACATAAACCTTTTTATTTAAGAGTTATAGACCAATGAAGTCGCAAACTTGATTTAGGTCTATTTTTACCCATTGAATTCGAATTGTCTAGCTGCATTGTACTAGAAAAACTTAATTTTTGCTCAGAACTTATTTTTTACCCACAACCAATCTGAAAATAAATGGCAAACTGTAAAATAATACTTTTGCACTTTTTCGTTCAATGTCATTAGTCCCGAATTTAGCCGTTCCTCAGACATAAATATATAAGATAAGTTACATATTAGCCCAACTACCAATTTTTGCAATTGTTAAAATTTCCCTTCCATTGTGAACGAGTCAGAAGAATTCAGAATTTTCCGAGACATGTCTGTCAGAATCTGTGTCAAGTATTTCTCGTTTAGAAGTCTGTTAGAATTCCTAAACGATTCTTTCATTTTCATTCGACGTTTCTCTCAGATATCTGACATACATCGGACTATTTCGTTGGTTGATATGTAAAATACTTTATTTGATTTGGAAACCTTGATTTTATTTGGATTATCATTTTGTTTAGTTTGGATTTATAAAGAATAAAAACGCTTTAAACTGCAGTATCGATCATATTTGCATATTTCTAGCCGTCAACAAAGTGATAAACGTTAAAATACGTGGTCTTAATCAGTTGCCGTTATCCCGAGTGCACTGTATAGTTATTTTGAATTAAGAAATACCAAAAACTACTTACATAAAAATAGTTGAAAGAGCAAGGCGAATTAATACCAGGTAAATTGACTAGTACAACAACCACAAAAATCATTGTAAATAGTCGCCAGCTGGGCTTACAAGTTCAACTGGTATGAATTCGCTTTGTAAATTCGACTGTAAAAAATAATTTGAGTTATTTATAATTAATTATGTCTTATTTGAGGTCACTTCCATTTATTTTGCTAACGTTTCATTTTACAAAAAGGTCTAGTAGTTAGAATATATTGCTTGAAATTGTTTCTATATAATATTTTTTATTTTTAGTTCATTCTATTCAATAAAATAAATGATCTAAAAAATATTATAAATCCATTAAAATTCTAATTGAATTTTGCTATGAAAATGTTTATTTTTTAGTTTTTGTATTTGTCCTTCAACCATGTACATGTGTGTGTGTGTGTATGTAGACATAGTAAATTAAATGAAATATTTAATTTAATTTATGCATTTTTTTTCTATCTATATTTAAGGGATACGTAGGAAGAGTATGTTTATCAAATAATGACATCATTTTAATGTGGAATTAAAAATGGAATTGTTGAAGTAAAATTGTTGCTTTGAAGATTCTAATTTAAATAAAAATAAAAATACTTGATGTAAGCAAAAGCAGCAACGGCACCAATGGTTGCTACAGCACCGAGTCGAAAGCCGATGCCTAGGATTCTCTGCATACATTCATGGGTAATGGGCAAAAGGATGTTTGGATTTGTTCATGTGAGTGGTTGTGAGATTGAGATTTGCGTAAACTTAATAATACGGGATAGTGCAGGTCTTCATCGTACAACGATGAGTTCATCAATTCCAAGTGGCGTTTCCATATGGTCTCATTATAGCGTTGAGTTAATTTAACTAAAAAACCACGCACAAGACATTCTTCTATGAACAAGGACATGGTTTTACCACGTCGAGGAGCCATGACTAAGGCTTCGCCCTGAGGTGAAAGGTAATACCAGACAGTATCTACTAAAGCAGAGCGAGCTTCATCGAAGAACAAGCAATCTGCTGAAAGAATGACATCGAATTTTTCCGCTTCTGAGGCAACACGAGCAGCTCTGTCTTCCCACTTTAATACGGAGCATTTGGTATAGCAAGAGATTTCATTAAGACAAACAGTTTTTTTCACATTCTCCACCGACACTTCATTGCCATCCGTTAAATGTACCGCATAAGGTTTGGCATATTTTGAAAGCATTAAACCCGAGAGACACGTGAACCCGCCACCCAATTCCAAAATCCATTTATTATTGTAGGCCTCGTAGTGGGACAAAACAAAGGCTGTAAGGGCTTCTTCAGAGGGCCACACACAAATGTTGCCAGTGTTGTTGAAGCCCATTAAATCCGTAGCCGTTAAGTGTCTTTCCATATGATGGATATTCACGGTGAACTGCTGCTGCTGGGTCTTACCATCCAATATGACTTTGTATTTGTACCAGTTCTCCGGTTTACCCAAGTAATTGAGCGTGCCATGATCTTCAAAGCTGTCCTGCCGCAAAAGGTCGAACGACTTGAAGCGTCTCACCGAAGCGGTTTGTTCGTTACTACACTCTTCACCCGAGGAGGAAACGGTTTCTTCGGAATCCTTGCGCAAGACCTTGGCTAAGATCTTCCATCGTTTGCGGGCAGTGTTCTGTATGATTGGTGTGGCTGGAGGTGTAAGAGGTAATATGGCTCTAATATCATCACATTTGACTGTTAAAGGTTGCATATGTAGACTAGTACTAGTATTTGAATTTTTTTTTATTACAGACTTGAAATCGTTAATTGCTGCCGCCGAGCCATTAAGGACAATATTCGTATCCTCAGCTAACATCGTGGCAGTATCACAATTTAAATTGTTTGCAGTTCCCATCGTCGGCCGTGCTGCAAGGAGAGCAACAGAAGAGACAGTTAAAGGAGAAGAAGTATCGTTTTGTTGACGTAAGTGAGCACTGTTTTCCTTAATAGTATTTAGAGTGTTGTCAATATCATAATCTAGCATAATTGATATGGTTGATAGTTGCTGTTGCTGTTGCTGTTGCAATGCAGTAGCGTTTTTCGTAGTTATAGCAGAATTGATAAATGTAGAAGTAGTAGTATTAGCAGTTTCACCAGCAGCACCAACAACATCAGTACAAGAAACAAAAATATTTTTCATTGATAATTTTGACATAATTTTTTATTCGATTTAAAATTTTTGTTCACTTTGTTTCTGTTTTATTTGTCATAGACAAATTTCTGATATGATTGTTCTGCATTGCAAGACTTTTACTTGCTTGTCGCAATTGCATGAGGCTTATTTCATTTGACGAAAAAGAATCTGAAATGGAAGAAGGAAAAAAGTTTTTTTTCTGTTATTCCTATTGGCAAATTTATAGTGCATAAATATCGATTGTTTGTCTAACATGCAGTTTGCCAAAAATATATATATGTATGTATATAAATTAGTTTAAGGTTACAAACAAATATAACGATGGTGAAGTAAAAGACTTTGACTAATTGATGACAATGGCAAGAATTTTTCCTCCTAAGAATTTACTTCATACACCCTACGGGTGGTATTCAATCAGTTACATTTACTTTCGGATTTGTATTTGCAATACAAATATCGACACATGTTATTCGATAACGACTGAGAGAAACCCCAAAAGTAAAAAAACTCGTACATACGAGTGAGTGTTCTATCGTATACGACTGCCAGAATTAGGCCCCAGAGTTAGCTATGCAAATTACGTTACTTTTTACCCGTAAGAGCAATTTCTATATATTTTTTTTTTAATAAGTCATAAAAAAGTTTTTGTTTTGCGAGGATCGTTTGTTAGAAAAATACTCTTATAAAATATTAGCATATGATGTAATTTAAATATTATATTACAACTAGATACACCCGGTGTGCTTCGCTACACCACACAAACTTGCCCACTTTTGTATAGATATTGTTACGGGAAGCCATCTGTGTCAAATTTGGATACTTTTTTTTTATTGTAATATCAACCAAAAGAGAAAAGAAGATACAAAACGCAGTTTTGCTGAAGAGTACCCATTTCACTTTATTTCAGGTTTTCTTCTCAATCATGTTTTTCATTTGGTACCCATATCATTGAAGTGGGTAAAAATAGTCGTCCATCATATTATGTTTTCAGAGATTTCATATTTTATGCTGCCAACAAAAATCCCTTTAATTTGATACCAATTTCATGGTGGTGTTTAAAGATAGTAAAAAATGTGCATCATAAGCACTATTTAAATGCAATAATTGCACAGTGGTACAATTTTACTCCATATATTTTTGAATTTCGCAAAAGTAAGTTCGCACTCTCGAGATTTTTTCTAGAAGATAATATTACTGAAAAAAGATTTGTTCTATGTCCACTACTTTGGGAGTGTTTGGTAACAAAGGGAAATACCAAAATATATATGTACATATATATAGAAAGAGTACGAAGCATATATCCGTTTATTTTTAAGCAGCATTTATATGCTTTTATAATTCTCATTCTATTTTTCTTAGTTTCTGAGATATTATATTATCGATTTTACTCGTTTTTACCACCTTAACATTGGAATATCCAAAAATCTCTTCTTAGTGGATCTAAATATGGAAAGAGAAGGCCAGATACCGAATTTCAGCCGATGATGAAGTGTGGGCGGACACTTTGTATTTCCACTTAAATTAAAAAAAATATTTTGCGGAATTTTTCCTATTTGAAAAAAGAATTTTGGAAATTGCAAAAATAATTTTGAAAATTGATCCACAAATGGCGAAGTTATTTGATAATCAATTTTAGAAACAACGATAGATGAACACCAAACCGAACTAGAAATTCTTCCAATACACATATTGCGAATAATTTGGAAATGATTGTGGCAAACCGAATTGGTTTATCCTACTAAAGATCTGATTACGGGTTTATTGGAAAAAGTTACTGCCTTATCATCAGTTTTTCCCAAATGGGGTGCAATAAAGAAATTCTTGGGATATTCTAACACAAGTAGAAAAAATTTAAAATTTAAGATAAAATTATTATGTTCATTTTATTATAAATTCAGTCGTAAATGTTTTTTTATTTGTCATAAATAAAACAAGATTTTTCAAAAATAATTGTTAATTATTGGCCTTGTACATGCTTGTAGGGATTTTACAGCGAAAAACCCAAGAAGACGACTGTCCAATTTCCATCTTAAGGGGATACCCGATTGGGAATTAGAACGGTTTTGCTTCGTCAGTTCTCAACTTACTTTTTCAGGTTACATCCCATGTCAGGTACCCAATAGAATACCATTCAGATGCAAATGAAAATTTCGGAAATATTGGGACGTTTTAAAGAAGAATTTGTTTTGTCTTGGACATGCCACAACTATTTGAGGAGCAGTACTGACAAATTCGTGTTTATAAGGGAGAACAAACCTGAATTTAAATTTTATCAGGACAACGATCGTAATATGTTTACGATCTCTATTCTGCACTATTTCTTTCCAAAAAAAATTGTTTCGTTGCAATGCATTGTATACATCCCCAGAGCACTGATCTAAGAAAAAAATAATTACAACTACACCGTTCAGCTTTTATTTTAATCAAGCATGTGTGAAAAAATTCCATGTCAACCATGATGTAAATAAAAAGTACATACATCATGATCTCGACTTTATAGCTGTCTTGTTTTTATGTTGACGGAATTTTTAAATTATTTATTCATGAACTGCAAATAAGTATTCAAATCTAAAATGTAATTAACGTTCATTATACTCGTAGTAAGCCAACCAACTCAAGAGCAGTATTTAAGTTCAATAATAAATCATTTCTTCTCATTAGACGGAGATATGACAAGAAAGATATTTGCTTTAGGAAAATATAATGTAAATATTTATAAGATGACAATTTGTTGTTTGTTTTTGGTATCTTTTTAAATACTGTCCGACAAGTGTTGGGCATAAATGCAATGCTAGACGAGATATTGCGCTGCCTTTTTACTTCAGATATTATCCAATGTAATTAGAATTATAGTGAACAAGTAGTTGGGTGAAACATTTTTATTGCTTTTGTTTAAAACAATGGTAAAATGCACATCCGTTTCCATGTCTTCTATATCACTCACTTAAAGAAGTAATTATTCACTTCACTGTACATTCATTCGCTCACGAATAGTTGTGGCCGGATGAACAAAGCTTTAATAAATGATTGAGTTGAAAGTTTAATTTCCTGTTGTATTTTCTTCTTCTTGTTACATTTGTTGAGTACCAGAGATGGAAATTCATTTTATAGCATTCTAAATTCGTAATCACTTTAATTCAATTCATTCTTTATGCAGAATGAATGCATTGTAACAAATCGCAATAATTTTAGTGTACGTCGAAAAAAGAATCATTCTTGTAGAGCACTAGAATGTGTTGTTCTAGTTTCTAATCAATAATGTTGATTTCTTAAAAATATAAACGATATATTTATTAATGTTTGTTGTATTATATCGCTAGTCTACATATATTAGTGCTGGCAAAGTTTGGGCTGTGGGTACTGAGTGTAGAGTATTTGCACTCGTTTTTTGAATACTCAATACTAATAACTACAAAAGTAGTTACTCGATATTTTCAGAGTTACAGCAAGTTGCACTGCAGCCATACGTTCAAATTTTGCTTTAAAATTTTTTACACAAACAGCTTCTCAAAATTCATGTGTTGATAACTGTGACGTAGGCTGAACGCAAGTTTTTTTTTATCTTGGACCAGCACTCAAGAGACGTCCCCTACACATGTGGTGCATTGTGCTGGAACTAGAGGATAGGGATAGTAGGAGAAATGATAGGAGGTGAAGCTTCACTATCTTACAACACTGCTTTTTTTGCATGCTATTTGTTTCTATAGCAGTGTTGTAGCGTCTCTAATGTCATGGAGACGTATTAAATTTTTAACCCTCGTTTTTAGTAGCCATTTTTAGTAATTATTTTAATTCGCCGGTGCTACACAATACCGACAAATGAGTGCTTTCTCATGTGCCTATGGATTGGATACAATTATGGATTGGGCAACTCAAAAGCAAATTAATTTATCAAGATGGCTTGGCTGTTCATAAGAATAGGTATCAGCTGTTTTCTTGCCCACAATTTAAAACAAAAGTTGCACATAGAATTTGAAAGCAAAGTCTCTTAAAATTTTAAAAGTTTGGCTGCATTAGTAAAAAAGTGAGATTTTTATAATTTGAAAGTGTAAGCCCCAACCAAGTTAAATGTAAAATTTCACTGATAAAATACAACTCTGTATAAAAATACAACACGATATAAAAATACAAATTAAACAATCCTCTAAATGAAATTGTTTAGAAACATTAAAGAAAAGAATAGAAAAAAAAGAAAAGACATTTAAAAAGAACAAAAAAAAGCAGTACGTACTACGTTCATGCATACGAGGTTTATTTCTGAGGCGCGTTACTTTCCAAGGGACAAAGAGGATATTTTTTTTTTTTTTTATCTTGGACCAATGCTCCGGGTCTATCCCCTACATATGCAATGCATTGCACTGGAACTAGAGAGAAGGATAGGGAAGAAATAGACAGGTGGTGAAAGTGGTAGGAAGATAGAGCTTAATTCTTGCACAACTCTGCAGTTGCGTGTAAATTATAAAGCAAAGTTGCGGCGTCTCTGATGTTTTTTGGCGCATTATTTTTAAGCTAATGGAGCCATTTTATTTATTATTTTACTGCGCCGACGTTGTATTGCTCAAATACCGACGAAGGAGGGTGCTGTAGCACAGAAAACTCAGAAAAATTTTTTTTCCGATTTGACCCGGCTGGGAGTCGAACCTGGGTCTTTCTGGTTGCAGAGCCAACACGCTGACTACTCGCCATCAGCACCTACAATTGATGAATAAGTAAATAAAAACTTTCTTTTGAACAGACCTCGTATACCTTTTTTGTTTTGTTGGAAATAAAAATTTATTTCTGCACAAATCCAAAGAATTATGGAATAAGAGAATCCATAAACAATCGCTTTGTAGATGTGACTGATGTGACAAAAACTTAACAAATATATTATAATAATTATGTTATACAGGGTGGCACAGAAAAAGGTATATGGTTTAAATGGTTTGTAACTTTTATTTATGCGATTATTATAATTTTTTTTTTGTTAAATACAAAATATTATTGGGGAATTTTTTGCAATTATCTTTGAAAAATTATATACTGTAAGTAATGTTCATTTTCTGCTTCGAACATACGTGCTCTTTTTAGCATATTTTCCATAACTTTTCAACTTTTCGGGTGTAATAGCCATGATTTCATTTCGAATGCTTCATAATTAATTCCGCAAGTCTTCTTCACAAAATGCTGAAATAAACCAAAGAGAAAATAATAATTAAAAAAGTTATAAAGAATTAAAACCATATACATAGCTCCGGTTGTGTCACCCTGTAGTTAAACACGAGCACGCAATGGGACACATGTATCCTGTCACTATTGTAAGAGTTAAGTAACATTTGGAAAAATTATTTTATACAACAAAATATTTTTTTATTTGATTGAAATCTCTTGAGATGTGTTATTTTATTACCATAAAAAACTTAATATGCATTTTTTGCGTGTTACGAAGTCGCAATATATGACCATCGCTATATTATATTTTATTACACTTTGTGCACACACATCAATTTCTGTTGCGCAGTTGTTTGTCTGTTTCTATGAGAAAGTAAAATGTCTTTCTTTTAATTATTGCTTTTATTGCCGACTTTAAGAAGAATTAACAAAAATAGTTTTTTGTGGATCATGCGTTATCAATGCTGATATTGACTTCTGAAAGCAGTGCTCATAATTGTTATCCAACTTTATTATTATGTATTTCAATATACAAGTACGTACATTATTTTCAAACCTGACAATTCAATTCCTCTTTAATAATGCGACAATAGTCACAAAATATATAGAATGACATACAACTAAAAGTGGTTTGTGAGAAGGATGAAAAAGGAACATGCAAATACAATCAGTATTTGACATTTAAAGTAAATTGAGTTCATCTATTCATACAGTTTACAATTGCTGAGAAAAATATATGTACATATCGTCATATAAATCGTAAAACTATGTAACTACATTTTTTTTAGATTTTGCTGGACAAGGGAAAAACTTAATAAAATACTTAAGTAAGCAACCGGGAAAAAAGTTTCTTTAAAATTTCCACAAAATTAACAGAATCACTAATTTATATTAAAATATAAAAAATTTGTACGCATGTGCATTTTTACGTGGTACGCAGTATTCAATAGAAAACCAGATTTTGAAATTTTTGTCACTTACATAGTTTTACGTTTCATATGACGATATGTATGTATACGATACGCAGTGCATAGCGTGTACAGGGTGATACTCGTATCTAAAAAGATGAAATCTATTTTTTTGTTATATGTCCAGCAATTTACCATACAAAAAGTAAAAGATTATAAAATTAAATAAACTTTAAACTTCGAAGAGACATGAAAATCACCTGCATATAAAACCACTTCAATATCCATTCTTCTTTGTTCCTTTGACCTGCCATGTGTGTGTGTATTTTATAATGGTCTTAATTGATTTGGTTAATGAATAATTTACATACATATACATGGATATCCATCTTTTTTTATCTTGGACCAGCAGTCAGGAGATGACCCCTACACAGGCAATGCATTGTGCTGGAACTAAAGGAAAGAGATACTGCGGGAGATTACAGGAGGTGAAGCTTCACTATCTTACAACTCTGCTTTTCACGTTCTTTGTTTTATGGCAGTGTTAAAGCGCCTCTAAAGTCAAGGAGACGTATTAAATTTTTTAAGCTTCATTTTTAGTAGCAATTTTAGTAATTATTTTACTTCGCCGGTGCTACACAATATCTACGAAGGAGGATTTTAGTCTGTAACTGGGTCGTTCCCAGTAAATTTTTGGTTTTGTTGTCAACGCCATTAATAGCCGACCAAGTTTCCTTTCGAGCTGCGCGGCTATGGAAAGGAGAACAGGAAAAAAGCTCGGCATATTATAAACAGGCCTGTTCTGACAATCACGTAATTTTCTATTGCTCGAATTAATTTTAACGTAACTTAAACGCAAAAAACACCTGATTTCTCTATTTTGACTGTGTTTTATAAATTCTTACAGCAGAAAAAGATAACCTAGTTTTTTTTTAAATTTAAAAACTTCAATAGACAACTAATTGTTCAAGAAATTTAACAAGGAACACATTGTGCAATTTATTTAATTTATTTATTATATAGTTCGCTATACCAGTATAATAGTCACAAAGAATGGTTCTTTTTAGAAACTTCCGGGCGGGCGGATATTAAGGACAGTCAGAACTAGAAGTCCCACTCTATATTAAATTCCAGCCAGGATCTCAGATATGATATACTGATGGGACGCAGCTAGAGAATGGTAGAACAGGGATAGGAATCGACGGGCACCGATTTCGAAAATCAGTTTCTATGGGTGTAGACCCAACAGTTTTCCAGCCAGAAGTTCGTGCCATTGAAAATATGTGGACGAATGTCTCCGTAGAAGCATGAAGGGGCCCATATCTGTATACTGTCGGATAGTAAGGCGGCACTTAGGGCCCTTCAGTCTACCATGATAACCTAGAAAATGGTATGTGAATGCCTGGACGTTCTCAATGAGTTGGGGAACTTTGACGCCGTTTCATTAGGCTGGGTTCCTGGACATGAGGGGTATGATGGCAATGAAATGGCGCACTATCTGGAAAAACCAGGGGAAAATTTTGGCCCTAGCCATTCGCTGGACTTACGAAAAGTCACAGAAATGAAAATTCTTAGAAACTGGGAGGAAAGGGAATTCGCTGCTCACTGGCAGCTGATTGTGCTGGGCAGCGTCAGCTCTAACGCTTCCTGATACCGAATAGGGCATTGTGAAATAGGTTGCTTTCGCTGAATAAAGCGGTCTTAAGTCTTTTGACCATTGTGGCCCGAGGTACAAAATTTTATATCTTCGGCGCCAATATCTGTCGATTTTGTGAAAGTGCCACTGAAAGCTCTGAACACGTTCTTTGCGAATGTCCTGTACTCAGCCGTCAGAGGTTTCGCTATGGTTTCAAATCACTCCGACGATATTTAATTTTCAGAACATGCCTGATAATGAATAAATTCCAAGACTGTTTTGAACAACATTTTTAGTGGTTCTGAAAATAATAACACAAAATATGTTTGACGCAAAGAATAGAAAAATATACCCGTTAATCACATTCTCCTTTGGATAGTGTCGTCAAATGGCATTTGACAATTAAGCAAAAATAAACATTAAGAAATCATTAAGAAATAACATTAATAACATTGGCTTCTGTTATTTTAAATGTCGGCACCCTATTACTACTCGTATAATCTGCTTTTTTATAACAATTTACATTATGAACAATTTAATTTTACTATAAGAGGAAATTTAGTTTGTTTTAATAACGGAAATTGTTATTAAATATAATTACAATTTCAATGCCGTAATTTTTTTTTTAATTTTAATTTTAATTACCCTTTTATTAAATCCATAAATATTTTAGTTTGTCAGAACTTAATGTTACTGCCGGTTTATAGAACACGTAAATCCATTTTCGTTCGAGAACTTATATTGAAAATAATTAATAATTTTTGCATTTTGTTGTTTTTTTTTTTTAATATAAAATCACACGTTTGAAATTTATTCTACGCGTTCTGTAAACAGGCAGTTAATTTGAAAATGAAGGTATTTTTTTTTTCTTTGTAAGAAATAAATTATTTACGATTAATTAATGAAAATTATACATTTAAGATTTATGTTGGCTGTGGATGTTTTTCTTTTTCATTATATTTATTTTGTTTTGTTTAATTTTGATTTGACATCAAATTAAATAATTCGGCACCGCAAATTCTTGTAAAGATTGCCAAAAGCTTTTCGGGACAGCAAAAGTATCTGCAACCCAAAATTACAAAAATTAAAAGAAGGAGACTAAAGCAGAAGAAAAATTCTACGACAATTACCAGCATGACGCAAGTGACATGTTGGCTAAAAGACAAATAAGTTTTTTTTGTTTTTTGGCTTAATGACTTGTGCTCGTTACAGACACAAGACGAAGAAAATTTGTATGCTGTCAGGTGTGGGGTTGCCCCTCCACTCTCCCAACCCTTCACTTGTATCGGTGATTCAAAATCTAAATAATGTTTAACAGTTTTGGAGCAGTGTGGATGGCAACACATTAAACAACATGAAAACATATGTTTCATTCCCACGTGCCGTAACAATGGTGTAAATTTATTCACACACGTACCGTAAATTACCATTGGCCAGTATTGATTTTCATATTTGTTTTCCATATGAAAACCGATTTAACTTATTTATATTCATATTATTTTTTTGAGATCTTAAAAGTATTTAAAATTTAAAGGAAAAGAACGATTCTCTCCGCAAAGAAATAAAAATGGGTAAATTTTAGATTTTATTACTTAAATTTTACCGTATTCTTAAGACGTTTCATTGACAGCCATCGGGATATAATCAATTAATTACAAAGCGATTAAAATTTTTTACTTCCGTAATTATGTACCTTCCTTGCAAGAGCCTTTTTATTAAAAAAAGAAAATAAGTTATTTTGAAAAAAATTAATAGTTATTAGACCGTATTATAAGTGCCGTTGTCGTGAGGAAAACGCTAAAATATGGCAACACTTGCCATATGCTTTATATTGGTTTGTCGGAAATGCGACTACGACAGCCGCACTTATAATACGGCCCATTATTTTAGTTGGTAGTACGGTTTAACTCCTATATCTACCTCTATGCTGAACTAGCCTTCACGGTTATCGGATTAACATTTTAAATCTCCGTTTATTTTCTAATCCGGTGTTCAGACATGAACCTTTATAGAGATTTTTGCAACAAATGACATTATTGAGCCCAATATTCCATACAAAATGTAAATTAAGTTGTGCAATAAGTACGAAATTGTTATAAATATTGGTTAAAACTTCAAATGCAACCCTTTTCACAAGTAGTTTTACTGGGAAGTCTGTTCAGTGAAGAGAAATAATTATGCAAGCCAATTGTCAAAACAGCAAATAAAAAAAAGCAAAAAGAGACGACCGGCGAATTATACCTAAAACCGTTGTTTTCACTATAGTGACAATACATTTTCAGTCACTCAAATGAAAATTGGTGAAGCTCAGAAGAAGCTTTTGTTCGATTTTGAATCAATCACTCAATTTCCGAAAATTATATTTCGGGAAACCGATTTGAAATCATAGCAAAGATCTTCCGTACATAGAATTTCGTGTTTTTAACACGTTCAGCAAAGTCTGTAACGTTTCCCAATCAGTTGCTTAATTTTGCGTCTATAATGTTGCGAACTTTATAATAAAATATTTAAATAAATTATTCAATTGGTTTTTTTTTTTAAATTAGTTGTTTTATTAAAAAAACACTTAAGTGTTGCTGCCTTCCTAACTCTGCGTGTTCACCAGCGATCTGTAGAACATAACGTCGGCAAAGTAGCTGTAATAATATGTTCATATACTTTTTTGTGGCGAAGACTTGTACATGTTCATGTTCTGACTAACCATAATTTTTAGTTTGTCAAAGAGTTCGCATCGCTGATGTTTTCGGTTGCATATCACGAAATCCATGTAACGCACTGTTACAGCATGCGAATAACTGATGCGATAACTGATTTTGTTGAGAAAATATTTTTTTTTTTGTAAAATAGATTTGCCGTTTCTATTATTCAATTTTATAGTCTTTTCGGAATGTGTAAAGGTGTTATTAATTGTATTGTTAATTTCGTTGATATAAAGCAAACTGTATCGAACGCACGTGTTACCAAATTTTGCCCTCTAAAAATTAGATGTCACTTTCTGTCTTAAATGTCAGGGAATTTACTGGAGATAGAAATATCATATTTTTGTGCAGCTATTAGTAGCTTTCGTAGAAGATATAAATGGTTATTTTATCTGAAATAAAATATATGAGAAATATCATCTCAACTTTTAAAATCGTCACGCACATATTACATTTGGCACGCACAGTTACATATTCGTTTGTTTCGAACATGTTAAAAAATTAAATATAGTACAAAATGTTTAAAATTTTCTTATTTTAGTATATATTGATTATAATTAAATCCAAATTAAGCTCAAGTTCATAACGTTTTTAGTTGGAAAAAAATTAGAAATGAGACGGCATTTCAAAGGAACCAAGGAAACGACAACGTCAATTAAAACCAACCTACACAGCCTAAAGTTATTTCCTATTTTAATTTGTATTTTTCGAAAAACAAAAGTTATTTATGAAGCTTTAGTAAACCTTTATTATCATAAACATTTGACAATACTACATCAGATTTGCAAGGTGATTAGAAGGAATTGAAATCTTCATTATAAAGTTTTGCTACGGGAGACCCCTAGATAATTCTCATATTCTGTCACTAAATTCTATGCAATTTATATTTTTACCTTAACCAAAATGTACATACATATGTACGAGTATGTGCATATGTTCGTTCTGCTACAATATCCATTTAAATTTAGAACTTGGCAGTTCTTCGAAATTTTTCCCTTTTTTTAATGAATTTATTAAAAATACGCTGCATTTTCTAAATCATTGCCAGCAATAAATTAAACCGCATATTTTAACATAATTTGTTATTTTTTCTATTATATACAATTTGTAAATAAACAATAATGACACATAAATAAATCTATAAAGGATTTGAAAACAGGAAATGAGACCGACACTAGTCATCATTTTGCTGTTTTCGTCATTTACGTAGACTTCAGCTGATATCAAATATACAATTTATTTATTTCTTTATTTTTTCTTGAAGACACCTCTTCTATTAGGGCTTAAATTGTTACGCGTATGTTAAGTCTGATATTACCATTTTGTAAGAGTTCGGTTTTCTTTTTCATCGTGAATAGACTATTGTCTAAATAACGTTTGCTTATTTGACTTTCATTCAAACAATTTTTTTATTTTTTAACGACACACATTCTGCGAAGCTATTAAGCTTTTCTGCATAAACATGTATTGATAGAGAAATGCTCGGCTACGACTTGAACATGGATTGTTGTGCAGGCGCAAATACATCAGACTATAATCAATTTCAAAAGAACTCTTGCTCTTAGAACGTTGACTTGGGAAGGGATAAAATTTGTCGATTCGCTATCACACACGGCAACTGGAGCAATTTCTATCTATTTTATAGAAAATAACACTATAGACACACTGTTTGGCCCACTTTATAGGTTGCGTGAACAATGACTGCTTTAAAAAAGAGGCTGGTCACTAGGTTACTGTTGTATTATTGCGAATTATTTGTTTATCTAGTTGTATGGAATGTTTACTATAGACGTATTTTCTTAACAAACAATCAGCTTCAATTAAAATAATAATTGTATGACAACAACCAATTAACAGTTTTAATTGAATTTGTTTTCCCTTCGACAATTTTATGGCATTTTGATTGCACTCTTTTGAGAGAACACCAAAATCAATTAAAATAAACGTGTATTCAATGAAATTATTAATTACGAAAACACTTTTACTGAGCGAAATCTACAATCATCAAAGTTATACAACAGCAAGAAACACACGTATTTTGTTGGTAGAAATATACAGACCGATATCAAATTCATTTGCCTGTTTATATAAAAATAACTCGGCGGCGAGAGTAAATTTTCATATTCGATTGTATACATATACATATGTTTGTGTATGTGAAAATAGAAGCGATCGAAGAGAGTACATTATCAAACTCAGTTGTATGTGTATGTATGTGTTTTTTTTTATCTTGAACCAACATTCGGGGAATAACCGGTGCGCATGCTGGAACTATAGTAAAGGGATAGTGAGAGATTTGACAGATGGTGAAGCTTCATTATTATACAACTCTGCTTTTGCACGTTTTTTTTTATAGCAGTATTGCAGCGCCTGTGATGGGAAGGAAACTTATTCAATTTTAAAGCTTTCCTATCAGCAGAAGCCGGTATTGTTCAGTGACCAGTGACTACGCCTTCGCCAAAGAAACCTTCCGATAACAACTGGAGATATAAAACACATCCACACGCTGACTGAAGTCAATTGTAAACAAACTTTGACATTGCTTTGTAATTAACTTTGTGATTACCTTGTTAATTGTATCATGGATGGTGTTTGACGGCACAGTGTTGCATTTAAAGCAGGGGTCCGCAAAAGAGCGCACATGTGCGAATGCTCTCAGACTAATAACGAGAGCATGCGGAGGTAATTTCAATTTTTGTTGAATAGAAACTTTAGAGTTCTCTTATTCAAGCAAGCAAGTTGTGTATTCGCATGTTACTTGAAAACCAAGACTGCCACTTTATTGTTAATTTCACTATGCTACAGCAAAATTATGCAGGGTTTTTCATGTACCAATTTTGTTTTGTTGGAGTCCATAGAGAACGAAAATATCTTTAGTTTTTTTAGGTCAATTCGAAAAGTGATTTTATAACTGTAAATGTAGTGAAAAACGTGTTTTTTAGAGTTTCAAATTGAAAGAGTCATAACTTCTTTGTTTCCCAACCGATTTCTATAATTTTTTCTTCTGTTTGAAGGCTCTGATATTATCTTTCAGTTTCTGATTTTTGTAAATCTGTTAATAAATGACTAAGTTATAGTGTTTATCGTTATATTATTTATTTAATTATTAATTAATAAAAAATAAATTAATAATTAAATTAAAATAGAACTTTGTGTAAACAACTGAAACTAAAAGTGTTTCGGTACTCTGATCATTATGGCACTACCCTCATATTTCTTTCTACAAAATGTTATCTTTGTTATTTATAGCGTATATGCCCTGTATTCTCTTATCATGTCATCAAATCCTTTAAAATCCTGAAAAGAAGGAAACGTTTTAACACTTTGTGCGAGAAAATATATTTTCTTTGTAAATTTATGTGCAACATTTTATATAAAAATTTTCCACTTTTCGTTAATTCCTTTAGTAGTTAAAAGTTCAGGGTCGTAAAACATTTTTTGGCGGTCATAGTATCTGACACTGAAAAAAACACACACACACACAAAAATAAAATAGAAACAACTTTTAGCACACTTTGTTGTTAATACGAAAGGAATATAAATATATATGTATGTATGCATGTATGTATGTATATATGTGCTTGCATACATATGTATAGTGTCAATATGTCTTAAACCCTACATGCGCTATCATCATCATATTTTGCTTTCGTATTGTTGTTGTGTAAATGTGATAAAAATTGTGATATCTTCAAGAGATGGAAGCACATGTTGTTTTGACGTGCATACATACAATGGCGAGCAAAAGTAGCCACTTAAAACTAATATTGATATCTATTTTATTTTTATTGGAATTAAAAAAAAGTCAGACGTTGAATTTTAACTTAGAAACTATTCTAATTAAAAACATAAACTCTGATGATAATTTCAATCTTTATAAGTTAAAGGCGAGGGTAGATGTTATTGACTAACATTTGGGTAAATGACATACATATGGGAAAGTGCGAGTTTTTCCTGTTTAACAGCTGAAATTAGGCCGATTCTTCGCAATCGCTCCTCTTGCACTCCATTCACTGACATCCTTTTTATTTTAGTGCAATGGATGCCGATTTTGGAATTATGGATTATGTTTTTCGTATTAAGCGGCCCTTTCTCCGTGCATTGCTCCCACGCAGAGATTTTGGATGATCTCAACAATTTTTGAATTATTTTAGGTTTGTTTTTTTACGGTTAAAAGCACTGTCCGCTGTCATAAAATGCGCTAAAATATGTACATTTATCATACTTCCCGAGAATGAGAATTCTAAATTTGGTTCTTAATTTCTCGCACTCATAAATGAACGTAAAAAATTAACGAATGCACATAGTATATGTATGCGTGCATCTGACTGTTTTCGAAATATTCATAAATGAGCAAAGAGAAACTAAAAAAATATATTTGTTGTACATTAGGGTGGCTCAATTTGTTAGGGTGAGAAAAAACGTAGCAGAAGCGAAATCTGCACAAAATTCTAAAAAAAATTACCAGAGGAAAGTATGGGTCTAAAATGAAAACCTAGCTCCCGCCTAAAAGCCATCAAAATTCACAATTGGTTAATTCTGAGTAGTATTTTGTATTGTTTTTCCACATTTATTTAGACGGCAGTATTTAAAGTTATTGGTTATATGCACATTTTAAAAACTGTACTGACCCTACAGAAAATATTTCAGTTTAATATATTTGTTTAATGTTATTTTTAAGCCATTTTGCTCATCAGTGTATTTGCTACATAAAGAAGAAAATTGTATTTATAAAGTTTTTAATCGTGTCTAAGCTAAACACAGAGATGCACACTGGGACAGATTTATGCGAATTGCAGGTGATAAATTAAAATTTATGTGTTGAATATATTTTGTGACGATAGTAAAATTTATCAAATATTTAAATTATAAAAAAAAATATTTATGTATATTATTTCACGTGTAGTTAAATAGAAAATCTTAAGGAGCAAATGTGCTAAGTCCAAAAAGTGTATTAGCTGGAAAAGTTTTATTTGCGAATTATAAGATTATTTGTACTCAGACAAGGGGAAATAAAGAAAATAAATACGTTTACAGATTTAAACAAAAAATTATCCCAAAAAAGATAGACCGTTTTTTGTCCCTCGTGAAAAATTCAAAAAACGGACTAAGCATATTTGCCGACGAAGCTAACGATATAATAAATTCAAATATTCGTATTATCGCCCATATTTTGCATATTTATATTATTTTTCTTACTTCGTAAAAATGTGTTTCGTTAATTGCCTACATTGGGTACGATAATTTAATTATTTTTAAAATTTCTTATTTTTTCCTCACTTGCTATTTCCGAATCCAATAAATATTGCAGCATTTCGGCTTTCTTCAGTATATTTCACTTTTAATGTAATTTGATTTCAGCCATAACTGTGCAATGTTGTTATTAGTTTCTTTTTAATTAAAACAAATGAATAATTTAGTTTATTTGTGCTTTCTGCTCTTCTGCCCTGCATACTTATTGTGTGCGAACAAAGTAGAGTTTAAAATAAGAATATTTTGTAGGGTTTAGCCTTGTGTAGTTACAGGTAACATACGTTTCTTATATAAAGCTCTTTCTAGTTTTAACCGGTAGCTACCCTGTTTTTTTTTTGTGTTTAAACTCAAATAAGTATTGTTTTTTCATAAAAAAATGTATTGAGTTAATGTATCTAATTTTCACAAACGAGTGCTAAAATATAAAAAAAATGCATAATTTTAATGTACTTTTTGGACTTCAAATTTTGTCCCCTAAAATAATGTTTTCATTAAAAAAGTGTGCTTGAACTTTTGGTAGACGAACATGGCCATATAAATATTTATAAACATCTTTTAAATTTATCATTGGCGTAGCTTTAATCCTCTTTTTTGGGGGGCTATAGTTCCCTAAGGAAATATTTTATTACACAAATTTTAGTTTTCTATTTATATTTACATACTTCATGTATGATTAAGCTAGTCTATATGTAGATTCCGTTGCTGCTGCTTACACCAACTCATTAGTAGACCTTAAATTAAATTTTTGGAAAATCTCACACGTTTATACAAAAAATCCCAATAATCTTTGAGAATTAATAAAATTCAAACAGATAAAACCAACTAGCCTTTGCAAAAATTATTTTATACAACAAGTAAATTTTCGAAAAGAGCAAAAAGTATCTCTTTCTAAAAAGTATGTTTGCAAAAAATATATTTTATATATATTAATATATTTTAAAAACGGTAAATTTTTTTCTAAAATATAACTTAATCCAAAAATAAGCTTTTCCAAAAAGACATTTTCCTGCGATGGCGTTAACTGAAGTAGTTATCACGTTGACTACAAAACAAAGGTTCTGTGTTCGAGCCCAGTATCCGACAAAGGCATGAAATAAAAACTCTGCACTTTGCTGATGTGCATTAGTGTCACTTTGTGTCGGTTGTTGTATGAAGGTTTCAGTGGGGAAGTCGTAGTCACCGAACTGCACTGGCTTCGGCTGATAGTAATTCTAAAGTAACATCAGAGCGGCCGCCTTCATGAGTAGTGTGTAGCAGAAATATAGGCGAAGTGAAATAATTGATAAAAATAGCTCTAAACACAGCTTCGAAAATGTAAAGCGTCTCCTTGACGTCAGAGGCGCTGCAACAGTGATATAAACAAATAAAACGTGCAAAAATGTGCTCCACACGTGATACATCATTCAGTTATGTTAAGCTATGTACACGCCATTATCAGATATTACAATATTTTCAGAAAAATAAAATGTTTAACAACCGTGTGAACTTACAATTTTTAACAGGTAATTGCCAGATATTGTACGATCATTTGTTATATATCTGGCAACTTTTTCCATACAATAATCTGACAACCGTGTGAACTGACAATTTTTGTTCGCAGATCAATTTATTGTTGGACAACTGAGTGACAATGATATTGTCAGGTTTTCTTACCATAGTCTGAACTGACAATTTTCCCTTGTGTACTGACAAGTTTTCACTGTCAGTACATTGTCATATCTTTCAATATTGTATTATCTGACAATCGTGTGTACATAGCTTTACTTTTTTATATTTGTGGTTAATACTTCGGGAGAATATGCCGAAAGTTTTTCCTAACATTATACTTAAACTATACATGCATATACATACATACATATGTATGTATATTGGAGTGTATCACGTTACAGGCAAAAGAAAAAAGTGCGCCGCTCACCCCGTAATATAAAGTATTTTTGAACGGCAATTTCGAAAAAGACAAACATTTTTTAGCTGCAAATGCCATAGATATAAAGAAAAGTTTAAAGAGTTTCTTCGAAATTGCAGTGCAAAAATACTTTATATTAGGAAGTGTACAGCGATACTTTTTTTAGGTACGGTCTAATATACATACATACATACATATATGTATACATAAGCATTAATAAATATATACGTACAAAATGAATTTTTTAAATTTTTTATAAACCAAAAATAATTTTTTTAACATGCCAAAATTTGTTTAAGAACTGGGCCCGAACTACCGTATTCGGTAGGGGACAAAATTTCAATATATTTTAATAGAACCTTGTTTGACATTTCTGTTTGAATCGAATACAGTAATTCATTCCTTTATTCCTTTTTGAATAAAATTTCGATTGAATTAAAAATTTTTGAATTCAACCAACAAATGACTTGACTTAAACTTCGAATGAATTCTTGGTATCGTTTATGTTTAATGTAATTCTCTTCTTCACTCTGTCCCATAATTAAAAACAAAAAGCTGTTTTATTGAGATGTTGATTTAAAAAACTTCTGAAATTTTCAATGAAAAATTCTATAAACAAATTGCTTGCAATTCTTTCAAACATAGATTTTAAAGAATTAATTCTAATTAAATTTATGATTTTTTTTTCTTAGAGTAATGAAAACATCCAATTTACTCATAAGTCTGAACAAATTGCTTGAAATTTTAATTTAGTTCTTATTTTGGGCAAACAATAAAAATGCTGGGAGTGTAAATAATTTTTGTGGTACGCTGATGAAATTTCCCTACAAAAGTTTTCAATATGTTTACACAACAAACATAAATAATAAATAAATAAATTAAAAAAAAAACGCACAAGAAATCTCATAAAATCTAATAAATGAGAAAGCAACGAATAAAAAAAATATTTAACACCTCTTTAATTTTTAATGAGAATAAAAAATAAATTTTCAAGCAGACCGAAATATGGGCCCATTCTCCACACCATATTTTATACCACATTTTACTTTTCTACTGCGTTCTGATATATTTTGATTTTATTTATTACTTAAAAAAAAGACACAAAAAAAATTATAATTAAAGTTCAAACTTGGCGTATAAAGTTTCAAAAGTTTTCAATGATGTTTGAACACTTTGCTGCCCGTTCAATGTTAGAAAAGCGAAAACTTTTCGCAGTTGTTGACTAACTTTTTGATAGTTGTCTTTCGGTTTTAAATCTCTTTGTTTTTAACAGTAGTTTAAGTGTCATATTTATTTATTTACAATTGCTAAGGTTTGCAGCTTCGTTTCCTGTGGTTGTTGCCATTGTTCATGTACAGGGAGCCACAAAATTCTTAATACCCGTATTGTTATTTAAAAAAAATGAAATTTCTGTGATATTCAATTGACCAAACTTTGATGAAATAAGTTCTGTGGGAATTAGATCTTCGATTAAGTGATATTTAAAACATTTAGCAGTATTTCAATGTCTGAATATAAAAAAGGCGTAATTCAGGGCCTGTTATGCACTGCATAATATATATGATTATTTTGAGCTGATTTTGCCAATCAGCTGATTATGCCAATCAGCTGATTATGTTTTTTAATTTGTTTATATTTAAGCATTTACGAAAGGAAAGACACAAATTTTGTGAATTGGATGATATTGTGTAATTTACAAAAAAAAAAAAACTATACACGTATCCCCCTTTTTACACGGAAGATATGTTCCTGAGAAATCCGTGTAAAGCGAAAATGAAAGTGTTACAGGAAAAATGGTGTAAAACGAGAAAACCATAATTTTGTTCTTTTTTTTATTGACCGTAACATTAAAAAATCTATTTAACAAGCAACGTTTTTTACTCAACAACAGGCGTATTCCCAAAGGTTTGGAATATTTTCATATTATTGAAAAATATCCAGTCTTTGTTACAATTTCCAAAGTTTTCCACCTTCTTCGAATACATCTTCCATCAAATTCTATTATTTATAAAATAAATTTTAAATTTAATATGTATAATTCAAATGCATGATAAATTTTTATGATTACTATGAATTTTTTATTCATTTGCGCAAAATATTTTACAATGTTGCATTTACGAACATGATACGCATACTCTGCAGCGCAGTAATTCATTTACGAACAAGCCCTAAATTTTTTGAACGTAACATTTTTTTGTTTGAACTGGTTTTACATGGGTCAATGTTTCTTAATGCAAGTTTCTTCAATTCTCTTTTAAAACTGTCAAAGTGTTTAGATACAGCCAGTCAGCTTCGGCAATTTCAAAGAAAATTATGAAATTTTTACACAGTTTAGCAGTTTTTTTTTATCTTGGACACATGGGATGCATTGTGCTGGAACTAGAGTAGGCGATAGTGAGAGAGATGACGGGTGGTGAAGCTTCACTGCGTGTATCATACAGCTCTGATTTTGCATGGTTTATGTTTATAGCAGTGTTGCAGCGCCTCAGATGTCAAGGAGACGTATTCAATTTTGAGGCTTTGTTTTTAGTAGCTTTTTTTGTAATTATTTTTGTGGTATTCAATATAAACGGGGAAGGGCGCTTTGATGTGACTGTGGGTTTGTATTAGCTGAAGCCGGTACTGTTCAGTGGCCAGTGACTATGCCTTCGCCACTGAAACCTTCCGACAACAACTGACACAAGGACACACTAATGCACATCAGAAATTATGCGAAATGTTTTTATGACTCAGTCTGAAACTGGGCTCGAACCCAAGAATTTTTGGGTTTGTGGTCAACGGTTAGACTACTTCAGCCATCCGCATCGCTTGTTAATTATAGAGAAAAGTTTACTTCGCCGACGTTTTATCGCTCAAATAGCGACGAAGAAGGGTGCTGTAGCACAGAAAAATCAGAAGAAAAAAAGACCGGACTGGGAATCAAAACCTCGTCCTTCTGCTTGCAACTACTCAGCCATATCAGCACCCGCTTGCAAAAATACTAGTATATTTCAAGGTGTACGGCAATTTTTGCTTTACTTGTACGGTGGTACCCACTAATGCATACCTAAACTATCGCAACAATTCATTATTTTAACACCCAGTGTAAAAGATTTTGAAATTTTTCTAAGGAAATGTGTGTACGTATCAAGTCTGATATTGTACGATAATTTCAATAATTATTTATTTTTTTTTCATATTCTCGAATGTTTTGTATTAAACATGCATAAACATTTGAACTATTTTGATTATTCTTCTTGTTTATTAATTTTTTTTCGTAATTTCTGCTCGGGCGTATCCCCAATCAAGTTATTTACGGCTGCAGATTCATTAAATGAAAACACTTAAGGAATAAGTCAATTGCGTTCGGGGTATGGAATTCATACAGATATTCAATATTTTTCCAATAAGTTGCTAATAATCAAAAACGATTGTTTCTTGTGCGTTGGTTTGTGTTCTTTTTACACATGTTTAAAACAATTAGCATTTTTCTTTTGCTAATTAATGGGGAAATGAAAGCAAATGTATTTGATATGTATATTTTATGGAAACAATTAAATGCTGTGTTATATGAGTTTAGAGTTCAGTGGGTGCTTTACTTAATGGCCACACAGTTTCTCAAATTATGTAATAATTGCTATAGAAATTAATGGTGGAGATTGATGATGTCAGTGAAGAAATTAAGTATTTGAGTGGACTAAAATACTTACATTTTCCGTATTAATATTGTTCATTGTTTTTCTTTTTTACTAAATTTAATTTACTATTTTATTTGTATAATTTAATTTTAATAATTATTTGCGAGTGTAGTTGACAGTTGAAAGCGGCAACTTTTGCAGAGACACTTTTTCTGTAAATTTGCCAGTTGTTTTCTTACGTGGCAGCTATTACCCTGCAAATACTGTGACTAGTCCACACATACATGTAAAGTGTAGTCCACACAGGGGACTAGAACTAAGTCGAAGACTAACCCAAATGTATGGAGAAAACATGGTTTATTTAACATTACGTTTTCCTAGGGGTGGACCATATAACCCATCGGACAAAGCCAAAAACTACTCCATGTAAGCACTCAATGGAGCACCTCAGAGAGTAGTTTTAATCAGACGAAGTAATCGTAAATACGAAGAAAAGCACGAACAATATAAGTGGCAAACGCTTATTTTCACCTCGGCTTCTATGAACAGACAATTAAATGACTGAAGTATTGATTGTATTTGTTAAAAAAATAAGAATTGGAAAAGAACACAACTATACAAAAACACTTTCTAATAGTAATTTGAACATTAATTTAATATTTGTAGAAAAAATTATTTTGATGATAATATTTTTTTCAGATATTGCCAAGGCGGCAATACTGAACTCCTATCGAGCCTTTGGTGCAATACCGCAGTAACACAAAATTTGAATTTTTTGAGCTGGGTATGCAGAAATGATCTTTGAGGAAATATATATCTAAAGGAAAAAAACATTATCTCTAACTGTTCAGATTCTACAGCTACAAATGTCTTTATTGCCTCCAGCTATTTCCAACAATATTTATTTGCAATAATGAAATATTTCCTTTATGACAAGAAATTTACAAACAGAAAACATTACAAAACATGCCTCTTTATTTAAAAACTTGTAGAGAAATAACTTTAGTAAACGAAAATACTATCAAAAAGATGGCTCAAAATTTCAAATACATTTTTCTCAGTTCATGATTTTTTGATTTACGACGGTATTGCACCAAAGGCTCGATATATGTAGTTATTTAAAAATTTTTGCTAGAACTTACTTGTTTACAACATTTTAAAAATTAACTTACACGCAAGTCAAATACTTTTTCTATGATAATAAGTAGTTGCAAGTAGCAAGTAACAGTAACAGTTACTTGTGTAAATAAATGCAGGGTCTCACCCCATTTCAATTCAGGAAGTAATCATTAAAAAAAGGTTTGATCGAACACAAATTCTATTTGAAATTATACTCCTATTACTATGAAGCAAATACATGCAATATTGCTCTCATATTGTATTTTAAATGCCATACAATTTTATTTTATTTTTATAAATTAAATGGTGAAAAAAATGTTGTAACAAATGATTTCGAGTACAAATAAATAAACATATGTACATATTCAGTTGTTTCGTGTATGTTTTTGCAACACGAAAATCTAAATGTTACCCAAAATGAAAAATAAACATATAAAAATACTAAACAGTAAAAAGTTTTTGGGAATTAAAAAGGAATAAATGAAATCTCGTGTAAAATGCTCATACATTAAGAAATGGTGCAGTGCAGAATGTTTATTTTTTTAGTTCTTTGCATTTTTACAATTTATTTGCGGTCAGATATATGCACAGTATGAAAGTTGCGAGTACTATAAAGAGTTTTTAAATTGTAACATGTAGTGCATTTTCGAAATTACATATATTTAGTTTTCAAATAAATCTGTGCCACACATTACAATCGCTATTATTAATTGGAATTAAATACTATATTTACCAAATATATACATATGTATTAATTACAGAGGGCAACAAAAATTTTTTACAGCGGTTGGGTATTTTCAATTATTTTTAAAAAATTTTCTATTTCTCTAGAGCTTATTCTACTATTTGTAATACCCGGGCCACAAGTTGTGTAGCTTCATCGGCGAGGTAAAATAATTAAGAAAATGGTCACCAAACACAGCTTCAAAAAAATACGATTTGACATCTTGATACCACACACGGTGCAACAATGCTATAAAAAAACGTGCAAAAGCAGAGTTGCAAAAGTTGCAAAGCTTTCCTCCACCTGTCATCTCTATCACTATTCCTGTCTTTAGTTCATAGGAGATATCTCCTGAGCACTAGTCCCCGAAAAAAAATAAAAAATATGTGTTCGAATATATATTCTGCAGTAATTGCTAGAAGATATTGCTGAGCAATGATCTATAGTTCCTTTTGAATTAAAACGCGATATATTCAGTAGAACTATTATTCTGCCAATTTTATTTATTTAAATATGATTCTAAAATGTAATTATTTAATTTATTGTTGAATCGAACCTTCCACAGTTGTAACAGCAAAAACCACACGAGGAATTATTTTCTGTTTTCTTCTATCTTGCTTCTTGATGCAACTGCCAGATTTTATGACTTCATCATTTTACAAGTTAGGAGCTGCCCCAAATCTCTAACACAAGCTGTTAAACTCAAATGAAAGTATTTTTTTCCGCAAAAACGAAAAAAATTTTAACAAAGTTGAATTAGTTTTGTCACGGTTAGTTGTCTGTCAATGAACTTCGTTAAATGCATAAATGAATATTTTATAGACTTTGTTTTTAAAATTTTCATTAATAAGATGCACATTGTCCTTCACCATGCCGTCAATAGGTCATGCCCGAATCGAATATCATATATCATTATGATTTATCACTTGTCATTTATAAAGTTTCAAAGACGACAGTTAGAAGGAAGAAGCTAACGCTCATATTGTCCTAAACGAAAATTTTTCCCTCTCTGTCTTCAGAAAATCTAAACTAAAGAGAACAAATCGTGCACACTCGTCGAAAACTATGTCGTCTAGGACAATTTTGCCAAATGGGATATTACATACATTGCATGTATGTGTGTACATGGTAACACACTTATAGAAATAACCATAAATGCATGACTATTTACTGTTGCTGTGGTCGATCAACATGTTGAAGAGCAAAATATAATTTGCTGCATGAACAAAATGTATGCAATGTAATACGAACAGACTGCAAAGAAGTTTAGCGGGACATAAAAACAATGCCCTACTACGAACAGAATTATGCCTTCAATTACAATTTTACAATTTAATTTTGCCAACAACAGCAGCAATTATTTTGTACTAAAAATCGAGGCATTTATTGTGTGCTGTGATACTCTTATCCATGTTCGGGACTGTTGCCACATTTAATTTTTGTTAAATATAATAACGAAATTCCCTTTTTGTACTTGCGTACCGAAATTCACTCTGATAAGAACATATCGCCCATTTACTTCAACAACGTCATAATCAAAAAAAAACTAGTTTTGTAAAAAACGTACATAAAGTTTTCAATTTACTCTCTCTCTCTCTCTAAATGGAGAAATGAAAAAATATTCTACTGTCACGAGGTGAGTTCTGGAGATATTTGGATGAATTTTTTACACGAGATAAAGGCCGATATGAAGAATTATTCTGCGTTATTAGCTCAAAAAGTGTATTATTTGGATTATGACCGTATTGAAGTAAATGAGCCATATGTGTGTATAGATATGTATATATACATACATACATACATACATATATATAAAAAAGTTCTTTCCAACATGTGTAGGCGAATCGATATTAATTGAAATTTTTAAGAAAATTCTTTTGATTTGTACAGGAATTTTCGATTAGTATGTACCAAATACTGCTTGCCCCATAATTTATTAAAACAATAGACTTGTGATTGATTGCTTATTTATTTTCTTATACATACATACATGTAGTAATGCGTGTTTGGTGTAGCCATATTCATAATTTTCTTGAACTTGCTGTTTTATTTGTTTATATTATTTTCAATTTTTATAAAACATTTTGATTTTTGAAAAAGTGATTGATAAATTATTTACATATACAGGGCTGACAAAAATAATAGCATAATTAGCACAAATATAATTTTCTTGCCTACAAAATGGTTACGATTTACCTCTTTCTTTTCCCGTAAACAATTATGATAGGAAATACAAAACATTTGGGCGATTCAAATGGTAGTCATAAAGTCATATGTTTTAAAATAATAACACGAAATAATAAACCGGTCACAATTTAGTGTGTTGCTTCCAAAAATTCATTCAGCTGATAAGAAGAAAAAAAACAGTTATAAATTTATAAAATAATTCTACTTTATAAAATAGTAAATCTTGTACTAAGTCAATTTTTAATTAAAATTATAAATTTGTTATAAATTATAAATTATAAATTACAAAATTGTTGAAATAAATATAATCGAAAACAATTTTCCCCAGTGATATTAGCCGAATCATTTCTTGAACGGCGGCTAGTGGATAAACGTTAAGTGAGTGGCAGCCAGATAAGTTACACAAACAAAACTTGCTCACTTGTATATCATTCCATATTGTGGTTTATATTTTTTACCTACTTTTAATTTTAATAAAAATTAAATTAAAGTAACGGTATAAAAATGTGTACAATTTTTAAAAAAATTTTTATTCTTATATCATTTATAAGTGGCGGCGGTTTGTAAATATTATCGCCGGCTCGACTGAAGAGTTTCAGACAAAAGAATAAACATAGCTCAAAAATTCTTATTTTATGTATAACTTTTTTGTTTTAGGTGTTCTTATGATAATTTTCTTCAGTTTGTCGTTATGCTTGTAGTAAAAGGAGCAAAATGGCTATAAAATGTGTGGCAATTACGTCTCAGTGGAAATGAAGGGCAATTGTCAGAATTTTGACTTATTGATTATTTTGTGCGGAACACTCAACTATGCGTTTCTAAGGCAAGCACTCAACAGTTGCGCAACAGTTACGTCCTATGAAAGTGCCCAATATTGTTTCATTTTCCACTATATATCAGTAAGAAAATTATTATATAAAGACATAACCTAACTTTAGTAATGCTTTTTTATCACAGCTGTAAATATTGAATTCACAAACAATAAACATTTCATATTGCTTTTATAAATTACAATTAATTTATAATAAAATTGCCTTTCTCAATTAAAAATAATTCATTGTTGATAAAAAAAAACCATTTGCGCGGAAAACAAACAAAACATTGACATTGAAGATATTTTAAATAGTAAAGCGATCTCTCTTATTTTTTATTAAAATAATTTAGGAGTTTCATAATGTGCTTTAAATAATATTTGATAATTATATATGGTCGCTTTATAATGCCGTCGACAACAAAATAAATTATATTATTTCCTTAAAATATGTTTTCCTTTCATAAAACAAATTCCCTTCTATAGAAAACTTTACTCGTACAAATTGTATTCGTATAACAAAATTTAAGTTTTCCTCAAGTTTCCAACTTTTTACTTACATAAGTTACAGTTTTATTTACAATTCAAAACTTTTTCTGCCCTCATTAGGTCTGGCAGCAAACATATGTCGTTCAAGATATTTCACACATTCATGTGAACACTCAGCAGGCTTGGGAAAATAAATAATTCAGAGACCAATTATATATGTATGTATGTACATTAGACCATAATTAAAAAAAGAATCGCCCTACACCCCGTAATATAAATTATTTATAGGCGGCAATTTAGAGAAAATTAATTTCTTTGCCGAAAGTATTGGTCGCCTTTTTATATATTTTTTTTCATATCTTTGGCATTTGCATTCGGATCTTAAAGATTGAAATGTCAATGTTTTTGTCTCGAGAAGACCAACGTTTTGCATCAATGGCCATTGACTTCAAGTATCCGTTCTAGTATTTATGCACCGGATCTCTGCTACACCCACCCTAATGCAGCACAATCTTAGTGTCAGAAAAATAAAGATCGCAAAAAACCAATACACTTTTGCTAAGAAAGTAATTCTATAAAAATACTTTATAATTGGATGTGTACGGCGCCCTTTTGTGAATAAAATCACTTGATAATATATTAAAGGGCAAAATAAACGTAAAAATCCATTTTTAAAAGTTTTCGATTTAGTTATAATTTTAGTTAATATTTGTCGATATCGTATATATTTGTCTATATATATATATATATATATATATATATATATATATATATATCTATATCGTATATATCTATATCTATATCGATATATCGTAAAAAAAAGTTATTTGTTATATCGTCGAAAATTTCATACTTAATTTCAAAAAGTATATGCTATTAAATTTTCCAACCCTGCTATTTGCTGAAGTCTATTGGACTGGGGTGCTATGATCTTAATACATATGTAATTGCAAATGACAATGACGACGGCAACAAAAACAAAAATCTTAATAAAAACTATAAGAACGAAAAGGCAAATGAAAGCAATGCGACAATTGCTTTTAATATTCTCACACACAAAGTGACATGCAAAAAAAAATTAGTCAAAAGCCCAGGGAAGTTTAAAATTACAAGAACAATAAAAATTAAATTCTGACCTAATTTATGAATTTTCTATAGAAACTATTAATTAATTTTTGCATTTTTGTAACACAGCTGAACTGGGCTATAACGTATGGAAGTGTTAAAAGTTTGACATTTGCATTTTTGTAACACAATTTTTGCAAGTGCAATGAAGACGACTGTTTAGCAGAAATGACTGCGCATGTAAATCAAAGGCTGCAGCGTTTTCGCAACAATTTGCCATTAGTAAATTTGTAGATTTCATACATAATGTACTGAAGAGGGTTAGAGAGTCCCTACAAAAGTATCAAATATGAGGGTGGCGATGCCTGAAGTAGTCTCCACGTTGACTACAAAACGAAAAAGTCTTGCGTTCGATCCCAGTTTCAGGCATAAAAACATCTCGAATTTATGTGTGTGCATTTGTGTCAGTTGTGGTCGGAAAGTTTCAGCGGCGAAGGCATAGTCACTTGTCACTGAACACTACCGGCTTCAGGCACACCAGAGCGCCCTTCTTCGTTGGTATTGTGTAGCACCGGCGAAGTAAAGTAATTACTAAAAATGCCTTCTAAAACGAAGCTTAAAAAAATTCAATACGTCTCCTTAACATCAGAGGCTCTACAACACTGCTATAAACAAAAAAAACTTACAGTAGCAGAGTTGTAAGATGTTGAAGCTTCACATACTGTCATCTCTCTCAGTAACACTTTCCTCAAGTTCCAGCACAATGCATCGCATGTGTAGGGGTTATCTTCTGAGTGCTGGTCTAAGATAAAAAAAAACCTACACTGACTGGCGTTAATTAAATTTAGAGCTGGTTCAGCGAAAATCAAGTTGACTTGATAAATTTTTGTAAATTTTTCTGTAGAACAAGCATTTGCGTTCATATACATATAAAGACTGTATTTTTCATAACATTTCGTCTGTTTTACCTTTCGTGTACAATGTTACGGATAAAAAAAGAAAAAAAGCTTAACGGTACAGTATAATCTGCACCCTTTTCCATTCTCTTTTCTCTGTTCTCCACAACAAGGTGAAATTTTTACAGCGGACACATATTAAATGTTCTTAGTTGATTTCTTCCGAAAAAGAAAAATTTTAAAATTTGAATTAATACCGATTTGTTGATCCAGTGCGATATGTAAATTTCTATCAACATATGTATGTATATAAACACGTAATTGTATGCTGAATCGAAATGAACCAGCTGAAAGCGATCGTAAAACTGAAATTTTGTGTATAAAATTGTGGTCGAAACTGCAGCTTCACACACATCATATATGTATGTAAGAGTACAACTTATCAAAATAAAATTTATATTGGAAATTTGCAAACTTTGATTATCTGCTGCTGAGCGTTGAACTCAGATATACTTCTGAAATTAAAACGCGCTTATCATTTTATTTGCACCAGCATAGAAATTCAAATTGAATGCAATTTATTCTTTGTTTAGTAACAACATTCTTTAAAAGATATTATGTATATACATATCGTTACCTTAATATAGAAAGGCCCTAACAAATATTTTTTTATATTTTCATATGGGTAAGACTTTAAAACAAAATTAATAAAAAGAGGTAAATTTTTTATGTCAAGTGGATATCGTTACTTAATATAGAAAGGCCCTGAGTCATAAATTTCTTCAAATCGAGTTTTGTTTTCACATATAAAAAAATCTTTAATGAGACAAACTGGTGTGATCCGAATATCCATTGTTTAGACAGCACAACAAAAATAGTGCTTGGATTCCTTAGGAGCTTTACGATGGGATGTCTAATATGATGGGCTTTGCACAATAGATCATCTTGGTCGCGGTGCTTCCTAGCTTCAATAATCATAACAATATATCATATAACATAACATGTCCTGTATAGTAAGAAAGTCATTAATTATATTTATTGTTAATCTATATTTAGGTAACGATATGTGTTAATTTAATTAACCACTTTCCGATTTTTCCAAATTTAAAATATTGTTTTTTTTTTGTTTTGTCGCATATTTTTCAGCATTTTTATTCACTGTCAGGGTTTTTATGCGATTTCACTTCTTTTTCTTCGTATATTAAAGTTATTTTTGGGAAATAAAATAATTTTTTAAAAATTGTCGACTTTTATTTACTTAAATTTTTTCTAAAATATTTTGCTGAAATTTATCACGTTTTGTTTTGCAAAAAAAAAATTACCAATATCTAAATATTTTTCAGAATTTAAAATATTTCTTGTTCTTATGGCGAAGCATTTATGGTTTTATTTTACATTTTTTTGTTTTAAGACTTCTCTTTGTGAAATCCCGTTTTGAAATCATTTAAAATTTATTTTTGTGAAACATTTTTTTCTTTCTTTTTTTTCGCAATATTTTCGAGTTGAACTTTTTGATGAATTTCCACATCTTTTAAAATTTTTTTTTACTCCTAAAATCATGTCGGTTGTGAATTTGTGATTTTAAAATTTTCACTTAGTAGGTTTTTGTACATGTTTTACTTAATTTTTTTGTTTTGGCTGCTTTTCAAATTTTTTGTATGTTTTAGTTTTCGTTTAATTGAAATTTTTTTAGTTAAATTTCTTTTTTGCATGTTCGATTAGTTGTTGTTGTTCAAATTTTTTGGCTAAATTTTGCCAGTTGAAAAACTTAAGATTTAGAAGCAATTTTAAAAGCCCTACATACAAATATATTTACGTATGTATCTGTGTATGTGTATATTTATTTCACGCCCATCGCCCTATTAGTCTATTGAACTCATTTATTGTCTAAGCACCACTCATTTCTAGTTATGAATAGAATTTCGCCAAAAAGTGAAAAAGAAATATTTTTTTAATTGCATCAGTGAAATACAAAAATTTACGAGTTTGTATTTCGAACTTTAATTGAAATCACTGATTCAAGAAACGGACCGCTTGAGCTTGAGCCAAGTATTGAATGCAAAGGAAAATGTCTGAAATATTACGAGCCCTGGTTCATTTTCTCTCAACGCTTTTGAGTACATTTTTTTTATCTTGGACCAGCACTCAGGGGTGACCCCTACACATGCGGTGAAGCTTCACTATCTTAGAGCACTGCTTTTTGCAAGTTATTTGTTGTTATAGCAGTGTTGTAACGTCTCTGATGTCAAGGAGACGTATTAAATTTTGAAGCTTGGTTTTTAGTAGCGATTTTTAGTAATTATTTTACTTCGCCTATGTTATACAATACCGACGATGGAGACCATTCTGATGTGCCTGTGGATTGGATACAGCTGAAGCCGTTACTGTTCAGTGACCAGTAATTATGCCTTCGCCACTGAAACCTTGCGACAACAACTGACACAAAGTCACACACAAATGCACATCGAAAAACATGCGAGATGTTTTTATGAGTCTGAAATTGCGGTTGAACCCAGGAAAAATTTTTCGTTTTGTACTTCGACCATAGCCACCCTTGTTGCGTTAAACTAAAGAAATATTTTCATTACGTTTATGAATCACGCAGCAAAATGCTTTACATAAATGTAATGAAACGTTTTTCATTAATCCAATGAAGGGCATCTTTGGGTGACTTTTAATTTCAAATTTCATAGCATTAATGTAAAAATTCATTGTATGAATGACGACTTTTTTTCAGTGTAGTGACTTGTTATATCCCAAGCAGTGTAATTTACGGTAGACTTTTAAAATATGCGAGTCATTGATAATCTACTATTGGTCCCATGTGGGCAATAGAGTAGTAGGTATGTCCTTCGGGAAACTGAAACCAAAACCAACCCACAGCAAAATGAGGCATTAAAAAATCGTTGTGCAGCTGTAAAGATAAAGATACCTTCTCTTCTTATCAAAAACGAGTCCTAGACAATGTCATCAAAAAGTCGCCAAAACCAAAATCGACAAAAGCGGTGACTTGGAGGCAGTTAGTCCTACGATTCCTACAGGGTATATGCGTATACATACATACGAGTATGTACTTATGTGAAAATTGGACCTCCAAATTATGCCATGTATTTCTCAGCTGACGTATCCCCATCCGCAAAATCATCTTAAAAATTATCTTGACTGTCATAAATTATATTAAAAAAAATAAAAATATCGTCTGTGTTTCAGAATGTATTCTATATTTCATTTAAATTTACAAACATAGGTATTTATTTTTTCTGACGTATTCATTCCAATCATCGACAACAGGTTAAAGATCTATGGATTTGTTAATTAGAACAATAAATTTTTGACAGCTGTTACAAATGGCATGTCTTCCATGTTTTTGATTATTATATTTATTAATGGCAAACAAATTTTTTTTTATATACCAACCATAATTTATGTTTGAAAGTTTCTGACATGCAAAGCGTTTTATGTTGTACGATGGGTCGTAGTTGTAGCTGTAGTTGTATCGCTATTGTTGTTTGTGGGTAGTGGGGCGTGCTGTTTGTTAAAAGTTGGTGGCGCTGGTGTTGGTGGTGGTAGCAAGAATGTCCTTTTCATTGTAGTTCCAACATGTTATAGACAAATTTATGCTGAACACAATACAAACATTTTCTTTTTTGTTTTGAAGCTGATTTGATTGATTTTTTCTCCGTTGCGTTTACTTTAAATTGTATCACTTGTATTATTTCGTCCCAATTTAAATTTATTTTGATTTTATTCTATTTGCAAAAATAAATTTACATCATGAATGTGAGAAAGAGTTGTACTGGCTTGCACTGTGAAAGCCGGCACAATTTAATATTTCGGATTTTCAATTTCTGCCAAATGCGTATATTTTGGGAAAATAAATTAAAAATTCTTAATTGAATACTTTGTTTTTGTTGTGACGCTTTAAATTTAATTTGGCTATTTAAGCTCTTTAAAATATAAACGCACCAACCGAAAAAAAGCAAAAACTTAAGAAACCCCAAAAAAACAATAATTTGTCACAATCTAATCTTCTTGTTTTCTTTCTTACTTTTATGTTTCTTTTGGTATTATTTAAAAAAAAAAACAATAATAATAAAATTATACAATTATATTTTGTTTTTTCTTTATAATTTGTTGTTGTTTTTCACCACACGACCACAAAATGATTGAATTGATTTTTTTTACAAAAGTAAAACAGTCCCGTTATTATCACCAGCAAAGAAGTCGTCTAATAACAAACTGTTCTAAAGGAAACTCGATAAACATTAATTTCCTGCTCTTATTAAAACCACACACAACACAACCATCGAACCACTCAGCCAATTGGGTTGTAATCATACAAGCAAATATGTTGCAACGACTTATTTGCAAAGGAAAAAAAAGATTATATTTGAATGAGGGAAGAAATACATAAACAAGCGATTGTAACAGTCGCCAAAAATGGCAAAAATTAATGCCCAACAAATTTCAGTGGAAAAAATTTCATGTTGGTGCATTCATTCATTAACAGTTAAAAATTGTGTAGTCATAAATACAGTGTAGAACAAAATCAAGCTTTTAGCAAAATGAATTGTCGAAACCTGGCGTGTAGTTTAAACATATAATTTATATCTAGAGGTATCAGTAGCCCAACTTTCGCCCAGCATAGGAAATCATCAGTCAGTGGAATAGCCCCATGTAATATGTACGTTCCCTGTTAAATTTATGTTTTTTTCTGAGTTTGCGTATGTGCGTAGTTGTTTTTTTTATCTTGGAACAGTACTCAGGGGATGACACATGCGATGCATTGTTCTGGAACTGGAGGAAAGTGATAATTAGAGAGATGAAAGATGGTAAACCTTCACTATCTTATAACTCTGCCTTTGCACTTTTTTGTTCATAGGAGTGTTGCAGCGTCTCTGATATCAAGGAGACGTATTCAATTTTGAAGTTTCGTTTTAGTAGCCATTTTTAGTAATTAATTTACTTCGCTGGTGCTGGCCACCCTCACCCTTTTGTACGATTTTGACATAACTTTTAAAAATATTTTTTGAGCTAGAACCAAAGTCACGTTTGTAAAACCTACATTAGTGTTGTCTTTTTAGCCTCGAAATTTACGTTTTAGCTTCATCCCTTTTTAGGCTTTTTTATTTTAAATTTAGCCTCAAATTTTTCCAATATTATGCTAAATTCATAAAATCATTTTGAAATATATTAAAAAATTAATCTGGCAGTGAATTGTTTCTTAACAATTGCTGCATTCACAATAGAAACTTAAATACATCCATTGCCTTGTGAATGAACATTTATTAGGCTTTTTCCAGCTTTTACTTTGGGCAATTTAGCTTTTTCTAGCCTTTTTAAAAAGCCAATTTGACTTTTCTTTTTTCCAGCTCTCGGCAACACTGCTTATCAGGGTTATATTATTGGTTTTTTTTAAGATTTAAATTGCTTTTTCTGGTGTAAACTTCATGTGCCGTATTCATACATTTTTTTTTTATTTATAAAAGGTATAATAATAGAATTTAGTTTGGAAATTTGTCTAGCCTTTTATAAATCCAAAAATATTTTTACAAGTACGGCAGTATAACTTTTGGTAATTAAAAATTTTCTCTAAATATCAACCGTTGAACCAAAAAATATTCCTGATGAGATACGTAGGGGAAATCTATTGCTCACTAGTCCAATACAATAATGCTAGGCAAATAATGAACAAAAACTTACTTCTTTAAGCCCTTTGGGAACTTTCAGAGCGTTAATGCGAATGAAATAACATATTTATGTATTTGTGTATTTGAATATTTTTTTATATTTGTTAACATATTTCTTAATCAAGGTTGGTATGAAATTTGATTACTGTCTGAATCAGAATTAAAATCGATATTGTAATTTCCTTGTCCGAATCAGAATTATTGTTAGCGTTTTTTTTTCAGAAATATTGATTTATATAGTAAAAGAAGCAATTTTACATAAAAAAATTTATCAAATCATGAAAAAAATTTCGACGTTTTACAAGAAATGTTTTTATTTGCTTTGGTGATGTTGCATCTATTTTTTGGTTGTCAGCTGTTTTAGTTCTTCGAAAAAATGTCGATGCTTGACAGAGTAGCAAAATATTTTTATTAAGCGAATTATTTCCAATAAAACTTAATTATTTTTGTTAAATTATATTTTTATAATTTTTATTATATTCAAATTCAATTATTTGCCTAATTTTAAAAATAATCACTTATAAAATAACAGAAAAGGGCAACAATAAGTAATTATGAACAGTGGCAATTTAAGTGTTAAATGCGTCTTCTTCTTAATTATTAAATTGAAATATTTGGAAATTCAAATTTAAATTAAAAGGTTTTCACCATGTAAGTATCTTTAATGGATACAAATAGAAAATTTAAATCAAATATTTTTATATCATTTATATACGACATTTCATCAAACCAAAACAAAAACTCAGCTGTTTTCTTGTGTTCTCAAAAAAATAATTTCACACCAAAAAATTAAAACTTTTGGGATTTTCTGAACTCTATGAAATCATAATTGTGATTTTCAGAAAATGACTGAATATTTTTGGTGTAAATTTCATCGAAAGTCACAAATTGATATATTTTTTTTTAATTACACTAATTATTTAAGCTGCAGGTCCTTTTTATGAACAAAAATTTTCAATTTTCCTGAAGAAGCTACACAAAAGAGTAGCGAAATATCGAATAAAAATAAATATTACATATCTAAAACGAACCTGCAGCTTAAATAATTAGTGTAATTAATATAAAAAGAGGTCAAAAAAATAGATTTATATTTTTTTTTATTATACAATAAAATGCCCACCGGTCACCCTTATGTCTTGCAACTAAAAGTATGTAATATATATTGCTTTTCTTTCTAACTTTGCTGCTGATTCTGTGCGTCTGGCATTTCCATAGAATTTTAAAATTTAACAAAACGGGCGGAAAGTTTTTTTTGTATTGGAATATTTTTAAATACAATTAAAATAAATAATTTCATCAATATTTCAACGAAATACATATATAATTACATTTTATGATAATAATTATAATTTACATATATTTTTCTTAATATCTTAATCATCTTATTTAATCATAATATCAAAGGTTTATGATATATACATTATGCGGCTATGCATGTATTCATATAAAAACCTTCAAATGTACATTTATTTAACGACATTTTGAAAATAAACATCGAGTGACCAGTAACAGCTCTTCCGGACATAATATGGCACATATATGTAAAATGTGATATACATATATCGTACGCTTTAGTCATTTTGAATGAAGAAGTTTGAGTTTTCCGCTCTTTCCTTGTACATTTTGGCTTGATGTTTATTCTAAAAACAAAAATTATAAAAAAAAATAAACATTATAATTCTGTATATGAAGTTTATTCTTTAGCTTAGTTTTATTCAAACGAAATGAAATGACCAGGCTGAGAAAATCCATTTGAAAGGAAATTGTGAAGTAATTAACAACATACACTAGTTTTGAAGATTTTCGAAATCAATATCTCTAAAAACATTTTACAGATTTTCGTAAAATGTGCGGCATCCGATACATGTTTTAAGTTATAAAAATCAGCGAATATCCATTCGAAAAAGATTTTTGCTGTTATTAGAAGACTATTTTCTTTCCAAATTTTTCGTCAACCAAATTTTTGCAAATTGAAAGCAATCGACGTTTCTTTAGTAGTTTAAATTATATATAAAAAAAACAATTTTTTGAGAATCCAAATCACTATTAGTGATAAAAGATAGCGGATACTTTTCTTGATAACCAAATATTTCAAAGTACAATTAAGAATGTATATATTTTTAATAGATAACTGAAAGTTCATCTGTGTTTATGAAGTGATAAGTTTAATTTTTCGTATTTTCCAACTTCAATGTTGGGATATTTGTGATTGGTTTTATATCACATGGCATGCATGTATGTATGTACAAACGTACATCACAAGCTGCCTTTTTTTTATTACTCTTAAACGTACTTTGTTTATACTTCCGTTTTCATTCTACGGGCATGCAACAAATTTTTATTTTGATTTTTTTTATTGTTCGTGAAATAAATTTCATTTCTGTTTTTATACATACTACATATATGCATTTTATATTCTCCATGAAAGAAATGAAAATTCCTTTTTTAAATATTTCTTCATTGCATTTCTGGAAGAAGTTTTGTTTATATTTTCATTTATTTAATTTTAGAAGAAAGTATTGTTGTTTTTTTCTTCTTTAATAGGCCCCCAACTAAAAGCATTAACGGAACACATATGTTCGTTCCCTCATTTTCTTTCAAATTGTTCTTTTTTTTTAAGCGAAAAATAAAAAAATATATTTGTTTTCTTCTGTTTAGAAGATTCTTGTCGACAAAGCGAAGATATTTCATGATCGTCGTGAAAATTACACTAATTGAAAAAAGGAACCGTAAATGATAAAAATTTCCTATAGTAACAAACATACATACATACATACATACATATTTATTTTTTATTTTATTTCATTTGTCTGCCACCTTGTCTGCATAATAATTAAAAAAAAAAAAAAACAAAGGAAAATACAAAATATTTTAATGAGTAAACAGAGAACATTAAACATTAAAACAACAACAACGTAGACAAAATAATGCGTCTAGTCTAAATACTAAATAACAGCTTATGGACAATTAAAGTTGTACTTTTTATTCCAAGTGATGAGAATAATATTTATTTCTTTGTGGTTACAAAAAGTTCACAAAGGTGCAATGGTCTTCGCATAGAAAATCAATTAGCAGGCAATTAAAAATTATAATAAGGCTTATTTTTTTATGGAACTTTTAAGTTTTTAAAACGTTGAAAATATGCTTTAAAAAGGTGAATATATTCTCTAGAAAATCAAATTCTGTATAATTTTAGTGACTTTGAAAAATAAACGACAACAACAAATTAACCATTTTGGGATAAAAAAAATTAATATTTAAAAAAAAAAACATATAAGAACGCAAATTCCATAGTTGTTGTAATATTTATGAACTAGGCGAAGTCACTGAATTGACAAAAAGAAATGAAATGAAAAAGTTGACAGTCATATAACCCTAGAAGGCCAATATGTTGAGTTGTTCGCCTCGGAGAATCATCTTGGGCAATTATTGAATGAGCCAACATATATAGCAATGCAACTATAGTTTTGATTTTACTGCAGTCATTTGGAGCGTTCCTCCATAGAATGACGTACATATACATGAGATAGAATGCACATACATATGTATGAAAAAGTTTGAAATATTAAAATTTGCAAAACATTTTAACTGACCAGTAAGTAAATAGATATTTTCAAATATTTCTTTAATAACAATAACAAAAGCGACAACTTACTTGAACGAAAAAAATCAGGTATCGTCATATTAGTCATCATCTAAACGTTTACGTGCATTTCCCTTCGCTGCAAATTTTCGTTTTTTAAATGATGTTGAGGCATTGCTGGATACTTCGTTATCTAAGGTTTCAATTGTCTTTTCTTTAAAACGTTTAATGGGAGGTTCATGAGGAAGATCTGATACAGCGGGCGGGGCATAATAACTATTTGTTACTGGTAGCTCCAAATCTATTGGAACTGGTGGAGGCCTGTGAAAAAAAAATATATTGCACTTTCTCTACGAAATAATTTTCTTTTCAACTTACTTATTTTCTACTACTTGCCACTGGCCAATTTCAGGCGCCTTTGCTTCTTCTTCAGTTTTAAAGCTTTGTTTGCGTTGTTCTTCAGCTTTTTGCTCTTGTTTACTGGGCATTTGCCGATAAATTTTCAAACGTTCACGATTATATCTTGCTACTTCTTCATTAACATTTTCGCGAAATTTCTTGGCCTCTTCGGCTTCTTGAATGTCTTGTTGTTTAGCAGCTAAATCATTGATGCGTTGATATTCCTTCCACGATAGGTAACCCTCCTTAGGAGGTTCCCACACACTCTCATTTGTCTTTACATTCCAATAGTAGGAATACCCATCATCATTGACACCTTCTACCCATAACGAAGCATTTGGTACCGCAGAATAATCTACTTTTTCTATGCTTATACGAGGTCCTACCTCACTTTCATCATCGGAATTACCTGCCAATCGTAAAGGATCAACTTGTCTGAATTTTGTACTTTCTGTAGTAGAATATGCCAACCTAGATGATGGGCTGGCTGTCATTACAGCGTTAATAGTGCTCGAAGTTAAGTCTCTGCGGCTATGTATATCCTGAGCATACGAACGCATAGCTGCCTCTTCCATTTTCCGTATTTGAGCATCCATTTTACGTTTTTCCTGTTCTGACTTTTCACTGTTGCGGCTTATTTCTGTTATACGTTTGGCCACATTCAACTTATGTCGCTTGCCATTTTCATGAGAGGAAATGCTCTGGAATATGGCAAATCAATAACTTTTGTAATTGCTTTAGCGAAAAGTAATGCATTCACGTTCTCTTACCGCTTTATTGTCGCCAATCCAGCATTTGCAGAAATCGCAATATTTGCGTTCATTTGATTTCCAATAATCCGCCCTTTAAAATATTTAAATATTACATTAAATTGATTATTAATAGTAGGATAATTTTGCTTACATAGTTTGTTTTACTAAATGCCTCTTACAATTTATTTACTGTATGTTCGTCATATAAATAAGAATTTTGTGGTGAAAACATGCCACAGATAAAACTCACCAAACATGTGTTTAATCAGTTTACCACCTGGGAGATTACATTTAGGATATTGCCACATTTATTTACAATACAGCTGCTGGAAAACGTTATTTTAAACATATTTCATTGTTTTAAAAAATTGTGTTGTTTCATCGACAAGAAAGTTGGGGTTTGCTAAATTATGCCGTACAGGAAGCATTGCCAACTGTGCAGTTTTATTGTTTTTGTTAACAGTTTTTGAAGTGCGAAAAAGTTGTTCTGTTTTTTGTCAAAAAAATAAGTTTGTTAACATTTTTACAGTTTTTTCCTTACTATTAATTAAGAAAATATTGTTTGGCCCTTATTATCTAACATCGCATAGCAAATGTTATTTTGGTATTATTAAAAATTGTTAAAAATTACACTATGTAACAAGTCGAAAAAATTCAGTGCCTTAGAATAACCACTATATTATTTGGATGCGCAATGGTCGTCTAACAATAAAAATCGCCAGTATTTCAGATTCTATGGATACAGTTTTTTTTCTAATATATGAAATTTTTGTAGAGGTTGCTTTCCACATCTTTTCATAACTTCGAAACGACGTATTCGTTATGTTACATATTTTTTACGAAGTACGGCGCTCTTATCTGCCTGTGGATTGATATTAGCTGAAGCCGGTACTGTTCAGTGACAGTGATTATGCATTCGCCACTGAAACCTTCCGCCAACAACTGACACAAAGACAAACAAATGCGCATCAGAATAAATACAAAATGTTTTTATGACTTAGTCTGAAACTGTGCGCGAACACAGCACTCTTTGGATTTGTACTCAACTTGCTAACTACTTCAGCCATTTTTTGTTAAAAAATTAAAATTTTTTGAATTAAATTTCTTTTTTTTTTCAATTAATAAAAGAAAAATAATTGCTGATTTAAAAAAGGCGTTTCAAGGGGTTGTTCGTGCTGAATAATGCACTGCTTAGCACAAATCGCTAATAGTTTTTTTTTATATTTTTCGTCAATAGTTAAAAGCTGTGTGGTGAAATTTCCACATATCGTTCCATTAATGTAGAAAGGGCCTAAGTCATATTTTAATACTCTAATAAAACTTTAATGAAAAAAATTGTCTGCTTCGACTACCAATTGCTTAGAGAATGTAATGAAAAAAAGGTATATTAAAAATGATCGCCTTCTCCTGTAGCTAAGAAATATATGAGAAATGGTCTTTCATATTAAATCAACGATATCATGCATAAAATTCAAATGACTTCTTCTTATGGCTCCCAATTTTGATAAAAAAAATAATTTATATTCATATTATGAACATAACATGATATTATAAACCTATTCAAATGAGCGGCAATTTTAAAAGAGAATTATTTGACTCCTATGTCCGGTCACCTTTGAAGTGCACTCGCGCAGCATGTTTCAATTGTTTTATGATCAATTTATAACTTAATTGAAATCTCTTTAAGGTAATGAGATTTTACTGCACGAGATTTGTTCATATAATAAAAAAGATATGCACATATATATTTATGAAGAGAAAGAATAGAAAATAATTAGGGTCATGTGAAAAAAAATTTAAAAAAAATAACTGGTCTAAACAAAATGAAATACTAATATTAATCTTAACATAAATCGGTGCTTAGAAATATTGATCAGCTGCTCGTGATGTCCATATAATTCCCTAGAGAGTGAAATGTTTGACTAATGTAAGTTTGCCATTTAGTTTAGTTTTTTTAGAGATTAAATGTGGTGAGAATACATATTGAAATTTCACAAAACGGCCTTCTAAACCAAAAAGATTATAATATTTTCACTTTCTTCAATAGCAAAACAAGAAAAAGAGTTTAGAAAAGAAAGATTATTCTGCCACCAGCACTTTTAACACAAGTTGAAATCGCAGCATGCCATGTTTGTTTCGAGATCAATTTGTAGACTAATTGAAATCTCTTTAAAAATAATTAGATCTCAGGACTTTAGCATAAAAGTAAACTGGAAACATGTTTAAAACACGTCAAAAGATTTAATTTCATGCTGTGGCTTGAGATGTCATTCACCCTTATTCTACTTGGCGTAGTCAATACAAAACTACACTGTTTTTTATCTTTTACTGCAGTATATTCCAGTTGGCAATATTGCCATTTATTGATGACTGTCAATGTATGTTTTGTGCTCTGTAAGAAAGTGTGACTTTGATGTTGCCTTTAATAGGCTTTGATTTTCTTGTCGCCATTATTGGTATTGTGTTCTGTCGGGTTCAAAAAAAAAATTTAAAAAGAGTAAAACTTACAAAATAAGAGAAAAAGTTTAATAAAAAATGGAAAAAATTAAAATCAAAAATTCCTATACTTAAAGAAAAATGCAATTATGTTAATTTTTTCTAACATCTATCATATTGAATTTTATCAATTGTCTCTCAGACATATTTTTTACCACCACGGGCTGTTACAATCCCATGCTAAAATTATTTTCATATCTGCGATGGTACGATCCCTGAGCCAAAAACCCTAATACAGCTGCCAATTTATGATGTTTCGAATAAATGTTGATCTAGTCCTTTTTTCTAAACTAGGCTCTATTGTATCCAATAAATGGTTATATGATGCTTTATTCAGCCGAAAATAACTTTGAAATCTTAAATTCAGTTACTTATTTCTCATCGGGAAAGTTAAAAATACGTGATTTCTGTCTCAGAAGTATTTTTGCTACCATTAAATATTTTTTCTGTACTTTGCTACTGGAGTCAGAATCAGAAAAGAAAACATTTTTATCAAAATTTTTTTTTATACATATTTTTCAAAGCACTTTTTCTATCAAAAATAGAACGTATACTCTGTAAGTTGTGTATGGGTTGTTTGTTTCGGAGGTAATTCATGTAAAAAATCAAATAAACTTACAAAAAACATGAAAAATCTCACTTTTTTCGTACTCTTCATGTGCTTCACAATATAAAGTAAACAAAATGAATCAGCTGACACAAACAACGTCGACGTTTTTCTAAACCCGTTACAGAATAGGGTATTCTAGTATTGATTTTGTGTTAAAGTGGTTGGTTAGTGAACTATATATCCTAAGTCGTTATATTTATTAGTATAGACAATTTTAAAATATGCAGACCACACATACTAAATCATACAAATTTATAAAAGGTTTTTTATTTTAGATATTTACTATATTAAATAAAAATGCATAAGATTATCTCCATTATTTAATATCTCTCCTGAAGCATTTCAAATATTGTATCTAAAAGACTAGCAAAAAAGTATAATATTAAAAATTGATATTTTTACACTTAAAATTACTTAATAAATATATACACACATAAATGCATACACTCATTCTCACATACACATGGATAACAAAGTAAATTGAAGACAATCCTGGCTGCAGGATATTTTTTTAATATTATAGATACAAAGAAAGCAGTATAAGGAAAAAATCTTCGAAGTGGGTTTCAATTGAAAATAATAAAAACACACACTTGCTTACACACTTTCAAATGACACACGTTGCTATTTACACCATCAAAATGTATTATTTCAACTGCCTGCCAACGGTTTAAAACCACATACAAAAGAGTATGAGACTTAACAACCAGTAGCATATATGACGTACCAAAAGCTTAACGATTATTTAAAAGAATCGATTCGCTTATAAAACTGAAATGATATTAAAGAAAAACAATCGACAAGTTCACGGAAGAAATGCAAAGTTTAATCTATATATCGATATTGCTGGCCGAGATATGATTCAAAAATGTTTTAGTTATGCGAACTGTGACCGCGTAATTTTCACCATTTTTGTAGTGAGTTTTAGCAATTTCCATGCATTGTTAAAACATATATCGTCGTTTTATTAATGGCGGATTATGCAAATTATTGGAATACCCGCTACATAAAACTTTTGGTTACTTTTCTTGCATTTGGTTACTTTTGCCAACATTTTGGTTACAAAAATTTTTGGTCGTGGCACCGCTGTTTACAATCTCTTTGTAAAATTGACCTCATCAGAATTACACCATATTCAGACGTTGTTCGTATGGTCAGATCAAATGCAATTTAAACACGTTTAGTTGTGTTGAAAATAAATCTCATCGTTTGCTCTTTTTTGCGCTCTCCTTTCATCTGACCATGTAATAAGAATTTTGAAATAAATTTCAATTTGAGAAAAATAACGAAAAATAACGAAAAAAACTTAAGATTATTTTAAAGTAATCAATCATTCGTAAATAATTTGCTAAAAAAAATAGAACAATTCGAAGTTATTATATTTTAATCTTCTATTATTTTTTGAATATCTTTTCACACAATTAGCAAAAGAGCAGACACGGCTACCAAATTGGCAAGATCTTTTCGGCAAGAACGAAATAAAATGCCAACAAAAAAGAACAAATAGAAAACAAAATAAAACAAATAAATTGTTTATTAATAAAGACTTGTATTATACAGACATTTTACATTTTAATATTTTTAATACTGGGTTTCCGTTCAAGTAATAAAGAACGAAAGTGATCTGGCCTTTTTTAACAAAAAATTATTGTTTTCCTTTTTTTATTCAGAAAATATTTACTGTAAGAATGAGGCTGCACATGGTTGTTTTATCTTTTATTTTTTTAATTTTAGTCCTACATCAGATAATCTGTTTTAAATCTTGTTGTTTGCTAAAGTGGCAACCAGCCAAATAAAATAAATTTGTGGAGGGAAAAGGTAAAACAATTCTTAACGGTCAATTGAATATGGCTTCTGATCAGGATCTAAAATTGTATGGCTATTGATGGATCAATTTGCCACACACATACATATATAATTACATGTGTAAAACATGTTTTCATAGGATACGATAGCATTTATGTATGTACATATGTACATACATACATACATACATGAGAAACGGCTACCGACAGTGGAAAAGCAATCCAATCAAATAAAGAAACTTTCAACTAAGGAATAAAAAACACAGCGCGGGGATGGACAGTTCTAATTTATATCCCATGTACTGCTTAAACTTCTTTACACATTCTTTGTATAGATACATCTATATAGAGGGTGGTCCAACTAAAACGCACGATCTTAATTTTAAATAAAACAAAAAGTTAACAGAGAATTATCTTAATATTTTTTATTATGATAGAAGGATCTATGACAGATATGTGCGAAACAAAATATTGCCACGGCTTCGGTGGCATATCTCTATCCGATGGTCGATATTTTCAATGACTCTGAGACATAATTGAGATTCAATGTCGTTAACGTGTCGAATTATCTCATCTTTTAGCTTTTGCATTGTGCTTTGCATATGGACGTACACTTTTAAATATCCCCAAAGAAAGAAGTCCAACGGAGTGAAAGCACATGATCGTGACGGCCAATTACCATGGCCACGATGTGAAATAACACAGCCATTGAATTTCTGGCGCAAAAGAGCCATTGTTTCGTTGTCTGTGTGGCAAATGACACCCTCCTGTTGGAACCATATATCCTCAGGGTCCATATTTATAAGTCAATTATTTGTGATATTATCAGTTTCAGTTTTTTTTACAGATTTCAAATCAGCTGATATAGATTTAAACGCTTTTTTTCTGCTCTAAATAGAAATTTAAAAAAACAAAAAAATTATTTCATATATTGATTTCATTATTTATCGCCTGTTTAAGCTGTTCTGTATATATTTTCACTAAGAGAATTTTTCTAAAAATAAAAATCATCTCACATGCAGCACAATGCAATCCTTTATTGTAATATTTACCCGCTTACACTTTGAAGATTAAAAGTACAACAACAAGAACCTATGTTTCCTACATATATTATAGCGTACAGTGTTGTTCGTAATATGTATAGCATTTGTATATTAGACAAATATTTTTCTTTTTATTGAAGAGTTAAAGTAATTTTCTGTTTCTTTTAAGAAACCCTTTAATTTAATTTGTAATTTTTGCCTGCAGCCTATGGGTAGTGGCTCTTAAAACGTCATGCAGCTCATCAATTGAAATCACAACAAAACACATTAAACGTCTAAATACAACAATTTCAGTTGCATTGTGTTATAACAAGAATTTATCAAAGCTGAAATATCAGTGTAAAGAGTTAAAATAAACAAATATTGAATTTAGGGGTTTTGCTTGTATTCAGTTGATGAGTTTATTCAACGAAAGGAGTTGATGAATCCGTGGTTTTAGTTTTGTAAATAAAACTTAATGGCAATGGCTGACTGCAATGCAGTTAATATGTGCGTACATGCTTACAGAGTAATAAACAGATCCATACTACATGTATGCATGTAAGTATGCATGTATGTACACATGTATGTTTATATATTTATACATATTTATATATGCAGAGTATATCCCAGCTAGCATTTGCAAGATTGATTGACAAGGTCCATCATTTCACGATTCTTTTTTTAATCGTGGAGACGATTGTTGTACAGGTGAATCGTAGTTTACGCACTTTCGCGAGCATTGGAAGATATTAGAATCGCGCATTGGAAGATATCACAATAGCATTCTGACGGCTATTCAAATATTGTATTTTTTCTCTTGGACCAGCACTCAGGGTATGACCTCTACACATGCGATGCATTATGCTGGAACTAGAGGAAAGGAATAGTGAGAGAAATGATAGAACATTTCATATCATTCATTGAGGGTGGCGATGGTCGAAGTAGACTGCACGTTGACTACAAAACGAAAAATTTTCCTGCGTTCAACCTTAGTTTCAGACCCATAAAAACATCTCGCATTTTTTCTGATGTGCATTTGTGGGTCTTTGTGTCAGTTGTAGTCGCAAGCTTTCAGTGGCGAAGGCATAATCACTGGTCACTGAACAGTACCGGTTTGAGCTGATAACAATCCACATATACATCAGAGCGCCCTCCTTCGCCGGTATTGTGTAGCATCGGCGGAGTAAAATAATTACTAAAAATGGCTACTAAAAACGAAGCTTCAAAATTTAATACGTCTTCTTGACATCAGAGACGCTACAACAATGCTGTAAAAACAAATAACGTGCAAAAAGCCATAATGACACAGTTTCTTCCTTTGCTCTGATTGTGCACGATGAGAATAAGACATCGCAGGCGATAAATTTAATCGCCTGCTCTTATCGTAGAAGAGTCTTGTGCGATTGAAAATGCTAGCCGGGATGTTATGCACAGTTCTGATGCCATAAAAGTATTAAACTATTTATATGTTTTTGTTAGGGTTATTGTTCATTATTTGTTTAATTAATATGAGGTTTTTAAAAATTTTCATGCTTGAAAATAAATAAGAAAAAACATATTGTAAGTAGAGCGAAATAAAAAATTCATCTTGTTTTCTGTTTGTTAATATTTGATCAGTTAGTCACATCTTTCCCAGAGATTAAGGTATTTTATTAATATTGCCAATGGAAATGCAGCTGAAATATGCAGCAATCTTTGCTATATGCGACAAGTTCAGAAATTTTGTGAAAGTAAATTTTGGCCATAAGTCGTAACTGGCGGCATTCTATCACGTTTGGTATTGCGGCTCTGTTGTGTTCGCTGAGCAGCTCTCGTTTCGTTAGTTGGCACGCAGAAATCTTCAGAGTTTTAAACTACTACACTATTTTCTACAGTACTAGCTGATTTAAAGCCTTTTCACACTATAATACAAGTCTTAGGACTTTCATAATACGACTGCGACTGCCAAAAAATCTAAAGTAATATTTCATTTTGCTGTCACACTTGAAATAAAATGAAAAGTATAAGCAGTAAGAACAAAACCGTTGGAGAAGCAAATAAGTTTTTTGCTACTTTGTTATTTTCTTTGGTTGCTTACACAAAAACACATCCCTGATTAAATGAAAAGTAAGAGCTTTTTGCAAATTTTTAAAAAATGGTGAGAGCCACACGACTGTCAAATTCCGATCCGTATTTTGGTCAGATTCATAACATATTGTTTTTACGATATTATACTTTCCCATTTGATTTTATTTGTTGACTTGTCGTATTACTCAGTATTACAATGTAAAAGGGCCTTTAGTAATATCTATAACTTTGTAATTTTCATTTTTTATTGCTGCACTCTTTTTCGGCTGTTGTGGGGAAAATTTTTGAATTCATTCATTGAATTCATTGAAGTATTTAGCAAAATCTACTTTAATATACAAAGTGATCACAAATTCCTTCTTGTACACTGTTAAATCCATCAACTCTGCCTTTATAGTTTCTACTGCATACCTTCTATTTATTGTTTTTTCGCGCTGATATTAAACCCTCTAATTTATAAAATGGACCCCTTCCGTTATTCTTCTCGTTTAAATGGTTCTCTGAATTATTCACTTCTGTCGCCCTAGGAAAGTTGGATATTGTAGGCCGGGAGGAGGAATGGAGTAAAGTTTGTGTTAATTCGATTTAAACTTTTCAAACATCGAAATTGACAGGGAAGACTTCTTTTTGTCTGAAATAGAATTTTCTCTGCAATGCATAGTTCATGCAAATTAGTTTTTTATATGAATTTAAAAAAAATTTACAAATGTTGTGTTGTATGGAAATATAAATTTTTGTCCATTGAGTTGCTTCATTTAACTGTGTTTAAATTCAAAACTTGTTGATCGATTTTAACGAAATATGCCTCGATTTGTTTACAACATATCGTTCTAACCTGTAGCGCACTGACCTGCATCACATCCCGTGACCAAGCTCGAAGAGTGGACCGCTACAACTTGTCTAAAACCGAGACAAATCCTGGAAAACCGGGGCGTTTGGTAGCCCTAATATAGAATCATCACTTTCCTCTCATAAATAAGGGTCACTCAATAAATCGCTGTTAGCTTTGAACACAGTATAGTTGTCTTTCCACTGATGCTTTATTAAACTCTTTTTATTAAACAGATTATGCATAAACACCAGAAATTACGTAAATACATAAAATGTAAGCTTTTAAAACTGTACTAAAAAGCTTGTGATAAATTAAAATTAAAAAAAAAAACAATGCGAAAAGTTCATACAAAAAATTAAATACGGGGAAATCCCCAAACTTTAATCGCTAAATTTGTGTCATACATAATTGTTTAAAATTGAACCAGAAATCATTCTAGCCTGATAACTAAACATATATAAGCCATTCAATAATAAGTGTTCCATTACAATCGTTGTTTAAGCAAAAGTGTTGAATTTTAATTTTTCTATTACAATCCTGTCAAGTAAAACAACCGAGATAAAATCAAACAACTCGACTCCCTTAATTTTCTAACAATAAAAGTGCAACTGAAGGGTGTGAAAACGTCTATGAGATATTTTTATAGTCGCTAGTTGTGTTAGTGATGTCTGTGTTCTTTATGTGCATTAAGAAAAAAAAACTAAGAGAACAAAAGCTGCAAACGGCCTCCACTTAAAATCTTATTATGCTGTCGTTTGCAAACATTTGACTTTTTAAAAATCATCATCAGCATCAAAAATACTTAAACCCCAGCTACAACAAATCGAATTATTACAAGAGATAAAGAGCAAATTTAGATTTTATTCAAGTTGTATTATTTTTATGAAGTACTCCCAGCGAGATTGAAGAAAATTTACTTACAACATTAGAAAAGTTGTTGTGGAGGCAGCGAACCGTACCGGGTTAATCTAGTATTTGTAATAAAAATAGAATTTCATAAAATGAAAAGTAATTTCATTGATTAAAATACGAGTAAAAGAAATAAGAAGGTTCCTCATTCTGCATCAATTATTCATTTATCGTGAATTATTCATTTATTGAACTGAGTGTTCAGTAAACAAAAATGTGTTATGTCCACGCATTTCTATTCGTTAGAAGGAAATCATCGTTCTCATCAGTTTTGTTTAATGCATTAACACATTGACTGCTGAGGCACTTTCAGCAATTTTTTTTTTGATAATCTCTTCGAAAACGTCAATTGATCGCATTATATTATTCCATTATATTTGCCTTACAAAATGGCTAAAAAGAAATTTTTATCGGATACTGAGTGAAAGTACAGAAAATTTGAGGAACACAGTTCTGATGACTCTGTAAAGGATCCTATATCCAAACTCCTCGGCAAATGATGAAGATGAGAACCTTACAGACAACATAGAAGTGCCCTAGCACTAGAAGAAAATGGAGAAGAAAGAGATGAAGAACAAGCAGAAGGTCGTAAGGAAAGTTCATCATACAACATTTACTTTTTGGGGAAAATCAGGCCTAAATATCGTGGTGGTTAAATTGTAAGGGCCGATGTTGAATGTGAACCACACCTAAACGCCAAGCTTTTTTCCGAATTTTATTTGACATTTCTCTATTTCAGACTTACTCAATTTGAACCATGGAGAGATACACAATCCAAGTGGTGGCAAGAAATGGCAACAGTGGATGATCAATTTTCGAAGAAAATCATCTTCAGTGATGAGGCACATTTTCACCTCAGTGGATTCGTCAATAAACAGAATTGCCGCATTTGGGCGACTGAGAATCCAAGAGTGATTGTCGAAAAACCAATGCAGCCACAAAGAGTGACTGTTTGGTGCGGTTTATGGGCTGGCGGCATCATCGGGCCGTATTTTTTCCAAAATGAGGCCGGTCAGGCAGTTACTGTGAATGGTGTTCGCTATCGTGAGATGATAACGAACTTTTTATGGCCCGAATTGGAAGATATGGATGTGGACGATATGTGGTTTCAGCAGGACGGTGCCACTTGCCACACAGCTAACGAAACAATGGCTCTTTTGCGCAACAAATTCAATGGCCGTGTTATCTCACGTAATGGCGATGTCAATTGGCCGCCAAGATCATGTGATTTGACACCGTTGGACTTTTTTCTTTGGGGTTATTTAAAAGAAAAGGTGTACGTCGATAAGCCAGCAACAAGTCAAGACCTAAAGGATGAGATAATTCGGCACATTAATGGCATAGAAACTCAATTATGCCTCAGCGTCATCGAAAATTTGGACCATCGGATGGAGGTGTGCCGCCGTGGTCGCGGCGCCCATTTGGCCGATATTTTGTTCCATACATAATTGAGTAATACCAATATATCATAATAAAATAAAATTACAATAATTTCCTAAATAGTTTGTGTTTTATTCAAAATCAACATCGGCCCTTGAAATTTAACCACCCTTTATAATGAAATGAATTACATATTTTTTTTTAAATAATTCTTTTTTTCAATTAATTTTTGCGCTGCGCCGAAACTATTATTACAGAAATTTGATGGGGGGCTATATTACTGCAATGAAATCTTCTTTATCGTCAGCCACTATTGTGTGACATGACTACAGGGAATGAAAATCGCTGAACAGTTTATTTCACGTTTGGGGCCGGTCGATTGGCCGCCTAGATCGTGCGATTTAACGTCTTTAGACTATTACTTACAATAAACCTACTGCAAACGTACAATAAGCCTACTGTAAACCTAAAATAAACCTACAATAAGCCTACTGTAAGCCTACTGTAAATCTGCAACAAACCTATAATTTACATATATATAATAAAACAATATATATAATAATATTATTTATTAATTGGTTTATTGTAGCTTTTTATTAAATATTATATATTATATTACACACAATATACAGTAAACCTACAATAAACCAACATTTAATTATTAATATAAATAAATATATAAAAATTGGAATATTATTTAGACTTTTAGTAAAATTCCTTAATCTCAAATAAAACATCTAAACTACACAATCAAAATATTAAGGTGATTTTTCTTAAATCTTTAGTCAAATTAAAATGTTAACATGCGGAAAGGCATGCACACACAAAAGCACACTTATGTACATACACACACACCAAGGTTCTCCATTGGAATTATAGCAGTATTAGAAGACTTGTAACACAAAAGCATACATCACAGCTGGTTATAAAAAAAAAAGGAAAGTTTTCATATTTTTTTAACTTACAGCACAAAAATCCATTTACAAACAATACGAAACAACAAAGTTAATTTAATTTTTATTTTAAAATTCAATCTCGTAACTAAAACAAAAACTGTTGGATTGGGAACTAAAGTTTTGCAATTTTTTTCTTTTTTTTTGATTAAAACAATAAAATTGCAAAGAGTGACGTTTATAGACGAAGGAGAAACGAAAAATAGCAAAGAATGCCTGAAGTTCAAAGGACCAAATAAATTCGCAAATATATGTACATTCTAGTGACTGTGTATATGTAAATGTATACATATGTATGTGTATGTATATGTAGTATATATGCAGTCACAAGACTGTTTTGTTGTATTGTGTTCATGGAACAATAAGAAAAACTAGAAGATGCACAAAGAAAAAAAGAGCAGAAGATATACAAACGAATGTGAAAAACATTTAAGGAGACATAGTTAGTCATTAAAAGACGAGAAAAGTTTTTTACGGTAGTTCAGTAAAAGTTCTATTCAACACATTCATCGATGCAATACGGAAGATCCATTTCCGAAATTTTACTCAAAGACATTTGAACTTTCTTTTTCTAGATTTTCCTTTCGTCGGTATTTGAGCAGTGAAAACATCGACGAAGTAATATAATAAAAATAATGTCTTCCATTATTATTATGTATTATTATTATCTCTCTGTTGTCAACAATTGATAAATAAAACAACAAAGGAATCTCAAATACATATCGCTCATTTACCTCATAAACGTCATAATCCAAAAAATAAAATTTTTGAGTTAATAATGCAGAATAATTCTTTATATCGGCCTTTATCTTGTGTAAAAAATTGACTTTGTGACTTTGATACTGCTTAACTATATGTGGCAGTAATATATGTAGCTAAGAATCTGCCAAACATTTTTCGCCAAAAATTACCTTTTTTGTGCACTTTTTAATGCAAAATACAATTACCACAAAAATTTTTAAAAATGGAAAAATTTATAAAATTTGACTTTTCACCGAAAAAATGTTCAAAAGTACAATGAAGAACATAAACAGGGTTTAACGGAACAACATGCTTATTGTTTGTAATAAAATTTTTATAAAATAACTGATGTATTAGAATTTATAAAGATATCGATCGGTTAAACAAAATTTAAAATGCTATTTTTGTTTTGAATGAGTGCGATGGAACAATATCGTCTGATATCGTGGGCCAGGCAGATAAATTAAAGAGGTCCGAAGAACATGGCGTAAAAAAAAAATTTTTTAATCACTTACGGGTCGTTATTTTTCATGTTTCTTGTAATCAAATTTCTCAAAGAAACTAAAACGTATTCACATATTATAAAGCAGAGATGAGCAGTTGTCAAGAATTTCGCGAATTCTTCGTATGAATTACGGTGAAGAACATTCGGCTGCTGCTTTGTTTATATTTCATCAAGATTTCATTGTTGCATCAAGTTTAAAAATTATACTGAAAAATATATTTCATGACAAATGGTCGAAGGCGCGTTGTTGTCTATACATCACTAACAGACCCAGGTTCGGCAATATGCGCATAATAGAGGTAATTGCGGTTAATTGTAGCAAAGAATTTAAATCTCTTTCTTTCACGAATACATATAATCAGGGGCCCGCTGTATATAAAAATATATATTGGAAATTTTTTTCGTGATAAAATAATTTTCATTTGTTTTATTATATTGTGCGATTTCACTTCAAAGTTTTTATATCATTTCAAATTATAATGGCTCTCTTAATGCACTACTCTTGGTAAAAGCAAAACATTACGAAGCAAAAATTTTCTGAAGATTAAATTTTTTTTTTCGTTTTACAACTTATAAACCACAAAGTTTTCCTTCGTTTTTCGCAAATACAAGCACACAACAGTAGTAGTGTATGTTTGGACACCATTGTTTAAGGTGAATGAATATAAATTAAAACATTGTGATTGTGCTACTTTTAACAGCTCGTCTGTACGTATAAGAAGTTGTAAAAGAAATCCAAAATGATATTGACCCAGGAAAAATACGGGGAAATTGATATTTTTTATTGGCCACACATCGGAGTTATGTATGCTTTCCAATTTGTACACATTCAATATGTGAAAAACGAAAAAAAAAAATTAAAATGAAATGTTTCGTTGCTTGTTTACGCTTGGGGCTTGTGAAAATAAAAATCATCGATTACAATACATACATATGTATGTATGTATGTATGTACGTCAGTTGTTCATGTGTATTCTTGTTTGGTAATTTTATTTCATTTCTTCTTTCAGTTTCGTTGTGACACTTAAATAAACATACATATCTAAGTATACAAACATGCATGTAAGTTTCTATGTAGGTAAGAACAAATTAAATCTACATGCATTTGTATTGGTTTTATTTGACAAAAACCGAAAGAAGCAGATGGAAAATTCTATTAGCGACTTTAGTCCTTTACACACATGATTAATTATTGACTAATTTCTATGAACATAAAACACAAGAGCTCTAAAATGGAGAAAATTTGTATGTGTGCCTGGATCAGTGTGTATATTTGCTTACAGTTACAGACATATATATGATTTTGTGGAGCATACTTTTTTGGATAACTAAACTATGACTTTTTTTGTATTGCGAACCATAAGCTTTTGAGTTCTGTACACATACACAATCGCTTACTCCGCCTTATACATGCATACTTTGTTTGAGTTTTGTAAATTAAATATTCAAAATGATGAATTCATCCTGGATTTTAATGGAATTTCAAAAAATTGCCTTTTGGGAAATCGCTTCATTTGGAATATTTTATCAAGAAAATCATATAAAAAACATACTGTTTAAAATATATATATGTATGTACATATACATTGGACCAACCTTTGCATGTATGCGATGTGCAAAAATGTTATTTTTTCAGCTGCTCGTTAATTTTCAGATACGTTGGAGGGTAAAAAGTAAGTTGTGCACAAACATTTGATTTCTGGGGTATAAACCGTCCAAGTGATTCGCATTTAGGGGGTTAAAATTTACATAAAAAGGGCGTATTTGTCTATAACTCTTAAACTAAAAGGTTTATGTTATTAGTCTATATGAGTAGCGTTTTTTGTACAATAAAAACAAAAAGATTTCCTTCAAAAAATCTTTAACTTTCGGGAGATGGATAGGGGCGCTTTTATCGCTCAAAGTCAATATTTGCGACAAACCGGAACTTTCAAAAAGCTGTAACTTGATTTTACAGACATGTAGACATATACATGTGGAGCAAAAGTAAACACCCGGTGTGCTTTTGCTGTATTTTTTTTTCACTATGTAAGGCAAAATCTTCAAATCTTTCTGCGTAGGGACCGCCGGCTAATGCCCAATTGCATAACACGTCGTCTCGTCGATGTTCCGTGCTCCTTGTGCGCTTGCGCAACAGCAGCGATTTTCACAGCAGAACGGCTGCTCCGGGACCGGCCAGCCTTGGGAACATATCGTGTTGTGCCAGTCTCTTCAAAGCGAGTGGATAAAAGACACAGTATTTGTCCAGTTGGACGGCCAGGAAATCTGCGACGAAATTCACGCTGCGCCAATACAACCGACGAATTGTTGCGCAGAAAAACGAAAACAATTATTCCCCGTTCTTGCGGAGTTAATCAATTCATAGCTTGTCGATTTGCTTCCCAAAATCAAAACCGATTTGACATTTGGCTCCATTTGCAAAAGTTATAGCGTTTTCCAATGGGGTGGTTACTTTTGCCCCACTTCGTACCCTCTTCACCATATAATAAAATGGAATAGAATATGATTTTATAATACTGCACCAAACAAATTACATTGTAATTATACTGAAAAATAGCCGCCAAATCTAATATTTGTACACTCTTATTCGATTGATCTGGAAAATTGTTCAGCTGATATGTGAATTGATTAATTAATGTAGAAATGAATTAATATCCGAATGACATGATATTATGGATATTCACATTGTTACATACTACTATGGTATCTCGGGCGAAGTTTTTTGATCATTTGGCCGTGGTTAGTATACAATACGAAAAGTACAGAGTGTCTGGTGGGAAATTTATATTTTTAAATACGATTATTTCAAAAAGTAATAAACGGTGCGGAGGGAGGGTGGCGCCGTAGGAATTATCGATTGTGCGGATTTGTCAGTCACGATGTAGCAGCATATGTAATATAGCCTATATTACTACTACACATTTTTTAATTTTCAATCAAATTTTATAACAAAAATTTTGTGACATGTTTCAAAAATATTTTTATATTTCAAAGAATTATAATTTCCTATTATTCCTGATGATGTTAGCAAGCTGTTAACGAAATATCGAATAATAAAAAACAAAATAAGATAAAAAAAGACCTCAGGCTTAATAAATATATATCAAAAAATTATTAAGTATTATAATAATAATATAGTTTTAATGCTCTGGCTTATTTCTGTTCACCAAAGTGTTCCACTCTTGACAAAAATCTATAAATGGGTGCATTGTTATTTTTCTTGTGTGTGCTTTTTACCTTATAGGGTTGCAAGAAATTGTCACAGTTTATATACACATTTGTACAAATATACATACAGATGTACATATGTATGTAAATGCCCACATACACTACAAATCATTTTACTTGGGGAAACTCAATGCTTAGTTAAGATTATAAGTTTCTGTAATTACATAAAATATTAATAATGTGGCATTTACACTATCAATGATAAACATGGTTAACTAAGTTGTTGAAAATATTGCACCGAAATGTTCACGCTACAGTTATTTTGTTTTAACTCGGCAAATCGCCCGATGCTTAAAAAATCTAATCTTTAAAATATCATGTATTTCAGTAGACCATGGTAAGTTCTACGGAGGAAGAAGAGGGACTCCGATGCGTTGCTGCAGAGCGAGGCCCCTTCTGACGAGGACCTGAAAGGATGGGGTGGTGCAGTGGTGTTGGCTACAGACTTGGCGGACTCAGACGTGCGTGAGTAAAGTGCGGTTCTGATTGCGACTTCGCTCTGAGCCTTCCCGAGTAATATGTAAGGCGGTCCCGGCCCGAGAAGGAATCTACCCAGAGGGGGAATGTTTTAGTGGTAACACCACTCAACGCAGATGGTGGCGATGGCACGGTGGATGGTAGTCTGCACGTTGACTACAAAACCAAAAACAGACCTGGGTTGAACCCCAGTTTCAGAATAAAATTATACAAAAAAAAACAAAAAAAAAAAACATCTCGCATTTTTCTGATGTGCATTAGTGTGTCTTTGTGTGTCAGTTGTTGTCGGAAGGTTTCAGTGTCGAAGTCATAGTCACTGGTCACTGAATAATACCGGCTTCAGCTGATAGCAATCCGCAATCACATCAGAACCTCCTCCTTCGTCGGTATTGTGTAGCACCGGCGAAGTAAAATAATAATAAAAGTGGGTTCTAAACCGAAACTTCAGCACTGTAAAATAATTAATTAAGCTGCACCTCCTGTCGTTTCTCTAACTATCCCTTTCCTATAGTTCCAGCACAATGCTTCGCATTTGTAGAAGTCATCTCCTGAGTGCTGGTCCCAGATAAAAAAAAAAGAAGATGACGGCGGTCTCTGTAAGTGCGAAGGCATATTTAGGGTTAAAAAGAATTTTTCGTCTTGCAATGTCCATGCGTCTTTCTTTCCTTTTTTCAGTCGAAGGAGAAATTTTTTTATTGACGTTGCAAGGGCAAACAAATGAACTAAAATCTAACGCCACTATCACTATTCTTTCCTATAGAAGTTAACACCTAGTAGTTGGCAATTTTAGCCACAACTGGCGAATTTTTTTTTCCAATATTCGCATAACACTTTTTCTAAAACAAAATGTATTTTTGGACATTGTTAAAACAAAGGTTTTTCTAATCGATCTTTGAAAGTTGCCTTCGGGTAAGAATCTTAATATGAGTGCTAACTCTATTACCAGTAGAATTGATTTGATTAAATTTTTGTAATATCCAAGCAAAGCCTTCGATATTGAAACGAAAATATTTATTAAATTTAAAAAAATTTGTAAAAGAATAGGTCATGTTATTGAAGCTGTTATACAGAGCTCTTACTGATTTTCCGGTATATTAATGGACGATGTGTTCCTCAACCTCGTTCAATATTTTTAATTTGATTTGAGTGATGAATTATTAAAATTGATGTCACTTTTAGTGATATTAAAATTCACCCAAAATTATAACGAAATCAAACAAAAAGTTTTAGTTTGACATGAAACGATTAAAATGAAACAAAAAATTGGAAGTAAAACCGTTCGTTTTTCATCACATCTTATAGCAAAGCGTTTGTTTTCACCATTCGATTTTACTTAAAAACGAATCGATTTTACTTAAAAACGAATCGATTTTCATCATATACCTGAATATTCCCTTTTTAAAATACATAAATATGTATGTATCTTAAGTACATAAACTGTAACATTAACATACCTTATTTAAGTTATCCGCAGTGTATACATATTTGCAGCTTTCATAAAGTCTTCAAATATTATTTGTCGTTAAAGTGTGTGTAAGCACCCTGCAGGAAATGACAATAGGAAAACTATACGGAATTGCTATTGACTTAGTTATCAGTACTAGTGACTTGTTATACTCCCGGCAATATAGTTTATTGTAGATATTAAACATGTAAGTGTCATAGAATATCTACTTCTGCCAATTGGTCCAATGTAGTCAATAGAGTAGTAGATAGTTCTTGTGGGAAACTGAGAGCAACCGCATCTATTTTCATCACAGCAAAATGAGAGAATACAAATTCGTTTTGCAACTGTAAAAAAAGTACTTGACAAAGTCATCAAAAAATCACCAAAACAATCGACAAAAGTGTTGACTTGGAGACACTTGGTCCAGGCTTCCTACAGGGCATGACAAGTTTTGGGTTAATAAAAGCATTCAGCCATCTAAAACAACTGTGCACACGTTGTATATTCGCAAACACATGCACACACGCAAACACACATGCATTATATGGTGTAGTTATATACACTTTAGATTAAAATATTTTTAAACAATAGACTTATTAGATTTACGTATAAATAATGTTTCTAATACTTTAGAATTTCACAATCTTTATTAATATTGTATAAGTAATACTACTTGCTTGCATTGCTTTCTACATGGGAAACAAAGTTTCCCTTATAAATATTTTAAAAATTTAAAGGGGAATTTAAAAAAGGTTTTGGCTAAAAAATTAAATTGAGGTATTCAGATGTTCAACTTCTAAAATTTAATTCCAATTGGGCTTAAAATTAACTATTGTGGACAACGGCCTTCTTTGGACGAAACAGTTATTGAAAATTTAGTCACAAACCTCTCGTATGCCTACTTTGAAGGTCACATCTTCTGTAAAATGAAGAATAAAAATTTGAGAAGAAAATTTCATATTTCACAAGAGCTTGTCAATGTTATAACTTTCACTGGATAGAAAAAATTTCTTATACATAACTTTCCAATTATTTGGGGAAAGTGGCATTGATCCAGCAGATAATAGTTTACTGGGTTTTTTTTTCTTTTCTTGGAGAGAATAGACAGCAGGTGAAAGTGGTAGGGAAATAGATCTTAATTCATATCTCTGCAGTTGCATGTTTATTATAAGGCAAAGTTGCGGCGTCTCTGATGTTATTTTTGACGCATTATTTTTAAGCTAAGGCGAACCATTTTATTTATTATTTTACTTCGCCGACTTTTTACTGCTGTAATACCGATGAAGGTCCATTGTCGGTGAAAAAACTGGATACAAACATTATTCTATGTAATGCAGCCGTCATTGAAAACACAGGCGCACGGCAGTGAGCGACACTCTCCTCCTCCACCTCATCGTTGCAACCAGAGAAGAAGTCGGTGTACGGTAGACCCATGCGTCTTGCATGAATCCCTATAGGGCAGTGTCCAGTCATCGAGGCGGTAAGACTCCGCAGCCTCGGAAACTACAACAGCTGTCCAGACCTCCTAACTTCAAACCGAGGCCATAGTGTTCTGGCGATCGTGAAGGCCGGCTCATTGAGCCACCTGTCCCGAGCCTTCCCCAGGAAGTGCTCATCCAAACACCTAAAGCACGATGCCTTAAGAGCCTTAAAGAAAACGAAATGGTAATGAACATTTTTGTTTCAGAGACAACAGGGGACATAATATCCCAGTAAAAAAAGGCATGCAAAAGGAATAGTTAATGTATGGATTCTATTGGAAATGAACTAGTTTAACTTAGCTGAAGTATGCATGATTCTAACATAAGGGTGTCCTTGGCGAGCATTTGCTAACATTTAACAAAACAACTCGTCATTTAAATGAGTGCTTAGAACAAATGAATTTTCCATGACTTGGTTACGCTTTAGCATGTGTTAGTGAGTTCCGGTAACACATTTAAAAATTTATTTAAATTATAATTATAACTGCCCAGTTGTTCATATGAATTAATCGGCAGACTTGCATACGTTTTCTAAGAGTTTAAAAGTGATAATCTTGTCAACATTTAAGATGGCATTGAAAATGAACTCAGAGAAAGAAATGATTAAGATGTCATGAAAATATCAATTCATAGTGAACTCACTCACTTTTGCTTCTGTGTTGGTGATAAAAAGCATTGAAGTGGGATTATAAATGACATTTTAAAAACGCAAACAAATTTTTCTTTTTCAATTTGCTTTTTGTAATTGGGTTGAAAAGCAAATTTGTGTCTTTATGTCACTATTTTTTTATTGATCTTAATATAACAAGGCCCTAATTAACGATTAGCTTTACAAAAAACCGAAAAATATACGCAACAATTTTAGTTTTGTAGTCTCATTTATTTTTTTAATGCAGTCTTTTTATTAAATTCTCTAAGTCGAAGTTTAGACGAGCGAACATTTGAAAAGGAAACATTTATTTTGGAAGTATATTACGAGAGGAGAAGAGAGCATTGTTTTAGTCTTTGGTACTCGCCGATACGCTTTGTTCACATTTTCTTTGGTTACAAAAATAATAATAACAGTAGAACAATATTAACAATAATAACGGAATGTCGCCGGCAAGATTTTCGCCCAAATGTTCGCCTGTATAAACTCGGACTGAGCAATTCTCAGCTGGAACACAAATTTTTTTTTAATAAATTAGATAATCCTGTTTCAAAACACACAAACAACCCAGTTTAAATATTTTGTCTATATTATTTTAACGATATGTAAGTGTATGGATAATAAGACAACTAAATTTGGGTGTTCTAACCGTCATTTTCAATTATAAATTAATACTGAAATTATTGGAGTTTTTGTGTATTTTTAATCGTTTCTTTTTTATTGCCATCCTACATCAGCATGCACAAAGATCCTTTTGATTTTGCTGTGAAATAAATGGAAAAAGAAATTATATTCATAGTTAATTAATTTAATAACAACAAAATTATATAGTCCTTTTGCCGAACAATTTAACCCATTAATTAAAATGTTCATTGTTTGCATAATAACATAAATATTTAATTTATTTTATTGTTCTGTTTTCTGTGTATTTTTCTCTTCTTTTTTTGTTTCAAACCACCGCCAGCAGGCGTAATTTGTTTCGTATTCTCCAAAAACCATAAAAAATGGAGGAACAGAACTGAAGCTTAATAAACAACATGTTTAATTGCTAACAACAAAGTTGATACACATACATACATACATACAAACATATTTTACTGTTTTTTTTAATTATTTAATAAGAAAAGTTTTGTTACAATTAAGTAAAGATTTCCAAAACGAGGAAAAGTTGTTGTTGGATATAATGAGAAAATACATTTTTACTCGGAGAATATATTCCATTTTAGTGGGCCAAACTATACAGGGATGTTATAGCTCTACGTTGTTCCAGTATATACCATAGTGCAATTACTAAGGTGGCACCATTAAAGCTTTTACAGGCGTTCGTGTGTTTGTGCTTTGTGACATAAAATGTCAGAAAAAATGTTAAGCACAAATATATATTTTTTTAAACAAAATACCGATTGCAATAAAATTACGCAAATTAAATTGCTTATCACTTTTTTTAATAATAAAAACTGCTGAACAAATGTGTTTGTATAGAATTTTGATATTTTATGTCGCAAACTTAAGCAGAAAAAACAATAATCACCTGACGTAATGATGCCACCTGGTTTAATTAGATTATGGTATATACATACATACATATTAGCCGCTCAAAAACATTATTTCATAGTACACTAGATTGAACATACATTCAGTCGGCTCTTGATAATTTCAAACTTGCGATAATTTAAAATTTAGAAAAATTTAAATTGAAAGACATTGAAATTGAGAAAAATATATGTAATTTAGTCCAAGAATGATAGAAATAGGGAATACGCCATCGGGCAAACATACTAAAATCGTTCTGCGCATGTTGGAACTCTGACGTCACATAAGGTGTGTTCTTATTTCTTAATAATTTTTTGTTCTCGTCTTATCATATTTACATATACGAGGTCTGTAGAAAAGAAAAGGAGAATATTGATTTTTTTTGTAAAGTATTTATTTATTCATCAATATCCATTTTGTCGCTTTCAAATAAATCCCCCTCAGATATAATGCAAATTTATCAGCGCTTCTTCCAATGCTCGAAGAACTTCTGAAATGCGCTTTTCGGTATGACCATAAGCTCATTCTTCGCTTTTGACTTTACCTCAACAATTGTGGCAAAACGCTTTCCTTTAATTAGTCTCTTCAGTTTTGGGAATAGGATAAAGTTGAAGGGAGCCAAATCTGGTGAATAAGGTGGTTGAGGCATGATTAGGTTGTTGTTTTTTGACAAAAAATCACGAACAAGCTTTGATGTGTGAGCTGGTGGATTATCGTGATGCAGAATCCATGATTTTTTTCCACAATTCCGATCGTTTGGGCCGTATTGTTTCACGCAAACGTTGCATAACTTCCTTGTAGTATTCCTTATTAACCGGTCGATCTGTTGGCAAGAACTCATGATGCACCACGCCATTGTAATTGAAGAAAACAAAATGCACATTTTCTATAACAAACCTCGCATGTAAACATAACAGTGGCCCAATTTATTATTTTTTTATTTAAATAGTTTAAAAACCAAACACCTTTTTCTTCCATTCCGCTAGTGTTTATTAACACGATAATTTTGATCGATGACTATCCTATTGAAAATTGCATTATATCGCCGAAATTAAAAAAAAAAACGACTAAAAAACATTTACATATTTTGAAAAGAATATACGCTTGAACAATAAAAACAGCAAGACTGTTTTAACAAAAAATATTTTCTCAACAAAATCAGTTACAATTATTCGCACGCTGTAACAGTGCGTTCTATGGATTTCGTGATATAGCAATACTGAAAATGTGTTTATACAACAAACATCTGTCAGTTGTCAGCAGTTTACGATAAAGCTGCCATCTTCAAAATAACTAAGTAACCAACTACAAGGTAACGAATGCTGCCAACAACATTTGTAGTCTTTATAGCCTGCTGTCGTGAACGTGTTTATCTTGGCAATTAAAAATAATGCAGTGAAAAAATATGAATGACTGAAATTATTTAAAAACATAATAAATTTAAAAACATTTACATATAAAAATGCTAATTTTTCAATAATAATTAGTTTTAAAAACAAAATACATGTTGTATTTTAAACAGAAATCCACATCCGAGTACATAGCTACACGATTACAACTGTTGTTGGCTGCATGTGTCGCTTTGTAATCAACAAATTAATTATTTTCAAGACGACAGCTAAAAATTATAAGTTTTTCGTAATTAAAAACCAATCATAAATACCGAAATGTTAAGACTTTAGCTTCCATCAGTTCAATTTCTCTTATACGTATAGATACACTCAAAAGTGCTGGTCCCACATAAAAAGAAATCAAACCATCTGTACTTAGTACGGATTTTCTTAAATCAACTACAGAATACTTAATTCAAGTATGGATTCTTCAAGCGCTAAATACATACTTTTAACCATTTTTAATATCGAATCCGTACTTAACATAATCCGAAAACGAGATTGATTTAATAAATACCGAAATCGATTCAAGTCTAAAATGTGCTTGATTCAAAGATTTCTAACTTTTGTATACGATCAAAAGAATATTTCTTATATTATATTTTTAAATATACATATATACTTGTTGTATGGTTAAGCTAGTGTATATGTATATTGCATTGGTTCTTATACCAAGAAAAAAAAATCTCACATGTTTGTGCAAAAACTTCCAAAAAATGATTGAGAATTCCAAAGTGCAAAATAGAATTCTGCATTTACTTTATGATTTTTTCTTTCGATTGAACCTCTCCAGTAATCTCATTTTTGGTTCTTTTAAGTACATATGAGTACTATTCGTAGTCGAATTTTTAAGCGCGACTCGTACTAATTCAACTATAAAAAAAATTTTTTTTTTTAAGACAATACAAACTCTACGAAGCTCTTAAGCTTGTCTGTAGCGGGAGTCGAACCCGCACCTCTAGATTGATAAAACTAATGCTTATGCACTAGACTACGGATGTACCGTACGAGCTTTTTCTTTCTGTGTATGCAACAAAGCGCTAAATATGTGTTTGATGAGCGAATTTTTGTAAAATGCGAGAAAAATAAATCAATAAATTTTTAAAAGCGGTATGTTATATTAGGTTAGACGGCGGAGCTCCCCGAAAAAGAACGACAAATTTAGTCCAAACTTAAGCCAGAGCTTAGGGCCATTGTGACAACCCAAGAAACACCCTAGGTCTAGACGGGAATCTAACCCGCACCTCCAGATTGATAAGAATAATGCTGACTTCCTAAAAGCATGTTGCTTTGTTGGAATACAATGCAGTGTGTTCGTAAATGCAACCCTGAAAATTTTAACAATGTATTTTGTTCCCATTTGCAACACTGTTGTTGCATCACACACGAAAAAACAAGAAAAGCATCCAAATAAATTTAGATTCAAAAGAAATACAACACTTAGCACAATGGCGACACAGTAAGATAAGTAAACGGGTCTTCTTATAATTTAACATATTTCAACATTCACTTATTTATATTTTTATTACATTAAAAAATCGACACAAAGTATTAGTATAATACGTATTAAAAAAAAGTAACTACACAATATATCAACTGGGCCTTAATACTGTATTAATACATTGTAAATATACGTTTAGAAAGTCACCCTAATGCTCATGCATTAGGCTACGGAGGCACACCGCTATGTTATGTTAATAATGATGTATTTTAATTCGTAATATGATTTTATTTCGAATACCATACCAATTTGAATTTTATGAATACATATACATTTCGGTCCGGAAGAACTAACGTAAATTTAGATTTATCTAATGTGTTGAAATATCATTTATGCATCTAAGCTGGAAACAACTTAACCATTAGTGTATATGAAACCATCTTTTTTGAACGAGCAAATAAAAGGCGACACACAATGCTTGTATTAAATCTAAAACGCCTGCGGATTAATGTCAAATGCATGTTTACCACTAAATTTATGCCTCAACGATTCAGAAATCATTAAATGAAATTTGCCATGAAATAAAACAGAATCTGAATACAAATGCAACAACACTATTAACAGTGATGGTGATTATGCCGATAATATTTTCATTAACCGTTGATGTTTTTAAATTGTTGTTATCAATGTGTGTCTTATAGTACGTTATAAAGTTAGAGAGAGTGAGATATATATATATTAGTATACATATATATATGAATGGATATGTCATCATGGATGTGTAAGCAAATGTTTAATATCCATGTTTTATAATTGCAGACAATCAATGTGCATTCAACCATTCGTTCATTCATTCATTCGTTCTCTCAGATTATCTTGATCCGTTGATCCTTCGTGTACCGTTCGTTTAAATCGTTCGTTTTATTGTTTAACAGGGATAAAAATATCAATGTCATTTCAGGCATGATTCTCTTATACAATTTTATTTTAATATATTCTTTGCTTTTATAAATTCCTTTCGAGTTTATCGCAACAAAAATTAAAAAAAAAACTGGATTGATTGGTTTGTTATAGAGTTTTTGTAAAATAAATATGGTAAGACTTAAAATAGCTTAGGCATAATAAAGGGTGTTTTACAGATTTTAAAACACTCCTGATATACCCCTCTACGTTATTAATATGTTCGAACTCACAGCATATTTGAAATTATTTTCCGCAAATTTGTAGTTTTCATTTTTATTTATATAATTATTATTTTTGTATCGGCATATACAAACAATATTTACAAGAAAACATGTACGTCCCACTAAAATTTAACTTTTATAAATTCCTGTACAGTGGAACTCACTAATTAGAACTCATAGACATGATTAAACTTTCTGAAATTAGAACTTTTGGTATTCTGTTTGGACATATTCGAGATCATAGTTTGCAATCGCCTTTAAATCCTCGTATATACAATAAAATAATAATACAATAATATAATAATAATTAATATAATAAAACTTTGAATAAGTATAAAATTTTATACTTTAACCTCTGAAATATGTACTTTGCCGTTCGGCAATTGTGGGAAGATTTTTTTCTGCAGAAACAGAAAATTTGCAATTATTTATTCCTTTGGTGTGGTAGAATTTCGCAGTTGCAGTATCGTCTCTAGAGTCGCGTTATTGCCGAAGTATACATATTTTTCGCAATTTTGCTTACGCTGTGAGAAAAAGAAATGCAAGAAAAAGTATACATATATGAGAATACTTTTCGCATATATACATACGAGTACATATGTACATATATACATATATAATTTTCCAAGTTTAGATTGTTTTACATATATTTCATTTATTAAATAGTGTTTTTGCCTGTAAAATGTTTTTATAGACATTGGCTACATTGCCAACTCATAATTACTATAAACAGAGATGTTAAATCCACTTCGCGGAAAGCTTATAACGCAGGAATGAATAATTACAAATTGTGTTTCCATCAATATTTCTTTCTGTTGAAATCTTCTTTGCATTCGGAATCAATAATAGCCCAGTGAAATAAATGCTTTCAAAGAAGTTAATAAGATCCTAAACTTGTGATCCGGAAGTATTGCAAAATCAGATTAGGTCAAGTTAAGTCGGTAGGTTGCTGAATGTAAAGGTAAAGATGACTTTTGTCATAATTTAATTATGGTCCCAAAATTGTATGTAGGCATAAGGTTTAGTTTCATCAAAAGATTTCTGAGTTCCGAATTCTAAGTATTTATCTTTTTAGTATTTTGTTGCATTCCATAACTTTTCAATGGTGTTTCAATTTGGAGGCCACTTCATAACTTTTATCGTCATCGTCATCTTGTTGCTAGACCCAAATTGAAGGCATTTCTTCCTGCATATACGGTAACATTGTTTCATTTAAAATTTGGACATAGAAATGTTGGAAAACAATTTCCTTCACCCAGCAATACCATATAAATAGAAGCCGTCCCACGCCAACATGCTGTTGTATTCGACGTATTTAATAATTTTGTTAGTCGTATCATATATTGGCGAGAACCTGTAACACAAACATAACATTTTTCTATTTTTCCGATCATAAAATAACCACTACTATTATATTGTCTGCAACTGCATGTAAGCGCACCATATCACCCATGTAAGTATGTTTGGTTGTTTTTATACATTCTGCGTTATTTTTTTATATATCTACATATGTGTTCTATTCGCGGACAATTTGTATAAGCGGACACCTTTGATAGCGCAATAAAATTTCTCACATTTGGTGAAAATTACCATAGAAAATTATTCCTTTCCTTCTTTGAAATGGATATTTACACCAAGCGGCCACCAATTTTTTCGACGGTGAGTGTCAGTTTATGAGAGCTTTCAATTCATTAATTCATGATTCACACATGACTCGTCAAGTCTTGAGTATTTGGTAGAGCGGCGAAGAGAGAATAGAAAGGGGTACAGACTTGACGATACCATCAACTTTGTTTCTTTCTCTCTTCTCTTCTTAACCGTAACTGAACGCAATTGCAGGTTTAAAAGAAAATTTAACAAACACTGATCAGGTAAACTTGATATGTGTGAATAAGCCCGAAATAATTATATCTAAAAAGATAAACAAAAACAAATTATATTGAAGATATATATTATATATGTATTAAGAGTATACAGAAGTAGCTAAATATTTAAAAGGCAACTTAAACATGTCTGACTTTAATAATAAGAATAATTGTATTAAATTTCAATTATTCAACTGGGCATTTTATAAATTAAATTTCTTGCCATATTGATGTCAATTAATTAAGACTGAAATTATTATAGCATGTTTGTGCATTCTGTCAGTGTTTGTTTGTTTCTTAGTACGTTAGATTTGGTTGGGTTAGGTAGGTACGTCGCTGGTGAAAATAAAGGGCGCATTCTACTTGGATATAATGCAGCATGGTCCCGTTGAAAAATTTTAACTAATTGCACAAACTGAGTTTTGCAATAAGGCACTACATACCTGCATTTAAAAATTAATAAATTTTAAAAATATGTTAGCAAAAATAAGCATATAGACAAAAGAAAAAAATAGAATTTCTATTGCAATATTTCAAATTTAAAAAGTATTAAAAAGTCATTCAATATAAAAAGTATACTTCTTTTATATATCGAGCCTTTGGTGCAATGCCGTCGTAATTCAAAAAATCGTGAACTGAGAAAAATGCATTTGAAGTTTTGAGCCATCTTTTTGATAGTATTTTCGTTTACTAAAGTTATTTTTTTTACAAGTTTTTAAATAAAGAGGCTTGTTTTGTAATGTTTTCTGTTTGTAAATTTCTAGTCATAAAGGAAATATTTTATTATTGCAAATAAATATTGTTGGAAATAGCTGGAGGCGATAAAGACATTTGTAGCTGTAGAATCTGAGCAGTTAGAGATAGAACCCTTAGATATATATTTCCCCAAAGATCATTTCTGCATACCCAGCTGAACATAATTAAAATTTTGAGTTACTACGGTATTGCACCAAAGGCTCGATATAAGGAATTTAACAAAAACAAAGTGTATTAATGAAAGCAAATTATACATAAAAATCTTACTTGTGAAATTATCTACTTAAGACAGAATTTTACTAACACCCAAGTTATGTGCATTAGAGAAAAACAAGAGACTTTTAGTATATACTATATGTAATATGCGATGGTGTGAAATCAAAATATCACCTCATGATATTAATCATATTTAATGGCACACAACTATGTACATACGTTATACAAAAGTTTATATAAATGCACATGAATGTGGAAGGTATAGAAATTAAGCAAGACTGACAGAGATACAAAATAGACACTTTGACTTTGTCTAAATAAGATAATCGTATATTGAAGTGTGAATAAAAACGAACAGAGGACTTCATTGAAATGAAAAACACGTTTTGTTTTTGCAGTTAAAGTTAAATACCCCTGTTTGTATCTTCCCCAAACTAACCAACAGCATTTACTCAAATACAACGCCTACTAAATTGATCATTTTTAATGGCACAAACAGCCAGACTACATCCGCCGGAACACACATACACTCGCACACAAACAAACCATAAACCCGTTTGACTTTGCAACAACAGCTCATGTAGTTATGGCGATTATAATGCGTATCATACCCATAATATATGTATATCAGAGTGTGTGTGTGTGTGTGTGTGTGTTTGTAGCAGTGAGGTTTTTTTTAATGAGCGCCATTCATATCCTGTGACACTTTTCTTATTATTTTACTAAATTTAATGAATGAATTTAACTAAGTAAATAACAACAACTGCAAGTACTGGGCGTTAACATTTACCAACCACCCTTATCTTTACAAAGTGGTAACACTAGGTAGTTAAACGGCGCTCTCTTTCTAAAGAGAGCAAGCCATGTTAGGGTTTTTGTGTGTAATTGCGTACACACAATATTTTACGGTAAAATATTCTGTGATTAAGAAACATAGAGAGGAAATCAGAGAACACCCAGATTATTTCTACAATGCAAAAGTTATTTTCAATATGGTAGCATGTTTAAGCAAAAGAAAGGCGTGTTTAACTGGGAATGGTGTTTCATGTAGTAGAAATTGTTGTTGAAAACCTTTTTTATATAGACAAGTTGTTTGGCAGTACGTAACTTTGATGCACAGCACAACAATTTCGGATTTCCAACAAGCAGGAAGTAACGTGTGATAATTTGAGTGTGAAAATAAATACAAATAATTTAAATAAAAAAAGTGAAAGCGTAATTTAAAAAAAGAAAACAAATAAAGTGAAATTAAATAAGAATAAAATTAAAACTAAAAGTTAAACAAAAAAAACAGAAAAAATATAATAAAAAGTGAATTCTGTGATATTTTTAACTCAGCCGTTTTTAATTAAAAATTTACAAAATTCTGTCCTCACTGTGGCCTGCTCCAGACCAACTTGTTGGCAACTTGGAGCCTAAGCTAGCCAATTCAGCTAAATTTAAAATAACTGTTATACGTACGCCGAACAATTCGCCTCCACCTACACCACCCCTGGATATTAATAAAATCTTAGCAACCAAACAAAATAGCAATAGTATGGTTGAAACAACTTCCCCTCCAAATGGATTAACTATTAAACGTTGTCCCTCCAGTCCCTTAAGTGATCATCATCTGCCGCAACATCATAATTTGCATCAGCAGCAACAGCATTATCATCATCATCAACAACAACAACAACAACAACAACAGTTACAGCATTTACATCAAAACCATATACAAAATAATATGAACAATCAAAATAGTTCAACAAGCCGACTAAGTCCCCGCAGTCCTGCCACGCCAAATGCCGCGTATCTGACCACCGCCATGCTTCTAAATTCTCAACAATGTGGCTATTTGGGGCAACGTTTACAATCCGTATTCCAGCAGCAACAACAACAGCAAAACAACCAATCACAAACACCTTCGTCAGATGATGGCTCTCAATCGGGTGCCACCATTATCGATGATGATCGAATTACTTCTTTAAGAGATTCAACAGTATGTTCGGCCACTGCCACCGCTGCGGCGGCAGCTTCTATTTTTAGCATTGATAGTATTTTGGGTTCTCGTTCCGTTAATCACAGTAACGTTAATAATAATAATAACAATACCAACAACAGTAACAGTAATCATGTTATACATGCCAAACGTTCCGACTCACCTACTTCGCCCAGTTCAAACTCCAGTTCGGCTGCGTCCAGCCCTTTAAGACCTCAACGTGTACCAGCCATGCTACAACATCCCGGCTTACATTTGGGTCATTTGGCAGCAGCAGCAGCTTCTGGATTTGCAGCCTCACCTTCAGATTTTTTAGGTAAGAGGAATTTCGTTGGAAATACGATATGTTTTGCTTTCAAATAAGCACGAATATTAAGACGATTAAAAGTTTAGTAAGAAAAGTTTTAAAAAGGTTATTGGTATTCCAAAAGAAAAATTGATATTATATAAGAGAAATAAACAAATGTACAATACAATATTTCTAGTTAATTTTTCAAATGTGTTGTGTCCTAGATCAGGTGTCTTTTTTCAGTTCAGCTGTAATCAAAACAAGAATATGTGTAATGCAAAGATGACACGAATTTAGTATATTCTTTGGCGAACAGATCTGCAAAAATTTTAGATCTACGAATAGTTATATTTTGTTTTTATTTAAAATTTTAGCAATACTAGAAATTTCGTTATTGTAGCTGCCAAGTCTAAGGCTAAGCTTTCTAAGTCTCATAGTTCTATGCGTAATTTTCTTATCACAATTTTTTTCATCTTGGATCAGTTCTCAGGAGATGACACATTGCATTTTGCCGGAACTAGAAGAAAGGGATACTTAGAGAAATGACAGGAGGTGAAGGCTCACTACCTTAGAACTCTGCTTTTGCACGTTTTTTTTTTTGTTTATAGCAGTGTCGAAGCGCCTCTGATGTCAAGGGGACGTATTAAATATTTTTTTTGTAATTATTTTACTTCGCCGGTGCTACAGAATACCGAGAAATGAGGGCGTTGTGATGTGCCTGTGCATTGGTTACAGCTGAAGCCGGTACTGTTCAGTGACCAGTGACTATGCCTTCGCCACTGAAACTTTCCGACAACAACTTACACAAAGACGCAGTAATTCACATCAGGAAGAATGCAAGATGTTTTTATGATTTAGTTTGAAACTGGTGAACTGGTGTCAAATCATGTTGGATTTGATAAACTTTTAAGATTTATTCCGCTCTGCAAAGGTTATATATTTATTTGACACTTTCTGTCAGAAAATATGTAACCTGTTGTATTATTCATGTCGTATATGTCGTTTATTCTTGAAACAATGCAAATGATTTTACAAAATGTTGCCATTTCTAACCCGGCGTCAGGTGACAGGAAATTTTATAGTTATACGAAAATGGGGTTATTAGTACCCACTTACTAAACTCGAAGCATTTCATAAGAAATTTTCACATACTGCAGCAAACTTTCAGTAATCAAGAAAATTTTTTTAAAAATTCAAGAAACAATAATTTTTACTGATCAGTTAATTTTAAGTTAATGTTAATTTTTATTTGTTAATAAGAGCGAGCGTACACTAAATCAAAATTCTATGCTAAAAAAATAAATATAGTTGAAAGATTGCCTTGAGACACTATTCAAAGTTTTTATTTTGTAAATAGCCTGTTACGAATGCGAATTGACCCTCATTACCGCAGTTGATTATCATCTGTTTCAAACGAATCTGTCAAAATTTGTTTATATTCACGATATGTACGTATAAATTTGGTGCGCGCCATCTTTTGATCAGAACCGACACTAAATTCTCTCAAAATTCTGCAATTATTTTCAGCACTTTTTTTACATAAATTTGTTCCACGCCAGCTTTTTATTAAAATCGACCCAAAATTCCCTCAAAATTATACAATTTTTATTTATTTCAATAAATTTTTTATATAAATTTGTTGTAAGCCATCTACAGATTGGTTAATACAGTGTAGTACTGTTGTATTGTTGTAGGGGTCAGGCCATCTGGTACTCAATGCGCCTTGTCTGTTACTATGCTGGAGTCGAATTTTTACTTTTTTGTGAGAATATTTAAAAAAATAAATAAATAAATAAAATTGGGTGCTACACAGAAAAAATTCAAAAAAAGTTTTAATTACCAAAATGATTGAAACAATTAAAAAATTATTTAAATTTTTATCTCTCAGCGAAATTATCATATTAATGACGGAAATTGCATTAATCGAAAAAATTAAATTTTTTTCCAATTAACGACTTTTTTTATTTTCGATTAAACATATAATTCAAAAAAATATAAAAAATTAAACAAAATGTTTAATTGAACCAATCAAAACATTGTTTAATTAATTATTGTTATATTAATGATAACTAATTATTATAATTTAATAGAAAATAAAGCAGAAGGTGTTTGAATTCAAAGAGCCATTCAGTGTGCGCTGTGGCTCCATCCTGTTGCAACCATACTTGCGGATGGTCTTCCACGACTGGCCTTAAAAAATTTTCTAACATTGTCCGATATCTAACACTAGTGATGGAAACGGCGACACCATGTTCATTTTCAAAAAAACAATGGTGTGATTCTCGCTGTTGAACTACTCTTGAGTTTTCCGTTGCCCTTTTTTGCCTATTAACGAACCCTTTCCAGTGGAAAAGGGCTTCGTCGCTCATAATTAAATTAGGAATAACATCATAATTATCTTCTGAAATAAAGTTCAGCATTTAAAATCCCCCAACTCTTCTTTACAAAATACTATAAACAATAAAAAAGTTATAAGGAATTCTTTCGTTCTATTTGGGTCACCCTGTATAAGTAGTTATTATTTTTTTTTATATTTTTTTTCGGTTTTGGAATATACCCTGAAAAACATAAAAAAATTATATATTATGTTTTTTTTATTGAGAGAATTTGGAATTCAAGTTACTTAAAAGTCATTCATATTTGTGTTCTATATTACACATTATTTGTTTATTTTATTTTTGATTTTATTTATTTTTGATTTTATCAATTACTTTTCTTTTCTAATGCCATGTTAACTACGGACAAGCAAATTCTAAGTTAGCTCTCCCAATTGGGGTTTGCGCCCCAATAATGACTGAAACAGCATGGTTCGCCATACAAAAGTTTAACAGCGAACCAAGTGTTTCATAAGTTCGTGTTCATATCATAAACTTGTATTCAATTAATTTTGTTAAAAAATATAGAGAACTTTACCTTAAAAGCATTTCTTTCACTCTTCCTAGTGTTAACTTTCTGTAAATACACACTCAATTAATTGATTAAATTAATTAAATACTAACTAAACATCAATTAAAAAGTAAATTGAAACTAATAGATTCTTTTTGTTCAATTAAAAAATTAATGAACAGCATAATTGATTTTCAATATAATATCAAATATCAGCTTTAATTAAAAAGTAACCACTTACAATTTTTTCTGTGTAGTACAGATTTCATAGTAAATTTTGTTTGCAAAAGCAACCTTTCGGCCTGAAAAGAAAATATTTCAAACTCTTCAAATGGGAACTCAAGTAACTCAATTGATTTTTAATTACAAAAGAATTGATTGGTATAAATAAGATTGTCTTTAGTGAAGAATTTCGCAACTTCTTATTTAACACTTTACAATTTTAGTCTCACTTCTCTTTTTATTTGACTGTGCAAGTTTTTGCACAACAGGTATCACAGTGGGACCATAATAAAATTGGATCCAAGTGAGCTGCGACCTATATTTACATCCAGCAAGCTGCTGATCTAACCCAGGACGAGGACTACAGAACCCAAGATCCCGGATGCGAGTCCGACTAAAAGAAAGAATTCAATCACATATTTCTGATGTGCATTAGTGTGTTTTTGAGTCAGTTGTTGTCGGAAGATTTCAGTGGACACTGAACAGTACCAGCTTCAACTGATACTAATCCACAACTAACATCTGAGCGCCGTCCTTTGTCGAGAGATGCTGAAACACTGCTATAAAACAAAAAATATTCAAAAGCAGAGTTGTATAAATAATGAAGCTGTATTCTCCATCACTATGTGCATGCATTGCATACGTAGGAAATATCTGCAGAGCACTTGTCCCAGAAAAAAAAATATAAAAGGCACGTATCTGAGCGACAAGACGAAAAATAAGACTACCAAATCATCCTCTAGAATTGACGGAAAAGATAAAAAAAATAATGATCATAACCCAAAAATATACAAAGCCAACTCAGATATGTTATGTGTTCCAATCATGCATGAGCATGCGGGTTCGATTCCCGCCTAGACCCTGCAGGTTTCTGCAGACAAGCTATAAAAGCTTCGTAGAGTTTGTGTTGCTAAAAAAAAAAGTTAAAAAATCATATGACCAGTATCTTAAAACGCTATGTTTGGAAAAAGAATGTTTTGCTAAATACCACTCCTGAGTGCCCATTGTACTAACAACTTAGTACACCTCTGAAAACACAACTTTGGCATATTTTTTGTTTATTTTTCTTTTATAGTCTTTTAATAAATGTGTTTAAAGTTATATTAAAAATGTAATTAGTAAAATTGTTTATAGTTTTCCTTTGGGCGTTAATGGGTTGAAGAAACTTTAAAAGTTCCTTATCGTCAACTTTCGCCGATACATCAGAATTGCCAGATGATTTGCAGGAAATGAAATCTTCATTTTACTACTACAAAATGGAAAACAACAGTTATTTTAACAAATTCACGGCTACAAATTTTATTGTAAATCGAGAGATTATATTTTACATAATTTCTCTTCTCTCTTCGTGAAATATCAAGTTAAATCTCTCGCATATCGCTTTGAGCGAGCTTATAAATTTTCGTTTCGACGTTAACAACTCCAAAAACACCGAATAGCGTAAATATTTTTTGGAATTAAGACCCAAGGTCGTTGGTGACGGCACATTCCCATCTTGTGCGAATTTTGGCATACTTAACAAGTGCCCCAAAAAAATCCATCAGACTATAGAATAGTGAAAAGTTGATTATTTTCACCAACGGAAGGAAATTATAAAATATAAATGAAAATTCTAACGTACACATTTTCCTTATTACCCTACGAAATGTGTTTAATGATTTTATGGCTGACTTAATATGCATTAAGCAAAATTATGTTTTAGAATTTTTTCTTAGCTTTTTTTTATAGAATTTAGTATTTAAATGCCAATTCTACCATCACCACCACCGCTGACTGACACTGTCACTACTAGCACTTTAACCCTCCTTAAACACTAATACTCTCACTTGCATTTCAACAGACCTTAATAAATACAAAGAGGCTGCTGCGTGCTTTTTAAATATCTAAAAATGCTTGCCACAAATAATCTTGCATACCTTATAAAATCTTCTCGCCTCCAGTATTCAACAAAACAGTATGTATGTATATATGTATGTATGTATGTAGTGGTAATATCAAATAAGGGAATAAAAATGAAATCATCTTTTCCGGTTTATTGCTTATTGCCGCATAAATCGCTTCAGTGAATTGTGTTAAGAACTGCGCCTCAAATAACGTAATAAGCCGTTTTTCATATTTAAAAACGTAACGTATTTAGTATATTCAACAATGCAGATTTAATAAAAACAAATCATAACTTAACAATATGTACGCGTACCATCATAATAAATGCTGTTGTTATTCTAGTAAAGTATTTAAAATATTTGAAAATGTATTAGAATTTTTATGATCTTCATAAATAATAAAAAAAAAACACATGCACCTTTTAAGGATTTTTCCGTTTATTCACTAAAGAAATAATATTTTTAGCAGTCTTCTTTTTCCATAAAAAAATTTTAGGTATATTTAGATGTGGTTACAGTACCGGTCAAAATAATACGTTCATTATAATTTAAATGATTTTTTTCATACAAAATTCCTATACTCTTGCTTTTTCCTGTGTAAGAGTGGAATTCTCTGGGGGAAAAAATAAATTTACCCTTCTACTGCTAAGAATAGCATTTTTGATCCACAATATATTGTCTCAAGTTGTAGTTACGCGTTCAAGAAATTTCATTTAAGTTGGTCAAACATTATAGTTAACATCTCTGACATGAAACTTGAGCATTTTTTACTAAATCCTATGGACAAAGGAAAGGAACTAAAATTATTAATAATAGTTTATTTGAAATAATATAATATAATACAAGCATATGAAAATATCGAGTCACGGAGTTTGTGGTTGCACTACTACGAAACGCTTTGCCCGATTTTAGTGAATTTCTTTTTGTATATTTTTTTTAGGTATAAGAAGAAAAACTAAATTATTCCTCACCCTCCTAGAGCCAGGTAAAGTAGGAGGTATCTGGGCAATTGTGATGAAATTTAAAAGAAATGTAGATCTGAGTATAGGAGGACACATGCGATATACATATATAGTTTTTCAATAGGTTTAGGAGGGTAGTTAGGGGCAATTTATTACTCTCTCATAGTACCCAAGCGATTATGATGAAATTTAAAGCATATGGTACATATTTTTTCGGAGAGGTATATATTGCGGCTCTGTGAAAAAGCTCCCAGGTGAAATAAGTCCCAGTGCAATAACTCCCAATGAAATAAATCTCAAAGTAAATGAAGTCAGCCCCACATTGAAGAAATTAAGTAAATCCCCAAAAAATTAACGAATACCCAAACCGAAAATGAAATATATCCCATTTTTTGGAGTTATTTCATTATGAAATAACTTTAAAAGAATTTAATCAAATACCTACCAAAATCGGAACAGCACAGAACAGAAATGAAATCAGGCCCAAAAAGAAAGAAAGAACCCCCAATAAGAAATTAAATCAAAATGTTACCAAAGCTCATTAGGTAACTAGGTAGAATTTTCTCCTTGATGGTATAACAAACGTTTCTGATGCCCTATCTAATTTTCTTCCAATTTGGTGAAGCGTCCCTAAACTAAATTTAAGGGAAAAATTTTCAGAAATTGCATATAATTGAAATTAAATAACTTCCATGGGAAATGAAATCAGACCGAGAAACAAAATAAAATTAAATAACTCCCATATGAAATTCTCTTGTGAATTATTTCATTTGGGAGTAATTTCATTATGAAATAAATCCCAGCAAAAAAATTAAATATTTCCCAAAAAATTTTCATACAAATGTGGGAGTTATTTCATAATGAATTGGCGAATTCAATGAATTAGCATCAAAAAAAGAAAACTGCCGGGCAACGAAAACCCTACGTAAAAAGAAATAGAACTAATCTGATGTTGCGAAGTGTCCCGGTAATCTGGTGAGTAGTGCGTTAGTTTATCAGTTAAGGGGTTTAGATTTGTTTCCTAGCAGAGACTCTGACGTATATCACTACACCACGTGAACTTTTTTTTCACAACAGGTATAACAATGCGACCATAATAATTTGGACCTAGGTGAGCTGGGGCTTTTGTTTACCTTTACATTCAGCAACCTGCCGACGTAACCTAACTTACCTAACACTAGTGTCTATGCAATGAAAACATCGGCAAAGTAAGATAATCACCCCTATCGCGAATAAAAAGTGAAATTTTTGTTCACTTAAAATTTTCATCCCCCTCGAGGTGAAAATTGGTATCATGAATTTCACGTGGAATTTTTTTAACGTTATCATTCTCAGTGAATGAAAAGGGAAGCATATTTCAAAAACATACAAAATAATTAAAAAGCAAAACAATTCAAATTTAATAGAGAAATAAAAATTCGTGCGTTTATGTGTTACATTTTGTTTTTTAATATTCAGGGGCCAGTTAAGTAGTCACCCGCGTGAAAAGTATTGCATTTGAACAATAAAAGTACCTGAATACAAGAATTAACAAAAGTGTGCCAAAAATGTGAGAGTGGCGATGGTCGAAGTGGTCGGCACGTTGACCACAAAACGAAAAATTTTCCTGAATTCAACCCCAGTTTCGGACTCATGAAAACACCCCGCATTTTTTCTGATGTGTATTTCTGTGGCTTTGTGTCAGTTGTTGTCGCAATCTTTCAGTGGCGAAGGCATAATCACTGGTCACTGAACAGTAATGGCTTTAGCTGTAACTAATACACATGCACATCAGAACGCCCTCCTTCGTCGGTATTGTGTAGCACCGGCGAAGTAAAATTATTACTAAAAAAAGGCTACTAAAAACGAAGCTTCAGAATTTAATATGTCTCCTTGACATCAGAGACGCTACAATACTGCTGTAAAAACAAATAACGTTCAAAAAGCAATGTAGTAAGATAGTGAAGCTTCACCTCACCTCCTATCATTTCTCCTACTATCCCTTTCCTATAATAGTTCCAGCACAATGCACCGCATGTGTAGGGGTCATCTTCTGAGTGCTGGTCCAAGATAAAAATAAAAAAAATTAAAGAATTTAAAAATATTTTTTGACCTATTTTTATATTAATAACATTTATATTAAATTTATATTAAATTATATTAAAACAAAAACCAATTTTCCGGAAGAAACTACACAAAGGAGTAGCAAAATATCGAATCGAAATAAATATTAAATATATTGAAAATACCTTAAGCTTAAATAATTAGTGCTATTAGAATTTAACAATAAAATAAATAGAAGTACTCCAACAATTTAAATAAAATGTTTAAACTTGGAATTATGATGTACTAGCAGTTTAAGTTAATCAGTAAGAGAACTCCAAAATTCGGCCGAGGTATCTTTGTATACTCTAACAAAACATACTCAATTGATCTGTTGGTTTGCATTTTATTTATTATTTATGTATGTTTCCACTATAATAGCTGATCTTGATATAAAGGAAAATATATATCAAAATATCATTTTGTATGCAATTCTCCAGCGAAAATTAAGTGAATAAATTAAAGTAAAAACTAAAAAAAAAATCATCATGTGAAAAATATTATTAACTGTAAGGAGAATTTTATTTTGACCTGAAATTATTCACGGGGAATTTTTTCACGATTGCAAATTTATGAAAAGGGGATATATATCAAGTGAAAAATTATTCACGATGGGGGTGAATAAACAAAATAGCTTGAAAGCTAATGATGCAACTCTGCTGTATAAATTAACAAATCGCACAGTAACTGAGTTGTATAAGAATTAAGGCCTACTCTTTCACTTTAATTAAAAAACGATTGTTAAAATTAATGTCTGCTTACATTTTAACTTTAGCAATCGTGGTACTATTCTTTTGAATATAACTGTACTTACATGCGTACTTTCGCCGCAATTTTCCACAATCCATGTATGTATGTTCATTATTTTTATTACAATCTTACAGTTGCGTATCCCAATTTTTATCCCAACTATATGCACGCTGCCGCTGTAGCCCATGTAGCAGCCGCTCAAATGCAAGCACATGTTAGTGGTCACAGTTCTAGCATGAATCACAATCATGGTCATGCACATCATTTACATCATGGCCACCATAGTCATCATATGACGGGGCATTTGGGCCATGGACCACCACCAAAGAGAAAGCGTCGTCATCGCACAATATTCACCGAAGAACAATTGGAACAATTGGAAGCGACTTTCGATAAGACGCACTATCCGGACGTAGTGCTGCGTGAGCAATTGGCTTTAAAAGTGGATTTAAAAGAAGAACGAGTCGAGGTAAGTTGTTTATTTTCTTTTTTTTTTAATTATTATTTCTATTTCAATGAAATTTAACAAGCAGTGCAAACAGCAAAGGGCCAAAGTTTATATGGATTTTTTTAAATTTAATTTTTTTATTGTGTGGTAATTATAATATTTTAATTATGCGGTCATTAGTTAGAGGATTTTTATTTCCGTTTCCTTAAGTTTTATATTATGTGTGCTGGTGAGTGAGCGTTTTTCGCTTTTTGTTAAAACGCGAAACCAATTGAGTGCAGCCATGTGAGAACAATACTTTGTTTGTTTAGTTGCTGCTTTTAAGGAGTAACACACACACGCACAGACACACACGAGCATACGCTTATAAGGCACATGCAGGATTTGTAAGTCTTCTGCATTTATTTCATTATTACGACTATAATTTGATTTTTTTTAATGTTTTTTTTTTCAAAACGGAAAACAATGTTATTTATCTTGTTTTTGTTCAGATGTTAATGATATGAAATGATACTTTGGATATCATCCTCATAATTGTTCTTGAGGTTAATTTGTATTGCGTTACACTGGGTTGGCGATGCCAGCACTAAAACATACAAAATAAAATAAATAGCATTTCAATTCTTTTATTGAAAATGTAAATAAAGTCGTTTGTTTTTGTTTGCTAAAGTGTTTATTTTTTACACACAATCCCAGGATGTTGATAAAGCCAAAGCTTTTGCATTATTTTTATATTTACGCCCCAGTTGTTTGGGAATCTTGCCCTTAGGGTGGCTTAACGTCTTTTTATTTTCCTCTTAATAATTCACTACCACGCTGGCTGATGCTTTTGCCACCCCTTAAATGTATTTAAAAAATTTTTAACCGTTACCCAAAAAAATATATTTCTACCATGAGGATTTATGCACATTCGAACGAGGACATGCAAAGTATGGTATTAATACATTTTGATAAACGCTTTTAGCATAAGATTGAAAATAATCTTAAAAGCATTACTTTTTTCTTTTTTTTTTTTTTTTGTTCTCATTGATGATTTGTGATTGAAAAGTCTTTATTCTATTACGGGACCTGCTTTACAGTATTTTGTCATTTATGCCACACAGCTGCAAATAAATTAAGATGATTTTTTCTTGGCTTGGCAAGACAATTTGTTAATAGTTATTGCATAATTAGATACCAAATACCAAAACATATTCAATGCCACGATGCAAGCAACGTGAAATTTTTAGAAGTTTAAATGTTTAACAAATGCAAACAGTCTTTTTGGAACCACTGAGATACTGGAAAAATGTGGAAACTTTCAGCATTAGCAAAGAATTTCCTGCAGAATCTTCTATATATAGAAATACAAGTCCTAACTTATCGGGTGACACACAGCCCAAATGCCAAAAGCTAGAGATTTGAAATTCGATACGCGTATACCTCCTTCGAGAAACAGCTCATTTATGAAGAACGATGAAAAGGGACAAAAATGGGTTACAGCGGTAACATAATATCTAGGAAACTAAGGCAGATAAATGCAAAAAGGAAAAGGCATATAAATGCTGTTAAAAAATAATTAGACAAGTGACAGTTTTTAGATGTACGAGTATGTACAATTAGAGGGGGCAAGAACTGAATTTTACTACTTCTTTGCTTATTAAGTATTAAACATAGAACGAAGCTTTTTTCCGTATTCCTTTCTTCTAGATGAATTGAATTGAAAGCATTTTCTTACTTTTTCGAAATTCGAACATACGAAGTTTGTTCAAAGGAAAAGGTGAATTTTGAATTTTTTTCTAAAAGTATTTATTTATTCATCAATATCTATTTTGTCCCCTTCAAAGTAGTCCCCCTCAGATATAATGCACTTATGCCAGCTTTTCTTCCAATCCTCGAATCACTTTTCGGTATGGCCATCAGCTCGTTCTTCGATTTTGACTTTATCTCATAAATTGTGGCAAATCACGAACAAGCATTGATGTGTGAACTGGTGCATTATCGTCATGTAGAATTTTTTTTCCACAATTCCGATCGTTTAAGCCGTACTGCAATGTGAAAAGACTTGTGCATGTTGGCCAAGGGGTTATGGGTTAGCGGCATCATCGGGCCGTACTTCTTCGAAAATGAGGTCGGCCAAGCAGTTACCGTGATTGGCCAGAAATTGAGGATATGGACCTCGACGAAACGTGGTTCCAACAGGATGGTGCCACTTGCCACACAGCCAACGAAACAATGGCTCTTTTGCGCAAGAAATTCAAGGACCGTGTGGCGATGTTAATTGGCCGTCACGACCATGTTATTTGACACCGTTGGACTTCTTTCTTTGTGAATATTTAAAAGAAAAAGTGTACGTCAATAAGCCAAGAACAATTCAAAAGCTAAAGGATGAGATAATTCGGCACATTAATGACATTGAATTTCAATTATGTCTCAGAGTCATTGAAAATATCGACCATCGGATAGAGATATGCCACCGAAGCCGTGGCGATATTTTTTTTCGCACACATCAGTCATAGATCCTTCTATCATAATAAAAAATATTATGATAATTCTCTGTTAACTTTATGTTTTCTTTAAAATTAACATTGTTCGTTTTGCTTGAACCACCCTTTAAATATAGTAACATCGCTCTGCATAAAACATTTTAAGAAATGTCACCCTTTTATGTCATACATTCACTCCACTTGTAATGTCAACATTATTTAAATGACATTTATAAGGTTTTAGTTAACAAAACGCACAAACAGTTGACAAACAAATCAAATTGTCAGTATTTAAGCAAGTACGAACAGAGTGATAACATATTTAACACACCATAATAAAGACAGCCACCCCAAGATATTAAGTAATTGAACGATAATGACGGCGGATGGTGATGGTGATGTCATTTGTTTTCGGTTGCTAAGTTACTTGAGCTTACAGTTGAGTTTGTATATGTTTTAAAATCTACGACAATATTGGACATTTACTTTGGTAATTAGGCTTATTAACGCAGCAACGTTTGAGGGGCGTGGGCGATATTTATGTAAGTTCATGCAATCAGAGTGAGTTTTCCTTATAATGTGGCATAACATAACATATTTATAGCCACCCTGGGGCTGGTTAATGTGTGGATAATAGTGTTAAGATTTTGTATTATTATTTTATAGTATGAATTGTAAACCGAATAACGATAATAGTCACAAATAATGTCAAGGTAGTGTTAAATATTGCCTAAAGGCAGGTGAAGGTGGGGGAGATTTTCGGACAAGCATTTAAAAATATATGATTTATTAAAGGATTTAAAAGCTGGTCATTTAATATGATGAATATTTTCAGAACAAGAAAAAGTTGCCTTCGTTGTTTGCAATTCGGAGAAGCGATTACCATGACTTCAATTCCTTTAACCGTAAAAGTGTTCGCTTTTTTATTTATTTATTGTGGTTGCCATCGCCCATTACAAGATTTTTAATGGACATCGGAAATATAGGAGGAAACTGCAAATCTTCTATCTATATCAACGAGTATATACAGGACAGGATTTGTCATTGGGCTACTGCAAATGGCCTATGTATTAACCCAGTCAAATCGAAGTGCGCAATTATTGGTGCAAGCGAATTTGATGTGATTGATGACATAAATTTAAATGTGAAAGGTACACGGCAGCTTCACATGATCGGATAATATTAACAGAATGTGTTGTAGAACATATGGTATGCCAAGAAGCAGAGACAAACGTAAGCTCATTATAACTTCCCAGCAAAAAAGTTTTGGTGGAATTACTTCCCAACTGGATTAACAACTAAATGATTTTAACAAGGCATGAGACTAAAATAATCGAGTCTTGGAAGTTATAACTTTTTTATTGTGTCAAATGGTTATTTTTTCACGCAGGACGTCCTAAATTTAGTTTTTTTTTTCTTTGAGTTGGAAAAGTTCCGTTATTTCAGTATTCTGAACCAAATTCAAATTGCAAAAATAATGTTCATGCTGTAGTCAAGTTAGTTTAATTTTATGTGTATAAATAAAACAAATTTTGAACATAAATATGAAATATTTTTAAATACTGGTAAATATTTTAGTTAATTCAACAAAATGATGTTATTAACGTATTTCGAATGAGTATTATTTAAAATTAATTATTCCAATAGCTCTTAAAATATTTACTGTAAGGAATAATATTTTTTGTTAACTTAAATTGAAATCAAATAAAATTAATTTTTTGGAACTGGTTATATATTTATTTTATTTCTCCCAAAAGTAACTACTTATTTTTTTGGTTTAAAATAATGAGGAATGTAATTTAGAAATGTATATACTTTTTTCTAAATAACTATATATTTCGAAAATGTTTTCAGACATTCAAATAAAAGAAACAGTTCAATTAATACTTCGGATTTTTAATTTTAGTGTAATGTATTTAGTATTCGTAGTATTCGAGTAGTTAAATTTAGCAATCTCAAAATTGGCAAGTACATATATAATAAATTTACATAAAATTATAACTACAAAATAACCCAAATACCTTTACAACAAGTTCACATCCTCCTCATCCTCAAGAAATAACAGTATTCGCTTGTTTAAAGTTCTTCTTTTAGCCAATTTTACATATCTACGTACTAATTATCTCTGGTACCATCTTCTCCCTGTACAGCTCACCAGTAACGCAATAAACACAGTTAATTTATCACAATATTGTGAAGAAATTACATTTTTGCTTAGAATAAGGGAAAAATAACAATTAATCTCCAACACCAGTTGAGTAGAATACGTATTTTCTATGCCACTAGACACGTCATCAGTACTCTTTGTAAAGTCATTAATATCAACTATTTAACCCGTCAGAGCTTAGGAAAATGCATACGAGAATAATCGTTACTGTCTACATACTATTAACAACAGTTGCCAGCTTTGGTTTTTTTATGTTTCTAGTACAGGTCATACTTCTTATATTCGCAAAGGTCAAAGCTTCTGTTTTCAGTACCGGTGAGAACGTAATTAGCTTTTTACAACTTTTTAACTGTCTTTCCTTATTCAATTTTTTTTTATTTTTTTTATATTTAGCCCTCTATCGGCTGACAAAGAATAACCACTTGACATTTAATTTTTAACATTTCACATTATGCAGCAGGAATGACTGAATGGAAATAGGTTCAGCATATATCAAATTAATGTATTCAAAATTATTAATATTCAAACAAAGGAATATAATAATTGGCAATTGGTTTAGTTTACAAGATATTTATTGGTTATTTATGTGCCGTGTGCTGTATTTTTCTTACACAGCGATTTCTGAGGCATCATGTTAAACGAACCACTACACCAGACTTAAAATTATTAAGAAGAATTTTTCAGCTCTCTGTAATTTTGTTTTTATTTCTTTTTTTTCAATATGGGGTCGATTCTTAATATGCTTTTTTTAACTGCTAAGCCTGTTCGGTTTGTGCGAGAATAAATACAAACACACACAGACACACAACACCACCACACAAACACCCCTTAAGGCTAAAAGTGTTGGTTACAAATATAAAATCTGCTGATTCCACTTGATTGCCATTTAATTTTGATTTAATTTACACAAAATAAACAACAAATTTACAACAAAAATAAACATACACGTACGAGTACAATCCACAAAATAATATTTATTTTTATGTTGCTAAAAAAAAATGGAGCAAAATGTATAAAAAATCGCAAGAAAAAAAGGCCACCAATAATTATTGTTTTCCTCTTTCGCTTAATAATTGTTCATTTAATTTATTTTCTGAAATTTCTCGTATACCCTATTCCCTATATCCTTAATTGTATTTAATTTTATTGTTTTTCCAACTAAAGGTTCATTATGTATGTGTTAATAGTTGAAGAATAAATCCTTTTATTGTATCATAAGACAAGAGTAATAGAAAGGCAACGCAAAATTTTACTTCAAGAAAAGGGGCTAAAAAGCAAAGCATTATGGATGTGCATTTTTGGGTCAATTTCTTTGTATTTTATGAACATGTAATTGTGTAGGCGTATGTTATAAAAGAAGTGATAGCAGCCATTAATTTTGTGGAATTTTATTTACTAATGCAAATGGATCAATGCCATATGACGTGAAATATCTTAACAACCGAAATCAACGTAACATGGGAGCAAATCGCTGTTTTTCAGAAAATAAATTCCAAATAATTCCTTTCTCATAAGTATTTCAAATTCATTTGAAGCACATTTTTGAACTCATAAAGTTTAATTTTAAAGAACATACTGTGTTAAAAAATTTAGTTATTGAAAGAATATTTACACAACGCCATTTTAAATATAATAAAAACAGATTTAACTGTTGTAATTATGTATATTGATTTAACTAATAACTATAACTAAGTATAACAGAAGAGACTAAATTAATATAACAAACTGTTACACAGTATGTCTGTATGTATGTATTCATGAACATTTGACAATGCCCAGTGAACAGTTCTGGTCGAAAATCGAACAAAGTTTTATTAAATTGTGCTGGAGATTTAGCGAAGCCAAAAACACATTTTCATGATTCGATGCGATGCATTGTGTTGGAAATGGAGAAAAGGGATAGTGAGAGATTTTATAAAACGTTTTTTTGTTTATAGCAGTGTTGCAGCGCTTCTGATGTCAAGGAGACATATTCTTTTTTGAAGCTTTTTATTAACGATTTTTAGTATTAATTTTACTCCGCAATATATACGAGGTTTGTTCAAAAGAAAAGGTGAACTTTGTTTTCTTCGATTACAATGGCATGGTGCATCATTAGTTCTTGCCAACAGGTCGTACGGTTAATAAGGAATGCTACAAGGAAGTTATGCAACGTTTGCGTAAAGCAATACGGCTCAAACAATCCGAATTGTGGTAAAATTTAATGGATTCTGCATCACGATAATGCACTAGCTCACACATCAATGCTTGTTCGTGATTTTTTGGACAAAAACAACACCCTTGTGCCTTAACCACCTTATTCACCAGATTTGGCTCCCTACGAATCTTTCCTATTCCCAAAACTGAAGAAACCAATGAAAGGAAAGCGTTTAGCCACAATTGTTGAGGTAAAGTCAAAACCGAAGAACGAACTTATGGTCATACCGAGGTTCATCCGAGGATTGAAAGAAGCGCTGCTATAAGTGCATTATATCTTAGGGGGATTACTTTGAAGGGGACAAAATGGATATTGATGATTAAATAGATACTTTTCAAAAAAATTCAAAATTCCCGTTTATTTAACAGACCTCGTAAATGTGATATTGAATTTACTTTAATTTTAAAAACATTGCATATAAATATTATCTGCTGTATTCATAAAAATCCTTTTGGATTTATAAAAGGTGTACTAATTGAATTTTTTATATATTAAATAATAAAATAATGAAAAATAAAATTTTTTCGAATTTATGGAAGTTTAAAAATGGAATTTTGTATGGAAATTTATTTGTTAAAGCTTTTATAAATCAAAAGTATTAAAGTTGAATATCAAAGAATGTATGTACATATATTTATTTAAGTATATGCAACTCTGCAAAAACAAAATCCGATGTCTATTTTGTTTGTGTAATAGAATCGCCGAACTATCAAAAACGGCTGCCTACAATAAGAAGAAAACATATAGAAAGAGAAGAAAGTAGACTGAAACAAAATAAATTTATATTAAATGTTTTATTTGAACTAAAATTATTACATCGACCTCTGTGAGCGAAATTATCGTATGTTACACTTTTTTCGAATTCGACTTTTTTATGCAAAATGGTTCTAAATCCATTAATTCATCTGCAGATAAAGTATTATAGCGTTAATTGTTATAGTTATGGAGATAACACTATGTACATTTTATCGTATGTAACATTTATTGCTGTCAGGCAAATAAGAAAAAGACGAATAAAAACGCCCCCCTGTGAAATTTAGTTTTTGTAACATACGATAATTTCGCGCACAGGGGTCGACATATGAATGAATGAAAATATAGTGGTATTTAAGTTAAGTAGATAATTATCACAATAATATGAAAAGCTTTTAGTTTTTGTCAATGGGCATAACAATAGGTTTTTCTCGTATTAGTTTCTTAAACTTTGTCGTTTGAGTTTTTATGTTTAATAAATATTTTCCTTTTATTGGATTTGTTTTTAAATTTTTTATAAATCATTTAAGAGGTAGAACATAAGAATGTTAACTGAATATTGTATTTAACATTTTTGCATTATTTTTGAACAGTTTTTTTATATAATTTGCTTTTTTTAGCACTCTTTTAAAGGCGTTTTAGGCGTAATTTTCTTTAGGTTTGGTCACACTGAGAAAATCAATCCTCACGCTCATACATATTTAATATGGCCATAATTTTTTTAGCTCAAGTAGACAACTGGGACGAAAATAATTCTTTCTTGTACAAAAACGATTCTTAAAGTCAATGCGGGTTTAAAGGTTTAACAGACAAAAGATGATCACTGGGACATTTTAAATACATATGTATGGATGTGTGGATTAAAACTCAAAATGGCGTGAATTTTAATTCTTTATTGTATAAATATTTTTAAATCTGCTTAATAATGTAACATTAAAATCCAAAAACTTATTTTCATTAGTTGGAATATAATATAGAAAACATTTTATTTTTATTACTATAAAACGCTTGATTTGATATTTTTACGGTAAAATAAAAATGACAAACGCATTCACATGCGCATATACATACTATGTATGCAATACAGCGCTGTGGGAAACGTCATGGAGATTCATTGGCAAAAATGCTGACAATGTTAATCATCAACGACATACATACATATGTTGAATTGTCTTTGGTTTCATATGTGCATTTTTTCCACACCATCATAGATGCCCGCATTGATTTTGTTTGGTAGACGTCCACGTCTTATGGAGTCCAATCAGACGATGTCATCGATATTCATAAATGAGTTTTTATGCAATTCTTCGCCATGCCAAAGATTCGTAGCAGACAAAATGACTTTGTAGATACAAATAATAAAAATTGTTCCTTCAACCATTGACGAATACTTGTAGCCGACAAATTCCAGCAGAGTTGAGGTTTCGTACAAATCTGAAAACAAGGGCCAAGCGTTGTTTATGTGTCAAAAATTCTCATGTCAATTCAATTTATATGAAGCCAATCATAACAACGCAACAATGCAACCAGGGTTGCAGAAATTGAAAAAAAAAAAACTAAATGCATACATATTAATTTATCATAGTTGACATAACGTTGCAGCTTTTGCTTAGAACGGCTTTTGTTTGTACTCGTCTTAAAAGCGGTTTTTGGTTCAATGCACTTTTCGAGAATCGAAATCAGTATAAGTCACAAAAATAGGCAGTTCTTCCCAGTTCACACTATGAAATTTATATTTCAGAAATTCTGAGTTTATAGGTGAGAAAAATATGTAACCCTTTCACATGCTTCTCTCTCTCTCACCTACAAATTCAGAATTTCTTAAATGAAAATGAACTGGGAGTTCTCTGATGCGTAACCAGACAGCTGGTTTAATTTACTGCCAGGCCCACGATTTCGAAAGATTTAAAACAAAAATAATATTTTAGAATTTGTTTTTATTTTTTGATTGGGTTTTTTAGCACGTATTAAATTAAATTTTTATTATACATATGTATGTCTAATGCTTCGAACAGCCATATTGTGACTTTCTGTAAAATAACGGGAACTTTATCTTGTAGCCCATTGATTTGTATCCTTCAACGTTCGTAATATTTCGCGCTTTTGTGATGTGCAGTGCAGTGGACCGATACGACAATATTTTGTTCATATGTAAAAGCAGCAGTTTATTATCATTTTGATTTTCTAGTTATTAAATCAAAGCTTTCCATTCAGAAAATGTATTTTACTGCGACGTAAAATGATATGACTGGCACCGTTACACCATAATGCTGACCCTCATATTTGATGTTATTTTCCCTTAAACCGACACAGATAAGACCTCTTTATGCCTAGAAAGATAATCTGCATAAAATGTACGCATGCGATTTAAAAGAATAAATATTTCTTTCCAAATAGCATGAATACGTATGGCGCTGTGCACCTCGGACATCTGAGTCGTTGCATTGACCTTTCACGCCGCTGTGATAAGTATTATTAATTTTTAACTATGTATAATGAATATAATTAGTAAGGGAGTCAAAATTACGCACGATTATCTCTTAAGTTTCCATAAGAAAGGATTCCTAAGTTAGAACTAAGTTTTGTTGACTACCGATGAAGTTATTTTGTTTTTGTTTCTTCTTTTCTTTATAATAAAAATATGTACATATATCTTTAATGCTGACCTCAAATTACGGCATTCGATATCGAACGAAATTTCTGTACATTTTAATAAAACTTTGTGTGAAATTTTGATTCGAATCGAATGCCGTACTTTGACCGCTGGTATTTCCATTTCATTTTTGCATCTAAAATGTACTCCAGATTAGTTTATTCGAAATAAATAAAAGAAGGCAATATAGCGAATTAAAATCATGGGCCAATTTCACGTATATCAGAATATGATTATCTATCCAGCGTTAACGAAAATAAGTTTTTAAAAATTGTTCTACATTTAATTACATCATATGTATATTTAAAATGTTTTATTATTATGCATTTTAATTCTTTAAAACGCAAATTTTCGTTTTCTAATCCTATTATTACAGCCAAACGCAGCCGCACTTGAAAAAATAAAAAGTACATTGCACTGAATTTTAACTTGAGGCATTAAAAAAATAAAAAGCCAACGAGGTATTTTCGAACACGTGCAGTTATTAGTCAAACTTTAAATTTAAAAAAAGATTAAACACAACTATGTAAACTTTGAAAATTAAAAAAACAAAAATAATGTTTATTTGATTAAAATGGCGGATGGTGACTTTTTTGCTCCACATAAACAAAAGCATTAAAATTTCTTTATTTTTGACATTTAGTTTCGCAAAAAACTTCAACAACTAATAAAAAGAAATAAATAAAAAGTGATAGTAATACCTGCACGTACATACATACATACATATGTATGTGCATATGTAAATAGGGAAATATGGAAATTGTTTCTTATTTTTTGATACGTGTTGTGTGGAAATCTCCTTGTTTACCTTGGCGAAAATTACTATGGAATTTTTAAAAGGGTTAAAGCTTATAAAACGCTGATGCATATTTGTTAGCCCGCAATAACGGTACATAAATGTAGCTGTTATTCGTGTAACAAAGTCCGTGGCAGGAAATCCATAAAACAAACACGCCACAAGCAGTTGATTTTTAATTAAAAGGCGGCGCATGAAGCTGATACCGTTACGAACGTGCAAACACCACAGTCTCTTACACACACAAATAACATTGAAAAGTACATATTCGAGTACATATGTACATATATACATACAAAAGTATATGTAAATATACATAATTTTTTTTATGGCTAAAGATCTTCTGTAAAGAGGATTTCGTAATACTATATGTATGTATGTGTGGACAGAGTTATTAAAGGACTTGCGGCATGGTTGGCAACAGTGTATGAAGAAATATGCATTATTACCATTCGAGCTAAAAATATCCGCATATGTATGTACATATGTTTGTACATATGTATGTACAATTCAATGCATTTTGAGTAATTTGCTTTCTTAATACAATTACAATTATTATTGCTCCAAGCAATTGTCTAATTTTGGACACATGCTAAAGTATTGTGTATAACTAAACCAAAGGATTTAATTTCTCTTTGTTTTAAACTTCAATTTGTAACCTCATAAAAATCTCATTACATTCAAAACAAAAACATCATTTCAAACTGTGTTTTTGTTTTGATTGATCGATATCGTGTGACATCGTAGGCGATGCAGTTAAATGTTAACCTGGCATTTACACATTAAAGTGCAAGTCCAAAAAACTTAATACACTCAAACTTTTCCACCAATACAGACACATTCTTCGAACTTGCGACTCTACTTACAAGAAAATTGTCCTTCAAGTAACTTTTTAGCACTTCCGGCAAGTAAAATGTCAAATGAAGAAAGAGAGAGTTACCAATACGAGTTTTCTATTAATTTACTAATTAGTAATTATTAAACTGAATGAATTGTTGATTGTTTGATTTTGATTGTATTTGTAAAAAAATAAGATTCAAAAAGGACCACAACTATACAAAAACACGTCCTAATGGTAATTTTAAACAAGAATTTTATGTTTTTTTAAAAAATAACTTTCATGATATTTTTTCAGAAATTACCAATACGGCAATACTGAACTTGTATAGTAATACTAAGAACCCAATTTTGTTCCTAGCATTAATTAGCAATTTTTTTTTAACTTTAGTTGTTCACAACATATTTCAAATAAACTTATATTTTATTTATTTTTTACTTCGCTGGTGATACACAATATAGACGAAAGAGGCCGCTCTGATGTGGCTGTGGAGTGGTTATAGCTGAGGCCGGCAGTGTTCAGTGACCAGTGACTATGGCTTCGCCATTGAAACCCTCCGACAACAACTGACACAAAGACACATGGGAGATGTTTTTATGATTTAAAGTGAAACCTTTTTTTTAACTCTACGAAGTTCTTATAGCTTGTCTGTAGAAACACCCATTGTCTAGACGGGATTCGAACCTGCACTTCCATATTGATAAGACTAATGCTCATGCACTAGACTACGGAGCGAACCGGATTCGAACCTAAGACCTTTTGGTTTTGTAGTCCACGTGCAGGCTACTTCAGCCATCGCCACCCTCAACTAGAAATTTTCCTGGCATTATATCATCTATTATACCGGGCTTTGTCTATAGAAAAAAAATTAGAAACTTTAAAATATTTATGAAAACATTTTGCACTTTCCAGCTCCCAAAAATTCTGTACTTTGAAAAACAGAAAAATGTATGTTTATCGGTTATTGCAAAACATGCATGATATCCATACCGTCTGCCTAACAACATAAACAGCCTCTACAGCAACATTATCCTCAACAAACATCAACAATAAATCCTGAAAATATGCAACAGGGAAGAAGTAAAATTTAAGCGTCATCAAAAATTACAAAATTGTGAAGCTAGACTTGCGTACTCATAAGTATGTATATAGGTATTCATATAAACATACGTATCTTCACAGCACATACATATATATATACGAATGTGTATGAAGAAACAGAAGGGATCCGTATAACAGGATTAAAAACTAACCGCTTACATATGTATGGACATGGCTTAAAATAACTAACCCCATGGCTATGTTATGACTACAGCGCCCTTTTCAGATGATGAAAAATTTAAGCAAATAATAGTTTGATACACATACGAGTATATATATGTATATACACACAGATAGGCAGGTATTTGATTGTGTGCGTAAAAATTTACCAGTACCGCTCTCAACCAACCGTAAATGCAGAAGTCATTTTTGTAATTGTTTGTTAATAGCAATTTTAGTATATTTTTATATATATATACATATGTAGATGTGTGTGTGTTTGTTTCCTTTATTTTGCTGGCATTGTATTACGCGACATGATATGTTATTGGGCACAGTTATGTAGAAAAATTTAAGGAATAAATGTTTTGTGGATATTGTCAAAATTTTGCACTTCGTTAATCCCAGCAGATGTCATTTGAGTACTTTGTGGCGGAAAGCTTCATGTTGAACGCAAGTAAACAAACCAACAATGCTAATTACCTTGTTTTCTCTGTCCTTTTTGTCCATTTTGTTCTCTGTTAGTAGTTAAAAGAGCCTGCCTGGCTAATATAACCTTGTACAGTACTGCCTATTAAGAGTCAAGTAAAGTTTTGAATTTGCGATAAAAACACAAGCAAACGACTTTAGTGGTATTTGCCTCCATTACATGTTCCATCACATTGTGTGTCTTGAAGCTGTCAAGGATGCCTATAGGACATCAAAATCACATAGAAAATTGATTAAAAGTTATTCATTTGTAAATGAGTATGTATAGTTTTTTGTTGTCTTGTGTTTGTACCCGTAAGTTTAATATTTTAGTACCCAAATAATAAATTGGAATACATTTTTAAACGCGTAAAACCTTTGGAATCGATAACAATGTTTTAAAATATTACTACACTTACTAGTACATATTGCCAAACTGATTTTGCTTTAATTCTCTGAAACTTAATACTTATATGGTGTTCAGATATGCATCTTTATTGAGCTTTTATAATAAATGCCATTATTCAGCTCAATATTCCATACAAAATTTAAATTAAGTTATAGAGTAATAAGTACGAAATTGTTATAAATATTGAGTAGAAATTTGAAATGCAACCCTTCTTACAAGGGTTTTTACGAAGAAGTCTGTTCAGTGAAAACAAACTATTCTGTGCAATGGCAAGCCAAATATCAAAACAGTAAAATAAAAAATCAAAAGAAGAATATACTTATGTAAAGGGTGGTTAAATTTCAAGGGCCGATGTTGATTTTGAATAAAACACAAACTATTTAGGAAATTATTGTAATTTTATTTTATTATGATATATTGGTATTACTCAATTATGTATGGAACAAAATATCGGCCAAATGGGCGCCGCGACCACGGCAACAGTGGATGATCAATTTTCGAAGAAAATCATCTTCAGTGATGAGGCACATTTTCACCTCAGTGGATTCGTCAATAAACAGAATTGCCGCATTTGGGCGAATGAGAATCCAAGAGTGATTGTCGAAAAACCAATGCACCCACAAAGAGTGACTGTTTGGTGCGGTTTATGGGCTGGCGGCATCATCGGGCCGTATTTTTTCCAAAATGAGGCCGGTCAGGCAGTTACTGTGAATGGTGTTCGCTATCGTGAGATGATAACGAACTTTTTATGGCCCGAATTGGAAGATATGGATGTGGACGATATGTGGTTTCAGCAGGACGGTGCCACTTGCCACACAGCTAACGAAACAATGGCTCTTTTGCGCAACAAATTCAATGGCCGTGTTATCTCACGTAATGGCGATGTCAATTGGCCGCCAAGATCATGTGATTTGACACCGTTGGACTTTTTTCTTTGGGGTTATTTGAAAGAAAAGGTGTACGTCGATAAGCCAGCAACAATTCAAGAGCTAAAGGATGAGATAATTCGGCACATTAACGGCATAGAACCTCCATTATGCCTCAGGGTCATCGAAAATTTGGACCATCGGATGGAGGTGTGCCGCCGTGGTTGCGGCGCCCATTTGGCCGATATTTTGTTCCATACATAATTGAGTAATACCAATATATCATAATAAAATAAAATTACAATAATTTCCTAAATAGTTTGTGTTTTATTCAAAATCAACATCGGCCCTTGAAATTTAACCACCCTTTATATGACCAGCAAATTATACCACAAAAAGTTTTTTTCCAGCTGTGAAATGTTAATTTATAAAGCAAAATTTAAAATTTTAGATTTCTATAATAATTATTTTCTCTTCGGTTGCCATTCAAGTAAGGTAAAATGCTTTTCATTATAAAATTTTACAATAACTTAATTTACATACAAATTATTAATATTGGCTTTTGTCTTCAAGTGAAATTAGTCATAAATTTATGGCGGTCTCATGACTTTACAAATTTAACGTAAAATTATACTAATATTTGAACGGCAGGCATACAGTGCATATATGCATATATGTACGTATATATAAGAATTATACATACAAATATGAATCACTCCTGCGAAAACACTTCAAAAACCAAGTGAAACGCTTTAAAATTGCAATCAACTTGTATAAAACTATTTAAACCTAAACTGGGGAACATGCCTCTTTTATTGTTTCTTTATTTCCAAAATGTTTATTTAATTTTGTATTAACCAGAAACAAAACAATATTTCTTTTCTTCCAAGACAGGTTTTCAGATTTAGCGCAAATCATTATTTGACCGTTGTGGGATTAGTCGTAGGTATTTGAATTTTGACGCTTGGCCGCCCTTCATATGTACAAATAATGCTTTATTTGTTGGTATTTGTTTTCAATCGACTTGTATTTACAATCATCCCAGAGAGTGAGTAGGAATAACAGAGAGTTAAACGGACTGTGTGGCCAACTACTTTGACATTTAGCTTCATCATTTATACAAATATTGATTATTATGTTTTAATACAATGAGAATTTTAGAATTTAGAAATCAAAACAAAAAATTAATTATTTATTTATAAAATCTCTTTCATTACCTCTTGTTGCTGACAATTACTAAACAAAAAGTATTACAGAAATCTGTATGGTTAATATTTCAAGCCCGTGGACTGCATATACTATATACGAGTACGCACAGTTATACTTAAGACGGAAAAAACGCTTGTGAAACAGTTTTCTGTCATGTTTACGTAGGCTATTCAAGAATTACCTATAGTAGCTGTAAAGTTTCCCTCAATAAATAAATAAAGAAATTCGTTAATCTAATCTTCAGTGGAATTTTTTAGAGTACCGAAATGTTCTCAACCGTTTGTAATAAGTAAGTTAGTGTGGACTAAAAATGCATCTGTGTGCCACATTTTTTTTTGGAAAGTTATGAAAATCATTATCATTTCCTCCGATTTTTTTTTTTGGCGCTAAAGAAATAAAATAAAAAAAAATAAGAAAAATACAAATGTCTGAAAAATCGTGCTGCCGTTTGTGTCGTTTCGGTTTGCATTGTGTTTCCCGGCTCCCAATTAAAAAATTTAGAATCCGCATTCTTCGTTGTGGAATTTTATTTGATTAATTTAATAATTCAACCAGCAGCTTTTTGGCATATTAAACCGAATTTGTTCAAAGCTAACAACGTATTTTTATTTCAGTATATTGGAGGATCACAAAACGCCATGAATATCGGCATCCAAAAATAGCCAAATTGCGAACGGTGAAGTCCAAAATTCAACGTGCTGTTGGCTGTGGAACTAGAAGATCCGCGGCTCAAGACGCGGCCAAACTAAAAAAAAATTTGAGAAATAAAGCGTCTGCAAAAGAAAACATTTAATTGAAAATTAATGGCTCAATATAACACCACAGACTCAGCAACTCTGCTTTAAAAATTCTGAAAACGCGCAAATCCACAGTTATTCAGAAATTAAGCTCTCTATTCTTCTATCACTTCACCACCTGCCCTCTTCTCTAAACTATCCCTTTCCAACTAGTTCCGCTGAAGTTAATAACAAACAGGATATCCCTTACCACTGATCCAAGAAAAAAAATTTTATTAAATCCTCTAAAATGCAAAATAAGAAAATTTAATATGTGAATCTTGAAAATTTCGAGTTTTGTAAGGAAACAATTTTTCCAATTCAGTATTGTGTAAACAAACAAAATGATGGGGTATGATTGGAGTGCAAATTAAAAGACAATGTAGACCAGAGAAATACTTAGAGAGAGTGAGCACAGGTCCCAACAGTATGACGGAGTTTAGACAGACGAGAAAACATTTGGAATTCTAGAATTTTTTTTTTCATTCGCGGTCATACAGACGAAAATGTTGCCGGCGACATAAGCAACGAAAATGAAAACAAAGCGTTTCGCCGAGTACCGAACACAAAAGCGATACTCTCTTCTCCACCCGTAATATGCCTACAAACTATATGTTTCCCTTCCAAATGTTTCCTCATCTAAATTCACTTTATGCGTCTTTTTTCCGAGTGCTGCCTTTCAAGATTGCAGTTCTTGCGATGTTTATACCGTCACTAATTTTTACGACTGATCATGATTCAGATGATCTGGTGTCTTATAAATTTTTTTGGTAGTACTGGTTCACGTAGTTGATCTAAAACCGCCCTCGTAAGCGTTTTAATATTACAGAAACGTCAAGTGTCTTTCGCTGTACAGTGGTACAGTAGCGAGCATAAAAATTAACACGCTGAGCCAAATTCCCAATTACTATTGGCAGTTTATTTCCGTCTAATGATTGTAAGACATGTCACGTCTTAGCATTAGTGGTATTGACGTTAAGGTGAGCGCGTTGGCTCTGCAACCAGAAGTTCCTCTGTGTATTGTATATTTGCTAACAGAGGCCTCTTTCGTTGTTATTTGAGCAATACGTCATCGGCGAAACAGCGTTACCATATATTTTTTAAGAAAAACTTTTCATTTAATAAGAAACTGAATTTCTCAACAAAAAACTTTTTCCTACAAAAGTTTCCGAATTACGCAAAAAATCACAAAAATATATATTTTGAATTCATTTTTATTGAGAATAAGATAAAGAAAACAAACAAAAACCGTTAAACAACAACAACAAACATATTCTTATTCTTTCCACAATTTTACCTAGTTGCCCATTTTTTTAGCTTTTGTTGGAGCCTCCGATATGTTTGCAACATATTGTACTCTCCACTTACTTTGCTGCTTAAAACTAATAGCACAAAAACCATTATTTAAAATTAAAAATATTTCATTATTCTTACCGTTTCTCTTTAAATATTTATCCGTGTATTTTTGAAATATAAAACTTTTTATAAAAAAAACCACAGGCATAAGAAACTATAATATTATCAATTCGGCACAGTTGTATTAAAGAGGGAATAGACACATTTAACACTGCTGCAGTAATAAGCAGTGAAAAATTATAAGATCGCTTACATGGTAAGATCAAATAATATTTTCATCATATATCCTGTAAATTAAAAATGAATAAATAAAACTTGAAAATTAGCATGAATTTGAAAAAAAACTTTTTGACATTTCAAAGAACTTGGAAAAAAGGGAAAACTTGACAAATTGGAACGCTACGGCGAAGTAAAATAATAAAATGACTGTCTTTTAGCTTAAAAACTAATGCTTCAACAAGCGTTACCATATGTGTTTTTATAAAAACTGCAAAATTTAGAAGAAAAACACTGAATTTCCAGTGGAAGGATTGCACATAAAAAAGTAAAAAAATTACAATATATTTCACGTTTTTCTAATCTATCTATATATATAAAAAAGGATGTGTTTATGTATTTATGGACTCCAAAACGGCTGGGCCGATTTTGATGAAATTTTCAGGGAATCTTCAGAATATTCAGGCGGGTGACACTGTGAAGTCTGATTTTTGATTTTCGGTTTGCGGGCGGAGGGGCGAGTCAAAATCCAATTTTAATATTGCACCACCTATGACATATACATACATATATTTATTTTTGAAAACTCGGCGACAACTTAATATCAGAGTTTGCAGCTCTGCTTTATAAATTTTCAGTAACGCGCAATTGCACAGTTGAGAATTTATATCTATCCTTTTTCCACTTCATGGCCTTATTGTTCTCTACACTATCCCTCTCTAACTAGTTCCGGTGCATTACATCACTGGTCCAAGGAAAAAACATTATTCCATCTATTCTTGCTATACCACATTCATATATTCGACCCCTGAAAATTGGTCCAAAAAAGCAAAAACATATTCTGAAATAATATTTAGCGCGGCCAACAAAACCAAGAGAAACATACTTTAAGTTCACAAATCGTTGGTTTTTTATGCTCTCTACTGTATGTCAATATTTTTCCTATTTTTATTTTTTTGTTTTCTTTTCACCATGATGATCTTGAGTGTAGTTTATGTTAATTGTTTGAGCTACTGTTTTTTAGTCCACACACAGAAATACTTGTGAATTAAATTTAAAAAATGTCTGTAAATAAGTTTTCTTATGCGAGTATTATTTGTGCTGATAGAAAAATTTACATTTTGATTTTTTCTTTCAAATATTTACTTAACAGAGACAACGATCAAAAAGATTTTCTGTAATTATTACCACTTATGTTTTCTTTTTTAAATTCTCAACATTTACTACTTCCCATTGTGTTTCAGTTAAAGAAATAAAAAAAAGTAAGATGACCGAAATTAAGTGGCCATAATAATACAACAGGGGAAAAATTAATTCAAAGTACACATCTTTAAGTAGAATATTTTTCGGACCCTAAAAATTCAAGTTTAAAATTTTATAACAAAAAATATAATTAAAGAAATTTAATGTGTGTCTTTAATAGAAAGTCTCACGAAACAATAGCTTGAAATGGACCTACTTGTTTGTATTTTTAGCTGCATAAAAACTATCGATAACTATGGTTCGGCAAACTGTGTTGACATTTCTGTTCATCAAGGTTTGGCAAGTCATCATGAATCGTTTAACCCCAGAACAACGCTTCCACATTGTGGAAACTTACTTTGAAAAAAATAAATCTGTTCGTAAAGTTCATAGAGCATTTCGTCTATTTTATGGTCAACATAATTGGTCTAGTGAGCAAGCAATTCGTGCAGTTATTGATCGATGTGGCACTAATTTAACTCTTCTCCATTCAAAACCATCAACAAGCCAAAGAAATGTGCGTATCGAAGAGAATATTGCTGCTATTTCGAAATGATCTAGTAACTGCCGTTACGGTGAATGGCGAGCACTATCGAGCCATGTTGACTGAATTTTTGTTTCCAAAAATTAATCAGCTAAACATCAACGACATTTGCTACCAACAAGGCGGAACTATTTGCGCTCTAAACAATCGATTTATTACAAAATCAATTAGTTTACATCTTTATTTCCGGAAGTGGCCCTATTCACTGGCATCCTCGTTTGTGCGATTTAACACCTCTGGATTAATTTTTAAGGCCCTATGTTAAGTCATTGGTTTATGCCGACAAAACAGCAACTCTTGAAACATTGGAGGACAATTTGAATATTGACGCCCTTCCTCCAGATTTATTCGTAATGCGTAACGCTCATATTCGATTTACAATATAATCACGTTAAATCGTAATTGAAGATCCCATTGATTTTTTATCTTGGGCCAGCACTCAGGAGAAGACCTTTACACATGCGATGCATTTTGCTGGAACTAGAGAAAAGGGATAGCAGGAGAAATGACAGGAGGTGAAGCTTCACTATCTTACAACACTGCTTTTTTGCACGTTCATTGTGTTTATAGCAGTATCTCCTCTGATGTCAAGGAGACGTATTAAATTTCCAAGGCTTGGTTTTAAGTAGCCATTTTTAGTAATTATTTTACTTCGCTGTCTGATGTGCCTGTGGTTTGAGTACATCTGAAGTCGGTACTCGTCAGTGGCCAGTGACTCTGCCTTCGCCACTGAAACCTTGCGGCAACAACTGACACAAAGTCACACACAAATGTACATCAGAAAAAATTCGATATGTTTTTATGATTCTGAAACTGGTTTTATAATCATCGTGCAGACTACTTCATCCATCGCCACCTCCTTTTGGCGCCATTACCAAAAGTTATAGCGTTTTCCAATACGTTAATTACTTTTGCCCCACCGTGTACGTACATACATGTGTGTGTAGTGTATATTTCTCTTTATCATTCATTAAAATCTGTTACCAGGCAATCAAAATATCAACATCAATCAAATGGTTCAAAGGTTGAAATAAATTTAAAATTCCAAAATGTACTCCCGCAAAATAATACCATCAAAGTGGAAAGCCGAGCACGAGCTAAGGCTAGTATTTATAGCTACATACATACGTATATATATACATACATGTATACTATATACATATATTATTTTTCTAATCAACTTTTATTTGACATTTTTGTTGTCAAATAATTGAGACAATTCATGCATCTCCTGTCAAATTCTATTTATGTTAACAAATAATGTACACGGACACAAGATTGCAAGAATTTTACACAAATTTCGCAATACAGTAGAAGTGAAGGCAATAATGCAGACAAACCATGTACATAGTATGTATGTATGTATGTATGTATAAAGATACATAAACAGACGTAGTATATATGTATGTATACCAAATAATTGTTAGTGTGTGTTTGGGTATCTCCTTTATGTGTCTTTATATATGTATGTATGTATGCTACATTTATGTATTAAAATCTCCCCTTTGTGGAATTATGAGCTATCGCCTGATTTGATAGTGCTGTTGTTCATGGATAGAAACTCTGCTCTTATTTGAGATTTAGAGAACAAACATCAAAAAGGGGGTGTGTTTTTTTCCAGCAACTTAAATTTTATGATACCAAAAGATGTCGTAATTCTGTGCATTCTGTGGCTGGTTGTGTATGTGTGTGTGTTAATTCCAAGACAGGTGCCTGTGTGAAAGTTGGTTGAATGGTTGGTTCTTTTATGGCTCCTTGGGCTATATGTTCATCACCGGTTTACTGCATTAATAATCCCAAAAAGCTTTGTTGCTAATTATTTAAATGGAACACAACAACAATAATAATGACAACATGAGGCATTAAAAATATGTATATGGTTTTATTTGAAAATTTGTGTGCATATGTTTACGTATGTATGTGTGTACATAATACAGGGTGGGCCAAAAGTAATCATCCGGGGCATAAGTAGATAATCACCCGATGTTCTTTTGCTGTAATTTTTTTTAAGACAAATTTTGCCACTGGCAGATTGACTACAAATGGATGCGCTCTTAATGATAAACGCGATGTGCGTGTAAATGAGTTGAGTCGTAAGTAAGAGAAATGACACTGTGGCTTAAAAGCAGACATTTTGGGGCCAACAACAACCTAAAGCAAAGTGAGCGCTGATTTTTTGCATAGACTGCTGTAGAGCCATCAAGAAAGCTTGGTGAATAAATGCCGATAATAATTTTAATAAAAATAAATTAAAGACATCATTAAAGAATTTCAATTTGTTGCTGCCGGGTCAAAGATAAAAAAAATTCAAAAGTTTTAATGAGGCATAGATAGTATAACCATCTTGATTTTTTTTTTAATTTCGGTGATAGCACTGAAGGGGGCGATTTTAACAAGACATAAAAGAGACGGAGAAACGATACCAAGGACAGTGCACCACATCGGAGAGAAAGCTCTCCAAACAATTTTATAGAGAGAGAAAATACGAAGAAAACGCTTATTATTAGCATTTTACTAATTTATTACGTATATTATTGCAAGTAAAAATTTCTACTTGATAAGAAATCTAATCGATGTCACATTGTGGGAGAATTGTGAGTGATACAAAAAAAACTCCGACCAAATACGGCTTCAGCACACAAAAGTAAATAACATTCAGATAAATTACCTGCCAACGTTGTCAATTTGTGCAACAGAACGTAGAAAAATGTTCGGACCATAACCACCATATTTTTATATATGTATATCATTGTCCTGTAACTGCAAAAGTTGTTGATATTTAAATGTATCCAATTTTGTTAAATGACAATAACAAATAATGATACATTTTGACAACTTCAAATACTAAAAATTCAAAACGAAATTCTCCAACAAAACACCATTGCACACAGACAAAAATTAACTGCCTGTTGATAAGAGCCGAGTGAAAATAATCGTTCGGCCATTTATATTGAAAACAAAACCAATTTGAGTATTTTATTGTTGTTTTTAATATTAATGGCGAACGATTATTTTCACTCGCTTTCTATGAACAGGTTGTAAAATTAATTTCACTTGAAAAATTTGTGATATCAATTAAAAAATTATAAAAATACTAATAAAAATAAGTAATAATATTAACTGAATTTATTTTGGGAGTATCTCTTTATATATGATTCTAATTTTATCTCATAAAGTAAACTCAATAACTGAGGAGGAAAGCATATCCATTTAGTACTATTTCGCTAATGCTTACTTAGCTCATCAGTGGATTTTTCCTAATTTTTGAATACAAACCGAAGGTCTATATGTTTAAAATTCAACTAATCAATCGAGAATTGAAGTTGAATACCAAGCACAAAACCAAAAATCTAAACAACAAAAACATAACAATCCATGAGTTTACTTTTTTATAACACACACATATTCCTCAGTACGAGTGAGAACGAAATTAATTTTGTATACAACTTTTTAACTGTATTTGCTTTATTAAATTTTTCTTGGTGTATTAGCCCTCCATCGGATGGCAATGAAAAACCACTTGTCCTTTCATGGAAAGGTCAACCAATCAGCACGTACACTTGCGTTTTGAATATTATTTAATCGAACTCTAGTTATTACATTTTAAAGAAGTTAAAGACTTTTAATTAATTTTTAATTGAGCGAATTAAAAGCCATTCTCTTTCTAGCTCTCAGAGAGCTGTTTTCAAAAAATGGGCTTTATGTTATTGATGTTTTTTAAGTGATTTAGAAATTAATTGCATCAATTAAACTATTTAATTGTATCAATTGAACTATTTAATTGTATCAATTAAACTAATTAATTGAAATAAAAATTTATTAAGAGTCTTAATTAAGAAAAAACAAGCAATATTCTGTGCATACAACAAAACAGCTGACGATTGCGGCAGCTGTTAGTTGTTTCGATTGTCAATTACTTTGTAGTAATCCTGTCTCTAACTTATTGATGTATAAAACTTTAGTTCCATTTCCTGGAGATTTTTATGTAACAAATGTTGCCAATACGTGTTCAATGAATGTATGCAATAGTTTATTATCAGCTGATAAATGGCAATGCAACTTTACTAGCTTCCCGTTGAAAAAATTCTTTTAATTCATTCATAGTTGTTTTTACAGTTAAAAATAAATTACTTAGTATTCATATACATACATATAATTAAAGGATAATAAATTTTAAAGGAGATAAAGTTCTTCATTTTCTACTCATCAAAATACTTAATACACACACATACACTAAAAAGAAAATTCAGTTGCTTCTATGGAAAACTCTTGACTGAATCTGAATATTATTGTAATAAATTTAGTCGATTTGCTAAATAAACACAAAAGGGACTGCCACAAAGCAGTTCCCTCATATTTCCAACAAATTCAAACAATATGTATAACTTTATGAAATAATATACCACATATTTTATCTTGATATTTTTTCGGTTTGAATGCTCCCTTAAAACATTGTGGGAATTTTTGCACTCAATGTTTTTATTTGAACTTTTTTTCTTCTGATTTATAAGTGCAACTTTCAAAATGATATTCATGCAATATTGTTCATTTGTAAAATTTTAAGTATAAATAAATATCTGTAAATGTTTTGTAAATATATTGCAAATAACGTAAATGGGAAATACAATTTGTATTTTTTTTTCATATATTTAATTATTCCGGCAGTGAAGGTTCTTTTGCCGTTTTACATACAAACAATTATTTTGTGTTATTCTCCATTCTAAATAAATCCTGAATAACTTTTTGAAGTATTAGTAATAACAATGGCAATAACAACAACAACAATAACAATAGAAACAAAAATAATTAGAAATATCCACGCGGAGAAAATTGGCATTTAAACTAAATAGTGTTTACTCGTTTAAAAAAGTTTCGAAATTATTCGTTCTGTTATAAAAATCATATCATTTCATAGCATAAATATAATTTGTTCTTCTTCTGTTTCACATACACTCCCTGCAACTTGAATTACATGCAGTATACTGAATACTGTATTTATACTGAATGCTTATATGTATTCAAAATTTATCAGGAGTTTTTCATGCTTTTCAGCGATATATTCGGTTTTTAAAGTTTTGAAAATTTTCCAAATTAATTTCCATTTTTAGTAATTTAAATTTACTTTGCTGGTGCTACACAATACCGACGAAGGAGGGCGCTCTGATGTGGCTGTGGACTGCTATCAGCTGAAGCCCGTACTGTTCGGTGACCAGTGACTATTCCTTCGCCACTGAAACCTTCCGACAACAACTGACACAAAGACACTCTAATGCACATCAGAAAAAATGCCAAATGTTCTTTGTAATGATTTGGTCTGAGGTACCGGGATTGAACCCAGGACATTTTTGGTTTTATAGTCAACGTGCAGACTACTTCAGCCAGTTAACTTAAAGTTTTCTTCAAAAGTCCACAGAAATAATTTTGTAATGTTTGCATTAAAATAACAATTTATACAGAAAAATATACATTCGTGCATACATGCATACAGTACATAAGTACATGCATGCATGCATATATACATACATATGAATGTATTTAAGTGTTTGAAGTTTTATTTTCCTCTAAGAAAAAATTGTATACAAAGGGAAAAAAAGTTAACAAATTATGGCTCTTTGCCGACTTTTGCGTAATATTCTCAAGAGCTTCATAATCACTATGACTTTTTTTCGAATTCTAACATTTCAGCGGAACGTTAAAAATATGGCTTCAAAAACACTTTCATCCGTTTTTCAAATTAAAATGTTTTTTTTTTAAATCATACTGTACATTTACATACATTTGTTTAGCTTTACTACTTTGCAACTTTTCTCATTTTTCTTTAAAATATCCGCGTTACGTACGTGCTTAAATTTTTTTCATTTTTCTCTTGTACTAAATGGTGGAGATTGCGTTGCACAGTGCCTAGGTGAGTACAAAAAGTAAAATATAAATTCAGTAAAAATTTTCTAAAATTTTGTGGAATATTTCGTAATGTGGCGATGGATAAACTAGTGTGGACGTTTACAAAACCAAGAAACTCCTGCGTTTGATCACAGTTTCAGACTAAATTATAAAAACATCTTGCAGTTTTTCTGATGAGCGTTAGTGTGTCTTTGTGTCAGTTGTTGTCAGAAGGTTCCAGTGGCGAAGGTATAGTCACTGGTCAATGAACAGTACCGGCTTCAGCTGATAGCGAACTACAGGCATATCAGAGCGCCGGTGCTACAAGCGAAGTAAAATAATTACTAAAAATAGCTTCTAAAACAAAACTTGAAAATTTAATGCGTCTCCTTGACCTCAGAGGCGCTGCAACACTGCTATAAACAATATGGGTGCCTCCGTAGTCTAGTGCATGAGCATTAGTCTTATCAATATGGAGGTGCGGGTTCGATTCCCGCTTCGTAGAGTTTGTATTGTCTTAAAAAAAAAAAAAACGTGCAAAAGCAGAGTTGTAAGATAGTGAAGCTTCCTCTAGTTCCAGCACAATGCATCGCATGTGTAGGGATCATTTTCTGAGTGCTGGTGCAAGATAAAAAAAAAATGTCAAATTGTCTTCTAAATGTCACCAAATACAAACTCTATTCCTATATCAGTTTCACAAATATCACTTTATGTAAGCATGCTTCGGCATGCACAGATACATATAAAGGATGTCTGGTGGCAAGTTTATATTTTTAAATACGATTATTTCAAAAAGTAATAAACGGTGCGGAGGGAGGGTGACGCCGTTAGAACTATCGATTGTGCGGATTTGTCCGTCATGATGTCGCAGTGGTCGAGTGAGCATCGCGCGTTCGCTGTGGAGACATTTTTTAAGAGTAATGATTCTTACGTAATTGCTCGTCGGCAATTTTGTTCAAAGTTCGGTATTCGGTGAATAAGTGATGGACCGAGTGTAAATTTAATTCGTTCGTGGTTTCAGAGAATCCGCGCAACTGCTTCGGCTATGAATGCGCCACGGCCAGGGCCCAGTCGATCTTCAAGGACTACCGAAAACATTGCTGAAAGCAGTTTACGTGAAAATCCGCGACTTTCAATACGGAAAAGAGCAGCCTCACCGGGACTTCCAAGAGCGAATATTCATGAAATTTTAAAGAAGGATCTGGATGACATACTCTTTAAAAAATAAAATACGCATTTCCATTCTATCGCTCAATGCTCTTAAGAAAACTTTGTGTCAATTATTACGTTTTTTTTTTAAGTTTGAAAATATAAATCTGCTACCAGGCACTCTAATTGGAATTCTAATTAATTAATTTCAATCCGATATGAAATAAGAAGTTTTTCAATGGTTCAAATTTTGAAAACTCCATTGCTTTCTACAATTCTGCAGATGTACATATTTCAAATTCTTGTACCATCAGTTCCATGGTGTATTGTGAGCTACTAAGAGGTTGTGTATGCAATGCTTGTTATAATAGTGCTCTTGCTTAAAAAAATGGGTTTCTTTGAAATTCTTTTATAAGGTTTCGCGTTTACAATTTATCTTTACTTTGAATGAAGTAGAAAAAAAAGTATTTTTTTATATAAATATATATGTATGTATGTATATGTGTACGTATACTTATGTATATCATAAATGGTTGTCTAGAGAACGATTTCCTTATTATAAGACAGAGCGTTGTAGTCTTTTCAGATTTGCTGCTTAGAGCTAATAACGCCATTTCCATTTCTTGCAAGTGCTTGTCTTAACAATATTTTTCTTTTCTACTGTTTTTATTTTTTTTTTACATTTTTTCAGCGTTTTTTTTATTTAATTTTTATGAGGGTGTTGTAAAAGTAGCAACAGTTTTTGTATTGTAGCTAATTATGTTTTTAATTATAAACTGAAATTAAATTTATTAAAATGTTGTTGTTTGTTTTCCTTTCCAATAGGAATTGTTGCAAGAAAAGTTTATTAGTTACTACTAACAACGATCTCTTGAAAAAGCATAATGATTCCGCTTCTATAATCGTAATTATAATTTCTCCATTCTTTTGAATGTGTTGGAGGTGCAAAAACATCTACTACAACAATATGTGTTTGTTTTTGTTACTTTTTTTAATTTGTGTTCTATTTGTTTACTCGTATATCCGTTTAGTTAAGGGTTCATTTTATTTTCACGGACTTTAAACAACAAATTCTATTTGCCGGTTGTTTTCTTTAATGAAGGGGAGGAGCTTAAATTAGTCTGATAATGGGAAAGAAATAAATACATATGATACACTAAATACGAAGGAAGAACAAGTCGACGATTTTAAGTTCTCGGGTGAGAGCAAAATGCTATTTTTAAAGGAAATTGCGAAATACAAAAACTGCACACATACAAACTGACACAAAACAGCCATAAGCATACGATTAATATTACAGGTAAAGAAGAGAGTACTGGAAAATCGTTCAGTATCCACTATATAATTGCTACAAAAATAATGCAGAATTACAGGATCTGTAAGTGATTTTATTTTGTGGAATTTTATTCTGTGGAATTCTCGAAAAACTCTCTCTAGTTCTATAAACCAGGAAAAGAAGACTGCTTGTATTAAAGTAATAAAGAAATTCAATACGAGCGAGTCCTTTTTTCCATGTAAAATATATATAAAAATATATTTATTTACATATATATTTAAAAAATAATAGTTATAATTATCTATCTATGTTTAGCTGGTATATATGCACCATTTAGTTTGTTACTAATACCAAAATCTTCAGTAGACCTTTAACCAAATTCTTGAAAAAAGCTAAGAAATTTCACATGTTTATATTTGAGAATTACGAAATATACAAACAAAACAAACAAAGCTTTTCTAAAAATGTTATTTATACAACAAACATTTTATTATTTGTTTGTAAGATTTACTATTTCATTTTTCTAAGGCTTTCTTACAATTAGTCAACACTTTGATTGACAATGGTTGTATTTTAAAAGCAAAAAGAAAAATTTAATTTTCCAATACAATTATGTATGTACTATTCTTATAATTAATCAACGTTAGTCAAAATTCATTACAAAGATCTGGTGGATACATATTAGAACGCGATACTTGAAGTCAATGGTCCTTTTCGAGACCAAAACATTGATATATCATACTTTAAGATCCGACTGTAAATTCCAAAAATTAAATAAAAAGCATGAAATGGTGCGCAAAAAAAATTCGTTTTTACAAAATGCCATTCAAAAATTCTTTTTATTAGAAGGTGTATGGAAATACATAAAAGCATGTATACTATAAATATATATGTACATATGTTCATACATATTCGTATATATTGTATATAATTACGTATATATGTACATACATACTATAACATAATATACATTGAAATGATAAGAACAATTTATAATTAAATACTTTTATATGTTGTAATGCTTTTATTTCACAACTTTATAAGAAATTTTCTTTATATTTTTGTAGGTTTGGTTTAAAAATCGTCGCGCCAAGTGGCGCAAACAAAAACGTGAGGAACAGGAGCGTTTACGTAAACTCCAGGAGGAACAATGTAGTGGCAAATCAAATCCAAATAGCAGTGTAACAAATAACTCGGGTATAGTTAATCTTAAATGTCCAACGGATGATTTTGTACCACAATTGCAGATCAAATCCGATCCCAATTATAGTGATGGTGATGAATCCGATTTAGAAGTCGCATAAAATTAAACCTCAATGTTCCAAAAAATTTATGATAAAGACATGTCTTCAAAGATAAAAAAAATTGTTTGTGTTTTTACCCTATAATTGTATATATTTAAAAAATCTTCTAAAAAAGTTTTTCAATTTGTTTAAAAACTTAAAATGCCATACACTCTTAAATAAGCGAAATACGCCATCCTTTTACATTTATTTAACACATACACAAAACTTCACTTCAACTTCTCCTCCATTTCCACACACTTAATCAACATTTATTTGTAAATATTAGTTTTTGTTGTTTTATATAAATATATTTTTTAATTTATTATAAATGTAATTTTTGTTAAATATTTTAATAATTTATCATAATTATAGAATCCTTAGTATTAGCAGAAAATAAAAGTAATAAATAAAATATAAAAAATATTGACTTTCAATTTAATCAAATAATGTCATTTGTATTGATTTTGTGGCTGCTATTTTACTTGAGCTTTTTTATAATTTATCTTCTTGTTTAATTATTAATGGCCGAGGTTAAAAAATTATTTTGTTCTTATTTATTTTCTATATTTCGTTAACAGTTTTTTAACATCATCATGAAACAAATGCAATAAAATTGATTTTGGATTAAATTTAAATCTTTATTTTCACAGACCAATAATGAAACTTTGGCTTTGAATTAAAAATTCCTTCTCTCAAACATCGGTGCCAACTTTGAAATTTTTGTTTTTCACTGAATCGAACCGAAAGAAAAAATATTTTATTTTAGCCTATTTGACTATTTTTGTTCTATAATGCAAGAAATGCTTGTCGCAAATTACACTGGAAGTTTATCTTTAATCAGGTATCACTAGTTCTACAACAAAATTACAACACCAAATAGCAGATGCATTCTGATGGTAAAGGGAAACCTGTCAAATTCAGTTGGCTGTGTATGTAAAAATAACAGACTGAACACCCAGCAGGAAATAGCAATAGTAAAACTGTAATGATTTGCTATTGAGATAGTTACAAGCATGGGTGGGCACGTTGACTATAAAACGAAAAATAAATATGAGATAGTGAAGCTTCACCTACTATCATTTCTCCTACTATCTCTGTCCTCTAGATACAGCTCAATGCACCGCATGTGTAGGGGGCCTCTCTAAAATGTTCTACAGGTCAAAAAAAGTTTTAGTTTTTGTAATATTGATTTTTAATAATACAATTAAAAGAAACAGTTTACATTTCAAATATCTGTATATAGAAATTTTTATAAATTAGGGAGTTTAAACCACTTTTTTTTATCATATTTTACACCCTAAATCAATTAATAATCAAAAATTACTTTTGTTGCAATTACTTTTGTATATAAAATCCTATAAACACTAATTTTAGTGAGAAATACTAACGTACAAAATTTAATTTCCTTATCGTTTAAAGGATATATTGGTCGAAAGCGCACGTTGAGATCTCGAGAACCATGTATCATGTATTTGGATGAATTTTTATTCATATGAACGACCTTGAATTCTACTTTTATACGAATCGGACTTTGTATGTCAAAAGCAACAGATACATTAGCAAAATAACAGCTTTATATAACACCCAATTTCGCCTAACAAAAAGTGGGCGTGCCAAAATTTTATTATCGGGTGCTTCTCTACTATATACTCTATCAGCCTACGAAAAAACCTGAAAAAATATCTTTTGACTGAAATTTTTTTTTTTTGTTTAGAACTTACCATCATATCTCTGCTCATAGTAACGATTTAGAATTATATCAATTTTTAAAGTAATTTTATGATCTATATGAAAAATGCTAAAAGTACTAAATAATTATAAAAAAAAAGTGCGAAATCTAGCACTATTTTCACCACAACAAAATGAGACAGTAAAAAAAATGGACCGAGAAGGAATTAACGAATATTTGAAAGCTCCTAGAAACTGCGGAAGTACATAGATGTAAGACAAATCATACGCAGTTTCTTAGAAAAAAGTCTGCTATAAGTGCTGCTGTTCGAAACTAAACCGAAAAAGCCGTTCATAATTGATGGGAAATTTTTACAATCGTAAAAATTTTAACATTTCAAATACACAAGATTGTGAGTTCAGCTAATATGTGAATGTTTAAACACAATAGAATAATTAGGGCATTTCCTACAATATATTTTTCAACAGAAATATTCGTCGTTTCTCCTGCCATTCAACTAGTTCCTGATGCAATTACTAAGATGGCAGCATTAAAACTTTTACAGGCGTTCGTGGGTTTCTGCTTTGCGACTCACAATGTCAGAAAAAAATTTCACTCGCAATATTTAAGCACAAATATTAAATATTTTTTAAGCAAAAAAATACGCAAATTAAATTGCTTATCACATTTTGTTAATAATAAAAACTGTTAAACAAATGTATTTGTATAGAATGTTGACATTTTATATCGCAAACTTAAGCAGAGAAAAAAATAATCACCTGACATAATGATGCCACCTGGTTTAATTACATTATGAACTAGTTTGTTCGTTTTACATTTTGATGAAAATGTATTATTGACTGTCAGTTGACAAACGAGAAAATAAAATCAATAACAGCAACATTTTAATTTTGCTCATACTCTTTAGAAGCATTATATACTGCAGTTAATTTAATTCCTTTTTGGATTTGTTCTATATAAACCGGGTTGGTATTAAAATTCATCAAAAGTAATCCGAAAGTTGTTCTTGACAACGAGTAAAAGAGATATTTCCAAGAGTGTTTAATTGCAGACCAACCTAAACTTATTTGATCGAAAATTCATGTAGCACAATTGGTCGTTACTCCACATGCAACACAAATGACAAAAAAAAAATTCTAGACGCTAAGTTTTGTTACGGTCAAGGCCGTGTCAGATACAACGTTGTCGCTTTGCGTGTCGTTTTGAACTTTGATAGAAGTGTAAAGCAAAAGGTGTATGGCACAATAAAAACTTTGACCACTCTCGCGCACTGTTTGTTTACCAAAAAAAGTGGTTGATAATTTTGCTATTTATTTTTTTATTATAAAAATAAAAGGTAATAATTATGTAATTATTCAACGTATCAAAATATCGAAATCTTCAGAACACTAATTGATTCAAATAATAATATATAATTAAATTAATAATTACTTTAGTTCACTAATTGTAAAAAAGGTTTAAAAAAAAATTAAATACATTTAAAATCAAATAATAAAATGTTTGTCGTATAAAGAAAAATTTTGTAAGAAGCTATAAGGTTTGCTTTGTTTATATATTTCGTAATTCAAATCAAATATTCTTTGGGAGTTCTTGTATAAACATGTGAAATTTCTTAGCTTTTTAATTTTGTTAAAGGTCTACTGAAGATTTTAATATTATCACCAAATGAAATGCTGCATATAGACCAGCTAAATCATATAACAAACATAGATGAATATTCGGAAAAGGGAATAATGTTATTCGAAAGGAAGACACGAGTAAAGCAAATTATTTTAGCTGCTTCTCAAAACACGCAAAAGGTTGAGAGTTGACGAACTTTTCGCTTGAAGCTGCGTTAAAAGTGCTTTATGTGGCATGTTTCATATAAGTATGTACATTTTATCTTAGATGACAAAGCGAAGCTATAACGCAACGCGAAGCAAAACTTTTTTCTGACACGACTTTGACTGACAGTACTTTACAATTTCTGCGATTAAATTGTGAACACGTATAGTACGTAAGTTCAATTATTATTGAAGATATAATAAATCATCTGCAAAAACCGCTTCGTTATAACTCTTTTTCCAAAACTTGGAAGCAATGTAAACAAATTTTTCGTTTATGCTCTGCTGCACCACAAGCCATCTACAGTTGTTACCTTTAATAGTTAGTGTCAGTAACAAATGCAGTAATAACGTGTGTGAATGTCCTTTTTGTCATTTATGTTCCTAATAACTATGTAAAATGCTTACGTTTGCATTAGTTTTTGAAGTATGTGTATGTTTACGAAGGTTTGTTTGTCGGCATGTAAAAGTGTTTCAATGCCCAATCATTCAATTTATTCAGAAACCTTTGTACGAAAATGCATTTATTTTTTACACTGGATTCAATTATGAAGGCTTCTTTTTATGTTGTTATTGTTGTTAGATAGGAAAACAAACAAATTTCATTGGTGTTTTTATTTAGAAATATCTGGATATATGTACATATGCACATATTTTAGAGAAATTTATATTTATTTTATAAAATAATTTCTTTGTTCCATTAATATACATAATAATCACATGTTCGAAATAATAAACCAAAAACTGATTCGACAGAAACGGCTTTTGTTTGGAAAATTTAAATGTTTTACAAAATGAACATCAATTAAATTGACTGAAAGTATACGACGTCCAGTCATTTGTACTATAAAAATAGGAAACAAGAAATGAGTGAAGTTCTTAATTGAATTTATTCATTAGGAACATAACAAATTTTTACCTCAACTTTAAAATTTAAAATTGCTCTTCAACAATTTAATAAACGATTTATAAAAAGTTTATGAATTATAAATTTTGTTTGCGGCTTAAAGGGACTGATTCACAATCGCAAGTCTGACCTGAACCGGCTTAAAACAAGTAAGAGTGCTATATTCAGTTGTGCCGACTCTTAGATATCTTACACCACATCTAATACCCTATATTCGTCTGAATTTCCGCCTAGTCGCTAGTACAGGGTGGCACAAAAGGAGCTAAATGGTTTGAATTTTTTATAACTTTTGTAATTATTATTTTTTCTTTGTTTTTTTTTCAGCGAAAAGTTCTGGAAAATATGCTAAAAAGAGCACGTATGTGCGAATCAGAAAATGGACATCACTTACAGGATATCACTTTTCAAAGCTAAAAGCAAAAAATTCACCAATAATATACTTTATTTAAAAAAAAAAATTATAATAATCGCATAAATAAAAAAGTTATAAACCATTTAAACCACATAGCTCCTTTTGTGCCACGCTGTAGTACCGGATTTTATCCAGCTCTTCAGACCACTATATATCATGAAATGGCCAACTCAATGTGTAAACCAAATTTCACCGAAATCGGTACTACCGTTTAGGCAAATTCGAATTTCCACTAATTTTTTTTTTTTTGAGGGGGTGGGTTTGGCGCAAAATGCTGACGCCAATAATCAAATAACTTCGTCATATTTGGACCAACTTTCAAAATGCTTTTTGCATATGGAAAAGGTCTACTATTTTTTTTTTTTGAAAGTTTGGGGTGTAAAATTTGTCGTTTGTGGACCAATTTTTAAACGTCATTTTGCATATGGAAAAGGTTCACTAAAATTTTTTTCCAAATTAACGGGGTGTGGAGGCAATGTGCCTGACTTTCAAAACTGAATATCAAATAACTTCGTCGTTTGTCAAAAAATGCCGTTAAAATTTTTTTTTAATGTAGGGCAAAGACAAAGGTACGCCCACCCATCATTCCGAAATTCGATGTTTAGATCCACTAAAAAGGGATTCTGGGATATTGTAATGTTAAGGCGTTAAAAACGGGTAAATTTGATAACTTAATATTTAAGAAACTAAGGCAGATAGAATAAAAATTACAAAAGCATATTAATGCTGTTCAAAGATAAGCGTTATGTATGTACTTTTAGTGGGTAAAACTAAAAAAGAAATTAATTTTGGTATCTCTCTTAGAACAAGCCTTTTTCCGTAATATTTTGTTCTAGTAAAAATCTCGAAATTCGAAAATTTATGGAGTAAAATTGTATCTTTGTACTTTTATCCCATTTAAATAGTGCTTATGATGTACATTTTTACTATTTTTATACACACCCATGATATGGGTATAAATTTAAAGGGATTTTTGGACGGAGCATAAAATATAATGTTATGTCTGCAAACACAATATGGTGGACGACTATTTTTTAACCACTTCCATGATATTGGTATCAACTGGAAAAAATGTTTGGGAAAAAACCAATAATAAAGTGAAATGGGTACTTTTCGGAAAAACTGCGTTTTGAAAAAGGTACGTACCTTTTTAATTTCTTTGAAAAGGGATTGTTGATTGTTGATTGTTGTTGACAATAAAAGTATCCTAATTTGATCCAGATGCCTTACCGTAACAATATCTATACAACAGTGAACGATATTAGATAAGTTGAGGTGCGGTAGCGAAGCGCGACGGGTTAATCTAGTAACAGATAATTGAGAACGTGCAGTGTATTTTAGTTTTTGTTGGTTTTTTATATATTTAGTCCATATAGAGTTAAAGTTTGAAAGCACTCAGTTTGTTTTTTAAATGTTTATTAAAATAGAGGTTATAAGAGATGCAGTGGACATTTCTGTGTGCTTATAATTGTTAACGATATCTATATTCTCATTGCCGAAGTGCCGAGCTTCGGCTTGACGAAATTCTTGTCCCAGAAAGAAATATGTAGTATATTTTTGGACGCATTAAGATTTTAGTTTAGGCGGCAAGTAAGATGCCATAGTATTTCTGGAGATTCGGCTAGTAAGACTATATCGTATCGGCGTAATTCAATACTTTTATTTCTCTGGTCGACCCGTTAACTCCATCCGTTAATCCGTAGGCGGACTAAACTCTTTGCAAAGGTATTTCCAGTCACTTTTTTATATCTTGGGCCAGCACTCAGGAGATGACCCCTACACATGCGATGCACTGTTTTAGAACTAGATGAAAGGGATAGTAGGATAAATGAGAGGAGGTGAAGCTTCACTATGTTACAGCACTGCTTTTTGTACGTTATTTGGTTTTATGGCAGTGTATTTTATAAAAGTGTACGTATTAAATTTTGAAGCTTCGTTTTCAGTATCCATTTTTAGTAATTATTTTACTTCGGCGATGCTATACAATAATGACGAAGAAGGGCATTCTGATGTGCCTGTACATTGGATACAGTTGAAGCCTTTACTGTTCAGCGACCAGTGACTATGCTTTCGCCACTGAAGCCTTCCGACAACAACTGACTCAAGGCCACACAAATGCACAAGAGAAAAATTCGAGATGTTTTTATGAGTCTGAAACTGGGGTTTCACCCAGGAAAATTTTTCGTTTTGTAGTCAACGTGCGGACTACTTCGTCCATCGCCACTTTTAACTTTTGACGTCCGTAAACAGATTTCCCTTTATTCCCCTCTCAAAACATCATTTCCCAGTTCCAGCACAGTACATTGCATGTGTAGGCGTCATCCCCTGAGTGACGATCCAAGATTAAGAAAAATACCTCTCGTAAGTCATAAATACATAAATATAGAACTCTTATAGTTGTAGTTTTCATTAGAGAAAATAAATTTTTCTTTAGCTGTGTGATCATGAAACGTATCACATTAATTTTACAGCTTTAATAGACGCCCCACAAATAAAAAGAACATGGTTGCCACCGAAGCTCCCTTGGAGAGAAAATCCTTTATAATAAAACCATATGCCTTTATTGCCATTCCATAAAAGATGTTATTTGCCAAATAATTTAATCAATTTGTACAAGATAATTGTCTGGAAAGGCAGTAAATAAATAAATAGACACTCGCACCAGTATTTAAAACTGAAATGATATTTTTTTCTGCAGCCAATCCAAAAATATTTGCTCTCATCCCTTGTTACCAGACAATCAGACGTTTATTGTTGGTTAGAACTTATCATTGTCATTGTTATACTTGAGAGTGTAGGTGTGGGTATGTATGTGTATTTTTTGCTTCGTTTGTTGACTGAGTTTTGCATTTTAAATACAATATTTGCTTATTTGGGAATGAATGTTCTGTTGGGATGAATTTTGAGTTTGTGCCTTTTGGATACATAAACAAATAGATATTAAATTTCATAAATCACTACTACCACCACATCTATTTAAATAAGGTTGTGTTTTAGCCTGAGTATGTATGCATGTACATATATATGAACTTGTAGAATAAGTAACATTTCATGAAATATTGTTAGTGCCTGGCATTAAATGTAGGCATGCAGACTTTTAGTTTTAGAATTAATTTTTTTTTATTTGTACTGTCATTGTGGCATGTTCTGTATGGCGATATTACGAATAGTAATTTGTGTACAAAGTGTTCAAATATTTGTCAACCATAAAATTGTTATACTAGCATGTTTAAACAGAAACAGTAGTAGGTTCAAACAAATAATACATTTTAGTTTGGACCATATTAATTTCGCAGAGTTTGAAAAACACAAATTTTTAAGGAAATATGAGATTCCTATTTGACATTTTAAAGAGCACTGAAAATCCATTAAATTTAAATTAATGTAAATATCACTCCTTTACAAAAACATACAACCCAAGAAACCATAAATATGCTTCAGTTTATGCGCATTAAATAAGACACAAAAAATTAAGAATACGCTGCTAAACAATTCAAAATCGACCTTTTATCTCAGACTCTTAACTGTAATTTATTTTTTTTTAATGATGTGCTCAGTGGTTGCTGTATGCGAGGGGTACTAATAATATTGCGGGAATAGCAAATAATAACAAACATTTTTAAATGAAAATGGCTTTATTGTATTTCGAAATATTCCGCTTGATGATCAACATTCGTTCAAATCATTTGTCACAGCAGTTTTTCTATTCCTCTTGAGACACCTCCAAAACGTGATTTTTAAACGCTTCAACTGCTTCTTCGGCGCTCATAAATCATTGACCAAACAGTTTACTTTGATATTCGGGAACAAGAAGACGCATTGGGTGCCAAATTATAACTGTACGGAGAATGACTGATCAATTCGATGTTTCACCTGTTTGAAGAGATTTTGATTGTCATGTTTTTTTTGTCTTGGGCCAGCACTCAGGAGATTACCGCTACACATGCAATGCGATGTGCTGTAACTAGAGGAAAGGGATAGTAGAAGAAATGACAGGAAGTGAAGCTTCACTATCTTACAACTCTGCTTTTGTACGTTCTTTGTTTTATAGCAGTGTTGTAGCGCCTCTGATGTCAAGGAGACGTATTAAATTTTTTAAGGTAAGTTTTCGTAGCTATTTTTAATAATTATTTTACTTCGCCGCTGCTACACAATACCAACGAAGGATGGGCGTTCTGATGTGCATGTGTATTAGTTACAGCTAAAGCCGTTACTGTTCAGTGACCAGTGACTATGCCTTCGCCACTGAAACTTTCCGACAACAACTGACACACAAATACACATCAGAAAAAATGCAAGATGTTTTTTTATGAGTCTGAAACTGGGTTTCATTTCCTAATGCCACTTGAGGCGAGACTTTTTTGGAGCGAGTGATAAATTATGGGGTATCCTACGAGAACAAATTTTTTTACAACTAAGAGTTCATGCAAATCGAATGTATTGAAGAGGACTGTAATGTGCAAAGATGCCTCTATCTCACAATATGTTAGTTAACGATCTTGCATTATCAGTTCACGCACTGAATGTGTGTGGCACAACAACCAATTTTGGACGACCTTCACGGAATTTGTCGCCGACCGAAGTACTACCACGCTTGAATTCACTTTACAAGTGATATACTGTGGTTTTTGAACATCGACATACATATTGTTGTTGAGATAATCAACGTCGAAAGTTGTAAAAAATATTCCAACGAACACCTTCTCTTGAAATTTCCATTTTTTGGTCAATTCGATTTTATTAACATCCTAACGTTGTGAGTACGTTTATGCCAAAAAATCTCAAGCTTTATTATGGTGTTGCCAGATCTTAGCTGTTGCCATTAGTGTTGCCAGCTCCCGAAATATATATAGTAGCCCTCGTATGACACACATACAGGGGAACTAGTTGCAAAGGGATGGTCTATAGAAGAGGTAGAATGATAGAAAGACTAATTCTAGCAGAAATCTCCAGTAGCATGTTTAGAGAATTTCTAAAGAAGTGTTGCTGTTTCTCAGGAGTTATGTTGCGGCATTACTTCCGTTAGCTGAAGAAGAGCCATTTTATTTATTATATTACTTCACTGACGTCCTATTGCTCAAATACTTGTTGCAGAGTCCACACGCCAACTACTCTGCCAACAGCACATTTGGACATATTCTGAAATTTTTAGCATTCTCTGCTGTAATCAGAAGGTATTATACAAATTATGATGTGCTTTTAATCCTTCAATTACTTTATGGACTTCTGTCGCAACAATTAAATTCTCCAGGCGATTTTGTATGAAAATATGTATCTGCTGCATAAAACTTTATCGACGTTTACATACACTTCTCGGCATTTAGAAACGCACAAGTACTATAAGCAAAAAATCTTATTAATTCAAGAAAGTAAAATATAATAAATTATGCATGATGTTAAAATTCAAATATGTACGAGTATGTACAATAACAGTAGTTGCCAAAATTTAATAAACAAATTTTGAAAGTACTGATAGGGATACCAAAGACAAAACAAAACGCCAAAAATATAAAAAATGTAAAAACTACTAAAAAAATCAAGGCGAATTGATACCACGTAAACTCAGTAGTACACCAACAACTGAAAATCATTGTGTACTGTCAAAATAATTCATACAATTTGACATTAAACAGTGGTAAATAGTCGACAAGATGGGCTATTGAGTTCACCTGTTATGAATTCGCCTTGCTAAAAATTATAAAATAAAAAAGCAAAATAGTCCGATGTATGACAGATATCTGAGAGAGATGTTGACAAAAAAGTCAGAATACGCATTCTGTCAGACTTCTGACAGAAAAATGTATGAAGTGGTTGACACTAAATCTCTCAGAAATGTCGCGGGAAATTCTGAATTCTTTTGCCGCCATTTCTGATAGAAATGTGATTAAAATTCGTGGGAAATTCTGATGTGTTACCTTTATTTTTATATCGTTTTATTTTCTTGCAGATTTCTAAAGCGAATGCTATACGATCAATGTTCAGCTTCAATATTTGTCATTGTGTGCGTTATTTTTTATAAAGTAGCATTCCCTTAAAAGAATGTGGAAAACATTTCTAGTCGACTAATCGTACAGATTTCTTCCAATTCATTTTGTTAATTTTTTTTATTTATTACATATGTATTTAATAGTATAATAGTACATATCGACGGCTTAATATAAAAAATGCCTAACTCTATTTTTTGTTACTTTACAGCAGAAGGAAAAAACTCAATAAAATCTGTAAAATGTTAGAAACAAAAGAAGATTTAATGCAATTTTTAATAAACAGAGATAACACATTTTATTTCTCATTTAAAATTTTTTATTTTAATAAAGTTATCTAAGATAGGACCTTTTTACACTGATGCTAAAAAAAATTGAGTTAGTGCTTTTTGTAAAATTATATATAATTAAAATTATATATAATAAAATTATATATAAAATTACTATAATATTTGAGAAGAGACCTGAAAAAATTAGAAAAAACTTTTTCTAATCCTGTAAGTGTTCCCATTTCTTTTTTGTGATTGCTATTTTGTTCTTATAAAGTAGATCGGAGGGGATATCTGTAATCGTCGACTTTGATCTATGTGGGAGAAATTTACAATCGTCTTTTATATCTGTTCTGAAATATGTCGATCCTGATGGATCATACGGCAAGCATATTAACAGTAAAATCACCAAAACGCCTGCCTACAATTTGAAATAATAGTTTTAGTACATACATTTCTAGCACTTACTATATATAGTAAGCAATATTTTTACCAGGACGAATCGAAGAGTATCGTTTAAACATTCTTTCAAAATTTATAAAGCTTTTCGAACTTTTCGTGCCTTCTTTAGTAATTATCCAAATTGCGATGGCAAATTTATTTGCTTATTTTTGCTTTTTTTGTGGCTGGAGGAACATTCCATGTGCGTATATCCACTTATTAAAAATTTCTGTTCAATTGTTATATGTGTTTCCTTGCGAAAAGCCAACAATAATGTATTAGACACTTTAAATTGCGGGTTTGGTAGAAACTGCCATCTAAGTAAATAGTTATGTAATGGATTTCTGGTGATACAGTTTGGATCTTCCTCAAATCTTTAATAATACGCTTTAAAAACTGCATTGTTTATTTTAATTTATATATACAAAACAAAGGAATGAGTTAGCTCTTTTTCTTTCTGAGCTACGCCTTTTTTGTTTCTTCCTTTACCAATTCTCTAAATTTGTTAAACTAATTTTTCATTCAAATTGTCCAAGGAGCAGCTTCTTGTTTTTGAAAATTCACGCTCTATGCAAGCTCTAGCAAAGAAAAACTTATTTGTTGTATGTGCACTGCCACATAAAAAAATTATATCTAGTCATACTAATATTATAAATGTAAAAGTTTGCATATTTGGATGTACGGCTGTTTGTTCCATCATCACACAAAACCGCGTAATAGATTTGAATGAAATTTAAAATTACGACCATAAGCTCCAGATTAAATATAGGATAATTTTTCATTAGTAAAAGTTTGTGGGGACCCCTTCTGGAGAACAGCACATTTTTATAGACGCTATTGGTTTTGTTTTGATTGTATATTTCATAATTGTCAAACATGTTTTGGGAGTTCTTGTATAAACATGTCAATTTTCTTAGTTTTTTTCAATTTTTTGGGTAAAGATCTACTGAAGATTTTGATATTAGCACCAAATGAAATGCGCATATGGACCATCTAAACCATGTAACAGACATAGATAAATAATAATTTTCATTTAATTTTATTAATATTTCGCTACCAAATAGGTAGCATCTTCAGAAAATAATAATTTTTAAAATTTTAAAAAAAGAAATTTTTTTGTTAATACAAATTATTATATCCTGGAGATGCTGCCTATTTTGTAGCGAAATATTTAAAATAAATAATTGAAAAAAAAAACTTTTCATAAAAAAGACCATCGCTCAAAAAATAAATATAATTAAAAAATTTAATAAAGGTCAAAATAAAAATAGAAGTGAAGTAGTAGAAGAATATAATAATAGATTTCATATATTTTTTCGGGAAAAATCACAGTTTAGAAATTAAAATCATATGCATATACAGAGTATATATAAAGATATTCCCACAATCGCATCAGAACGCCCTTATTCAGCGGTATTGTGTAGCACCGGCGAAGTAAAACAATTACTAAAAATGGCTACTGAACCGAAACTTCAGCACTGCTACGAGTATAAACAAAGAACGTGCGAAAGCAGAGCTTCAAAAATAATTAATTAAGCTTCACCTCCTGTCGTTTCTCCTACTATCCCTTTCCTATAGTTCCAGCACAATGCTTCGCATGTGTAGCAGTCATCTCCTGAGTGCTGGTCCGAGATAAAAAAAAAAGTAAATTCATTTAATATATACTTACATATATATATGTTATTTATGTTTGAGTTAAAAACGAATAGGTGTATTTAACAGTACATACGCATATAAAATTTAGCATCAAACATAGAAAAGTTGAAGAAAGTGTGTCCACATTTTATTACTGACTGTACTAATTTCCACATAGAAAAATTCTAAGATAAAATCAATATTATTTAACCACAGTAATAACATACAAAACCACACACACATAAACCCCTGGACATACAATTAAATTAATCGTGCAATACGTTATAATTTCTTGTTAAACCATGATATTAAGATTTGCCAGCTGTTGCTACGCTTTTTAAAAAAATATTTTTTTACTCCAATATTACTTGCAGGACTATTTTTGTTGTTACCCTGTAAATAATATTGGACTATGCGATCCATTTTAATTGAAATGAACTGGTTACAAACATATTCCTATGTAATGCAGCCGTGGACCATGTCTTTGGAAACAACAGCTTATTGTTATACGACATGAGTTCGCTGTTTTATTCGGATTTACGATTACGCCGTCGCATTAAAATTACTCTCTGAGGTGTTCCATGGAGTGGTTACATGGATTAGTTTTCAGGTTAGTCCGATGGGTTATATGGATATTGTAATGTTAAATAACCCATGTTTTCTCCATACAATTGGCTTAGTCTTGGTCTAGTCCTAGCCGTCACTAAGACCGCTGTGGACTAGTCACATTATTTTCAGGGTACTTGCATCTAATAATAAAATGTTTAATGGTGTGAGCAATAACTTTAAAGTCTATTGAATTTTCCAACTAAGGAATTAAAAGATGGTTTGAAAAAAAAAAAACAACTGAAAATAATTTCAATCATATGCCGGGAAAATGCTTTCTGTGTTAATAATGTATCAATGACGTAATTGTATGTCCACAGATGTTAATACATATATACATATGTATATGTGCATTTAATAACAACAAAGTATTTTTAGAGTTCATGCAATGATGAGTATATTGAATTTCACATGATATACTTCGCTGTTGATATACATATAAGTATGTATGTATGTATGGATTTATATTTCACAAAAGATTAAAGCTACAATAGCCTCGAGTTTGAGATTAAAAAATTAAATTAATTTTATAATCGATATATTTACATTTCAATATTTTAATACAAACACGCATGTACATACATATATTACGTTGTTATAAATTACAAAAGTTTTATAAAGATTTCATTGATACAATTAAACTAAATGGGTCAAATGTAAACAACAGCACATTGATTTCTATCTACAAGAAAAATATTTCAAATATTAGAGAATAGGATCCGAATAAGTATTTAATTGAGGAATTGAGGAAAAAGAATCACAAAAGCTTAACTATGAGAATGAATTTTGATATGCAGATGTATTGCTCTGATTTTCATCTCTTGCAGTACAGTAAAACCTTAATAATCCGCACCTTGCTAATGCGGATTATTCGGTAATCCGGACAGTATTTTTCATTACATTGCATACTCTATAATCGTGATTGACAGCAACTTTATAAAACAGATTGCTTGCACACTGTTGTGTAATGTTAATTCATTTATTTTTATTTATTTATTTAACAACATTAATAGATTTTTACTTCCTTAATGACTAAATGAATATTACAAAAACAGAGTATTATTTACAATATAAATAATTTAGCTATTTAAATCTAAAGTTAAATTATTCCTTGGAATTTGATTGGTCTCGGACAAGTCAATGATATGGTAGCATTTATTGAAGATTTGAATTGCGTGATATAGCTTTGGAAAAAAATTTAACAGTTCTCCACAAACAAAAGTGAATTATAAATTAATCAATCAAAATAATTAGTTTAAGATTTTGATTATTTTCATGGCTTGGAAAAATTAAATATGTTATTATTTTATTATAAAATGTATATACTGGAATTTTCAGATCTTGTAGCTTTAGTAAATAAATACATTTTGTTGTTGTTATACTACAGCTGAAAGATATGAAAGGTCTTTACCACGTACCCTGAATTCCGCTAATATATCACTGTGATAGTGTTTTAAAAACATTTTTAATACCAGAACAACATTTTCACATTTTTATTCAGTAATGCGAATAATTTTATAAGACGGATTAGAGTCTGCAATCAATTATACGGATTATCAAGCTGTATATTTTACTGTATATTTGAAAATTATTTATATGTATTTAAGTCATGGACTTGTCAAGAAACAGTGGATAGCTTTCATGAAGTAACCCGATGTATAGGACATCGGATTGCTCATAGTATGCAGGGGTACGATTTGTGAGTGAGTGTACAACACATGTGAAACACATGAGTGTACCAATCCGTACCCTGTTTGTATGTGACAGAAAAATATATTCTTATTACATTCATATTAAAAAAGGACCCCCACTGCGACTGAACAATCAAATGGTTTCTCAGCAAAACTACAACAAATGAAATGGCTAAACTCATCGGCCAGCTTATAAATTTAGAGCTCTCCTCTAAAACTAATATGGACTAAAGAAATTGAATTATGTAACATGCTATTACTAAAGTCAAATTCAAATCTTGGCTAATTTCGTAAGATGCATTCTTAATATAAATATGACTTTCGACTGGCCAATGCAAATTTCATTCACAATGCCAGCCAACAATCAAAGAAGTTAATTTCAACAATTTAAAAAAATCATATGCCTGAAATTTATAAAGACCGTGCAGCGTTATATTTCAAAATGTAGTCGGGAAACTATTTGTTTAATCATTTATTTTCATCTTTCATTCATCGTATACATTTTTAATTTTCAATTAATTCGTTCACACCTCAAACATATTTCTTTTCATATCATAAATATTTTTCAATATTTTTTTTTTTCAATTTACATTAGTTAATGAAGCGAATATGTGATGAATTCGTATTTTTATACGATGGACACGACAGTGACGATCATAAATGTTAATATGTTTAAAAAACAATAAAAAAAATCTTTTATCTCCCCATGTGATAAAGAATTAAAAATATATATAAGGAAATATACATACTTATGCATGTATATACATAAAAATAATAAAAGGATCTACGCAATACAATAAATAAAAAAAATAAATAAAAATCTTATATATAAAAATTACATTTTTGGAAGTATGTATGTGGCTTTGTACCTTATGCACAGCTAAACGGCTGAAATGATTTTCTGGAAATATTCACAGTATATCGGAAGGAACTATAGGCTATATAAATTTAAAAAATTCCAACTGGACATTGCCACGTCTATACAAAGTAAATATTTATTTTGTATAGCTTGAAAACGGTTAAATTAAAAGTTTCTGGATATGGTTCAAATGACTTTGTAGTTAAAACAAATCAGCAGTAAAAAACTAGGAAGGCTTTGACAAGTGGCCGTGGTACCTCCCATACAAACTAAATTCTGATTTCATTATATCTTGAAAACGGTTAAAGTTAATGTTTCTGTATTTGGTCTGAGTAAATTAATGGTCAGCACAAATATTCAGTCAAAAAGTAGACGGAATTGGACAAGTTGGCGTGGTATCTCCCATACAAACTAAATATTGATTTATTTATATCTTGAAAACTGTTAAAGCAAAATCTTCTACATATTGCATAAATGACTTTGTAATTAAAAGAAATTATCAGTCAAAAACTGGGAGGGATCGGACATCGTGTTACCACCCGCACAAACAAAAAATTCAAAATCGCCTTTTTGATTCATTATGAGCTATTTTGGCTAGTTTGGTCATAATCACAGAAGATCAACATTTTTTTCAGAAAAATAAAAAATTTGCATTATAAGTTCATGAACATATGCTTTATATTGAACTTTTTTAAATTTAAATAGGTGTAGCGAAGCACGCCGAGTTTTAGCTAGTTCTAAATAAAAAAGAATTAGTTAATTCTGTATAGAACAAATATGAGAGATTTTCACTCTACTCAAATATTCCTTGTTCTAAGTTTTTTATTATAAAACAAATATGTGAGTTAATTTTTGCGTAAAATTTAAAAATGTGTATGATTTTGTTCGGTAACTAGTTACCATTTAACTTAAATATTTATGTACGCCTCTCCATTCCACTGTTTAAAAACTAGGTGAATACATGCTAGGTGAATTTTTCTTCAGCAAATCATTCGGCATAGATATTTGGTGCCATATGCCGACTAGACTATAAGAGCCGTGCATTATATCAGTTACACGCGGTTTCCCCAAAAAATTATTTTCCGAAATAAATGTTTTTTTTTATTAAAACAAAATAATTTTTTACTAAAACAAAACTAAAACGTACATAGTATAGTATATTATAAAAATTCAGTTTACAGTGAAACAAAAGTAAAAAGAAAACAAAGCATTTGAAAATATTAAAGGAAACTGGCAAACTACATATCGTCAATGAACATGCAAAATGCCCTATCTAAAAAAGAATTCAAAATGTACTCTTTTATTAGTTCTGGTTTATTAGGTCTAAATACGTCACTTTGAAAAATTTTAAATTTGTTCAGAAATAAAATTGTTGATTCTTTTCTATTTATATTGCAAAATTTTGTGGTAACTGTCAATATACATACATATGTTTTAATTAGATAAGCTTTTTGCTGCTCCTGTAAAATTTTTAAATTTTTAAATGAGGCTTCTTGCATTTTCTATAACGATGATGATGATGACAAGAACTTTTTCTGTATTGTGAATTTTAAAAAAATATTTTTTCATTATAAACAAAAACCAATTTTCCTGAAGAAGCTACACAAAGGAGTAGCGAAATATCGAAGAAAAATAAATATTACATATATTAAAAAGACCTATAGCTTAAATATATAGTGTTATTACTATAACGATATATTTATTTTAGTATGAGCATTTCCACATGTGATTGGATATTGTTTTATCTGCGCACTGTCAAAAGTTTTTTACATTTTTCGTACACCATTTTCTTTTTTGTTTCGTTATAATTCCGAGGATAGCTGATAACTAAATTGCCTAATTAAATTACTGAAATTTTGAAATGAAAAAATTATTCGAACATATTTAAAATTAAAATTTTATACTTTTATTTTTTATAATTTTATAAAAATTTATTTTGTTTCACTCAAAAATCAATAAATGGATTGCTTTTGTTTTCACTTTCTTATTATGATGTATACACTGAGAAGAAATTTACTTAAATGCGTACACTTAAATAAATGAAATTTACTTATGTAACAGAAATGTATTAAGGAATATTAAATCATCATACCAATACACTTACAAACGAAAACAGTAATTATAAAAGTGAAAAGAGTCTGGGGAAGAATCCTGCTTTCCCCTATCTACACCAATGACGATCTGGCAAATTATTTTGTAAAATTGGTATTGGTGTAGACCACTTTATAGTTAATAGCTGTATTCATAAACCTTTTTTGTATAATGATTGAATTTTTTAAGGAAATTTGCTAATAAACCTTTTCCAAATAAAAAAAAAATTTTATGAATACGGCAGTAAGTCATTTTAAAAAAGAAAATTCACTAGCGTAAAAAACTTACATTTTATTATAAAATAATAAAATGGGAGATATGATTTTCATTCAAGTTGAATATTTATGATTCTCAGTGTGCATACATATTTTTTGTTTCTACAATCGAAAACATAAACTTCTCTATAGTGTTCTTCACTTTGTAAGAGCCACACAAAAATATAAGGCCGAAAATAATTCACAAATAATATGAAATACACCATTGTATATGTAGGTGTGATGGCAGTATTTTTGCTACATAAATAACTCATGAATATGACGGCTGTAGTTACTCAGCAGCAATAGGGACACTCACAGACTTTCGTAGGACAGTAACTTTTTTATAAATATGTACTTGTATTCAGTATTGAGTTTATATACATAAGTATATACGATGTATGTTCAAAAAATAAGGTGACTATATTTTTATGTAAAATAAGAATAGTTATTTATTCATCAATATTTAAATTGTCCCCTTCAAAGCAATTCGCCTTAGATACAATGCAATTGTACTAATGCTTTATCCAATCCCCAAAACACCTCTCAAAAGCACTTTTTGTTATAGACTAAAGCACCTTTTGGTATAGCCTTCTGCTCATCCACCGATGCAGTTTTTATTTCATCAATCGTTTTGGGCACAGGAAAAAGTCGCAGGAGGCGAAATCCGGCGAATATGGTGGCTGTGCCACGATTCCGGTGTTAATTTTGGCTAAAAAATGTATCACATTTTGATAAAAATTTTGAAATTTCGGAACAAACTTCGCTGACACACCTCCGATGCCCAAAAGATCCGAAAAAATTACATCGCAATAGCCGACTGATATGCCAACGTTCTCAGCAACTTCTTTTATGATAATTCGACGATTTTCAAAAACAATTTTCTTCATAGTTCCGACGTTATATTCTGTTGTTGATGTGGTGGGGCGTTCAGAACGCGATGATGTACCAAACATCAACATTTATGTGTAGTTTTCCGTTGAAAATTGTCAGACGAAAAATCATGTCGTCAAAAAAATTTTTTTTAATCAGTCATCGTTCATAACGGAAAACGGCTTACGGGAATAAGCTCTCTGATTTTATTAGATCACATTCTTTGAAAAGTTAATACAAATAAATGTTATACGTACTTTTCTATTATTTAATAAAGATACCAACATATTTCTCTAGGAGGCACTGCCCATAGACTGTGATTAGCCTAAATCCACGTTTAACTGGAGTATAATATTTTTTAATAATTTTAAGAAAAAAATACATACTCTTTTTATGCGCTTCATACATACAAAAAATACCCAAAAAAATATAAAAGGACCTCTTATATGAACGTATTGTAAATTACAACATTGTTCACATTTTTACACATTTTATTTATTCAATTTTTATTTTTTCCTTGCAAACGAAAAAATTCGCACTATTCACAACACATTTGTATGTGTTAAAAATAATATACGAAAAGGTGTTCATGTGAAAAATGCAATTAAAAAATTGTATATTGCATTTAAATTTTTAATAACACAAACTGATGTCATTATTATGATTACAATATGTTTAATTGCTTTTGAAGTTTGTGTACAAACAAGCACACACACATTCATATAATCTGTGAAATATTAATATTTCCTTTTTACAAATTAAAAACAAAAATGTCATATTTATTAACCCTACAAGCATTATCTACCAATAGAAATTGTTACAACGAATATAATATCGGTTTTTTTATCACAGAAATTTCGCCATAAGATAACAAAGAAAGGACAATAAATTTCAATTTAATATACATAATTGGTTTTATTCATTCCGGTAGCAAGGCGAGTTCATAGCAGGTGTTCTCCTCCCTACAACAACAGCATTTTTTTACAAAAAAAAAAACAATTGTATTCGAGTTGTCAAAACAGTTTACGTATTAAATAGGCTAATGGGGCCACCTGGTATGAATTCGCCTTGGGTAGTGTAGTGACATTTTGGGGTTTTTGGAGTCAATTGCTATGAAAGACCACAATAAAACGGGTAAAACTTTAGTACTACGCTCATTCAACTGTTGTAGGATTTTTATAACTGTTCTTCAAAACATAACTGCGACCTCCTTTGTCGGAATTTTATAAATTAACAAAACACTCAGAACTAGAATTGCATGTAAAAATTAATCCAATGGTGTCTTAAACCAAAATTAAAAATTATGTTTAATTAGGTAAAAAACGTTTTTGTTGTGCAATTTCAACTGCTTTAAATACAAAAGAGTTGAGCTATGCCGTTTATGCCGCATAGCGCTCGGGGCGAAAAGGATGCCTAAATAAAACCGGTAGCGCTATGTGAATTTTGATAACTATATTTGCATTAAGTGTTTTTTTCACATTCTGCAACCAACTTCATTCGTTGACGCACTGGCGAAATCAGATTTTCCAACCACTCAGGATGGACGGCGCGTTATTATGGTTTCCTCCATATAAATTTTATTTCCAAGAGAGTCTTTGACACCTAAACAATTTTTGCCGCTTATGTTTTAGTTTGTGTGTAAGATATAAGATATATATAATTTTCGTCAAATTTTATCAAAATATGGATATAACTTTCATGCAAAATTTCGTTAAGTCATTTGGGTAAAGCTACATAAACATTAACCAGCGAATTTGTTTTCCCGTGTAGTGTATAATAACAGGATAGCAATCAGTGCAAGAAAAGGAAGATAGTCAGTTTTTTAAACAAACAATATTTCCGAAGTAAAAAATAATTTTACAAACCGATTAATTAATGTCTGACTTCCGAAATGACATGTTGAAGCCATGATCCACACACTGACCTAATAATTGGATCATAGTTGAAGTCTAATAAAAAGAGAGTAAAGTCCCTGTTGTACAATTTATATTAATTATTCCAAACACACTGGTCTTCTGATTTGTGAAAAAAAGAGCAGTGATGCAAAGGCTTATAATTATGATTGGTTTAAAATATTACATAACACGTAAGTTATTTCAAAATAACATAGTTTATAAGAACAGAAATTTTTATTTTAGTTTGTTCGGCAACATGTCACAACATGTGGAGAATTGAAGTCCATATGCTATGTCAGTCATCACCATGCGAAAGTAATGAAGTGTTTCAACACTTTAGGACCAGTCATATCACAGTTACAGTTCCTTTTCGCATGGCAATATCTCACTACTCTGTGGGAAATGTCAATAGTGAAAGAGTACTGATGTACTACGGACATTGGCAGCAGTACTACTGACTTACTCGTGCGTGTCACTGAGAATGCATTAGTACTATAAGTACTGTATGGTAGGTACTTCTCTTGAGTACATATGTATATAGACAATTTACAGACATTGGAACTACTGACGTACTGTGTCCTTTAAAATGTTCTGTGCTATAGAGATTTAATATATGCATGTCATTGAGAAAGCACTAGCACTATACGTACTACTTACTAAGTAGTCCACGTGGGGACATATGTAGACATATAACCAGAAGTTCACTACTATTAGTATGTAAAACTCCTTCAGGAAATATTTTCTGAGTTTGACGAGCTCAGAAGATATTTTATATAAATGGATTTTCTTTTGAAGTAGAAAACAAATCTACGAAAGACCGCACAGAATCTCTGAAGTTTTAACTTTCATTTAAATTTATTTCATCATTTACACTATTTCAATACAAAATCTAATGCTTTTTTACAAATCTTTTTTTAGTTTCTTTTGCTCATGGTATATTTATATAATTGCTAAAACATTTCTATAATACAATTCTTTCCTTTCTTTACCTTTCAATTTCATTCTTTTATGACCTTTTTAATAAAAAAAAAAAACTATAATTTTAACCGTATTTTCAACAATACGAAACAATTAAAAAAAAAACCAAAAAGAAGAACCATGGTTTTTCAGGTGTCTAAAGTTTCTCTACCCACAAACGGCAAAGTAAAAAATGTAGACGGTTTGTCGACAATGTCACCAATTTATGCGACAAAAGTGGTGACTTCCTTCAGGGTAGTTTTTAAAAGCTTTGTGCTTCAGAAGATGACAAAAAATTCCGACAGATTATAATTACCTTTTTGAACATTTTATTTAAAAGTGATGTTTTTGTTTAATTTAATTTATGTACTTTGTCTGAAACACATGTCTATACATATGTGTGTATATACTTGCTTTAAAGTATCTGTACACACTTTGTTGAACTGAATAATGAGGCAGCAAAGAAACAGGCAAATAACACACACAGTCGTGTCGTATCACTTTGATGCCCATTTCAACTTCATTAGTATAAAAAGCGTCTGAAAAGAAAGAATATTTTGTTTTCCAGCAACACAAAAATGTTGTAAGTAAGAAATTGTTAAACTACTAACAAAAAGATACCAATTTGTTTTCTCACCTTATCCCAAATGCAACGCCTTGGCAGATGATGGTAAAGAAAGAAAACAGTAAAAATAAAAGGGATGATGCGACAATACAGTTCATGAAAAGGCGTACGTCGTTGATGCAGATTAATTATTTGAGAAATAATAGAAAATTACACTTGTAATCTGCGGCAAGTATAGTTGAGTCTTGTATTCATTTGTAAATGATCTTAAGCGGGTGTCTCAAGATCGTTCATTAACTGCTACTGTAACTGCTGCTGCTAAAAACTAAAAGGCCACAACAAAGAAAAAGAATTTAAAAAGAACAAGGAAAAAGGAAAGGTAAAATAAAGGGTGAGTGTTTTGAGTCCATTTTACTGCTAATTGAAATCTTGTTTGTTGGTTTTTTAAACCTTAACGACTTAACTCGTTATTTTGAAGTAAATCCTTAAGGATCGTTTAGTGCATACAGACAATTTTTAATTCAGGTAAAAAATAAAAATCAAAAATAATAATCATAACAATAATAAAATATTACTTTCTTAAACACGGGAATTCAAAGGGAGCAATAAGTAAAATATTGGGGAGTAATTTTCGATCCATGAGTGAAATTTAAAAATCATGTACAATATATCTTTTTTTTTTCTTTGACCGTCACTCTGGGGATGACCCCTATACATGCGCTGAATTGTGCCGGAACTAGGAAATAAGGAAATAAGATTTTGGGAGAAAGGATATTATATTAATAGGCCAAAACGCTTTTTGTAATCCCTTTTACAGCCGTACTACTGCGCCGATTTTGATCAAATTTACTTATTACTCACACCATTAAACAAAACACTCTCTGCTTATTAGATGCAATTAAAACAACATCAAATATACGTCTGCTTTACGTGTACGTGGTTTTGCAGAAACAAAAACAATGTTAAAATTTAGTGAATCAAATATAAAGAGTTCTTTCTCTCTCTCTTTAATAAATAAGAAAATGAAGCCATACATCCATACTTATATAGATGGTCTATATAACATACAAATTCGAATAGTTTTCTTTTCGGACCGTCTGGTAACAGTAGAACCATGAATGTATGCTGTTCTCCAAATATTGTAGATTAATTTCATTTAAGCATTTAAATTTTTTAATCCTTATTTTTTTAATAACAATTTATATATTATATTTTAAGCTTAAAGGTTTGTCTTTATTTTTTATTTTATAGAAAAATTAAAAATAAAAACAAAACTTTAAGCTTAAATAAGAATATATAAATTGTTATTTAAATTTTTTTTTAACAAATTCCCTTAATTTTAAAACGGCAACAAAATAAAATTAAAGTTGTTAACCACTTTGTACAAATAAAAAAAAACAACAAACAGAAATAAATAATTGTAATTCATTTTGACGGGCGTTGAATAAATTTTTAGATCAGTGTGCAAAAGCAATCAGGCATAAAAATTACTCTTATAACTCTTTCGTAATCATAATTGTCCACGTTGAATAAGGCAATTGTTGTGGTCGCTTTGTTGCGTTACACCGATTCAATTTCTTACATTTTGTCAGTATAAAAATCAAAAAATGTTCAAACTTAAATTAGTAGTTATTGGAAATGCGTTACTCGCTGAAAGTGTTTTTGGTTTTCGCACTACTCTTCTGGAGTGCAGTTTCGGCCAAAAAGCATAAAGAAGAATCGTCTGCTGAAGAGGAAGAGGAAGGCAAGAAGTACGAGGCAGAAGAAAGTAAAGAGGAAAAACAGAAACAGGAAAAGGGTCATAAAGAACACAAAGAATGGAGTCATGATGAGAAAAAGCATCATGAGGAAGAGGGCCATAAGCATCATCTCGAAAGTGAAGGTGGTAAAAAGAAAAAGGAAGAGAATGAGGAAGAAAAGCATGGAGAGGAGTACAACCACGGCAAGCAGCTAAAAGCTGGTAAAGATAGCCACAAGAAAAAGTACAAAAAAGGACATAAAGAATTGGAACATCATAAGAAATTCCATAAGGATGAGTATATTAAAGAGAAGAAATTTTACGATGATGAGGACAAAGGTGGACATCATAAGAAATATGGCAAGGAACACAAAAATCATGACCACGAAGAAGGAGAACAAAAAAAGAAGGAGGAACAAGAAGCGGGCAAGAAGAAAAAGCACAAAAAACACAAGGGTCACTATAAAAAGGGTCATCACGACGAAGACCATAAAAAATATAAAAAAGCGCATACACACAAGGAAAGTGAAGAGGAAGAAAAAAAATGGGGCAACGAAGAAAAGAAAAAGAGCAACAAAAAGAAAGGTCACAAAAAGGAAACTGAGAAGAACGAATAAATAATAACTTTGCAAAAAAATATCTTAACTGAAAATAAAAATAAAACTCTAATTTGTTTGAACTCATTATAAATAAAAAAATTAAATACTTTACTGGATTAAAAAAGGAATTGAACTAAAATTTTAAAGAATTTTGAAACCATGAAAAATTTGTTAATTTTTTAATTCAATCCATCCATAATTTAAGCAAAACGGATGCATCAAAACAATCACAATTCATTATCCTAATTGTAATAAATATTTATTTTAATTTTTTAATTTAAATTAAGACATTTACGACAATATATGTATACAGATCATTCGCTCAATTTAATTTCTTATTAATAATTATATGAAACTGTGAACTTGTCAGAATTGCAGACCAACTAAAATAACATGACATTAAAGCTTTGAAATAAGATGACCCTATCATTTGGTATCATGCATAATTCTAAAACCTTTTTCAAAGGTTTGAGTTTAACACTTGAATTCAAATTGATAATGATTTGAATATAAACATTAGTGAATTTAGATTTAAAATTTTGAATTATAAAATTAGTGTTTTATTAATTTGTTTTCAATTTGATGTCAAGTTTATTCTCATATTATAAATAAACGTACAGCACTATTTAAAGCGAAAAATGATTTTTGAACATTTTATTTCTTAATTTGATTGAATTGAATCGAATTGAATGATTTTACATCTTTCCCCCCTGCTCAACCATAAATGAAGTTGTTATTGTGCATAAATAAAAACCAAAAATTTTCTAAAACTTGAAGTTATTCCATTGTGAAAACGAAATATTGGAAATAAAAAGAGCAATAACATCTTAAGCTGATTAAGAAAATATTAATTAATCTGTCCGAAGATACACAAGATTCTAAGATTAATTCAAAAATAACGGGAAATATTTTTGTAATTTATTTATACATACATGGTTATTAAAGTAAGTAGTTATAAGTGTTGCATTTTTATTCAACAAATTTTGTGTTTTTTAGCATCGTTTATTGTCATCATTGGTGTCTGACTTCTTTAAAGCAAAACGTCACTTTTTGGTATTGTTTTGCCACAAATTTGTCTACGAATTTTTATATATATTTGCGGATAATTGGAAATATATATATTTATTTAAAATGCCCCACTTGGTGACAATGGAAAATGGCCAAAGCCAAACTATACAGGAAATGTTAGCCTGTATTGAAAGGTAAGAATAAAATTGATATATTGCACGCGTATAGTTTAAAAGGAAACCATAACCTAAAAATCTTTCTTTAGATATAATCCTGATCATTTGAAAACTTTGGAGGCGTATGTAGAAGATCAGGCCAAGAACAATACTTATGACTTGGAAGCTAATTTGGCCGTTTTAAAACTATATCAATTTAATCCGAGTATGTTAAATTTTGATATTACGTTCACCATTTTGTTGAAGTCTTTAACAAATCTGCCACATACTGATTTTGTGATGGCAAAGTGTTTATTATTGCCTCAACAAATGAAACATGAGACAGTGCAAACAATAATCGATTTGGCTGATATTTTGGAGCGTGCAGATTTTACTTTGTTCTGGCAGAGAGCAGATGTGAATAAAAGCATTTTTCGACACATTCAAGGGTTTCATGATTCAATACGTAAATTCGTATGTCATGTCGTAAATATAACTTTCCAGACCATTAGGAGGGATTTGTTGAAAGAAATGTTAGGTGGCATTGAAGGTAAGTATATAATGAAATGTGTGAGTTAAATGACTTAATGGTGATTTCATACTCTTAAGTTTTGATAACTAAATAAAGTTATAGTGTATTATTAACTGAATGTTCGAATGTTTAACTTGGAGAGTTGTTTCGAGATAAGAAAAAAAGGCATAATATTATTTTGGCAATGAAACCACAATATATATGTTTTCAAGCGATTTTTCTGATTTTATAAATTTAAAATAAATAAAAAAAATTATGGTGCTGAAAACTGTTCGCCGTACTCATAACTATTACCCGATTAGAAAAAATTCTATTAAAGCAATATTTTTCTAGCCGTATAATACTCTTTAATTATTTCAGATTCAACCTTAGAGAAATGGATGAAACAATATGGTTGGAAGCGTGATGGAAATATGGTCATTATTGGCTCACAGGAAGAAAAGATTAAGACTAAGAATATCACAGAAAAAATTGAATTTGATAATTTGGGTGCACTTATGGCTCAGTGTTTGTAAGAAAAATATTTACTTTGCGTTAAAAATGTAATTATTTGAAAGAAATCACATAAGTTCAATCAAGTCATGAAAATAAATTTTTACAAAAACAAAGAAACTGTTAATTTCTCTTATTTTTATTTAATTATTTAAAAATTAGTAGGCATTACGACAAAATGTTAAACTTTACATCTAAGTTGAATTTCAATAAAATCTTATGCTAATTATTTGGGAATATATTTTAATTAAGAAAAAACTAAGGGATAGTAAAGATTTAAAGCAATAATAAAAAAGTGGCTCGTAATACCGAGCCGTAATTTGTGTAATTTTACTACACCTTAATAGTAACAATTATTGACAAAAATATGTTAGGATTGTTTTTTAAATTTCTTTAAAATCGGAAATATTTTATCGAAAGCTTCATAAATTTCACCACGTACTTTAGCTCCCGTCAAAACAACTTTGCCAGAAACGAAAATCAGCAGCACAATACGTGGCCGCACCATACGATATATAAGACCGGGAAAAAGTTCAGGTTCATATGAAGAGAAATTGCAATGAGTGAGCACCAGTCCTTCTAACCGTATGGGGAATTTAACATCACAGGAACCAACCATATTTTGAATTTTAAAATCAAGAAATTTAGCCTAAGACGACAGTATGGAAAATAATATTGATCAACTTCGGCAATTTCTGAAAAATACTTACCGGAAAACCTAACTTTTGTATAATTCTAGCGTATTTGCGGGCGGCTAAGCGCGAATCATCTTCACTTTTTGCACCGGTACAAACCATTTTACCAGAAGAAAATATCAGGGCTGTCGTTCGAGGTTCACGAATACGCATTATGACAGCGGCGAATCGCTTGGGATTATATTCGGCATTACGGGCATGTAAAGCGATCTTTTTTAAATCAAGTTTACAACAAAGATTTACAGTCGAAACAATATTCCTAAATAAAAAGCAAGCAAATACTGTTCCAAATTTTAAATAATTTGAGTAAATTAATTTATCTTACTGCAGTTGTGGTACAATACCGGGATCGGCTGAACCCGGTGTCATCGGCGTCATGGGAGTCGCTGGACCCATTGTTTGATGTATGTTGCTCAAATTATCACCCCTGTCACTCATCGGTACCATTGGTGACATAAGACTTTGAGGTGTTTGAGGTTGCATTAAATTCTGTGGCCCCGCATTTCCAGAACTGGTATTTTGTGCTCCCATCACATTGGCCGATGTAGATGACATTGAAGTCTGGTATGACGGTTGATACGATTGCAATTGTTTATGTGGTACTGGCAGTGTTGAATGTTGCCCCATGTTTGATGTAGTGGAAACCGCTGCTGGAGAATTTCCACCCATAATGTGACTTAAATCATGCCCATATATACTACTGCTGGATACATTAGCATTATGAGCACCATTGGTGTTAATGTCATGATTGTTATGTTGATTTATAGCAGAGGGATGGTAAACCGGATTAGCAACTATCTGCTGATCGGCCTCCATTTGATGGAGTGGTGTCCCAATGCTTGGTATAGAAAACCCAGGACTTAGCATTTGATCCATGTTTGATACGTTCTATTTGTTTACTTTTTATAAATCGAAGCAATACGTATGTTTGGCGGCAGCTGTGATAAATTTTACAAGAGACGCACGTTAACTAATATATATTTGTCACAGCACAAATAATTATATGAATATACTAGATGATATGGAACACATTTTTCGACTTTTATCTACTTTCTTTAGTATATATTTATGTTCTTTTAATATATCACATATAAAATGAGAAACTGCTCTATTGATTTCTAAATCAACAATTTTGTATTTATCAAAATTTAATAGATGAGTTGCCATATCAATTCAATGCTTTTATAAGAATGATAACAATAGGTCTGTTCGTTTACTCTAAAATGGGAGCCTGTTTAATTATTAAATTAAAAGAATTATAATTTCCTATTATTCCTGATGATGTTAACAAGCTGTTAACGAAATATCGAATAATAAAAAAACAAAATAAGATAAAAAAAAGACCTCAGGCTTAATAAATATATATCAAAAAATATAATAAAAAAGGTCAATTAATAATATAATTAAAATTTTAAAAAAATATTTTTGTTAATACAAATTATTATTTCCTGACGATGCTACCTATTTGGTAGCGATATATTGAGAAATAAATAATAATTAAAAAACTTTTCATAAAAAAGACCATCGCTCAAAAATAAATATAATTAAAAAATTTTAATAAAGGTCAAATAAAAATAGAAGTGATACTAATAATTAGGAAATATAAACACATTAAATAATTACACAGAATGATATTCTATCAGCTGTGCGCTGACTATGACCTAATAAGTGGTACCATATTTTAAAACATTCTTGCTAATTGTGAATGATTGCAATTGAATAAATTTACATCCGCACTCAAAAATCAAAGAAATAACATTGTTTTACCAATTGGTTGTTAATTCTCTTAAAAATATTTTTATAATATATTTGAAATAATATAATTTATATAAGCCTTTACAACAAAATGTGAAAATGTCCGTTGTTTAAAAAAAATTAGAAAAAAACACGATAAATTTTAGATAAAGTAAAAACAAACAAAGAAATACCAAATTTGGTGGGAGGAGTGGAATCTACGAAAAACAATTGAGTAATATTGTGGATAATACTTTAGTTATTGAGTTACAGCACTTGAAAGTGGAGTACCGAAATCAAAATAGGTAACTATTTTCGAAAAACAATTAACATTACATATTTCTTGAGATTTTTTTTTGTTTGCATTACAAATAAAATAATGCTATCGATTTTTACCATTTTCTAGTCTACGATTTTTGTTGTTGTTAAAACAAGTATTTTGCTTGGTAACATTTAGTTGTTGTGCAGAATGAGTGGTAGATCGCGCAGACCTGGTACGGCAAATAACCAAACCCTTAATGAGTGTGTTCAAGTTGTCGTAAGATGTCGACCTATGAGTAATAGGGAACGCTCAGAGGGATACGATGAGGTGATTGGCGTTTATCCTAATCGTGGAGTTATTGAAATTTCTAACTACTCTGATTCACAAAAAGAACAACGTAAGGTTTTTACCTATGATGCTGTCTACGATGCCGGTTCATCACAGACCACGGTATATAACGAAATTGTGTTTCCGTTGGTAAGTTCAGTTTTGGAAGGCTACAATGGTTGCATTTTCGCTTACGGTCAAACGGGTACTGGCAAAACATTTACCATGGAAGGCATTAGGGGCAATGATGAGTTAGTGGGCATAATTCCCCGTACATTTGAGCAAATATGGTTGCATATTAATCGCACTGAAAACTTTCAATTTCTGGTTGATGTTTCATATTTGGAAATTTATATGGAAGAATTGAGAGATCTATTAAAACCGAACTCAAAGCATTTGGAAGTGCGCGAATGCCCTTCAGGTGTCTATGTACCAAATCTACATTCTATAACATGCAAAAGTGTCGATGATATGATGAAAGTTATGAAGTACGGAAATAAAAATCGTACAATTGGTTTCACCAACATGAATGAACACAGTTCGAGGTAAGAGGTTTTCAATCTCACTAAGTTTTCAAGATAATAAAACACCTAACTAAAATGTATTTTCAGTATTTTGGTAATATAAAAATTAAGTTTTATAGAAAAAGTTAGGTTCAACATCCATCTAACACGTAGTTATATAAATACATTAAAATAGATAGCAGTTCATATCTAAATGCAACCGAAAAATTCTTCCCAGCAATTATATTAAAAACGATTACAATATTTTTTTTTTATTTATCATTTATGTAGGAGCGTTGACTTTCATTGCCTAATTATTAAAATTCAATCATTCTATCAATCTGGAAGTTTTTGTCCGATTGGACCCTGGGTGTTTCTGCAGCCAACATGAAAACTTCGCAGATTGTATGTTGTTTAAAAATATATCTAATCATCAGCTTAAAAAACAAATCAAAAGTAAAAACTTTCAACAATCTATTTTTTTAAGCTTTAAGGTTTTTTCTCTTTTTATTTATTATTTTTATATTTATTTTCGATATTTCGTTAACCTTCGGTTAACATCTTCAGGAAGTTTTTATTTTTTTTTCCTGAAGATGTTAACCGAAGGTTAACGAAATATCGAAAATAAATATAAAAATAATAAATAAAAAGAGAAAAAACCTTAAAGCTTAAAAAAAAATAGATTGTTAAAATAATAAAAAAGAATAAAATAAAATAAAAAAATAAGAGAATAAAAAACTAAAAATAGAAATGTGAGTATGTTATAAAAGTAAACTCATGGATTGTTATGTTTTTGTTTATAGATTTTTTGGTTTGTATGTTTAATATTCAAACAATTCTCGTTTGATTGATTGAATTTTAAACATATAGATCTTGGGTTTATATTCAGACGTTGGGAAAAATCCACTGATGAGCTAAGTAAGCGTTAGCGAAATAGTACTATATGGATATGCTTTCCTCCTCAATTTTTGAGTTACTTTTGTAATAAAATGCTTTATGATATTTTTCATACTGTATGAGAATATCATAGGGTATGTAATAATAAATTTCACATATAGTTTATAAGGGAAAAAGCACAATTAGAATCATATGTATAAATAAATATTCCCAAAATAAATTCAGTTAATATAAAATAATAAAAAAGGTTAAAAAAAAGTATTAAGTAAAAACTTTCAGTTATTTGCAGTTAATATGTTAAAAATTGTTTTTATTTATAAATTTATTTATTTTATATGCATCTTAAGGGCAAAGTTTTCATTTCTACAATTTTTTACTGAGACTCTTCCTTCATATTACTTTAAAGTAGAGAGTTTATTTGAATCATTAGATGGTATAAAAACTTTAAGAATATGAATTTAACATTCAACAATATTTTAAATATCTAAAATAACAATTTTTGAAAGCCTAATTTCATAAATTATTAAATTTTTAGATCTCATGCCATTTTTATGATAAAAATCGAAATGTGTGACATTGAAACCAACATAATTAAAGTAGGCAAACTTAATCTGATTGATTTAGCAGGTAGTGAGAGACAAAGTAAAACGGGTGCTTCTGCCGAACGTCTCAAGGAGGCAAGTAAAATCAATTTGGCTTTATCATCATTGGGAAATGTTATTTCCGCGTTAGCAGAAAACTCACCTCATGTGCCCTACCGTGACTCGAAATTAACACGTCTGTTGCAAGATTCGTTGGGTGGCAATTCTAAAACAATAATGATTGCTAATATAGGACCGTCAGCCTATAATTATAATGAAACTTTAACTACCTTACGTTATGCATCCCGAGCTAAAGCTATTCAAAATCAACCGATTAAAAATGAAGATCCTCAGGATGCAAAACTTAAAGAATATCAGGAAGAAATTGAACGCCTTAAACGTTTAATAGGTTCTAAGCAACATCATATAAGAGTAGAAAAGCCAACAAAGAAGATTGCTAAAAAACCAAAGGTAGAAAGGAAAGAAAAATTTCAGCATAAAGAAATAGACGCGGCTTCGTTGCAAAATAATAGCGAAATAAACGATGTAGAGGAAGGTAAAGATGAACCGGAATCAGATAAAGAAAATGAAGTTGAAGAAGAAGTGGCTAAAACAAATGAACAATTGGAATGTGAACGTTTGGAAACGGCAAAATTGGCAACTAAATTATCAGAATTGGAATCTCAGTTGGTAAGAGGAGGAAAGAATTTACTCGATACCTATAGCGAACGACAAATTGAGTTGGAAAAGAAATTAGTAGAGATAGCAGAACGGAAGAAACGCGAAATTGAAATGCAGCAAAAATTGGAATTACAAGAGGAAACTACCTTGGAAATAAAAGAAACTGTGACGTCCTTGGAGCAGGAGGTGGAATTGAAGAAACGCAAACTTTCGAAATGTTATGCCAAGTATTTAGCTCTACAACAAGAACTTAACGATTGTAAATTTGAACACAATCAAGATTTGAGAGAATTGGAAATGGCACAAAATGAATTGGTCAAAGAACTTAAAAGGCAGCTTTTAATTATAGATAACTTTGTGCCCGTTGAGGTAAAACAACGTCTGTACACTCAAGCCAAATATGACGAAGAACAAGAAGAATGGAAATTCTCATCGTTACCTATTTCCAATGACGGCAGCTATAATAACAAACGTCCTGTGTCTCATCCCCAACGTCGAAGACCCATTTCCGAATATGCCTTGTTGGAAGCTAAAAGCAATAGCTCAGAAGCATCGTTACGTTTCAAAAGTGAGAATATCGTCAACTATGAATTGGAAATGCCCTGTCGCACTACACAGGAATATAAAACTCCAAAAGTTTCAGCTTCTTTGCAGGCCGTATTGGCTCAGGCCATGCAAACTGGTGACGATATCGACATTGTAGATAATCACACCAACTCAATACGCAGTCGGTTGGAGAGCATTATCAATGCTAGTGCTAATGCAGCAGCTATTGCCGCTGCCACTTCAACTACTATGAATGGTCAGGGTACAAATAACAATGGGGGCGTACCAACATCGAATGGTATGCGTAGTATTAAGTCTAGTCGTTCGATACCGATAACTCCTGCTTCAGCTTTGGATTCAAATAGGCGCCCTCCTACTGGACGTCCAGCATCCAAAAAACCAGGATCCGCTTATCCTAAAGCCAGAGGTCTAGTCACTAAATGAATTTAAGTTTATATAAATATCTCAAATATTTCGTATTTTAATGCATTTCTTATTGTTTAATACCGTATTTATTTTACACAATTACTCCGCCTCTCTTTATCTAGTTATTCTTTTAATTCCTATACGAGTAGAGGACAACTTCAAGAAAAAATTAGTGCAATATATTGTATGTTTTACACCCAATGACTAGTATTTATTTACGTGTATTATTAATCTGCTTTTTGCTTCACCACTAACTTATAAAGACGCAATGTTTAGTTTTTGTTAATACAAAATTATGTTAATGTTTATATTGTTTTATAGATTTTTAAATATTTAAATTTTATGGGATACAGGTTCAAAATAGTAGTAATCAACAGCGTCGCTAAGATTTTCTAAAACATTAATTGTAAAAAATATGTCTCAAATGAATGGAATTTAATTGGCGCGAAAATGTATTTCTATGATCATGAACTATTTCCTAACCATTTCCTTTAAATAATAATTGCTGAAAATATAAAGTATTTATGTTTTTATAATATCCTTGAATTTGAAAATTGTATGCGTTCTATACAGCAAACAGTTTCGTTATGTAATCAATTTAAAGATGTTCCAAATTCCAAAGGAAAATAATTACCTTTAATTTTCTTTTTTTATTACATTCAAATGTTCAACGCCGGTTGTAAGTGTACTAATTAAACAATTAAATTAATAAGTTATAATTATTGCAACAAAATATGGTGTATAAAATAATTGTAATTTCAAAGTAATTTCTTTTTAATTTATTAATTATAGTTTATTTTATCTCGTTTTGTAGCACAAATAAAAATGCTGAAAACTCAAATACTTGATTTTATTTCAAATACATTTGAACTAAATTTAAAAATTAAAGTATTGATTATAATTTCCTACTAAATTCTTCATTTCTCTAAACTGCTAGTACCTGTTTTTTCAACTAAGTCCAACAACGCCTGCAGCTTATTATCAAACAATTCACAGCGTATTGGCATTTCCAAAGAGTAAAATGGATTTTTCAAAGCATAGTCCGAGTACAATTCATATATTTTGCGCAGCAAAATGTCCATGCCATTTAAACCAGTTTCACTTATAACAATAAACTTAACACCTGTTAAAGTTTGAAAACAATGCAATGTAAATGTATCTGCTTCTAAGACTTCAATGCCTGATGATTTGGGTACTGGACTTAATTGACTGGCAATTGCGAATAAAGGATAAAACATACTGGCCAAAAAGATTTTTTCATTCGTGGTCATTTTGGGACGCGTAAATTTTAAAATAATGGGATAATTTTCTGGGGATTCCAATAAAGTTTTAACATCACGACCATCTTCTAAAATAGCTCCATTCACCGATATGCTATTAACTGCTACCAGCACATGCCCAACTATATATTTATTACAAACAATGTATAAAGAAAATCTCAGTTTAATTAAATTTTACTTGTATAAATTATATTTAGAGGTAGCATACCTTTAATACCGTCTTTGTGATTGAATGCCACTACGATTTTTTTGGGATTGTAGTCTAACACAATATCTAAAGGGTATGTAAAGCTTCTTTCGTGTTCTATGCGTGGCACATTATTGTCTAAATTGAAAATAAGACCTCCAGATTTGCTAACAATGTATACGCCATATATAATCATAATTTTAGAACGTTAATTTTATTTACTTGTAAAAATTTCAATTGTTTATTGTTATTATTTCGGACAATGACATTCTGTCTTGTAAAAATTCTTCCTAACTGAGTTGCCAAATTTCGGTTAGATTGGTGGTTATCACCTAAGTCCCCTTTTACACTGCACACACTGAAAGTCAGTCAAACAAGGTTTTTAGAAGGGTTGAGGACATTAGTCTCTGTACCGGATATTTTTTGTGTCTCTTTTCTACCTTACGTAATTTTCACACTTTTGCTTCATAGTTTAAAAATCATCATTTCATAAAAATTTTAATAAAGTTTTCCAAATCGCACAACTTGCCAAGAAAAACTGTCACACAGATGCATTTTTACCTTACTTCTTTGACACACGTCATATTTGGCAGATCTTGCGATTGTGTAGGATAGTAAATCACGGCCATAAAAACTTTCGCTATTTATTGTCAAACAGATCAACTAAAGTATGCCAAAGATATTTTACAGTTTCACAAAAAATTTTAACAATTTTATCTGTTTTTGATATTTTTGTTATTTTCGCTCGAAATATGACGAATTTATTCCTGTTTGATCTGGCAACTTTCTCTTCATCTTACTTTTAGGAAAGTATGGCATCCTTTTTTATTGACACTTGTTTATCAGGTGTGATTTATTGTTTTAGTGTTAATTAGCAAAAGGCAAAGCAGCCATAAATTTTTTAGTAAAGCGGAGATCTAAAAGAAAATTATTCAAAATTACTGACAAAGTGGAAAAAATGGGATCCGAAGACGATAGCACAGTTTCTAGCGAAAGTGTTGATCGAGGGGAACGTATACAAAAGGGTTTCCAAATTAACTATATGATTTTACGTGATGCTGACACTGGTAAAGTAATCTGGCAAGAGAATAAAGATTTTTCTTCACCAGATGCCGAACATGAAGCCAAAGTGCCGGTTAAAATATTAGATTTAAGAGCCGTATCACGCGAAATTAACTTTAGTACTATTGAAGCGATGGAAAATTTTCGACTGGACCAAAAAATTTTATTTAAAGGCCGCATAATGGAAGAATGGTTTTTTGAAATGGGTTGGGTTGGACCAAACACCACAAACACCTGGCAGTCCACCATTGAAGCCGCACCCGAATCTCAAATGATGCCTGCTAAAGTCTTAAATGGTAATGTCACCATTCAAACCAGTTTTTATGACAACGATACACTCATCACGAAATCCGTAGTTCGACTTTATTATATTTAAGCTTTTTATGCATAGAGATAAATGCCATCAATTTAAAGCGGTTGAAATATTACTAAAACAGCGTCAAAAATACAAAAACAGCCTATATCAACCCCCACACTATTGACATGTTATTTCATGTCCAATATATTAACATAGTAAATCATCAAAATATGGCAGAAGTTTAATGTAATGTAATCATAGTTAAACATACCGCATGATATGACGATGTGCACTTACCGATAAGTTCTTAAAATAATTATATAAGATCTTTTAATCAAGCATTTCGTAAATATACGTATTTTATACTATAAGTATGAATAAGTATAAATTTTTCTTTAAAAAACCAATGACTAAAATACTAACGCTACAAAAAAGAAAATTAGTTATATTTCTTAAGTATTTCCTTTCGTTGCTTAGCTCATATTTAAAAAGTAGTAAAATGAATTAGGAGAACTTATAATAAGTTCAAAACCTGACCTACTCCTAATTTGAACTATATATGAAACTAATGTTAAATTAAACAATTATATAAATTTTAATTATTTGTTAATATTTTTCGTTGTACAAACTAACAAGTTTTTTCTTAATTTAAAATAAAAATTAAATAATACAGATGTGTATTAAAATTCCGTCTTTTTTATCTAAAATTTTATGACTTTCTAAGTATGAACGCACTTCGTGAAGTTAGCCTTAAGCTCCCCTGGTATGAGAACCAGTACCTACATGCATATGTATTTTCTTGTGCTTATATGAAAGTTTTTATTATTTATATTAATGGTATATTTTCAAATACGATTATTTCTTGCAGTAATAAACGGTGCGGAGGGAGGGTGACGCCGTTGGAATGATCGATTGCGCGGATTTGCCAGTCATGTTGTCGCAGTGGTCGCGTGAGCAGCGCGCGTTCGCTGTGGAGACATTTTTTATAAGTAATGATTCTTACGTAATTGCTCGTCGACAATTTTGTTCAAAGTTCGGTATGGCGAATAAGTGATGGACCGAGTGTAAATTTAATTCGTTCGTGGGTTCAGAGGTTCTGCGCAAGTGCTTCGGCTATGAATGGCCCATGGCCAGGGCACAGTCGATCCCAAAACATCGAACTGGTTGAAAGCAGTTTACGTGAAAATCCGCGACTTTCAATACGGAAAAGAGGAGCCTAACTGGAACTTCCAAGAGCGATTATTCTTGAAATTTTTAAAAAAGAATTTGAAGGATCTGGATGGCATTCTCTTAAAAAATAAAATCCGCATTTCCATTCTATCGCTCAATGCTCTTAATAAAACTTTGTGTAAATTATTACGTTTTTTATTTAAGTTTGAAAATATAAACCTGCTACCAGACACCGTTTAGTACTTCATATTATGGTTTATTTTAAAATCCCATGAATTTTTTTTGCATATCGCCCAAGAAATGCGAATCAATCCTAACGAAATTTTCAAATCTGTTGATTCAAACACTTACATCTTATATGCCCAAAATTAAAAGTTTTTGGCCAGCTGATTTACGGTTAAATTATTTAATTCGCCTTAGTGTTGTTGGTGGTTTTTAATTCTGAAAGTATTTCATAGCCTAAAAGCTTGTATTTGTAGGAAATTTAAAGAAAAATTTAATTTTTTAAATAAGACAGTCTTAAGAACGCAAGTGAATTTTATAAACAAAAGCGAACTTTGTAAATAAATAAAAGTATATTATAATTTACATTTTATATAAGAAACCTCTGATTGTACTAATGTAACTTAGAATTAACCAAGGCGAATTCTTACCAGGTGGCTGCAATAGCTAAAATTCTCATCAGTTGATTTCTGTTCAGTTGTCAAAGTTGTGTGCTTCAGAGCATGTTATTACCACAGAGGTTAATACGTACCTGATCAATTTTTGTTAAATTTTCTTTTGACCCTGCATTTACGTTTATACACGAAAACATTTTGCCGTCAAGTTTTGCTTGTTTTACAATACTACGGTTAAGGAAAGAAGAGAGAAAGGAACAAAAACGAAGAGAGAAAGAAACAAATTTGACAAGTACCGTCAAGTCGGTACCACTTTTCTATTCTCTCTTCCCCGTTGAGTATTTACTCAAGAGTTAATGTGTGTGAATCATGCGTAACTTGAATAAAATTGCTATATTTGTAAACAAAAATGCTGTTGTTCACCTGGTAAGAATTCGCCTTGGAATTAACCCCACATAAAAAACTTCCAAATGTCAAACACCCTGTAAAAGATTGTTTTAATGCACAAAAAGAACAAAAATCCCCAAACTATTAAACGTTCCAGCACTGTTGCAAATACGACTTTTATTACAATAATCTTTTTCATTTAACGCTTCACTGGTAAACAAAACAAAACTTAATGAATTATTCGAAAAATAAACAAAAACTCAGCAATAGTGTGCAATTTTATTAAAAAATAACTAAAATATTTCGCAGTACTTTGTAAATATTGTGAGCATTTATTAAAAAAAAAACTGCAACTTTTTTGTAATTAATGCCCAACGTATAAGAAGGAAGGAGAAGCAGAAAAATAAAAAGTCGAAAATACAAAGGTAGTAAGTAGATACAAATATAAAAATAAATTGAGATTTAAAAAGATAATAAAAATAAACATCAAAACATATATAGATTAAAAAATTTAATTAATTAATTAAGAACTTTCGAATTTATATGATGACATATTTTAAGCAAAATTTTCATGAAATACACACAAGTGGCCAAAAATGTAGGCAATATTTATTTTTAAAACTTATTTGGGCTTAATTCTAGTTTACGGGAGCTTCACCAAATGGAAAAAGAATTAGAGATGGTGATAGATAATTAAAAAATAAGAAGAAAATATAAAGTGAAAAGAGGCCCAGCAACGCATAGGTTTCGAGTTAAGGACCACCGAAATTTTCATGTGGAAGCGCGAATCTCCACAACATTTCCGAAAAGTTTTAAGAATATCATCTATATACCTACACTTAAAATTTATGTAAAAATTCTCAACGCTTTAAGTGCCAATATAGTTTTTACATAATTTTACATCAAAGTCTTACCAAAGAGCACTGGTAGATAAGTTTGATGAACTTCATTCGATAAAAATTTTAATAATATAAAAACCGGCTGGGTATCACAGCTAGAATATTTGAGTACAATTTATAAAATAACTGATACTGGTCAGATTTAATTGCTCTCGTATGAAAGACGTTCCAGAATAATAATTGAGAAGGAAATTTTTTTTGTTTTTTCTATAGTGTCCTCCGTAATAAACAGCCAGTTAGTTGGTAGAAAGTTAGGGAATTTTTGATTTACTACGATTTTTGAATAACTATATATATTTAAATAAACTATATATGTACATATTTACTTATATAAGGTTTTGCGCTTCGGTTAGCATTGTTACAGATTTTAATTGTATGTTGCAAAATGTAGCATAAATTTGGAGAACCGGTCTTTTTAGCCGAACTGTTCGCATGTAGAATAAACTCCTAACAGAGGTCTTTCCTGTCGATAACTATGTTGTGAAAAATATATTCACCCTCTACATCAATGCCGAAAAATATTTTCCACTGAGTATTTTTCCAACAAGAAAAGCTTTCCGGCACCTGTTTTAACATTGGCAAAAAATCGAATCTTAGTTATTATTGTCTAAGAGCGGGTTTATAACATGGATATTAGAGATTTAGTTAAGTTTAATCTTCGGTTTGGTTTTTAAGATACTATTTCACCACTTTCATTTACCAGTATAACTGCCCAATGCTGGCTCCTCTCGAAGGAGTAGCTGTTTCAAAACTTTGATTAAATGTCTACTGACGATTTTGATATTAGCACTAAATGAAATGTACACAGCTGAACCATATAAAAATTGTAATTTTTTTCTTTAAGGAACAAAAGAAATCCGAAATAAAAGTTCGTTCTGGTTAAGGTTACGGTTTTTGCATTTAAAATATTTGCGTTTCGTTACGGTAACGATTTGGTTATAAATTCCGGATTCGGTTCGGTTCCGTTTCAAAACTCTGATTGTGATACCACAAATAGAAAATTCCTGGTCTAGGTGGGAATCGAACCCGCACCTCCAGATTGTAAGACTAATTCTAATGCACTAGGCTTCGGAGACACCCGTGAAAAGTTCAATCCATTTTTCGAGAATTGAAATCACATGTTACGAAAAAATTAAAAATTGGGCACGTTTATAAGACGTATGTAACTGTTGCGCAACTGCTGAATATTTGTTGAGTCTAACAAACGCTCAGCTCAAATGTTGACTAATTTATGACATTTAATCTATCATAAATTTCTTTCGCTACATTAACTCAAAATGTTGTGCTTAGCCTAAACTGCGAATCGAATAAAAATTCAAAAAAAAATTTCATAAAATTTGTTTTATAACAGAATATTCATTGTCTATGGTTTTTATTTTAATTTTTACTTTATTATATTGGTTCATCTTCAAGCCGTTAAGACGTAACTGCTTGGTTCAACAGTATGGTAGCAGTTGAGCTCAACTATTACGTCTTATGAACGTGCCCATTGTCTTTTTGATGATTATGATGCACTAGGTGTGTTTTTTATTTTTCTGGCAGAGTTCGGTTAATTGAGAATATACTATACGTACGTACAGTGACCAGTGCTGCCAAATGGTAGTCTTTTAAATTTTAATTGAATAAAACAAAAAAAGCATTAAATTACAATATGATTGACAACCATTTATTCTTTATTGTGATAATGATTTTCTAAAATATGTTGAAGCTTTAGCGCCTGCTAATGTATGTCGTGGACCTAGACCATATCTGAGACATTGACGATAAATGGTGTGAATTATTGCACTGTAATTTTAATGACTATAACTTGTTAGAAGAAACGAGTATTAAACGATTTTGTCAAGTTATATTTGTTACAAAATGTAGCGATGGTTCAGAACCATTTGCGAATCTAAAAAAATTAGGTATCCAATTCTGTCAATACCATGTCAACAGCCAACGTTGAGAGGATATTTCCTCAAATAACATTAAGTAAAACAAAAACTAAAAATAGTTTAAAAATTCCCACTCTATGTGTAATTTTGAGTACTAAAGACTTCGTAAAAATAATTTGAATTGCACAATTTCTGTACAAACGAAATAAATGCAAATTAAATTTAATAAGAATATGTATGTTTATATGTATAATTAAATAGTTTAGTTTAAGATCTCTATGTGTGATGAATTACATGATATGTTTTTACTTAAAATTTTATATACAATATGTATAAATTAATATAAAATAAAAAAATATATTTTTGTAATTTATTTTGAAGGAGCAGTTTTTTTTTGTTTTTGTAAAAAAATTTGTCAAAAAATTTCAAACAAAATTTATTGTTTGTAGGATATTCATGAGTAGAATAGTGAGACCGATTATGCCCTATTAGGCTAGGTCTTTTTGAAACGAATTAATAAGTTAAATGAAATAAAATGTATAAGAGTTTCATTCGGTACGGAATGCCATAATTTGCGACCAGAACAATGAAATATTTAACCAGCAACAATTATAAACTACAAACAATATTACATACATACGTATTCAACAGTAATTTGTTTAATGTTGTTATATTTTTAACAAAAATAAAATAAAATGCACCAAAAATATAAATATAAAAAACTGATCTAAAATTGTACAAACCATGCATGCTTACGCATCGACGTATGCCCGATTGCGCTAACTCATCTGTAATTATGGGCGTTTTGGACTGAGCACATTTTTCAGGTCTCAAAGGAACCATTCAAGTGCCTCGGTTTTTTAAGACGGTGTAAGACATCCTTCACCCCATCTGATCTTCTCACTATTTATACCGCTTACATCTGACCGAAAATAGAATACAACTAGGCTTGCCAGATCCCAAAAGCCTAAAAACTGGAAAACGTAAAATTTTCGCCTGGATTTAAAAAAAAAAACAATTTTTAAAATGCACTTAAAATTACTAGTGTTGGACTTAAATATACAATTAGCAAAAAATGACAGTTATAAATTGTCAGTTATGTACAAAAAATGGTACTAATTTGAGTTAAGAAAAGATGTAATCAAAACATTTGCAAATATAGTTGTAATTTTATTGTGTTTAGAATGCAATTTTTCTGCACAAAATATTACTTTCATTATAAAAGAATATAAAATATAAAAAAACCGGACTGGAAACTGGACCAGATATAAAAAACTGGAAAATCCAGGCCATCTGGCAAGCCTAAATACAACTCTCATGTATGGGCCGGTGCTTCAAAGACTATTTTGAAGTTACTCGACCGTGTACAGGAAAGAGCGTAGAGACTCATAGGAGACAGTAGGGTAGCCAACTCTATTGACTAGCTTGAGCATCGTCGCAACGTGGGGTGCGTCTGGTTGTTCTATCGTTACTATAATGGGATGTGTTCTGATGAAATCAGGGAACTCGTTCCCGAAACCCGGTCATTAACGCGCACGACGCGTCCATGATTAAGAGCGCATCTATTCATGGTCGACTTGGCAGTTAATCGCACTACGCATTGCAGAGAAAATTCGTTTTTTGGCCGCACAGCTCGTGTGTAGAATGGACTACCCGCAGAGGTCTTTCCTGTCACTTTTGATGTGGGAAAATTTAAATCGAATGTCAATAAACACTACTCCTTCTATCCTTGCTCCCAAAACCTTATTTCCTAGTTGCTGCACAATGCACCGCATGTATAGGGGTCATCCCCTGAGTGCCGGTCCAAGAAAAAAAAACCGCAATGAATGTTGTTCTGTCAAACTCCATATCCAGATAACTAAGTCCTTCATGATATGCTAGTGGCTCAGCAAAATTTATAATACATATTAGTGATGTTACGAATACAAATTTAAAATATTTGTGAATTCGAAAACTAAGATTTCAAATTTAATAGAAAAAAATCTCACCTGTGCGTCAATAACAATGACATTCCGATAGCTGAATTTGAGATTATAAACTTCGCAACTGAATGCACTGCAGAACATTTCTCAGCTTACTTTCCCCAAGTCCTACTCATCATTTAATTCGAAAAACTATCGACGATATTTAGCATTAAAACAGATGGCAAATGAAGTCGACCCACTGGCATGGTGGCAAGTTGATAAAGAAAAATACTAAATCTATGAAGAACTCAACTATTTACTATAAGGTTTATATTCTTAATAACTCAAAGCAAGAAGAAATTACATACATATTACATTGATAATAAAAACAAATGTTAATACATTAATGATATTCATAAATACGAAGTATTGAATACCAAAGTTTTTAATTGTATAATTCAACAACGAGCGACCGATTATTTAGGAAATTATTTCCAGAAGAAGCCACAAGAAGGCGTGGCCCCACCAAATTTAAAAAAAAAATCAATGTAATGAAGTTTTTCCATATGTAAAAAATATTTTGAAAATTCGTCCTCAAACGACAAAGTAATTTCATAACATATTTTTGGCGGGCAAATTTCAGTATTCAAAAAATAATTTATTGAACCTCTTTCATATGCAAAAATCATTTTGAAAATTTGTCCACAAATAACGAAGTTAATGGACAATCAATTATAGGGGCGAGCAATTTCAGAAAGATCGGTCCAGATGTATGGTACAAACAAACAAACAAACACATATTCCGTTTTATATATATAAATAGACTAGCTAATACCCGGGGTGCTTTGCTACACCTATTTAAATTAAAAAAATTCAATATAAAGCATATGTTAGATTTTTTTTAACTACAAAGCCGTTTCTAACAAATTTAGAAAATTTTGCTTAAACAGTTTTAAAGATATACAGAAATCAATATTTAGTTTGTATGGGAGGTACCAATCCCGCTGGCCCAACCCCTCCCAATTTTTAACTGGTGATTTCTTTTAACTAAAAAGTCATTTGCACTGTATTCAGCAACTTTTACTTCATCCGTTCTCTAGATAGACAAAAATAAAGATTTACTTTGTATGGGCGTGGCAACGTCCAGTTGGAATTTTTGAAATTTATATAGTTTATAGTTCCTTCCAGATATACAGAGAGATACTCTGAAAATTTCAAGAAAATCGGTTCATATAAGATAGATATAGCGCTATACGTATACGTTATATAAAATTATTCTGAAATCTATGTAACGTATACGAAGGGTTTCCAAAGATCAATCATTCAGGCGTTTAAACTATTTACGAAGGTGGTGATTACTGAAGTAGTTACCGCATTGACTATATAACCGAAGGTCGTGGCTTCGAACACAGTGTCAGACGAAGTCATGAAGTAAAAAATATTGAGTTTTTCTGATGTGCATTAGTCAACCTTTGTGTTAGTGGTTGTAGGAATGTTTCCGTGGCGAAGCCATAGTCACATAGCCAGAACGGCCTCGTTCATCGGTATTGTGTAGCAGATCGGCTACTTAGCCTAGGGCATGAGCAAGTGCCGCACATTTTGAGAGCTGTACGAAAATGTGTAGCAGTAATTGGCACTTGCACATGTGTCATGTATACAATTTTGACACATGTGCTGCACACTTACACTCAGGGCGTACCCTGCCCTGCGTATTACTTCTCTTGAAAAAGGAAGAAACAATGAAACTTACTGGAAATTCTCCTACTGTGACACTTCCGCCCCAAGGTGCTTGCAGGTACCATCGCATTCCTCTGATTACGTACAAAGGAAATATTATAAATATAATGCAATATCATGCCATGTATTCGGTTAGCAGTTAAGCATGTTGCCGTGCTTTTTCTAAATTGGGAATTCTACTGGCTCACTGGACATTTTTTGTACGTGCACGCACCTTGTGATAGTGTTTCGTAGGGGTATTTCAGGTAAGTTTGTTTATTGACAATGACGTCAGTGTGTATTACATTCTTCATAAGAAAGGGATAGTGTGGAGAAGCGACAGTTGGTGAAGTGATTCATAGATTGTTTTGTGTGGATTACGCGTATTAGTTTTTAAGATTAATTTTTTTTACTACTTTTTCTCGCTCATGTACATATTGACAAAGGAAGATTATATCGTCCCATAATGTCTAGGGCGAACAATTTTCAGCATTTGCTGAATTTTGCTCATGCTGCATATTTTAATGTGTTTAAGGATTTTGCTTATTTTATAGGTTCGCGAGTTTTAACGTTTTAATATTATTTATAATAAAAAGTAAAAAGTATATATGTAAAAGTATCGCAATACCATACCATGTTGGTTATTTGTAGCGAAGGAAGAAGCCAAAGATAAATGAGCTGAACAACATCCGTGCTAGGGTGGACAGTGCTCTTACTGCTATATACACGGTCAGGTGGGCAAGTGATTGCAGCTGGGCGTATTGCACGGGAGGGGAATCGGCTGGCTCTGTAATCCGGCACTCGAACTGCCTGTGTTGCGTAAGGTATTGCCAGGGAGGGATTGGCACTAGGCAACTCAGTAATCAGCCTGGTATTCGCATGCGTTATTGCAAGTCTTTTTTAGGATGAGAGTTATATGAAGTTGCTCAACGGAGGTGGGTGAATGAGCGTACTTTTCTTACGGCCGGGAGTCTTTGGCCCAATAGGATTAGGTCTGGCGTATTGGGAAACTTTAAATTATTTAGAACATTTAGGTAACGCTATCTATTGTTCTCTTAGTTCAAAAATAAATAACAAATTTAAACTCACAGCAACCAAAAATGTCAAAGAGACAAAAATATAAAAGAAATGTTGCATATATACATATGTAGCTTTAAAAAAAACTTAAGAAAAAAAGTGAATATATGAATTTCCAAAATCTGTCGATTGTCAAGTATTTTAAAAATAAAGAAAATATCGAATAAATATTGTGCAGACTACTAACAAAAAATTATTTCATCGGGTTATAGCGTACAAAATTGCCCTATACCGTGGCGTTCGTTATAATCGAACTCCACTGTACTTTAAATGTATGTACATAGAGTGAACTCGGGTTAATATGACCTAATTAAGACAAATCCAGTTCACTTTCGCTAGATTGTGCATATTTGCGAATGGCAACTAATTTCCCTTTAAAACTGTTTTTCCCATTAAAATAAAGTTTTTTATGTTAATTTCATTATTTATTGTTTATTGCATTAACAAAACGGCAATTCAATCTTTGAAATCATTAAGTTATTATGTGAAAAATTCTGTGATTTTCTTTTGCTGTTTCCCTTGTGTGTATGTATGAAATTATGATTGATAGCTGGAGACAATTTGAAAACAAACACCTAGGGAAACTCACAAATTATTATGCAGCTGAAACAGAATTCAACCACTAGCCTCTTGAGTTAGATTTCAACACTGTCTAGATAAACCCGTTAAAAAACTACTAAAATAAGCTGTTCATTTTTTAGAAGTTGACACAAGTTCATATTTTATTTAGTGAATGGAAGGAAAGAAGTGTTCATATTCGAGTATGTTCTGTAAACCGAATCTGCAAAAATTTTTCGTTTTTAAAACGAATACACATACTTAGGTGTTCTGTAAACAGAATTCGCATAATTTTACTCGGTTTAAAATCGAGTAGATAAGTCCGGTCGAAATTAAATCCAATCTACTATTTTCCTAATAAGTAACTGATGAAACAGAAAAAAACGATTACCAATTATAACTTGAAGTCGGTTTTTTATTATATTAAGTCAAATTATATACTCTGTAATAGATTTTAATACAAAATAATCAATTTAAAAAACACTCCAATATTTCTCCATGTTCTTGTTTTAAAGTATGCAGATAAAGTAAATGGAAGAATAAATGCACATTTTCACTAAATTCATTAGATATATCATTAAAAAATCACTTTTAACATTTAAATTAAATTAAATTAACTTTTATTCGGTTTTGAGAAACCACTTGTTTTTAAATCGACTCGGTTTACAGAACAGGGGGGATTATGGGGTGTTCATATTATCGCGAGTGTACTGTATATACAAAAAAATTTATTCAGCATTTTAAAAGTATTTTTGCTCTCGTGAAAAATTTTAAAATCCGACTCAAGTTTTAATTTTTGTGAAAAGTCCACAGATATGTATTTTTTTAAACTTTTTTTAACAGAATTTTTTTTATTATTTTCTTGTAAATTTGGTTAGATTTTAGTATATTAAGGTAGAATTTTTTTTGCTTCATGCAGATCTGGTAAGCACACAAACATCTGCGCTTTACGGTTCTTGACCGGTTTGAAAAACATAACACTTTCTTTGCAGTCGGGAAAAAATAGTACTGTAAATGGATGTCGTAGTGAAAGAAGTTGCCATTCGTTTTAGAAAATCTTTAAGTTACTTTTTTCTCTTTTTTTTTCATCTGGGACCAGCACTCAGGAGATGACTCCTACACATGCGAAGCATTGTGCTGGAACTATAAGAAAGGGATAGTAGCAGAAACGACAGGAGGTGAAGCTTAATTAATTATTTTACAGCTATGCTTTTGCACGTTCTTTGTTTATAATGGTAGCAGTGCTAAAGCTTCGGTTTAATAGCCATTTTTAATATTATTTTACTTCGCCGGTGCTACACAATACCAACGAAGGAGGGCGTTCTGATGTGATGGTGGATTGCTATCAGCTGAAGCCGGTATTGTTCAGTAACCAGTGACTATGCCCCCGACAATGAAACCTCCGACAACAAATGACACACAAAGATACACTAATGCACATCAGAAAAATGCGAGATGTTTTTTTATAATTTTAGTCTGAAACTGGAGTTAAACCCAGGTCTGTTTTTGGTTTTGTAGTCAACGTTCAGACTACCATCCATCGTGCCATCGCCACCCTCAATTTGTCTTTGTGTGGTGAATAAACATACAAATTGCAGAGAAATCTGCACCTGTTATAACCACTGCTCCCAGCATATGTCAGAAACAGTGAATTTGAAAGAAATGTTGTATTGAATTGTTGTTGAAATATGCTATTGCCAGGAGCACTACTGTGAAAATCATGAATTTTTATTTTTAAATTTTTGTTGAAAATTTTCGCCTTTTTTTCTTTTATTAAAGAAAACTCAAAACACGCAATGTATCGTTGTCGTGCATGCTCGTTCACACCAAAAACGTACATTTACAATCAAAAACCACAACAACAGCACATACATTTCTGCTACCATGGCTTAAATCCAAGTAGTGAATTGAATGTTTGGGGCTTTTACGGGTATATTTGCCTCTGTGTGTATATATCTACACATAGTACATATACATATGTATGTATATTTGAATGTGTATACATATATGTATGTATGTGTGTATAAAAGCGTGCGTGCTGTTTGGTGTTCGAGTATGGTTGCGTGTGCATGTGGTTTATGACTAACTGCCAGATTTTTTCGTTATTTAGCCAGAAGTGAGTGGTTATGGCTTGAAACACGGCAATGTAACAGCAAAACAGCACGTCTAAAATTTTACTATGGACAATCTTAAAAGTTTGTAGAAAACGTAAACTTATTTTAATTTTTAATACAATGGTATTTATTTATTTTAAATTAGATTTTGAGCTCAATCCGATGTTGATAAAATTTCTGTTCATAATTTATGTCTAAAAAGTCTGCACCCGTTATAACTAAATCTTCAGATACAAAAGAAAACAGTACTCCTCAATAGTATTTAAAATATGAACAAAATAAATATTTCGTTAAAATATTTTGCTTACCTGGAATCTCTTTTGTAAGGGAGAAATTTTCTAAAAAAAACAAACCGGAATCACTTGAATTTGCGCTTTTATAATGCATGATTTTTGTTCGCGACCAGCCACTTAGAAACATAGACATTATCTTACTCTTGTGCAATTGCATTGAAGCAGTTATAGTGTATTCACTTACTTTAGATCATTGTTAGCAGCAGTAGTTTTGTAAGCATGGGTGAGTTCCGAAGTGCATTTGTGCAGATTTTTACAATGACATCTGTCTAAAAATGTACCAAAAAAGTAACCAAGGCAAAGTAACAATAAGCAAACTGTGAATCGTTTAATTTAATGAAACATTCATTGTTGACATCTTTTAAAATTTTCTGTTTTCAACGAAGGCCGACAGGGAAACGTAAATTTTTTTTATCATGGATCAGCATTCAGAAATTGACCTCTACACATCCAATGCATTGTTCTGGAACTAGGGGAAAGGAATAGTGAGGGAGATGACAGGTGGTGAAACTTCACTTTCTACAACTCTGGTTTAGCACGTTCTTTGTTTGTATAGCAGTGTTGAAGCGCATCTGATGTCAAGGGCATGTATTCAATTTTGAAGCTTTTATATATTTTTAATAGCCATTTTTAGTAATTATTTTAATTCGTACAAATGTATTAGTGACAAAGTGTGAATATATTAAAATTTGGAAGGCAAGACTTGCTCGTGTAACCCCCAAGTAATATGATTGTCACCTTTCAAAGTAACTAATTGTACCACAACGTCAAGCAATGTGCAAAGTTTATTTTGCAGACACAAAGTCTGCAAAACTTTTGCTTGCTTTGTTTTCATACGGTAGCACTGCCGCATCGCTGCAAAGTATTTGGAATTCACAATGCAATGCATTGCTTCCGACCAGTGATGCTAACCGTACGGTAATAACGTATTGTGCGATAGGCAGGGACTTCTATATTTTTAAGGTAATTTTAAAAGTTTTAATTTTGAATGCATAGATTTTACTGAAAGTACAATTTTGAAATACTTTATTTAATTTTTGAAATAATTCCATTGAATTGGAAATAGGTATAAACCTGTTGTAATAAAAAATATTATTTTTAGACAAGACTGCGTACGGTAATTTTACATAAAAATGGTAATTTTTATTTTTGTGTTGTACGGAAATCCAAATAAATAGTTAATTTCAATGCTTCCTACAGCTTTTAGTTTTTTTTTGCTGGGAATCGCAAAGCTTTGGAACGAAGATCAGCTCTCGCATCATCTTCATATATATGGCGTCTCACTCGCACTGGTTATTTGATATGCCACAACTAACCCCTTGGATTGCCGTTATTAACCGACTTGCTAACAAAAGCAATTATAATTTACAATTACTGTTATATGGTCTATTTATTGCGTCGATTTTTGGACAGTTTGGTACCGCTTTTTTTGCACCAGTGCTTGCGGAACTAGTTGGAAAGGGTAGTGTAGAGACGAGACAGGTGGTGAACTGATAAGAAGGATGATATTAATTCTTACACAACTCTGCAGTTGTATGTATTTGAGAATTTGTAAAGCAGAACTGCTGCGTCTCATGTATTATGTTGACGCATTAATTTTTAAGCTACTTCGTTGAAGTTTTAGTGCTCAAATAGCGATAAAGAGGAACGTTGTTAGCAGAGACAGAATAGAAAACTTCTTGTTCTCATCGGGGATTTCTACCGCCGATTAGCCAACAGCATTCCCAAATTTACTTTGTAAATTATAAAATGAATAAATATACATACTTATATTTCATTTTCCATATTCTTTGAAATTATATGTACTAAATAAGTTGTGAAAGTATTAAACATAAATATCCATTTAGATTGCTGGATTTTGTCTTTCACAACAAATTTATGAAATAATGAACCCATGGAATGTACATAAATTACATGGCCTTTATTAGTGGTAAATTTCAATGGTTGTGAGAAGAGCCAAAAAATAAAAAATGAAAGAAATAAAGTAGTTAGTCAAAAACTCATATGTTTTTCTAGAAAAATATTCCATCGAAAATTTTAGGTTAGGTTAGGTAGGCCGGTTGCTGGATGTAAAGGTAAAGAAAGGTTCCAGCCGACTTGGGTCCAACTTATTATGATCCCATTGTGATAACTGTTGTGAAAACCTAACCAAAATTGGTTATTTTATTTTGTGTTGATATGTATTTTTTTTTTGTTTTGGTTATTTTTCTTACTAAAACTTTTTCAGTGTATATGAATTTATATAAAGCGGGCCGCAATTTTGCAATATCATTGTGTAATTTTTCTGTATGCACAATAATATCCCCAATCAAAATACTTTTGATTTTTATTGCACATCCAAAAGAATTATAATAAGCTATTTTTAGTTCCAAAAACACTTTAGAACCGTGCTGTAATGAAAAAAATTTCAATGCAATTGAAATTACTGATATTTTCCAAAATGGACTGACATGGAAGCGACATTGATATATTAGAATTTGTGGGATAAAAAGTGTCGAAATAGAAAAATGGATCGAACGGAAAATGTTTTTAAGACATTGTATATTGTGTACATAATTTAATGTCATTGCCACATAGTTCAGCTGCAGGTGAATGAATGTTTTCAGAGCTAAGATTAATAAAAGCTATGTTTGAAAATGCCATGATTTTGAGACTAATAATAATATAATGGCATCACAAAAATTGTGCAAAAATCGAAACATTGCCCATGTATTTATGTATGTATGTATGTATGGTGTGCCAAAAAGTAGTTTTTAAAACAGCAAAAGTGTGTTCTCCAATTTTAATAAAATTACATTTTTTATTTTATTTTTTTTCTTAATTTTTGAATTTTTCATTTTTGTTATTGGTATTACACTGAAAACTATAAATTTTTGTTAAATAAAAATATGAAAATTAAATAGATTTAAAATTAAAGTTGCAAAAACTGCATTGAAGATCAACAGATGAACATAAATCATATTTAAATCATATTTATCGCTTTTATTTTATTTTACCATTTAAAGTTTAAAACACAAATTTTTAATAATATGACACATTTTGTGGTACTCGTGGAAATAGAAACCCCCTAATATTCGCCATGTCCTTTCGAATAGGGAAAAAATACTCATACGGCCAATTCGCAGCTGTCTTCAGATTGTTTTTTCTTTATTTGTCATTATTTATTGAATTATTGATTATTTTTGTGTAGGGTAATTTAGTAAGTAATGCATTTTTGGTGAAGAAATTTTTTTAAATTTAATTAATTTCAAATTTACGTACTTACGTTGCTCGCACTCGTACAGTACAGTAGCGGTCAGATAAAATACACATTACTTTTTTACAAAACTTCTTTCAATATGATAATGTATGTATATATTTTTTTTTTGTAAAAACGTTTTTTACATTTTTCTTCGACTTGTTGCAATAGATTAAACTTGAATGGTTATACTTGGGCGAATTGTTTTTGTAGGCTTGTGAAACCTTCTTTTGTGATTAAAAAATGTAGAATTGTTCGACTTACTCTATTAATATACTCCTACTCTTTTTCTAATTTTTCTTAACGACCTTCTATTATATTTATTCTTTTGCGGGCGACAGCTGATTTTGCCATCCGTTTTTTCTTCGGAAGCAGACCTATCATGGTGGTTATTGGGGACATAAGGTATCATATGAATGACACACTGAACCGGAATCTTATATATATAATGTTGAAATGAGGTCATGCGAATAGGGTCGATTTCAACTCTGACAAAACCCAATGCTTTATTCTTTTGCTATGGATGATATAGATATCAAGGAATTAGAAGCAAGAAAATGAATTGTGATATTTTTCATGTCTCCAAAGAAGAATTTAAATAGTTTGCCTTTTAGGCCTTAGAGTGGTATAGATATCAAGGAATCAGAAGCTCTTGATGTTCTTCGCATTAAATTCAGTTTGACGTTCGCTCCACTGGCCACATTTTTTATTTCTCACAAAGACGAATTCAAGTGCCGGTCCGGTGCTTCAAAGTTTATATATTATCGTCGTCGATAAGTATGATATTGTAGTAGGGTAAAAGAGAAACGTAACCAAAGTTTACAAAACTAGAAAGTCGAACAAAAACTCTAATAAGCAGCGAGCAGATAAAAATTTAATTTATTTTCTCTCCCGTATATATTTACAACCTCAAAAGAGTTACTGAAAGTGATGAAAAAAACTATAATATACTAATTACCTGTTGAACGAAGACGAGTGAAAATAATCGTACCGCCATTTATATTGAAAACAATAATAAAAAAAACTCAAATTGTTTTTGTTTTCAAAATAAATGGCCGGACGATTATTTTCCCTCATCTTCGCTAAACAGGCAGTGAATCTCCGAATTCAAACTAATTAATTTAATTACAAAGAATCGACTTCAAAGTATTGGGAAAGAAAGCTCCGCTTCACGGAAGAACAATTTAAAATCTATTAGCTGCCGTTTCATGCGTTCTTCAAACCCTAAATGAGATTTACACCAGAAATAGAATTATTACCCGAATCAAATATCCACAAGTCATATAGACTACTGATGCACTTCATATATTGGCTGGCTATATTGATATTATTAAGGATTTATAGAGCCACCTAATACGCTTTGTGTTCTTTGGTTAAGATTTTTGTAAGACGATTTTGGCCAATGTCAAATGACTTAGGAATTTTTTTTTTTTTTTGAAAATGGATATGTATTGAAATTTTTAATTTTTTCGTATTTAGAAAACGCAATCATTATGTCTTCAAATACTGTGCATACCGCTAAGTTCATTTCATTCTTCATTTCGCCATATCTTTTTATTTTCTTTGTTTTCTAAATAATCAATTAATTAATCGCCAAATCGAGAATTGTATTTGGGTTTGCACATGTACTGCCATTTTCTCAAAACACAGAAAATTACGTTCGAACAGGTCTTTTGAAATCAATAATTGTTTTAAGTAAAATTATTCCAACATAATTCTCGTTCGCTTTAGACGAATATATATATATCGTATATCTTACTATACGGGAGAAGAACAAAAACAACACAGTTGAGTTGTCAATCGTCCAACTTAACGCAACAAATTTTTTTTTGTATGATGACCGACAACCCATTTCAGTTGTCTTCGTTAAATTATAGTCATGTAAATCATAATACGAATAATAACTTAACGAAGACAACTAAGTGAACAGCTGATTGGAACTTGAGTTGAGTTGTAATCCATAATAAGAATTTGACAACAACAACACAACTATGAATTCATTTGTGAATCATAAAAGCGGCATTAAGTTCTGTAGTCGCACTTAATCCAGATTTTGATTTAAATTCTCTAACCAATGGTCAGTAGGAGCACACCCATTTTTACACCAAGGTTTTATAAGAGTATTATATTCGGAAATGTGTAAAAACTCTATTTAAAGAAAAATATGACCCATACTTCCAAGGCGAAGCTTTTGGATGGCTGAGTAGTAAGCGTTATGACTCTGCAACCAGAACGACCTGGTCAAGTCAAAACAATTTTGGATTGTATCTGCTGTAACAGTGCTCACCTTCGTCGGTACTTGTAGAATAACACGTAAATAATAAATAAAATGCGTCAAAATTAATATCAGAGACGCCGCAACTGTGCTTTACAATTCAAACGGAACTGAGTTGTACAAGAATTAAGCTCCATCTTTCTACCCCTCTCACCACCTTTCTATTCTCTACACTATCACTCTCTATATTTAGTCCCAGTGCAATGCACTGCATATCTAGGGAATATCCCTTAAGCACTGGTCCAAAAAACAGATGGCTGTAAAGGCGTTCATTTCATTTGACAGCTCATCATAATATGCGATTATATTATCTTATTTCATATTCAGTTTCTTATCATTTGAGAATTTGACAGATTTTAATAAAATTTATAACATAGATAGATCTGCGTCTATATATTTTTTTGAGAAATGGAACCACGAGGGGTAATATAATATGTCTCCCCAAAACTAACCAACGTATTACTGGTGTTACTTGCGGATTAGTATCAGCTGAAGCTAGTACTTTTCAGTAAGCAGTGAATATGGCGGCGCTACTAACCTTCCAACAACAACTGACACAATGTACAATAATGTCCAGAAAAATGCTAATGTTAAGACTTTGTCGGATAGTGGGCTCGAACCCAGGACCTGTGGCGGTTTTGTAGTCAACGTGCTAATTACCTCAGCCATCCCCACCCTCAAAAAATTATGGAGAAAATGTTGCCTAGGTAGCTGGTTGCTTAGGTATAAGATCGTATTTTACATAACAAGAACTTGGCACTCATTTCAATAGCCAAAATTTTTGGATGGGATTGAGATGGTAAGGTCGGCATTTTGAGTTTGGCACTTTTAACGGGTGAAATTTCAGGGTAGGAACATTGACCTTACTTCCTCATTTATCTTTTTCTGCGGATAGAAATTTTGAAAGAGGAAACAGCGAGAAATCGTGATAAATATGAAAAATACATATGAAAACCAAAAATCCTGTGTAAACCACATACCTATACATATATACATACATATATGTACTGAATATGCCCCAGGAGATAAGGTGACTAGTCCATACATGCGTGTAAAGTGTAGTCCATAGAGAACGACAACTAGTCCACGGTTAATCCAAATGTATGGAGAGAACATGGTCTATTTAACATTACGACGTCCTAGGGGTGGACCATATAACCCACCTTTGCATTATATCAGACTAACCGTAAAGGTACTCCATGTAGCAGCTCAGCGAATAACTTTAACGCGTTAGAATAATTGTTAATACGAAGTAAATCACGAAAGCTTGCCGTATAACCCTGCAAATAATGTGACTAGTCCTCACATGCATGTATAGTGTAGCCCACAGAGGACTAGGACTACTCCAAGACTAACATAAATGTATGGAGAAAACATGCCCTAGGGGTAGACCATATAACCCATCGGACTAACCCAAAAACTACTCCATGTAACCACTCCATGGAGCAGCTCAGAGATTAATTTTAATGCGACGGCGTAGTCGTAAATACGAACAAAAAACCGAACACTTGTCGTAAAACAATAAGCTGTTGTTTTCAATGACATGGTCCACGGCTGGATTATATACGACCATGTTTCTAACCAATATTAGTTGCAGCGAACTATAAGCTGTTGTTTTCAAACACAATGTTGGTCATACAATGGACCATGTAGTACAATATTATCTGCAGGGGCATGTGTAAGTAGATGTTCACTTCACACCCAACAAATTTGTTGGGTACTCATTCATTAGGTCGGCTAGTTTTGTGTATGTGTATGTATGTATGTATGTTGTGCTTGGCGAAAAGCCACATTTTAATTTCATTTAAAAATTTACTATTTTCATAAGACTTTTAGAGCTATTCTCGTACATCGGCTTGTTCGTGTAACATTGAAGATGTTTAGCCATTTTTCTTATAGCCATTGTTGATGACGACGCTGCTTGATAATGATGATTTTAGCGTTGGTATTGCCTTTAGCTCGTATTTGTATCGCTATTTTTCGATTATGCATACATAGCTACACACGCATTATATATTCTTTAAATTTTTTTTGGCTGGCTAAAGTCTTGCTTGGGTGATTTCAATATTTTTCAGACTCTCGTCTAAAACTTTTGCTAGAGCAGCTCTGTATTTTGCTGCTTTCTGTTCAATTGTAGATTATAAAAAAATCGTGAGCCTCTTGTCGTGGCCGTGGCTTTGTCATATTTTGTTATTGTTGTAGTCGTGGTTGTTTTAGGGGTATCTCTCCTGCCCACTCTGCCATAAACATCATTCCTCTAACTTGTTTTATTTGCCGTCTTCCTGCACAGAAAATATTTTTTTTCTTTTTGCGTTTTTATTATCAACTCTACTCGTGCAAGTACAATTGAATGCCTGCCATATTGTTGTTGTTGTGTGTGATTCCAGTTTAGAGTGATCACGAACACTCTAAGCACTACAACGGCATGAGAAGCAAAACAAAACAACAACAACAAAAAGCAGCTAAATAAAGTCCGTTGCCGTTGCCGTTGCCGAGCAAATGCTTTTAATGGGTACGATTAAAATGGTTTACTGTTGTTGGTGTTGTTTTCGCAGTGTCGAGTGTTTAGCCGAGTAAAACAACTGTGTTCATTTTTTCTTTTTGTTGTTTTTTATTATTGTAGTTGTTGTTGGCATATATGTATGGGTAGGTATGTATGCATGAATTTTTTTCTTATTAGTATATTTTTCCAATTATTTTCTGTTTGAAGCGTTTCTTTTTTAGTGTATTTGTATTGTGTACATCATCTCCCATGCTTAGTTAGCAATCGTGTTGTGGTGACGCAGTGAAATCCAGTTGGATTTAGAGAGTTTGTTGGAAAACAACATCCAAGAAAATCGCAAATACTTTTTTTCGAAATTAAAATTTTCTGATTTGGATTTTTCGCAACGTATAAATAACATTTATTTAAAATTTAATAATCGTTAAAGTGGAAAATATTCTCGAGTAAGTACTAGTTCGTTGATTATTTTTCAAACTTGTTTTACGTTTTCTACGTATACATACATACATATGATTGTTTGTATATATGTACATATAAATATGTATGTATGTATCTGCTTATTTGGAAGTGATAAAAGAATTTTCGTTTTTTATTTAATTAATGGCAATTTATTGATTGAATGAAGAAGTGACAATAGTCAATTACTTGCTCCCTTATCACTATAAATAGGTATGTGTAGGTATAATAAATAATTAAACAAAAGACTTGGAACTTTTCGCTTAATTTTGGTACTTTTTGTTAGCAATTCGTTAAAATTTGGTTTTGAGTACTTTTTACGTTCGGTCGCTTTTAAATGCCGAACTTATTAACAGCGCAGTTGACTATAGCTAATATGTTAGCAGTAGATTAACTAATTATCACTATCCGTTCCCAAACAGGATTGCAAATATCGAATGTGAATGTGATCCCTTCAATATTTTTTGCATACTAACTCCATAATTATAAAGGGTGTCTGGTAGCAGATTTATGAAGTACTAAACGGTGTCTCATTTGGATTTTTCGCAACGTATAAATAACATTTATTTAAAATTTAATAATCGTTAAAGTGGAAAATATTCTCGAGTAAGTACTAGTTCGTCGATTATTTTTCAAATTTCAGATTTATATTTTCAAACTTAAATAAAAAACGTAATAATTTACACAAAGTTTTATTAAGAGCATTGAGCGATAGAATGGAAATGCGGATTTTCTTTTTAAAGAGTCTGTCATCCAGATCCTATTTAAAATTTCATGATTAATCGCTCTTGGAAGTCCCAGTGAGGATGCTCTTTTCCGTATTGAAAGTCGCGGATTTTCACGTAAACTGTTTTCAACCAGTTCAATGTTTTCGGGAGTCCTTGAAGATCGACTGGGCTTTGGCCATGGGGCATTCATAGCTGAAGCAGTTGCGCGGAATCTCTGCAATTACGTAAGAATCATTACTCTTAAAAAATGTCTCCACAGCGAACGCGCGCTGCTCACTCGATCACTGCGACATCGTGACTGACAAAGCCGCTCAATCGATAATTCCAACGGCGCCACCCTCCCTCCGCACCGTTTATTACTTTTTGAAACAATCGTATTTAAAAATATAAATTTGCCACCAGACACCCTGTATACATGCACAAACTTGCTTTATTATGTACAAAGAAATTTTAATTTACCTTCCGTACACGCCATGGAACACTAATGGGCACTCTTGAAGAGTAACATCAGTAAAACAAACTCCTGAAGCCTCCAAAAAAAATTCGGAGAATCCTGGAAGGATGCAACAAGAAATTATTTGTTCCATTTAATGTTGTGTTTTTTTATGTGTTGATCGTTGTTAGTTTTTTTTTCTTAATACTAAAACCATGAATATATGTATGTATGTATATACATATGTACATATGTATTAGCGTGATCAATTATTCGACATTTTTAAGAAACCGTTTTTCGAATATTTGAATACTCGTATTTAAAAAATCCGATTACGGTTTTGTAAATTCAGAAAAAATCGCAAACCTGTTATAAAAAAATTGTCTTTAATTAATTTTATTAATGAAAAGTTTTAACAAATAATATCTTGTACAAAACATATAATAATTATACTAAAAATAAAATAAGAATTTTTGTAGTTCTTCAGATACAATAAATATTTATGTTTTTCATACATTTCATACATATATTCATATGTACAATGTACATGTGAGCGAAGATATCATTCGTTTTTTTTAAGGAGCAAAAGCCCCTTCAGAAATTGTAGCACTTAGCTCCTTAACTATCCACGAAAATAAAGGTAGATCTAAATAAAATGTTTAGTGATGCAGATAAGAGGTGGATAACTCGCAAAGTTAAACAAAACGCTCATCTTAGCACTTTAAAGTTGACGATTAAAGCTGAAAAATACCTGGGAAACTCCTGCAACCCTGAAACAGTGAATAAAATTTTCACGGTAAGACAGCCCGACACAAGCCATTAAATAGAAAACGCAGAATAGAGTTTTGTCAACAACTTTGCCAAAACAAAAAGTATTTTCTTGGTTTGATTTTCACGTCTCACGATCGAAAATTTAAAATTATGACTCAAACATGAAGACACTAAAACAAGAAGAGACTAAAACTTTGACACTATATTTTAATGCAAATCTCATTGATTAACGAATAATAATATCTAAAACTATTTAGATAATAATCTAATACCATGTAATACCAGAAACAGAGATTAAAACATTTAAATATAAACAACAAAGGATCGTTCAAGTGAAACAGAAATGATACAGAACCATTTTTTCTATCGTCTAACATTTAAGTTAGACAGTCCTTATGAGTTTGATTATTATTCTCACGCGCTTCGTAAAGAAGAACATCAATTCATTCATTCACATACAAAGTATGAGTTATAGTGTGGGACACCATTATCCTCTTCACAATGCCAGTTTCGGGAAAAAAGTGTAATAGACATCCACTTCGTCTCGGGTTTGTTAGGACGTGAAATGATGTGTGCTTGTGCTAATCAGTGAATCTGAAAAAATATTTATTAATCAGATTAAACCTAAATCGATTCTATGAATCCATTCACAAAAATGTACTCACCACCCATTATTAAATATAGAGGTATGTTCTGACACTCCCATATCGCATAATATATGCGATTGTGACTTGTAAATAGCAATTTGCAATCGAGTTCGCGAGTTCAACTCACAAAAGTATACTCAAGTGAACTGGTGTACATATTTAAACCAAAACAAAATTCAAAGAAACAGTGAAATAATGAATAAATTAAATTAATATTTCGATTTATATCGAGTTTTCTCAGGGATCGCGCTTTAAGGGTTGTTATAGACGGGATCTTATCTAACGAGTACAAGATAAACTCAGGGGTACCGCAAGGCTCCATTCTTTCTCCTACCCTATTTATTGTCTTTCTTAATGACCTGCTATGTCAAACTTCCAACCCTATCCACTCTTTCGCAGATGACAGCAGTATCTGCCATTCATAATCATATTTAGTTGTAGACCAACATCAACTATGATCGGGGCGCTGAGGCAGAATATGAGAGATTCATTGAATTGTGACCTCACGAAAATATCGCAATGGGATCACGCGAACAGGTCGATTTCAACGCTCAAAAGACCCAATGCAGCATGCTTACGCATCGACGTATGGCCGATCACACTGCGTCATCTGTAATTATGGGCGGTATAAACATTGAGGAGTCCGAACCTCTTGATGTTCTTAGCATGAAAATCCAGTATGATGTCCGATGTACTGAGCACATTTTATAGGTCTCAAATAAAGCATTCAAGTGCCTCGGCTTTTTAAGACGTACTTAAGACATATTTCACCCCATCTGATCTCCTTACTATTTATACCACCTACATCTGCTATAATGCCATGTACAAATTTTAAATTTTTTTGGTTGGACCCATGCTCGGTGCATATAGGGCACATCCACATATGTAATGCTAGGAAAATAATGTAAAACTAGAAAAGTAGCTTTTGAGAAAGGGGATAGAGAGAGGAAGTATGGTTTGAGGGCATTTAACTTGGATATTTCCAACATCGAGAACATATTCCATACACGATCTTAAAAATGTGATCAGTGAAGCGAACGTCACACTGAATTTTCAAAATACCGTAAAACGCCATTTGGAAAACATAAATGAGTTGGGGCTTTTCTATATTAATATAACGATATATACGTTTTATTATTCATTTAACACAGAATTAAAAAATTTCATAAATTACTTTATTTGTTTTCAGTAGATGGAAATTGTTATGAAAGTAAAATGTTCACCAAGTCCGGGAGCTGCCACTTCACCGCATTCGACATTAAAAATAGTTGATCAGCATCATCAATTGCAGCAACACACTTTCGCAAATAGGAGTTTTAAAACAAGTCCACCTCCTAACAATGTGTTGCCCCCAAGAAGTTATACTCCAAATTCTCTTCATTCTGGTAGTAAATATCCAATTACTAACACCAACACTTCCTGCAACGAATGCTCCTTGGGATATTGTTGCAATATAGCTTCTTGTTGTCTTACGACACCATCACCACACTATTCACAAACCCCACCACAGTCGACGCATTCATCAATAACCGCTGTTCCGTCCTATTCATATCCCGAAATTTGTAGAAATAATTCCCCAAATCTCCAAATTGGGGATGAACCGGAATTTGTATCCATAGATGATGAGAAGGTTAAGGAATATTTAATACGTTTGGGACAACAGCAATTGCAAAAGCAACAACCACACCAACAATATCGAACAATAAGGGAGCCAAAAATTACCCATGTAGTTTCCGCTCCAAGCTCAGAGAGTTCTGTCAAACCCGTCGTCTATGAAATCATTGAGTTGGATGACGAAGATGAAAGAGAAAAATTGAAACAAATCAAACAACAAGCCGAACGAAGTTTATCTAATAAACAGTTTCCATCCAATTTCAATATAAATTTCCCACATCGTCATACAAAATCGCTGAATATAAGTCTTATACCCAAAATTCCTGAAAAATCAATTTCAAAATCAAACCAACTATTGCCTTTTAACAGTCAAAGAACAAGCTCTTGTGAAATGAATAAAAATTCGTCAAAACATAAAATTGTAGCAGAAATTGATTTAGTCGAAAGTGATGAAGACGATGCGTACATGCATGATGATGACGACGACGGTGACGATGAGGATGATGACACATTGCCTCTAGTGGCTGTCAGTTGTGAACTGCAGTGTGATGATGAAGAAGAAGAAGTTTCTAATAATAGTTCTGCAAGTTATAGTACAAATCAGCCTTACAATACCAACTATTCGCAACGACGTCGTGTTACCATGAAATATTCCAAACCGTTAGTAGATGACGTCGTCATTGTAGGTTCGCGGCAGAATAAAAACTCCGATGATATGCTGGTGCGTTGGGAGGAGTATGAAGGTCAGAGAGAACGTGTCTTTTTTGAGTGTTTTCTTTGCGGCAAGAAAGTACAATCCAGTTATAATTTAAGAAGGCACATGATGATACACACAGGTAAAATATAACTTCTTTTACACAATTTATTTAAACCCACCGCATCTTATTGAAGCGTAAATGAAAAGTAGTGTTACACTTGCCAATTTTAAATCTCGTATTCATTTCTGAAAACGGGTAGCAGATACTGTGTTGCACTAATAGCCAAAGTATGTCGTGTGTATTTTCTGCTGAAGAATGTCTGTGTTTCTGCAGAGAAGCCAGAATAGCTTGCAAAATGGGGACTTTGACCAAATACAACACATGATTTTTATCGGATATTTTTTACTCTAAATTGGGCGACCTCGGGATCGCAATCTTACCAGAACGCGTTCGCGTACTCGCAAATAGAATAAATGAGAGACGTTTTGAGAGAGTAATATTCTTCTTCTTTCTCCAAACAGCCCGTATTTTTTCTTCGGCCTAGTTTCGGTAAGTACACAGTAACAAAGTAAAATAAAAAAATTTAAAATTGGTATCATAAAAGACATTTTTTTTATCTTGGACCAGCACTCAGGAGATGATCCCTACACATGCGTTGCATTGTGCTTGAACTAAAGGAAAGGGATTGTAGGAGAAATGACAGGAGGTAAAGCTTCACTATCTTACAACTCTGCTTTTATAGCAGTGTTGTAGCGCCTCTGATGTCAAGGAGACGTATTACATTTTTTAATCTTCGTTTTGGTAGCCATTTGTGGTTAATATTTTACTTCGCCGGTGCTACACAATACCGACGAAGGAGGGCGTTCTGATGTGCTTGTGGATTGGATACAGCTGAAGTCGTTACTGTTCAGTGACCAGTGACTATGTCTTTGCCACTGAAACCATGCGACAACAACTGACACAAAGCCACACAAAAGCACATCAGAAAATATGCGAGATGTTTTTATGAGTCTGAAACTGGGTTGAACCCAGGAAAAATTTTTCGTTTTGTAGTCAACGAGCAGAGTACTTCGACAATCGCCACCTTGCTGGAATAATCGAATTATTTCCTTAGCGAAACTGTATAGATTTTTTGCGTACTTTAATATTCGGTTATCACGTTGGGTGGTAGAAACTAAAATCTGGCCGATATATACTAGACCGGGTTAATTGAAGTCAATGGCCCTTACTGCAAAATTTGGGCCATTTCGAGACAAAAATATTAATGTATCAGACTACTAAGATCGGACTGTAAATGCCAAATATATAACGAAAAGTTTAAAAATTCCCTTGCTAAATAGGATAGGATAGGATGTACGGCGTACTTCTATTTGCTTTTGGTACGCTGTAATGTACAGCATTTCACTTACACTTTTTGCTTCTTGTTTTCAGGTGAACGTCCCTTTGGCTGCGATTTATGCGAACGTCGATTTCGTGAATTTAGCGATATGAAAAAACATAGACGGCGGCATTCCCATGAGCCGAATTATCTGTGTATGGTGTGTCACAAACGGCCTCCGTTAGATAATGATCCAACACGTTGTATGAATTGTTGTACACAATCGAAAAATGCTGTTATACTGGCAGCCATGAAACCGGCCACAGATGCTGATAACGCAGTTGAGCAAAATTCTCCTGCAATGACAACAATTGTGCCAGAAATAACTAAACCATCAACAACTCAACAACACCAGCAGCAGCAAACACTTCCAACAATTACTTCAGTAACCAGCTACAATGTAGCGGCAATTAGAGCAAAATCTCCGCCATCTAGAATTACAATTTCAACGGGCATTAGTCCTATTAGCAGCAACAATATTAATGCAAAAACTTCCGAAAAACCCCAAACTCTTTTAGATAATATACCAGCAGTACATCGTCCCGGCTATAATGAATTGGGTATGATAACACGTAAGGAGTTTCCATGTCCTTTGTGTAATCGCGCCTTTGGCACTCGTCATAATCTTAAGCGCCACTACATGATACATACGGGCGAGAAACCATTTAGTTGTTCCAAGTGTCGTAAACCGTTTAGAGAATATTCAACATTGAAAAAACACATGGTTACACATATTCGTGAGCGTTGGTACAAGTGTATGCGTTGCCCGCTGAAATTCCATGATTTCCTAAAATACACTAAACACAAAGAAAGTCATGGCAATGACAGTGACAGTGAAGAACAACCCATAGCAGCATACGAAAAATTCAATTCTATGCAAACTGATGGTTATATAGACTCAAATGATGAAGAGTCTGGTGGGGAAGATTGGCTAGAATGTTGTGAATGTGGTCAACATTTCAATGAAATCGATGCCTATAATGAACACATTAAAGAACACGATGCCAGTAATCGAATGTTTCAGTGTTACATATGCAAACTGCAATTAAAATCACGAGCAGACTTAGATCACCATATAAAACAGAATCATAAATTGGATATTATAGATTCAATGGACGAGGACAATGAGGATAAGGATGATGCAACTACTGCATGAGTATTAGTTTAACAAATTTTGTTTTTTGTTTTTGTTTTCGAATATGTTGGGTCTTGGAAAGCTAACTTTAACCTCAATCCTTCCCCACACAACACTACACATTCCCCAGTGTGCATTTACGTATGCAGCAGTGATAGAAATGAAATTATCCATCTTTTTTAGATATTATTTTTAAGTGCTTAGTGAAGTAACCAGGTAAGCGTATATTACTTCAATTCCAATATGATTTTAGAAACATTTTTTAGTCTAAGGTATGGCCGGATTGAGCAAATATTTAATGAAATAACCGCATCAATATTGTGGGCAAAGATTTGCTCGTTCTTTAAAATATATTTATGGGATGAATTGAAAATAAAATGGTGTCCATTTATATATATTTTTCCAAAATAAGCGAAAGAATGATGCACTATTTAGTGGTTACCTTTATTTCGTTAAATATTTGATAAATCTTATTACACCTCTACTCCAATACAAGTAACAACATAAATATGCTTGTCGCAATATCTTAAGTGTTACGTTATTATAATAATAAATTTTAATGTCTGCCACATTAAATACTTGAAATAAATAGGTGAGGATATTCACAGCAAATGCAGGAAGCCCAATCTAACATTTTAAAAATTTTACAGAAGAAGCAAGAAAACTTGTTTAAATAAAAAATTATTTGAGAATTACTTTGAAAGTTTGCAATGTTGAGGGTGGCGATGGCTGAAGTAGTTTATACGTTGACTACAAAACCTAAAAGTTCTGTGTTCGACCCTAGTGTTAGTCTGTCATAAAAACATTTCGGGTTTTTTCTGGCAGGCACATCAGAGCGCCCTCCTTCGTCGGTATTGTGTAGCACTAGCGAAGTAAAATAATTACTAAAAATGGCTACTAAAACAAATCTTCAAAATTGCATACGTCTCTTTTAAATCAGAGGCGCTGCAACACTGCTATAAACAAAAAATAAGAAATAAAAGTAGAGTTGGATGATAGTGAAGCTTGTCATTTCTCTCACTATCCCTTTTCTCTAGTTCCAGCATAATGCGTTGCATGTGTATTGGTCATCCCCTGAGTGCTGGTCCAAGTTAAAACACAAATTTATTTCTGGAAAAAATTTAAATTTTTCCAGGTGACTATTTGGACTTAGCAGACCAGAACTCATAAGTCAATTTTGTATTTTTAAAATGTTATGTAGGGCTTCTTGCAGTTTCTGTGAGGAAATACATATATTTATATCATGCAGTACATATTCTTATATACATATCTATATATACAATATATATTATATATATATATATATAATAGTATGGTATTACGACAAACATATATGAATAACGTAACGATTTACGTGTTTACACATTTAAGTTGATTTATTTATTTTCAACAAATTGTGTATTATTTTGTTTAATTTTTTTTTTGTTTGCTTGTTTGGTTGCCGTTCTTCTCTTTTGTTAGTTAAAATAGGAAGTTATATTTTTTCTTGAATTTCCATATTTATTGGTAGAAAATTAAAATAAAAAAATTTATTTTTTGAAATATATTTATTAAGCTTGAGGTCTTTTTTTATTTTATTTTGTTTTATTATTCGATGTTAATAAGCTGTTAACGAAATATCGAATAATAAAACAAAATGAAATAAAAAAGAGCGCATGCTTAATAAATAGATTTCAAAAAATTTAATAAAAAAGGTAAATTAATAATATAATTAAAAATAAAAAAATTTATTTTGTATTGAAATTACTTGAGATATTTTTTTATTTTAATCACAATCGCAATACATTTTATATTGTATAACATACAAATTTAACAAAAATTTAACTTAAAGTTTTTTTTATTTATTTTGTCAGTATTTATTTATTATTAAATTTGTAAAAACTAAAACAAACAAAACTCGTCTTGTAACACACCTTTTCTACATTTTCAGTTTAAGTAACTCCCAATTTTGCTAATTACTCCATATACGTAAATATGAATATATAAACAGGGTTGTATTAATTTAATGTATGTTTATTGTTTAGTTAAGCTGGTCTATATTCTGAATTTTATCTGTAGACCTTCAACAAAACTTTTTCAAAAGTTTAGAAACTGCATATAACAACGTATATCACATCCATACATACATTTGTCTGAAAATTAATTTTTTTTTTAACTGCGGTCTTCGTTAAAACCACAAAAGTTATTTCACTTGGAAAGCAATAATAGATAAAGGAAGAAGATTTGGATAATTATTTTTTAAAATAAAACATTAAAAATATACCATTTTCTAATTCATTCGACCTCTTCTTTTAATATTAATTATATTAAGTATGTCGTACGTCGACATATTCGTTTTTACTTAAAAAACTAAATGGATCCATATTTTTCCAGTTTTCATTAGCTTTATTTAAAAAGTTTTTGAAGTAAAGAAGTTTGCCATAAATAACTATATAAGAAACTTTCGAAAAATAATTGTAAATTGCTAAATATACCAAACACAGAACGCTAAAGAATATTTAAAAAAATTCGCGCAACCACTTTTAATTAAAATTTACATTACAAATTTACGTTTTGCCGTTATTCACTGGTTTAGTCAATTATTTTTTCACAACCTGCATACCCCTTAGAAATGTATCCATTAGATCCAAAATATGTGCGATATATATCCGGATAATGATAACCAAAAAAATTCAATTACTAATTAATAATGGTTATTGGTAACGATAGCAGTTTTTTCGGTTGCTATACATAATCAAAAAAGAGTTCTCATTTATACAGGTTACAGCCACCAAAATGATATATATCTTTCGATAATTGTTAAAAATAACCTAAAACAGATAAAATGCATTTTCGCGTAACCTCTTATGAGCGACTGAGAATTAAAAAACAAATGCCTTAAAATTAACCAGGACGACAAGACTTAAATTTTATCAACTTCTTTTCCTTCTTCTGTATAAGAAGACAAACATTATTTCGGGCCTGTCTATATTTAGGTAAAGATTCGGCACGTTTGCGTAAGAATAATTCTGCCTTTATGTGAAACTGACATGAACTTCACAAAGTGTTTACTAAAATAAATTCATAAACTCAATTTCTTACATATATACAAAATTTTTATAATATGTTGCTTGTACATTTTGAAAAATTACATCGTTTGTAGATGAAAATTTTTACCACTCTAATAAGAATGGAACCCAGTAGTCAGTTTATCCGATAATATTTTTAACGTAGATTTTCTTTTACCTGCTGAATTATTTCTAAGAGGTGTTTGGAAAAGCATTATTATGACGCTCTGTCTGATTTTGTAATATTAGTAGTATAGCAAGTGAAAAATAATGAATGTTACTTCCGAAATATAAAAGTGCAACTAAGAAATTAGTGTGTTGCATGACTTGCCGTTTGTTGCTTATGGTTTGCAATGCTATTCGTATAGAATTTTTTTCCTTTTCACATATCGTTTTTTATTAAACGATGAAATATTTTTAAGCATTACATTTCAAGCAGGATATCGTGAACACCGACAGAATTATACTCAAAGGAAAGTTAATTTTTTAACGAATTTTTATACGATTTAAATATTTCAGTATATAAGAACAAATGAAGCAAAATGTAAAAAAGCGTTTATGTGTATTCGAAAAAGATATTCAACACAATAATATTTGTAGAGAAGTGTTATGAAATTATTTTGTAATAAATTTTCTAAGAAAAAGAGTTTTTAATTTTATATATGTATGTACATCTTTTCTGTATAAATATATAATTATGAAAAGATTTTTATGCTAACGTAAATTATTAGGCTTAAATTTAATTTATTATGCAACATTACTTAACAGAATGAAAAACTACATTCCAAATAAAATATTACTACTACTTAAAATTATAAAATATTTCCATTCGATTTAACAAAAACGTTGGAAATATTTTTTTTAATGGATGTGTGTTTCTTTGTACCTAGCGCAGTAATTCAGAACATAAAAAGATTGGTTTAATTGACAGTTGTGTGACTGCTGTTGTTACGGAACAACATATTCTCTTTTAGTGAAAACCAGTAAAGCGAATGCTATACGATCAATGTTCAGCTTCAATAATTGTCATTGCGTGCAAAAAATAGTCACACATATACGCTCTGTGTAATATTGACGAATATCAAAATGGTGAAGCAGTTTGACGTAGTGTGGCAGTGTTGTGGTCAATATTCATTTTATTTCCGGTACCTTGAGAGCACATTGTAGTTGTGACGCATTACAAATAGAGTAAAAAATTTTTGTAATTGAATTATATCGCTCATTAATGGCTTTTTGGGACGTGCAAATTAAAAAATATAGTGACAAAAACAAAAAAAATATCAGTGCTTTTTTTAAGCAATAAAGAAATAAATAGATATGTATTTTTCTTTTTATATGGGACCAGCAGTCAGGAGATGACTTCTACACATGCGAAGCATTGTGCTGGAACTTTAGGAAAGGGATATTTAGAGAAATGACAGGTGAAGCTTAATAAATTATTTTACAGCTCTGCCTTTGCACATTTATAGCAGTGTTTAAGCTTCGCTTTAGTAGCCATTTTTATTATTATTTTACTTCGCTGGTGCTACACAATACCGACGAAAGAGGGCGTTCTGATGTGATTGTAGATTGCTGAAGGCGGTATTGTTCAGTGACTATGCGTTTGCCACTGAAACCTTCCGACAACAACTGACACACTAATGCAGATCAGAAAAATGCAAGAGGTTTTGTTTTTTTTTTTTATATATGTATATATGTAAATAATTTTATCTGAAACTGAATCTGTTTTGGTTTTTGTAGTCAACGTGCAGACTGATTCAGCCATCGCCGACGGTAACTTCAAAAAATATTTTGCCGACGGTAACTTCTATATCTTTACACTTGAAAAACCCCAAAAAAATTAATATTGATGAGAAATGTTGACGTAGTGTGTCAGAGGCTTCAACATATATACTAACCCAAAGACAAATATTGAAGCTGAATACTAGCATGCGCTTAACAAAAAGCATATATAAACCTTTGCATCTAGTGATGTCAATAAATATTAATATTATATTTATATAATTTTATTATCAAATATTTTAAGTATAAATTTTCTTATGAAATTAGTACTAGTAATGAAAAAGAAATGAAACCGTTCACTTCACATAGTTATGTGACAGGTGAATTTCTCAGGAACAAATTGCAAAGTTGTAACAAGAAAATGTCCGATGAATCCAAGAACAATTGAAAAAAGTTGTATTAGAACAAACGTTCATATTCTTTTTAATTTTTCGTTAAGTTAATTACATAACGCAATCTCTTATTTTTTTTGCTTTTTTAAATTTTAATATAAAATTTTACTGGGGATTTAGACGTTCAAATTTTAAAATTCTATCACTTTTTTACTAATCCACTCATACTTTTAAAATTTGAGAAGAATTTGATTTTAAATTATGGGCAAGAAAACAGCTGATACCTATTCTTATGAACAGCAAAGCCATCTTCATAAATGAATTTCCTTTTAAATGACTCAAAACTTGTGTGCAGCCTAGGTCACAGTTATCAATACACATGAATTTTTGGAAGCTGTATGTGTAAAAAATTTTAAAGCAAAATTTGAACGTGTGGCTGCACTGTCAGTTGGTGTAGATAGCAAATATAATGTTGGGTACTGACAGGTATAAGATGCAATTGCTAGTTTTAAAAAAAAATTATGATGAAGCCTTTGCTTCAAAATTTTAAAAATATTTTTCACTTTCTAAAAATTTTTGTTTTATACATTTTTATATGACAATGACAATGGCATAGTTTCTCAAATACAGTGTAGTTCCCAGTGCTGATATTAATCATCTCTGTTTTGGTTCTTTTTCTTTTTGAATGCTTTGGTGTGTGATGAAACATTTGACATAAAAACAAAACAAGAGTACACGTGTGAGAAAAAAATTTTTAATTTTGTTTATTATACGAAATCAATATAAAATTATTTCATTTTGAATAAAAACATGGAGGAAACTAAAGGTTTTTACGATATGTGTATACCTTTCAACAAAAACGAAAAAGTGTTACGTGATATTTGTAAGGAATTAGTGGAATGTAAGTTTCTTGCTTAATACACTATGCCAATTAAAATTTCATTCATGAATTATTGTTTAAGTGGGGTATAAAACTATTGCCGTAGAGCAACAATTTGATCATAGCAAAAATGAAAATTATAAAAGATCGTCAGATAAATTTCCAGAGCCGATGAATATAACATGGCTACAAAATGAATTTAAAAATAAATTAAAGATCCTGCAACGCTTAACAATTCTATATGTGGATGTTTCAGTAGCACATGCCATGGTATGTATGGTTGTTCATATAATACATATATTAAAATACATTATCATAATTAACTTGAATAATTTTAAGGGTAATTCATTGAATTTAAGAAAATTTAATTTAGTTGCTGGTCAACCGAAAACTGATGCAGCTTTAACGGTAAGTTTTTGGTTGAAAAAAAAATTAAATTTCTTTCTAAATTTTCCTCATTTGCAGCATTGTTGTACCACATTTAATGGAGATATTGTGACTTTTGACGTCAACGGTGGAAGCCGTTTAAATGTAAATCGTAAAGCTTATCAAGTAGCAGTTAAACGAGGTATATTTTTCGAACTCAAATACTCCCCTCTGTTAAAGGATTCTTCTTGTCGGAAAGATACGATAAAGGTGGCTCACAATTATTTTGTAAAGGGCAAATCGAAAAATATTATTATATCTAGTGGTGCTACAAATGTTTTTGAATTAAGAGGACCATATGATATAGCTAATTTGTATGTATTAATTGAAACATTTTATTTATTTTGAAATATGTTCCTTCATTATTTTTTATTTTGTCTTAATATTTAGATCTTTCATTTTTGGTTTATCCGAAGATCAGGGGAAATGTGCAATTGATAGATTTTGCCGAACATTGTTTTTAAAATCAGGTTTATAATTTGAATTAAGTTTTATGGAATATTTCAGTTTATTATGTCTTATTTCTTTAGAATCTCGTCGTTTAGGCAAAACAATTATGTTTGTTAGAGCGTCAGGTCCTGTGGTATTTTCAGATTCCTCTAATAGCAATAGTGAAGAAGAAAATGATATTGACACAGAAGAAAGTCGGTTCCAAAATGATATAAAATTTTCCAATCTATCGGAAGTTAAGGAGGATAGTGATACCAATAATGAACAACCAAATAAAAAGAAAAAAATTTGTTAACAGTACAGTAACATAGTACAGTCGTTTAAATGATGGAAGTCGATTGTTGAAAAAGAAGTAATTTTAAAAGCATTTGCCTCAAAATTTTGTGATTTTAATGGAGATATACTTGTGATTATTTTTAAAAAAAGAGATATAAAAAATGCCTGTTAAAATTATATCGTTTTCCATAATTAAAAAAGAAATTGTTTTATTTTCATTCGCTTTGAATAAATAGATCACTTTTATTTTTGTTACCATTTAAAAAAAATGAGATTCTAAGTAATATGTTGTACCAATATGTGGCATCACCAATTTTTTTTAATGATAACCATTGGTTATGGTTATCGCTTTAACTAATGATTGTTTTTGCTGCACTAGTCTATTGGTGGCTACAGACGATGCAACAAGTTTAGCATCAACACGTTTATGGTTAGGATCGCACTGCAATCAACAATAAAAGCAACATCAATTATGATTGAATATGGACGGAAAACAGGGTTCAAAACACAACTGTACAGCTCGCTTGTTTCCATTGAAATGAATCAGTAAAAATACTTAACAACGAATCACACTATGAAACCAGAAAATATCAAAATATTGTGATGGCTTGAAACTCCTTATGCAACATGAATAGAAAACACAAACGCGACTGCGGACTATACAACGAAAAATAAATCTTGATTTATATTTTGTTTGATGAAATATTTCCCTGAAGAATTTTCCATTGAAAAAATACGAATGCTAGTGTAAATTGGCTCTATGAAATTATTTTAATTTCCTTTTCGTCAGAATACAACTCTGTTTTGTTTAGCTTTTGCGCTCTCTCTCCGTTTTTTCTTCATTATAATTTGGCTAGTCGGCAAAAGGTATAAAAATTCTTAAAACAAAATGGTGGTCTCTGATGTGGTGCGTACATTATTTGTCTTTAGTGATGAGTAGAAAAATTGCAAAAACGGTAAATTAAAGTGAAAATTATAAAAAAATTTAATAGAAATGTAAATTAGAAATAAATTGTAAACAAATGCAATAAAATTTTGTTAAATTCTGCATAATTAAATAGTGAAAAAATGCATTTCCAAAATGTTGGTTCATAATTTAAGAGATGATAGAAAAAAATGTGTGTGCATGGTGGAAGAAAAAAATTAAAATGAAATAAAAAAAGTATTTTTTGCATAGAAAATTGCAGATAGAAGGTGGACGTACAATAAAAATAATTTATTTAATGGTGGTGAAAATTAGTGAAATTTAAAACTATTTTATAAAAAATATATGTCTGGCATAAGACCTTTTTTTCTTCAGCAGAAAACTAAAAAAAAAATTACCAGCCACAACATCATGAAGAAAAAACGGACAATAACGAAAACGTCGTCGACAATGTTAACGAACGCCGCTTACGACAATTATTTACCAACGAGTGTATAAAAAAATTATACATATACATATATTCTTGTAATTAAGCTTACACAAAAAATTAATTAAAAAGCGTCTGGTTGTGAAAAAGAATTTATTCTTATTTTTAATAAATGCAGTAGATAATAAAAAAAAAGATAATTTCTGAATCTTTTTCGCGGCTACGAAACTGCACATTTGTTTAACTCAATTGTGTATCAAAATCATATAAAATTGTCGCATGTGATTTAAAAAAGTTAAATCAATTTTATTTTCAGAAACAAATTATTACATATTAAATATTTCAACTGCACGAAGAAAAAAAATTTTTTTTTTTTTTGCATAATTTCAAACAATAAAAAATAATTGGTGTGGTTAATCTCTTTTTATAGTTGTGTTTTCATTTTTTGCTACTTGTGCTTTAGCCAAGTATAGAGAAAATTAAAAAAATTATAATAGTTGTTTTATTTCTTATTTGACGCCGCTATTTTCTACCTTTCCATCACTTTTACAACGAATAACCCCATCAGAAATAAGGTGAGTTTTGTAAATATTTCTTTTTTTTTACACATACTTTTCTATTTGTTTATTTAATATTGTGTTTTCCATTATAATAAATATTTTAAAATCCATGTTGGAAAACTTTGAACTTTTTCAGTTGTGACTTTATAATAGTGAGGTGATTTTATTGAAATTTGGTTTTTCTTGGCTATATATTATACATATTCGTCTTTTACTATCATATTTCTCTTTTTTTAATCTCTGCACCTGTAAATTGGTGCAGTTTGTGATATTTAGTACTGGTTTTTAAACATACATGTATGTATGTGCATGTACAAAATGACAAATATTTTTGTATGGATGTATATAATTATCTAGATATTTTATAGATTCGTTGCTACCGAAAGGCATTTAGAAATTATGTTGAATGAAATGTGTTGTTCTTCATAAAATCCTTTTTTTTGCATTTATTTTTTTTCGTATTTTAATAAGAAAAAATTAATTTATGGGGAAACATTACCATTAAGAGAAAAAGTAATGGTTTTCCTATGATTCTACGTAAATACTAACATATACATATGTATGTGAGTAGGTACATATTCTTTGGTTTTCTTTCAATAACTTTTTTTTTAACAGCATTCAGGCAAATAGCTTTTATTTGTATAAATTTGTTTTTGTAATAGAAACAGTTTTAATCTGGTTTTATATTTTTCAATATGGTTTCTTTATCTTTGTTTATTGCTTTTTGGTGTCAATCGTCGTCAGCCATTGTATTTAGCAAGAGTAGATGTACTCTTTTTCTTCAATTTATCTACATACATATGCATATATACTTTATTGTATATGCATATATTTTATGTATACTATGTACATATTAATGAAAAGAAATTTTATACATACATACATGCATACCTATTTGTTATATTTGGGAATGTTATAAATACCTACTCATTTATTATAACCTTCTGTACTAGGTATTTATTTGCTTCAATTAGTAAGATCAAATAATTTAATTCAGCTTTTACTACTTATAGATATTATTCCTTTATACACTTATGTAATTTTGTCTTTGTGTATCAACTATTGCACTACAGGAAATTTCATCATTTTTATTGCCAAAAATAATTAATTACGTACATATGTACATACATATGTAGGTATACCGAAGTGAATTAGTTTTTTTATTCAATCTTTTAAACTCTCATAATTTTGTATGTTATCCCTTCGTAAAATTTAAAATGTTACTTATCTATAAATTCATTATATTTTTCATTCATAAAATTACTTTCTACTATTAGTTTGATTATATGCTATAGTTTTTGCCAATTAGTAGTAGTACAAGCTTTAAGAGAAGTGATCTGATGTTCATATAAAACTCATACCAAGTAAATTATACGTTCACTTTCTTTCACATAAAACAATTTTACCAATTTCATGATCCTCTACAAAAGTGATAAGTGGGTATAGCGGTAAATGGGTTACTATTTCTTTTGAAACTTGTGGTCGTGTTTTCGTACACTTATTTTATCTACTGATACCTATGTATGTAGCTGCTGTATGTATGCACTATGATAATATATTTAATTGCTTGCTATTACGGAAAGCCATTTTAGACCAAGAACTAGTAACTAAAGTTAATTTTTCTGATCTTTCCATGACAAGATGTCTTTTTGATCTACCTACTGTTAGTTGCGATCGTTATGGAGAAAAATATGCTTCGCATAAAGCAGCATTCAAATTACTATACATGAATGAACCCCCACACTCATTACTCCAATTTTCACAAATTCATCGCGACTTCGTTTGTTCTACTGGAATCGTTTTTAATATCTGCATTCTAAGTGCACAATACAATGTGTTTCCATTTCTTGCAAATAAATTTGTTTTATTTTTACTCTTTTAAAGAATTTTTATTTTCTATTAACTGAATTTATTTTGGGAATATATCTTTATATATGATTCTAATTGTAAAATTTAAAATTTTTATTTTTCATTAAACAAAAAATTATAAAATTTTTACATATGTAAAATTTTAAATTGTAGGTAAACAAAAGTATTTTAAATACTCCTAAATAAATAAATCTAATCTAAATAAAAAAAGTTTTATTATTTTATGGCTTTTTTGTTTGAAGCACAGCAATAATTTGTTTAAACGAAATATTAATTAAAATACAGGGTGGGTGGTAGCAGTTTATATTTTCAAACTTAAATGAAAAATATAAATTATTTTTATAAAATTATATTATATATATTATATAAAATATAGAAATTATTAATATAAAAAAAAAAAGGTCAAAAAACTAGAAAAATTATTAAATGAAAAACGTAATAATTGACACCAAGTTTTATTAAGAACATTGAACGATAGAATGGAAATGCGGATTTTATTTTTTAAAGAGTATGGCATCCAGATCCTTTTTTAAAATTTCATGAATAATCGCTCTTGGAAGTCCCAGTGAGGCTGCTCTTTTCCGTATTGAAAGTCGCGGATTTTCACGTAAACTGCTTTCAACCAGTTCAATGTGTTCGGGAGTCCTTGAAGATCGACGGGCCCTGGTCGTGGGGCATTCATAGCCGAAGCAGTTGCGCGGAATCTCTGCACCCACGAACGAAATAAATTTAAACTCGGTCCATCACTTATTCACCGAATACCGAACTTTGAACAAAATTGTCGATGAGTAATTACGTAAGAATCATTACTCTTAAAAAATGTCTACACAGCGAACGCCCGATGCTAACTCGACTACTGCGACATCGTGAGAGACAAATTCGCACAATCGATTTTTGAAATAATCGTTTTAAAAATATAAATTTCCCAGCAGACACCCTGTACATATGCCATCAAAATATGTGTTATCGATAACTAAATACCAATGACTAGGCAGTTTCTACATGACTTTCACAGTTTCAGTGAGGCATTACATTATTAAATATCTTTTAATTTGTTATATTTTGGAATGCGTATATAATACTGTTATGTATTTGTTGTATACCTACATACGAGTATATACATACATACACACATGTGTACATACATATTTATCTATTTGTAATAATTTTCTGAAATATTGCCTACCAACATAGACAGAATATTGAGTTAAAAAAATTTAATTTAATCAAAATCGTTTGTAATTTTATTTTCTTATATATATGTACGAGCAGATACATATATACCTAATTATTCGAGAAGCAATTATAAATTTATGGCTGCAGCAGTGCCAAGAAAAATAACAAATAAAATAAAAAGATTAAACGTATTTACTGTTCAGGATATGTAAAGAATAAATTCTTCTACAAAATACTGCTAGATGTAAAAAATTGCGGCTTTATGAAAAACGATTATTAAAATTAATGTCTGCTTGAAGTAAGAATTTTGTATGGGAATAACGGTTGAAGGGTAAACTTTGAAAATCGTTTTGCATAAGGGGTTTAAATTCGGAAATTTTCATTACAACTTTGTTAATCATTAATTACTACAAATGTTACAATTGATCAAATATACAGGGTTGTCATAGAAATCAATCTTATCGGAATTGGATTTCGAACCGATGAAAAAAATACTTTGGTGTCATTAAATCCAATGTTATCGGTTTTATCTTCGAACTAGAAATAATGCGGTTTTAGGTATCACAGAAACCAATGTTATCGGTTTTTTTATTGGAAATAAACCAAGCACCCGACTGCTGTCGGTTTCCATTTGCAATCATTTAATTTTATTAATTCCATCAGTTTGCCTATACCTTTGAAAAGTGATATATTTTTTTATTAACACTATGGTACAAAATATTTGAGAATTAAATTAGCGTTTTACGTTTTTTGGAATAATTTTATGTGGAAAAGGTCAGTATCTCATCCCAACTTGAGAGTGGAGATCAATTATGTTGCATATTTTGACAGGTGCAACATATTAAAAAAAAAACGTGAATTTTACATACTTTTTAGAATGGAACATTAATAGTAACGATATGTAGCATATACGTTACACTTTTGTTAGAAAGTATAATTTATATAAAAAACAAATATTTAAATATTCCATGCCAAAAGTACTATTACGATATTATGTTCTTCATGTATTATATAAATAATGTGTTTTCATTAAAACAGTTGTTGAATTACTAAAACATATCAATCTTTACAATTGCATTTGGAATTTATAGCTAAATAGATAGTAGCAGAAGTAAATTGACAAATTACACATACATTCTTATTTAATTAATAAATCCCATCAAAGGTAGATTCTTTCAATTTTCATTGAAATCATTCAAAGAAAATTAAAATTTTTTTTATACAAATGAAAAAATTAAAGCTTTTAAAGTAATTTTGCAATATCTGATATATGTACATACATACATTTGTATTTATGCATATATACATTTGTATGTATGTATGTACATTAGTGATCAGTACAAAATTTTTATATTTATATTTCATATATGTACATATGTTTTTTCATTATAAGCACATGCAGAATGCGCTTTGGGGACTATATAACCAAGATGTGAATTAAAAGTTAATTCTCATAATTACATACATATATCAGATTTATCTCCGCTTATAAAAATTCATGTAGTATTAAGCGACTTTCCATCTGTAAATAAAACAGCCACTAAGTCTGTGCTCATGTTTTATTTATGTATATTTACCTTCTTATACGGATATTATGTAATCAGTTTGATAGGAGCTACTGAAAGGCAATTTGGACAAAAGTACTTTTCCTTGCAAATGCGATTATGAACTTTGTTTTGCTATCATCGGTGGTTCCGCAAATCGATGTCGCACGACTGTATTTCTTTTAGTTCACTAATTTTGCAAATCAATCCCTTAATCTATAAATTATATTATGCTGGTTTACTTTCAGGTTTTTTTTATTTCATATATTAACAATATCATACAGATACATTTTTGAAATTTCTAGTAATTGTCGTATGTTGCTTCTGTCAATATCTTCTTAGCCTGTAGTTTCGATAACTTTATTTCATATCGTATCTATCCTGATTAATTAATTAAGATTAATCTTTATTTTATCTCCCCAGAGTCTTTAAGTAAGTCCGTTTTCTCAAGTAATTTTGTGTGATGGTTATTTGTATGTGGAATCGCCTGCCTTTAGAATTACGATTGTTCAGTCATACTAATGATGTTTTCAGGGTTAAACTATTAAGGCATTTGGTTGGCTTGAGTTAGGGTGCTCCTCCCTTGTTCGTTAATTTCCTCCCCCTCTTCATCACTTTGTCTCTTCATTTTCCCTACCTTAACTTACATGTTCCCGGTTTTTCTTTGAGCATACTACTCTAGTCTTTTACTGTTTAAGTGTGTGTGGAGTTGCTATGACTATGCTAATTTGACGAATAGTGCAATTTAATAATAGAATAAACAAATTGTTTTATATATAAATCTCTTTCTTTTTTTTATATTTTTTTAAAAAATTTTAAATATATGTGATACATTTACGTAAATACCTATATGTAAATACTGAATAATTTTTCTAACTTATGCTTTAAATAATAATCTGTGTAATAAATTTTTTTGATCAATTTGTCTTTTTATTACGATACCGTTGAACAAATAAATTTATCATATTTTTTACATTATACTCTACTTCGCCGACATTTTGCATTATATGTTTTATATTAAATCACTTAAATGAATCAATCATCAATCAAATAAATTCAATTACTTTAAAGCTCTGTGACTGATTATTAGCAGATAGTATAATTTACTAGTACATTTTCGCTTTTCATTATTATTGCTGCTCTTTTACAGTTGTTATTTTGTTGGTGGTTTCTTGCTGTTTCCATTTTGATATTCTATTACTGCTCTTTCTATTTTTATTTTTGTTGCTACTACCATTAATTTTTTAGGTGTTGTTTCTTGATTTTGTTTTATTTTTCTCCATGCGCCGACCCGACTGATGATGGCTTTTGAGTACTAACGAAAATACGATTTTTAAATTTTTATTATATAGAGGTTGTGTGTATCTAATGTTTTTTACCATTCGTTAATTTTTTATGATTGTAAGAAGAAAAATTCACAAAAACCACATCTTATGCGTGTGTTGCAAAAACTGCTGAAATGTACCAGTATTTCTGAGGGGAAAAGGGGTTTGGTTCACGTTGTTCATATTGCAAATTTTTATGTATTTTATTCGCTCACATTAATATACAGATACTATATTCGATTTCAAAATTTTTTAGTGGTAAAATGTTATTATTTGATAGTTGCTTAATTAGTTTCTATGCATTTTCTTGTGGCAATTTTAGCCGTATAAAATTTATTGACTAGTTTTTATTTATCGAAATGCCCTCAGCCATTACTCACACACTAATTGGAGTGCAATATTTGTTTAAAAATCCATGATTTTTTTATAAAAAAATTATCTAAACCTAAAAAAAACTTTGTATGAAACTAGGTTAACTTAGTTACCCCATAACAAATTTTTTAATCTCGCCCACTTTTTTTTTTATAGATGTTGCAATAACTTTTTATTGGGACCAGCATTCAGGAGATGACTCCGACACATGCAATTCATTGTGCTGGAACTATAGGAAATGTTAGCGGTATTCATTATCAAGTATTAGTAAATTTCTATTAACGGCTGGAATTCTTTTTTAATATTAACAGGAATAGTGATGAATATTGCTCTTAAACGCTACCTCTACACTATCCCTTTCTACATCCAAATCATATAAGCCTTATTTAAATGGCATAATAGTGCGGAAAAAAATTTCTTTTATGTGCAATACTTCAGATTTTGCCCGTTTTACTCCCTAAAATTAGATATCTGGAAAAAGGAACAAAAACGTGTTATTATATTTTTCAGCAGCATTTGCATGCTTTTGGAAATGTTATTCAATCTGCCTTAGTTTCTGAGATATTAGATTGCCGATTTTTTGTTATTTATTTATACAAAAAATATATGCATGCAATACAAGCCGTAGAGCCCAAAATACCGTATCACATTCAGATAATAAAATGCCTAGGATTGTATAAATATAAGTATGTACATATAAGAATATAAAATATATTAGATGTAAAAATTTAAAGAACTATAAAACAGCTATATTATCAGGCAAATTCGTAATTAGGTGCCCAGGCAAAAAAAGAAAAGAACAGAGATGTACATAAGTAAAGCGAGTAAGAGATAACAGCAAACACGTTGTTTGAATATGTGTACGTATATATATGTTACCTAGAATATGTATGTATGTATACAAAATTTAAATATTTAAAATTTTAAAATATGTTTTGCGAAGGTTCCAGACATTGCGCCAAATTCCACTCTTCTACATTCAAAATATAACTCAAGAATTGATTTCCATATAAGTTGTAGACAACATACATAAACGTATGAGAGGGGTACTTTTGAATTGGTGATTTTAACAGACATCCCGTGTAAATAAAGTCAGCTAATATGTTTGACATTTTATTTTAACGGCATTCCGTGTTGTTACTTTTCTCGTTTTATATTGTCATCCTACAAGTGCACTTTCAATGCTTTGTGTTTTATAGTATATAGGTATTCGTGTATTACGTAGTTTTTTTATTTGCATTTATTCGGAAAAATGTGTATACATTAATATATGTAAATGTGTGCAATATGTGGGCATCTTCACAGAAATTTTTGCAGTGAAATTTTATTAAAATGAAAATTTGCAAAAGTTTATATGAAATGCACGATGGCCAAACGTACTGCAAAGTTCTATTCATAATTCGAACACCTCTTAAATATTTAACTCTGTTTTCTCTTTCATATTTACTTCTTAAAAAGCAGTTATATCAGAGCATTGTTGTTGGAAAATATTTCTTCCAGAACTAAAGTAGAACTAGAGTAGAAGAAATAATTAACAATAAAGGGTACATTTATGATTCGCTTATTGTGTTGATATTCTTATGTCACATTCCTGACCGAAAAACGCCATTTATTCCCATAACATAATAATTTTTTATATAAATTGAGTTTAGTATGCCAAATTTAATGAATGTAAAAAACAGTGGTATCCAAACAGCTAAGTTTTTTTTTTATAATATCTAATTATTTGTTACTTGACGTCATTTGGTATATGCTTTTGTAAGTAAAACTTATTTCATACTGAAATATTCACAGTTTTGGTCATACACATTTTACTTAGCTGAACTATTTAGACGATAATAATGTAATTTAAATGCAAATCACATCAATTCATTAAATATATGTTAGTAGATACATATAGTTTAACTATAAATATGTAAGTCTTGTGTCACAATCCGTAAATATGCAAAATCATATCTAAATTCGTTTTTGAAGTAACGAAATTCGCTTCGCAGAGTTTTGTGTTTCTTTAAATAAAGAAAACAAAAACTTATCTTTTTGTTACTGTTTGTTATTTGTTGTTTGTGTTAAAAAACCTTGTAGATGGATTTTTTTTTTTTTACTAATTACGTTCCTGAGTTATGCACAAAACAAACGATTGTCACAAACGTGACTATGGAAACGCCCATATACTACATACAATTAGCCATACATCCATACATACATATGTATATATGCAGATGCAAATATTTCATATGTATGTATGTATACAAATCTACACTAAAATTATATGTACCTATACGCCTCGGCTCTTTTTTTCTTATTTTTATCCGCCAATAACCTAATCTGCATAAGATTTACAACCAAGTTAATATGGAAAATTTGTATTATTCTACGGCGATACTTCCATATGTATGCATATACATTTAGTGCTTCATAAATATTCAAATACATATGGATATATCTGTTTACATAAATAATAATAGATACATATACGGTTTTTATTGTCTATATATTGAAAAGTAAACATGAAAACAACACCGCTAATTGTTGTCCACACTGTTGTAAAGATATACCTACCTACCTGCACAATAAACAACAAAACAAACCATTTTCTGTAATATTATTATCAACTGTTCATACTCTGCGTAACTCTACCGGCGGATTTTCTGTTCAGTTGTCTGCCTGTCAGACCGTATATCTAACCGTCTATTCTTTTTTGCTAACAGCAAAGTCAGACGTATATTTGTCTAGTGCAGACTGTATACAGTTGTTGTAATTATTGTTGTTGTTGTTAAAAAGTCTGGCGAGCATTCGCACGTGATATTGTTTTCTTTATTTTTATTTTATATTTTGTTTATATTTTTATTTACTTACGTTTCACTACGTAGCTTTGTTTTATTTTTTGTTTTCTCTTCCAATTCTCACTTTATTTCTGTTTTGATTTTAACCACGGTACAAAATTAAATTAGGTAGTCTCGAAAGTACAACAAAGCTGCAACAATAAATTATCAGGGCTCTATATTATTGCTTTGAGACATGTGTGTATATAAATATCAACTAGGTGCTAAGCGTAATAAAAATTAAAGAATAAAACATACTGGTATTTTATTTTCAGAATGAGCGTTTTGTTTATTAAAATATTATGTAGTACATATAAACGACTTTTAGCAATTAAATTATTATCGCAAACGAAGCAAGTTATACAATAGTCAGCTGGGACTTCGAGACTACCATAATGTGCTACCATTGTACCATAATTTTAACTCAGTTTTCATCCATCTATCATTCTATATTTTTTTATATGGCTTTTATTTCCTCTCTCTCATTTGCTCACTACAGTGATACCAACTTGGCTGCTCCAGCAGTTTTTAGTACATTATATTTTCATTTTCAGTGCTGCCGTTTTCGATAATTTCTATCCAAAATGGTACATATTTTTTTTCCAATGTGTATATGTGAATTTTGTTTTGCTTTTGCTAATTTTTTTACAAAACTTTTTTCAATGTTCTTGAATTTGCTTTTTACCATAAAATTGCAATATAATTGTGTTATTTTTCGTATTGTATAATTATATTGCAATGTGTATGTCATATTCGAAGGTGGCGCAATATATTCGAAAATTTAAAATGGTTTTAATTTTTATTGTATATCGCAAATAAGGGCAATAAATTCCTTCTAGTTCCGAAATTGCTTTAGAGCAGTTAATGTTATCTTTTTTAAAATTTTACATGCAGTAATGAAGAAAAATTTTAATCTAATTCCAACATGAAATTTGAAAGTGACATTGTTGCATCAGAATTTTATGGTAAAGTGTCGAAATACAAATATGGGTGGAACGAAAAGTGTTTTCAAGACCTTGTCATTGCCTCATAGTTCAACTACTGCTGACAATGTTTTCACAGCTTTAATAAAAACAAACAAAACGATTCTGCAAAAATCGAAGCATTGCACATTATGTATGTATGGCAGAAAAAATATTTTTTAAAACATTACATTTTTTTGTTATTATTATTACCCTGAGAAGTATAAATTTTGTTATATAAAAATATGAAAATTAAATAGATTTAAAATCAAATCCAATTATTGCTGTGTATAAAGTTCTGCAAAGGCTATTAAGTTTTTTCTATTCACCTGATAAATTATTTTTAAATTAGATTAGTTTGTTTTTAGAAAAGAATTTTAATTTAAGAGTTTTTATTGCATTCTTAAATTACCATTTATAGTTTAAAAAACAAAATTTAAATAAAAAATTCAATGTAAAGATTTGGTTATTTTTTTTTTTAATTGGTAATTTTTTTTTTAAGTATTGGTCGGAACAATTTTTTCTCAGTGGCAGCACTGGTTATTTTATACATTTTAGGGTTGTGTTGACTGAGAAAGTTAGTTCATTGATTATTGAAGTAAAGACCAAGAAATTAAATCGTTATTGAATTTCAAAAAAAAATTCAACGTCGAGTGGCGTCAGCAAGCTCTTTCAGATATTAATTAGCACGAATTTTACGGCAATATAGTTGTGGAATGTTATTAGTCAAACGTTTTTGAAATAAAATATTATATTTTGTAAACCTTGTATTTAAAACCTGTAATAACATTGTTACTATTCTGTAAACAAACTGAAATCACCAAAATCTGAACTGAGGACTCAATTTTTGCATGGTACCATTTTCTTTACATAATTTAGAAAAGTTTGAATAATTTAGAAGCGTTGACTGCGTAAAAATAAATCGTATGTTTGGCAACACAGGCTGTTAAATTATCGTCGAATTCACACATGTGTATCATGAATGTATCTTGTATCTTGGAAATGCAATTTTATTGTTTAAATGTTTAGGATCACCTAATGCATATCGTATCAACAATAAATTTTTTGTATTTTAAAGTTCGAAAGACAAATAAGATAATTATTAACAAATAGGTACATACATATATGTACATATCGTTACCTAAATATAAAACGGTTCTAATTAATAAGAAAATTTGGTGTGTTCCAACAGAGAATTTAATAAATAATGGACTTGTAAAAATAATCGCTACTACAATAACTACATTAATTTTTATGAAAATGTTTCCTAATCCTTTAACTGCATGTCTCCACGTTCAATAATTATTTCCGAACATAGAAATAACGTCGGCAGAATGACGTCATAAATATGTCCAGGTATAAAATATGTTTTAGGTATAAAATACGCCTTGAGTACTGAACATAAATCTAAAAATGTCGCTGTGAGTGGTTGTATACAAATATAAATACTTTATTTATTTATTATGAATAAATTCCTTTTTTTGTATTTAATCATATTCCCTCTTTTTTTTATTCCATATAGTTTTTTTATTCTAATTCTAAATAATTCTATATTTTTTCACAGCGTTCGCAAGCTTCTTTTATCTATTTAATTCGCGGAGAAACACATGCCAGAGAAATTATAGCCATATTTGACAGTTTATGTTCAACATAATTGCTTGAAAATAAGTTTGAACAACTATTGCGCAATACATGTGCAAATAAATGTTTATGCGCTCCACACATTGACATATGGCGTTGGCAATAGATTTTGACAGTTGCGAACATAATTATTTTTTAGTGCACGTGGAGACCGCCAGTAAAGTAAATTATAAGTTAGGGCGCCTTTTCGTATTATTGTAACGATATACACAAACAAATGTATGAATTTTGTTTTATTTATTTCTTCCATTCATCTTTACTTAAATTTCCATTTATTTTTTTTCCTAAAAACTGCTGTAATTTTCGGGCTGGCAAAAGGACATACATACATATCTATGTATGTTTTGTATTTTAATATGATTAGAAAAAAACTGTGTGTTTGTTTTGATAGGTTTTTTTTTGTATGTAAAGCCTAACCCTCAATCTTGTGCATTTGACAATTTCAAAAATTCGCCACCAATTGTGAACGGATTTTTTGGTTTAGTTTGCAACTCTCGTCAAACAAAATGACAAATTATTTGTAAAAACGAAAACCATTTTATCTTCACTAAACAGGAGCACTTGCAGTGCAGCAGACTGTTTGCTAAGAAACTTCGTATGTATCTTCTTGGAGATAGTCTAATATTTTCCTTATGTCCTCCTAGGTCTGCGTTTGTGGGGTTTTCTCTTGTCCTAAGGTTTTATTTAAAATAATTTATTTTTCTTCTGTCAGTGCTTGCTGTCACATTGCAAATAAGTGTTGTAAACGTATAGTGAATAAAAACTATGATTGTCATTGTAGTTTATTTACACCAGTGTAGCAAAATTATATCTCTTTAGCCCAACTCACAATCTTGTGCATATGGTGTTGCATCATTGCATTTGCAAAAAGATATAACATATTTTTTCTCTACAGTAACAAAATACACTAGACTTAAATTTATATGCAACACTTAAAACCAATAGGATTTATTTGCTATGAGTATGCAACAACTAATTTCAAATAAATAGCTGACTAACAATAATCCAAGCCAATCAAATCGTAATCGCCGCATACTTGCCGCTGCTTATTTTCCTCCAAAAAAACCAGTAGTGCGATTCATTAACTTTTAGCGATTCGACAATTTGTCGATGTCTATTTTCACTTGCAATGTCGGTACTTTGATTCTGTAATTTCTTTTTAACAATACTGTACAGTTCTGAGAATTAAATGGCCACTCCAACAAATAAGGTGACGTAAGAAACTTACCACAGCATTTTCCCATAAACTAGAACTACAACCTTACACACATATAAAAAACTTTGTCAACAAAACAAACCATGAAAATTTTCTTGTTAAGTTTACGACAAGAACTACAGTAAAACATTTTAAAGAATGTCGGTAAAATGTCGTTATAACTATTTAAACGATTAGAATAATCTCTTCAGCAGCTTTTTCTATTAAAAAGTCCAGCAACTGTTCCTTAAAGCTTTTATTGGATATATTTTTTTTTGGCAAATTTGTTTGTTTCTTCAATCAGCTGTGAATTTTGTTCTTGCAATGAGTAGTGCATAATAAATTAAAAATGTCATTCACAGTTGATAGCACAAATTTGCTATTGCATATATTTACAATCTCAAATGCACAAGATTGTGAGTAGAGCTTTTATTTTCTTTGTGTAGAGTAGAAATTTTCAATACAATTTGCAAACGCAGTGATGCAATATTTATGCAATGATGCAATATACATACATATATATAAGTATATATATTCATAATTGAAAATAAAATAACAATTCTCTAGTATATTGCTTTACGTATGAAAAATATGCTTTTGCATTTTTTTCAAGTTTTTCCAAAAAAAAAAGGGATTTTTGATTTTTAATACACCTAGCATAAATTTGCATTTTACGCTGGTTCACAACCCATTTTAACAAAAGAATTGCTGATATACGTATACAGCAAACGCTTTATGTAGAAATTCATCAGTAAAAACAGATTTGGCTTACATTAAAGATAACTCTGAAAGTATTTGCAAAAGCATAATCAAACTGCACAGCAAAAGGCTTGCTTTACATTAACGTTTATCCATCATAGAAGACTTTATAAAAAAATTTCAAAATATTTATTGAAAAATTTAATAATAAATTTTTTGGTCGTAATGTTGGGGTTCAAAAGTTGACGAAAATTAAAAACAACATATGTAGGTATATTTTAATAAAACAAAATAGTGAAGCAGAGAGCGAAACATGTGGAAAATTGGCACCTTTGCATTCCAAGATGATAGTATTTTTGTCGATAACTTAAATTAAATTTCGTATATAATAATCAGCAGTATAAACGGGACGTTGATTGACTTCTGAAGCTATTTGCATGAATTTGTTACATCAGATAGATATTATTAACTCAAAAAGTGTATTTTTGGATTATGACGTTATTGAAGTAAATGAGCGATATGTATGTAATGTGGTAATAGACGATGAAACACTGTGTTTGAAAACACAAAGTATAAAAAACTGTTGGTATTTCTGTGCTGGTAACTTAATTAATTTATTAAATATGTATTTGAAATTATTTTCGTAATTTTATTTTTCCCTGCATTGTGTGGGGCGTTGGATTAACAGAGTTTATAGCTGATGACGGGCTTATGTGTGTGGATTAGTGAATTATCTCTTTTTGTAATTATAAATATAATACATACATATACGATATGTTTGCATACTTTGTACTTTTATTAACCCTGAAAGTTCTTTTTTTTCTAGTATATAAATTATGACTGTTTTTTAATTTTGTATTTGAAGGTGTATAAATTGGGACCTACTTTTAACATCGTCTTGTTCTGTAATATAATTTTTTAATCTTAATGGTGTTACATAAGTAAGTATAGGCAGTAAATACTTTTGCGCGCTATTTGCACTTTCGAGAAAATTTTTAATAGTCTGCACAACTACAGGGAGGGAGATTTAAAAGTCAATATATTATTTTAGAAGTATTTGGTGCTCAGTTTCTTTTAAATATAAGTAAAAACAATGCAAATACATATTCCAAATATAGATGCAATTTGCAGGTAAAGAATATCACATTAATGAATAAAAAAAATATGGTGTCCCAATTATAGACTAAAAAAAGTAAGGCGTCTGGTTTGTAACATTGTCCAGATTTGCAGATGTGTTCACAAATTTGAGTTATTGAGTTAGTATTGTACTTTTATAGTGAAAATGTTTATGGTAAACTCGGTAAATTGTAATTTGGAAAATTAATTTTTACATTCAATAAATTTCATAAGAATTTACAAAGTACAAGTAAATTATCTAAGAAGAATTGTGTACTTACATATTTTACACAATGATATTCGTATCCATATGTACATATATACATAGATAGTTATAATTAAAATTAATTGTTGCCATAAAAAGAAATTATTTATGTATGTACATAGATATACTTACTACATACATATGTATGTATGTATGCACTATGCATATAACTAAAATATGTATATAAAGAAACATACCTGTATGTATGCATATGTAGGAAATGAGAAAAAAGTACAGTTGGTTTAAATAAAAAATTCACATTTAATATAATCAAAAACTGCAACAACAATACGAATATTAAAAAGTTGCTTAAGTAACGATATAGTACCTACATGTATACAAACAGCGGCTACTAAATACATGAATACATATACATATGTATGTATCTAAAGAAAATAATATTATAAAATAAATAAATAAAAAAAAAAATCAAGAGGCAACAAAAACCAATCTCTCTTCACACGACGGCAGCAAAAAAGCAGACAAAAACAACAATTACAGCTCTAATAATACAAAGAATGATTGGATTTTAAATGATTTTTGTAGAGCAGCTACAAATTTTACTTTATAAATATTTTTCTACAAACTCTCACCAACTAAATGTAATACATACACTCACCACTTCTTGGGGTTTCTTTTACTGCGCCTGTTATAGCTGTCGTTTTGTTTTTTTTAATAAGATACGTAGATGAAATAAAATAAAATTGGCATGACTGACAGACAGCGCGATTTGGCGTAGATGGAATTGGATAGATTTACAATTTTTCATTTCCTTTGGCATATCTTTCTGTATATTGTATCTGCATATCGAGTCATGTGCGCGAAATTATCGTATGTTACACTTTTGGCGAAATTGGTTCTCAATCCATTAATGCATCTCTGCTGATAAAGTATTATATTTGTTATGGTTATGGAGATAACGCTATTTTCATTTTATCGTATGTGACAGCTGATGCTGTCTGGAAAATAAGAAAAAAAATAAAAACGGTTTTTTGTAACATACGTTAATTTCGCGCACAGGGATCGATATATATATATATATATATATATATATATATGTACCAGAGGTTTGAAAGATTGTGATCGAATTAATTGTAATCACATGATTGCGCGTTAATGATTGCAGAATTTTCGATTACATTAAAAGTCGTTAAATGAAATCATGCGATCAATTTATTGAATAATTTTTTTTAAAATAAATTCAAAAATATCAAAAAGCCAAAATCCAAAAAATATCCAATCAAATAAAATCCTAATCAAAATCTTCGTCCTCTTCAAATGAAACTCTTTCTTTTATAAATAAAGCTGGTTCTGATAAATTTAAATTGCCAACGATATATTTTTTTTAACAACGTCTTCCCTTTGATCAGTGCACCATCGTATGTACACCGCAAAGAGAAAAGCAATTGTGTGTGTGTGTTTTTTTAAAATTAAAGTGAAGTAAACTAATAAAAAATAATTGAGTCTAAAAAAATGATTGAATTAATCAAAATGATTGCCATCACATATTATTGCAATTTTGACAAGATTTCATTTTCAAATCTGCAATCATTTTGAAATCCAGGAATAAAATCTGTTTGGTGGAAATCAGTTTGATTTCAATGCCAATTGATTGAAGCTTTTTACAACACTGCTACATATGTACTTCAGGGGAAAAATAAGATTGAATGCGGTCAAAAACTTTGTGACTTTAAAGTGAATTCATTACAAAATTACCACTTTACACATGATTTCTTAATTATAATAAAAAAATCTAAATTATTTTGTGTTAAACAAGTGGGAGAAATTTAATGTATGTATATAAGTGATGAACTGGTGGAAGAAGTCAGTCTTACAGCGGATTGCAAGTTGTATCACTTATTCCTATAAAAAAATTTACAGTAACTATTATGGCTCGATTATACTACGCCGAGACTGTACAAAATTCGCTGCGAAACATTTCAGTTTGCCGGCGAGAGAGCGAGGAGAAGTGGAAAAGGATACAAAGTTACATATGTATATATGAAAGTTTAGAAAAACGAAAACAAGAAAGAATTAATGCCATAGAAAAACATTGATTCCCTTATAAATTTACTCTTGGTAATGGATCTAATAAAAAAACCATTGTGATACCACAAGAAACACGCTGGGTCTAGGCGGTAATTCTACCCACACTTGATAAGATGTATGAAACTATACAAAAAAAGGAAGTTTTTTAGTGGTTTTTAGTGCTTTCCTGGCAACCACAAATTTCTAGTGGCCGGCTGGCAACGCAAATGTGGATTGGTTCCAATCGAGCCATTAATTAATCATTTCTTGGATTTGCAGTGTGTCAGTCGATGTTGCTCATTTTCCTTGCGGCGGCTCTTAATATGTCCGACACATACATAACAGCATATAAGCACCCACATGACTAATAATTTAAAAATATTTATTTATTTTCTTTCATAATACATATGTACATATGTATGTATGTATCTATACAAAAAAGGAAGTATGAATCAATTTCATTATTTTCGTGATGTAAGAAGCATTTGATTATAAAATTGAGAAAGCTGTTGCTTCGGAACAAATTGTAAAATTTGCTATAAAGAATGAAAAGGATTGCCATTTATTTGTTATTTCATATTTTTATTCAAAAGTTTTGTAATAACTTTTATAATTTCGTAGTAAATTATGCCGAAAAAAACATTACACTGTATTTATAAAGAATTATTTATTTATACATATATTCTTTCAATTATTCAACGTTAGTCAAAAAAATTCATTAAGATTATTTATATATGTTTGTTATATGGATATATGCTGGACAATATGCATTTCATTTGGTGCTTAACATCAAAAGCTAAGAAATTTCACATGTTTATACAAGAACTCCCAAAAAATATTTGAGAATTACGAAATATAAAACAAAATAAACATGTGAAATTCTTAGCTTTTTTCAATTAAATCGTTAAATAATTTTCCGTAGATTTTATTTTTGCTATCCGACTTTTCATTTATTTTTCATCCAAACAATTTGACACACCCTAATGTACAAACGTACATACATATGTACATATGCTTGTATGAAGATATGAAATGTTTTTGGTTTTTCCAATTAAAAATTTTTTTTGTTATAATATAAATAGAATAGTGTTCGAGAACTTCTAGGCAGTCAAAAACAAATTACTAAGAAACAAACTAAGTCAAAAGCAGTTATAAATCATACTGCTAAACACTAGCACAACGGTTTGCGTTTCACTTCATATGGTTGGTAATAAAGTATATGTACATTCGAGAAAAAAAGGGCTTGATAACTGGTCGTGCAACTAGCGCCAGTATTTCCTATGTCAAATTGGTGGGAAAAAACCATAGAATAAAGGCTTATTTAACGAGGTGTTAGCGCTAATACAGTTGACAATTTTTTGCTCTACTTATTTGTGTTTTAACAAATGTCAAAAACCTGTTTACGTTTCTCTAAAATAACAAATAAATGAAAAAAAATGTTGGATGTAGTATGGTTCCCTTGTTGTCGTATCATTGTAAAACAATTATTTATGCCACCAGCACTTGGTGGTAATTGCACCATGAATAGATGAAAACTTTTCACCCCTGGCGTAGACGGTCACATCATCTCTGTGTATGTAGCTGCTGTATCTGTTGAGTACACTATGGCAAGAATGAAAATAATGACAAAGAAGTAATAGGTGGAAGAAGTACACAAGCATATAAATTATTTGATACATTAGTGGTGGCATATTATACACTGAAAATATCTGCATAAAAGTTCATACATAAATACTTATACGTACATACATATCGCACCCTAAATACAAAAGCGGCACAACTCAAAATTCTCAAATTTTCAGGAGAGGCAAAAAACTGTTTATGCAAAAATGATTGTAATATTTAAAATAAAATTGGTTCCATTATGAAAGAAGTCTATTTCGAAGAAGGTTTTGCTAAAATTTTTTTAATTTTATATTATAATATAATATTATGTGTAACAAAAGTAATCAGCACTTCTTGAGAACATTGACGCAACTAAAAATAGGTCTTTTTAGTCGATCGTGCGTAAGCAATGCAATTAACATAAAAACAGACATAACGGTATTTTTCCAGTTAAAGAAAACAGTGATGAGAAAGAAATTTTTGAAGTAGTTAGAGATGTGTACTGTGAATTATTTTACGGAAAAAAGTACATTTTGGAAAATTTTGAGTTGTGTCACTTTTGTATTTAGGGTGCGATATCTAAGTACATACACTACGAAGGAAAAGTGAACAATTGAAATTTGCACTGACAGATTTGAGTAACATTTCATATACATACATACATATTTATTTTACATTAAAAATATGTATATATACATATATATGTACTTTAAACCGTACCCCAAACAAAAACAAATTCCCGTACACCCCGTAATATAAAGTATTTTCGGTCGGCAAATTCGTAAAAATAAAAATTAATTAATGTCCGAAGGTAGGGGTCGCCTTTTTAAACGTTTCTTTAAATCTTTGGCATTTGGAGGAGTATCTTAATAAATGATATGTCAATCTTTTTTGTCTCTAGAACACCAACGATTTGCATTAAGGTCCATTGCGTTCCAGTATACCGTTCTACCTATTTATCCACAGTTTCTACCAGCCTAATGTCAGCAAATTAAAGCTCTACAAAAAAATACACTTTTGCTGTATATGGAAAAACCAATACACTTTTGGTAAGAAAGTAATTCGATAATTCCTACAGACACATTTTAAAATTTATTTCAAGAAAAACAAAACGAGGGTGGCAAAAACTTTTCCTGGGTTCAACCCCAGTTTCAGACTAATAAAAACATCTCGCATTTTGTTTGATGTGCATTTGTGTGGATTTGTGTCAGTTGTTGTCGTAAGGTTTCAGTGGCGAAGGCATATGGTGTTTTCTTTTCTGACAAAAATGTTACATACATATATGCTACATTTCGTGACTATTTCAGTTCCATTCTAAAAAATATGAACCATTAAAAAAAGCTATTTCGTTCCTTGCTAAATATGTTGCACAAATAACTGGTTAAGTACTTTTTTATACAAATAAGAATTATGATAATCAATATACCCTTCACTTTGACTAGTGTCCATCAGACTTTTGTTAGAGGAAGATTCTGTTTAATTTATTATTTATTTTAATGTAAATTTTTTGATAAATTTTTGGTTATCAGTTTTTTAGTTTGTTCTAGGTAATAGCAGCTGATTAGAAAACAATGTTGCTGACGGTTTTTATTGATAAAATGGTGCTAAAAACAGTAGAAACAGTGAAAAGCTAAGTATACATTAATGTTAAATCTCAAATATTTTGTACCATTGTGACAGTAAAAAATGTATCACTTTTCAAAGATATGGGCAAACTGTAGAAAATGTTATCCATCGAAAGGGCAACATTTTTGTTCAGAAAGGAAATCACCAATAGTCACTGAACAGTAACGGCTTCAGCTGTATCCAACAACAGGTAAATCAGAACGCTCTCGTTTGTCGGTATTGTTTAGCACCGACGAAGTAAAATAATTACTAAAAATGTCCGCGGGAATCGAAACCGCAACCAGATTGATAGACTAATTTTCATGATGACAAAAAATGTGAGAAGAACGTCCGCCGTTTCGTGGCAAGAGCTAGGCAGTGGCACATGTGGCGAGCAACTGTCGTCTCCTCCTCTTCCACAGACCCACAGCTCATGAAAAATTCCCGAAAGGGATTGCCGAGTCTATCGGCATGCCTTCCAATCAATTAATGACCCGTAAAAGCCGCGATAAGATAAGAACAAACTTTTGTATGAAATTTACAAGAAAACTACCATACAGCATAATTAAACTATTACACAATTCATACGTCTTTAATGCCAGCTTGTGAATTGAGCAAATGTTATTGGTTTCTAAATAAAACACTTGCAAAAATAATACAACTTTTTTTAGTACGTTTATTCTTCTGTGGTAACTAATGAGCAGCAAAGAAAGTTTAATTTTCATACTTTATTGGTTATTAAAAAAAATTATACATAACATACATACATACATATATATGTTTGAATGTATGTAAGCATCTACATATGTGTCTATTTTTGAATTATTTTTGTTTAATCAGCTGACTTCAATTTAAAATATGACTCTAAATTAAGGGTGTTGGTCTCAACAGTTTTATATTTTTATGACAGTTTTTGAATCCGCCAAAATTTATATGTACATACGTACACACATATAATAAATTATAAGCATTACTGTATGTACATATGTACATTCATAAATATACATACATGCTTATTCATACTTTTAATGAATGTAAATGTGCCATCATCATCTTGCATTGATATTTAAGAGTTAGTAGGTATTTTTTTGTTGCAGTTTTCTTATTTTATTATTTTATTTTGTTTTATTTTATACTTCTATAAAACGCGTCACATTAAAATGTTACAGTTAGTAGCGAGACTGTACTTTAGAGTACTTTATGCTTTGTGTCTGAATGTAGATGATTGTTGTTGTTGTTGCAAATGAGAACAAAAATCGATTATAGTTGATGATAATATAAAATGTATAATTGTTAGTTTCTTGATTTGTTTGTTCGTTGTTTAATTTGTTTTTGCTTATGTTTATATAAGTATCCAAAGGTAAATTAAAATGTGTACGTCTTCAGTATATTAACCCATTTAAGCCCGCTGTGCCAATTTGGAAACACTTCATTATTTGGGGCATACAAAAAAGTGATTCAATTTATTCAACATATTTTGCCATTTTTGATTAGCTGAAAGTTCAGTTATTACATACAATGGCAAAAAAAATTATAGCATTATGTAACTATGTAGAAAAAATCTCTTGATATTTGTCATAAATCTACATGTCGATGTGGGTAAGGTTTTCTGGTGATTATATTTTATGCAGGATGTATATCGTCATAATTACATATTTTATAATAAATTCAATATTTAGAAAATCATGTAAAAGTTCATTCAATGTGATAAACTAAATTCATACGTTTTTAGAGCAATCGAAATATTGCTGTGCCAATTTGGGCACAATGGGCAGAAGTGTACTAAATATCACATTTCTACAAACGAATAACAATAACAAAACAATTCCATGAATTGCTTTAGAAATACATACATTTACGTGGCAGTGCAAATATATAAATTACAACAAGGGCATGGGTGGAGTCGATGAGCTGGACCAGTCGATTTCACTGTATATAATTGGAATACATGGCAAAAAATGGTTGGTGGGCATTATTCACTTACATGACTGATATGGCCATATCAAATACATGGCGGCTACATATAAGTTGTACTGAAAATGGTATGGATCAATTGTTATTTCGCAGAAATATAGCCAGATTTTATCTAAATCAATTGCCCCAAAAATTTTCTGCTCGCCCCTCATCATCAAGTGTTGATGGCTTACGATCATACGGCATTGATCACGAACATGAGAAGCTGCCAAATCGCGTGCGCTGTGTTATTTTCCACAACAGAAGCCGTTGGGGATGTAGAAAATGCAAACAAACACTTTGCGTTGAAAAAAATTGTTTCTCAATTTTTCACACATAAATGACCATTGTCATTTGGGTACACCCCTTAAATTTCCCGAAAAAACAATTTTTTATATTTTTTTTTTTTTTATTTCAGTTATTTCTGTTGAATTTTATAATAAAATAAAAAAAATTTTAATTTTTTCCCGGTGGTTTTTGTTTGGGTCCAAATGGGTTAAGCTCATATGCTTAAAATATGATGACGTTCAATAATTAAATAATAAACACAACGACAACAGCAAGAAATAACAATTAAGAATGAGTGGAAAAAATAAAGATAAACAGAAAACTATCTCCTGTTACGTGCATATTCTTCATCAGTTAGATACCCAGCAAAAAAGCCATGCAAAAGAAATTATTAATGCATGGGTTCTATTGCAAATGAACTGGTTCAATTTAGCTCAAGAATGCATGATTTTAACATAAGGGTGTCATCATTGGCGGTCATGTATTCACATTTAACAAAACAACTCGTCACTTGAATGAATGCTTAGAACGAATGAATGGTCCATAATTTGGTTACGTTTTTGCATGTGTTAATGAGCACCTGGTGTTCCTGAGTTGTTAATTTAAATTAATCGGCAGAATTGAATATGTTTTGCATGATTTCGAAGTGATAATTTTGTCAACATTTAAGATGACATTAAAAATGAATTTATAGTCAACGCATTAAGTTTTTTTTTTGCAGAGTCCTTTATTCTAATCAAAAGTAAGTTTCATATTCACCCCTATCGTAATACTTTTTCATCCGTTTTATTTCCCTTTCTCTCAATTTGCAATTGCGATAAACATCTCCGTGAATAATTTCACGTCAAAATAAAATTCTCCCTACAGTGAATGATTTTTCTCACTTTTCACTTTAATTTATAAAAGATGTATGACAAAATAAAAATTTTGACTACTTTTGCGCAATGTTTGTTAACCAAAAAATTGTGGTTAATTTTGCTATTTCCATTTTTTATTATAAAAATGAAAGTCAATAATGTTATTCGACGAACCATTTTACAATGTTTTTCTGTTTCAGCTATCACTTGCTTGGAAATCACCATTATAAATTCTTTTATATTTAATTGCTCTGGCTTTAATTTTTAGCGCAATTCCATTTATTGGCAAATTTTTTTTCTTTGATCGAGAAACCATACTGACGTACTCAGCATTTTTTAAAGATTTAACGATTTATTTTAGCAATTGTTGGTTTTATTCAAATTGTGTTTTTATTGCCCAATTTTTTTTACAGTTTGTTTATCCAGTATAAAATTAATAAAACATTCGCTATATAAGGTTGTTAAAGGACACATATTTTTACGTTCGTTATTAGTATATTTCTTTACAGTTTGGTAAAATGAGAATAAACTATAATAAACCTTATTACGAGTGACGTTGTCGTAAGGAAATCGGTAAAATGTGGAAAACTTGCCATGTTTTATATTAGCTTGTCGTAAATACGACAACGACACTCATAATAAGGCCCAATATATCCCAATAAGAGACAAACTATTACAAAAGTATGGGAACTCAAAAAACCACAGAATTTACCACAAAATGGAAACGCCAATGTGTATACACACATACCCACAAATAAAAATCTACACACATGTATACATACATAAAAATACAATAATTTATACATGTTAATTAAAGAAAAACCCAATAATTTTTAACTAAATCATGAAATAAAATTAACTATTGCTTCTTCATTGGAAGCTTCAAAGACCCAAATTCACAGTCATTAGTTAATTATTAGTAATCTAAAATGAACTATTGCTTAACGAATACTTCATATTCACAGTGTATTGTTTAATACTCAATTCACACACTGCGCTTCGAACTTCACGAGCCATGCGGCATATGTAAAGAAAAAGCTGTGAATCAAATATTATTGGTTAAACTATTGCTATTAGCTAACTAATGACAGTGAATTTGGGCATAAATCTTTTATAATACTAATTTAAAACTTTGTTCACTGTTGCCAAACATTAGTTTTACTTTTTTATTATTTTTTTAAGAAAGAGCTCATTGCTTGTTTACATGCCCAAACCATCTGCAATAAAGAATACGGTAAGGAGAACATTAGTCTCTCAAAATGTTTGTAATTCAACTAATTTTTGTGTACGGCTACGCTTTCTGCTAAAATTGGAATCCAGCGGGCGGCGAATTTAGAGTAATGAAACCTTATATCAGCTTTTCGTCGAAGCGAGATTTGTTATGCAGGCTACAAACATTGCAACAAGTTTAGGCAACACGTTTCTCTTTCATGTTGCATATTTTGACACAAACACTGCAACTAACAAGTAAATAATAAAGCCAACATAAATTTTGATCGATTAAAAAATACAACTGTACTGCTTGCATGTTTCCGCTGAAATGAATCAGTAATAACACTGCACAACTATTCACACTATGCAACCAACATCAATGCCACAAGAAAATATCAAAATGTTTTCATATTTTTGAAACCTCGAATGTAACACGAATTGAAACAATAAAAATGACTACAGACGATGCAACCAACAACGAAACTTGCCTGGTTGCATAAACATTTTGCATCGTTTGTAGCCACCATTAAACCGAGATTTGCATTTAAAAGTATTCACATTTTTGCGATTTCACTATGTAGTTTATTCGCAAAGTGGCAACGCTGATTTCAGTATATTTTAAAGTCATTTTGACACTTGTTTTATTTAAGTTTCTTTTATATCCATATGTACTTCGTTCTTTTTTTGTTTTGCTACAACTAGGATATTTGAGAGCATCCTATTCTAACTTCTTTCTTATTGTACATCCTTTGCAAACGAGAGTAACAAACAAAAACAATATAACAAATTAGATGAGAGATAAAAATGTTTGATGTTATGGACTTTTCTCTCGTTTGCTCTCTATGAAAATAAATTCTTTTTATAAGTTTGACATGTCATACGAAATCTTTTCCTTTGTGCAAACAGTAGCAACAGCTAAAAATTATTTGTTAAATTGTTTTTAAAGAAGAAAACTAAGAGCCTAGAAATTAAAGAAGTGTACACATTTAAATAATAAAAATAATCTATCTTTCTGAAAAGAGTAAGTGAAAGTTATAGCTCTGTGAAATTTTTCTTGAAGTCCTGGGACTGGAAAGAGAATAAGTGTTCTTTGAGTCTATAGTGCATTAATGTCTAGTCTTTTTGCCGTGTTTTCTGTATGTTGCTATTATTTTAATTATTTAACAATTATATTAAAAATCTAATGCGCTGACGAAAATGTATGTGTGGGTTTGTAATTTATCCTTTTATACGCTTTTGTCTACTTGTATTTTAAGCGGCAAGGTGGTTTTAACTAAAAATTCTGTATTCAAGATGTTCCAGACTATTTATTTATTTCTTCCTTTTTCAATTTAATCCAAATCTACCATCCACACATTTGTATACATAAATGTACATACATACATATATATGTATATACATACATATGTAGATAAGTATTTAAGTTTGTGGTTTTTGGGGTGTTTTTTTGTCGTGCTTTTTTTTGTGTATCAAATTAAAATTTTTGTTTCATTCTTTTTATCATTGTGCCCCCTCCCCCAAATTCTACATCTTATTACTGTTTTAAAATGTGTGGGTTTTTTGTCCACCTATGTCTAAGATTCCATTCATTGTTGTTTCTGTTACGGGAGAATTTCAAAAAATGTAATATAAATTCTAAGAATTGTACTTGTTGTTTTTATTTTGTGCGTTTGTTCGTGGCCCATTTGCCTCTTTCATTTTAATGCTCCTGTTTTATAGCATTATAGGTTTTTGTTGGTTTTTGTGTAGGGAGACATAAAAATCAATAATTGTAATTTAAATTTTTTCGTTATTCTTGTGTGTTTTTTTTTATTCTGTAACCATCTTAAGCGCAGTACACACTTGTCATTTTTGTTGTTGTTGTCATTTTGTGACGCCATTATTGAAAACTGTGCAATGCGTGCAATACCTATCGAAAATGACAAATGTTGCCACTATTACACACTATAATGTCTGTTTACAATGTCTAGTGTCCCATCTGTAGGCGGAATAAGACTCTAAAAAAATTTTTTTAAATAGCTAGGAAAATTTAACAGTAGCAAAAACAAACCTCAAGTTTCGTAAAAACAACGGATTAACTTATTTAAGAAGCTTACCTCTCTCTATCTCTTCACCACCTGTTATCTCTATCACTATCCTATTCCTATAGATGGTAACACCTATTAGTAGAATAACATTGCCCGAGTGTTACTTCTCTTTATATACATATATAAAAAAAACAATTAAAAAACGACCTTTTCTGAATCATGACATTGTATTTTATAACAATAACAATAACAAAACAAACATGAAAGATAACGTACAACATTTCGGTAAAAAATTCGACATTAGTGTAACAATGGCTTAGTTTTTTGATTCCCAAATTTGACTACTGCAAATTTTGAAATTTTTTGCTGATAGTGCATATATTTTTTGGCGATTAATAAGATCTGAAAAGTGTTGCTTTAAATTATAGAAAATAAATAAGTATGTATTAATAAGTAAATAAATAATTTGCACGATTCAAAATGTGTTGTGTGAAATAATTCTTAGTGAATTTTTAATGTTTCGGCTTCATTTTTGAGGGGTAACGCTGTACGTTATATGTCTTTTCAGGCAATTGTATGACCATTTAATATTCATAAGCGTATAGCTTTTCCCCTTAAATGTGAATGTGATAATGCAGCAAAAAATTTTAACTAAAATATAAACAAAAACCATAAAATGTGAAGTGTTAAAATATTTAAAAGTGTTGTTAGTGTTTTTTTTTATTATTATTATTATTATTTTGTAATATTTTAAAAGAAAACGTCAAATTACTAATACAGCGAAATCGCGGTATAACGAACAATATAAAGTCAGACCCAGTCTTAATAACAAAAAAATCGTCATAATGCAAAGTTTTTTTTTAAGTTTATTTTTAGCAAAAGAAAAATTTAGCCATTAGGTTAGGTTGCTGGATGTAAAGGTAAAGAAAGGCCCCAGCCCAGTCGGGATCAATTTATTATGGTCACATTGCAATACCTGTTGTGAAAAAACTTTCGGGCGTTGTAGTGACACAGACCAGAGTCCTTGCTAGGAATCAAACCTAATATACTGTCCTGGCTGCCAGTATTACATATTTTTAAAGAGAATGCTCAGTAAATTAGATGGCTACCAACAACGTTGACACTTTTAAGGTGCATATACACGATCGAAATAATCTATTTAAAATTTAAAAATTAAATGAATTTACTTTGGGAATGTCTTTATATATATTTATATCTATGATTCTAATTTCGAAATTGCTTTTTCCCTCAAAAATATATGAAATGTATTACTACATACTTTGTGATATTCTTCTTTATATGATATATTTTTTTTAAAAAATACTTATGACAATATCGTAAGAATACATTTTATATTTTTTTCGGGAAAAAGGACAATTTTGAAATTAAAATCATATACATATATGGTTAAAAATAAATATTTTAGCTAATTGCATAAACTGAGTGTCGAAGTAAGGCAATACATATTTAGCAATTTATAATCGTTTGTTGTTTAAAAATTTTAAAAGGTGAAATTTTTAAAGTTTTTTCCTTTTACATGTAAACAAATAGCAAATGTACTGCGAACTGCATTATTATGCATTTATACAACTAAAATATTTGTTGTGGTTAACTCATGATTAACACACATCAAGTTTAACTCGTCAAGTTCTGAGTATTTGGAAGAGCGGGGAAAAGAGAAGGGAAAGGAGTACAGACTTGACGGTATCGTCAAGTTTATTTCTTTCTCTCTTCTTTTCTTAATCGCAGCGTTACCATAAATTTTTTAAGAAAAACCTTTTATTAAAAAAAAACTTAATTTTTCAACAACAAACTTTTTCCCAAAAAAGTGTCCCAATAATAAAAAAAAACACAAAAATATATATTTTGAATTCATTTTTATTCAAAATAAGATGAACAAAAAAAGTTTAACAACAACAACAAACTTATTCTTCGCACGATTTTGAGCAGATCCCCATTTTTTTTTAGCTTTTGTTGTACCCTCCGATGTGTCTGTATCGTATTCTAAGCTATTTTCTTCACTTGTATTGGCTGCTTAAAACTAATAACACCAACAACTAAAATTATTCCAATATCCTTGCTGTTTCTCTATAAATAGAAAACTTTTTAGAAAAAAAAAACAGTCAGAAAAAACTATAATATTATTAATACAGCACAGTTGTGTTAAAGAGGGAATAGACACATTTAATACTGAAAAATTATAAAATCGTTTATATTACATGGCAACATCAAATAATATTTTCGTCATATACATATCTGTAAATAAAAAATTAATAAAGAAAACCTGAAAATTTTAATGAATTTCAAAAAAACTTAATTTTGAAGCTAAAAACTTAAAAACTTTTTGGCATTTCCTTGAAAAATAAGGAAAAACTTGAGAAATGGTAACGCTGCTTAATCGTAGTATTGTAAAACATGCGAAACTTGATGTAAAAAAGTTTTCGTGTATGAACGCAAATGCAGGTTCAAAAGAAAATTTAACAAAAACTGATCAGGTATATTTGATATGTGTGAATCAGCTCTAAATTTTCATCAAAGTCTTTCCGCTCACTTTTGGCTGTACTTTATTTCAAAAATACAGCGGCAAAACGTTTTTAGGCTGCTATCTACTATTCCCTATATAAATTAAATTATAATTTGTAAACCGGAATTGCAGCATGATGTTTAGTTCAGTATGTTAAATTTTAGAGCAACGTATACGTAATTTTTATTTATTTTCATACCTTATATTTTGTATTTCCTATACGAATTATTAATTTTTTTTTTATTTTTGTATTTACAGATAGCCGGCATGATCAGAAATGTTTCCTCGCCTGCCACACACTAAAAGAAACGGAAATAATTAAACATGATAATGCCCCCAAACCGTCTTGTTCATAATTAGTTATTAACTTCTAAAAACAACAAAAAATCAAAACTTTTACAATTCCATAATTTGCAAGCATTTTTATTTTTATATCTAAAAATTTTTACATATGAAACCTGCAAATGTTTACAATTTTAGCACGTCCCAAGTCAAATTTTATGCAAGTCATATGAAAGAGTTTGTAGATCTTGTTTAAAGTTTTATAAAAATCTTCTTACGTTGAATAACTTGTTTTTTTTTCTTGGTGCGAAGTTAGAAAAATCTGGCACTGTCTAAAATTGCTACAAAATGTTGTATCTTAAAAAAAAAAATCCAATAAGTCTATTTCAAAATGCATCATACTAGAGAGAAAAAGTGTCTAATAAATACCTAATAAAATAGAACAAAATTAAAATTAAAAAGATATATCAATGGTTTTTTTTTCAAGAAATAATTCTTATTATTTTTATAAGGAATACCTTTTTGAAAAAAATCAAGGTTTCGTCATACATATATAAAATAACAAGTAATCTAATATAATCGAGATTATGTAGGTTGCCAAACGAAATCGATAAGAAGTTCCTTTTTTATACAATTTAGAAGAAACCTGAGTAAAAGTTTTTCTCTATGGATTGCTTTTTTTGCTGGTAAAAATAACGGAAATTGAGTAAAAAAAAGTTGTGAATAACAAGTTTTCTTCTTGATTTTATATGTTTTCCTTCTTGATAAAAGTAAAATGATTTATCACATGAAAATAATAAGGAATCTCTTCGGAAAAGTCTTTGCTTCTTTCTTCTGGGATACCCCTGAGCATAGAAACGTTTCATAGAGAAAATCTTAATGCAGTTTTGACTCTGTGTATGTGCTCATATTTTTTTAAATATTTATATTAACATAAAGAATAATTTTATATTAACTGAATTTATTTTGTATAATTTTTTCAATTTTTCATTTGATTCAAAATACATTAGTTATGCTGGCCGATGGCAAGCCTATTGTAGATGAGAAGAAAAATATAAAAATAGAAATGTGTGTGCGTTATAAAAGTAAACTCATGGATTGTTATGTTTTTGTTTATAGATTTTTTTGGTTTTTGTGTTTGATATTCAACTTCAATTCTCGATTGATTAGTTGAATTTTTTTTGGGTTTGTATTCAAAAATTAGGAAAAATCCACTGATGAGCTAAATAAGCATTAGCGAAATAGTACTATATGGATATGCTTTCCTCCTCAGTTATTGAGTTGCTTTTGTAATAAAATACTTTATGAGAATATCATAAAAAAAAAAATATAAAATTATATAAAAATTATTATATAATTTTTCTTCTTAGCGTCCATTTTACTTCAAATTATACCTTGTGCTTCAAATGTCTATCCAAAAAAAAATATTCACACCTTCTATCACACGGTAGTTATTTTATATTTACATTCGGTATTGAGAAATGTCAAAAAAATTAAAAAAAGAAGATAGAAGGGAGGAATAAAAAATACTAAACATGAAGCAAAAGATTCATGTATGGACACTGCTGCAGTTTCAAAAGAGAATTCAAAAAAATTTTGCAGCAAAAACTCAACAGTATGGACGGGGACTTAGTCCTCCAGACTGGACCGTATTGAAAATCCTTTGGATTAAGTTTGGAGAATAATTTGGTTTTTTTTTTAATAATTATTTGCACTTACATAAGTGCACCAGAAACTTGCTATTGCCTTTTGTGTAGGTATAAATTCTTGCATTTTTTTTGTATTTTGTCGAACTTTAATTAACTTTTTCAATATGTGCACCAAGATGGCGGCAAACAAGATCTAACAAACTCATTTTCATATTTTGCTAGATGTGCTAATTTGTAATTTGTTTTTTTTTTTCATTATTTTGATTTCTTTTAATATTACAATTATAAAATATTGGTCATTATTTCTTCTTTTTCTCTCTTTTAGTTATTTATAAAAAAAATAATGTATGATTATTAAAATAAATTGCAGTTAATACGGACATCATGTCGCCGAACCCCATTTGTTAATTTAAAACAATTAAACTTAAAGTAAAATTGTTTAAATTAACCTAAAACAAATAAAAACAAAAAAAATTCACTGAAAATATTTAATTATCTTATAAAAACGTTAGAAGAAATGCTAAAAACAAAACTTAATTAAATTCAGTAGTAATGCAATAATGTAAAACAGGCAAGTTTTGTTATTAAAAAAAGGCGAAATAGAAAAAGTGTGAAATACCAGTTTTTCAAATTTCTTCATCATTTTGCTCGCAATTTGGACATAGAAAGTTGCAATAGAAAATAAAAATTTCAACTTCTAAACAGAAAAGTAACTAACAACAAACATCAGAAGCAATTAATACTAATTATATACATATATCTACAACAAGATATATAAGAAAAATATCATCTTTAAATTAAAATTCTGTTATTTATTTTAACGTGTTGTCGTGGTGTGTTTTGTTTAAATATTAATTTAATTTGAAAATTATATAAAAAAAGACTCTAATTTACAATCTTCTAAAAAAATAACATAATGGTTCAGTAATAAAGGATTTAAAATCCCCAAGTAAAGAACGCGTTTCAAAATAATATACAAAATCGAAAACAGTCGTAAGAAACAATAACAACAACTGCTTTGTTTTGGATCTAAACAGTTTTCAAAGTATAATCGACTACGAGAGAGAACGAGAGACATTTAAAAAATTAATCGCGTGAAATAACTGATGGATGGAAATGCCCAAAATATGTTTCACGGAAATCACCAAGGGTGAGTTAATGATAAATATAATTGGAAATAATATGAAGAAAAAAAATATTGATTATTTATTTATTATATATAATTTTAATTTCAAAATTGTGATTTTTCCCGAGAAAATATATGAAATGTATTATTACATACTTTATGAGAATATCCTCATAAAAAATTTTTTAAAAAAGCAAACTAAAAAAAATTGATTATTGAGGAGGAAAGCATTTTCATATAGTACTATTTCGCTAATGCTTACTTAGCTCATCAAAAGATTTTTCATAAGTTTTGACTACAAATCCAAGATGTTTAAAATTCAACTAATCAATCGAGAATTAAAAATTAATTCAATTAATTAATTATACATTTCATATATTTTTTCGGAAAAAAGCACAATTTTGAAATTCGAATTATATCTTTATATATTACAGGGTGGCGCAAAATTAATCACCCTATCGTAAGATGTAATAGCTTTTGCAAATGGCATTTTACGTCAGTTATATTTGACTTTTGTGAACTAGACGGCTGCAGAATACAAACAGACAGACAATGGAGCGCTTTTCTCTCCAAGAATAACTTTTTTAACCAATAATCGATCGGTGGTGAATTTAATACGTCTCCTTGACATCAGAGCCGCAACAACACTGCTATAAAAAAAACAAATAACGTGCAAAAAGCAGTGTTGTAAGATAGTGAAGCTTCACAGTCTATCATTTCTCCTACTATCCCTTTCCTCTAGTTCCAGCACAATGCACCGCATGCACAAACAAAATTTGCTCACTTGTGTTTATTGTTAGATGTTGGGATTTTTTTCTTTCTTAAGCTTGTCAGATTTTACAATATTGTAGGATATGACAATATGGTGACAATGCACTCACAATAAAAAATTGTCACCGAAGTGTAAATTGTCTGTTCAGACTATTATAAGAAAACTTTACAACTTCATTTTCACAGAAGAAATTTATCTGTCAACAAAAATTGTCTGTTCATACGGTTGTCAGATTATTGTATGCCAAAGGTTGCCAGATTCGATGTTTAACATTGTATCTAAATATTTATGGGCAGTGTTGCAAATAGAACTATTTATGTGCCAATGGTGTTATTGTACGGTAGACTAAATTAAGCACATCTGACAATAACAAATGACTGTAAAATGTGTGGCAATTACGGTGTTCTCACGATTGTCAGAATTGTGACAATATTATTGTCATACAATGTACTGATATTGAATTTTGTGACAATGTTGCCTCACAAAAATTTTGAATTCACACGGTTGTTGAACATTTTATTACAATTTTTCTGCCTATGTTGTACTATATGACAAACGTGTGTAGATACCTCTACTTACTTTTATGTTATAAAACTTTACTTCAATGTCGAGGTATAAAAGTGTGATTGATTTTTAAACAATGTTTTATTTTTATATCATTAAAAATAATCGCCGGCTCGATTAAAAAGTTTCAGCGATTGACTCGGATTTCTTCTGTTATTTTATAACAAACCAATAAACAAAGCTCAAAAAGTTTTATTAGTCTGTGTTCACACGATTCATGTTTTACTGGCATGATTGCTACTTTATAGGCGAGAGTAACGAGGGAAATGGTAACGATTAGTGAAGTTCATGTACTGTCAGTACCTTTTTGCTTTCTCATTCTTAATTTGAAGATACACACAAACTATATGTACATGCCGTCAACAAGACATGAATTGTGTGAACACCAATGAGAATTCAAATAAGAAAAAGTAAGAATCTTGTCAATAAGAAATGATTCGTGTGAACACATACTTATTTCATCACTTTTTTTCTTCGAAGCACAACAATAATTTTTTTAAACTATTTTAAAATATTAAGACATTATGACAATATGACTTAATAACAGACATTGCGAATCCTCCAATTATTTATTTATGTTTGTTATATGGTTTAGCTAGTCTATATGTACATTTTCTTTGGTGTTAATATCAAAACCGTCAGTAGAAGTTCAACCAAATTCCCAGCTAAACCATATAAAAAACATATGCACATAGATAAATAATCGCGTTGAATAAATGAAAATGAGTTACATAAAAATAAAAAATGTCTTCTGTATAAACTTAATTACTTATTATTATTATAAAATAATATAATTTTAATTATAATTGTCATTGTTATTTTTTTTTAGAGACCCCTACTATCGTTATGATGCTGCAGCAGCAGCAGCTGCCGCTGCAGCATCGCCCAGGGCTATGGGACCTCCCGGAGGCTATCCCCGTCACCGTGCCCCACACCCGCTACAACAACCACAACAATATCCCACTTATCAACCAGCAGGTGATAATATTTATGGTTTAAGTGCAGCCGATCAACATGCTGGTATGGGTATGGGCGACTTGAGCGGTTGGGGTGCAGCTCCTTCGGTACCAGGACAGGCTGGAGCTTATCCGGGTACCGGTTTAGGAGCATATGGTCATCCACAACCTGTACCGCCTACGCAGCAAAGGCAATCTTCTTCTCAACCAAGGTAATTCCACTTCTCATAAAAAATATATTGTTGTTATTAAACGTGTTGTATTATTTCTTAAGTTACCGTCAACATATGCCTGCCTACGGTCAACAGGATCCGCAAAAAATACCCTACGCCACGCAGCAGAGTATGATGAGTGGTTTATTGCAACAGCCAGGCACAAATGTTGTCCCTACCGGTTACGGGGCTTTGACACAACAACCACAGCAGCAACAGCAGCCATCAACAACACAACAGCAACAGAGTCAACAGTCACGTCTACCACAGCACTATCCACAAGCTCCCACACAACATCCGCTCTATCCTGGCGCTCCTACACAAGGACAGCCTGGCAGTGCAAGTGGCTCAGGCGTTGCCAGTGCCACACAGGGTTATGCCCATAGTCCTTATGGTGCACCAATCCAACACCAACCTGGCAGATCATCACATGTTGGTTATGGTCATAGTGGTCTTGAACAACCAAGTCCTTATGGGCAACATGTACCAGGAGGTGCAGCAACACCTGGTAGTGTTCCTACACATCATTTGGCAGCCCAGCAGCAAGCTGGGCAATTGGCATCGCACCCTTCTCCACATATGGTGAGTACGGGTTCACAACAACAACAGCAGCAAACACCAACTGGCATGCAGCACGGTGTACCATCGGGTTTGGGCACACCACAACAGCAGCCACAAAGTTCTTCACATTTATTACAAAGTCAACAACAGCAACAACAACAACAACAACAGCAGCAATCTCAAAATCATGTTAGTCTAATGCAGGGATCCACACAACATCAACAACTGCCACCACCGCATGCATTAGGAGTGCCTCCAAATTATGGTGGACATCATCAACAGCAACAACAGCAACCACAGCCTCAACCACCACCAACGCAGCAACCTGTCAGCGGAGCTCCTCCCTATATGACTGGTGCGGGGAAACATCAAGCAACTGCATCGCCGCAATATAGAGCACCTTTTCCTCAGCTCTCGCCGCAAATGTCTCCCCGTCAGCCAACCATGTCTCCACATCCTCAAATGTCGCCTAGACCTGGCATGAGTCCCGCCAAACCACCACCACCAGCACAACAGCAGCAACAGCAAGGACTGCCATCGCAGGCTCAACAACAGCCTTCCGCCAATTCACCAAGCCAACAGCAGCAACAGCCCACACACCACAGTATTTCTGGCATGGTAGGTTTGGCTTCGCCCAGACAGCCAGCGGGAAGTAGAGGATCCGAGCCACCTAGTTCTAAAACAAGCTCGGCACCTGTAAATACATTGCAAGCTTTAGAACAAATGGTGATGCCTGGGCAAGGAATTCCTACAGGTCCAATGGATTATCCGTCGGCATACCGTCAAGCGGCAACTCAACATGGTCCTATGGGGCCAAGAATGCCTGTATCTCCACAACATCATCAACAGTGGACTGCGCATTTGAACATGCAACAAAGTCAACAACAGCCGCCTCCAAATCCAATGAGTGTTGGCCAAATGACAGCACCACCACAAATGCCACATCCTCAACAACAGCAGCATCAACAGCAGCTAAGTATGTATGGGCAACCGCCACAACCACATCATCAACAGCAACAGCAAACTACATCCCAACAGCAGTCACAAGCGGCAACGCAACAGCAACAACAGCCTGTTGCACAAGCGCCAACTTCACATGCTGGTCATCTGGCTACACCTGCATCGCAGTCAAACCAACAACAACAGCAGCAAGTTACTCCACCTCATGTGCAGCAACAACATCATCAACAGCAGCAGCAGCAACAACAACAACAACAACAGCAGCAGCAACAACTCAGTGAACAATTGCAGCATTCCATTAATGATATAGTGGGTAAGACCTCAAACTCCCAGCAACAACAACAACAGCAGCAGACGTCTCACACAAGCTCCATGCCGCCCATGATTCACCAACCAGGTGGTATAACTTCAATGCATTTGATGTCAGCTACACCTGCGAGTCACCACCAAATGGCACCAGAACCTCATCACACACAAGCCACAATATTACAAACTAGAACAACTGCTTCACAGGAATCGCAAATGTCTCAAACAACACCTTCGAGTCAACAGCCACAACAGCAAATGCAGCAGCATCATGTGCAGCAAACAACTTTACAATCTTCCTTACATATGCAACAGCAGCAGCAAAAACAGCAAAGCCCCCACCCTCATCAGCAGCAACATAGTCCTCATCCCCACCAACAACAACAACAACAACAGAGTCCTCACTCGCATCCACCACAACAAAGTCCTCATGCTCTGCAACAACAACAATCCCCATTGCATCCAGCCCAACAACAAAATTATCAACAGCAACAACAACAGCCCCAACATCAATCACAATTCAGTTCACAAGACCCTTTCTCAGCGATGATGCAGCAGCAGCAACAAGCGCAACATCAACAGCAGCATCAGCATCACCAACAACAACAGCACTCACAACCACAAGCATCTCTTCAAAGTGAAATACCGATATCTGCTTCGGCTACTCCAATAACACCAACCACTGCGGTATCACAACAAACACTGCATACCACGACGTCAGCGCCCAATACCATGTCGCCAGCTCATGTGTCATCGCCTCTAACTACAATGTCGACAACAATATCAAACTCTCAGCAACCACCATTGCATGCATCGCAACAGCCTTTAACTCCATCCACGCCTACACAGCATCATTTGATAAGTGGAATACTTAATGAGACTGCCAATTCAAATGATTCATCAACACTTGCCGTCGCAGCCAACGACAGCAACAACAGCAGTAGTAATTCTTCCACCAACAGCACAGTCAATAATCATCCCACATCAATTCATGACAGTAACTCGCAGAGTTCTACTACTAGCAATCACAACACACCGGCGACGCCAAACGCTATAGAAACAAGTTTGGGAGCCACAAGCGCAGGGCTTTTAAATTCCAATTCGAATTCAGCCACAAATGCAGTAGTAGTAGCATGTGGCGGGAGTAATAGTGCAGGTGGTGGTATTTTGGATAGCGCTGGCGCTAGTCTATTCGATAATAATTCCATGTCTTCAAACAGTGCACCTGCCAATATCCAGGTATCTGTTTCATCCACCGCTGCGGCAGCCTTAATGGACAGTAATTCACAAAGTTCCTTTATGGGAGCCATGTCTGCCGAAGATTTTAGAGAGGAAAAGTCAATCGGAAAATCCAAAGAATCTGAGGAAACACCAACAGATAGATCGGCGGCAGCAACGCCTTTAAATATGAAGTCTGAAACGATAATAAATGAAGACAGAAATGGTTCAAAAGAAGTGTCAAAAACTATCGAAGAAGAACAATTGTCTTTAATGACTACACAAACTCAATGTGTTGAGCAAGAATCCTCTGTTATTCCAACGGCGGCCAAGGAAACAACAGTTGAACTGAAAACGACAGATTTAGCGTCACCGCTCGAAATCACGAAAGAAGAAAAGCCGAGTGAAACGAAAACGCAAGAGAAACTAGATTCCTTAGCAATGAATGTATCTCAAAGAGAGTCACCAATTTTAGCTTCAGCACCATTGCCAACATCTATACCAAATCAACCACGTACAGCTACGGTTGCTAGCGAGCCTACCATTTTGGGCCAGACTCCCAATCAGGCAACCATTCCATCTATACCTCCGCGTCTTCCTCATCCGGTTTTGGGACAGCCTTCAACACAGATTCCCAGCTCACTGAAGGGAATGATGCCTCCCCATGCTCCGCCACCACCTACTACTCTTGTTATGCCGCCAGGACCCGGAATGACAGCTTTGGGTTACGATGGCACTCCAGTTGGTCCTACAACAGCTCAGCCAACAATAACTCAACTTGGTTTGCCGCCGCCGCATACTATGTTACCTCCATATCCACCCCCGCCACCATCACAAGGAGGTCCTCAAGCCACACATCTGGGCTATACCCCCTACCCAATTCTTCATCAGCAAGAAATAGCGGCTTTGCAACAGCAACTGCAGGAAATTTTCTGCATGCCACCACAACACGAGCACCAAGAGAAGATAATGCGCCTACAGGAACGCCTAAACATTGTTCAGCAACATGAAATTACGGACCAATGCGCCGGTGGACCACAATGTCCCCTGTATCAGTCGATGCCACCACAACTGTATGGATCTTCAGCTATACATCAAGCTCAAATGATAGAAACACCACAAGTTTCGAGCACAACCGGCAGGGGAAGAGGCAAAGGTACAAACAAACCGCGGAAACCTCGTGTCAAAAAAGGTGAGAAGGCTTTATTGGCTGCTAGTAGTGAATTAATGGATATAAGTGGCAATGTAGTAGTTCAACAAACATCAATCCCACCAAACCAACTACCCGTATCCGAAGATTGCGTCACACAAGGAGCTGGCGATACATCAGTAGTTGGAATGGTCGAGTACCATGAAGGCGCTGGTGGAGATCATTCACAGGATGTACATTCGGCGAACGAACTGGATACATCTACAGATGGAAGTGGAAAGAAGAAAAAACCTCGGAAGCCACGAACTCCTAAAGACCCCAATAAAGCACCAAAGGAAAGAACACCTAAAGTTAAGAAAACGAAAGGTGCTCCGATGGAGGGTCAGGAGGGAGTAGAATCAACTCCGGCCAGTGTAGGTCGTAAACGTCAAACCGGTGGCACCCGCAAGAAAAAATTGTCTGATGAAACGGACAACGAAAAGCCTGCAGTTTTAGCAGAAGGAAGTGAAAATGAAGACAACAAGCCTTTAGTGGGCAGAACTAAAACGGTTGAAGGAGCAGAGTTAGACGGCGAGGGAGAGAATAAACCTGAAACTACCACGATGGATGTGGATATGAAATGTTCAAATGTCGAAGGAGAATCTCCTGATTATGATGATATACCGGTGTCGAAAATACCCAAAGGGGAAGAAGGTGCACAACACGAGGCGGGAGATGAAACCATAGACTCAATACCTGATTCTGCGGGAGACTCTACTACAACACCCACCCGAAGAACTAAGAAGAGACGCGGTCGAGCTGCAAATAGTAATCATGGTGAGGATGGTGAGGTTAGACCCGGAAGAAGAAGATCTCAACTCTCTGCGAAAGCGCTAAAAAAGAGGAGGAATAGAGGTCGTATTGTACCCGAATCAGACGGGGAAGACGATAACCTTCAAGCCACGCCGCCACCATCTCCGCCGCCTGATAATGAACTAGATACCAACAAACGCAGATCATCTCGTAACACTCAACGTAAAAAATACATTGATGATGTTATGCTTAGATTCTCAGATGATGAAGGTGAATCATTGTTGGGTTCTTCCCCGCATAAAAAGGAAAAGAAAACTTCTTCAACTGCAGCTTCGACATCAGCTGCTGCTGCACTAGCAGCCTCAGTTGTTGCTGGCAACTCTAGTGATAACGAAAAAGGAGAGCAACTAAACACTTCTCAGAAAACAGAAGGAGGACAAGAAGTACCTTCTACTAGTGATGATAAATCTAGCAATGCTGAAGATTTGTCCGGAATAGAAGCGACCTCAAGCACGACATCCTCAGTCACTTGCCTTAATGAGAAAAATGAAAAATCACAAGAAGCTCCACCACCGGCTTCGGCCAAACCAAACTATGTGTATATTAATACCGGTGATGAGGACAGTATGGTAGTACAATATGTGTTGGGAGTAAGAATGGGCAAACGAGAATTACTGCCTGAACCTCAGCCACGATCACAAACTCCTAAGATAAAAGAAGAAAAAACTACTGCCAAGGAAGAAAATAAGTCTATTATGGGAGACAATGAAGAGCACAATAAAGTTATAAGTTCAGAAGAGCATAAAGAAACAGACGACGAACAAGAAAATAATGGCGCAACAAAATTAGGTGAAAAGAAAGAAGAAACCATAGAAGAGAAAGCTGTCTCAATATCAGATCAAGATACAAAATCCGATACGAATAAAGCAAACGAAGACGCTGAAGCTTCTAACTCTATGATGGAATATGAAAAATTAAGTGCAGAAGAAAAAATGGAAGTGGAAGGAAAATCATTCGAGAGCGATGAAAAATCATTGCCTGAAGAGAAAGAAGTAAAAAAAGATATTAAACAAGAAGAAGAGAACGAGAAGGAAAAAGAAGTGCAAGAGAACATGGAAGCAAATATAATTCCTGTAAAAGAAACCGATGCAAAGATGGACATACACGAAGAAGGTCCTACTGAAAAGGAAAACTGTCAAGGTAGTGATGAAAATAAAACAACAAACGAAGAGAGTGAAACAAAGGTTGACGCTGATGCTAAAGAAAACAAAGAAGAAAAACAAATACTTAAAGTCGTCACCAAAGAAGAGTCAATGGAAACTGACTCCACAGAAGAATACAAAAAGGAAACAGGACATAAGTCTGGAAAGGAAGAACTTAAAGAACCAAGCGCTATTACATATTCAAAAGACGATGAAACCGTAGGAAATCGAAATGAAAAGAATGCTGAAGAAATCGACGAGAAAAGCAAACCGGAACCCGTATTTATTGAAGTAGAAGAATATTTAGTTAAATATCGTAATTTCTCTTATCTACACTGTGAATGGCGCACCGAAGAAGAACTTTTTAAAGGTGATCGCCGTGTAGGAGCTAAAATACGACGTTTCCAACAGAAGCAAGCACAGCAAATGAACGTTTTTGAAAATCTCGAAGAAGAATATTTCAATCAAGACTTCGTTGAAGTAGATCGTGTTCTCGATATGTCTGTACATGCTGATGAGCAGACAGGTGAAACTACCAAACATTATTTGGTTAAATGGAAATCATTGGCATATGAAGATTGTACATGGGAATTGGAGGAAGATGTTGATAAAGACAAAATAGAACAATATATTTGCTTTAATAAAATACCGCACAGAACAGAGTGGAAGAGTAAAAAGAGACCCATGGCCGACCAATGGAAAAAACTAGACAATACCCTAATTTACAAGGGCGGAAATACATTAAGGCCTTATCAGTTGGAAGGTTTAAATTGGTTAAAATTCTCTTGGTACAATTCGCACAATTGTATATTGGCTGATGAAATGGGTTTGGGTAAAACGATACAAAGTTTAACATTTGTGCACTCTGTCCACGAGTACGGCATTAGAGGGCCTTTCCTGGTTATTGCGCCTCTCTCAACTATACCCAATTGGCAGAGAGAATTTGAAAGCTGGACTGATATGAATATCGTGGTATATCATGGCTCTGTAACCAGTAAGCAAATGATTCAGGACTATGAATTCTATTTCAAAACCGAAAGTGGTAAAATTCTTAAAGAACCAACAAAGTTTAATGTACTAATTACAACATTTGAAATGATTGTGACCGATCACATGGATTTGAAGAATTTTAATTGGCGTCTTTGTGTGATCGATGAAGCTCATAGATTGAAAAATCGGAATTGTAAGCTATTGGATGGTTTAAGACAATTGAATCTGGAGCACAGAGTTTTGCTCTCGGGTACGCCTCTACAAAACAATATGAGCGAATTGTTCTCTTTGCTTAACTTCCTTGAGCCCAGTCAATTTTCTTCTGCGGAAGAATTTATGGCCGAATTCGGCAGTTTAAAGACTGAAGAAGAAGTAAACAAGTTACAGGCACTCCTAAAACCCATGATGTTAAGAAGATTGAAGGACGACGTCGAAAAGTCTTTGGCTCCCAAAGAAGAAACTATTATAGAGGTAGAGCTGACCAACATACAAAAAAAATATTACCGTGGTATTTTGGAACAAAATTTTGCCTTTTTAAAAAAGGGTACAACTTCAGCTAATATACCGAATCTTATGAACACTATGATGGAATTGAGAAAATGTTGTATACACCCTTATCTACTTAATGGAGCTGAGGAGCAAATACAATATGATTACCGACATCAGCATGGCGAAGATCCCGAGTCCTACTACAAAAACATTATACACTCTTCCGGCAAAATGGTATTGATAGACAAATTGTTGCCCAAATTGAAAGCAAATGGCCATAGAGTGTTAATATTTTCTCAAATGGTTAAATGTCTAGATATTTTAGAAGATTATCTTATATATCGTAAATATCCCTTTGAACGTATTGATGGTCGTATACGTGGTAATTTGAGACAAGAAGCCATCGATCGTTATTCCAAGCCAGGGTCTGATAGATTTGTTTTTTTGTTATGTACTAAAGCTGGCGGTTTGGGTATTAATTTAACGGCTGCTGATACCGTTATAATTTACGATTCCGACTGGAATCCACAAAATGATTTACAAGCTCAGGCCAGATGTCATCGCATTGGTCAACGGAAAATGGTTAAAATCTATCGTTTGTTGTGCCGTAACACCTACGAACGAGAGATGTTCGACAAGGCATCATTGAAATTGGGTCTTGATAAGGCTGTGCTGCAGTCCATGAATACACACCCTTCCAAGGAAGGCGGCAACAAGCAGTTGACGAAAAAGGAAATTGAAGATCTCTTGAAGAAAGGTGCCTATGGTGCCGTAATGGATGACGATAATGCAGGTGATAAATTTTGCGAAGAAGACATTGATTCTATTCTTAAACGTAGAACACAAGTTATCACAATGGAACAGGAGAAAGGTTCCACTTTCTCGAAGGCTTCATTTGCTGCTTCTGGCAATCGTTCCGATATCACCATTGATGATCCAGACTTTTGGACTAAATGGGCTAAAAAAGCTGATATCGATCCAGACGCATGTGAAAAGGATGAAACTGAGGACTTGGTTTTGTCTGAACCCCGACGTAGAACACAAATTAAACGTTATGGTCATGAAGATGTCATGGAAATCAATTCGGAAGATTCTTCAAACGAGAATAGTGAAGAAGAAGGCGGAATTGGTTTGCGTTCGACAAGAAGGTCACGCAAAGAAAAGCGTGAGAGATGTCGCGAAAAGAGAGCTAATGACGAGTACATACCTAGAGAAAGGGATGCCTTGGCAGCACTTGGTCTAGAAGAAATTCACTATGGAAACTGGGCTAAATCCGAGTGCTTCAAAGTAGAAAAGGGACTACTATCGTTTGGGTAAGTATTATTACAATTAAAATATAAGATTTTTATAAGAAAAGAAATATGTATATATTAATTAGTCGATAACATTTATGAAAATATTTGATTCGATTTGCTGTTTACATTTCCTTTGTGCATTATCTAGTTGCATATTCAATATAGAAATTTTACGTCTGAGTATTTTCTCTTCTTTCTCCAGAGCCAGCAGTTCATTTTTCTTTTCGATATATTCGTTTATACTTGGCGCCTCAAAATGATCTAATTGTGTGCGCAAATTTCCCAACACTAAAATATCTTTTTCGTTCTCCTTTTCAACAATTGCTGCTTCTTTTTCCAATTTTGTGATGGTTTTAGCAACTTCAATGGTTTTATTATTTAATTGCTTCGATTCTTCTTCAATATCCATCAGAATGTCTCTTTCTTCTATCATGGCGAGAGCAGCTCTACCTGTCACACCCTTCAAACCAGCGATATGGACATTTTTCTCTTCCAAATCATTTAATAGTTCTGTGCGTTTTATTTGTAATTTTTCAAAGTCTACAGCTGTTAGTATACCACTCAGATCGGATTTGGTAAGCAATTCATTACGCAGGTGTTGACAGTGTTTTTGTACAGCTGTTGTCTTTAAACGCATAGTTGCCAGTAGAGCTCGCGCATTCTTTATCCAATTGCTAACGAATTTTCTAAAATTGCGATCAAGTTGCTTATCAGAGACATCGCATTCCTCGCGTAAGAAATGCAGTTCGAAATTTGTAGCCGTTTCTTGAGTTTCGACTTGTAAAATATTCATTTCTTCCATATGACCACGTAAAAGTTTTATCTCCAGCAAAGCTAATATAGAATAAAAAGCATATGCATTACAATTAATGGCCAAATAACATTAAAAATAAAGATGTTTGTTTTCGCTAAAGCCCTTTTAGAACTTCATTTATTTTTCATTAATTAATATAAAATTAATAGAAAGAGGCAGCAAAGCCAGAAAGAAACAAATACAATATAATATTTACATTTTTAAATGTTGTCTCCTTGCTTTAGTTAGAAAAAAACGCTAAAGAAAATTATACGGTCAACATATAAAAGATTTTAAGTTGTCAATTTTAATCTTCTCTCGATTTATATCGAATTTTCTTGCTGTTGTTATAGACGGGATCTTATCTAACGAGTTCAAGAATAATTCAGGAGTACCGCAAGGCTCCATTCTTTCTCCTACCCTATTTCTTATCCTTCTTAATGACCTTCTACGTCAAACTTCCAACCCTATTCACTCTTTTGCAGATGACAGCAGTATCTGCCATTCATATTCATTTCATCGTAGGCTGACAACAACTATGATCGCGTCAACGAGGCAGAATATGAATAATTCGTTAAATGGTGACCTTACGAGAATATCGGAAAGGGGTCTCTCGAGCAGGGTCGATTTCAACGCCCAAAAGACCCAATGCTGCTTGCGTATGCATCGCCCTATGCACGATCACGCTGCCTCATCTGTAATTATGGGCGGTATAAACATCCAGGAATCAGAAGCTCTTGATATTCTTGGCATAAAAATTCAGTGCGATGTCCGATGGAGTGAGCACATTTTTCAGATCTCAAAGAAAGCATGCCAGTGCCTCTGCTTTTTAAGACTATGTAAAACATATTTCACCCCATCTGAGATCCTTACTACTTATACCGCCTACATGCTATCGAAAATGGAATACAACGACTATTTTGAAGTTACTCGACCGTGTACAGGAAAGGGCGATGACACTCATTGAAGATAGTAGGGTAGCCAACTCTATCGACTCTCTTGAGCATCGTCGCAATGTGGGATGCCTTTCATTGTTCTATCGTTACTGTAATGGGATGTGTTTTTTTTTTGCATTTATCTTAATATGGTTATACTTTTTTCACTTGATTAATTTTCCCATTACAATATATTTGCGCTGTCCTCCAAAATTTGAACAATGCAGACAAATTGTAGTGTCATAAGGGCGTAACAGATTAGAAAACTTTCCTAAACCAGGTGAATAAAAATCTCTTTGAACTTGCCCAATTTAAACATAATGCAATAATATAATAATATTCCTCCCTGTTCTGTAAACCGAATCGATTTAAAAACGAGTGATTTCTCAACACCGAAGTATGTGTATTCGTTTTAGAAACGAAAAATTTTTGCATATTTGGTTTACAGAAATGCCCGAATATATAATCAATTTGTCTTACATTTTCTTTCTATTTCTTGCACCTCTTTTTCAATCTCATTTGCCAGTTTCTCTGCCATTTCAGCTTTGGCTCGAAAATTCAATTTGTAGTTGTAGGCAATCTTCTTTTGCGAACTTATTGATATAGAATCCCTAAAAGATCTTGATATCATACTTCTCGATCTTAAGCCCATAAAACTGGATCCTCTTACAGTCATGGACATTGTACTTGATTTACCAAGCGATCGCAAAGCACTTCCTTGAACCGAATGCTTTGCAGCACGACACTTTTCTAAACCAATCAATAGCTTTGGATCATTTTTTTGTAGAAAATCAATTAAAACATGATTTTCCAGTTGCATCATTCCCAATCCATGATTTATGTTCTGTACGGCCCGAAATAGTTCCAATACATCAAACTTTGCTAGACGTTCATTTTGGTCCCCTTCACTTAACTCGAAAAATACATTCAATTGCAAACTGTTAATATATGTTTCTAAAGCCAATTCATTAGTATCAAAATCGTTAATGGATTGAGGTTGCGTATTTCGTGATTGTATTGATAATGTATCCGTTAAATTTGAAAATTTTGCGGACATGCTCCTGTACAATTCCAAAAACTAATAATAGAAAAGTATTTTCCTTTTCAGTTATTATTTCTTCTCTTTATTATAATTATTTTTATGTCAGTTTATTTTTATTTTACAACTATCAAAGGTATTTCAAAATATTTTCTATTTATAAATTTATATATAGAGATCAAGGCGAATTCATATCAGCTGAACTGTTTGATGTAAAAATTGTATGGATTATAAGTTTACCTGGTATGAATTGGCCTTGGCAGCAACCTAGAATGTCATGCTGCCAGTCGTGGTCAATAGTGTTCTTCAAGGCGAATTCATAACTAGCCCAACTGGACGACTGTTTATCACTGTCTGATGTCAAATTGTATGAATTATTTTGACAGTATACAATGATTTTTGATAGTTGTTATAATAGCTTGTTTACCTGGTATGAATTCACCTTGGTGTTCTTATTTCTAATTCTGTCAGACAATATTGAATGAATCTGAAACATTTTTTTGAGTTTAAGAAGGTAAAAAAACCCAAGACCAATACGAGTAGTTGCTAAATTGTTTCTGCTAACGGGGAGGGCTCTGTTCATCTGTGTTTGAGCAATAAAACGCTATCCTTTAGCTTAATAATTAATGCGTGAGCATAACACCTGAAGCAATATACTCTTTTAAAATACAACCTATTCAGGGTTAGCGGTAGTCTTTTGACTTCAGCGGAATATGTACCAAAATTTTTTGAGACTTTTTTATGTGAATAAAAAAATAAAAATATCCAAGAAAAGAATATGGAATACTATATCGCTAACCATACTAATTTAAAAGGATTATTCCCTATGGTTTTATGTTGACGCAATAATTTTGAAGCTAAATGAGAACAGTTTATTTCATATTTTACTTCGTCGACGCTTTGTTGTTCAAACATACTTAGAGAACATTGGCCTTTTTGTTAGCATAGACACAATTTAGCAATTTTGGGTTTTTGTCTTGGGGTGTTTGTTTGCAATTTGTTACAAAAACTCAGTGGTGTAAAACATTTATTTGAGTTTCCACAACACTGAAAAAAACATTTCGATTCGTTCAATATCGACTGACAGAATTAGAAATAAGAGCAAAATCAAAATTATTTTCGAATCCAAAACATTTTTTAAAATATCCTATATCGCTCTTCGAAATTTTACAACTAACTTTCATAAAATTTAAAACAGATAGATCTGTGTATCGAAGAATACTATTCAAAAATATAACCGCGTTGGGGGACAATGTATTCCACTCTGAACCTATTTAACAAGTTTTATAGGCTTATAGAGATAATAACGTGAGCGAACTTACTTGTAAAACCTAGTATATATATACATGTACATATACTTATATGTTTACCCCCATATTCAATAAATTTGAAATGAATTTTATTTCAAATATTTCATACAAAAGTTTCTTCAAATACATTTTGATTTTTTATGAACATGAGCCTTAGTATTTAGAACATCGCTTAATTTTTAGAATTTTATCCAACAAATTCTTTAATTCTATGTTAATTTTTTTTTGCCAATGTTTAGTTTTTACTATTATCGGTATATAAATTGAAAAACTTCTAACTAATATGATGATCAATCATGCTAATATTGAGAAAACGTTAGGTTTTCGCTGATGTAAAATTTCTCATTAACTGATGGAATATTTGTAAAAGAAAAAAAAAACTTTTTGACTTTAAAATTGTTTTTAATAAAAATTAACTTTTTTTGTTTATTTAAATAGATGGGGACGTTGGCCAGAAATTTTAGAATTGGGGCAATTCAAACGTGGTTGGCGCGAAATTGATGTTGAAGATTGTGCCCGAATAATTGTAAGTATTATTTAATGCGTTCGAAAGATTACAAATAACATATATATGTATATGCAAATCTATTTGGATTTAAGTTAAATTAAATTAAAATAAAAATCGATAATTTTCATAACAAGTGAATCAACTTTTTTTTTAAATCGAGTTGATATATTGTTTTGACTAAAGCGAATTAATACAATTTTACTCACTTAAAAATCCAGTAACTTCACTTAAAAGTAAATATATCGAAACGTTTATTATTATTAGTTATATTATTATTAGTTATATTATTATTATTATTACGAAAAATGTAATGAATATTTAAAAAATACCAAGTACCTATTCATACAAGAAGAGTGAACATACTCGTTCGGCCTTTTATATTGAAAAGATCAGCATATAAAAACGCATTGTTTTTGTTTTCTATATAAATCGCCGAACAATAATTATCACTCGGCTTCTAGGAACAGGCAGTTAATATTTACTTTTTTTGATGTGTAAACATCTATACACTAGGGGCTAAAAATCTTCTTCACAATACAATCACAAATTTTGAGTAAGATTGCAATAACGCGGTGTGAGCTGTGTATGAGTGTATTAGTGTATTAGTGTAATCATACGGACGACAAGAAGTACAGAGAAACTTAACAGCTGCATAGAAGTACACTAATACCATCTAGTGCGCAATAGCAGTAGTAGTAGTAGCTACTAATTTTCACTAATTGTCGTACATTATGTTATCGTAGGCAAATAAAAACAAACAAATAAAATGAATACAAAAACATTTAATTTTAATAACTTTTAAAAAGATTTCATTACTAGATGTTTACACATCTCCCATGTGATCGGACTCACATTTTTTTTTTAATTACATATCGAGCCTTGTGTGGAATACCGTAGTAATTCAAAAAATCGTGAACTGAGAAAAATGCATTTGAAGTTTTGAGCAATCTTTTTGATAGTATTTTCGTTTACTAAAGTTATTTTTTTACAAGTTTTTAAATAAAGAAGCATATTTTGTAATGTTTTCTGTTTGTAAATTTCTTGTCTTAAAGGAAATATTTCATTATTGCAAATAAATATTGTTGGAAATAGCTGGAGGCAATGAAGACATTTACAGGTGTACAATCTGAACAGTTAGACATAGAACCATAATCTTTTTTCCTTTAAATATATATTTCCCCAAATATCATTTCTGCATACCCAGCTCAAAAAATTAAACAATTGAGTTACTACGGTATTGCATCAAAGGGTCGATATATGTTTAGACTCAATTTTGTATGCAATTCCCCAGCAAAAATCGAGTGAATAAATCGAAGGAAAAAAGAAAAAATTGTTCACGATTAGTTGAATTTTGTTTAGCATTGAAGGGAAAAGTTGTTCACGATAGGAGTGATTATATTTATAAATTATACACATTTACTGATTGATTTATCGTCAGAGACTAAAGTTTAAATACAATTAAAAATTAGAATTCCGGAAAACGTAAATATATTGTAAAATGTTTATATGAAAACGGATTTAATCATACAAAAAGAAAAAAATAATCTTCTTTTTATATGAAATGAAGAATAATAATGCTGAGTATACCATTTTACCAGCTATTACTTTTTTCCAAAGTGAAAATTTATAAGTCGTATTTAAACATTAATCTTTGACTGTATATGCGAGTCGAGAGATTTTCGGAATACCAAACTGACAATTACTTGTTTTTAAAAATTTATCGCATATATTTTTATGCCCCTACTGCGGTTTACAACTCAACTCAGTTGAAACAGCGAAAACAACTGGTAAGAGTTGTATTTTTTTAATTTTTTTTTGTCAACTTTACCACACATGGTTGTAATCGGCAGTACCATAAAAAAAAGTTGTAATAGGATGGAAAAATAAAATTTTTGACAGGTTGACTTGTAATCGAGAATATCAAATTGCAAAATTACAACCCAACTCTAGTTAGTAAACCGCAATAGAAGCATTAAAAATCTTCCAACGTTTGTTTTTTCCAAAATAGTAAAAAAAGTTAAAAGGTTAACTGCAGAGAAATTCAATAATAATAATAATAAACAATAAAAAATTTTTTTACTTTACTTTAACTTAAATTTATTTAAGATTTGTTGATTTAAACATTTTTAAATATTGAAACGTTATTCAAATGATGATTACCATGCTAATGTTGAGGAAACTCAAGGTTTTCGCTGAGCAAAACACTTAAGAACTTCTCACTTAAAACTGATTATGTAATGAAAAAAATTTCGAAACTTTTAACACTAGTAGCTACGTTAGCACCGCCACCAGTATACATACAAAGCTAATCCGAAGAGGTCCCTTCAAGATAGTAGTTTTTCTATTAATTCAGAGCACCAAGTTAAACTTCTCCGAAAATTCCCTGCTGTAAAAAGTGCATTATTAAAAAATAAAATTTAAATAAATGAAAAAAAGGACCAAAAAATTGTTGTTGTTTTCAATATAAATATTTAAACGCAACGAACGAATCGAAACAGCACCCCGCCTGGTAATTTTTTTTGGTCGTGAAATTTCTTTATTTTGAAATTTAAGTTTAAAAGTATCTTTTTGATATTATATCTCTTATCGCAACGTGAAATGGGCTGTTTTCTGTTTTCATAAAAAAGAGGCGCTTCAACACTGCCATAAAACAAAGAACGTGCAACAGCAGAGTTGTAAGATATGGAAGCTTTTACCACCTGTCATCTATCTCACTATTCCTTTCCTCTAGTTCCAGCATAATGCATGGCATATGTAGCCGTCATCCCCTGAGTACTGGTCCAAGATAAAAAAAATCTTCATTAACATTTTTGAAGGAAACGAGTGGTAAAAGATAATTTATTTCAAACAATCGTATTGAGAAGCTTCTTCTTTGTGAATGAGTTACCAAATGCAAGTTTTTTGTTTCAAAAATCTTTGCATATACTGTGAATAGTGTTAAGGGTTTTGAGTTTTTTTTTTTGACACCATTACTTAGTTGAAAAAGCATATAAATAAAAACATCTAATAAAATGAATCATGAACTGCTTTATTTTATTTCTTTAGCTACTGTATTGTTTGCAAGTCTATAAGGGTGACGAGAAAATCAAAACTTTCATTTGGGACCTTATAACGCCTACCGAGGATGGTGAATTACAAAAAATTAGCCGTGATCATAGTGGTCTCCATAATTTGGTGCCACGAGGTAGGAATGCAAAAGGTATGGTAAACAAATAGATACAAACACATGCACTTATTTGAAGACAACTCCCTCAAATGAATATAAAACAACTGCACGGATGTAGTTAAACTTTTCTTTTATTTAAAATAAACAAACGCGGTTTAATAAAATGTAAAAAAAGCACGCATTAAAACACACTCACATAAGAAATCCTTTAAAACTTTCCGTGTTAAAAAGGTTTGGCTGTAAAAATTTTCTCCTCAATCGGTGTTGTTTACTAACAGTTCTTTGTTTATCCTCCTGTACTAATGTTTTTCTATAGCTAAAAAAAAATTAAAATTGAATAATTCTCTAAATTTCTAAAACTGTACATACCATACATGCATAAGTATGTAGTATGTTGTATGTCCTATGTATATCAAAATGCAAGAATATCATTTACTTACTTATTTATATTTTATGAAAAAAGTATCGCTAACTGTCAAACAGTAATTGGAACATTTTGTTCAAACAAATCAACCAAGATTCGGTTATATAAGTCTCGCAAACGTTTACTAAAAAAAGTATAATAATGCTACATTATTTTCGAACACGTAAAATATTTATCTTTAGAAAATTTTTATAAAAAAAACAAATTTTTGTATTTAGCTGTTGTTTTTTTTATATATACTATACTGCATGTTCATAGAAGCTGAGGGAAAATCGTTCAGCCATTTGTATAGAAAACAAAAACAAGTTAATTTTTTTATTGTTGTTTTCAATATAAATGGCGAACGATTATTTTCATTCGGATTCTATGAACAGGCAGATAAACAGGCAATAAATAAATAAGAAAATTAAATTCCCTATTTGAAACTGTAATTTCCCGAGTTGAATTTGATTTTTAAAGAATTTTATAAATATTCACCCTTATCGTATTTGGCGTAGACGTATTTCGACTACTGGCCTATTTGTAGTCGCATGTTTTGTATATATATGTACATATCAACGTTTTCGACAACTACGATGCAATGTTTTAAATACGCCGCGTTTTAGTTACGAATAAGCCAAACACGATAAGGCGAATTATCTGTGAGCGTTTTTTGGCCATACTGGTCAAATGGCATGCTAAAATATAGAGAATAATAAGTAGATTCCTTGTTAGCAACCGTGCCTCGAAAGCCCGAATTGAATTTAAGTGATTTTTTTGAACAGACGACATTTTGGGCACAATGGTTAAACAGCAAATTGGCATGCATTGGGGAATACCTCAGCAAACTACTTTTCGCCTTCCCAATTTAAGATTTTAAATAAGGAGTTTATGGAGAATGAAGTTGAAGTCCAATGCGTGGTCCATACGGCACCTATTATTATAAGGACTTTAAACCATCGTTTAAAAACTTCTGATATGTGGAGTTGCTTTGTCTACTACTTTTGCTACTGCTACTTAAAATACAAGGAGTCGAAGTCAAAGAAAATTAAAATAACGAAAAGTTCGAAAAAATAGAAAAAACTTACGACTTCTGCTACATTGACTGCAGTTTTTTAAACGCTGCTTTAAACATTCTTGCGAGTCTCCTTTTATAAACAGGCACGTTCTGACACTCGCATTATTTTCAAATCGCATGTTGTTAGCAAGTCGCCAAACTTGATTTTCCATGTTCTGAAACTCACTTGTTTGGCTTGTACTTTAGAGATTTTCCGAGTTATGCATTGTGGAGTACTGACCATACATAGTTGACCGATTAAACTTCGTACTTGTTAAGCGACTAGCAATAATTTCTATAACAACTTTTAATCAAAAAATAGAAAAACATAAAGATTTTGTTGATTTATTATTACCTTAATTATTATTATTACCTTTTTAATGTAGAATTTGAATAGAAAGGACTTAAATCATTGTGCAACACAATCCATCCTTCTTGGAAATAACAAAGTTCATATTTCAGCAAAAATATTATCTTTTTTTAAAATTTGTCCATAGGAAAATGGTTCTTATCCCCTCGTTCGTTCCGTTCAAACAAAAAACTTGCTTTTGTTTTCAATGCAAATGGACGCACGGTACGAACGAGGGAATATCGATGAACCGGCAAATAGTTTTATGAAATTTTCTTATTTTGTAATTGCCATAAATTTGAATAAATTTCAAAATTAGTAATTAATTTATTATAAAAAATCTTATATTTGTATATAAAGCCACTTTCTGTGAGTGTAATTGTTGTTGCTAATTGTAAAATATAATTGAAAATACCGTTTGTTGCTAATCAAAAACGTATTCAAATGTGTTTGTAAAAAGCTCTGTCTTGCAGTACCATATCTTTTTTCCATATTATTAATTTGTACAGATGAAATAATATTATTTTTATCTTTTCCATTAGTTTTAAGTATATTTTCTTTATAAATAAAATGATGGATATTTACACAATAGTTATGAAAATTTAAAAAAGAAAATACTAATAAATTATTAAAAATTTTTGTTCATTATAAATCTAAACATATACAGTGTACTACCCACATACATACATACGCGATATCTTTTCATACAAAATAGAATTTCTAAAAATTATGGGAAGACGCGATGAACTTACTTTATTGCAACGAGAGGCCATGCAATATTTTGTGTAGTGTTAATTTAGAATATTATTTCAACTTACATACATACATATATATGTACATATATTTGATATCAGCACAAGTGGGCGGCAGTTGACAGAATTTTGTGGAGTATTTTAATCAAATGCATTTGATTCATTTATTGGTGTTTTTTCTTTTTTTTTTTTTTCTTTTCTTGGACCGGCACTCGGAGGAATTTCTCCGTTACTTAGTAGAACTAAAATATAAATACAAATCGTAATTAGCACCCTGTAATATTAAATTTATTTGTGGTTCGGTTATGGACAGTAGGCAAATTGTAATGGGTTAATTAAATGAAAGCAAATGCAATGAAAATTAAAGCAGTTGCGATCTGCGCCACCATTTTTTAGCAACTGCAACTTATTATGCCCTTATACTAATTGCCAATGTCAGCGTCCAAAACTTTCCCTCTTTCAAATTCGTTTCATTTCAAATGTAATTTGACACTTATCGCAAGTTTTGAAGTTTTGTAAATGGCAATTTAAATTTAAAATGAAAGCAGCAGAATATCGGCATAACAGAAGCATACTGGCCCACGATGCTACACAATATTGTGCGATAGCTTGATTTCATTCAAAACAAAAACGAAGGTAACATTTTAAATTTTGTTTTTGTTTTGAATGAAATTAGGCGATAAAGGCAGTAAATTTAAATGCCGACAGCGACGGTGACAACTGCAAAGAACCATTTTATTTATACTAAATACCAATTATTTTCAACTTCTCCTCCCTGTCAATTGCGATGTTGCGCTCAACCCCGATTCAGTAACTTTTATTACGATAGTCGTATCGTAAAAATAAGTTCTAACGAAATTTTATCGAATTTGTCGCTTCAAGTCAGCTGTTATAGCTAAGTTTGCGGTATAATAAACATAAAAACAAACCTTTAAGCTTAAAATATAATACATAAATTGTTGTTAAAAAAATTAATGAAAAAAAATGTTGATTTCGTTTTCAATACGAAGATTTCTTTAATATTTGCATGTTCCTCTGTGTTTTTCATATATTTTCACAGAGTTGCCACCTTGATTTAACCTCAAGTTACAGAATCGCACAATCGTTAGTGCAGAGCAATGTGAAACGTAGACAAATTTAACAATTGTCGAATCGTTAAAAGTTACTGAATCGCATTACAAAGCACTTGTCCAAGTGCCCAGTTAATGCTTTTAAGTGGTAAACATTTGGTTTCACCATCTAATATTTTGGGGGGAAATGGTGATCACTTCCCATTAGAATTAAAAATAACAACTTGAAAAAATTGATTTTTAATCGAGCCCCGGTGTCTATTAATTCTATTCTCTTTATATTATGGGAGTGCTTGTATTTTGTTCTACCTGTTTGCCATTTTTTGCAACCAATAGTCTCAGTACAAATAAATTACTAATGATATGAAAATTATATGGGAATATATGATGTACATATGTATATAAATGTTGTAAATTGATTGACTTTTTCAAATATTTATAATCTAATGAAACCTACAATCGTTGTGCAACATCCATCATTTTTATTTTTTAACTTTTATAATTTTCTTCTCTTAATTATTTAATAAAATTATAATTTTGAAATAATTTCAATCAACTACATAATAATTTTTTATATACTTGTTGAGTTCACACTGTTCGGTAACTATTTGCTTGTTAAATTGAGACTACAAACCATATATACTTTGTTTATGTAAACAAACATTTTATAAATTTACAAAACACCCAAATACATATGTACGAGTATGTGGGAAAATTTTACCAATTTAAAGAGTCAAATGTTACCGAATGCAGGCTGTGAACGCAACTATTTTTTTTATTTAATTTCATAAATAAATTTATTGATCGGCATTGTATAAATTGTGAAAGAATAGTAACTAAATGGAACTAAACGGTTAAATTTGATGAAATTATTCAATATTTTTTAATAAAATATGTGCTGATTCTATTACTTTGATTTCGCAAGTCTATGAAATAATTTCCTCGTAGAGAGTGAGATAATAATTGGTCGGCACATAATAAGTGAACAAAATGAACCATGCAGATTTCCATAAAATCATAACGTTGGTCTTATGTGGAAAGGTCGTAACTCGAATTTTTTCGAAATTGATTTTTTATAGTGTTTAAAATTAATTTCTCACAAATACATGTTATCTCAGAAATTTAATGCAATAGTCTCAAAAATAACGATTTTGCAAACATTTACATTCTGACAATAAATGCATTGTAATAATAACAGTTCCCATTACACAATGTGCAGACATGGATTTCTAATTGAGAAAATTTCAGCAATTTAATTTAGTGTTCTCACATATTTAATTGAGTAAATTTTGCTTACTCAATTTCACAGCTGGAAAAAAACAACCTTTTGAGATATAATTCACGGGATATTTTTTTTTACCTTTTTAATTTCTTTTTATTTACTGTTTTGATTGTTTCTTTTCACTGAACAGCTTCTCAATAAAAATACTTGTGAGAAGAGTTGCATTTCAAGTTTTACTCAATATTTATAACAATTTCGTACTTATTGCGTAATAACTTAATTTACATTTTGTATGGAATATTGGGCTCAAAAATGCCATTTATTTCAAAAATCTCAATAAAGATGTTTGCCTGAACACCGTATTATGTTTTTCCTTCTTCTGTAAAGTTACATGAGACCAACGTTATATACAAACGGCTTTGCACTGAAATTATCAAATCAAATTTAGAGAGTTGCACTTCTGCATTTGCCCATATATGTGGGAGATTGCTTTTTCGCCCTACCGCAAGTCTTGCAAAATTGAAAAACTATCGGTTTCGGCAATTGGCTTTCTGTGGAAGTTAAAACCCCATTATTTCTGCAGTGATGATAAAAGTCAAAATTTCCTAATATCTATTGCATATGTTCAACAATTTTAATAGAAAATCCTTCGCTACTTAACAAGTTTTGAAATCCAATAAGGGTTCAAGGGCACAGCAGATCTTTGGGTTTTCTATTATTCTTCAATTTTATATAATGTCGATTGATTTAAAAACGAATATATAAAATTATAAGTAAATGTGTAATTAATGCTTTACATCTCCCTTGTAGGGCGCAATGGCGGTAAAACTCAAAAAGAATTGGCAGCACAAGCTGCTGCCGAAGCGGCCGAGGCAGCTGCTGTGGCGGCTGCTGCTGCAGTTTCTGCAGCTGGCATTAAGTCAGCTAAAAAAGAAATTGGTAGTCAAGGACTACAGAATATACAGGATCCTAATCACTGGAGTAAAGATGAAAAATATGATGCTGATTCGTATTTGGAAGGAGCCTACAAAAAACATCTAAGCAGACACGCGAATAAGTGAGTCGTGTGGAATCGAATTTACTTTATTAACCCCAGGAATAAGAATGCATTTTAAACTAATAAAATTTCTAACTGTCTTCTTTCTATATTTTTTATAATGGTTTTGTTTTATATATATTTTAAACTTTTATTTAATTTATTATTTTATTTCACATTTTTACTCTAATTTTATTTTATTTTATAAACGCACTTTGGCCAAAATAGAGTTTTACTGCGAGTTCGTATGCTTTATTATATTCAACATGAGGTGATTGGAGATCTGGTACATCAGATTAAAGAGAATACTCCGGTCAGGTATGTGAATATTTCTTTGTCCTTTTTTTTATCTCTTTATAAATATTCATTTTTTGTAATTAATTTCTTTTATTCTCGCTAATTGTTTCTAAAAACCAAATATTTTAATTTATTTTTCAATAACCGCTATTACAATCAAGTATTTAAATTTGTTTTGTTGTAATGCGTCTTACTATTTGCTGTTTATCGATGTTTTACGTTCGCCAATTTTACTGTTGTTTGCTTTGCATTTGACAAATTATGCCCTAATTCACAGTCGTTAGTTAGCTAATAGCAATAGTTTAACCAATAATAGTTGATTCACAGCCTTTTGTTTACTATTAATTAAACCGCCAAATGTCATTGGGCCATATTCGTTTTTCTATTTCTTGGTTTATTTTGTTTCATCAATTGTAAAGATTATATATGTGTGGGTTTGAATTAAAGCTTCTCAGTTTTGATACGGTATAGAACATAAAATGCGAAACAGATTCCTGTTAGTGCAAAATTGGATTTTCGAAAATAGATTTATGCCAATAGAAAAATCTGACCAGTTAAAAAACATATTTATTTGTAGATGATTTTCAATTTTAATTTGAGCAAAAATCACTTTCAAAATTTGTGTCGTCTACGCGTATTTTTTCTGACATCTTTCAAGATTTATTTATATTTATAGATAGTCTTTCACCAATCGTAAAGGTTGGCGAAATCTTATCGTCAATTAATTTGCGTTTGCACTTAGATAAACAGTCTATAGTTATAGTTCACGAAACAGTCTAGAGAATAGCTTGTGGAATAGAATGAAATTTAGCTTTACTTAGGCGTTTTCATTATAAAATTGACAACGTCTGTCTGTATAAATTTATCAACAAAACGTTTTATTACCGTTCTGAATAATTCGATATCAAATCAATAACAAACAATACATAAATACATAGGTGTTGCCAACTCAATAACTAACTGAAATCAACTAACTCAAATCAAGAACAAATTCTTGGTGGCCCAAAATGACGGAAGGGATTTGAATTAAAAGATTCATTGTGTCCCTCGCAGTGTGCGCTGTGGCTCCATCCTATTGGAAACATACCTGCGGATGGTTTTCCACGACTGTCCTTAAAAAATTTTCCAATATTGTTCGATATCTAACAGCAGTGATGGAAACGGCGACACGGTGTTCATTTTCAAAAATATATGGGCCAATTATCCTTTGCGACGAAACAACGCACCAAACGGTACACTTAAGTGGTTGGAATTCTCGCTCTTGAACTACTCTTGGATTTTCCGTAGCCCTTTTTGATTATTAACGAACCCATTCAATTGGAAATGTGCTTCGTCGCTCATAATTAAATTAAGAAAAAAATCATGATTTTCTTCTGAAATAAAGTTCAAGGATTTTGGAACGTTGCTCAATTGTGTACTGTTCCATTTTAGATTCCCCAAGTCTTCTTTACAAAATACTCAAAACAAAAAAAAAATTATAATAAAAAAGTTATAAGGAATTCAAACACCTTCGCTTCTTTTGGGCCATTAACAATTAACTTAGCCATTAGCAATTAAATTCGCTATCCAAATAAGAAACATGTGGTTGTCAAAACGAGACATATTGTATTGTCAAAATGAGAACGGTATTCACAAAATGAAAACGATTCATTGTAAAATTGTTAACAATTTGTTGCCCAAATGTAAACCCAGTATAACAATAATTGTTATCGAACCAAAAATCAGCTGTTCTGAAAAGTTTGATATCATCACGTGAGCATAAATATCAACAGGCCGGGCATCTGTTAATTTCGTTCTTTTATACCCTGGTGCTAGAATGGTGCATCATTACAGTTTTATAAGTACAGTGGCGAATTCCATATAATTTAAAATTTATTCGTTTTTTTTTAACTCGAATTTGAGAATTTTTATTTAATCGAATATGTATTAGTATTTGACTTAAATTTGTCGATTAATCGATTAGACCTATTCAAGTGAATAATATATAAATTACACCAATACCGCGTTTTGCGTCGTTTCAAAGTTGTATCTTTTTAAAATTTCTGTGAATTTCAAGTGGCGTCGTTTTTGTTTCAGTTTGCGTCGCATGACTACGTAGTTGCGTCGTTAGTGCCATCGATTTGCGTCATTAATATGAAAATGTTTGTACAAAGCTAGATCAGAAAAAGGGATTTCCCGTTAAAGTCTAATACAAATGTGTATCTGAATGTTGTCAGCTTCATATATTAACACATCAAAATAGACTTTTCCTTTAACGTGTTCTAAGAATTTCTTATCTTTAAATTTAATTTCATTCATCATTATTTTTATGGTTTTTTTACGTTTTTCTCATGAATTGGTTTATTTTTATGTTATAATAATAAGAACTGGTTTAAAAAATATTGGTATAAATATTGAAAAATAAATTTTTTCAGCTAAAATTATGAACCTCGGAACCAATGAAATGAAAATCAATACAAATGTGTGAAAAATCGTGCTTCGGTTTGCGTCTCTTTTCTTCGGTCCCAATTAGTGACGCAAAGTGGGGTATTGGTGTACATTTTTCTAATAGTTTAAGCAATTTTTTCAAACTATTTAAAACCTTTTAACTAAAGTTTTTATTATTGAAATGTGTAAATTCATCTTTTTTTCATAAAACGTTTATCATTTAAGCAAAATTAATTTTTTTTTTAATTTTTTATTATTTTTCGTTAAAAATTCAAATAATCGGCTTAAATTCGTTTAATTTATTATAATTTTTTTAATATATACATACATACATATATAATTTCCTTTCCATAAAAAAAATCTTTTTAAATCATGTCTCACACATTGAAATTTTTATATATTCACTTATATTATTCCCAAATACCCTTGAACTTATTTAGCGAGATTCCCATACGCCCTCCAACAATGGCGGAGACAGTGCCAGCATCATGGTGGAATCCTCCCTGTTGCGACAAGAGTCTTTTGGTGGGCACTTTTAAACATGGCTGCGAAATGTACCGTATTATGCGTTCAGATCCTTCATTATGTTTTACTGGTCACGTGGGATCAACACACGATGATCTAACTCTAACTAATTTGCCAATGTAAGTATTTTCCTTTTTTTTTTTTTTGATAATTCATAAATTCATAAAATAAATAATAAAACGAATAGTTTGGTTCATTATCAAAAAAAATAAATAAATATAAAATAGGAAATATCATTAAGACTTCACTAGTGATCTTAGAACTGTTGACTTTGTAGTTCTTATGCGACAATATAAATATAGACTATAGTATAGTCTAGACTAGTGCATTTTAGTAATTATATTATAGACTTTAAAAACTTTTTGCTAGACATTGTATTGCTCTACAAAAAGCCAAAACTCGAGAAAATTTTCTCTACGAAACGTTTCTATGCTAAGGGGTATCCCAGGAGAAAGAAGCGAAGATTTTTTCGAAGAGATTCCTTATTATTTTCATGTGATAAATCCTTTTAATTTCATCAAGAAGAAAACTTGTTATTCACAATTTTATTTACTCAATTTCCGTTATTTTTACCAGCAAAAAAAAAGCAATCCATAGAGAAAAACTTTTAGATTCAGGTTTTCTTCTGAATTGTATAACAAAAAGGGATTTCTTACTGATTTCATTTGCCTACCTAATTATTTTTTTCAAAAAGCCTTATTGATTTCATTATGTTCTTATATGATCATGTGTAAATCGTAATCTTAATTTTTTAATAAAGATATCTTCTCGATTATATTAGCATGCTTGTTATTTTATATATGACAAAACGAAGAAGAATATCTAATAAAAACACCAAGTTTCCTTCTTGATTTTTTCAAAAAGTTCTGTTCATAAAATTACCTGAAACTGTAATTTAAAATTCAGTTAAAAACCGATCTATTTAATTTTCATTTAATTTTAAATGGTAAAATATTAAATGACTTAAACCCGTAAAAACAATTGATTTCGTCCTTTATTTTGTTTATTTTAATTTCAAAATAAGCAAGCAACAACTTCAGTAAAAATTAAAGATTTTTCCTTCATTTCTGCTATTTTTACTGCCAAACAATCAACGGCAAGTTCCGTTAAAACAATTGATTTTTGCTTTGTTTTTTGACAGTTCAACTGTCGAAAAATAATTAAATCAAATAGAATCATACGAATAATTTATTTGTTCAGTTATTAGTTTATGTCTGTTGTTTGGATTATATATATATCAGTCGTAAACCCCCAACAGAATAGTTTAAAAAAGCTAAAATATGTTACGTGTTTATATAAATATTTCCATAAACTATTTGAGAACTCCTAAGTATTTAACCGTTCCGAAAACAAACCTCAAGTTCCGTAAAAACAACGGGTTAACTAATTTAAACCTTTATAATGTTTTTTTCTCTTTTATTTTATTAATTTTAATGCTTCAAAACTTAAAACATAAACAAAGAATAATTTTGAAAGTTAGCGAAAATCCGTTTTAATGTGACTTAGTTTTTTAAATGAATGTCAGAATCAGTTAAAAATAAAATTTCTTAGAATTTTAAATGTTTAATCATTTAAAAATGACTGAACGGAATACTTCTTGAATAAACTATAGTTCGTTAGTGTAATAATTTTGTGAGTGTATAAAAAATAATGAGAATTTCTTCTTGAAAAAAACCATAGAGATATTTTTTATAATTTTGTTCTATTTTATTAGGTATTTATTAGACACCTATTTTTTCTGTGTACCCATCAAGCACAAAGTAAAAACTGTAGATGTTTTGTAAACAATGTTACAAGAGTGTTGAGTTTGGGACACTTAATAACCTCCCAAGGTTTGATATAATATTTTTAAATTTCAAAATCTATTATACGATTGTAAGTCATTCTTCTAGCAGCTTTGATTTTAAGACTTAATCGATATTTAATTAGGCTATTGGTCGTAAATAGGAAAAAGTAGAACAGAGTAAGAAATTTTTCCACGTCCACGTCATTTTACATTTTCTAATTAATTGCTGATTATAAAAAAAAACATCGCAATCCTTAAAAGTTTTTATATATTTCAAATCATAACTGGACCTCATGTGATGAAAACTTATTTATAAGCAAATAATGTACTACACTCTAGAATTGCATTGTATTGTCACGATACATAAAGGGTGTCTGTTAGCAGGTTTATATTTTCAAACTTAAATAAAAAACGTATAATTGACTCAAAGTTTTATTAAGAGCATTGAACGATAGAATGGAAATACGGATTTTATTTTATAAAGAGTATGTCATCCAGATCCTTTTTTAAAATTTCATGAATATTCGCTCTTGGAAGCATTGAAAGTCGCGGATTTTCACGTAAACTTCTTTCAACCAGTTCAATGTTTTCGGATCGACTGGGCCCTGGCCGTGGGGCATTCATAGCCGAAATAGTTGCGCGGTATATCTGCACCCACTCTGAGGAATCTCTACGCTCGGTCCATCACTTATTCGCCGAATACCGAACTTTGAACAAAATTGTCGACGAGAAATTACGTAAGAATCATTACTCTTAAAAAATGTCTCCACAGCGAACGCACGATGCTCACTCGACCACTGCGACATAGTGACTGACAAATCCGCACAATCGATAATTACAACGGCGCCAACCTCCCTCCGCACCGTTTATTACTTTTTGAAATAATCGTATTTAAAAATATAAATTTCCCACCAGACACCCTGTATGTATGAATATCTAAAAAATACCGAGTTTATTGACGTCACTTAATTGGTAATAATTAAAGAGTTTAACATTTCTTCTAACGTTAATTAAAACTTCGAAAACTTTTGAAATAATGAATAATTTACTGAGGTACACAGAAGCAAACTAGTGTCCTGCTCTAAACCAATCAGTATAAAATCAGTGTACCAGAGTTATACATCTCCTATGCCGTTAAAAATGTAAATGTTTTATTATTATTATTATTATTATTATTATGTATTTATTTGTATCTTAAAACCGTAATATTTTGACCAAATTAATTCCTTTCTCTCTATAGAAACGAAGAAGATGCAAATTCGAAACAATTTGCCGATGTTGAGGAAATCGATGATGATGGCACGGCCACCAAAGACTCGGATTCCACCAAATTAACAACGGGCGATAAAGATAAAGATTCTTTAGATCCTCCCGAACGTCCCAGTTCTTCGGGTAAGAATAAAAAATTGGCGAAAAAGGCAACCTCTGACGTAATAGTTTCAGTTAATGATGACAAGGCCTTGGAAAATAAAAAGGTTGTAGATGAATTTTTTAAGGAAACGAAAGAAAAATCAGAAGTTATCGAAGAAGATTCGCTGGAAAAAGATAACGAAAATGATATCGTTAAAGATAAAGAAATTGATGGTGACAATAATAAGCAAACAACTAAAACTTTGACTGCAACAACTTCTGATATTTCTGAAAGCAGAGTCGAAAAAATGGAAGAGGATAGCGAAACGGCGTCTGTTGCTGTTGTTGTGGACAAATCTGACGCTGATGCCACCACTACAGACAACAGCAATGATACAACAGCAGCCGCTGCTACCGATTCTAATTCGATGGATGCAACAGTTTCCGAATCTGGTGCTACCACTACAGCCGGTGCAGATTCTCCTGCGGCTAGCACATGGACTGAAACTGTTAACGCAGAGGAAGCTTCATCAAATTCGGCCTCTAACAAGGCCACCAATACATGTACTACCACCACCATCACCTCAACTACCACTACTACCAATTTAACAACTACCACTACATCCATCACCACATCTTCTACCACCACCACCACCTCATCTTCAAATGATCAAACGCAAAATGATACTGTTAATACAACAACCTCATGTTTAGGCCTAGATGAAGAAGAAAGTGGTGCTGGTTCATATCCACCCACACAAGCTCCCATTGACGACAATTCTGCCACATTGTGGCCATCCATGCAAGATTTGAATACACGTCTGCGACGTGTCATTACTGCCTATCAACGTAACTATAAAAAAGAAGAATTGAAACAACAGCAAAAGGCCAAGGTAAGTTTTTTTATTTTCCTTTCTTTTAACTTAATTTTCATAACGATTTGCTAATTGAAAAGCATACAATTTTTGCACATTTTTCGTATTTTATTGAATTTGAGATTAAAAAAGAGATTGTATGTAGTCAGAAGTAGTCTTTGTCTAAATTTATTTCTAATTTTAACTGTTGGGTATTTTGGCGGTAAACGATTGGTATTAGAGTTGGAGTAAAAACTAGTTAATAAACTTAAAATGTGCAAATTTCATTAATTAATCATTTAGTTTTCATATCCTTTTGATGAATAAATAAATAAACGAAAACAAAGCTGTTAAAAAAAGTTACATTTATCTTTGTAATATTACATTTACAACAAAGTATGTAAAGTAGTAAAGTAAAGTAAAGTAGTAAAAGTAGCCATTACAATTTATTAATTTTCTTAGATGAGTTAGTTTGTAACAAGAATGAATGTTTTACAACAATTGCAGAAAAAGTTTATTTGTATTAACTTTAAATTAGTAAAATTGAATAGTTAAAAAGTTCTAAAATTTGTTTCTTTCATCCTCTATCTTTTTCTCGTAATACTTATTAATTGGGTTTGAAAATGTAATTAACAAAGAAAGCAAAGCATCAATAATTGAACCACGTACTATGTACCAGGTTTGGTACCATCGTAAGAAAGTCGTAACGCTTAATTATTAAAACTACGATCACTCGGTGGTAAAAACTACCACTTGACCACGTGACATTTACAGTTAAAATAAATATTTATTTAAAGGGAAAAAACTATATTTGATGCAGTCTCTTTGGTCTTTATTTTCTTTTGTTTTATTTGTGCAAAAAACGAACGCGTATTTACTCCAGTTTTTTTTTTGCTCGCTCGTAGCTAAGGCAAAAACATGTGTTTTGTTTATTGGTGTTAGTAATAATTTGATAGACGTAGTACTACTAAAGTACTGAACCGATCTGAATAAGATTGAGATTGATTAACAACCGACATGAAGTCGGTGCAGTAGTACGGGCTTAAAAGGTATCACAAAAGGTATCTTAATTATATAGATTAGTTTGTTTATTTTTTTTAAAGAAAGAAATAACCTAAAAATTTGTAGAATGTTTACAAATTTTATTTAATCCTTTGATAACCGCTCTAATATGTATGCTAAGAATTCACTTCCGTTTTCTTAGCACTATTATGGACTATTCTCTAGTTGGGTTAGTGCAACAACCAGCTCAGAATTATCACAAGTCAATTTAGTTGGGTTGCCAATGTTACCACTCAACTCAACTAATTTTTGATATAGTGATTCGCAACCAATTTTAGTTGTCTTCGCTAAGTTATTGTCGTGTAAATCATAACACGAGTAATGACTTAACGAACACAACTAAAGCTATGTAAACACGATTGTCACATTTTACAATATAGTACGATGGCAATATGTTGGCAATGCACTCACAAAGAAAAAATTTTACCATTTGGTAATTTGTCAATTCAGACTATTGTAAGAAAACCTTACAATTGCATTGTCACACAGTATTGCGACAATAAATTTATTCGCCAAGAAAAATTGTTAATTCACACGGTTGTCAGTTTATTGTATAGCAAAAGTTGCCAGTTCCGATGTTAGACATTGTCTCTTACTATTTATGGACAGCGTTCTCAATATAAATATATATCTAAAGATGGTGTCATAGCACGGTGCACTAAATTAAGCACATCTGACAATAACAAAGAACCGTACAATATCTGGCAATTATCTGTTAATAAAAATGGCGAGTGTTTCCACGATTGTCAGATGTCTGACAATCTTATTGTCGTACAATGTAACCACAATGCTTTTTGGTGACAATGTTGCCAGAGAAAAATTGTAAGTTCACACGGTTGTTAAACATTTTATGACAATTTGCTGTCACTATTGTAATATATGACAATCCTGTCTACATAGCTTAAGTCAACAGCTGATTGAAAGTTGAGTTGAGTTGTAATCCATATTTGGATAAATTTATTAATGCAGGATAAAATTCCGATGTCATGAATTATTCAGCATTAACGACTCGAAAAATTAATTTTTCGAATTATGATTATGACGAATTTCAGCTGTCTGATAGAAGAATAAGAATTATAAAATAGATATATTATATCTATTTTAAATATATATTATATATTATTTTATTATCTATTATTTTATAATATATACAGATAAAAGAAATATTATTATGAAAATTGTAGTTTTACATTAATTCGTATAGAATCAATACTTTGCTACTACTGATTTATTACAAAGAAAAATGTAACAATTTTTTAACTTGACCATAAAGAAACAATTTTTGTTCTTCCCCTAACTGCACTTTGGACCCCAAATTCATTACGCATTATTTGCTAAATCTCATACAAAATGGACCTGTAATTTTTTTTTAAATAAAAATCTTTAAAAAATCCCACCTACTCCTTCCTTCAATGACAGCTACAAGCTTTGGTCTCTTCAACACCTCCATTGTCAGTGCCAACTACGCCGACATTACAGTCAATGCAAATGCAGATGCAAAATACTGCTACCGGTCCTGCGGCTACCATGTCAAATCAAGATCCTGGTAGTCGTAGTTTGCAATCATTGATACAAAGTAATAATACATTGTCGACGGGACCAAGCACTTCGGCCGCTGCAGCTGCTGCTGCTGCCGCACAAAGTGCCGCTCAAAATGCTACATTACAGCACCAATTGCAACAGCAACAACACCAGCAGCAGCAGCAGCAGCAGCAACAACAACAGCAGCAGCAACATATACAACTGCAACAACAACAGCTTCAACAACAACAACAGCAGCAGCAACAACAACAACAGCAACATCAATCTTTGCATCAGCAGCAACAACAAGCTACTGCTGCTGTTGCTGCTCTCACATCCACACCCATGCCGACAGCGGCTGACATAAGTTTAATGCTGAACATTTTAAATACGACAGACGTAAGTCAGTTGGCTAATTTGGATATCAATAAACTGGCCATGTATTTGGTTAGTATGAATAATGTAAATGTTCGTTCCAAAAAAACAACTTTCTATGCATAATTTTTTTACTATATACTTCATTTTATCATTGTCACATACTTTTTACCATCACTGTTCTATATGTTTTCTTTATTACTTTATTACGTACACATATTCTATCATATTACACATTTACAAATCCTACTACATACGTAGACATTTATATTATATTAATCTTGATAGTTGTACTTGAAAACCGACTTAAAATAGGTTTCATTGTAAATGTCAGGAATCACTTTTCCAAGATTTGAAGCATTCCAACAAATTTTTTTTAATTATAAAAAAGCGAAACTAGTTCTTAGCGGTTAAGAACCTTTTCAGCTGGTGACTGGAAAGGGTGCCTCAGCAGCCTAGTTCAGTCTATCAGTCTGTAAGTTGCGGGTTCGATTCCCGCTTACCACCTGGTTGTTTCTGCAGACAAGCTTCGCAGATTGTTTGTTGTTAAAACAAAAATAATAATTAGAAACGCTAATATAAAGTAGTACATACATATTGTTCATAAATAAAAAAAAAATATGTATTAATAAAGATTTCTATATTTTTTATTTTTCTATTTCGATATTTCGTCAACCATGCCTTAACATCTTCAGGAAATTTTTATTATTTAAAATTAAAATTAAAAAGAAAACATTTATAAAAAATACTAAAAATTTCCTGAAGATGTTAACCGATTGTTGACGAAATATCGAAATAGAAAAATAAAAAAAAACTTTTAAGCTTAAAAGATAATATAGAATATATAATAAATGAAATATGGTTAAAAAATAAGGATTATTAGACATCTAAAAATATTATTTCCTATAACACGCTACATTAGTTCCGCGCTATAGGAAAATTCATCGTACGAGCACTTTGGTTGTTCTGTAACACACATTTTGTTCGCGCAAGTTTAAAATTTCAGAGTACACGTGATGACGAGCGACATGAAAACGCGTTATAAATAGCAGTACGTCTTATATAAGATTACTGTATATGTACATTTAACCGGGGAATGGAGACTGGTCCGATTAAAATAGCTCGTGAAAAAAAAGTCTGAAACAATGTTTATGTTTATGTTTATGAATGTTTATTTACACAAAAATTATTAACTAAATAATATTGCACGTAAAAAAACATTTAATAAACATTATTTCTTTTAAACATTAAAAGGATGTTGTATTTTGCATATTTTTATACCAAAAACGTTGTTAACATACGAAAGGTAATTATGTATATGCATATACATACATACAAACATATAAACAACACATACATACATATATATGTACCTAAATAAACACAAAGCAAAATATCAACAATGTCATTTTAAAATTGGTTTAAACATGGGAGCAACCAATTTTAAAATTTCCTTATTTATTTAAGGTTTTTTAATCGTAAATTCTTGAATGAATACAATTTTAGCGAAAATTGCTTGAAACAGCAAATTTTTATGAATGCGGCAGTATGAGTTTAGTTTTAGTATTAATATTCTCATACTATGCTTCGGGTAACACGTATTTTTTCCCAATAGACCATTGTTTCTTCTTAATTTTCGATTTAAAGCCCTTCAACGGGAAGAGTTAAATGTGAATCATTTGGGCATAACGATCCATCAAAACAAAGTGAATACGAGTTCCGCGTTATATGCAGTATTACTCTATATACATATGTACATATATGCATATCGTTACCTTAACATGGAAGGGCCGTAGCAAATTTTTTTTATATCTGTTTTTTATATATTTTTTTTCTTAGATCGACACTTAGGGAATGATCTCTACACATGCGGTGCATTGAGCCGGAACTAGGAAACAAGGTTTTGGGAGCGAATAGTGTTTATTGAGTTTCGATTAGGATATTCCCAAGTCAAAAGTGACAGGAAAGACCTCTGCGGGTAGTTTATTACACATACGTGCTGTTCGGGCAAAAACGAATTGATCTTATAGATATCATAGATAACTCTTTAAAAGCAAATTGATGAAAATAATAATTTGGTGTGTTCCAACAGATAATATCTAGCTTAGAGATTTTAATAAGAAACTGACATCAAAAAAAAATCGTAACTACAATACAATAACAAAAAAACATCTGTGCACAGTTAATAATGGAAACAAAAATTAGATAATTAAAAAGACTATTGTATGTTGAAGATGGTAAATTTAGAACTTCATTTAGAATAGAAGAAAATAACGGGGAATTATTTCTCGTATTCTATTTAAAGAAAATAATAAATATATAAAGCTAATAATTTACAGTGACTCAATGTTATAATGGGACAAGCTGTTTATCCAATAACTTTCGAATTATTTTTTTGAATTTATTGGTTTAAGAAGAAAATAAAATTATATTTATACTTTTATTTTTATTATTTATTAAGAACATAAATAAAAAATACATTGACTACCGTCACTGGGATATAAAAACAAAAAAACTAAAACAACACGGAAAATCCTGTCAAAGTAATAATGGGACAATGTAATAAAGTAACAAGTTAAGTATTAAATATATAATGTTTAATATTTAGTTGGAAGGCCTTTTTTCTCTATTACAGCATTCAATCGATACGGCATAGATTTCACAAGTTTTTGACAGAATTATGGGGTTATTCTACCCCATTCCTCTTTCAGAGCACTAATTAGGTCCGATTTGCAACTTATTTGGTAATTTCTTAATTTTTCTTCTAAATAGGCCCATACGTGCTCTATCGGATTGAGATCGGGTGATTGCGGAGGCGTTTCGAGCACATGTGGGCAATTGTAAAGCAACCAACACCTTACATTGTGAGCCTTATGCTTGGGGTCATTGTCTTGGTAGAAGTAATAATCATTCGCCAGTCCCAATTTCTCTGCTGTTTCTGCAAGATTAGCACGCAGGATGTTGATATAATATTTATGATCCATAATTCCTTCAATAATGTGAAGGTTACCGGGACCAGCTGCTGATATTGCACCCCACACCATAACTGACCCCAAGCCATGTTTAACAGTAGGTCTCAAATTTTTTTCTGACAGTTCTTCATTTGGTCTTCTCCAAACGAATGACCTTCCATCCGATCTGAATATGTTATATTTGCTTTCGTCAGTCAATATTACCTTATTCCAGAATGATAAATCCTTGTTTCTGTGGTCTTTAGCAAAGCGCACTCGTTTAAGCTTATTAACCTTATTAATAAAAGGTTTTCTCCTAGCTACCCGGCCATTATAATTGTGTTTCCTTAGCACATTTCTTACCGTTTCGGGATTAGCTTTCTTTGCTAGATGTATTTCCGCTTCAGCAGCAAGTCTGGGAGCGCTTAAGTAGGGTTTTTGTTTGATTTGTCGCATAAGCCATCGTTCATCCGCGTCGGAAAATATTTTTCTTTTGCTTGGTTTTGCTACATTTTGAAAAGTTTCTGTACCTCCATATCGTTTTATGATGTTAAACACTGTAGATTTTGGTTTATTTACTATTTCCGCAATATTTCTCACGGTTTTTCCTGATTTCGAATGTTCTAATATCAGTTTTCTGATTTGAGGCGATGTTTGTGAACCCCGTGGCGCCATATTTTAATTTTCTTTAAAAACTTATCAAAAATTAATCTGTAATACACTCTAGCAACTTTTAAACAAAAAATTTTTGCAAAATGTTCCGTTATAAAGCCTAGATTATATAGTGATGGCAGCTGTCCCATTATTACTTTGTACTGCATTTTTAACTTATTGTGAATAATTATTTATAAATTAATTTTGACAAACTTAAGAATCATAATCTTTTGAGATGGCAATTAGCACAGTGTTAGCTACACAAAAGCATGAAAATTTTGCATTAAAATCAGTTAACATAGTGCTTAATTATCTCCACATAAATCATTTTAGCTTTGTCCCAATATTACTTTGATTCACTGTACATCTACTGACAACCACACACAGTGGACAAAACACGAATAAGATGATGATGAAAGTGTAGCAACTTCTGAAAACGGTCTGCTGTTCCGTTCTGCTAGTGTATATGAATGTAATTTACAATTTAGTTCTTTTGATTTAATTTGTTTCTTAGTATATAACTATCGCATGTAATTCTCATTTCCTGTAAAGATATCAATTATCAGTTTCAACCTATTGAAGAAATGATTATGTACATTAACTGAAGTTTTCGCATACATATGTATGCATTTAAAACATTCAAAAATACAATGCTTTAATTTTTATGAAAATTTTTTCCTTTTTCTGTAAATTAAATTATTAGTTAGAGCTTTTCTATACTAAAGTAACGATATACATTTAAACTTTCTATTATTTAATTTTTCCTCTTTTTTTTATGAAAAATTGAATAAGTGTTGATAACAACAGTGAGATTTAATCAAAATAATATATGGTCCTACGAACCTTAAATTAGTTTATCATACATCATTGGTTCCGACTACAACATTATTTTTTCTTATTGGCTTTCAAATTTATAGTTAGTTTTAAACTCTTAATCTATATGTCGCTTTTGGTCTCTATATATAGCCATGGATACATGTATGTACGTATAACTTGCATACACCCCATACATACATAGGTCTAGATGAATGTATAAATTCATTGATTGTGGCTGTGTATCTAACCAACTTGTAACAAAATTGTTACAATTGTTGTGCCATAAATCATAACATTAATCTACGGTTTTGTTAAAATATCTGCTGGAAACTTAAAACTTTATAGACTAAAAGTACAAGAATATTTTAGCTAAGAACGAAATAAAATAAAAGAAGTCGAAATTGACAATATCGCGTTATTGCTGCTTCCAAATGTAACTCACATAATCGCCTGCTCATTTATAGAATTGTTTAAGAATTTAAAATAAATAACGAAGAAAGTAAAAAATATAAATTACAACAACCAAGCCCAATCTCAAAGGGAACAAAAACAACAATAATTTATTAGTGTTCATTTCAACCCCCAAAACAATTTTACGAATTTAAAATAATTTTATTTTTTTGCATTATAACTTAGATGTATGTATGTATGTATGGATGTATGCCCTACTCCTCGTACTTTACCTTACATTTCGTATACAAAAACAATATAGAAATAGAAATATTTCCATGAACCAAAAAGGAGGACAAATAAAATACTCTTGCGAAATTATTTTACTTTATCCCACACTTTATAATAATAAAAAAAAAATAAACCCCTATTTTTTATTTAACCTCTTATTGTCACTAACCATCGCAGCCAAAGGCACACATGGCTGAGCTGACTGACTGGCCCTCTCTCTATTATAGAATATTTCTTCTCATTTTATAAATTTTTAATAGGTATATGTAGGTATGTATGTATATATATATATTTAGTTATACTTATATACGTACATATATATTTTTTTTGCTAAACGTGGCAGACATTTTCTTCTGCACGTGCATACATTTTTGTCGATTTGGAAAAGCATGAAAGTAAATGCAAATTAATGCATTTGTTTAACAAACAGTTCTCAGTATTTTATTGCAATTTTAAAAATGCTTGATTCCATAAACTATTTATTTATATGTATATAGTTTATAGATATTTAATTGTTAATGATTAAGGCGTGTGATTATTTTATGCTTTTTGTAACGGGTGGGCGTTGGTGGTTGTTTTCAATTCACTAACATCTTTTTTTAGCTTTCTTACACAAATTCCTATTCCTATAAAATATTTAGTTTATTATCCTTTTTCCTTGTATAATCCCTTCTAGTATATAAACTCAACGATGTTGATAATTATTGCCTCTTCACTTCATAAAATATTTTGTCATGCAGAAAAAAAAACTGCAACTGTATCATTTTGACAAGTTTGTTGAAAAGTTAAAAAAAAGATTGTTCTTAATAGCTATTTACCCCTATCGTGAATACTTTTTCCCTCTAAATATTTCCCGTTTTCCCTAAATTTGCAATCGTGAAAAAATTCCCCGTGAATAATTTCATGTTGAAATAAAATTCGCCTTTGCCTTTAATTTATTCACTTGATTTTTGTTGGGGAATTGCAAGCAAAATATAAGTAAACACTAATTATTTAAGCTTGAGTCCTTTTTAATATATATAAAATTTATTCTGATTCGATATTTCGCTACTCCTTTGTGTAGCTTCTTCAGGAAAATTGGTTTTTAATAACACCGCCCAACACCGAACTTTGAACAAAATTTTCGACGAGAAATTACGTAAGAATCATTACTCTTAAAAAATGTCTCCACAGCGAACGAACGATGCTCACTCGACCACTACGACATCGTGACTGACAAATCCGCACAATCGATAATTCAACGGCGCCACCCTCATTACATTTTAATTTTGGTAGTACTAAACTGTTTATAGCATTAATATATTCTGCTACTAAAAAGAAATAAAATAAATAATATACTCGTTTAGGGGGGGAAAAAAATAATCAGACCAAGGACGAATATTCTGCTGAAATTTCTTTTCCACTGAAAATATTTTTCGCGAGGAAAAATTCCTTCAATTATGAATTCCGGGAGAACAAAGAAAAAATTTAAAATTGCTTGTTGATGTCTACTTTTCTACTGCTTTGGAAACTTAGGGGTTACACGATCAAATTTTGTCTATCAAGTTTTAAAACTCTTTCACTTTTTTACTCATACATTTTAAAACTTGGTGTGAACCGAACGACGAATTTCGTTTAGCGAAACGCCTTCGTCAGCAAAAGTTCGTTGTGTGGCGCACAATTACGACGATAAAATTATAGCTGTCAGAATCAGCAAAGTTATTTGCTGTCTGTCTCTCTTAAATTAAACATTAACAAAAAGCAATTTTATGGTTAATAATTGTATATATTTAACTTAAATGAAGTATGTTGAAAATTAACTGTCGTATTCATAAAAATTTTTTGGATTTTTAGAAGGTATTTTGATTGAAATTTGTCTGTTTAACCTTTTATAAATCAAAAATATTTTTTATGAATACGGCAGTAAATAATTATTAAAATAAAAAGTAACTTTATTTACTAATATATTTGAAAACTGAATTATAGTTTATTTAATTGAGCTTCAGATCTTATATTATTTTGTGTTTTAAATTTAATTTTTTCCAATATTTCGTTTTCACAGTGTAAAACTTCTTCAGGGAAAATATTTTATATTTTTATTTCTTTTATTTTCCATTGTGAAAAAATTGAATTTAAAACACAAAATGATATAAGAGCTCAATTAAATAAACTATAATTCAACAAAAAAAAAGATAGAAAAAACAATTAGAAAAATATATTTTTTGAAATATATTTATTGAGCTTGCGGTCTTTTTTTATTTTATTTTGTTTAATTATTCGATATTTCGTTAACAGCTTGTTAACATCATCAGGAATAATAGGAAATTTTTATATCGAATAATAAAACAAAATAATATAAAAAAATACCTCAAGCTTAATAAATATATTTTAAAAAATATAATTAAAAAATGTCAATTAATAGTATAATTAAAAAAGAAAAATATATTTTTGAAAACGAAAATGAAAAACTAACTCTGTACTAATTTGTTTTCGTTCGTTGGCGTATTAAATAGAAATATACATACATATATTCTTCTATTTTTTTTATATTAGTAATAGAAGTTCTTTTTTTTTAATAATTGTTTAACATTCAACATACATCATTTAAGTTAAATATATACAATTATTTATTATAAAATTGCATTTTAATTTTATTTTGTAAAACTTAAATTTTTTCAAGTATTTTTTTTATACGGTAACACAGACAGCAAACAACTTTGCTGATTATGACGGTTGTAATTTTTTCAGGTTAATTGTACGCCACACTGTGAATTTACGCACCGAATTGTTACGACGAATTCGTTATGCTAGACAAAGATTAACGTTCGTCCAATTGTGTTCCCAGCATAAGTTGTATGTAATTTTTATGGAAGAAAAAAAAAACTATGCGATTGGTATTGTAGCGTATTTGTGCTATCTTTATGAAAACCACAAGCAATGCCTGCATTGACTTCCATTCAAGTTAACAAATGTAGTGTTTGCACTTTACATACATCAGAAAAATTTCTGGCCTGACGGGGAATTAGAGCGAGGATCAACAGCACACCCAACGTTATTATCAGGCACATCGTGAAAATCACATTTCGTTAGAGTGATTTGAAACCACTAAAAGGTACTCAGTACATATAACTTTATGCTTTTAAAACAATCAGATAAGTCTCTGACGTTTTAAAATCACTTGGTTACTTTTGCGACTATTATAAGGCTACCGTTATAACAAATAATCTAAATAAATTAAGCAATTACTTGTTTTATTAAGAAAACACTTAAAAATATTAAAAAAAAAATAGATACTCCTTTTTTTGCTATTAAAAATTTCAATTGCTTGTTGTGCATATTCAAAATAAAGAAATCAACTGTTTTCTTGTGTTTTCGTGAAATTAAAATCACATCACAACAATGCGAAAACCTTGTGATTTATAGAACAACAAAAAAGGCATGTGGTTTGAAATCACGTGATTTTCTGATTTTAAAAAACAATCATTAAAAAATTTCTGCTGTCTTTTAGTTATCCTTATTTAATTAATTAAATTATAAATTCTAACCTCAATTTCTTTTCTGTGCAAAGTTGCACATAATAAACGGCATTCCAAATTGAAATTCAAAGAAGAAATCTATAACAAAAATGCACAATAAAGAAGAGACTAAAATATGTATTCATACATACATGCATACATATGTACATATATCCACATCCTCATCATATAAATACATATCCATATGCATATGTGTGTATGTAATTATTGTACAAAGTATAAGTAAAATTTACATTTTAACTGATGCAAATTCGAACATTATGGAAAAGTGTATTTTGTATAATATAAAGTATGTAAAACATTGATGATGATGATGAGACGATGGGACGACAGTCGACGACATCGAACAGCCAACAAATCAACTCAAAACGAATCCAATATAAAAACTGGAAACAAAGAAAATTATAATAATGAATTCAATACCCAAACAAATTTGTCAGAGATGGAAAATGTAAATAGTCTACCTAGCCTCTAATACAGTGAAACCTCTCCTAACGGACACCTCTTATAGCCGGACAAACTTTGTAGAATCGAGATTTTCTTTCGTTTTTCAGTACAAAATGTATACTCATAACCGGACGGGGACACTAAATTTTAAAAAAATTGTGCGCAAAAAGCCTCTCATAAGCGGACATAAGCGTTAATTTTATTTAATTCGGCATGATTGAAACTCACCAACCCTAGTAGTATATGTTCCAACGCATTAATAACTTACCAGCATTCTCAAAAAAACAACTTAAATTATTTTTTTCGAGATTCTCCCCTGACTAATTGCTACTGTTTATCCTATTAATATTATAAACGCCTAAACCGATCGTTATATTTTTATGAAATTTAGTAGAGGGGTACTTCATGGTCCAAATTAAAATATAGAATACTTTTCATGGGGTAAACATGGATCAAAGATCCTGATAATGGTTCAAAAATGATATTATGTATGTCGCCATCTCACGCCAGTTTCAACAAAGAGTTCGTGTTAGTTTGTCCTATGCAATGCTGCCAACTTAGCGGTGGAGGAACTAACTATTTGGTCTGTCATTTAATAGGACATAACACCTAGCAGAAGTCATTTTGGAAAATATTGAGATTTCATTTGAGAAGTCATGGGTAAAAGCTAGTGAGAAAATAAAAACCATATTGTATTAGTTTTTCCAACTCTGTTATTACAATAGTTTGTGAAATACGTGTTGATATGTATAAGGGATGCCAATCCCGTAAATCATGGGATTTCTTACCTTTAAGGAAGGCCGCTTCTCCGCGATTTGTTAAAAAAATATTTCGAAATTTTTCGCAATTATTAAATTCCGAGCTCCATATTTTGTAACTGATTCAACGGATGCTCCGAATGTAAAATTTAATGGTGTTTTGTTATTTTTTTTAAATAAATAAAGTCAAGTGGAATGCACTTTTGCAATATCGAAATCGCAATAAGATATTTTGAACAATTGTGTTCTTCTGTTTTCTTTTCATTCTTATATTTTAGTATACAAACAAGACTTTCAAACAATAAAACTTACCCGAAATTCCTCTTTGAGACACTATTGCCCCAAGGAGCGTGCACGTATCAAAAAGATGCATGTAACAAAAGCACGGCAACATGCTTGATTGCGAACCGAATACACAGTATAATATTGCAATATATTTATACCAGATATACAGCTGTATCACAGAACCCAAATTCGTACGAAAGTGAAAATGAAAACGTTTTTGCTTTCTCCGGAAAACGCAAACACTTTTTGTTGTAAATTCGGTTCAAAATAGTAAAGTGGATTTGTCAATTGGAAAAAATTAACTTAAAAGAAACGTAAAAAAAAATTTCAAATGGTCATGAATACTCTTGTTTCTTAAGTTCTGGCGTAGAAAAAAATATGCAATTAGCAATAATAGCAAGTTTTATATATTTTTTAAAGTTTTCAAAATCAGCAAAAAAATGTGAAAATAAAAAAAAGCAATGCATATTTTTCCTATTTTCTGTCAGAACTGCAATTACTGAACCACGAAATATTAATACTTGATAACTTTTCAAGAATAAAATAGAATTTCAAGTATTTGTTTTGATTTATTTTCGAAATACCCGCAATTCTTTCCATATTTTTTCCACTTTTTGTTTACTTTTATTTACCTCTCAGTTGTTTACAAGGCAGCTACTTAATGGAGATGTCATATTTAGTAATAAATATTTTAATTTTTCTCGTGTTTATAAAAACGAATGAAAACTGAAGAATCAAAACATAAACGTTCGATTTGAAAAATGTGTAAATTTTCACTTCCGAAAATTGTCTGTGATACACACAATAAAATACTTTTTGAATCTAGTAAGACCAAGGCGGATTCATAAACCGGTGAACTTACTAGACCAGAAAATGCCAGAAGAGGAGGTAAAAATAAAAAATATATGCAAAAGTATGGCAACAGCTAGTAAATCTGAAACATTCATAACAAAATATTTATGTTTTGTTTACGCAAAAAACACCGAGATCAAAAATATTTCCGAGAAATTCCAGTTTTACCCATTTAAAAATTCCGAATCGCGGGATTTAGAAAAACAGTTTTGTTTGGCATCGCTAGTGCGTATGCATAATATACAGTGGTTATAATTTTTTTATAAAAATTGACAAGAGCAAATTCGCTTATTTGCAGATATAGTTATGTACATTGTACATATGCATCTACAGATGTGTATATGTGTATGTGGATATGTGTATCATTAATCTAACATGTGCATACTGCAAAACACAATTATCAAACAAAAAAGCATGCCGCAGGTGTAAAGGCTACACTTATATAAGTTTGTCATTCCGTTTGTAGTTTTAATAATTACTCCCTAAAAAGAGCTGATGTAGCAAATTCTAGTGTCTCAGAAATTATTCAGCCTTATTACAGTTTTCAACGTCGACACCAAAACTTAGCCACTCTCAAATCGATATGCAATATCTTTCAGTTAAAAGCTTAATTGACATTTACTTAAAATATAGAATTTTTTTAAATGCCAATTTAAATTTGCTGTAAACGTCGCAGCATTCCGACATAACAGGGTCTAAGATTCGGTGTCGATGTCGACAACTGGAATCAGGGTGATTGAAAATTTTCGGAATTAGTAATCCTAATCAGTGATGCATTTTCAGTTTTTTGGTTTTGCACCAAATTGGTAATTTAAAAGAACCAAAATATGTAGCTTTTAAGTAAATAAATAAAAATAAATTCTTCCTTCGAAACCTAAAAATATCTACATAATGCCAGAACATTTTTTGTGTCGAAACGCTTCGCTATAAATAACAGATTTGCTTTCTTTTGTGTATTTTCTTAACACTACTAATATGCCGATAGCTCGACGTTATGTGCCACACATTTTCCCATTCCACATTCAGCAATAGTTTTCTGCAGTAAATATGTGTTAATAGAACACATTCCTTGATTCCTTTGGAATCAAAACCAAGTTTTGTTTATTTTTGATTGAAAAAATTATTTTGTTGGTGTTGTTTTCAATATGAAATCACAGTTGAAATTTATTTTCTGTGTTCTGTAAATAGGCGGCCGTAACATTTGAGCAGTTTCTATATGGAAAGTTAATGGCGTTTTCTTTTCTGAGTAATATTCTGCACTTATCGTTTATACGGCTGATTATAAATGAAATTTAATCTACTTTGTTGTGTTGTCTAGTAGCACTATGATGAAAAATATGTTAAAATGCAAAAATCATTGAAACAATTTGCAATTTTTTGCGTTTTATTTGCAAATAGTTAAATTAATCGTGAATAGCCGCTTAAAAAAATATACGGCAATATTTTACGTACGTATTTGCTAATAAGGCGTGCTTATAAACGTAGTATATGATGCGTTTTACAATTATTTATGTTCTTTTCTGAACAATATGTGTCATTTTAAAAGTATGACGCAGTTTTTTCTCATGATGGTCCCCTTAAAAAAAATTTAAAAATGCTACGTGTTCAACACTCATTTGATTTAAAGGGGCAAGAGTGCAGCGCTATATGCACAGTTAGTTATAGTTGTTATATTTTCAGAAAAAATAAATCATTTTTTAGTTAATCTCTCATTATAGTTATATACTTTTTGCATTTTATATTTATTGTTATGGAATAATTGTACTTCATTATTTTATACCGAAACATTTGTTTTTTTTTAATGTAAAATATGCAACACTTCTTAAAAAAATCCGGTGAGCATTTGTAAATGTTGCCAAATAGCATGTAACAATTAAGGTAAACTTTTTAGTAGAAAAGAAAACACCACAAGTTGAGAAATATCATTGCCTCCCTCACCAACACTTTCAATGTTTTCAGACCGTAAACCTTATTTCTCTTTAAGACTTTTGTCATGATGAACATGATATTTGGATTTCGAATAACTTCTTGTACAAAGTACAGAAGTCCTTTATTCATATTTACGAAAATGTGCATATCGACATAGAGAATGCAAAAACCCCTATCTAAAGCTATATACACATGAATGTCATATATTACAATATAGACAGAAATATTTTAGTAAAATGTTTAAGAAAAGTCTTACTCTTATTTTTGTGTGGCAACATTACCACAAAAATCACTGACATTACAATGTACGACAGTAATATTGTCAGACCTGTGATAATCGCGGGAACATAGAACATAGGGTGACATAGATAAGTAATTGCCAGATATTGTACGGTCATTTGTTATTGTTAGATGTCCTTAATTTAGTGCACCGTACAATAAGACCATTGTCAGATAAATAGTTCACTTGGCAACAATGCCCATACCATATCTATTAAGAGACAAAGTTTAATTTTGGATATACAATAATCTGACAACCGTGTTAACTGGCAATTTTTGTTGGCAGATAAATTTTTTGTCGGACAACTGTGTGTCTGAACTGAGAAATTACCAGATGCTAATAATTTTTTTTATTTTTTTTTTCAGAAATAAATTTGTTAATCCTTCTTTACTTATATTGCAAAATTTTATATTAATTGTCAATATATTTTTTATTTAAACAAGTTTTTTTGCTTCTCCAGTCAACTTTTTTAAAATGTTAGGACGTTTTGCATTTTCCGCGACGATATACCACATGGTGTTTGTTTACAAAAACTTAAGAATTTGAAATGTCGTAGATACATATTTTATTGCTCTTTCCATAATAATCTTGTTTTAGTCGAAATTTGTCGTTCGTATCGTTTGTTTAAGGAGGAGATAGTATATTATTTCACACCTTTAAAGGTGAAGGGTAAATACTATTCGCCACAGCCGTTTAACTCTTTACTTGTCTGGACTAAATCCATATTGGTTTCAATACTATGCCGAATGGTTTAGTTAAATAGGTGGATGGCTGGCTACCTTGGCTAACTGGCGACAAACAAGCATTTGTACATAATCACACAGATGTTGAAATCTAAATTTGTTTAAGACAAAAAAGAGAGAAGCTGAGAGAAAGAAAGCGTGAGATGAGTTGGTGCATGTTTATTATCTTATACTTATATTTTTATTTTGTTATTACTTTACTTTTCTTTTATTCTTTCTTTTACATTTGCACTCTACATATAGAATATCTATTAAGAATTAAAATTTTTTTAAGTAGACATAAACATAGATGCAAACCTGTGTACATATGTGCATACATACATATGTTTATACAATTGAACATAGAGACGTATCTATAGATATATGTACATATGTACATAAATACAGATTCTTATTCATATTTAATTAAGTGATATAATAACGTATAGGAATATTACGAATAAAAATCTTTTAAAAAAATGTCACAAACAGACATCAATTATTGTAGTTTGACCCTGCATATTATAAAATGAAAAAGCCAATACTACTTTTTCATATCAACACTTCACTCGATGGCAAGGGAAAAACAGATAGTAGGCACTTATAGTCGTGCCCAATTTAAAGAAAGTATGGGGTAGTATACATTGAGACTCAAATTGAACATTATGATCTCAAATGTGTAGCCCAAAACATATGCCGTTTTAAAATATCATGTGTGTTTAGTGTTGTTATGCAAAAGTAACCAAGTGATTTGAAAACGTTCGACACTGAACTGAACATTTTAAAATCACAAATTTATATGCACTGAATATGGTTTTTTGTGGTGTAAAATCACTTTGTTTAAATGTGTTTTTCAACACATGCTTGGAGCTCGCCAGTAAACAAAAGAACTTAGTTTTAGCGAATATCGCAAAGAGCACATTAAGAAAAATAAATTAGTTTTAAAAAATGTTCTTTTTATTTAAGATATAACAAAAGTATTTGTATCCAAAAATTGGCCTCTTAACTTCATCTTAAGTTTACCTTAAATCTGAAATTTTATACAAAAAAATTGTTTCACAAATTCATCGATTTGATCTAATTTCAAAATCTTGAAGGGCTAAAAATAGATCACAATATCTCTTTCATTATTTTTCCCCTGTATCTGAGAATAAAATGCAACGTTTTAGTGCTATTCGAAATTAGAATTCGCAAAACAATTCTGAAGAACCACCCTGCTGTACATACATATGCATATATATATGTATGTATGTATCTAAGCCTGTTATCAAAGTCGACTCGTTATTTATGCCTTTTGTTTTGTTTGATTATGCTAAGTCTAAAGCGGCTATTTGGCGGTCATACTTGGTATGTGAGAATGGTATGCCATCATACCAACATACTAGTGTAATAGCGAAAAATTGGTGTATGACAGTTTGGCATGTTGAAAATGAAAAATTTTGATATTCTATTCTCTCTCTCTCTCAACATACCAAGCCGCTTACTAAAACATTATTTGTGCCAGAGTATTTCTACCTATAAATTAAATACATACACAAGATACATTGAAATTAATTTAAATAAGTTTCCTATAAATATACTAAATTACAGGATCAGTGGTAAATTTTATTTTCATATTGTTTGCTAAGGTTCTTTTCAAGTTGAATTACCAAGTGGAAAACCAGGCCACGCTTAACCAAATAAATCTGATAGATTTCTCTCACTCTTTATTTTACATTATTTTCCCATAATGATTTGAAATATGAATACACTTGGAATGTAAACTAAGCAAAGCAACGTTAAAATAAACACATGCACCAAAAACAAAAGACACAGCCAACCACCATTTTCTTTCCACAAATTGTCTATTTTCTCTCATAATAATTAAAGAATTTTCACTCACTTGTAATCGTCTTACTAACTCGTGATTAAATCGTGCTTGCCTATATTTTTAAGCAAATATCTAAGTGAAAAAATTTTTTAATCATCAACCAATTTGTTGTACTCAGGAATTCCAAATATCTTTTTTTCTTCTAAAAACTAACTCAAAACTGTCATTAGAAAAAGGTTTTTCTTTAACGACTTCACACACACTTGCATGTATATAAATATGTATGTACGTATATGTATGTCTGTATATACATATATGTATTAGGTTGAGTCAAATTGTTCGCCGAGGGACATCAAAATACACCTTTGGGTAATTCCATGCCAAATGAATCGTTAATTTTCTTGTCCGCCTCTGATTGCAATAAAATTTGATGTACTTTTTTTTCTCGTTTAGAAACCCAAAAAGGAAAATTTTTTGACGTCAGGAGGACTAGGAAATTCATAATTGATTACCCAAATTTGAATTTTGATGGCTCTAAGTGGCAGCTAGGTTTTAATTTTTTTTTTGGGGAAATTTTCTTACCTTTATTTTGCGTTGATTACGTTCTTGCTATACGTCTGTTGACCAAAATATTTGACCCACCCTAATATGTATGTATGTATTATTTTGTAAACAGTGTTTTTTTTTAAAGCACTTGCTCGGAAGTCATGCTGAATATATGTAATATTTCACACTGATGGATGCATATATGTATGTGTGTACATACAGCCAAATGCTCTTTTGTTATAACGGATATAGCAATAATTTTTATATTTCTTAATATGTTTGTACATACATATGTCAGTGTAATTTTAATGTGTATAGAAAACACACAATATTCCCTAAGCTTGTAATTATTTTCATAGATCAGTTTTCAATTTGTGTACGAATTTAAGATTTGTGAGATGATTATGAAATCCCGAGAGTACTTGGTCCTGGTGAACGTCGCTTGTCAGAACCACACAGAACTTTTTTTTTCTGTCTAATGGAGCGCTACTGCGGTACCAATAATGCTAAGACCACAATTGGGACTAACGACGAATTATTCGTTGCGAAATAAAACACATTTGTGCATTTGCAAATTAACACAATAGCGCCGTCGACGAAATTCGTTGTGCGAGACGAACTTTCTAATAGATTTATTTCTATTTCATAAGCCGACGAACGGCGAACAGATTAGTACAGAGTTCCCGTTTTTCATTTTAATTTTCAAATATATTTGCAAATAAAGTTAATTTTTTTTTTAATAATTGTTTAATATTCTACATACATCATTTAAGTTAAATATACACAATTATTTACCATAAAATTGCTTATGGTTTATTGTAGTTTTTAGATCCATGAACTCAATAAAAACAATATTGATCACTCTTTTAAAATTAAAGATGGAGGAAAGAGTACAAAAATTTTATAGATGACAGATAGTTGAAATAGATGATTTTCCTCTAAAAAAAAGATGACGTATGGTAACCTTATACATACAAAACGATTTGCAATTTGGCATAATTGCAGCCGGTGTTGCCACTTTATATACATTAAGGACAATTCTACTTTCATTACAATTTTTTTTTATTGAAATATCTAACTATATACATATAAAAATAATCATGTCACTCTTTAGAAAAGTGCTCTTTTCACTGTACTTCAGTTAACAGATGTTGGGTATTGATAACTAAACAATGTGCACCAGATTTACAAACTGTTACTGGCAAATTGTACTTTTGTATGGGATGAGCTCCCTTAAGTAGTAGAGATAGGGAGTAGGGAAAAATGTTGGGGCCGAAAAATTAATGGCTTTTGCCTCCGCTGCAGTTATGGGGCATTTTGTGGATTTTATCAACTTTGACCTAGATGAGCTTCCACCCTATAATATCCCGTACTTTTTGCATCATTAATTTTTTTTTCCAAATCTCACGGAATAAGAGTTTGTAGCATTTCGAGATCTTGTTAAAAATCTCCATATATCATTATGTCATAGCTAATGCATACATACATATATAGATTTTCTATTGAAAAACAATTTTTATTTTTAACAAATATCTCGCTTTTTTAAACTAAAAACAAATAAATTTAATTTCGAAAGTTTATCAAGCGGTAACGTTGATTCAAATCGATGTACTGTGATATCCTTTGCTTTAACCGTCTTTGAATACTTAAATGAGAAAGCAACAACCACAACAACCTAATTCAACATCGCTCATATATCACCGGCTTTGCATTAATTTTTTACTAATGCTTCACGTACTGTATGAGACGGGCTAACTTACATACAACTACAAGTTAAAAAACCTTTTTTTTCTTCAGTCGTTTCACCATGTGGTCTAGTGACCTGCACAAATGTGGTTGCTATTCAAAACATACTACCACAAATTTAATATTTTATTTCCTTTTTTTTTTTTTGTTTTTAACACTTACTGCTTTTATTACCAAAACTTTTCTAATGTCCGTGTGATGGTCAGTAATTTTTATATACGAGTAAGTTTTGTGATCATATGTACGAGTACATATTGCTGATTTACTCACACCAGGTCGTAACTCAAAAAATATTATTTTTGAGTTAGTAACGCAGAATAAATTTTCATATGGACTTTTATCTTGTATACAAGATTCATACAAATAGCTTCAAAACGCACCTCTTGACAGAAGAATAGTTCTTAATTTTCCCATTAACATGTATGTAAATTGCAAACTTTGTTTGAGTACATGGGCGATATGTATATGAAGAAAATATTTTAAAGACTATATTAATAATATAGTTATTGATTTAAAAAAAATTTTCATTTTTAATTTATTAAAGCGAAAATATTTGTGTAAATGCGACAGTATGGTTGACTTCCTAAACGCAAGTTGCAATGCAAAGGTTTAATAATAAAAGGTTGTCGCAAGGGCGAATTTATCAATTCGCTTTGTTGGTCGAACGTCAAATTTTTGTAAACATATATTTACGAAGGTGTTAAATTTATGTAATGTAATTTAATATTTTATTATTTATAGAAAAAAGCAATTTATTTTGCATGTTTATTATTATACTTATCAAATTATTCACAACCACTTTTCTTAACATTTGCACAGAAGTAAATAACACTTTGACATTTGACCTCCAAATACCTTAAAAAGTGTTGAATAAGCTGTCGGGCGAGTTTATTTATGTTTTATGTATGAGTATGAGAATGTATGAGTGGCGTTCGTAAACGCCGCTTATTTGTAGTCATCAAAATAAAGTTGCATCGCAGACTTTTTTCGCATTGCATACGCAGTTTTTCCAAAAATTTTTTCCAACATGAGGTTAGGAAGGTGGCCTACAGCTTTAGTTTAATTCAACTACATGCTGTACAAAAGAGTCTTTACAATAATTCAATATTTTGTATTACAAAACAATTGGCAAAATACATATTCATATACGCTTAATAAATTCTGTACAAAGAAAATCATACATTAAATTACGTCGGTATTGTGTAGCACCGGCAAAGTAAAATAATTACTAAAAATGGCTACGATTCTTCAAAATTTCATACGGTTCCTTGACATCCGAGACGCTACAACACCGCTATAAAAACAAATCACGTGCAAAAGCAGTGTTGTAAGATAGTGAAGCTTCACCTACTATCATTTCTCCTACTATCCCTTTCCTCTAGTTCCAGCACAATGCATCGCATGTGTAGGGGTCATCTCCTGAGTAATGGACCAAGATAAACAAAAATATATAATTGTACGATGACATTGTACTGAATCTCGTTTTACACAATGGATAATGATATAAAGAACACTCGTATAATTAAAATAGTAGAAGTTATTAGGAAAAACATTTTTGTTTTAAAAATATCATATGTGTATAGTATGAATTTTATACCGTAGAAACATATTAGCGACAAGAAATATATGTGACAAAGAACGATAAAGTGTGAAGTTGGAGGAACAAATTTCTTCAGTCCGTGAAAACATGTGCTTTACAAAATTATACCTGTGCAGGTCTTTAATATGTATCTTAGTTTTAATGTGTTTGTCAGACACATACATACATACATACATAGGTATGTATGTTCTTTAAAAGGAAAATGAGGAAGCAACAAAAACAGGCTCTTTATAATTTTATAGTTTAATTTGGGTTTATTTTGTCGTTGTTGCTTTTGTTTGGCTAATATATAAATTTGAAACAACAATAAAAACTTTATTTTATGTGTGTGTGGTTGTAGACAAGTTCATTTGAAAAATCTTTTATTGAAAAATAGAAATAAAAAAATCGGCAACAATGCTGAACTGAATCTAAATAAATACACTAATTTGACTCTCTGTGCCTTACAATCCCAACAACATCTACAAGTAGAACGTCGTGCAATAATAATAGCAACAACATAAAGAAGTAGTCAAGTTTTAAGCAAAATACGAAAACTAAGAATACAATACCCATCTTAGTTTGCCGTCGTTTGTATTCGATATTGTTTGCTGTATTTTAACTACTAAACATTGAACAACAATTACAATTAAATGAAGGATGGGAAGTATAACTCACAAGGATACATATAGGCGTATGTAAAAATTGGTAAATCGAAAATTCATTCATTTTATTACTAATAGGAGCTGCCAGAATACAGTGAAAATTTCAAATAAATCGGTTCAGCCGTTAAGCTGTCCTTTAGGCACAAACCCACATACATACAAACATGTAATTTTTATATATGAATAACATGATAAGCTAAATATCAATTTAGCTATTAGATACATATATTTAAAACAATTAAAAAACAATATTGTTATACTAATAGGGCAAAAGAGTTATTGAACTTGCTGCATATGCCACAAAATCACTGTCTTGTAAAATTCCTTGAAAGCTGAGTTGAAAGTTGGCTGCAAGTATCGAAACCGTATGTGTGTTGTAAAAAGTTCGAGTGTATTGAGTTTTTGGGACTTAGACTTGCAAGTGTAAATGCTATGTAAAGATATTTGTGATTTTAATATTCTTAAGTTTAAATTGTATTAACTGCGAAAAATTTATACTTATTATTTTATAGATATTTTTACATATAAATTTTAGGTTTTGGTATGTAATAAATGAACCGTTGATTTTAAAAGTGAGATATCTCCATTCTTAGAAATATATTTCTCAATCATTTAAATTCCTAAATATTTAACATGTCTTTTCTTTTTGAAGTAAATTATAAATATTATGTTATAAAATCGACTCGTATATTTGATATGTTCTACATATTTTAAATAAATTTTCAGTTTCCCTACCAATTTTCTGAAAATAACAAAGACCACAAACTGAAAATACATATTTTCTTAAAATTTTAATATTCTCTATGGAATGTTAGAAAACAATAATTTCTTTATTGATTTTAATTTTCGATAGTGTACCTTTCTGTGGAAATCCCCATATACATACATATGTATGTATGTTTTTACAAAGAAATTTGCGACCAACTGCTCATTACTATTTTATGTTTGTAATGAAAGAGAAGGCAATACATAAAATAATGCATATAAATATGTACATTAGACCTTATCAATGTTTGAATCACTTTCGAGGTTTATGAAGTTACAAATTCAGTGACCGAACATTTCACGACGATTGCGGACGAATAAAATCTTTGCATGGCCATCTGATCGTACTGTAGCGGATCTTAAAATTTTATCATTGAGAATAATATATTCCCTGGGTGGGAAAAGTACGCGTTATTTTCGCTGAACGGACGGACGGAGTAGCTGTTGAGCGTCTTTCGGCAACAGGCGAGTCCGAGGTATGTATAGAAACACGTGGCGACTTGGGTTAATTGCCAATGGTTGGCATTTTATTTTAGCGAGATGACTACTTTACTATCCAGCCATTCATATGATAAATGTTTGACGTGATTATAAATGGCATTTATATTTGTTAGGAAGCGAACGGATTAGCTTAGCAAGAAGCTGTTCTGTAAGAATTATCCAATTATTAATTTAGTAATTAGGTAAATTAGTTTTTTGGGAGTCTTAATTTTCTGACATTAGGGTGGTAGAAACAGAGATCTGCTGGATAAATACTAGAAAGGGATACTTGAAGTCAATAGTAAATTGGTACAGAACAATGATCTTCTCGAGACAAAAACAAAATTTTTTTCTTGAACTTGCCTTGCAAAAATACTTTATATTAAATGTTGTACGGCGCACTTTTGTTTTTTTTTTTACCTGTAATGTGTATATTGTAATGTTCATAAATAGATACATGCATCATACATATGTACTTATACATATAATATATTTTTATAATATATCTTATTGAGAAATCTTTTCTTGAAAAATTAATAAATTAAATAAGTTATTGGTTAAAATCAAAGAAATGAAGGCAAAAATTTATTTTTAAATATTCTTGTATGTTCTGTATACCGAATTCGCAAAAATTTTTCGTTTTTACACATACATACACATACTTAGGTATTGAAAAATCACTCGTTTTTAAATCGACTCGGTTTACTGAACGGGGGGGGGTGAACTAAGTTGCACGTGGTTCCAGAAGGAATGCCGTTCGTTCCACATATACTGCATTATTAATTTTTTAAAAGGCAAAGTTAGAGAGACTATGCAATGCATTGCATCGCAACTAGTTGGTAAGACAAGAAAATGTTGTTCTTTAAGTCGGAATTGAAACCACTAGATTCATATAATTTTATTTGATTATTATTTATATTATTTTATGTGATTTTTTGTAGTATAGTAATTTTTTATTAAATACAATTTTGACTGTATTTCTAATTTTGTAATATTTGTAATAAAATATGTGCATGTAATCTATTAATCCATTTTGGGCATCTTTCCCTTTGTTCATATACACACGGTTTTCTTACGTACACACATTACCTACTGCATATTTTTATTATTATAATTCTGAACTCTACCTATAGTGCACTAATAAGTACGAGTATAGTAGTACTGTTAGCCTGCCTGGCTGGCTTGTACTTTGTTGATGATGATGGTTGGTTATTTCGATGGATGGCTGGCTGGTAGTTGTACTATTACGAGTGGTGGTAGCTGCAATAATAGTAGCCGTTGCTTACTTTCCTGGCTGGATTGCTCGTGCTCCTCTTAAAAGCCAACTACAACAAATATGAAGTGAAATAAAAGTCATACGAATATAACAACAACAATAACAAAGTAAAAGAAATATTCTTCACTCGCTCGTCGCACAACAACACATGGTGCCTGTTTCTTTGCTGCTGTAGTTGGTTTGTGTGATTATTTGTAAGCTGTGCATAGTACAAGCATATAACAAACAAAAACGACGTTTATCTCTCTTGTATTTAGCGCGTTGTGCTCATTATTTGTTTGAGCGCCGCGCTGTAAAGTTGTGAAAAATTTCAATTCATTAAAACAACGACGACAACAACAAACGGCACCACCAAATACGAATAATAATCATGAAATTAAAAAAAAAGAACTAAAAATTGAAACCAAGAAATATAGAATTATAATAAAGTAAAGAAAAGTATTATACCTTTTTCTTCAACCAATCGAACCGATCAAAAACCTAAAGAAAAAAGTAGTATAACCAGTGGTAGTGTAGAGTGAGTGCCATAGTGGTAACAAGAAAATCGACAAAAAGGAAAGAGGAATGTTTAACAACCAAAATTTAAATTTCAAAAGGAATTAGAAAAAAAAACCGAGAGCTTTATAACACAAACAACAACAGCAAGAAAATTAAAAAAAAAACATTTCATTCTAGTCTAGCACAAATAATAATTAAACAGCCAAAAAAGAGAAAAACGTCTTCGTACTTGTTAATTAATTAGTTATTAATTTATGTAAAACAAATATATGTATGTATATAGTATATAAAATATAAATAATATGTTAAACAGCTACACTTGTGATGATGAAATAAATTATGCCACAAAGAAATCATTTTTTTTTTTGTATATTAATAATAATAACAAAAACAACAACAACAAAAACGTTTAGTTAATTATCAATTAAAATCGAAATATCTTGAATGTTTAAATAATAAAGCAACAACAAGAGAAATAATTAAGCAAATTGAAATTTTTGCTATATGTGCGTGTGAATGTGTGTGTTGACAGTGGCCTATTCTCTTTTTTGTTTATATGTGTGTTTGCTTCAATTCTTCTTCTCTAAAACAAAATGGAAGTTATTAAACCTATGGATTTTAGCAGTTTTACTGCTTTTTGTGAGCATTTAAATAAATCAACAACATCATCGGCGACTACAGCAGCAACAATAACCAGCACTCAACATACGGTGGCGGTGGTGACAGCAGCAGCGGCAACAACGCCACCACCAGCCCCGCTACTACCACCATTATTATTACAACAACAGTCATCATCCTTACCAATGCCGCCATCACTGCAACCAACTTCTCATATTAATGGTACTATTTATTTGGAGGTAAAAAAGAATTTGCATAAAAAATATTTATCATAATTATTGCCGAAATTAATTTTGAGTAATAATAATAATACATTATAAATAATAATAATAACAATAAAAATAGTAATAATAACAGAAATAGTAAAATAATAACAATAACAAGAAAGTGAATCAGTGTAGTTTGTCTTAGGAAATTGTTCATTTTACACCACTATTAAATTTTTATTTTATTGGATAGGTAATTATCGACATACCTACATACATACATATGTATATGCGAGTATGTTTATATGTAGTTTTGTACATGCATAGCGTACCTATTCAAAAGTTATAGATTTTGTATTCTAAACCAATCAATCGCTTGGCGGCTGTCTCTTTTTCAGTTTTGTTAATAATTTATGTCCTCTTGCAATTTCTTTTTAATTTTAAGTAGTTGTATTTTTTGCATTTTTTTAACACTGTTGTAACGTCTCATTTTTTTACTTGTTTGAAATTCATCTCCCATTTGAGATACAGCAACATCTCTGCATATCTCACACTCTCATGTTTTATTATTTCCTCTCTGTTTGATTGTGCTTCATTTATATTTTACACAAAATTTGGTGCTAAATTGTATGCGTGTTTGTGGCGGTTTTTACAATTATTTAGATTATTTTAAATAATTTCTTTCCTTTATTAAGTTTTTCGTCCCTGGTAGGGTTGTCAACTCGTTGTCTTTTCTATTTCTACAATTAGGGATTAGAACAATGGAAACGATTTTTACAGCCTAAAATTTTGAGTCTAAATAGAGTTTTAGAAGTCACCTGCCAATTTATACATAAGTATTTCATAATTTTTCGCTAATTGTTAGTACATACATATATGTATGTATGTATGTATATATGTATATACTCGTATACGTATGCACTTGCGGGAAAAATGTTTTTAAGACTATTCAGCTGGTTAGAAATTTAAAATCAAGGATAGATATTTTAGATAAATATAAAGAAGTTCAAATCGTATATGAGAAAGTTATTTATTTATATTTTGGCCTTTTTATCTCAACTAGGTAGTATTGATAAGTATGTACAACTTATTGTTATTATTTGTTTAACTTAAAATTTCTATCGCCTTTCTTTTTATTAATTTATTCTTTTAATTTAAATAAGAAATCACATTTATTTCAATGTTAATTCTTGGAATTCAGAGCACAATTAATTTGTTTTGTTGAATTAGGAATGCCGACTTTGGATTTTAAAAATGTAATTTAAAAGTTCAAGGAGTTTATTCATCTAATTTTAAAATATAATTGTTCTATTCACAGTATTGTATTTTTATTGTTGGTAATTTTCATAGAAAAGAGTGATCTAATTATACGATTGATTTTTATGTGTTTTTAAAATTGTTGTATTGAGGCCAGGTGTGGGAATATTTTATTTGTTATATTAATTATTAAAAATTTTTTTTAAATATGTGATAACTAACCCCAGGTATTATTATATTTTTATACAACAGTAGAGTTCGGTTATAATGAACATTGTTTATAGCAAATTTTTGCTTACAACGAACAAACTATCCGGTTCCAACTGTTCTGCATTAATATTTAAAACAGTAATATTAATTAGTACGGTTATAACGAAATCCGATTATAGCGACTCTACGTTTATAACAAGTCGAATAAGCAAAAATGCAAGGAAATTTATACGGTTATAAAAAATCGCAAATTTTGTCTGCCTTATTTTGAAACTTGAAGTTATCACAATTTGGTAACATCATTAGTTGTTCTCGTAGTTAAACAATTATCATAAATTTAAACTCACAGCAACTAAATATGTCAAAGACATAAAAATATAAAAGAAATTCTCTAAATATAGCTTTCACAAAAAAAAAACTTAAAGAAAAGAAAAAAAATATTAAAGAAACTATAGAAGACTACCAGTAAAAACTATTCACTCCAGTTATAACGAACTTTGCTTATAACTATAACATATGGCTGGTGCCGCCGAATTCGTTATAAGGGAACTCCACTGTATTCTAGTCAAAATTGCTTATCGCGAAAAAATTATTAACTATTTCGCATAAAATTTAAATTCCCATACCTGGTTTAATTTCATCGAGTCAAATGAAATGAATGTGGAACTTTTGTTGAAAACGAAAATATACATAAAACAAAAGTAAAAATACGATCAAGTAACGATACTGCAAATTTGTCCGTTCACCAGCACATAACCAGCACGACCTACAAATTTCTGTTACCAAAAAGTAAAAAAAGAGTAATCAAATCGGAAAAAAAATAAGCTAAAATTGTATGTAACGGGTTATCCAATAAAACGTTTAATTTTGAATAGCCCGCCATTACTAAAAATAGAACGAAATATGCTTCAACAACGCATTAAAATCACTAAAATTCACTACGAAAATGGCGAAAATTTCGCGGTCAAAGTTCGCAAATTTTGAATCATCGTGATGCAGCTTCTCGGAAAGCAATTGTGCAACAGACGGAGTTGTTGTGATAAACTAGTGATGTTAAGAATCAAACTTCTGCACGTCCCACAAGAACAACTACGAATATTGTATAGTAGCCTATACTGTTGAACAAAATTCAGCATTGTCAATTTGAGACGGGGGTTTTTTTTCATTAAATTTTCTAAACTCGTAGCACTCCAATTCACTTCATTAAATTTTTATTCAGAGGGTTATATTTCGAAATATACAAAAAACGTGATTAAATAAAAATGTTCAATATTAAGGTAACGAAATCAGAAAATGCAGAAATCACTACCAAAATTAAGTGTTTTTCGTATAAAGTTTTTTAACAAAGGACATAGGAAACATGAACACCATAGATTAATTTTCTCTTCAGGAAATACCCAAATATTAACTTTAAAATCTCCAAATTGTCAACATTTATAAAATTCTTTATTTTTGTCTCCTTTATTGCCACATTTTCTCTTCCTTGTGGTTAACAAATCTTCCTTTCTGGCTCTTCTTTATATCTAGTGAGAGTTTTGATTCTTAATATCTTTACTCATTTCTCAAATGTATTTAAAATTGTGCATGTGTGTTTGTAATTGTGTATTTTTTTATTATTTTGTTTTATAAAAAAGGACACTAACTTACACCACGACCCCACACATTTATACTTTTATGCTTCATACATATGCATACATATATATGTATGTGTAGATAGATGGTAGGTATGTGCAACTGTGTCTAGCTTTCTATATTTTTTCTGAACGCTACCTTTTTAATTATAAATCATTCTGTATTCGTTTAACCCATTCAGTGTTAAAAGCGGTCCTTGGAGTAGTATTACGGAATGGTGTAATTTATTTGCATCCTAAGGATGGTAAAGCTCATAACGTTTAAAATAAGACTCTTAATTTATTAACTACTTGATCAAAATTATGGCGGTATGCTTTTCGAAGAAAAAAAAAATATTTATCCTGACATTTGTAACTACCATTTGCTTTGCTAATTGCTAACTTTGACATTTACTAACTTTACTTTCTAACAATTTAACAAAGCGTGCATTTTAATTAATGTTGAATGTTTTCTTGATATGAAAAATATTTTTCATGAGGAAAAATTCGGAAATTTAACTTTTTCAATTTATCAGCAAAATGCAGATGTGGTTGTGGATTGGATACAGCTGAAGCCGTTACTGTTTAGTGACCAGTGACTATGCCTTAGCCACTGAAACCCTGCCACAACAACTGACAAAAATGCGAGAAGTTTTTATGAGTCTGAAACTGACATTAACGTATCACCGGAAGATGTTGGCACAATGAGTACTTTGTTGACGGATATGAGCTCATAGTATTATGTATTATTTAGGCTGAAAAAACTAATCAAAATTTAAAAAATATTCACATCACCACACTGAAAAAACAATATTCAATTTCGATTGAAAACAACCTAAAACGGCAACGCTGGTCATAGCTGTCAAAGTACTCAACGTACGTTAAAAGTTGGCAAACTTTCGTACAATGCTTTGACGGAGACGTACTCAATGTGACGACGCTCATAAGAAAATTTAGTTATCAGTTGAAAAAAAGCAAAGTATGACGGAGACGGGTTCTATGTGCCCCGGACTTTTTTTTTTATAAATTGGTAGCAGTTTCACTAACCGTCAGTGTTATTTAGCTTTTCTGGTAATTTAGCAATATCATCTGTTAAAATTTTTCCCTACAAAAACATGTTTGGTTTTGTGATAAAATTATATTTGGTGCCACCGAAAATAGAGAAAAGCACAAAAAATTAAAAATAAAAGATTGTTTGCACCAGAAATTTTAAAGGCACTAAAAACGGTGCGAAGAACACCTAGTTGACAAAGCTGGAATTGAGTATCTCCCTCTTTTCTGTAACTAATGTGAGAACTTTGGGAAGATAAAATATTATCACCTGTGATCAACTCGAATTCATAACAGGTGAAGTTACTAGCCCAACTGTATCACTGTTTGATGCCAAATTGTATGAATTATTTTGACAATGTACAATGGAATTTGGTACTTGTACACTAGTAAGTTTACCTTGTATGAATTCGCCTTGCCTGTGATGAATACATGACTCAAAAATTAATGACTCTTAATAAAATTGATTTTATTATAGGCGGGTCATACCCCATCAGCGTGTATTTTATTTCGTCGTTGTGTTAAATTTGCACAATTTACAATAAACTTTCTGCTATTTACGAAAATGTTATATTCAATTGCGAAAATACTAAAATTTTTTTAAATTTTTGGATAATTCCATTTGTGATCATAACTAACTGACCAAGTTATTTATAGTCGTTATTGTTTAAGTCATTTTTAGCCGCTTTTTTGAACAATAAAATATATTGGAAGGTAATAAATTTTAGAATCTTTAATTATAACTCGTTTAGAGAAACCAATTCAGTATTTCTGTAACGTATAAAAATTAATTATAAAGTTGAGTGGAAAGCTAAAACAGTGTACCACTTGATAAGTAATTAGTTCTTAAGGGGTTAACTGTAACTACTTGCACTTTATTTCATATTATTTGTGTTGCATATATATTCTTTCGATATATATCTGTAAAAGGAGGAAGACAAGAAAACATGCATAAAAATAAAAAAAAAATAAAATCAAATTTTATTACAACTAAATGTTGCTTATTCTTTTGCTATTTTCTCTAACAAATAATAAAGTTTTCGTTTTATTCATATTAGTTTATACCTTGCTCGCTCTCTCACTCTCTCGCTCTCGCTCTGTCACTCTGCCTTACAATCCATTCTAGCCGTTCTACCTTCTTTTACACACACAGACTCATTATGACTTCCTCTATTTTGCCTGTTGGTTTCAATTCACATTTTGTTTATGCGATGATGTTTTCCGTGTGGGGTGGTGTTTGGTTTAGGAGGCTCAATACCGCTTTTTCGTAAGTTATTTTATTTCTTTTTGTCAAGTAGATTTTAAACCGTGCAATTGGTTTTATGTAATGTAAACTAGTACATACATATTCACATAATATACAGCATATTTAAAACATTAACACTGAGCAAAAAAAGTATTCAAAGTTTTCAGTCCCTTGATCTGTTTAATGTAACTAAAAATAATAAATTGTGTATTTTAAAATAACCCAGTGGTGAATGTCATTATGATTCATTGTGAAAAATGCTGATAATGTTATATTATCAATGACGGATGAAGAATTTTTTAAGCAATTATCCAAAACATCTTAGATGACCCGAATTGATTTTGTTCGGTAAGCGCCGGAGTATTAGCGAGTCCTAACAGGCAATACCGTCGATATTCATATATAACTTTTTATGTAATTCGTGCCTATCCTAAAGATTCGTAACAGATAAACTCAGCTGTACATCCACTCATAACAGACAATGTAGCTAAGTTTTAATATTCTTCAATGCGGTAACAAACTAGATACAAACAAATATTTAATAATCCATTACTTTTTTTCTCTTTCAACCATTAACGAATATTTGTAGCCTTGAGATCTAGTTTGTAAAAAGGAATCATAAATGAAAATATCAACATGATAAAGTCTCGCAAGAAACGCCACCGGGAATATACACATACATACATATGTTTAATGTGTTCCATTCAATTGTCTACATATGTATATAATATCCTCATCATTTTAAAAATTTTAGATTTGCAAATTTTATATACATTCATACATACATAAGTATGCACATCGATATTTTTGCTGTAGTTACATACATATACATACATATAAAATAACATATGGAATTGAATCGTCTTTTAGCAGTGAAACACGTGCTCCCACTCAGGTTAAATGCATTCGACTATGGATCAGTAGTGCACAGGTTCTTACTTTCGAGACCACGCGTGCATAGGGCAAAAAAAGTTGATATACTCACACGTACACTATTAAGATCTCGGTTGTTGTTTTTCTTATAATATTTAAACCATGGTACATCCCCGACGCTACACCACATGGCAAAAGAAAAAAAGGGGGTACATTTTATTGTTGATTTGTGCCACAGCGATGGAAAAAATGGGCCTCTGACAAATAACTCTTCAATATTCATTATTATGCGTTTTTTAAAGAATAAACACTTAGAATTTACCGAAGGTAATATATTGTTTTATGTTAAGGAAAATGCTCTAAAACGATCCCCTAATTGCGAAGCTGAAAATGGGGGTCATCTAAATGACTTTATCTTCCTTACTTAGTGTAAAAAAAATTTCCATTTTGTATATTTTATAATCTAAAAAAAAAACTTATAAACAAAAAACATATTATATTTTAATTGTTAAATACATACATACTAGCTAACCCGGCCTCGCGTAGCTGTAGCAGTTATAATTTTATAAAAAAAACATTTTTATATGCCATGTGTGCTTCATTGAAATCGGTTAGTTAGTTTCGGAGACGGCGAAGTGGCCAGTTTTCATATTTTTCCCATTATTTACTCTCTCGTATACCGAATTTCGCTATGTAGATATAATGACAGTGCCCGAAGCAAAAAAATTCAGAGCAATATTATCTTTTTATGGGGGTATCATTTTCACTTATCCGATTGCGCATACTTTTTGATCTATTGGCTATCAGATCATTCAGGCCAAATTTAGAAATTTTAGCTTTACCCTTTCTCAAGATATAAAAAATCATTATTTATTTTGTATGGGAGGCACCATCCCCACTTGTCCAATACCGCCTGCTAATTTGTATCGACTACCAAGTCATTCAGACCAAATTTAAAAACTTTATCTTTAACCGTTCCCAAGTTATACATATATCAATATTTACTTTGTATTTGAGGTACCAGGCCCATTTATTCGATTCCACTTTATTTTTGACCTATAATTTACATTGGTTTTTAAGCTATCGGGATAAAATTCAGAGAATCTTACTATTACCGTTTTTAATAATAATAAATATTTATTTTATATGGGCGTGGCATCTCCCAATGGGAATTTTTGAAATCAATATAGTCTATATTGTTAGTTGGATAAAGTTACATATCTGTGCTAAATTTCATTAAAATCAAAACAGTAGTTTCGGAAATTTGCCCGGACAAACACCACGACAGCAGATTTTTATATATATAAGTATGTAGCTGTATGTAGCGTCTTGTTTCGAACCATTGTTTATGCAATTAGTTAAAATTTTTCAATTTTAAATAGGCTGGTAATCGATATCATACAGACAATAAAAATTACATGTGATGATTACATACTAAGAAACAAACTAAATCGATGACAAAATTGTAAATTATACTAACAAACACTAGCAGACCAGTACAACATGCTGTTTTCGAAGGCTGCTACGCCTTCATCTTCAGCGTTCACATGTAATTTTGACTGTTTGTATGGTATCGATTATAAGCCCATTTACAATTGAAAAATTTTAAGTAATTGCATAAAAAGTTTATTTAGAAATCCCACGGTGACTTTTGGCTCACTCAGTATTTATCCCGACGTTTCTTATATTTTGCCAAATATAAAATAATGAACTAATAATAAATTTTGTTGCATAAATGCTAAAATGATCATACTGGCAACTGAGAAGTGAATTGCGATTCGGTCAGCGAATATAATTTTTTTTTTATTTCTTTAAAACCTTTAAACAATTACATAATATAGGAATAAATCTGTTAATTTTACCTCCTCCCAAAATTGTACTGTTACTACAAGTATATTTTGGTGTAAGGGACGTCCTTTTTTATCTTGGACCAGCACTCAGGAGATGACCCCTAAACATGCCATACATTGTACTGGAACTAGAGGAAAAGGATAGTTAGAGAAAAGGCAGGAGCTGAAACTTTACTATCATACAACTCTGCTTTTGCACGTTATTTGTTTATAGCAGAGTTGCAGCGCCTCTGATGTCAAGGAGTGTATTCAATTTTTTAAGATTCGTTTGAGTAGCCATTTTACTCCGCCGGTGCTACACAATACCGACTAAGAAAGGCGTTCTGCTGTGCCTGTGTATGGTTTAGAGCTGAAGCCGGTATTGGTCAGTGAGCAGTCACTATGCCTTCGACTATGACACTGAGACTGGGGTTGAACCCAGGAAATTTTTCGTTTTATAGTCAACGTGGAGACTACCTCAGACATCGCCACCCTTAAAATTGCCAATTTTACTGTGATAATATACACAATTGAAACAATTAATAAGTTTCGTTTTCATTTGCTATTCTATGCACATTCCTGTATCTTTTTTGAACTATAATATCAAAAAGTTTCAACACTGTTGATTAGTTTTTCATTTGTAATATTTTTTCCGAATTTAAATATCTCTTATATGATGTTTCATGTAATTCCTTTCATAACCAAACAGTGTTGAATATGTCTTATTCAAAAATCGTTTAAATTTAATAATACAATAAAGCCAAAAGTGATACTCGTACCAATGGCGTTTTCTTTCTATCAAAAGTGCATTGCATTCTTGCCATTTGACAGCACTTTAAAAGAGAACAATAAAGTGCAAATATTTTGATTAAATAAAGTGAAAAGTGCAAAGCACTTGTCGATAATCGAAATCACTATAAAAAAACATTACACAGCCGCATCGATCCCATGCCATAATGTTACCAAAATGTATATTCGGGAAATAAATAACTATAAAATGCAGCAATTGTTTTACAATTAAATATCATTTTGTTCGTGTGCGAATGGTAGCCATAATAGAATTATTAATTTCACATTTATTTAAAAATATATTTATTTCTTTATTATTTTTGCTCACTGTATTTGTATATGCAGAGACATGTGTAAATATATGTAAGTGAAATAGGGTATGTAATACAAAAAAATTTCAACAGATTTTGTCATCGCTGTACATCATCATTATCATCATCTTTATTCCGTTCAAATCGAACTCATTTGAGTATGTGGCATTGTTTTTATACGAATTGAATACCATATAAAATACAATTTTATAAGAATTCTCCAATGTTTGTCACACAAACATGGACAACACCGTCGTCTCCTCTTTATAGATTCGGTATGTTCATCATGCACATTTTTTCGGCTTTTTAACAAGTACATACACACATCTACCCATACTGTGATTTTCTGAGATAGATTTAGTGACTGCGATGTTCATCCCCAACTAACCAAAACGCTATAAATGCAGCTTGTAACAAACTTCCTATCTACCAGAGGTCTTGTGAATACTATTATGAAAGGCTTATTAAATATTATTTAAGGACATTTCACACTATAATACAAGTCTTAGGACTTTCATAATACTTTGTGAAAGAGAAATATAATGAGATTTGGTGCGACTGCCAAAAAATCTAAAGCAATAGTACATTTTGCTTTCACACTATCACACTTGCAATAAAATGAAAACTATAAGTAGTTAAAACAAAACCGGTTTAGAAGCAAATGATTTTTTTGTTCTTTTGTTATTTTTCTTTGTTACTTGCACAAAAACTCCTTTCATTTTAGAGAAGGCTCGTTCAAATACTAAATCATCTTAGACAGCAAGAAAAGTTCTTTGTTTTAATACAAATATTGTTTTAATTTATGACCATCGCAAAAACATCGATTAAATTCTTATCTGAGAAATATATGGATAGTGTTTTATATATAAACACTATAAACCGTGCCTTTCGATTATCCGTGCTAACCCCGTTTCAGAAAAGTAAAAGTAGATGAAATTTTAAACGCTCTTAACATAGACACATCACAAAATTTTGTTGTGGATTTGATTTGAATTTACCTCAAAATCTACACTACAATTTTTAAACATTTATTCAGATTTCATTTTTAATGCTGAATACATCCTGTATGATGTGGCATCGCCAGCAAACATTATTGTGTGTGTGGTATAGGTAGTGTACGCATTGCACATATTTCAATAATGACGCCACAAACTGATAACAAAGGAAATTAAATTTGTGTACAAGGTATAATACGCGAATTTTTTAGTATGTTGTAGACATTTGACACGAATAAACCGCGGTATTGGCTACGCAAAAATCTTAAAACACTTTAGCGAGTACAAGTCGTTTACAATCATTGTAATTGCGAAACTATTATTATTAAAACGAATCTATACGAAGTGCAATTGTAAAACTGTTATACAAAAATAAATGTGAGATTGCTTATGGTAAGTTCAGTTGCATTTAACTAGCGAAATGGTTTCTTGGGATGTCTCGTTCTGATGATGATGACGATGACGAAACTACAACACAAACAGCAACAGCGTCGGCTGATAATAATTTTAATGTAAAATTTCGCTTTGAAATTAGGGGTGCAAAAATGTATTTTTACTCTTTATTTTTATTATTGTATTACATACAATTTTTCCATATCTTGTGGATTATTTTTTTGTACAGTAGAACATGAATATAAAAGCCGATTCAGAAATAATTAGTAGGTACATATTTGATAACTTTATTCTTCGGAGGCATTGATCTTGTACAAATGTATCATACGAGTATGTTGTACTCTTTATTAATTTACTATGGCCACAATTAATATTCTGAAAGTGGAATTTTTCTTCCTCGAGACACATCCTCGAACATTATGTTCCAAAATGCATATACAGTAAACTCTCACAAAATAGGACCACTTTGTTCCTCGTCGATTCTAATTTTCGAAATGTTCTAATATGTCGAAGTTTTTTTTCCAAATAAAATGATAAGAAAATAATTTAACGAGTTATTTTAGTACAAAATCACCACTATCGTGAATACTCTTTCCCTCGAAATATTTCCCCTTTACTTAAATTTACAATCGTGAAAACATTGCCCGTGATAATTTAAAATTCTTTCTGACTTTTTTCCAGTCAGTTTTTTCACTTTTGCCTTTAATTTATTTACTTGATTTTTGATGGGGAATTGGATATAATATAATTGTTTTTTATATCAGGATCAGTATTACAGTAAAACACACATAAATAATAAAAAAATAACTTAAACTGCTGGTACATGATACTTCCAAGTCTAAACATTTTATTTATATTGTTAGAGTGCTCGTATTTTTATTTATTTTATTCTTTCAATTCTTTGGTTGGTAGTTTTATTGTTCAAATGCAATACTTTTCATGCGGCTGAGGAATTAACTGGCCCCCGAATATTAAAAAAAAACCATTTTAACTCTTAATTACACGTAAATCCCTTAATTTTTATTTCTGTAGTAAAAGTTAAATAGGTTTGCATTTTAATTAATTTTTACGTTTTTGAAATCTTCCCTTTTCTACATTCACTGATGATAACGAGAAAAAAATTCCACGTGAACCAATTTTCAACTCGAGGTGTAATAAAATTTCACTTATTCGCGATAGGGGTAAATAACTTTTTTATGTTTTTCAGCATCAATTTATATGAAAAAGTTTAATATTTTAAATAACATTCCACGTTTTTTTAAACATAAATTAAACTAGCAAAAAAAAAAAACATGCAAATGAAATTGTTAACGCATGGATTCTTTTGCAAATGAACTGGTTCAACTTAAATGAAGAATGCATTTTTTTAACAGAGGAGTGTCATTGGCGAGCACGTGTTCACATTTAACAAAAACTTCGTCATTTAAATAAGAACCAATGAAAGTTCCATAATTTGGTGACAGTTTAGCATTTGTTCACATTTAATAAAACAGCTGTTAATGGACATAACGCGAAGTACAAAAATTATATTAAAATTGCGTAGTTTTTCTTCATTTTCTTATATTAATAGCAAAAACGGTTTTCGTAATCCTTTTACAGCTGTACTACTTTGCCGATTTTGTAAAGATAGTATACATACATATATGGTTTTAAAGATTTTTCGGCGCAGATGTGCACAATTTTAAATTTCTTCAGATCAGTTTAATACTTTAGCGATAATATAATTTTAAAGTTATTACTCACACCATTAAACAAAACATTTCCCTTATTAGATGCACAGTAAAAACAAAAACAAATATGCAAGTGTACGCGTTTTTGCAGAAACAAAAAACAAAGAAAAATTTTGTGAATCCAATATATAGAGTTTCTCTCTCCCTTTTCGGAATTAATCTGAAGCTATACACCTATACACACTTAAAAATATGTATGTACGCATTATAATGCATATGGGACGCGCAAAATAGAAAGGGACCTAAGGGTAAAAACCGGTTTTGTTCAGGAGAGCCATTTTAAAGATTTAAATACGTGTATCTTTGGTGTACTTCACTTTCATAAAACGCGCATATCTCTGGTAAGGAACACTTTTGGGGAATGGGATCGGTCTCATTCAATGCTCAGATGTTGTCCACATCAAAAAAAAAAAAAAAAAAGTGAAAATTGCTTTTTTTACCTTTAGGTCCCTTTCTCTATGCGCTGTCACATATAGTAAAGTGCATAATAAAAGTGTTAAAATTTTTTTAGAAAAATTAAAATATTTTGTTCTTAAAGAATTGTTGAATTGATTTTCAATAATTACGTGAAGGTTGAGGGCAGCAAAGCGCACTAATTTAATCTGGTATGAATTAATGCGTTTTCCTTGAGTTCAAAAGTGATAATCTTGTTGACATTTATGAAGGCATTAAAATTGATTTCAGATAAAGAAGTGCTTAAGAAGTCGTCAAAATACCAATTCATAGTGAACGTATTCACTTTTTTTTTTTTTGCTGGGAAGTAATGTTTGTTTGCTTTTGTCTTATTTAAAATCGATACAACGATAATTACACTGAAATTTCGCGTTATTCGATATCCCCGCAGTCCTTCGCATATTTGGCACCTTCACCAGAGTTTTCAACTTAACCTTCAACCACTCTTTATTGACTGATTCACTATAAATGTGCCAAATCATATTTGTGCACTGTTTATAAACATTCATATGTATTACTTTTTTTTAAAAACTACTTACAATTGACGTTACACATTTTAGAAAAAGAATCCAAGTTCATTTGAAGACACTATAGAATCTAATAGTTTATCAGAAGTTATTGAGAAGCGTAAGGAGAAAAATAGAGGGCAAATATGTTTTGCTAAAAGAGACATTTTGTGTAGGAGCATACATACTTATGTATGGATTGAATGAGAATATTTTACAAGTGTTGTTGGTTGCACCATGCACATTTTCATATACTATATATGCACAAGAAAATTATTAAAATATAAGAAATAAGATATCGCACTTTCTCTAGAACGTATTTATTACGGAAAAATATTCAAATCAATTAAAACCATTTAAATAAAAACTGAAATCAATATATTCGTGCAGTGGTTTACTATTACTATTATTATATTAATTCATACATGCATATGTACATACATGGATATACGTACTTATATACGTATGTATGCATGTACATAAATGATTAATGCACTTTTCAACAGAAGTCTAATATTGTTTATGGATGCACGGAAAACAGAAGCAATTTCAAATTTGAGCAACTCTGTCTTAAACTAAAAATTTTTGTTTGTACCATCTGCATTTGAGCAATAAAACGGCGGCTAAGTAAATTATTAATAAAATACCTCTCCAGTTTATAAATTATTTCGTCAACATAACACCAGAGACGCAACAACTCTGCTTTATAAATTGTATAAAAAATTAACACTGGATGGTTACAGCCATATCTAAGCGTTGTCTATCTGTCAATAAATCTCACGGACATACAAAATATTTATGTTAAATTCTCATGCGCATGCAAATTGTTTTTCTTAGAGAGCACTAATACGCTTAGCGTGATGATTTTGGTATGGCTGTTACTCTTCGTCGAATCCACGAGCATCATTTACTATGTCATTTAACTGCCGTATTCATAAAATTTTTTTTTTTTATTTATAAAAGGTTTATCGGACAAATTTCCATAATAGAAAATTCAATAATTTCCAATACAATTTATAGTTTCTATAAATCGAAAAAATTTTTATGAATACGGCAGTAACTTTTTTATGTGTGCAGTGATGTTAACCGTGCGGTAATTACCGTATTGTATGGTAATATAGATTTCCGAACGGTAGGCAGGTAGTTTCTATATTTGTACGGTAATTTTACATCATAAAAAAGGTGCAGTTTCATTACAACGTATTGTTTCATTACTACATATTGGCCCCACACCTAAACTGTCAAATTTTGTTCGCGTCATATATTTCTTTTTTTAAATCTTGTGAATTACGAAGAAAATTAAAAATGCGAGTGTGCACTCTGTGTAAACATAAATTTTACAAGTAAAGTGAAACTTTGTTTTATTAAAAATTTACCTTTTCTTAATCAGCAGTTTTTGACAGCGTATTCAGCACCTAGAATTCGCATTTTACACAAACAAAATGTTTGTTGTAGGGATGCATCCACCTATAAATCAGTTCGCCTTGATCAAATTATATTATATACTCGTACATATATTACAAAAATGCATACATTGATTTTTAATGAAAGTCCAAATTTTAAATACTTTATTTTATTATTACTACATACTTGTTTCTTTTTATTGCATGAACATTAGTCTTATCAATTTGGGTGTGTGTTCGATTCCTTTGACCCTGTGTGTTTCTTGTGGTATCACAATGGGCACAAGCTCCAAGCCTAAGTTTGGTGTTGTCCTACGGGTAGGGTCCACCACCTAACCTAACCTAATCTAAAAAAAATATATTGAATTACAAATAGGTATAAACCTATTTTAATAAAAAAAATATTATTTTAGGAATGGAAAGAAATTCAAATAAAAAAGTTAACATCACTGTATGAGTGTTCATATTACGCTTTTTTCTCAACAACGTTATTAATGACGAAAGCTTTTAAGTTTTTGTTGTTTTCAAAATTAAAAACAAAAAAATTCAAATGCATATCGAAAAACAATTTTAATTTTTAGATTTCTTTTTTAATAAAATGCTTAAATAAAAATTTTTTTTATCTTTTTTTTAGCTTAAAAATCGTTCCGCAAAAACAATTATTTTTGTATTATGTCGATTTAATGAATTGTAACCTTAATGTGCTAAAATGAAGAGTATCATTCAGGGCTAAGCTCTCTGGCCTTCTATCACTTCACCACCTGTATCTTCTTTACACTAGCACTTTCTAACTAGTTGCGATACAATGCTGTATACAGTTATTTTTTAGTTTTCTATTACGAATTAAATACTTATGGTAATATACCATGTATACATATGTACATACATACATGCATACATACATATATCTGCGGCAATATGGAAGAGTAGCTTACATCGTATTAAGCACGAGTAACGTATTAAATTGTAATAAGTCATTTCTTAAAAAATATGATATGTATTGTTTTTCTATTAATAGAAACTCGAAGGAAAAAAATGGGTTTCAGAATATCAAAATTAAATTTATAAAAATTTACTTTCTCAGAATCGATCGAATTAGAATCGTTTTTTCCCACAGATACCAATTTCCTTTTTTTCAAAATCAAAACATTAAATAATATTACATAAACTTTATAAATCCGACTTACGCTACTTTCAATATACTCGTACATACATAATTGGAACGTTTATCTAAATGTCAACCCACCCACCAATAACAATTGCACAACAACTAGACATTTTTCAAGTTATTTGAAATACACCAACTACATAATACATACATATGTATGTTTGTATGTATGCATGAACATGTGGACAATTGTACATATTGTATGCATATACAAATAAAAGAGAAAAATTAACGATTAAAACGGAAAAGGAAAAATTGTACCTCCTAAAAAGTCATTTAATTTTTAATAGTGCTTGTGTTGCTCTTTGCAATAAGAAACAAAAATGGGTTTTCAGTCATAAATTTACAAATCCGTGTATTTATCCTTTTTAAGCTAGAAAACAGAACAAATGAAAAGTGAAAAAATCAGCATGAAAGAAACCCTTGTGTTTATGAATACCTACCTACATATCGTCAACTAAAACGCAAAATAACGTAACATCACTTTTCATAAGGTTACAGGAGAAGAAAAAAACCGATATAAAATGAAAGGTGCTTGAAATATTATAACAAAACTTTTAAATCTGGCTTAATAACAAACAAGAAATAGGTTAGATTAGGTATGGGGCCGAACACCACCGAAAGGCAAGGTCCCACCTAGGACAGAAGTTTGGCCCACTGTTATATCACAAGCTTTTCCCCCATGAAACCACCCTGATTCCAAAGCAAATTAAATAAGATAATATATTTCAAAAAAAAAAATTGAGGGTGACGATGGTCGAAGTAGTCTGCACGATGACTACAAAACGAAAAACTTTCCTGGGTGCAACCCCAGTTTCAGACTCATAAAAAAATCTTGCATTTTTTCTGATGTCCATTTGTGTGTCTTTGTATCAGTTGTTGTCGCAAGGTTTCAGTGGCAAAGGCATAGTCACTGGTCACTGAACAGTAACGGCTTCAGCTGTATCCAATCCACAGCCACATCAGAACGCCCTCCTTCGTCGGTATTGTGTAGCACCGGCGGAGTAAAATAATTACTAAAAATAGCTACTAAAAACGAAGCTTCAAAATTTCATACGTCTCCTTGACATCAGAGACGCTACAACATTGCTATAAAAACAAACAAGTGCAAAAAGCAGTGTTGTAAGATAGTGAAGCTTCATTCTCCTACTATATCATTTCATCTACTTCCAGCACAATGCACCGCATGTGTAGGGGTCATCTCCTGAGTGCTGGTCGAAGTCAAAAAAATCGTAATCAATAAAAAAAATCCTAATTTCGTATTTTTTGATGACAAGTTGTTTTGCATTTTAGGTGACGATATATGTACATAGATTTGTGTGTGTTTAGGGGTACAATAGTATTTATAATACTTGAAACAATTTTATATATAAATTCTAATTTAACCCCGGAATATATTCCGTCACAGTCTTTCATTTATATAAATTAAAAAGTAGTGGGAGAAGAAGCAACAAATCATGCAATTACATATTCGTGTAAATATGTATGTACATACATATGTATATCTATCCCTCGATTTTACCTTAGGATTTTATGGATTTATGCATATACGAAGTTCTTTTTAAGTACCCTATTCACACTTATAACCATATACATATATGTATGTATGTACATATGTATGTATATAAAGTGTGCGTTTATAAGAATGTCCAAACGTTAATTTGAAATGAAACGGCAAAAAATTAATCAATTAGATTAAATTAGGCAGCGATCTAACTACTCAGCCAACAACAAGAATTACGGCGTATTCCAACCTATCACTACCACCTGTCATCTGTGAACATCCGAACATAATCTGTAAATCCGAGCATCTTAGATGTTAAGTATGAAACACATTAGCCATAGCAGGCTACGAGCTACATGTTGGCTGCATTGGTTGCTTTGTAGTCGGCTACTTAATTATTTTGAAGACGGCAACTGCACCATAATCAGCTGATGCGAATTCTTGTAGTGAATGCCCCAGATCATACAAAATTTTATTGTTGCGAACTTCTGCAATTAGAACGTCATTCTTTTTGCCTGAAATATATCGCGCTTGATCAATAAGACAGTATTAACTCTAAATTTTTAAAACTCCACTTTATGCAAGAAATAAACTAACAACATCAATATCTATCTACTGTAAAAATTTCATCTCATTCTTTGTCATCTCAAAAAACCATGAAGTATTGGGATTTTCAAATACATACAATTGAAATGTAAACAAAAATAGTTTTTGTCTTGTACTGAAAACTTTACAAGTGAAAAGTTGACCATGTGTAATATACGAGGTCTGTTCCAAAGAAAAGGTGAATTTTGTTTTGTTCGATTACAATGGCGTGGTGCATCATCAGTTCTTGCCAACAGGTCATACGGTTAATAAGGAATACTACAAGCAAGTTATGCAACGTTTGCGTGAAGCAATACGGCTCAAACGATCGGAATTGTGGAAAAAAACATACATTCTGCATCACGATAATGCAACAGCTCACACATCAATGCTTGTTCGTGTTTTTTTTGGCCAAAAACAACTTCCTAATCATGCCTCAACCACCTTAATCACCAGATTTGGCTTGCTACTACTTTTCCTTATTCCCAAAACTGAATTGCCACAATTGATGAGATAAAATCAGAATCGAAGAACGAGCTGATGGCGATACCGAAAAGCGCTTTCAGAAGTGCTTCGAGGATTGGAAGAAGCGCTGCCATAAGTGCATTATATCTGAAGTTGACAAAATGGATATTGATGAATAAATAAATGCTTTACAAAAAAAATAAAAATTCACCTTTTCTTTTGAACAGACCGCGCTAAAATAAAAATAAAGTACTTACCAATTGTTGCAATAAAACAAACAAAAAAAAAAAATACGAACAATTGTTTATTGTAGAAAAAGTGCTCCCACTTTGAATTATACATATGTATGTATGTATGTATGCATGTATGTATGTAAAAAAAGCTCCAAAAAAATTATGTAAATTTTTAATGAAATTCATACATCATATTAAAGAAACTTGATCTGATTTGTTTAGTAAATCTATACACTTTGCTACTTTTATGTAAAAACTTTAAAGACCAATAACTCGGAAACTATGGGTTGCCCCAATTTTTTTTATGATATTTATCTCTTTTTATATCACGTACGGGAATTTCAATATTCAATAGAAACACCGATTTTGAAATTTTTGTCACTTACATAGTTTTTTTTTACTTGGACCGGCACTCAGGGGATGACCCCTATACATGCTGTGAATTGTGCCGGAACTAGGAAATAAGGTTTTGGAAGAAAGGATAGTAGTGCGATGCGCTGCCAAGTTGACCACAAAAGGATGCGCTCTTAATGATGAACGCGTCGTGCCCGTGAATGACCGGGTTTCGGGAATGAGTTCCCTGATTGCATCAGAACACATCCCATTATAGTAACGATAGAACAACGAAACACACCCCACGTTACGACGATGCTCAAGAGAGTCAGTAGAGTTGGCTACCCTACTGTCCCCTATGAAATTCTTCGCTCGTACCTGTACACGGTCGAGTAACTTCAGAATAGTCTTTGAAGCGCCGGCCCATAAATGAGAGTTGTGTTCCATTTTCGGTCGGATGTAGGCGGTATAAATAGAGAGATCAGATGGGGTGAAGTATGTCTTACACCGTCTTAAAAAGCCGAGGCACTAGAATGCTTCCTCTGAGACCTGAAAAATCTGCTCAGTCCACGGAACATCGCACTGAATTTTTATGCCAAGAACATCAAGAGCTTCTGATTCCTCGATGTTTATACCACCCCTAATTGCAGATGAGACAGCGTAATCATGCAGCATTGGGTCTTTTGAACATTGAAATCGACCCCATTCCGATATTGCGTTTCATATGACGACGCTATGTATATTGTATGATTATGGATCACAATTTGCTATATGTAAAGACGCTGACTTATTTACTTTTCGCAAACTTTCATTGACATTAATAAATAAATATGCCTGAGCTCACTCTGAAATATCAGAATCTAAAATATTTTTAAATACACACCCATCATGAAACCTCGAATATATTTATTTATTTTTTTTTTCCTTACTTTCATATAATTTTTGTAACAAAACCAAACTATCAAAATTAATAATCCTTGAAAGCTTGTATTAAATGCATGTGACTACTAATTCCAAATCAAATTATTTACAAGTCTTATTCTCTCTCTTACTTTATATTAACATAACCTCACATTGCAGCACTTAAACGTTTGAATCATTTTTATTCTTTCTTCACACGAAACAGGATTCCTTTAAGGCATAGGAGATAGTTTTAACGTGATTACTTATGACAACTTAATTTCTTTTAATTATTTTTAACAGAAAATGGAACGTCAGGGGAAAATGGAACTTGCAGCCCGGGAACGAGAAATGCAACGTTTGCAGTTTATACCGAAAAAATGGAATGGGCGTGAGGAATATGAATTTTTACGAGTTCTTACCGGTTACGGCATAGATCTTTTACCGCCGTCTGTTTTAACGCCAGGCATAACAACTCTAGCGCCCGATTGGACTAAATTCAAACAAATGGCGCATTTAGAACGAAAAAGTGACGAAACACTTTCAGATTATTACAAAGTATTTATAGCCATGTGCAAGAGACAGGCTGCTGTTCAGTTATCGGAAAATGAAAAGGGTCTAGAAGGCATAATTGAAGACATAAGTGAGGATCATGCTAAATTGATCTTAGATCGTTTGGAATTACTTTCTAAATTGAGAGAAATTTCGAAACATCCGCAATTGGAGGAACGTCTGAAATTGTGTATGCCCAATGCGGATACTCCCGATTGGTGGGAGGCTGGTAAACATGATAAAGAGCTTATAACGGCTGTACTCAAGCATGGTCTCTACCGATCAAAGACTTTTATATATAACGATCATACATTTTCGTTTGCTGATTCGGAAAAAAGATTTATACGTGAATTAGAGGCTCATATGCAGCGTTCTGTAAAATTGGACACGTTGAATGCTGAAAAATTAGCTGCTTCTGCTGCTACAGCATCCTCTGGAAAGGATGAAGTTATAGACCTGGATGACGAACTTTTAACGAAAGACAGTTTAATAAAGAAGGGAAATTTCTCACTAGTAAGAAGTAAAAGTAAAGCAGAATCACTGTCGAATGACACAGTTATCATTAAGAAAGATGCTGATGAGGAAGAAAATGATGTAAAATCTGAAATTCAAAATTTAACAAAAGGCGAAAATGAAGCTGCATTGGCTACAAGAAATGAGAAGGAAAATGAATCTGAAACTACAACAAAAATAGAAAATGATGCTAATAAAGAACAAGAAAAGGCAAACGGAAAGAAAATTAGTGCTGAAGAAAAGCAATGTTCTAGAGAAAAATTGGATAATATGGAAGTTGATAATAGCGAATCTACTACTGAAGATTTAATCAGATCTAGAGATGACGATAACTCTCCAAAAAAAGAAAAGTTTGAAATGAAGGACAACAAAATAGTAGCCGATATTGAAGCCAGAAAAACTGACTGCAAAGAGAAAGATGAATCTCTACGATTGGACAAAGATACATGTGAAGAACTCAACAAAGAACATGAGAAGAATAATACACAAACTGGCAAAAATGAAATGAACGAAATGAAACAATTATTGGAAAACAATAAAGAATCTGATAAATCAAAGTTAACAAAATCAACAGATGACGACATGCTTGATTTGTCTACTGCTACAACAGGCTCCAATGATCCTGATGATGAAGAGGTTATGAAAGAAAAAGAAAAGGCCGCCGAAGAAGAATGTAAAAAGCAAGCAGCCGACCTTAAAGCAAGATTTCCGGACTTGGAAGTCATACAGCCAGGCGCCGCGAAACAAAAAGCAGAAAAACCCAAACTAGAAATGAATATAAGTTGGTATAAAGATTTTGCCTTGGAAAGGCGTATATATCACATTGTGGCCTGCATCGATTCCGGAAAATGGCCGGTAGATAAAACTTACTCTGCTTTCATGGGTTGTAAGGGTATCGAACTTAACATAGGTTTACACGAGGCCATACCTCGTCTCAGCGTGATGGTTGAAAAACGTTCTACAACCCCAGATGTCATTACAATAACAACAGATCAAGGTGTTACCAAACACTTACCCTCTTCTCAAGTGCAGCAAGCAGTTGCTCCAACTGTAACTGTAACAACAGCACCAATTGTCACGACAACTCCGCCCGTTGTAGCCACCATTAGTACATCGAGCACGTCTTCTAAGTCCTCATTATCCTTAGCAACATGTGCTACGGTAGCATCGATAACAACTTCCGCGCCATCTACAGTCCCATCTGCGGCAACGACTTCTACTACTGCCTCAGCAGCTGCTGCTGCTGCTGCCGCTGCTGCTGCTGCAGCTGGCTTAGGTGGCTTAGATGCCAATAGTTTCAATGCTGCCATGGCTGCTGCTGTTGCAGCTGCTGGTGGCAATGCTAATGCTTTAAGCGCTTTATTGCCGGGTATGTCGTTGGCATCTTTACCAGGTTTAAATATACCAAATAATAGCATACCAGCCGCTATCAACAATAATAATACAACGACCGCAAATTCGGGTAAAAAACGTAAACGTCACATAGCCATTGACGTAGAAACTGAACGTGCCAAATTACATGCTCTTCTCAATAGTGCTCAAACGTGTAAGTAGTTTTTAAGACAAATCATTAATGCATAACATGCATATCGCTTCTTTATTGCAACATAGTCCATGGTCTAGTACATATGTATATGTAATTTCTGAACTATTATTTTTTTGTAGTGGCACCTAAAGATTGGGAAACAGAAATAGCAAATATGACGGCTGCTGCCGCTGCCTCTGTTGGTATTAGTACCTCCTCTAGACGTTCATCATCTGCAGCTTCGCCAGTAGGAAATTCTTCACTTAGCAGTAATTTGCAGCCGCCACCAGCACACCAGCATGCTCCATTGAGCCGACAAAATTCCGGTCAGTTTAGTAAGCCGGCTGTACCACCTCTCAAAACACCACCGCCCTCCTCAATGGGTGGTGCTATGGATTTGTCATCAAGGTAAAGAAATAATAAATTCCTATGGTTTTTCATTTAAAATATCTTTTGATTATTTTGATTTAATCTAGTTTGCCGAAGATGAATATGGCTGATATATTAAAAACTTCTGGGGCCATAGATCTAAGTGAGGTCCAAGATTTTTCCATGGGTTCAAAAAAACTATCAACAGTCCCTGCCTCTTTATCATCTTCGCTATCCGCAGCTAACACTTCAAGCATACATGCTGCGTTAAGCTCGGCCTTCCCTTCAATGGGTAGCAAAGGTGGAAAACTTGATGACACGTTAAACAAATTAATGAAGAAAAATAATTGTGTATGTTTGAAAAACCAAAAAAAAAAAAAATTCATATGTATACCAATTGAAAAATGGAAAATTTGCATTCTTTTATTTTATAGACAATTGAAGAACCCGTAGTGGGTAAAGAGAAGAAACGCAAGAAGTTAGATGAAATCGTTTTGGGCCTTTCCGCTGCCAAGGAACAAAAAACCTTCCCTGATCCTTCGTTGCCTTCATCGAAAAAGCCACAGATACCGCCAAGTGTTTCGGTTACACCCGCAAATATACCAACATCTTTGTCGTCACAGCAACAGCAACAACAAAATCAAAAACCTTTTTCAATCACTGTAACGCCAGTGCCTGGAAGTGAGTTTGAGTCTCTGAATTTTATTAATTTAAAAAAAAAAATTTAAAGAATGTAATGGGGGGAACAAAAAAATACTATAACACTCCATCATAAGTAACATTCACTTAACTTAAATTAATTGTTTTTTTTTCTTTTTTTCATTTCATTTCATATCTTAACACAGAAGGTAAAGGTGGCTCTTCATCGGCAGGTGGTCAGTCTACCTCAACGTCGTCAGCATCAACTTCATCAACCAATACCGGACTCTCAGCACTGCAGAGTATGGCAGGTATGAGTAGTCTTTCAGCCAAGGACAGTTTGAATGCTTTATTAGCTCAGACAATGGCCACTGACCCACAAACGTTCCTTAAGCAACAACAAAAAATGATGCAATGTTTACCACCAGCTCAGCGTAAACTTTATGAAAGCATGCTCGCTGATATGGAACAAGCTATGAAATCAAAGTAAGTTATAGTTGATATAAAATAAATATTTATTCATACAATCGTTGCGCGTAAAAACGTGAAACGCGTAAAAGTTATTGAATCGCATTCATTACTGGTCTGAAAAGTCGATTGCCACAATTATGCAACCCGATACGCACTGCATTTTATTTTTGTACGATATCGATAGCGGTGATTAGGCTGCAGCGTTTTATATGCGATATTGACAAAGTCAACCTTTTTTGTGTTATATTTTCCCCACAGTAAGTATGGTTCCCCTCACGATACTAAGGTAGACAAATGGCTCACTGATGTCAACTCTCCTTTGACTATGGATTACACGGCAGGATCTTCGGGCAGTAGTACTAGTAGTAATAATGCTTCAACTTCAAACAGTCGTAGATCTAGTCGCCAACAGTCTTCGACTCCCACTCAACAAACATTAACTGCCTCACAAATGTCATCAACGAAAGCGTCAAGTTCTTTGTCGCATAGTCAGTCTCACCAGCAACAGCAACATCAATCCTCAATGTCAGCACCACAAGGTCTGACCGGAGATGAGCCAGTGCCAGTAATAAATAAGCAAACTGGCAAAAGATTGACTGGTAATAAGGCACCTCAATTGAAGAGACTCATGCAATGGTACGTTAGTTTTGAAAAACATAAAATTTTAACAGATATTAACTTGTTTTCCAATTGCAATTTGTAGGCTAACAGAAAATCCTAATTATGAAGTGGATCCCAAATGGTTAGAGCTAATGCACAATCCAATGTCTGCTCCTTCGCCAAAACCTATGGAGCCGAGTTATGCTTCAAGTAAATCTCATTCTGGTAGGCCATCTTCAACATCCAGTAATGCTTCCTCCAGCAGCCATTCCAATTCTCAGCAACAGTCCTCAGCGCAGTCTTCATCAAATGCCGGTTCATCGAAGAAGTCTTCTAGACAAAATGCTTTGGATCAGGCCAATGCCGCCATGCAATTCAGCTCATTAGCTGGACTAAACCCTAGTCTTTTGGCTAGTCTCCCCAATTTAGGAGGATTTGATCCCAAAAATCCTCTGTCTGCCTTTGATCCTAAGAATCCGTTGTTATCCATGCCATTTGCAGGCATGCCTGGTATGGGAAATATACCCGGCTTGGGTAATCTTAACAACATGAATTTGTTTGCCTTGGCGAATATGGGAAGTTTAGGCAATTTGGCTGGCATGGACACACAATCTTTAGCTGCTCTAATGGCCGCTGCGGGACCTGCTTTAAGCGGATTAGGTGGTGTAACGGGTTCTTCAACAAACAGTGGTTCGAACAGTAAAAATTCGTCTCAATCAAACTCATCGAGTAAAAAGAATAAAAACGAACAGCAAGCTCAGCAAAATGCTGCTGCTGCTGCTGCAGCTGCCGCAGCCTTGGGAGCAACTTCTTCTTCAGGTAGCAATAATTCATCATCGGGATCTAATGCCAAGAACTCTGCTGCAGCAGCAGTAGCTTCAGCTTCACAATTGGCTGCCGGCTTCCCCTTCTTATTTGGCAATCATTCTCTGCTATATCCGCCTATGAGTATGGGTGGCTTAAATCCTTACTCTTTGGGTTCCACTGGATTGGGTTCTGCCTATGATCAATTGGCCCAACAGTATTTAATGAACGGAGCTTCTTCTGCCGGTTCAACCTCCACTACCCAATCAAAGGCTCATCAGTCGCAATCTAAAGCATCCAACTCAAGATCATCGGCATCATCTGCAGCCAGCTCATCGACAGCAAATCTAATGAACGCTATGGCTGCTAGCATGTCTGGATCGAGCGGTCAAAGCTCTGGTTCATCTCAACCATCTACATCTCGTGGCAGACAGTCGTCGGCCAGTAGACAAGCGGCTGAAATGGCTCAGTTGACGAATCTTTTAATGCCTCCTGCAGATGCTCAAATTTTGGAATCATTTTCCAGAATGGCAAATATGGATTTGGCTCAAGCCACCAGATTGATGAGCTCTTTAGGAATGCCTCCCATATCAGGGGCATCTACTTCATCTTTAAATACTGTCAGCGAGAAGAGATCATCTAGTTCATCAGCTTCAAACGCCGCTGCAGTAGCCGCTCAACAGATCGCAAAAGAGCAACAAAAACTAATGGAACAATTGGCTAGGGGCCAATTGCCTACCGACATAGCAACACTACAAGCCTTATCGCAAGGAAAATTACCACCATCTATGACAGGAGCTTCCAATAGTTCTTCAAGTAATACTTCTTCTTCTAATATCTCTTCCAGTAAGAGTGCAAAGGCGGCTGCTGCTGCTGCTGCCGCTGCTGTTGCTTTACCACAAATACCTGGTATGCCGGCTGACTTCAGTCAAGCATTTCTCGCAGAAATGGCGGCGCAAGCTATGGCAGCAGCTGGTAGCTCATTACCACTCACTGGGCCTGGATCTCTGGCCAGCTTAACAGGCAGCTTAGCAGGGCTTACAGGTGGCTCGACATCAACGAGCTCTTCATCATCTTCAGCATCGAAGAGACAAAGAGACCAAGATGCTTTAGCCTTCCAAAAACAAATGGACTATTATACCAAACAATTGGGTTTAGGGTCTGGAATTTCTCTAATACCCACTTCTGCATCAGCTACCATAGGATCTGCCTACTCGAACACGTCGTCTTCGCAAGACGATCATCACAAGTCAAAGAGACAGCGTAATGAAACGTCATCGTCTCTGAAAGATGATTTGAGCACAGCGGCAGCTTTCGCTGCCGCCGGCTTCCCTCTCAATTTAGGTGGAGGTATGACAAGTATAGAGAAATCCATACGTGGTTCATCATCGTCCTTATCGAATCAACAACCCGAGGCCGATAAGGTGACTTTAACACCGCTAAACTCGGCTGGCATAGCGGCTAATTTACCGTCTCAAACGACGATTACAATTGCACCTCCTATAAGTTCGGGAGCCAGTTCGAGCAGTGAACGTTCCGAACGCAGTGAGTCTAGAATATCTTTAACCATTACTAATGCGGCGGAGGCTGCTAAGATGCCGCCACCTTACGAGGAAGCCGATGAACTGATAATACAACCAATACTCAAAAAACCCGCACCAGCTCAAACACAATCACAACAACAAAATCCATCCACATCCACCTCACAAACACCCACCTCGACTGCAAACACTTCTACAGTAGGCAGTACAGGTTCTCACAGCAGTAGTATGGAAGATTTGCCAACTCCAGTCGGTAATAATACTTCCACATCTGCCAACAACGAAGAAACACGTAGATCTTCAGGACGACTAAAACGGCCTCGTTCCGGAGCCGATCATTCACTAGTTAACGAACAGCCAGCAGAGAAACGGCGAGAATTGAGATCAACCCGGCACACACGCCAATCATCATCAGGCAGTGCCGACAATTCCCTAAATCTGTCCACAAATGCAGAAAATGAAGAAAAACCAGAATGAGTCTTAAGACGCTTGAGGCGCTCTTCCTTAAATAAATAGTAGAAAATTACTTACTTTTAAAGGAGGCGTCAGGAGGAGAACATGTGAAAAAGGATTAAATTGCTTAAAGCAATTTCTGCCCAAAGGCAATTAAAAGCTACAAAAATGCTTTAAAAAATTTAGGGCGAAAAAATTGTAAAAAATTAACTGCTGCTTAGTAGCAATGAAGAGATAGAAAAAATTTCTCTCAATAGTACGTAAACAAAAACAAAAATAAAAATAAAAACAAACAAATAAATACAAAAACAAACACTTATTATAAACAGAGGGTAAATGTGAATAAAAGACTCTATATAAAAGTAAAGTTTAAAAATACTATACGATATATAATAAATATTCAACGGTGAGTTTAGTTTAGTTATTAAACGTAAGCAATAAAAAAAAAGAGAAAAAACAAAAATCTCCCCCTCCCCCCACATTCACATCTAGTTATTACTATTACACACTTTTAATAAATTTTTATTCTAAAGCAATTAATTAAAAAAAAAAAACTCCAACAAAAATATTTTATATATATTTTTAATATTTATTTTGTAAGTAATATAATACCTTAAGACAATTTTGTTCTATAATTTTTATTTTAACGTTTTTATTTAATAATAAAATACATTATAATTTTATAATTTTACTCATTTTATCCAAACACATAATTAAGTAAGAGAAGATTTTAATGTATTATTCTTTAAACTCTCTTGTTTTTTTTTCTGTTTCAATTCAACAAGAGACGTAACGTTTTATAGAGACCGTTAATATATTATTGTTGTGAGATTTTGTCTAAAACGTGTTGCTGCTGTTGAATAATCCGTATTTTTTGTGGTTTTAGAAAAATTTCTCATGCAAGAATTATTATCGGGCTTTGATTGACTATCGTTTAAAAATTAAATAAATGTAAATCTGTTTTGGGTCCTAAATACTGTGTTGAAACTTAATTTTGAAATTTCACTTTTGCTGCGGTGATTTTCATTGTGGAGTTATTCATTGTATGCTGGTCTCAAAACAAAATTTATAATTATTTATATTTATATTTTAAAATAAAATTATAAAAATAAAATTATATATTATTATAAAAATTATTATATTCGTATTTATTTGATAATTATTTGTAAAATTATTATTATTGTAACTATTTTTAAAATTTAAGAACAACAATAACTGTAATAAAAAACAAAAAAAAACAAAAAAAACAAATTATTTTCATATATAACAAATGAAATTATTGCAAAACAAAAAAAAAATAATTGGCATTTATTTTAAACATAGAAAAATTATAGGGTTTATCTACTAAAACAAATGGGCGGGTACAACGAAAGCTTTGATTTTAGGTCAGCAAAGTAAGAATTTAGACTTGCTTACGATAATGGTCAAATATAATTCATATAGAGGTACGTTTTTGGCGTCTTACGAAAAGATCCACCTAATATAATGTACTAGTAGTTAAGTTTGTAAAGAATTAATTTATAAAAAAAATATCTGGAAGCAACTAAAGACAACTTAAAAAAAACAAACGAGGAACATTTTCATATAATTGGCCTAAAATTTTTTTTTTTTGTTATTGATACATATAGAAGGTGTAGTTTGTAAAGATTTTTAAATTCTCAATTTTTAAAACTGAATTATATCATCTTTCAAATTGTCTATTCCACTTAAAAAAAAAAAACTAAACTGATTTAATTGACAGGAAGCATACGTATTTGGATGGTGTCAAAGTTTTTTTTAAAATAATTCTCTACATATCCTAAATTTTTTAACCAAAGGCATGTTTCGAATTTTTAATATACCCTGGGTGTAGCAGTTAACATTCTTTGAAGCAACACTTCATAAGTTAGTAGCGTGAAGCGTGTCTATAACCACAATTAGCAAATAAAAAAACTAGTAAAGCTAAGAAAACTGTTTATTAGTAAAAGTTTTCCTCAAAGCAGTGCCCACTACTAGTCTAAAAAACATTTTTGTGCTTTCCTTAAAAGTTTTCTAGATGAATTGACTTTCTTGAATGCGGAAAGTACATGCAAATAAATAATGGACTAAATTAATGGTGTTTTTTTTTTCCAACCAGTAATGGACATAATGAATTGGGTTTTCTTTTCAACCAAAAGTGCGTTGCATTTCTTACTCAATTTTGCTATTTCCATTTAAAAAATTACACTATATTGTTCCAATATAAAGCCACTTTACAGTTCTTTAAAAGGGAACAATCCAGCGCCATTACGCTTTCTAACTATTATCGCAAGATATATGATGTACATATTTCATTTTGGTCATCATAACGAATATAAATGAAATTGGGAACAAATCCGATTTTTATGCGAACGGATCGAGCGAGGGGATATCGGCAAACTAGAAGTAATGGTTTTTCCAATTCTAGTCAAATTTTGACCTATGCATATAAAACATTCGCACTTAATTATTCCGCTACAGCACTTTAACAGATAACAATTAATTAGAAATATTTGTATTAAATAAAGTGAAATTACTTAGTGTGAACACAAAGGTTTTTTTTATTTATGTGTATATTCGACCAGAGCAATAAAAGAATTTGAAATCTGTGTTATCTCAACATTCTTTTCTGAAATCGTGTTTAGTTTAGGTAGTCCACTTACACACATGTTTTACATAATTCATAATATACAGACTTATAGGAATTTAAAAAAAAACTATAAATTTTAATTTTTTTATTATTTTGTTAGAGGCGCCGATGTGTAATGAAAAATATGCTTGCAAATTTATTCATAAAAATATTTATGATTAGTAAAGAATTTATAACACAAATTTAGCAAAGGAACCTTGTATTAAAAGTCGAGCGAGTCGCGGTACTGCTTGCTACTTCAGTTGAGCTTAAAACATTCGTAGGGTTCACGATATTGTTGTTGTAAGAAAGATTTATTATAACAATGTTGTTCAACAATTCCGAATATGTGGATTTAACATGAACACACTGGGTGGAATGAATAGTATTAGAACACTTTTTCTTTGTTTAATTTTAATAATACGAATATTTTGATAAACATTACTACATCATTCAGTACTTTCAAAATTAATTTAATACTATTGAAAAAATTATCACGCAAGATTTCGGAATTATAAACAACTTAATAGCGAGTTAATATAATTTATTTATATATTTAATGCGAGTCCATTTAATTAATAGAAACACTCGATTTCTGTTGTTAAAATGCTGCTGGACAACAGAAATTATTTTTAAAAAATGTCTTTTGGGTTTTAATAAATAGTTTTCATGGGTTGCTATTGAAAATTTGACCTGAAGCCACTCTTTACTTTACTTTTGTTTTTTTTTTAGTTTCAGTTAAAAGAGTAAATAACTTTGTCCTCTTTAAAAAAAGTAAAAATTCTTTTCAATTGTTTTTAGGAATGCTGCTGACCAAAAACAATTAAGAATTATTACCTTTTCGACATAAAATTAAACTATTAAATTCAAATTATAAATATATTAAAATAAAACCAATCACACTTTATAAAGCGCTTATAAATTTAGAAAACCATATTGTCTATCATTTAAACATTAAAAATTATAAAATAAAATAAACTGCATGCTTATTAATAAAATGCTATATGAAAAATAATATTTTGATTTCTATTAAAATTTCTAAAAAGCACAAAAAATAATTTTAATTACTATCAAGACAAATATATTTTCTTAAATAGAGAAGAAAAAAAAACTAATATTTTTTTGTAAATAAATAATTAAAAATATGTATTAATAATTTTAAAATTGGCCTATTATTAAACGAAGCAATCTTTTTTCGTTAAATTTTAATTTAATTCTTATTAAAAGAAAGAAATCTTTTAAACGTTTTTTAACGAATTTTATCTCAGCAATAATTCATATTTATACAGAATTTGACTTCATCGAATAAGTTAAATCATGAAAAGAATTAGTGATTCGAAATAAATTTAGATTAAAATCTGTTGCTTCATTTACATACATACATACATACATATATTAAATAAATATTGTCATACAGAAAATTTATTATGAACTTTATGAAAAAAAAAATTAACTAAATAATTTAAATCTATCAGCAAAGAAATATTATTAAATAAGTAAAATACCATTACATACTCTGTTACCAATCATAATATTATTATTATGCAAACCTTAAAAAATTTACAACAAATAAAAGTTTTTTGAAAAACAAAAACTATTCTCCATTTAAATAACAAAGATATAATAATAAATCTTTTTTTTTTTTTTATAAAAATAATAATAATTACTATTTAAATATAAGTATGATTTAATAATTAAAACCAACAACAACTATTACTATAACAAATGATATTGAATTATATATACAACAACAAAAATAAACAAAAATGTATAAAAAAAAACAAATTATTGGTTTTACTTCAGAGGCACAGAGTGGATTTGAGAACACGTCAGCCGCAAAATGTGTCAACTTGCGTATTTCAGAGGAAATTTTCTGGCATACGAAACAGCTTCAAAAACATTTTCTTCTACAGTTATAGTTATAATTATTGTTTAGAAAACAAACATGACATTATCAGGTCTGTTCTGAGCAGTGATAACACTTTAGCCTAAATTAGCTATTTCTGCTCAACTTATAAAATAATTTTGTAACAAATTAAAAATTGTCATATTGACAAAGAAAAATTTAATTAAAGTGAAGACAAAATTACATTGATTGAAATCTTGTCGCGAAAGCTTTTAACTTATAACTGGACAAATGTTGAGTCAACAGTATCATGAAAATAATTAAAACAAAACAAAGAAATCGTACTAGAATAAAATGCTTATGGGTCGATTATGGATTGCAACCGAACTTCAGTTGAGTTGCCAAGGGAGCAACCACAACTGGAATTTTGGTTAATGCAGTCTCGATCTGCATTACCATTTTTAGCAACTTTCAACTGAACAACAGATCGGTTGCAATCATAATATGTAGCTTCCTTAAACATTTTTCTTTATACAACAAACATTTTAGTTTTCCATTTAATGTTTTAATTATATTATTAATTGACCTTTTTTATTATATTTTTTGATATGTATTTATTAAGCCTTTTTTTCCATTTAATGTTTTTAATTTTTCTAAGCCTATAATTTAACAAACATAAATAAAGAATTATTTTCCCATTTATTCAACCCGAGCTAAAATTACAAATATGCACATAGGTTAGGTTAGCAGGCCGCCAAGTCCCAAAGGAATCAGCTCACTTGGGTCCCATTGTGTTGCCCGAGCGGGATCAATCCTCATCCCGTCCCCATTGGTCTCAAACCATCACGAGTTCCGGATAAACAAGTTTATGCCACTGACATTGCGCTCCGACAGTGATCTTATCGCAGCCCTATTGTCGGTACATACCCCAATATACTCCGTATATATCCCGTGGTACCTCATCCAGTTCGCTGCCTTCCTCATGGCCGATATCTCAGCACGCACCCCGCTGCACCGATCGTCCAGCCTGAAACTCATCCTCCGCCCACAGTGGGGAATGAATACTCCACCTCCCACCTGATTACAATCCATCTGCGAATACATCCACCACACCCAAGCGATCGCCCATCAACCCCAGCTCCATAGAGCAGCTAAACGATTTAACAAACATATGTAGATAAATAATTTTAAATATATTTTCTAGGTTGTTATTTAATTTCAATATTTTATCAAGTTTTTTTTTGTCTTGGGCCAGAACTTAGGAGATGACACCTACACACGCAATGCATTGTGCTGGAACTAGAGGAAAGGGATAGTTAGAGAATTGGCGGGAGGTGAAGCTTCACTGTCTTACAACTCTGCTTTTGCATGTTCTTTCTTTTATAGCAGTGTTAAAGAGACTTTGATGTCCAGGAGATGTGTTAGAGTTTGAAGCTTCGTTTTAGTAATTATTTTACTTATCCGGTGCTCTACAATACCGACGAAGGAGGGCGCTCTGATGTTCTTGTGAATTGGTATCAGCTGAAGCCGCTACTGTTAACCACTGAAACCTTCCGCCAACAACTGACACAAAGACACACTAATGCACATCAGAAAAAATGCGAGATGTTTTTATGAGTCTGAAACTGGGGTAGAACCCAAGAAATTTTTTGTTTCGTAGTCAACGTGCAGATCATCGCCACCCTCAACATCCCCAGAAAATAAATGATTCGCGGTAAATAAGTGAACAATAGTTGCATATTTTAAATAAAATTACACTTTTTGTTAAAAATTATTTTTATTTCATCTTACAATTAAAATTTGTAAGTAAATACTACATTTGTTTTTTTTTTTTTTTGATATTTATTTTGGGTACATTATATATCTCTCTAGTATAAAATAATTGATACATATTAAAATTGGGTCAAATACAAACAGATATAAATATATCTGTATAATATGAATATAGTAAAATTTATTACAAATCGTATAATTATTTGATAACAATAGTTATTGAGGCAATTTCTTATGTTTATGTTTAATATGTATTTATTTGTGTTTTCTATAACCTGCCTTAACTACACATAAGAAATTGAGGATAACATTTAAATTCAAGTCAAATAAATCTTCAAGAAAACGAAAAAAAATTTGATGTTTTTAATTTTTGATTTTCTTACGAATTATTTGACTTCTAGAAGTTAAAATAGAATATGTAATTAAGGGATAAAATATGAAATAACTTGAAATAAAACAAACAAATTGAAATTAATTGTGTGATGTTTTTATGTCGTACGGTAGGCAATCTACGATCGTCTTTTCAGAAATATATATTTTTATAAATGTTGCAAAAACATGGAACGTTGACAGGCTTCCTCCAAACTGTCTAGATGGCGTTTTTGTTCTTCTGATGCCGCTTCTTTAACCAATTCATCGAAGTCATCTTCAAATTGATCTGGAGACTTGCTATCACCTTCTATACTTTCCGTTTCCAAAAGAGGCTCTCCTATAATTTGTCTAATTTCGTTTGGTAAATATTTTGCATCTTTCATTTGATAATAAATGGCTTCAGCTATTTCGAGAGTTAGTTCCAAATCAATGTTTTCCGATAGTTCGTTAACATGTTTTAGAATCTCGTTAAATTCATATTTATTATCAATAATTATATCTGTTTGCTGCTCTAAAATTGCAACTGATATAATTAAGTGATAATTAGGACAGGGATGTTGGGTCCATAGGCATTCCCATAATTTTAAAACATCATCATCGGAGAATTCTCTCTTGTACCAGATCAAAAGCCAACGGAAACAAAAATACATATTGTCCGAATCATTTGCTACCATATAATTAAAGAGTCGTGGATTAACAAATTCTAATATTTGGCGCAATTGATTAAATTGTGATTTCATTCCGGCTTGATCGACGTCGAAGTTGGCGCATACAATATTCATAAAACCAACAAAGCACCAAAAAGCATCAACTTCATCTTCCTATAATAATTAAATTTTAATAAATTTAGTGAAATTAATTAAAATAGTCAAACTTGTAGTTAATAAAAAAACTAGATATGGGAAACGGTTGGCCCTAGGCCATTCCCGCTGTGTTTAACACATTCAAAGAAAATTTGAAGCATTCGATAGCATTTTTGAGTCCGAAACACGAATGCATATCGATTTGACAAGAAATATCGGTGTAATTAATAAAACTAATTTGTGTCAAATTTGCGGCATTCTCGTTCATTTTTCAAGTCTATAAAAATTTGTGAAAATCTAAACTCGATTTGACGAAAACTTTTGGAGTTTTTTTTTTTTTTTTTAAATTTATGCCTTCCTCTGAGATTAAAATCTGTTTAGATTTTGAATTTTATCAGTTTAGTAGTTTCAAATTTATTTGGAAAAAACTAGTTATCGAAAATTTTATTTTCGAAATTTACCGAACCGCATCGCTTCATTATGTCACGTCATCTAAGTGAGTTCAATAACTTTCGAATGCGGCACATTTCGTTCTAATTCATTGCCGCGTTCTTAATTTATGACATGTATACATACATATGCATATATACATACATATATATGTATACACATCCACACACACTTATACGTATATACTGATATCATTGTGAACATAGCCTGAATACATACCCAGGACCCCAAAACGTCGAAATATACTGAAAACTCCATTTTCAAAAATTTTAACTTTTTTTTTTATATCTTGGACCAGCACTCAGGAGATTACCCCTACACATGCGATGCATTGAACTGGAACTATAGGAAAGGGATAGTAGGAGAAATGATACGAGGTGAAGCTTCACTATCTTACAACACTGCTTTTTGCACGTTATTTGTTTTTACAGCAGTGTTGTTGCGTCTCTGCTGCGAAGGAGACGTACCAAATTTTAAGGCTTCGTTTTTAGTAGCCATTTTTATTAAGTATTTTACTTCGCCGGTGCTACATAATACCGACGAAGGAGACCGTTCTGATGTGCTTGTAGATTGGTTACAGCTGAAGCCGTTACTGTTCAGTGACCAGTGACTATGCCTCCGCCACTGAAAGCTTCCGGCAACAACTGACACAAAGACACACAAATGCACATCAGAACAACTGCGAATTGTTTTTAATAGTCTGAAACTGCGGTTGAACCCAGGAAAAATTTTTCGTTTTGTAGTCAATGTGCACACTACTTCGACCATCGCCACCCTCATATTTCATTTTAAATTAAATAAGAGATAAAAGAGGCTAAAATATGTTATAGAAAAAATGCAATCTAATACGTGAACAAAATCGAAAACGTGAACACCCTCGGTAAAAAGTAGTTCACGTTTCTGCGAGTTCACTGTACAGTAAACCGCGGTTAATTACACCATCCAAAATGTCTATTTTTGAGTAATTATCCGGGAATGTTACTAAAGCGGATATGTTTAATTACCTCTTATAAGTAATAATGAGAATACGTTTAAATACTTAAGAGCGCATTTATCCGAATACATTGCAGTATGTATATACATAATTGGTCGAAATGAAACGTATATATTTTATAAACTAAAATATTTTATTGAATAACAAAAAGAATTCATATCACAAAAAATTAATTAAGACACAAAACGGAAACAAAAAAAATAAAACAAGAATACATGGGTGTACATAAGTAATTTATACAAACAGATAAATTTGCTTACAGAGTTGCGTAAATAGGTAGGTAGTTGTGCGCAAATAAACGAAAGGATAATAAGCGAAAAAGGTATTTAAGCGATGGGTAATTACACGGTGTATATTATATTTAGCAATTAGTAATTAGCAAAGCAACTGACATCCGGTTAACATCTATAATCACGCAACTAATCAATAATAACAATCCTCCAAAACTTATTTAATCTCTCTCTAAAAAGTAATTAATAAAAAAAGTTGTATGAATATAAAGGGTCACATACAGTGCATTACAAACAGCATACCGTTAAATAACTATTTGAATTTTAGCTTTGTTAAAATTTTATAGCAATTTTAACTTAAAAAAGGTCATACACAAGAAGCATTCTTCAAAAGTGTCATATCATGTTCAAGAATAAAATTTTAATAATGCCTGATTATTATTTTCGGTAAATTACTAAATCTATCCTTTTAGAAAGTGAGTAAATTGAAAATTAGAAAAGAAATTCATATATACAGTATTAATAATTATTAATATTACACTTACCATTGTTGCTAAAATTGGAGCCAACAAATCCGACATACCCTGCACATACCCTAAATCGAAATTATACATAACATATGTCATCAAGATACCCCGCATCAGCAATAAATTTGGATTGTCGTCGCCGGCAAAATATTCCATCGTACGATCAGTTCTCCTAACATCCTTTTCAATTTGATTCTTGCGGTCACGATATCCACAAAAATTATTCTCTTGAATTTCAGTCATTGCCATCCATTGGCCCTTCATTTTATAATATTCACTCGCTTTCTGTTTTCTACTTTCCATACGTTCCGGAATAGATTCGTGCCAGTGATAGAAATTTAACAAGTATTTCCACACCTCCTTTCGCAGACGGTGATCAATGCCACCTCTATAAACGGTTTCTATAACCGAAAGAGGATTTAAAATGCGACCCTCCGATGTTTGGAATTGCAACCATTGACATTCGTGGAGAGGCAGACCTCTCATCACGGTTTTACGCCGGGGCAACGATGGCACAATTTTATAATCAATTTCCTTATTAGTTAACATTTCGGCTGATGTGGCCAGACTGCTGGTAGGAATGCTATCACTTATGCTCATAAGTTGGTAATTGTCAGTAGGTGGTGATAATTTTGGGCGTTCCTTCGGTTGTCTGATGGTGGGCCTTTCTTTTGGTTGCGACCTATGACCCATATAATCAGGTATACTTGCTAACAACCCAAAAACTCTTGTTGGCAGCCAACCCTCATTACCCAAAGAACTGGACTTTATTTCTCCTATATCCAACTCCGCAAATGCCATCTTAAGCTTCTGTTTCTCATTGGTTAGGATTTCATACCATTCTTCTCCTGACCATGATGGAGAAGATATTTCAATAATATGCAGGTTGCTTAGGCTACTTAAAAACAGTTCAGCATTGGCGTGCTGAAAAAAGAATTCTGTATGCAAGCTACCATCCATTTTGCGCATAAATTTAATAGTCTGGCGCCGTTGCTTCACTTCTATAACAGATAATTCTTGCAATTTTGTACGTATGCCACGAATTTTAAAAGTTGATTCCGTGGGTTTCGTATTGAAAATTTTACATTCTGATGGTGTTCGACGTCGTCGCGATATTTTATCAACTAGGGCCCATTCGCCCTGTTCGTGACTGTCGGCAGCAACTAAAATGTTTTCATTAGGCATCCACTCAAGATACAAACACTTCGCCTTGCCATATTCCATCAGTGATAAAGAACCACTGTTGTTTAGCTCAGCTACATGTTCGGCACTGGCTTTTTTCAACAAAACACCATCATGTGTGCATAAAACCTTAAAAAATATAAAAATCTATATTTCCTGTTTTTAATATATGTATATATAAAATAGACTCACATTTCCTGTACCCAAGGGTTCATCCGTTACACTATTATTAGACGTTGTCAATTTTTGGCTAGGTGGACGTGGTGAATCACAACAATCAGTCCCACTTTCATTTAAAATATTAAATTGAATTTGTTCACTGCTATGGTTTAGATCAATGCGTGCGGAATTTAACATTTTTATAATAAGAGAGAGAAATGCAGTCTTTTGAAAAATTTAATATGAATGGAAAAAACGTAAAAATTTTTCTAATAGATAAAAAGGGGCACAAACTTCTTTATTTCGTCGTTGTTATTTTTTTACCACAGCCAATGATGAAAACAACAAAAAAACCATTTTTGTACAGTACTTTTTCAAAAGGTTACCAGATCGTGTAGTTGTATATATAAAGAATATTTAAGGTTTATTTAACACATATCGTATATGTCAAAATTTGTTTACATTTTATTGCGCCAATATCAGTTTTCCTTATTTGAACGGTATAAGGATTAAAATTTTTACAATACTAATGACTGGTACGTAGGCATAGGTGTCTGTGATTTATATTGGCATTTTCAATTCGTGGAAACCCGGCAATACTTCCATATAAGTTGTACGGCAACGCCACGCATTATATTGTTTGGTCAAATGTCATAAACAACTGTCGCACGTGTGACTATTTTTCCAACAAGTTTAGAAACGATATTGTAAATTATAGAATAATACAATTAAGAAGCAGAATGAGTGATAGTGAAGAGGATGAACAAACAAAAAGGATTACTGAAGCAGTGGAAAATGCTTGGGATATGAAAATACCGTCTTTTAAACCTAAGGACAATCCAAATGGCTTAGTCCAAGAATCTTCTTTTGCTACGCTATTCCCAAAGTATCGCGAAAAATACCTAAATGAAGTATGGCCTTTAGTGCAACAAGCCATTGCTGAACATAACTTGAAAGCCGAACTGGATTTAATTGAAGGCAGTATGGTGGTGAAGACTACGCGCAAAACATGGGATCCATATATCATAATCAAAGCCAGAGATATGATTAAATTAATGGCACGCAGTGTTCCATTCGAACAAGCAAAACGTGTGCTTCAGGATGAAATTGGATGTGATATTATTAAAATTGGAAATTTGGTGAGGAAGAAAGAAAAGTTTGTTAAAAGACGTCAGAGGTTAATCGGACCAAACGGCGCCACCTTAAAATCAATAGAATTGTTGACAGATTGTTATGTGTTAGTGCAAGGTAATACTGTGGCTGCTTTGGGTCCCTATAAAGGATTGCAGCAAGTTCGTGATATTGTTATTGATACCATGGAAAATGTTCATCCGATTTACAATATTAAAGCTTTGATGATTAAAAGAGAATTAATGAAAGATCCGAAACTGGCTAATGAGGACTGGTCACGCTTTTTACCCAAATTTAAGAACAAAAACATTAGCAAACGAAAGCAACCAAAAGTCAAGAAACAAAAGAAAGAGTACACACCGTTCCCACCGGCTCAGCCGGAGAGTAAAATTGATAAACAGTTGGCGTCTGGTGAATATTTCCTTAGCAGAGAACAGAAACAACAACGGAAGCACCAAGAACGCGAATCGAAACAATCCGATGCAAGTAAAAAACAACAAGACAGACGTCAAAAAGATTTTGTACCACCTAATGAAAATCAGCCATCGTCATCTAAGAAACGAACAGCTGATCACGATAATAAATTAGATATTAAGTCTCTTAAAGCTAAAGTATCAAAAGCTAATAAGAAAATGAAATCGTAGATATAACGGTAAATGTATTTGTTTTAGCTTATAAGCAGTTTTTTGTGAATTTTATATCATATACATAATAAAATATTTAATTTGATAATTGTTTACTTATTCTTTTTTATTTATTTAACGCTAGTCATTATTAATTGCAATTATTTATTTCGTTGTTGCTAACTACCTAAGTTCAATAAGACATTATTTATAAATAGAGATATAAATTACAATCTTTGGAAAGCAATTGTTTACTTTATTTTTAAGTTTTTGAAAAAACAGTTTTTTAAAAGAAAATTAAAGACTCGCAATAATAATTTGTTATAACATATACATAAATAAAACATTTCGCCAAAATTGTTACATTTCAGGCAAATGGCCTGCGAGTTTTCGGCTCTAGATGTAGTGGGAATTAATTCTGGCATTTCAAAACCTTCGAATGATAACTGAATTTATTTAAAAAAAAAAAAAAACGCAGAAAAAAAGAGTTAAACACTAAAGTACGCAAGGTTTGATTGATACATTTTATACTCTGGTACCACCGGACTACGGTTCATTTTCATTCTACTTCATATATTATCAAGTGAAGACATCCACCAAAAATTAAAATTTGTTTTACCACATTTGTTTGAAAAACCACACTTGGGCGAAATTAGTATGTTAAAAGAAAAAAATTAATAAAAAAGAATAGATTTCGATAGAAAATTCAATTTTTTTTTTATTAAAACTATTATTTATATATTAAAACAATTGTTTATATTATGTACTACAAAATAAGACACATAAATTTAAAAAGTAACAGTATTCTCCTAATAGAAATTATCATGGTAACACACCGATTAATTACTAAAAGATAATAATAATAATCCGTGACACAAACCTATTAATATTATTATCATAAATGCATCATTGCATGATGTCCAGTTTGAAAAATTCTCTTTCTTCAGTTTACTTTCATCATCAAAGCAGATCGGCCAGCTCTTGTTTTCAGGTCGTTTTTTCTTGTATTAAATTAGTGAGTAAAATATATATAATTTTAAAATTAAAGTATGCAATCGTATAAAGAAGCAATAATGATATGGGTGTAACCAAAAGTATTTTCCATAAGCTTCTAATAAAAGAGAAAAATGTGTGTAAAATCTGCTTGAAAGTTCTGGAAGAAATTGTCTCCATTTTATATTTTGTTTGGAGATGGGAAATTTGTATTTACGTTTTCCGATAAATAAAAACGTGGTAATCGTTTCTATAGAGTTGGTTAAATTTTATTACATGTATTTAAAAAAAAAATTAAGTAATAATTGTGAGAATGAAAAGAAAAGGCAAAAAATTTAATATTTAATAAAAGCAAATTTTGTGTCAAATAAATAAAATGTATAAATGTGTAAATCAATTTGAAAATATAAAATCAAAGTGTTAGCAAATTTTAAGCTGATTAATAATTTAATTAAATTGATGTAAGTGTTCTCGTTAATACAAAAGCTGATTAAATTTAAATAATTTTAAGTAAGTGTTACCACTGTATTTTTAATATAACGAGAAATATTATTACTTAAGTAGATAATAATGGGAGAAAAGCAGGGGAGAAAGGCTAAATAATAAGTTTTTTCAAAAAATTAAAACCACTTTTAACAATATTTATTATTAGATAGAGCTGGAAGCAAAAAATTTTAGTTAGTTGGAAACTGTCATAAATATTTTTGCACAAACATATGTTCATACTAAGTACTATTTGGAAAAACGTATAAGTTAACGTCTTCTCTTCCGAAACTAGTTAGAAACATGACAAAGTGCCTGAGTTCACACGATTCATGTTGTAATGACATGATTCTTACTTTTTCTTCTTTGAACTTTGACGACATGTACATATAGTTTGTGTGTATATTGAAATTAAGAATGAGAAAACAATACATATTGACAGTACATGCACATGAGTCCTCGTTACTCTCGCCTATAAAGTAGCAATCATGTCAGTAAAACGAGAATCGTGTGAACACAGTCTAAGTATTAGAATTTTATTAATGAAAAAGTGAAATTATTTTGTGAAATTTCTCTGAGCAGTTTAAATAAATGGAGTCCGAAAAATTTTTCAAAACTTACGACATCCATTGTCTTTCTGTGCCTTAAATTAAAATTTTAATATAATATCGGGTTTTTCATTAAACACATAATAATTTTATCTATTAATATAACACACAATATTTGAGATACTGAGTTCACGTTGAATTTTGGTGTGGTGCAAATATTTCGGTTATATAACCCATTTACAGCGTTCTATTCTTTGGACAAAATGTCATTTCGACAGAACCGTTGATAACTTTGCATTGGATGTTGTCTCTGACCTCGCCTAAACTTACTGGCATGATATTGCCCTATTAAAAAAAATTCAATGGCGTTAGATCGCACGATCGAGGCATCCATTTCAGCACACCATTTCTTAAAAGAACAATTGAAAAAGTTTGGGTTATTTTTTATTTCAGTTCTAAAAATGCGCTTCTTCAAAATGTTTTGATCTTAAAGAGGCAGTATGTTTTTTTTTTACAAAAATAATGTTCTAAATAATAATAATCAGGCTAAAGACAATAAACAAATCTGGTGGTTAGATAATGCCCTGCAAAGTCTTGCTTTTTGGTGTACTCATACCTGTCCCACAGAGTTTAAAGAAATCGCCTCGAATCGGGAGAGTAAAGTGTAATTTTTCTTATTTTTTTATGGAAGAAAATATTATATTGTTATTATAAGATTGTTAATGATATACAATGTAAACAAACTCGGTTTTAGAAACGTGTTCTCTCGAAAAGAGATAGTCGTTGACATATCCATGTTTACGTATGGAAACTTATGTTCTGTTGCCATCCATAATCAAGCCATTAAACTATCCTCATGAAATTCGCCTCCCAATTTGCATCAAAAAATTTGAAATAAATAAAAAATCCACTGTATTTGGTTTTTTCTTTTTTGTTAAATCTATTTTAGATTCTGGTTTCTTTTTATTGATCAACAAACTCTCAGAATGAAAATGTATGATTTTGTTTTTGTAATCGTTCTTCCTGTGGTTAAATTTTCTTAGGTATTGTAAGATATAAAATTCTTAATGTCTTAAATTCACTTATGTAAGAGTCCTTTAAGGTTAATGTAATTTTATTCATATAATATTATAGACTTTTTGAAGTCATACAAGTGTTTCTATGATGGCTCACACTAAATACAAACTTGAATAGTTCCTTTTTATTTATAAATATTTTTATCAAAGTATTTTCTAAATATTGTAAGATATGTGCAAACATACAATGTTGCAAGTTGAATTGAGTTTTCAGGGTTTAAAACTAAAAGCATTCTGATGCCTGACAGAGATTTTATGAAAATAAAATACAATTCCTCAAGTGAGTGATATACGAGTATTACTGGCAGGACCTCGTAATACTTTTAGGTTTAATAGTTTTTTGTTCTTTTTTAATATTGTTCTAATTTCTACAAAATATGTTATATACCTTTTGTAAACTATACTTATCTTTTCGATTAAAACACTAAGTATACTTGGTTGAGAATGCAGGTCCCAAATTACGGCATTCGATACCGAACTAATAAATTCTTACATTTTACATTTGAATAAAATTTAGTTTGAAATGTCGATTCAATTCGAATCGAATGCTCTAATTTGGGCCCAGATTTACAGGTTTATGTACTAACGGAATGTTTTCTCATTCATATAAATTTAAATCTAAGATGTTTAGAAAATAATAAACCTAATTTAATTATTTATTTATTATTATAAATCTACACAAAATTAACATTAAATATATGATTCTTTCTTTTATTTTTGTCTTCTTAGTTTGTTTTTAAAAATGCATACAATAGTAGTAGTAAAATAAAAGCTAAAAACCTATACACAAAAAGAAAAGAAGCTTAAAGCCTTCTAACAATCTCCTCCTTATAAAAAAAAAATATATATATGTATGTAATAATTCATAATTTAAATCAGAACATGTTTAGTTGTATATGTATATAGTATGTAAATACACTCTACTTCCAATTAAACTTTATTAAAAAATCTCACTTCAATTTAAATTTTTGTCCTTTGACGAATACTTTTTTTTGTTTGTTTTTGTTTTTGTTTTTGTTTTTGTTTGTTTTTGTTAATCCGAAATACCTATTTTTCTTTCGCTATTTCATTAAAAATTTCAATTAGTTGGTATTAGTTATTTATTATTCTCTGATGGAAAATATTTATTTTGGTAATTCATAAAATTGGACGGGAAGCGCTTTGGGCGTTATTATTTCATCATCGAAATCTTCGTCGTGTATGGAATAGTCACCATTGCCACCACTCTGTTGATGATTAAATTCATTTGGTACTATTTCAACATCGGTGGGTGTGCCCAAGGTTGATGATCGTCCGCTATTGCCGCCGACATAATTTGGTCGCGACTTGTGTTTAATCATATATTCCCTCAACAAATGTGAATAGAGTATATCATCAATGTAGAACATTGTACCCAAATTGTAGACAAATATTTCACTTTCGGTGATTTTGGCGTTATTAATACTTGTTGCATTGCTGCCGGGATTTCGGGTGATTTTCATATGACCGCCGCCAATGGTTTCGAATACTTCATTATCCCTTAAGTCGCGATTATAAAGGCGTCCTTTAACAAAGTGATTCAATAACATTTTTACGCCGCGCTGTGACGCCTGCAGAAAAGAAAGAACATTTTAAATTGATCGAATGGGCTATATCAATATAATTAAATACCAGTAATTTTGGATATAGTTTTCTTTTCCAGCGCATGCTACACGATCAATGTTCAGCTTCAATATTTCTCATTGTGTATAAGTGTGACTATTTTTAATAAAACAACGCACACATACAAATATTGAAGCTGAACATTGATCGTGTAGCATGCGCTTTAAGTATAACGCATTTTAGAGCAGTTTCAAGAATTTTATAAAAAGAAAATACATATGATTTTTCGGATAATTTTAATTTTTTTTTTTTTTTTTTTTTTTTTTTTATCTAGGACCAGCACTCAGGAGATGACTCCTACACATGCGAAGCATTGTGCTGGAACTATAGAAAAGGGATAGTAGGAGAAACGACAGGAGGTGAAGCTTAATTAATTATTTTACAGCTCTGCTTTTGCACGTTCTTTGTTTATACTCGTAGCAGTGCTGAAGCTTCGGTTTAGTAGCCATTTTTATTATTATTTTACTTCGCCGGTGGTACACAATACCGACGAAGGAGGGCGTTCTGATGTGATTGTGGATTGCTATCAGCTGAAGCCGGTATTGTTCAGTGACCAGTGACTATGCCTTCGCCACTGAAACTTTCCGACAACAACTGACACACAAAGACACACTAATGCAACATCAGAAAAATGCGAGATGTTTATTTTTATTTTAAAATTTTTGGTCTGAAACTGGGGTTGAACCCAGGTCTGTTTTTGGATTCGTAGTCAACGTGCAGACTACCATCCATCGTGCCATCGCCACCCTCAAATACACAAATGATTTGGTGGTCATTACTTTCCGGCAGGGTGGTCAGAACCGGGTCGGTGGGGAGAATGATTACTATATATGTGGGCAGAGGGTCGCCCGGGGTGGGGGGGGGATTATTTTTTGTGGTGGCTTATGTAGATGACGTATCGCTACTGCTGTCAGGAACCCTCCCCGTACGGTGTGCGAATTCCTGCAGGAAGCTCTGGCTAGGTGGATTGACAGTTGCGTTCTAAGTGTCAATCCTGACCTGGTCCGGCCAGTACTATTCACCAAAAGTACATGCTGTCTGGCTTTAGCCTCCTAAGCCTTTTTGGTCTGGTTGTTCAACTATTACCGAGAATTGAGTTACTCGGGGGTAGTTCTCGACTATAGAAAGGATAGTGTGAGGAATGCCCGTGTGGCCTTATACCCCTGCATGGGTATGTGCGGAAGAAGGTGGAGTCTTAAGTTTAAGAGATCACTTTTTAAATATAGTTTTTTTTTTCTTGGAGCAATGTCCTCTCCGTTTGCAATGCATGTGCCGGAACTAGTGTATAGAAGAGATAGGTTGGGAAGAGATAGAAGGATAGAGAGTTTAATTCTTGCCTGATTTTCTGAGAATTTGTAAATTAGAATTGCTCCTCCTCAGACGGTTATGTGGCCGCATTTATTTTTAAGCCGAAGGAAAGTCATTTTATTTGTTATTACGCCTTATTGGTCAAATACCTATAAAGGGGCGGAGTTAGCGCAGACACAATTAAAGAATTGTTTAGTCTGATCGGGGATTCGAACTGCGTATCTTCTGATATCAAGCTGAAGAGAAGATAGTGAAGCGCCACCTCCTGTCATCTCTCCAACATTACCTTTCCTCTAGTTCCAGCACAATCTATCGCTTGGGGGGGGGGTCATGTCCTGAGTGCTGGTCGAAGATTAATAAATAAAAAAAAAAAGAATTCTCAATCATATTCTGAGTGTTTTTGTAAAGGGTGGTTAAATTTCAAGGGCCGATGTTGATTTTGAATAAAACACAAACTATTTAGGAAATTATTGTAATTTTATTTTATTATGATATATTGGTATTACTCAATTATGTATGGAATAAAATATCGGCCAAATGGGCGCCGCGACCACGGCGGCACACCTCCATCCGATGGTCCAAATTTTCGATGACCCTGAGGCATAATGGAGGTTCTATGCCGTTAATGTGCCGAATTATCTCATCCTTTAGCTCTTGAATTGTTGCTGGCTTATCGACGTACGACGTACACCTTTTCTTTCAAATAACCCCAAAGAAAAAAGTCCAACGGTGTCAAATAACATGATCTTGGCGGCCAATTGACATCGCCATTACGTAAGATAACACGGCCATTGAATTTGTTGCGCAAAAGAGCCATTGTTTCGTTAGCTGTGTGGCAAGTGGCACCGTCCTGCTGAAACCACATATCGTCCACATCCATATCTTCCAATTCGGGCCATAAAAAGTTCGTTATCATCTCACGATAGCGAACACCATTCACAGTAACTGCCTGACCGGCCTCATTTTGGAAAAAATACGGCCCGATGATGCCGCCAGCCCATAAACCGCACCAAACAGTCACTCTTTGTGGGTGCATTGGTTTTTCGACAATCACTCTTGGATTCTCATTCGCCCAAATGCGGCAATTCTGTTTATTGACGAATCCACTGAGGTGAAAATGTGCCTCATCACTGAAGATGATTTTCTTCGAAAATTGATCATCCACTGTTGCCGTGGTCGCGGCGCCCATTTGGCCGATATTTTGTTCCATACATAATTGAGTAATACCAATATATCATAATAAAATAAAATTACAATAATTTCCTAAATAGTTTGTGTTTTATTCAAAATCAACATCGGCCCTTGAAATTTAACCACCCTTTATAAACATGTGAGATTTTTTAGCTTCTTCGAACATTTGATGGCAGGTGTGCTAATGAGTTGGTATAAGTACGAACGAAATGTACATATAGACTAGCTTCACTATACAACAAGTATATAAATATAATCGTAACAAATATAATTTTTACAAATTAAAATTTTCACAAAAGTAACTTACCATAACATCATCACTTAATTTATCAAAGCCTAATTTCTCAAAAGCTTTATCGTCCGGCACAAAGAATGTGTAATTGGCTCCTGATACGTGTGGTGCTATTTCAGCATTATTTAAAAATCTGCAATTGCAAAAACACACATACACACACATATATATGCACAAAACTATAAATCGTAAAATACAAAATTCAAAACTTCATAAGTCCAACAGAAAATACCTTGTGATTTGTGTAAATCTCGGATCTCGTTCCAAAGCCAAAAATGAATGTGACAGAAATTGTGCACCAAACCAAGGGAAGGCCAGTAAAGGTGGTGTCTCCTTATCTTTATGCATCTGTATGCATTTATACCATTCGAAGTATTATGAGTATATGTATGTATGCGTTTATGTATATGAATTAATAAAAGAATGAAAGAAAAGAAAGACGAGCGACGACAGAACACAGACGACAGCGATTTACAAACATTAATCTTTTAAACATCATCAACACAACACACCATTTATTTACCTGATGTAATTTGGATACAACAGCCTCTGAGACGAACAAAACTTCTGTTATAATAAATACCTGATTACCATTAGACAATGTGTAATCGGACATTATGGATACATTGTTGACCGAAGGTGCAGCTAAGAAAATTTGTATATCCAACAAATATTTATGTACGTATGAAAGTAAAAAAAAAAGAAATTTGTTAAACATAAATCGTGGGCATATACATATGCAGAGTGGCCCAAAATGACCGAAGGGGTTTGAGTTCAAAGAGCCATTGTGTCCCTCGTAATGTGCGCTGTAGCTCCATCCTGTTGGAAACATGCTCACGGATGGTTTTCCACGTTAGGCCTTAATAATTTTCCAACATTGTTCGATATCTAATAACAGTGATGGAAACGGCGACACTGTATACATTTTCCAAAAAATATGGGCCAATTATCTTTTCTGACGAAACACCGCACAAAACGGAACACTTAAGTGGGTATTGAACTACAATCTGTTGAACTACTCTTGGATTTTTCGTATCGCTTTTTGCTTATTAACGAACGTATTGAATTGGAAATTGGTTTCGTGGCTCATAGTTAAATTATGAATAAACTCATGATTTTCTTTGAAAATAAAGTTCAGCGATTTTGGCACGTTGTTCAATTGTGTACTGTTTCATTATCGAATTCGCAAAAATGTTTCGTTTTTAAAACGAATACACATACTTAGGTGTTGAGAAATCACTCGTTTTTAAATCGACGCGATTTATAGAAAAGGGTGGGTATAAATTCCCCAAGTCTTCTTTACAAAATACTGAAAACAAAAAAAAAATTTTTTTTATTGAAATATTTTATAAGGAACTCAAACACCTTCGCTCCTTTTGGGCCACACTGTATATTGTACAAAATAGTAATAATAATATGTTGCACAAAAATAAAAGAAAGTTTAATGCTTACGTTGACCCCTGAAGATGACATTCTCACCGCCCATGGTGCGCACCACCATTTGATCCATATTTTTGACATCAGCCATACGTAAAGGCTTTTGCGTCGGTAGGAAGTGATTGCGCAACACACTTTCAGTAAAATCTTGCACACTGAATGGATAGAAGCCCCAATCGATAGGATGCCAACGTTGAAATGCATTGTCAGTGGGTATGAGAATTGTATACGAGCCATCGTCCATTATTTGTGTTAGATTACTCTTCGACAGGAAGTGCTGGAAAACTTTTGTGCCACTTTTCATGCTGCCAAGAAATGACATTAGAGGACTGGCCTTTGATTCCTTTAAAATGGGTTCATTTTTCGTATGCGCTATATTGGTGGTAGCATTACGCATCTCCAAACGTTGTGGTTCGTTATAGCGGCTGCAAACAGAAAAGCAGAACGAAATGTTTTCAATACGCATTTATGCACACACACATACAATTATACAGGCATATGTATGTATGCATGTATGTACATACAAGTGAATATTCTCCACAATTTATGCAAGACTTCAACTATAGATTTGAAAATGTTTTCCTAAAATTTATTGATTGCAAAACTTTGTTTCGGGCAATGATAGCAAAGCTACCAGAATATTTTAAGTGTTCTTCCACTTGGTACGAACGGATGTAGAAAAATTTGTTATTTATTTACTGGGTAAATAACAGAGCCGTAACAACGACGAGATTGTAGGAGGCACATTTTTAAATCTCAAAGCTATAATGCTGCTTTAACAGCTGCTCGCTTCAGGTATAGTTACCAATACCTGAAGTATTGAAACAAAGTGCAGATTGACAAGCTCGTCCAAAGTAAAGGTTTTGTGTAATACACACATTTGGCTTATTTCAGAGTTAAGCTATGTACACCCGATTGTAAGATATTACTAAATTGTAAGATATGGCAATGTACTGACCATGAAGAATTGTCGCCAAAAGGTAAATTGCCAGTGCAGACTATTGTCAGAATATAGTATGTAAATTTCATTGTCACACAGTTGTGCGACAATAAATGTATCTGCCAACAAAATTAGTTAGTTCACACTGTTGGCAGATTATTATCTGGCAAAGTTGTCAGATTCGATGTTATACTTTGGCTCTTAATATTTATGGGCAGCATTGCCAATAGAAATATTTATCTGACAATGTTGTTATTGTACGGAATACTAAATTAAGCACATCTGACAATAACAAATGACCGTAAAATATGTGGCAAATACCTGTTAATAGATATGGTGGGTTTTCTCACGATTGTTAGATGCCGAACAATATTATTGTTGTCCAATATACTGACAATGCTTTTTGTGACAATGTTGCTAGATAAAAATCGTAAGTTCACACGGTTCTTAAACGTTTTACGACAATTTTTCTGTCAATATTTTAATACCTGAAAATCGTGTTTACATATCGATTCCAAACTGCGATAATAACGTAACTGACATATTTTTTACAATTAATTTTTTCATGCAGAATTGTTTTCCAGCCTCGAACACATCAATCGAATATAATAATATTTACAGAAATACAAGCCATTCACTTTTAACGTAAGCGACTCCCAGCTTTCTGTGTGATCACAAAAATAACTTAATTGACATTAAAAAATGTGACCCGAGGAATTAGCAAAATGATTTAATTATAAAGAGCAAACAATATTTACGTATGTATGTGTGTATGTAACCGTTCCCTATTAGTTGTTTTAATCTAGATATGGAACCGTGAATAACTTTTCACTCACGATCACTTACGTGGAAAATATTACTTTTTTGTCTTTCTCTACAAAACACACAATTTCCGAAGGTACTAACTTGTTCGCAGTAACACCCAGGTTTCAGTCGAGAATCGAACCCACAACCCACAACCCAAAACTCCAGATGACTAGACTAAAGCGCACAAAGGCTACCGAGGAACCGAGTATTGGGTGGCATCAAGGCTAATTTTAGGTAACACAACGGCACCCTAATACTTTTTTTGTTCACACGCATGTAAGCTCACGTTATTATAATAACAAATTAGTCGCGATGAAGAAAACTCCTGTCACGGTCACGAGATGCTCAGGGAAAAAAATAGAAGTAACGAAATTATTTCTATATTTTTTACTATCAATACTTATCCAGATATTTTGTACAAATTTCTATTTCAGTATTTCATGATTTTCTCATTATTTTGAAGAAATTTTATCACAAAGCAAGCACGTAAAAATTCTACCCCTGTCCGCTCACGCGGCGGGTTTTTTATAATAACGTTCATGCCCAATCGCTTGATTGGAGCGAAAAATTACTCAGAGATCATCTTAACTTTTACCTTCTTTTGCGTGTTTTGTTCGTTATAAAATCTACGCTTGGCTAGACGTGTAAATTGGAGTTTGACCGCAGTGACATTGAAAAATTCGACTTTAAATTATAATTTCTTTTGTTAATAATGGCAATAATAATTAATTTTTATTTTGAAATTTACCCACTATATTGGATAGAGTGATTAAAATAAGTGTTAAATGTGATTTAGTAAAATGATTTTCCTTTCATGGATTTTTAATTAATATAGAAAAATGTTTCTTTTGTAATAATAATTACAACGTGAGTAAAGTTGAAAATGTTTACTGGGTCATACTTGTGTGAACATTTGTGCAAAAGCAAAATCGTTATTTTTTATTTGTTTAGGCTGCTTGGGGCCAGATCTTTTAAAGTATTAATTCTTTCGACTATATTGCGAGATATTTAGTACCACGCGTTTCAATTAAATTTACTACCTATTACACCATACAATATTACTGGTTAGTAAGCCTAATTGAAGTATATTTAAGCTTCAATTTAATTCAGTAGAATGCGGAGGGCTGCGATAACATTCACCCCAAATTTGTACTCTTGCCATATAACACGTATTTAAACAACACAATTATAATGACCAGCACTTTGCCGTTGACATGGAAAAACGCAAAAATAGTATATAGCAATACCTAAGAAGGGCTCCGAGTTCACGCCAATTGCCATACTGTGCTTCCTATCTAAGGCTGTGGAAAGAATTCTTCATAACCAAATGTTGCTTTACATCAAAAATAATCATTCATTTGTCAATAAGCAATCAGGTTTTCGCCAGAATCATAGCTGTGTTCCTGCATTAATGGATATAAATGGAAATATACGCCGTGAAGTAGATGCGGGAAAGCTTAATTTCTTGATTCTTCCAGATCATTTTAAAGCCTTTGGACACGGTTGAACACGGTACGCTTTGCATGAAACTTCGCTACTTCTTTAATTTCTCTTTTACGGCAAATAGTTTCTTCACTTGTTTTTAGCATATTGATACCAAACATTAGTAAGTACATATTTTTTCCTTAACAGGTGAAAGAATTTTTTGAAATAGCACACTAAATTATGACGTGTTGTTCGTAACAGTCATATTTTTTCGTGTTATTATTTTAAAACATATGACTTTATGACTAACTTGGGAATATCCCATGTGTTTTTTATTACTAATATACTATTAAGTAGCTGTTTTGTAAACAACTGAAAAGTAAATAAAAGTAAAAACAGGAAAAATTGCGGCTGATGTTTATCGCTCATGGAGAAATAATAATTTCAAAACTGATCAAAATTCATTTCTCCATATCGCCTACCTTGTGAATACCCCAATTTTTTTTCAGATATTGTAGCCTAGTGCAAGAGCATTACTCTATCAATCTAATGGTGCGGGTTCGATTCCTGCCTAGAATATGGCTGTTTCTACAGACAAGCTATAAGAGCTATAAGAGCGTAGAGTTTGTTGTTTGTCTTAAAAAAAATCATTATTAATTTCGTGGAATGCTCCGTTGTTACTAATCCTAAATTGCATATCGTGAAATTGCAATTACTCTAGTTTTGAAGAATATGCTCGTTTGAACGAAAAAAAAAAATTGAATTTATGAGAAACCTGAACTACGCTTCTGCTGTTAAAAAAATTTGCCACTTAAAAATAGAATTAGCATTCAAAAAAAAAGAAACAGCGATGTTATTGTATAATACAGAAAGTTATTGTAGAATTACTTACCTATTACTGCCTTCCTGTATATTACGTTTCGAATATGGTGACTTCCGATCACCTAAATAACCGTCAATAGCCAAGGCAATTAGATTATCGTTGATGCGTACACGGTGCAGTATTTGAAAACCATTGAGTAACCAAAGCACATTGTTGGGCGATTTTTCCAATTTTCGAAAAACAATTTTATGACCGTTGCCATTACCAAACGATGACGAGTTCTCCTCATCAGCGTAGTTATCAAATGCACGACCAGGCACCATATGCTCCAGCATGAACTCCTTCAAACGTGGCTTCTCAATTGTACGTACATCTATTTTAGGTATAATCAAAGTGAATGGTATATCTGAAAGTATCAATTATAAAAGACCAAGAACATAAACATACAATCATACCCCTTAAAGGAAAAAAAACATAATTTTTTTAAACTTCAACAGAACTTTACTTTACAAAGTTGTTCAGCTTGTTATCTCTGCAATTGCAAAGCATGAAATAGATTTTGTGAGAAAAAAAACTTTCCAATTAGTTTTCAATTTTATACTTTTTTTTTGACAAAGTGGGTTGCTGGGTTCTCTTTTCTTCAGAGCAATTCTTAAGTTTCAGTTGTGGAACACTTTGAATTTATGTTGTGAAATGAAATAAATTTGTTGATTTTACTGCGTTCTAAAAATGTTGCAGAGTTTTTTTTTTTGACTATGGATAGACTTTTACTTCAAATCATCATTATCAAACAAAAAATATTTACACAGTTTGTTTGTTCGCTGTTTTGCTTTTCTTTTCTTTTCATTTTGCCAAAGGCATGGAACATTTAATATTAAATATTAAATTTGAATGGTTTTATAGATAAAAATAAATTTTGATTATTTAAAGAATTTCCATATAAATAGCTCTTTATAAAGGCTTTATAAGCCAGAAATATTTTTGTGAATAAGATGGTAAATGTTTAGTCAAAACTATACAGAAAAAATGTTACTTTCTTATTTTTTTAATTAACAACTTTAATTAGGATAATATATTTTTTCAATTAAAAGTTTAATAAATTCAATTATTTTTGAAATTAATTTTTGCTCTCAATATTTAATTAATAATTAATTTTTTTTGCTATGAAATATGAAAATGAATGATCATACATAGAAAGAATTCACAGTGGTTTATTTGGTCCGATGTAATATGAAGTTAATGGCTGTCGTGCCTTTTTTCTTTTCCTGAACCACCACTCTGGCGATGCTCCTACACATGCGATGCATTGTGATGGAACTAGAACAAAGGGATAGTGAGAGAGATGACAGGAGGTGAAGCTTCACTATCTTTTTTTCAGCTTGACTCTGCTTTTGCACGTTTTACTTTTTATAGCAGTGCTGCAGCGCCTCTGATGTCAAGGAGACGCAATCAATTTTGAAGCTTTGCTTTAGTAGCCATTTATAGTAATTATTATACTTTGCTGGTGATACATAACACCGACGAAGGAGGGCGCTCTGACAATGTGCCTGTTGATTGTTGGTAACAGCTGAAGCCGGTACCATTCGGTGACCAGTGTCTAAGTCTTCGCCACTGAAACTTTCCGATAATAACAGACACAAATATACACTAATAAACATCAAAAAAAATGCGTTATGACTTAGTCTGAAGTTGTGCTCGAATCCACGACTTTTGGTTTTGTAGTCAACGTGATAACTACTTCAGCCATCGCCACCCTCTTTCGTTATTCATATACTAAGAACGAGAGAGATTAAGAACGAAATATGAAGTTGTAGAAAAATTTAAGTTATAGAAGGCAGGATATGGTAAACAAATTTATATTTTATTCATTAAACACATTCACGACGGCAGGATACAAGCTACAGAAAAATGCAGTTGGCTACTTAAATATTTTGAAGACAGTAGCTGAAAATTGATAGATTTTTATATTTTACATTAAGAAAAATAAAATTACTTAAAAGAAATCAATATATTTTTTTAAAACTTCTTGATTATTAACGCATTTATAGTGTTTTACGTTTGTGGTGGTCTTTCCCATTAACAATATAAAATATTTTTAAACTCGCATTTATTTTGCATTTCCTTTGATATTGGCAACATTGGATTTTCTCATTGCTGCTCATAACGACATAAATTAATCTAAAGTTGGCTACACTCTAAACGAATTTTGTTAACATAAAATTAAACAACTCCCGTTTTTAAGCATTTTGTTGATTTTTGAAAAAAATATATGTTTAATGATTTTTGAAGGGGGAAAAATGAACCTAATAATTTACATCTACTGACAACCACACACAATGGACAAAACAGGAAGAACGCTGATGATGAAAGTGTAGCAACTTTCGAAAACAGCATGTTCTTCCCATCTGCTAGTGTTTGTCGCTGTGATTTACAATTTTGTCTTTGGTTTAGTTTGTTTCTTAGTATGTAACTGTAATTTTCATTGCCTGTATGGAATCGATTAACAGCCTATTTAAAGTTATAAACAAATTTTAACTAATTGCAAATTGTGTCTAATTTCCCTCTTAAATTAGTATACGGGGTCTGTTCAAAAGAAATGGCGAATTTTGAATTTTTTGGAAAAGTATTTATTTATTCATCAATAATCATTTTGTCCCCTTCAAAGTAATACCCCTCAGATATAATGCACTTATGCCAGTGCTTCTTCCAATCATCGAAGCACCTCCAAGCACTTCTGAAATGCGCTTTTCGGTATGGCCATCAGGTCGTTCTTCGATTTTGACTTGATATCATAAATTGTGGCACAACCCTTTCCTTTCATTAGTCTCTTCAGTTTTAGGAATAGGAAAAAGTCGCAGGGAGCCAAATCTGGTCAATAAGGTGGTTTAGGCATGATTAGGGTGTTGTGTTTGGCCAATATATCACGAACAAGCATTATCGTGATACAGAATCCATGATTTTTTTTTCCACAGTTCCGATCGTTTCAGCCATATTGCTTCACGCAAACGTTGCATAACTTCCTTGTAGTATTCTTTATGAACCTTACGACCTGTTGGCACCAGTCAACCATTATGTCAACATCACAAAACGTCAATACTATTTTAATAACATTGTCTACTTTAAAATGTTAACCAAACAACAAAACCGTAATACGTCAACTATAAATAAAGCAATATTTAAGCTTTAGTAACAATTAAAAAATAGTTCTGAATCAGGGGCTTACCCTTCTCTCAAGCCATATAAAACTATAGAATCTTACGTCCTGATGCCAAGAAACATTTTTTTGTTGTTTTTATTTCGGTTGGAAACTTATTTTTTAACAAAAAAATTATGGAATTTAATTTTTGTATAGTTTTAATTTATGAACAATAAAAATGCTTTGAACTACAGTATCAATAATATTTTGATATTAAGAATGCACACTCATAAACGTCAACAGCAGCGGTTTTGATTAGTTGCCGGTATCCCGAGCACACAGTATTTAATTGTAGACATTTTTTTTTAACTACAAGTCAAAATCGATATAATTTTAAATAACAGGAATTTTTCAACAGCAATTTACACAAAATCGGAAATTAAATTTAAGCAAAAGTTTTAAAGTATAGATGTAACGGTGGCCGTATAGACTGTAGCTGTAATGGCATCCAAATTATCGCCTTCATTTGAATGTGCGTATTTCAGTTTTGACAGATGGCAGCCCGTAGCCTGCTGTCGCAAATGTGTTTCATGCGTTGTGCACACGTGCATATCATTCCAATTACATACCTACATACATATATTTCCTTTTTTATCAATATGATAGAAATTTCAGATTTAATTGCCGAAATGGAATTTATTTTATTGTACTGCACGATTCAATAACTAATTAAAGAAAATAATAATAATAATAATAGTGGTGAAACAAAAATATCATAATTAAAAATAGAAATGCTAAATATTTTGAAACTTTTCTTTATAACCCAATTTGTACCGATGTGATGTAATTCGTTGAAATTATTTTTAACTGCCATCGCCTGTGTGGGGTGGAGTGGCGAGTGATATGCGGAATTTGCGCTTATGGAGATACATTTACTTTTGATGGTGACTTTTAATTAATTATTATTCTTAACACATGTTAGGTGTGTTCTAATATAAAACATTTTGTTTTTTTTTTTGTTATATTCTTTATTAAATTTAATTTAGCAACATTTTCGGTTATATCATGCCAATGTGGTTTTTTCAAACAAATTTTTGCAAAGCTTTTTATCTACGAGTTGATTGTTTGGTTTGTACATTCTGAACACATTCGCCTTTCGACATACCAGAATATTTCAACATTTTGTTTTACAATATTTTTTATTTTTTTTTTTTTGGCAAATGTTTCCTTTGTGTACGTATTTTAGAAATTTATTTGTCTATATGACTGAGTGTTTGCCATTTTGAATAGTTTGGTTTCTAAAACAATTAAGAAATTCCTTATACCATTTACTGTTCCTTCACTTGATGTTACATTTTCATTTGCAAAAACATTTTTCGTTTTAACTTCTTTTATTTTCTTATATGTGTTCTACTTTGTAGACCCAAAGTGATTTAACCTTGTGTTGACTGGATGTACCGAATTTTATGAAATGAATGAAATATTCAAGAATTTAGTCTACTGATTTATTACACTGTTTGTAAATGATTTATTATTGTTGTTGGAGAACAGTTATACTATTTTAGTGTATATTTCTAATGTATAAACATAACGATGTACGGTACAAATGTTGCTAATTAATGGGGGCTTTTAAAGGCATTAGGAAAAGTGTGTTATTAAAAATTGTTTTTCAACATTATTGCCTCCAAAGGCAACGTAGGCAGCTTAATTGCCTGAGTATTAACTCTCCCTTGAGAAACACACCTGCTGCAATAAACTGAACTGACACCACCTGCCACTAAAATGCTTGTTATCGCACGTATTAGTTTTTGGGAGATAATTAAATTAACAATAAGTTTTTTTTGACAATAACTTTAATGTAAAAAAGATCCTTTTAACATTATAAATTTTCATATGGAATTTTGGAAATATTTCCAAATGGAAAACGACATAATGACATAATTGAAATCACTCAATTGCGGAACTGAAATTGAACAAAACCAAAATATGTATATTTATCTCCTTCACTATCTGTTAATACAAAATGAATGTGAAGGAAACAGGGAAGTATAGAATAACAAAATGAGTGCTAATGAGTTATTTTGCGAAAAGAAAATTGTGCGAATATTTCTCCAAAAAATAGTTTTTTTTTATTTGATTATTTAACATAAGAAAAACTTCAAGTTCTGTGGATTGTGACAGGATTCTCACTCAAGCCGTTTTACATGATCACTTATATGGAGTATACACTACCAAAGTTAAACATGTTTAAGTATGTTTTTAAAAATCGTAAACCAAAGGGTAGACTTGACGTCCTGTCGGTTGCTTAAACAGCTGATCAAATAATGAAATCCAGTAGTTGAGTAAATTTTATTTAATTTCTGGTCTGGAAACTGAAAATTTATTTAAAATATGTAGAATATATTATATATACGAGTCTATTTTATAACATAATATTTGCAATATACTTCAAAAAGCAAAGACATGTTAAATATTTAGGAATTTAAATGATTGAAACAAAATATCGATGAAAGCTACATTTTGCACTATTTATAGTGCCATTAATGTGCTATAAAAGAAACGTAGAAAAAGAAAAGAAAATTTAAGATTTATATATTTTACTACATTTCAAAGGCAATCGAGTGTCCCGTGCTAGATCGTGGAATTGCCCATATGTATATCGATATTTTTTTGTTTTAAATATCGATATTTTAAAACATTAAATTATTTTGCCCATCCCCTATATACCAGTATGTATGTATGTACAAATGTTAATTAGTTAAATTATTAAATGTCGCAACTCACCTCTTTGTGGCTTATAGCCATATAATTCCAATACGGGTAAACCATCCTCCATGAAACGTCTTACGTGCTGCCAATTTTCATTGTTGTTATTTATCGTTTGTTCGGGTGGCAAAACATTTACATCCGGTATAAATTTACTTTCAATTAATTTGATGTTTTTTAAATTTTGATCAATTTGCAAGACGGACGCAGATGCTGCAGCAAACACCAACAAGGGACAGAATACATTAAGCCTCATTTTAATTTCTTTTCTCTCAATTTCCTTTATCGCTTTTATTACGACTTTGCAAACTGTTTTGTAATTTAGCAGTATTACAAAACAAACATTAAATAACAGATCCTCTTAATTATTCTTTTTTATTTATTTAAATAAACAATTTCTCTTTTCTTTTCGTACAGTCGCTTTGTATTAAAATCAAATATGCAACTTGTGTATTTTTTGTATTAAACAACAATTTACAACACCAATGTTGCATTTATAGCAATAAAAATGCAATTGATGGCACGACTTTTCATTTAAATTTCATTGCGCACAAAAATTTAAAAAGCCTTAAATGTTAAATTGCTTTTTGCTAATAAGATTTCTTTTCAACTGGCTTATACAATATTTTGTAGCAGTTTATATTATTTATGTGTTTTAAATGTTAGACTTTATATAACTTTCATATTTTACTCGTTAATAATATGTGCTTGTAATTATTTTTCTGGTTGTTACTTCTGTAGAGGTTGTTGCTGTTGTTGCTGTTATTGCGGTTATCGATTTTATTGAACATTTATTTATAATTTTATTTCATTGTTTTTCATTATTCCCTTTTTGAGTTAAACTGCTATTAAAAAGGCATTTCTTTGATAAAATTTTGTTTACGTAATAAATATTTGTTAATTGACGTGTTAAGTTGGGATTTTAATCTTTTCAAGTAGTGCTTTTCCTTTTTATATTCACTTCCAATTTGCTTTTTTATTTAATTTATTTAGCACATTCAACAAGTTTGGAGCATTAAAAAAGAAAAATACATGGAATGAAGCTTTTTTAATTGGAGATTAGTTCCCGTTTGTTTTATAAATATTGATTACAATACACAGTAGACTTATGTTAAATGGCTCGAAATTAGTTGTGTGATAATATGGACGCGTAGCTTGACTTTAACGGTGTTTTCTTTTCAACCAAAAAATGCGTAATTTTTTTAAAAAACTGGCAGGTTTGGTGTTTGTTTCTTCAAAATGTTTTGCTCTCAGAAAGCGTAGTATGTTTTATTCAACAAAATCACACGTATTAATGGTGAAATGAAACACACTTTCTGTACACCCCATATAAATCTAGAGTGTTGATTTTATGTGTGTTTTGAGTATTCACAGCTCTGCCAGACTAAGTTTAAAACTTTGGCGCTGCGAAACAAGGCCCCAAGAAATAAAATCCCAAAGTGTGAAATGAAATAAAGGCCATTTTTCATTATGAAAAATTCCACCAATATATCCAATATTGCAGCAAAAGCTTAAATGAAATAAGGTCCCTAAGGTGGGCACATCCATCGAAGGCCGGACATGCAAATAAGTTTTATTTAGCGAAGCCGGTGTTCGTTATACAATAGAGGAGAAAATGCTTGCATCCATCCCAAGGGCGGCCATACAACGAAACTTTCTTTAAGTTTGTCAAAATGCTACAAAATGTAGAGTTTAGCAAAGGACGAGAATTGGAGCTTTTGATTAATACTGAGGGAACATATTGAAAAACTGAAACGAATATACATATACGTGGGTTGTTCAAAAGAAAAGGCGTATTTTGTTTTCTTCAATTACAATGGCGTGGTGCATTATGAGTTCTTGCCAACAGGTCGTACGGTTAATACGGAATGAAGTTATGCTACGTTTGCGTAATGCAAACGGCTCAAACGGTCGGAATTGTGGAAAAAAATCACGATAATGCACCACACATTATCAATGCTTGTTAGTGATTTTTTGCCCAAAAACAACACCTTAATCATGCCTCAACCACCTTAGTGAGCAGATTTGGCTCCCTGCAACTTTTTCTTATTCCCACAATTGATGAGATAAAGTCAAAATCGAAGAACGAGCTGATGGCCATACTGAAAAGTGCATTTCAGAAGTGCTTCGAGGATTGGAAGAAGCGCTGGCATAAGTGCATTATATCTGAGGGGGATTACTTTGAAGGGGACAAAACGGATATTGATGAATAAATAAATACTTAAATAAAAATTCAAATTGTCGGAAGGTTTCACTGGCGAAGGCATAGTCACTGGTCACTGGACAATTCCGACTTCTGCTGATAGCAATTCACAATCACATCAGAACGCCCTCCTTCGTCGGTTACTAAACCGAAGCTTCAACACTGCTATAAACAAAGAACGTGCAAAAAGCTGTAAAATAGTAAATTAAGCTTCACCTCCTGTCATTTCTCTAACTATCCCTTTCCTATAGTGCCAGCACAATGCTTCGCATATGTAGGGGTCATCTCCTGAGTGTTGGCCCCAGATGAAAAAAAAATTCACTTTTTCTTTTGAACATACCTCGTATATACTATAAAATAATTGTTTGTGCGCGTTTTCTAATTTTTTTCCTTATTTCATCGCTTCCTTATTAATAATATTCATATTATTTAATTAATTTCTTTGGGAGTTCTTTCTTTTATTTAATTTTTAGCAATATTATCAGAGTTGTAAATGAGAAATGCCCAAAAAAGTAATAATAATATTTTGTGGGGCCGTCTTTCATTTCTTTATTTTGGGGTTATATTTCATTTCTGGAAATTCAAAATATGACCCCAAATAAAATATGAAAAATGTCCCAAAACGGCCCAAAAATTTCGTGTTTCTGTTGACATTTTTCCTTTCACATTTTGGGGCCTTATTTCGCAGCGCCAATCAATTTAGTTATCCAACATTCTTCAGCTCTTTCTGTCATCCTCCCATCATGTTGACAGCTTGAAAATACCCAAAAGGAGAGAGATTACTAGTATTGAAAATGAGCACCCGATTGCAAGATGTTTCTATACTTTCATACAGGGATGGAAAATATGCTTCATTTTCTATTTTGTGAAATATATGGAGTCAAACAGTTTACGCAGTCTCCATTAACTACTACCAAATATAAACCATATGCTGTAATATATCGCCACAGAAAATGCTGAAAATCCTATCGAACATTTAAAAAATTCAAAATTGATTTATTAATGCTGCCCTGTTAAATAAGTCACCTCGCAAAATTTAAATTTTTTCCAGAAATAAATTTTTTGATCCTTTTTTTTTACTTATTTGGCAAAATTTTGTTGAAATTTGTCAATATATTTTTTTTATTTAAACGCGTTCTTTTGCTTCTCGTGTAAAATTTTTAAAATGTTTGATAAAGCCCATTGCATTTTCTGCGACGATATTTATTTGCGCACATAATATATGTATGTGTATTGAGTATGGACATACCCATGTATGAATACACTAAAATATTGACACGCATGCGTGTGCATTTTCCACACAGTGATGCAACCAATGAAAGCAACTGAAAGCATAACAAAAAGTTATGCAACAAACGCACTAAAATTAAAGACAATTAAAGTAAGTTTCGTATAGGAAGTAGACGTGATGAATTGAATTGAATGAATGAAATATCAAAGATTCGCATTTGCCTTTATTTAAGTTAAATAATATCTTTCATATAACAGGTGGGCCAAAAGTAATCGCCCGATGTTTGTTCTTTTGCTGGAATATTTTTTACACTTTGTAAGAGACCATCTTCAAATCTTTCACCAACATTCTGCTTAGGGACCGCCGGCTAATGTTCGTTGGCGTGGCACGTCGTCTGGTCGATGTTCCGGGCTCCTCTTCGACAACTTGAGCTATATTCTCTTATTGTCAGCAGAACGACTGCTCCGCAGCTCGTGTGGTATGTTCAGTTGGTGTTCGACGGCCTAGATATCTGCGACGAAATTATATATTATCCGTTCATAACGCCGGCGCACATAGAATCCGTCATCAGTCATACTTTGACTTTTTCAAATGACATTAACGTACCGACAGAAGAGATTGGCACAATGAGTACTTTGTTGACGGATATCAACTCATAGCCACGTTAAAAATTTTAAAAATAAAAAAAAAAATACCAGAATATGTTTTACTTCATAAAAACAAGTCTTAATTTTTTTTTATTTTTATTTTTATTTTTACTTAATTTTTATTCATTTATTTAAAAAAAAAAATTATATAAAAACATTATGTACATACATCATTTCATTTTAAGACAAACAAACTCGTGCAATTTAATAATATTGTGTTCTTTTATTTTGGTCTGTGCTGCAGCAGTCTTGGATTTTATGTTACAACAGAAGCGATTTTTAATTAAACAAAAAAGTGTTAACAACGTTTCGCAATATAAAACCGGTTTTAAAAGTAAAATGTACGTATTGAGTATGACTTTGGCTGGAAAATGTAAAAAAAATGCAAAAAAATCACATCTCCACCTTAAAAAAAAATCAACCAATTTTGGTGGAAAATATCCTACAACGGCAACGCTGTTCATAACTGTCAAAATACTTAACGTACGTTAAAAGTTTTCCAACTTTCGTACTTTGAAAACGTGTATTTCAACTTACTTGTCAGTTGAAAAAGGCAAAGTATGACGGATATCATGTGCACCGGCCTTTAGCCAGTTTTCCCGTTGGTGTTACTCAAGTGACATTAACTCGGGGTAAAAAATCAATAAGTGTGATTTAAATTGCCTTAATCATCTTATTTCTACACAACTATCACTTCTTCACTCACATCATTTACTACAATAAATTTACAATGTTCACAAATAAATAATAAAAAATCAGTGTAACCATCTTTTCAAAATATTGTGGTATAAACATCAGTTTAATTGACACGAACTGATTGTCACACACGTTCATATGTACATATTTGAGCGAGTGTTTTGTTTCAATTGTATTGACCCCTGCACTTAAATCTGGTCGCATACAAGGCTGTTTAGGGGTCTTTACTTTGCGGATAAAATATTCAATTGACGGACTGACTGCTACTTGTGTTTGCAGTCAGTCTACATTCAAATTTATCTTAGTATTTACTTATGTATGGGCATGTATAATAGACAAACACTCGTCGTCACCATCACCATCGCCATTGCCAGCGCCTTTTCCACCCTCATTATTATAGTTTAGACAAATTAATTTCAATTAAATTCAAGCAGATGTGGACAAAACAAGAAACTAATCAAATACTCTTACAACTGCAAAAAGAAACTACGTAAAAAGCATTAAAATAATAAAAAGCGGGATACTAATAAGTTCATTAATGTGAAATAAATTGAAAATACTGAAAATAGAATATTCTAGTAGCAAGAAAACAAATCAAAAAAAAAAAAAAAAAGAAAAGAGTAAAATTTAAAGATTTCCGTTTTCTTTTTTAATCTTCCTACTTTACGAAGTAGTTTCCAAAATCATACAATATTTACTTGTGTGCAAGTTCAGTTGACTCTGAGAAGATTTATCTTTTCAGATTTGATCTGAGTTAAATTAAGTTTGCACAATCATCAATTACAAGCAATTTATATTGGGCTTTCTTTAATTTATCTTGATTTTAAATTACATTTGAATAAGTTTTTTTTTTTTTAATAATTTTCTTTGCTTTTTTTTTTGTATCTTTTAAGACGTTTTGAAATGAGTGTGTATGTATGCATGTACGTAAGAAAATGTATCTTTATTCTTAAGCTCTTTAATACACTTGATTCTTTTAAATCTAGATTTTTTACCGAATTTTTTTTTTAGCTACAATATTATAAAAATTTTTTATGCCTTTTTATTACTTTTTGTTTGAATTATTTTTTATTCACTTGGCTGAATTTGACCGTTTTCCACAACCGCTCTCGTTGAATTCCCGTTTCGTACTGAGAAATTGTTGCACACTCCTGTCCAGTAATTGTTGTACGTTAGTGCTGATGATGATGACGATGACTGCTACGGTATGTCTATGTTTTATTTGTTTGAGTTTGTTTAAGTTGGTTATATTTGCTTCATCGTTATTGTAGTCGGTTTCATCGTTCTATGCATAAATATGTCTTACAGGTGTGTGCAAAAATGTACTCGTTTAAGAAAGTTACTGTTAAGCTAACGTGACCATTTTATTAGTTATTTTACTTCGCCGATGACTCACCTGAACTTTGAAGAGCCTCTGGGTTGGTAACAACTGATGCCGGTACTGTTCATTGACAACAACGGACAGCTGTTGCAACCCGGCAAATAATTCCATTTTAACTGAAACATGGTCCTATGAAATGCATGCGTGAACCATGTCATTGACAACAACAGCTTATTGCTGAGGTGTTCCATTGAGTTGTTACATGGAGTAGTTTTTGGGTTAGTCCGATGGGTTATATGGTCCACCCCTAAGATATCGTAATGTTAAATAGACCATATATTTGGGTCCTATATGGACTACACTATACAAGAATGTCTGGATTAGTTACACTATTTGCAGGGACTAGTCTGATTTTTTTTTATCTTGGAGCAGCACTAAATAGGTGACCCCTACACATGCGGTGCATTGTGCTGGAACTAAAGGAAAGGGATAGTAGGAGAAATGATAAGAGGGAACTGATAGGTGAAGCTTCATAATCTTACAACACTGCTTTTGCAAGTTATTCGTTTTTATAGCAGTGTTGTAGCGTCTCTGATGTCAAGAAGACGTATTAAATTTTTGAAGCTTCGTTTTTAGTAGCCATTTTTGGTAATTATTTTACATCACCGGTGCTACAAAATACCGACGAAGGAGGACGTTCTCATGTACCTGTGGATTTAATACACCTGAAGCCGTTACTGTTCAGTGACCAGTGACTATGCCTTCGCCACTGAAACCTTCCGACAACAACTGACACAAAGACACACAAATGCACATTAGAAAAAATGCGAGATGTTTTTATGAGTCTGAAACTGGGCTTGAACCCAAGAATTTTTCTGATTTTGGGTTTTGAACATGCTCTTACATTTCTCAATACTGTATTCAGCTGCAACGTCTGATTGCCTTAGTGACTGTTCGTATGTTACTTTTTGTTATTGTTACTTGCGAGTACCAGTAGTTTTGTATGTACGTATGTGTGTGTTTGTGTGTGTATGTAGTACGTAGCACAAGTGAATATGTTTCAGATCTTATTATTTGTTATTATGCCTTTTGCGAACTTGTGCAACTGTATCACAGAGCTTTTGTATTACTGGTTAAAGAAAAACCCACTTCTGCCCTGTCTTAAGCTGGCGGACGAACAGTTGAAGTGCCAGTAAAACTAAAAAATGACTGTAACACGACGCAATCCCAAAGTGGACAAGACAAAAGTGTATGTTTGTGTGCAATTGTGTGCAATTGTGTGTGTATGTTACAAATGCAAAAGTCGGCTCCAGTTTTACAAGTATTGCAAGAGACTTGATAAAGATAAATATGTACATTTTTGGCTACCATCAGTCTCGTCCGTTGTGTATGTAGAATGGTTAGATAGATTTGAAGTTTTTTGCATTTGTTTTACTGGGGCTGCTAAGTCTTGGGGCTGGTAAAATTCAATTATTGTAATTTCTGTTCAACATTTTTCATCAACATCATCGCTGTGTTTGAAATATCATCCTCATCATTTGTTTCGCTGCGTTTGTAATTATTTCCATTCCTAAATCCATTATTACATATCTAAATGGTGCTTTTGATTTTTAGTTAGACACTGTTTTATTTTTAAATGTATGTTATCATTTCTCGTGTTCTTTTTGCTTTTATTTCTTATTTTTAATTAGAATTCGAAACATGGCGCAATTGATCAGTGAACAATTATTTATTTATATTTCAATAGTTTTATATTTAAAATTTTAATTATACATGTTGAAATACTTTTGCAGCGAATGATTGATGAGACTGATCGTGAAGAATGTTAAATGCGAAAACTTGTGTGAAATAGATGTGTCAGACATTCAAAATTATCGCCTTTTTTTATTTTTGCAAAAGTTAACAGCACTGATCCCCCAGATTTGTATTCCAGATAATTACACAGTCTTCTTCTTCTTGTGACTAGATTGACATTTTATTGTTTTTGTACTTCCGTGTCTTTTGTGCACACATACACACATACATATGTACATGAATATTAATGTGTGTATTTTTAAACTAGTTTCCTAATCAGTGCAATGAACAACGAAAGTTTTTTACTGAAGGAAAATAATACACTGAGGTGAGGACATATTAGAAACATATGTAACTTTACTTCACTTGTGGGCGCCATGGTTCTTGCACTAAGGCCCAAATTCACAGTCATTAGTTGATTATTAGTAAACTAAAATGGTAACTAATGTTTAACTAATACTTCATATTCACAGCGTATTGTTTAACTAACATTCTCAGTATAACCAAAAAATGGTAGCCCTGACAATCTTTTAATTTTCAATATTGGCAGCACTGCCAATTCGGGAAAACCAAAATATTATCGAAAATAAAAAAACTTATAGTATTATATATATGTATATACATATATATTATACTATGATAGATGAAACAAAAATACTAATAATAATTGACTAATCAGCTGTTGTCTAACTATTTGTTAACAACTCATATTTGGTTGTTTAACTAAAAGTAAACAAAAAGCTGTGCTTCAAATATTATTGGTTAAACTATTGCTATTAGCTAACTTGGCATAAGGAAGCAAAATTGTTAACCATTGGAATGTGATGTATGGGGAGGCCCAGTTTTGTAGTCGGCATTTGGTGACGGGCGGTATTTCTTGGCTCTGCTAGGCCAATCCGTTTAGTAAGAGGACTAATTGCCTTCTTCCCTTGAATCCCATAACCATACATCGCACTATCGCTATCCTCAAAGGCCATTTTCCCAGGGACAGGCTCGGCATTACCTCGCGAGCTTCCTTTTTTTATCTTGGACCAGCACTCAGGAGATGACCCTTACATATGCGATGCTTTGTGCTCGAACTAGGAAATGAGGTTATGGGGGCGATGTTAGAGGGAGTAGTGTTTATGGACATTTGATTTGAATTTTCCCACTTCAAAGATGATGACCGCTGCGTATTCCAAATAAGTCTTGTCCGGACGACAATGTGTAAATCTATTCGTTTTCAAACCGACCACAAATGGATGCGCCCTTAATGATGAGCGCGTTGTGTGCAGGAATGAACGGGTTTTGGGATCAAGTTTCCTGATTTCATTAGAGCACATCCCATATTAGTAACGACAGAACAACAAAACACACCCCACATAGCGACGATGCTCAAAGGGGGTCAATAGTGTTGGCTACTATACCGTTCCCAATGAGTTTCTTCGCCCTCTCCTGTACACGGTCGAGTAACTTCGAAATAGTCTTTCAAGCACCGGCCTAATCATGAGCGTTGTATTCCATTTTCGGTCGGATGCAGGCGGTATAAATAGTAAGAAGATCAGATGCCTTGCACCGTCTTAAAAAGGCGAGGCACTTGAATGCTTCTTTTCAAACATGAAAGTTGTGCTCAGTTCATCGAACATCACAATGAATTTCTATGCCAAGAATATCAAGAGCTTCCGATTCCGCAATATTTATACTGTGAGTCTGTGGAGGAGGAATAGATTATTGCTCACCTCATGTGTCTGTGCCCAGCTCCCAGCAGAAATATATAAATAATATGCTTATATGTATGTATGTGTGTAGTAGACGAAAATGGGGGGATTTAATCGTTAATCGATAATAATTAATTCCAAATTAATCCACCTGTTAATTCAGCAGAAATAATTGGGTAATCGGTTAATGAATAATCGATTAAATTCCCATATGCATTTGTACGTGCATACGCACATGTGAACATATGACGTACATATGTACGTCGAATTTCTCGCATCGCTATTTATTTTTGTTGTAAGACTTAATTGAAGATAAAAGATAAAAACATCGACAATTTTTTTCTTTTTTCATAATCAATTCAATATTCATTCAACCAAATACAATGTTGCAAGAAGCAAAAGAACAAATTTGGAACAACAGTGTACAATCGTCTTCGATATTTACACAAACACAAAACAATGACCTGTTTTATTGCATTTACGAGTGATGCTGGGAACACAATTGGGATGAACGAAGAATTTTTTTGTTGCGAACTTTCGTCATCGGAAATAAAACACATTTGTGCATATGAAAATAAACGCAACACCGACGTCGGACGAAATTCGTCGTGCGTGATATACTCTGCGATAAATTGATTTCTATTTCAGGAACGTCAGGAATGACGAACAAATTAGTACACAGTTATCGTTTTTCATTTTACTTTTTAAATATATTAGCTAATAAAGTTAATGTTTATAATTATAATACATTTTATAAAATGTATACAAATATTTACCATAAAAGTGGTTTTTAATGGTTTTTTTTAATATTCAATTATTCAAGTAATTTTTTTTTATACGGTAACACAGGCAGCAAACAACTTTGCTGATTATGACAGGTGTAATTTTTTCGTCGCAATTGTGCGCCACACTGCCAATTTACGCCACGAACTTTTACCGACGTATTCGTTGTGCTAGACGAAATTCGTCGTTCGTCCCAATTGTGTTCCCAACATAAAGCTGTATTCACATTATCGTATATGTACTCTATACACAAGTTATTTTGTGTGTACATCAAAAACTGCGTTTTACAAAAGGTTTATCATTTTTATATTCAGACATTGGTATGTTACGTGCATCTGCCATAACCCATAATAGTTCACAACAATATCCTGATGACAAATTATATACTGATTTTTATTGCTATTACTTTTCACTTTTAATTATATTCACAATTATAATAATAATATAATAATTCAAAATGCGCCATAAAAAAATTGCGTTTTTTTAAGGGTCATAAGAAACAGTTCGTTATAAATGAAAATTCGCTATTACCAGAGTTCGCTATAGCCGTACTAATTTGTATAAAATATTAATAGAACACTGTTGGAACCGAAGAATGAGTTTGTTGTAAGCGAAAATTCGCTATAACCGATGTACATTATAACCGAACTCCACTGTACATACTCGTCATATGTACGTAATATATGTACATATTTGTATGAAATTGTGAACTACGTTGTTCAATTAAAATAAATATTTCAATTTGTTTTCATTCTGTAAATATAATTCTTATGCTGCATTGCAACACTCCAATGCGTACAATGCAAAAAAGCCGGTAAAATAAAAACACGCAAACTTACAAACTATTTACGTCGCTACTACAATTCATAAAAGATTCATTAGTTAACATCATCATACCTACATTGAAAAAAAAATATGAAAACATCATAAAATCGCTCATGACGCCGATACGCAATTGATTTAAATGTGTGTACTTACTAAATATGTAGATTTTTACTATAACGAATTAGTGTTGCCAGTTTTATTTTTTTATCGTATACCCAATTGTCGATTTGTAGAGAAAAGGTACTTTTCCGCACTTAAAAAAATTGCTTTTCATATTTTTAAAATATTAAAATCTTCTAGAAAAATAGTAGTTATTTTTTTTTAACAAGAACATGAATTCTAAAAAAATTGCTGCATAACAAAACGTATTTTCATAATTTTTCTTATCGACACGTACTATTTTCATAGTTTTTGTCCATTGTTCGTGAAGTTACAGTATTTGATTTGATGTGTTTTGAAAAGAAGGTCAATAAAAGTTTCGAGTTCTTTAAATTTTAATCAGCTGCCGAAGGAAATACCAATTTAAATTTCTTGAAATAAGGAAAATCAGCTTTTCCAATTTCTCTGTATAAACTGGCCGTAGAAAAGAAAGTCTTTCAATGAAACAGTTTGGTATAGATTAGAGTGCAAACCAGGTACTACTGTGGTTTTTTTATACAAGGTGACCCAAAATGAGCAAATCTATTTGAGTTCAAAGAGTCATCGTGTCTCTCGCAGTGTGCGCTGTGGCTCCATCTTGTTGGAACAATTATTGCGGATGGTTTTCCACGGCTGGCCTTAAGAAATTTTCCAACATTGTCCGATATTTAACACCAGTGATGGAAACGGCGACACCGTGTTCATTTTTAAAAAAATAAAAGCGAATTATACCTTTCTACGAAACACCGCACCGAACGGTACACTTAAGTGTATGTAATTCTCGTATTTTCCGTAGCCCATATCCAGCAGTTTTGCCTATTAACGAACCCATTCAATTGGAAATGGACTTCGTAGCTCATAATTAAATTATGAATAAAATCTTGTTTTTTTTCAACTATTTTCGCACGTGGTTAAATTGTGTACTGTTCCATTTTTGATTCCCCAAGTCTTCTTTTCAAAATACTGAAAACAAAAAACAAATGATAAAATAAAGTTGTAAAAAATTCAAACACTGTCGCTCATTTTGTATAAAATAAACAGAAATTAAAAAGTGTTTGTATAAAATATAAAAATGTTGCGAACTACGAAATTCTAATAACGTCGTCAAACTGTAGAAAATAGAATTTTATTACGACGTAACGTTAAATTTGTAATAAGCATTTCCAAAATTTTTCATACATCAATCAAGATGGTTTGCAGCAACTACATCAACATTACGGTAGGCTAACAGTGTTTTCACACCAAAAGTTAATACCTGATTTTAACGTTAAAACCACAAACAGAGATTTTATATATTCACTATAAGTTTATTTAATTCAGGTTTTAATATTCAGTTTGTGTAATAAAATTTCTTTTCTATTCTTCCCCAAAACTCGATGAAAGCATTTTCATTATGCTTTACACAATAGCTTCGTTTTGTTTTCTACTTTTTCATTGTTGTTGCAGCAGTGCCTATAGTTTTAAATTGTTGTAGTGACTTTATTAAGGAAATGTCCCTTTATTTTCTTTTTATTTCATTAAGCGCTAATAAAATTGCGAACTGTTTTCAATTGTTTTAACTTGGTATCACTGCCTTTAGTACATGAAAAGCAAGGTTGTATTTCATTTAATCAACTTAAAATCAATTCGAAAAAGGTTTTAAGATGGTTTTAAGAATATTTATCTATGTTTTATACATGGTTTAGCTGGTCTATATGCATATTTCATTTGGTGCTAATATCAAGATATTCAGTAGATCTTTAAGCAAATTCTTGAAAAAAGCTAAGAAATTTCTCAAGTTTATACAAGAACTTCCAAAAAATATTTGAGAATTACGAAATATACAAACAAAACAAACCAAATAGAGTCTTCAAAAATTTTCTTTATACAACAAACATTTTATTATTTGATTTAACTACCTGGCTCACGATGTCACTCGAATTCGTTCGTTCGCATAACAACATTCATTTTAAATTTTGTTTTCGTTTTGAATGTTTTTATGCGAACGAACGAATTCGAGTGATATCGTGAACCAGGCAGTAAATCTATTTAATTTTTCTATAAAAAAATATGATAAATAATCCTAAAGAATTTTGGCCAATGCTGAAAATTTAAAGAATAGTTACATAATGGTTTTAAGAAAATATTTTTATATGATAAAACCAAGTTTCAATATTTGGTTTCAACGTAAAACTAACTTTTGCTCTAAATCCTTAAAAAAAATTACATTCTGTAGAAAATATAATTTTATACTACGAGTTTACGTGGCATTTGTAATCATACAATTATTTAAAAAAAAAATCTTAAAATATATGAGAAAATTTAGTAATACTACTTGATTAATTTATGTGTTTTATTATAATTGTGTAACACATTCAAAATTCTACTCTTTCTTTCGCTTTGACGTTTTTTGTTGAAGTATTCCGGGAACAACACTTTTACTAACAACTGGCAACGCTTCTTGTGTATCTAAAAAATATACAACTTTACGTTAACTGCCGTTTCCTTTTTTTCTTTTTGGCTTTTTGTTGTTACTTTATATGACATGAGTAGAATTTTTACGGGAGTGCAAGCCAAATGTATATACTAAATGGTGGAATGGAAAAAATGTATACATTAGGAAAACTATTATAAAGAAAAGCAGTTAATTGAATAAGTAATCCAATAATGAAAGAGAGATAAATATATGTACACATATGTATGTATATATTTTTAAAGTTATTAACGCTAATTGTTGAATGATTTAATCAGTAGTATTTTTTTTATAGTCCACTGAGATCTTTAAGAATTTATTTAAATAATTTTTTCTTCTTTACACTTCAGAAACACTTATTTCAAACAATGGTATCAATTAGTTATCCTATAAATTTTAGGTATTTGAGAATTAGTTAACTGAGTATTCTTTTTTTTTATTTGCAATTATTTTTGCCAAATCACAATTGTATATTGTTTTAAATGTTGTAATTTATGTAGAGAAAAAAAAATTTATTTCGTTTTTTTTGCAACCTTTTTTAAGGGTTACGGATTCTTTTATTACGCACGTTTGGTTCGAACACATTTACGTCTGTTATGCCGGAAAATGTACAACAATTTAAAGCTTTCTACCAGCTCGTTGACATTTTAACTCTGGGGAAAATCGACAAAAATAGTAGTAATTTCATCAATCAAGGCAGTTAATTTAAGGTGTTTGTACGAAAGTGTAAATTATCTTACGATGTCTTTTTGTAATAGAGAGCATATAATTTTAAATTATATTCTTCATTATATTTTATTATTTATAACTAAATAGGCTTCCAATACATATTCTCAAAAAAAATCGTTGCTACATTTTCCAGCAACTGTGTTTCTGTTAAGAGCTTTTCGCTAAAACATTACTCGTTGCTTGATTTTAAGTTTTCGAAAATATTGCTAAAGCTTAAACTTTAAATAAAAGGTGCTTGACTGAGTTAAGCTTTTGCATTGTGTATAATAAAGAAACATAACTGGAGTATGGAAGTATTAAATATCCAGTTTCTAGTTACAAAAAAGTCCGTTTTTCTTAAACGCCAATGTTATTATGATTCTTAAACTAAACTTTAGTTTAGTTCATTAAATGGCCACTCTCGCTCTAATACTTTGCATTAGGACATGCCAAAAATTCAATTATTACGTGCAAGTGTGATAGTGTGAATGCTATATAAATAGTAAGGTATTTTTTCTAAACGAGAAGATTTTTAATTTTATCAGGGTTGTAATATTACAAAAGCTAATAAAGAAAATAACTAAATTACGAGAAAAATTATTTTCTGCTGTACCGGATTTTTTTTTTATACTTTTACTTTTCATTTTACTTGAAGTGTGATAAGAGGTTTGATTCTTTACTTTTTCGGCAAAGTTCGGTAAAATGATAGTAAACTATAATTTATCTCAATAAGAGGCAAAAGTGTACAAAAGTACGGGAACGCAAAAAACTACAAAATGGAAACGCTGATATATACAGTAGACTCGCAATAACGTCAACTTCGTGAACTTCGCTTAATATTAACAAATTTTTCTAAAATAACAATTTTTTTTAATTATAATTTTTTTTCTTTTTTTGTTTTTTTTTTTCATACTCGTAGCAGTGCTGAAGCTTCGGTTTAGTAGCCATTTTTATTATTATTTTACTTCGCCGGTGCTACACAATACCGACGAAGGAGGGCGTTCTGATGTGATTGTGGATTGCTATCAGCTGAAGCCGGTATTGTTCAGTGACCAGTGACTATGCCTTCGCCACTGAAACCTTCCGACAACAACTGACACACAAAGACACACTAATTAGATAATCAAGCTAAAGATCTGTATTTTTAAAGAGAATTTAAATATTTATTCTTTTTTATGCACAATTTTGACTAAAAAAAGGTCTAATGTGCAAGAATATGTAATTTTACTTTAGATTTTTTTGACAATCGCACCAAATCTCATTAGATTTCTTCTCTCACAAAGTCTTATGAAAGTCGTAAGTCATAGTGTGAAAGGTCTTTAAGTAGAAAATTAACAAAAATTAAACAGAGTATATAATATTGAGTTTGGAACCACAAAATATCAAAAAACTTTCACATTTGAGGAGCCAAAAAAGGCAACACGAATTTACACAATAAATGTTCTTGCACACAATGGAACATTAACTGTCACATGCTCATGTTACATCGTGTGTATTAGAAATTTATGTATGTCTTTCTGATAATCTTTTTATATATAAAAATGACATGTTTGTATGTACGTATGAATGTAATGTATGTTTGTTTCTTGAAATTTTCACAGTATCAAACTGTATATCTGGAAGTAACTATAAGCTATATAAATTTTAAAAATCCCAAATGGGCATTGCCACGCCCTTATCAGGTAAATATTTATTTTTGTATATCTTGAGAACGGTTGCAGTAACATTTTCTGAATATGGTCCAAATGACTTTGTAGTTAAAGCAAATCATCAGTAAAAAACTGGGAGAGATTGGACAAGTGGGCGTGGTACCTCCCATACAAACTAAATATAGATTTCGTTATATCTTGAGAACAGTTAAAGTTAAAGTTTTTGTAGTTGGGGCGAGTAACTTAAAGATCAGTAGAAATCATCAGTAAAAGAGTGTGTCGAATTGGACAAATGGGCGTGGTCTCTCCTTTACAAAATGCCCGACCAAAAATTTTATTATTAAATAACTTCGCCATTTGTGGACCAATTTTCAAAATTATTTTTTCATACGGAAATGGTTCAGAAAAAAATTTCTATTTGGAAATGGTGGGAGGGGAAGGAAAACTACCCACCCCAAAAATTGATAATCAAATGACTTCGACATTTGTGAACTAATTTTCATAATTATTTTGCATATGGAAAAGGTTCACAAAATTTTTGGTGTGGCGTAGCGAAGCACACCGGGTGTAGCTACTTTAAAATGAAATACATTAAATCGAGTAACAATTTATGTACTTATTCATTATACAAGTTACTCAATGGGAAAATATTTGGCGTTCGTGAAATCGCGAATTCCTTAAACTGACTAACGTCATTTAATTTTTGGTACTCTTACCAAAAAAAATCCATTTCAGTTGATACCCATGTTATGCGAGTGCAAAAATTTAATCCTAAAGGAATCCTCACAAGACGCTTTGTTTACACTAATCAGTGACTTTTTATGAATTTTAGTTTTTGCGACAACATACATACACTAATTAACTTATCTGGATTTAATTTGTAAGTTTGATTTTGAGAGAGACTTTAGTAGAAATTTATAAACTAAAAGGCGAACAACAACGTAAAAAACACGAAACAAAACAGACTAAAAATTTTACAATTTCACTTATGGTGTTTTCTCAAAACTTAACAAATATTTATGCACCGTGCATTATTTTCTAATTTAATTAAAGAGAAAACTATATCAAGAACAATTGTGCCTTTTAATTCAGTCTATGTAAACTAAAGAAATTGCTAGAAAACTCAATAGCAAAAATTTATTGAAAATTCCTTTTATGACGAATAAAAAAGTTAGCGACTGTTGAGAAGAACGAGGACAACTAGACATTTTTTTATGTCTCATACAACAGACAAATTAAATAAAATTAGACCCTGACATTAGTTGACAAAAATGAATGAGACGTCATTATATTGTAAAACTAGAAAAAAAGAAAAGTATAAAAATTTGTACAGTAGAATATGTTTAAAGCGAACCATTTCTCAAGCCCGTATGCGAGATTTGTGATTTGCTTAGATGTATTGCAAGCGTTTATTCGATGCAAATAATGCCATTAACCTTCAGAGTTTATTTCTATGATTGTTGAAAAATATCTTTCTTCTATGTTGTCTATTTCTATTATTGAATTTATTTTTGAATATTTTTATATTCTACATAAACATAAAACTCATTGATATAAATATTTTTAGATAATTAATTAAGTTATAAAGGAGTTATATACATACAAGTATATAGTACAACAATAATGGTGTTTGATTATCTGCAATAAATTGCAATGCCTACTAATTGCCTTCCTATAAAAATAGTCAAAGCTGGCGCGGTCCCTACTAACTACTCTATGTGTCCATAAATTGGATTTGAAAGGAAAAAAAAACAGGAAGACAGGCGAGCATACCTTACACGGTACGTTATATCCTTGTTCGACTGTTTATGAGAATCTAGAAGTAGCTGCAATGCCTCCAACAGCAGGCAGGGAATAGACGACAGCCTCGTTCAATTTATTTTCTAATAAATCTCCCAATGCTTTTGTATTTTGCAAACATTTGTACAATCAAACGCCAACACTTATGAAGGCCTTGAAATATTAAATTTGTTTTATGTTCTCTTTTCGTTCTTCGTTTCTGTCTCTTTGTCAATTATAAAATTTCACATTTGGCTTGCTGATTGTCAGCCTATTAAATGCCAAACATTTGTCAATCAATTTAACAATAAATGATAATTAACTTGTGTTTTGTTTGTTTAATTTAATTTGTCAATTGACGAAGAAAACCATGTTCGCATTTTGGTCCTTTTTGAATTAAGTTGTTCAAATTATTTTATTCAAGGGCTCTCCAAGCATTTTGGAGTTGGCACCTCCAAGCCGCGCATCAGAATATACACCAACTGAAGGAGAATTAAATAAACAGCATTTTGTTTCCCAAGCCGAATTCCATGATCTTGTTCGTGATTTCACTAGCAATATATTTAACTACGCTCGCCATAAACATATAGTGTGCTTTAAGAATTTGTTTGCTGTAAGTTAATTTACCTGTAATTTCTTTACTCCTTGATCCTGGTTTCATTGGTTTTAGCTGCCTAAAATTTAAATGCATAAATGTTGTTAACAAAATTTTCTTTTGCATTCATAATTACTTTGGCCGACTGAATGAAAAGAGGATAAAAGGAAGAGAACGTCTTTGTACGTAGACAATTACTTGTGAACTCCTAAAAGATTATTGTAATTAACTGCACTATTTTTTTCGCTTTAAAATAGAAGGAAACGAAAATTTACTACTTATAACTTCCGCTGCAATAGACGGTTTCATTGTGAGAACACAATGGATATTGCAAATTAATAAGCATTTTGTAAATAAATGTACAAGTTAAACTATTGTTTCACTCACATGAGAGAAATAAAAACAAATAAGAGATGTTAAGCATGGACAATAAATGTCAAAGTATTACTTCTCCCACTGTATTATCTTTTTCTTAGACAATGCCATGCCCCATGTTTATATTAATGGAATTGATTTGATTTGGCTATAGTATTTAATTTTGTAAGCTGACTTTTAAACACCATGCTTAAGCTGCCATAGACTAGTCCAATTCTTGTAACACACGATAAAAGTCGTTTTAAATCGGTAAAATCAGCAGAAATTGATTGGTTCGCCCATATGGAGAAATAAATTTTGATCAGTTTTGAAATTATTATTTCTTTCTTTGCTCAGACTAAAAACGTTTTGAATTTCTCTATGAGCGATAAAACGTAACCCGCAATTTTTCCTATATATTTTTCCCCATTTTACTTTTATTATACTTTTCAGTTGTTTACAAACCAGCTACTTCATAGAAATATTATATTTCTAATAGAAACCAATTGAGGGATTCACAAGGTAGTAATAAAGTCATATGTTTTAAAATAATAATACGAAAATATATGACTGCTGTGAGTATCCCGTCATAATTTAGGGTGCTCTCTCAAAAAATTCATTCAGCTGATGAGAAAATGACATTTATAAATGATATCAAAATGCTAGAAACAAGTGCAGAAACTAAAATAATTTGACTTTTTAATATAATAAATAAGAAATTATCTTTGTATAAGACCATTTTCATTTAATTAAAATTATAAAATTTTTATTTTGGCACACAAAATTGTTGAAATACACAAAATCGAAAACAGCTGTTCGCCGATGGTGAGAAGTTAGCGTGTTGGTTCTGCAGGCAGAAAGGCATGGGTTCGATTCCCAGCCCGGTCAAGCCAAAAATTTTTTTTTTTTTAATTTTCTGTGCGACCTTTATCTTAAAAATAATGCGACAAAATTACCATCAGAGACGGCGCATATTTAATTTATAATTAACAGGAAACTGCAGAGTTGTGCAAAAATTAAACTAAATCTTCATTAGGGTGGCCCAGAAATTTGAAATTTACCCTATACCCCAGGGCACCCACCAATTTTTTTTATTTAGTCGATAGTAGTGCAATGCCAAAAAGGTTGTAGAAGTCAGTCAGTCATGAGGACGTAGAGCCATGTATTTGCAACCAGACCATTTCCACTACAATGCACCACGTTTCCAATATTATCTTCTTATATACATATATTCTTTAAAATTAAAATGTAAAATCTTTAATCTTAACTTTAATATTGTTACTAAAACATCTACCTAAATAACTCAAAAAGTGAAAAATTAGTTTCAAGTTTAAATTGAAATAAATTTCAATACAAATGTCCTGCACAAATCGCTCTTTAAAATGAAAAATTGTGCTTGTTTTTTTCGTTTTCAACTCAAAGACTAAGAAGCAAAGAACAAAAATGTCAATAACATCCAGCTTTGGTACAATTTAAATAATCTCTTGTGTTGTGACACACTAAAATACTGGAATGAAATAAATAAAAGAGAAACCAACACAGTTACTAAACATGAATTTAAAAGGATGTGAAAACCTAAAATATAGAAAAGATAAAAACTCAAATGAAACAAACGGCAACATACTTGTATACATAAATTTAAATGTTTGAATAAGTATTTAAATTAACTGCAATAAACAAAGGAGTTCCAGTAATGTCAAAAAATGAGAACGAACTACAAGATTTTGTACCGAAAACAAAAGGAAGACTCAAAGGCTTTTTAGTTTATTCGTTGTGCCATTTATTCCAGTGAAAAAACAATAAAGCAGACACAAAGCAGGCAGGACACAAAACTCAGAGGACATTTTTGCAAAACAGCAAATAATACATCAAATATTAAATAACTTTATTTTGTTCGATGTGTGCCTGTATGTATGTATGTATATGTATGTATGTATGATGAACATTCAGCGGTTAAAATTACCAGGCATTCACTAAGCCAGCCTTTTGAAACAAAAAGTTGTCACTCATCACGATTTTACTGAATTCAAAATTATATCTTTTTTATTAATAATCCATCCGTCCAGATAACTCCATCAATCTGTAGAGCAAAAAAAATAAAAATATACAATAAGCAAAACTAAAACACCAATACCAAATTTCGATGGCGATGGTCGAAGTAGTATGCACGTCGACTACAAAACGAAAAATTTTCCTGGGTTCAACCCCAGTTTCAGACGCATAAAAACATCTCGCCTTTTTTTTTTTTATGTACAGTGCGTGTCTTTGTGTCAGTTGTTGTCGGAAGGTTTCAGTGGCGAAGGCACTGGTCACTGAACAGTAACGGCTTCAGCTGTATTCACTCCACAGGCACATCAGAACGCCCTCCTTCGTCGGTAGTGTGTAGCACCAGCGAAGTAAAATAATTACTAAAAAATGGCTACTAAAAACGAAGCTTCAAAATTTAATACGTCTCCTTGACACCAGAGACGCTACAATACTGCTGTAAAAACAAATAACGTGCAAAAAAAGCAGTGTTGTAAGACATTGAAGCTTCAATCCTATCATTTCTCCTACAATCTCTTTCCTCTAGTTCCAGCACAATGCACCGCATTGGATACCTTAATTTTTTTTTCTAAACCCAGCACAAATTTGCATTGCACTTGCATTGAAAAAAATACCGTTAGGACACATTAAAATAACAGCACAGGGCCATACGGAAGGCCCCCAGTATTCAACATTTCTACCGTTGTCCTGGTATTGTTTCTCTGTCAATGGCAGACAGATCTGAATATGTTTTTGTGTGTTTTTTTTGCTGTTCGATTTATCTGCTGTTTTGTTAAAGTGTCATGAATGAATAAATTAAAACGTTTTAAAGAAAATAACCAATATACAAAGAGTGACAGAAATTCATTCTAGAATTTTGTTGCACTAACAGGGGTCTCAACTCAGGGCCATGGTTCAGTAATATACTAAGTAGTCTTGAAATGCCAGCTGATTATTTTTTTACTTGCTTGTTATGCCATATTAATTGTCAAAAGTTGTTTATATTTTACTAATCTACGCAATAGACACACAGTGTTATTAAAAAATTTAAAAATAGGAGCAATGCAAGTAGAAAGGTTGCCAATAATACGCAATGTTAAATCTTTGTTGTTACATTGTCTGGGGTACATAGAAAAAAATTGAATTCAATTAAAACCTTTAATTAGAATAAAATATTTTTTCAATTAAAAGTTTAATCAATTCAATTAAATTTTTAATTAATACTTAATACTTAAATGACTTAAACGGCTTAAAATTATTTAAAAGCTTATCCGATTGATTTATTTTACATATGCAACACCCAATAAGCATTCGCATTGAATACAATTATTTTTTTCCTATTAAAAATTTGTTTTAAATTTTTCAAATATTTAATTAATTTTTTAATTACGATTATTAACAATTTTATCGAAAATTAAGTAAACAATAATAATTTAATTGATACTATTATTTTCTTTACGGGTCAAAATCTAATTAATTTTTTTAATTGATATTATAAGATTTTTAGTTAAATTAATTTTAATTTTTTTCTGTGTAAAATAAGGTTATAGTGCTGGTGACTGTGTCAATAGCAAATCATTACAGTTTTCCTGCAGGGTAAGTCGCTTTTATTTGACTAACACAGATACACTTTATATGAATGTGCATTGAGAAAATCAAGTACAAAGAAATATTTTTTTCTCTTACACACAGCCCCTGGATGACATTTCAAATTAAATATAAATATAAAAATATAAAATTACAAATACTCAAAAATTGCACGAATACGAAATAATCATGAACTCTATACAATATAGATTGCATTTTATTTATGGTCCTTCAAGGTGCCCAGTTTTCTGTTCTTGTAATTTTATAATAGAAAATTTTGGGTTCATCGAGACTAAATTGCTTTGCGGTATTATTTTCATCGCGTTAGTAATTTCTAGACTGTTATTTTAACAAATTTTCTGCGGTATTATTTTTATTGCATTATTAATGTCTAGAGTTTTTCTTTAATAATTTTTAAATACAAATTCTATACAAGCAATTTATTTTATGGATTCTATTCGGATTTATTATTTAAAATTTTTCTATGCAGTTATTTGCGTATTTATTCAGCTACGAACGAAAAAAAATATCAAGTAATTTAAAATTTATAAAAATAATACGAAAAATCCTTTTACAGAATTTTATGTTGTTGTTTAAATATTTAATAAATAAAAAACCATAAAAATTATTTAACCGTTTGTCAAAATAAGTTTTTCCATAAATATTGCATTATTTTTTTATATTTTTTGGATGAATATAACACTTTCAATGAAACCAAACGAAACATTAGAAATTTTCGTTTTATTTTTTTTTTGCAATTTACTTGCTTTTAAGAGTGGGTAAATTTGAGGTTAATAAGTAAATTGGCTTAAAAACACACTTCTCTTTTTTGAGAAATTCCTTGCTTTGGTCTCTTGTCAGCAACAGTACCGTGAGCCTCGAATTTAGCGATTAAATTACGCACAGCGGTTTCAGAAGAAGCCTGAAGGAGCTCGAATTATACATAGTGATACAGTCAAATTTTCACCAATTTGATAGTAAATTTTCACAATTAAAATTCTTTGTTCAAGAGTGTAGAAAGCCATAATTAAAATTTCCTACCTTTTTACTAATTATTTGCAATTATATTTTGCAGTATATTTTTTCCAGTTTATTTTCATTCACTTTTTATGGCTGCGGACAATGATGCAAATGTTTTGCTTTTTAAGTGTCTAAAATCACTACAATAAAATTTATTTGAAAAAGTAAGCAGCAGTAGTATTTCAAGATGTTCAATTGTGTTTTTTTTTTGTGTTCCAGCAATTTTGGACAACTTTGTCACATTCAGAGAGTAATTTTCTTTTTACTGCGAGGCTTTTAAGCGTTTATATGTGGACCCTTATTATAATAATGAAACTAAAAATGAAATAAAAATGTTTATACTTCTCATCAGAAAATATTTTCACTCAGAATATTTAATCGCCGTCGTCGTCAAATTAAGCACAACACCACTTTAACACAACATCGGTACTAACAACATCGATGTACGATCAATTTATTTTTACACGAATTATCCTGCAAAACAACAACCAATATACCAACCAAAATACGTTCTATTTTCGGTACAAAAAGTGCTGTGAAAAATATAAAAAAAAATTTAAATTTCGAAATTCTGATTCTGAATCCAGAGACGAAAAACTAGAAAAAAATTTCATTTATTCGTAATACTTATTCTCAAGTCCTTGGTAAAAATGAAATTATAATAATGAAAAATGTTTAGCCGTCCGATAAAATTCAATCTTCAATTTAACAAGAGAAAATATTTCTCCACTGCGTATACTTAATATCGTTGTTCATCATACGCACAAGAAATTGTAATGGAAATATTTCTCCAATCGGCCTTTAAATCGATTTTTCAGTTCGCTGTTGATTTTTTTCAATTTTAATTTCTCTTGAGGAAAAACCGGGCAGTCGAGTTTTTATTTCGACTTGCTTATCTCGACCAAAAAAAAAAACTTTTTATTGTAAATTTTATGTTCAGCAGGCATAAATATTTTCTCTTTCTCATTGTTGCATTCAAAAAATTAAAACCAAACTAAACAAAGAATATTTAAAGAGAATTTCAAAATGCTTAACGCAAAAATTTCAAGTTACACTTTCCGACATTTACAACAAAGGCTTGCTACATACTTACATATACATATGAATGTATACATATATGCATGTGTATGAAAAACATATGTTATATTATATTATAAAAATATTACAAAAATTTATTGTATCTGAAGCATGATGTAATTAAACCAGGCGGAATCACTACGCCATGTGATTATTTTTTGTCTCTGTTTAAATTTGCGATATAAAATGTCAGAATTCTATACAAACACATTTGTTTAACCGTTTTTATTATTAACGCAAAGTGACCAGAATTTAATTTGCGTAATTTTATTGCAATCGGAAGTTTATTTTAAAAAATATATTCACTCTTACTCCACTTGGCGTCGTCAATGCAAGACAACACTGTTTTTAAACTTTTACTGCCAATCGGTATTCCAGTTGTCGTTATTGCCGTTTATTGATGCCTGTCAATGTATGTTTTTTTTATCTCGGACCCGCACTCAGGAGATGACCCCTACACATGCGATGCGTTGTGCTGGAATTAGAAGAAAGGGATAGTTAGAGAAATGATAGGCGGTGAAACTTAACTCTTCGGAACTCTGCTTTTGCACGTTCTTTGCTTACAGCAGTCTTGAAGCGCCTCTGATATTAAGGAGACGTATTAAATTTGAAAGCTGCGTTTTGAGTAGCCATTTTTAGTAGTTATTTTACTTAGCCGATGCTACACAATGCCAATGAAGGACGGCGTTCTGATGTGCCTGTGGATTAGATACAGCTGAAGCCGTTACTTTTCAGTGACCCGTGACTATGCCTTCGCCACTAAAATCTTCCGACAACAACTGACACAAATGCACATCAAAAAATGTGCCAGATGTTTTTAGGAGTCTAAAACTGGAGTAGAACCCCGGAAAGTTTTTCGTTTTGTAGTCAACGTGCAGACTACGTCGACCATCACCACCCTACTGATTATTAGTACCTAAATTTAGTTGGCGACAAGAGCCTACATACCCAGCTTGTAAGCTTAAAATTACAATATGCTGTGCTGCATTTTCGATGAACTCAATTGTTAAAATTATGGCTAATTGACAAATTCTTGAATCTTCTTCAGCACTGTGAAATTGCAATACCAGTTTCGAGCGCAATTGAATTCATTGTAAAATCTGCCACAACTTCCACTACTGATGTGTCAACAAATAAAACAAACAAACTGCCATGTTATCCAATATACCCTGTTCAGGAGCCCCTAAGTTTTAATTTTAAATTTAATATATCATTTGTTCAGATTACTTTTGAATCAAACTTTATTTTGGTCGTACACGTTCAAAATAATTTTAGCAAATTTTCTAAAATCTCTTCCGTTCACATAATCGACGTAATATGGTACAGTCAGATAATGATAGCTTCTGCTTTTTCTAAATGTTGCCGGAAAGGTGAGACTAAAATAATCATAAAATTTAATATGATTTTTTTTATGGTAAAAGAATTCAGCAGCGAGTGTTGTCATACTTAGTGCAGTGAATTTTTTTTTTAAATATTTCTTAATAAACTTTTTCAAATGTACGTATTTTTTTTTTGGTATAGATTTCTTTTTTCTTTTTCAGCGTTGTGCAATTATTTTGGTAGAACTTTTATTTAATATAAACTCTTTTGTTATTGGAGTCTCTGTGTAGTGCTGCTGGTGCAAAAAAAAAAGAATGAATGAAAACAAAAAATTCACTTAAAGTCAAATGAAATAAAAAATAAAGAGAAAAATATTTTTTAGCAAAATGAAAAATGATTTCCGTTTCTTGTACACTTTTACTTCATTTTCCAGTTGTAGTGGTTGTCACGATGGTCTTTCATCTTAAATGAGTCAGGGTAGTGGCGTTGAGAAGTCTTTAAAGGCTTTTTGTGTAAGTGTTGGATAATTGCATTCCTGGCCACTTATCACTTCAACCGTTTTTAATTTGCATTCTTTATTTTTTATCTTGGACCAGTGCTGTAGTACTGGAAACTTTTTGAAATTTTTTTGACTTGATCGGGCTGGGAATCGAACCCAGGTCCTTATGTGCAGAGGGAGTAGTGGTTTTGGACATTTCATTAAAATTTTCCCACGTCAAAAGTGACAGGACAGAGCTGTTCGGCCGAATAATGAGTTTAGGATAGTCAGACTGCCATTAGCGCACTTAGTTCATGTGAGTTTATCTATAGATTAACTTAGAACAGGCACATGTGTGTGGTTCAATTGGGCAGCACCGATAGGGTTACACTCTGCTCTCTTCCCGGACACGCTGGTGAAGAGATCAACGAGTGGGCAGAGAGGTCGGATAGAAAGGGCACCAGCTCACCCATCGTTGTACCGGAACAATTTTGTGGGCTTGTTTCGAATAGGATTTGAGGAGATATACGGATGTAGATCAGGGAGAACCTTCTGGCTCGATATGATAGGACTGCAATAGGCGAAGCTGATGATGATTGAGACAATCAAGATCGTTTCGAAGCTCTCATGTCTTTGAGCACGAATAACTTTCGTATACTTTCCTTACGGATCAGTGTACCTCAACAGTCTTTGCATTGAGAGCTGTCCCAACGACAGTAGTCCAGGCACTCGGTGCTGATTCTGTGACTATGAAGGGAATAGAATGTTCTCTGGCATTCTGGGGGACTGTGAGGTTTTGTGCCACAACATATATGGCCAACTGGGCCAGTATCTATTGGAAGATTAGGAACTGTTAATGCTGCTCCCAAATGCAATTCTAACAATTCTCGGGAGATCAGGGAGGTTACTTTGTAATTCGAAACGAATAGAAAATTATTCAAATTTGTGTGTTATTTAGATTGATATACGAAGAAATTTTCTTTCGATTCGAATTACAGAGTTACCGCCCAGTTCTAGTTGAGCTGCAGATGGCAGAGGAAACAGTAGTTCTCTCTTTGGTCGCAGTATCATTAGTTTCCCATAACAATGAATGATTAAGAACATATAAAGAGTTTTTCAACAGGGACTTCTAAACCTTGGCAGTTGATAACGGGCATCTTGTTGAAGCTACAGCTGGCAAACTAGTTTTCAGTTATTCAGTCTGTTTTGCCAAATCACCATGGACCGATGCAGTATTCAACAACACGTGCAAATAATAGAATTGTTTTATCAAAATGTGTGTTGTGTTCGTTCAACATACCGCGCTCATCGCTCATTTTACGGCCACCGTAATCGTGCTACCGAGAAAACTATTCGCAAAGTGGTGGATAAATTTGAGTCCATTGGTTCGCTAAATCACTGACCAATACACACATACATCGACAAAACGCACGATCTACTGAAAACATCGCCGCTGAGATTGTGCTGGAGATCGCTCACAATAACTCGCCCTTATGCAGACCACAATTAGGCGAATTTTGCTTGATTTATGCGCCAGAATCATGGAAAGTAGGACATTTCGCTCACAAGAACTCGCCCTTTTGCAGACAACAATTAGCCGAATTTTACCTGATTTATGTGACAGAATCATGAAAAATTGGACATTTCGGATGCGCTCCGTCCAGAGAAGCCATGGAGGACATTTCAACGATGTTATATTCCACACATAATGGCATGTCTTTCAATTGAATAAAAATTTCAATGCTATCTCACACACAATTTGTTTTAATTAAATTAAAAATGTAGAAAGGCCTAATGGAAGACCCTATATATGTATATATATATATATAGTGGGATATAACACCACGCCCATATTGCACGCTAATTAAAATAAGTGTGACTGCTAAGTGTTCAGCAGCAATATTTTTTGAAATGACATCATTATTATTTCTTCACCATGTAAATAATTTTCGAAACACTCTCGTATGTTTTGGTTTTTTTAGCTCGATTTTTACTTTATTGTAATTTAATTCCCATGTACAGGCTTTCTCTCCATCCTTATGCTATCGTGTTTTTCTTTTACTTTCATTTCTGCGTCTATGTGTTTGTGGTCTAGGGACGAGGCCATAAGTGCGCCTGGGTAAATTTGAATAATATTTCATTTAGTGTTAGTTGTGTTTTTCCCCCCAGTATTATTCCCATGTAGACATTTCCTTTGCGTTATACGGTCTCTCTCGCTCCTAAAATGGTTTTCTATTTTATTTGCGTTTCTTAAAATATACGGTTTCCGCTTAAAAAGAAGGAAGAAAATTACAACAAAAAAATTAAAAAAGAGAAACAAAAAAGAAGGAGTTAAAGTAAATAAAACATTTAAAAGAAATTTCATATTTTTTGTACTGAACCACAAGTGTTGCATTTCGTGTAATGAGGCTTTCCGTTAAAATGTTCACTGAAAATGCTTGACAAATTTAAATTTTCATTTAATAACCGCAACTTCTTGTGCATGAGAATATTAAAATTCTTCAAAGCGTAAATGCTTGCTTGTGAGAATATGGAAATTCATCAAGTAATTTTTTTACTAAGAAGGCAGCAATTTCATGAAGTAATTTTTGTAGCTGTTGCAGCAGATCATAATGAATTTATATGGAATGGATCTGTAGCAGACGTTAAATAGTGGATATGTGTATAGCGTATGAAGGCACACGACTCCACATATTTTATTTAAAAATAACGACTTTATTATTTTTTTTTTATTGTAACAACAAATTATTGTTTTTCACAATACAAAAATGTGCCAAAAATTTAAAAAAAAAATGTTACGTCTGTAGTACTTTTCTAAAATATTTACCTTATCTTTTTTGGGGAGAAAAAGGCGTGGCTTTTGGCCCTCCCTGTATAAGTAACACCTGGAGAATAAATAATGAAGAGTTTCGCAACTGAATTACGAACCAGAATAATAGAATTTTATTATTTAAATCACATGGTGTCTACCCTACAACTTTCACTTTATTGATTACACGATTTTTTCACTTAACTTTTTCTTTGTTTTTCAAGAAACTGACATTGTTTTGTGTATTTCTTTCATTAGTTTTCAAAAGCAAAATAACTTCGCCATAATACGAGTATTCGCTGACTAACTGCCACGTGATGTACCCTAAAAAGCTTAAATCACAGTTTTGTAATGGTTCCTTGTTTTCCAAAGACAATTAAATATTTCCACTCCCTTGGCTGCTTCAAGGGTTTTAAAGAGAATGCAAAGTGGTTTTACATCTTCACTATACAAGTAACTTTTTATTTATTTAGTTTGGTAAATTAAACCATTGAAATAATTGTTATTATGTGAATAGAATGCCAAAAATTCCCTTTTAACCGGTTGCCTTCTCTGCCAAAAATGATGTGTAAACCTTTTAAAAGTTTATTTTTTTTAATTGTTGTTGGCCACTTAACAAAAAAACTAATTGAAATTAAGTTCCTAAAATAATTTTAATAGCGATACTTATTATCTGCAACAAAAACATAAAGCAAATAAGTGCTCAACATGAAAAAACCAAAAAGAAAAAAGTGAAAAATAATAAAAATTTGTTGGGGAGAGTAAATAAAAATGGTTTTTACTTGTTAAAAGGCCATTCATGACATTTAAATTGCAACTTAAATGTTGTTGCTGATGTTGATGTTGTTGCTAAAGAAAGACAAAAGAAATGAAAGGTATGCATTGAAATGCTTGAAGTGGGTGCGGAGGGTGCAGATAACAATACAGAAAAGTTACTACAACTTTACATTGCAAGGGAGTCTTGTCAGCAAATGTTAACATTTAACCAGACTCACTAAATACTGTTGCGCACACAGCACCGCGCAAATTGTACACAAGTGGATGTGCTGTAATTATAATTGCAGTGATAGCATTAGTAGTGGCATTTACTATTTCAGTTGTAACTGCTGCCACAGTTGTAATTACATCAAATGCCAAATCTAATCTAATCTGTATACAGTCGAACTTCGCTATAACGTAGTAGCTGGAGACATTCGGGATCCCAGGAAAATAGCAAAATGACGATTTGACGATTTTTTTTCCTTAAAAATTACGATTTTTGCAGTAGTCTAAATATGCTTTTAAACAATTTGTATTCATAAAATTTTTATTTTCACACAAAATTCAATCAATATACAGTGTAAGTTCTACCCAAATTCTTAACATTGGTGACTATGTTAATGCAAATTTTCAAAAAAACAAAACCTCACTTAAAGCAACTTTGCAAACAAAAGTTAAGTTATATTTTTAAATTTAGTTTTTTTTCTAAATAAGAAATATGTCATCTAAAATCTTTTTTCATTACAAATATGAATCATCAACTTGATAACAACCGTCAGTAAAAATTTGCATAGAATGTGTACTTTTTATTTATTCTAAATATATTTTTGTTTTTTTTGTTCCTTATTTTAATTAAATAAATGCATTTGTCTTTAAAGTTAACCTTTGTTTTTTAATTAACCTTTTATTTGGTCTAAAATAATATTTTTAATCGCAACAACTAAGTTTTCACAACAGCCTAAAATTTCTATTGGTTGCGTTAAACGAGGTTGCACTGTACCTTCTAGAAATCCGAAAAATTTTCATAAATTCGCAAGTTAGTCGTTAGTACTAATTTTGCTTTGAAATTTAATGTCATAAGTTATTTTGTTTTTAAGTAATAATAAAGAAATAAATAAAATTAAGCAATCTAATATTTTCGTACAAAAAAGGAAAAACCTTACCTTGACACAGATCAATTATATTATTATTCGTCATTCCAATATTGCATTCGATTGCGTATTTTTCTGCAACATATTTTTTTATCCATTCATATTTTTCTACAGAATTTTCACACTTGTTGGCAATTAAAACATATGAAAATGTAATTTCATAAATTATTTTTAATTTTAAATTGAATTTCTTCGCAATCGACTGACTCGCGCCCCACTCGATAATCTGTTGTATTAAAACTAAAAGAATTACTAAACAGCTGCTGTCACATGATTGATCTTTATAAAATTTTAATTAAGAAACATTTCGTTTTCACTTATTTTAACTTTTTCTCTGGTCACTTGCATTTCAAAGTATCGAGCATCGACCGTACATACATATAACCTGCCATATTCATAAAGGGTTTTTTTTAATTATAAAATTTATATTTCTTTCTTGAGCGATGGTCTTTTTTATGAAAAGTTATTAATTATTATTTAAATAATTTAATAAAGGTCAAATAAAAATAGAAGTGAGACTAATATAAAAGGTATGTTAGATCAATTTTCCTACAAAATTCAGTCAGTATATCTTCAATGTATCCAAAAATTTTTTATGAATATGGCAGTAGCTATTTAATTACAGTCAAACCGCGCTAATTCGTACCCCGTTAAATCGAAAACCTTAACAATTCGAAAGAAATGACTGGTTCCGTTAGAAAAACTTTAATTCGTAAAAATTCCATACATTTTGATACCCTCGTTAATTCGTATTTTTTTTTTGCAGGTCAGAGCCTATAAATCGTACATAATTGTTAAAAACCTTATAATTCGTAATAAAATGAAAGGCGAAAAAAATTCAATTACAAAAGCAATGTTTTTCAATACCTTTTTTTACATTAACTGGAATTTTTTGTGTCTCTTCAGATTAGTAAAAAAGAACTTATTTTTAGCAATTGATAATGTAGAAAAGAAACTTTAAGTTTCCAACGCTTTCACCAATTTTGGAAAAAAATACAATTCACAGTGGAAACTTCTTTAGATAGTAAACTAAAATGACCACAGAAAAAGCTGAATAACCACAACTATAAAAGCGTCTTATTTTAGGGTTTGCACAGTGTCAACAGTTGAAACCCCTGTCAATCATTTTTTTTGTCATTTTAACCTCGCTTAATCGAAATTCTTTTATTTCGTAAACTCCTGTTATTCTCTCTTCGATTACGAATTAACAGGATTCTACTGTATTTGTGTAATAATGTGGCATTTACGACGCCATTTTGAATCGATTTTTTGAAATCGGTAAAGTTTCTGTATTATTCCACTGTGAATGGATAGTGCGATTGTGTAGGATTGTGCAAGTGCCTTTCCACGAAGCTGTTCTATTTACTGTGTTGTGTTTACCATTCACAGCTAACTGACAGCTTTAATAGAGCATTTACAATAAATTAATCAACATTGTTATGTCTCACTTGGAAAGTCCTTCAGTTAGTCCCCGTCTTTAACATCATTGTTCATTGTAGCGCAATAATGTATTTTGCAGATTTCTAAATTCGTGCTTCCTGCTGATGAAAAATAATATGAAAAGAACTTAAATTTTGTTGTTTCCCCACTTACTTTATGGCTCGTAAAACATGACCTCCTAGTGCTCTTTGCAATTTTATCACCAAAGTTAGAAATTTCTTTATTCATTTTATTGCGATTTTTGGGTTTTCATTTTTAAATGACTACAATGTCGACAAAAAGTAAAAAGAGTTTTTATGTCGTTTTTTCTATTAAAAAGAGAAACTGAAAACACTTTTTCTTAAGGGGCTGGCGCTCAATTCGTGAACAGTTAAAATTTTTTTTTCTTTCTTTTATACCTTCGCTACCTGTGAGTTTGAAGATGACAGAAGGAGCGACTCTTCGAAATCCTACTAGAGATTGATGAAGGAATGCTTCTGCATATTCCGTGTGACTGCAGTAATGCAGTAGAAATCTAATCTAGTGCTACGGGCTGTAAGCAGAAGCCCCATTACTCTAACGCTAACTAAAGGTTTAAAGACTGATGTACTCCTTGAGTACTCAGTTGTGCTCCTTGTGAGTTCTTCGTGACAACCCTGAAAAGTTGGAGTTAGTGGGCTGGTCTGGGTAAGGTTTCGTAGTGGCTGTCGTTATTACTTAAAATTACGCAGGGTGATAAGTTTTCTGCAGTAATGTGAACTTGATGAAACTTCGAACGCCGATCCTTGTACTATCACTCCTCAGTGTGACGTAGTGAAAAAATTAATTATCTAAATGTTAGCGGAAGCAACTAAGAAATGCTTTTGCATACTTGATTAAATAATGTGCTCAATTTATATTTTTTACGAAATAACTTGGTTTTCTCTAGTCATTAATGATTGAATTTAAATTTCAAATACAAGGCGTTTGCAAGAGAGGGAATATGCAGTAAAATGCACTAAAACTACACGGGTATTTTTTACAGTTAAAAAGTTCATCTCTGTCAAATTCGTAAAGCGATTGCATTTAAATTTAAAATTAATAATTTATTTTATAATAAGTTTTTCCAAATAGTTGGAAAATGGCTCCTTTGGATTTGTACCAACTTTGAAAACAAAATGTACTTTTTAATCCATGATGTTACTATTTTATAATAGATATTTCTTCAGTTTATAAACAAATTTTATTTATAAAGTGTTTTTGTAATTAATTTCAAAATTGAAGCATCTCGAATTTGTTGATTATTAATCTTTTGTTTGTCTCACATTATGAATAAGTAGTTTATTTTTCATTATTGATATTTTGTTTACCGACTGAACATGTTGTTGTGCCCACTTTGTCCTTTTTTAAACCGTGAAAATGTTTCATCCACTTTGCGGGAAATGGTACCAAATGCGCCTTCACTTCCCAACACTAAATGAGTTTTTGCTGAATGTAAAGGTACAGAAAGGTCCAAACAATTTAGATAAAAACTATTTAATCTTAACTTGATTGCTCTTCGGCAATCAATCATTTGATTTCCGAATCCAATCATTTTTATTTTAATGGTGAAATTATTATACAAGCAAACATTACAACAAAGAACAAGTTTATAGAATTGTAAACGTGTGTACATATGTACAGACATATGTACAGACATGTATGCCGGAATTCCATCCGGCCCAGGAGACTTGATTATGTTGAGGTACGCTAGTATATCCTTGGCATAGTTACGGATACCCTCTCGAGAGCGGGTAATGATTGATTCCTTGCCGACAAGCAAGAATTTCTTGCAAACATTCCAGCTAGGAGGTTAGCTTTATCAACAGGGTCACTGAATATTTGATCATCTTTTAAAAGAGGCGGAATAGAAGAACTAGCATTTTCCGTTAGTCTTTTAACGAATGACCAAAAGCTTTTACTTCCCCGTGGGACAGTAAGAACTTTAGCGCGAAGACGCTGCTCGTACAAAAATCTTTTTCAAGGCTTAGCACTTTGGCGCACGAAGCTCTCGCTCTTTTGCGCATCTTATCAGTATCCGCGTTTTGTCGTTCGCCAAATACTAAGGGATCTGACTGCAAGTCTGCACGTCTGATTAAACCAAGACTTCGGTCTAGGCATAATCAAAATTTGCTTTGATGGTATGAACGTTTTCATACCAAGCAATATTATGTTTACAACCATTTTTGCCATGGCATTGACGTTATTGTCAAGAAAGCAAAGCTTCCAATTGAAATGCCGGAAGAAATCGTTGAGCTCAGCCCAACGTGTATTTTCATAGATATATTTTAACCGTTTCGTAGCTGGCCGTGAAACGTTTCGAAGTCCCGGAAACTTTGGTGCCCGTCAACACACGGAATATGTGTTGGTTCATTCACTAATTGCGCAAGGTGGTTGTGCGCTGCGATTGGCTCAACATATTGACCTTCTGGAGTCGTATGGCTCGAATGGTGGATCCACGATAAATTATGGACATTGAAATCACCAGCAATAACGATTTCACTGTTCGGGTAATTTTCGAAGATTTCCGATATAGTGACGGAAAGGGCACCGAAGTTCTGTATAGTTTTCTCCCTTTCCGTGTTTGGGCTTCTGTAAAGAAACCCGAAATGCAGAAGATGTGCCCTGATTTTGAATTTAACCAAAAGTCAGCTAAATGCGGGATCATGCCTGCCTAAAGATTGTTGGCACTGGTACACAACTTCATTGCGTATATAAATTGCAAGGCCCCGGTGTAGATGGAAAAGAGATAGGAGGTGATACTCATGTAAGTGAAAATACAGTGGGTCAGCATCCTCAGACACCTGGATTTCACTTAAGACGAAAACATCCGGCCGATGGAGACAAACGTGAGCATAGACAGAGAAGAATTTTGCACTTAGACCACGTATGTTGCAGAAGTCAATTCTAAATCGGCTTGTCATGATTAATGTAAGAAAAGTCAAATAAAATGTCTATCTTCTGTATTGTAGACATCTCTGAGCTAATCGCCGCTTGAACGACTGCCGGTGGTCAGTGTTATTCCTTCACCACCAAACAGACTGGCAGCAACTAACTATCCACAATACAAAAGATTTATTCGGGTATGGTCAGGAAATTTAGCACAATGACACGAAAAAAGGCCATAAAAGCCCTGATCCGGTCACCGTGACCCGAAGTGACAACAGTGGTTGGTGGTGTCAGCACTGATTAATTTCGTTCTCCCGTCACTGGTATAGCGGATTTTTTGTTTTCTCTTTCTTTTTTCTTTTTTGTTAAACCGCCGTTAAATTTTAATTTTTGTTGTTGTTTAATTCAGTCCTATTAGCTTTGTTTATTGTAATTTTAACTTTGTTATTTTTTTTTCCTTGTTTATTATTTTTTCCTCTTTTCGATTTGTCACTATTTAATGTTGTTTTTCACTTTTTTTTGTAATTTTTTTTGTGTGTGGAAATGTTCTAGTTGGATTTTTTTGTTGTATTCCTTTTGAAGTTTTTAATATTTTATTTTTTGTTTTCTATTGCCACTATGTATTATTTCTATTGTTGATTTTTGTGCATGTTGAGTTTATTATTTAATATTTTTGTTTTTTTAAATTTTTTTGCGAACCGCAAGAAACCGCGAACGTGCCGGACTGACGACTACTACTTAACATCGTAGACATTACAATACAGCTATAAAAACAAATAAAGTGTAAAAAGCAGAGTTGTAAGATAGTGAAGCTTCACCTCCTATCATTTCTCCTACAAACCTTTTTCTCTAGTACCAAAAAAAAGTGAGAGTGTATTAAAACTTGATAGGCAAAACTTGATCGTGTAACCCTCATTTAAAGTCAAATTTTTATGTGTATTTTAAAATTGTTTTTCTACTAATTATCAAATGCAAGTCGCGTTGCTAACCAAATGTATATAAGTACATAAGTATGTACATGTAAAAGCCAGAGTTTAATTACCATGTATGGAGAAACAGAAATATAAATATAAAGAGAAATATTGAATTTTGCCGCATATTTCATTTGCAACTGAATGTGATTAAAGAGCTTCATTTTGTTTATAAAATATTTAAATACAATTGTATAATTAAAAGTTACATATTTTTTATATACATATAAAATTAATAAATGTTTTCGTTTCATTATAGATGGAACACAAGGCTGCTGTGAATATTGTTCAGGTAAGTTTTTATTGTCATATTTTTATAAAATCGTTAATTTTCCAAAAAGAAATTAAACATCAATATAAATGGGAAAATTTAAATTTATCAATTTGAGTTTAATTAAATGAATAATATGTAAGATGAATGCAATGCAATGCAAGGAACTAAAAGACGTATCCCTCATCCATTGTTGTTCTATTTAACCTTCTCATGCATAAAACTTCGTAGTGGCAGCTGAATTTTTGTCAATCTTTGTTTTGGAATACGAGGTGTGTTTAGAAGAAAAGATGAATTTTGAATTTTTTTGTAAAGTATTTATTTATTCATCAATATCCATTTTGTCCCCTTCAAAGTAATCGCCCTTAGATATAATGCACTTATACCAGCGCTACTTCCAATCCTCGAATAACTTATGAAATGCATTTTTCGGTATGGCCATTAGCTCGTACTTCGATTTTGACTTTATCTCATCAATTGTGGCAAAACGCTTTCCTTTCCTTCAGTCTCTTCATTTTGCGGAATAAGAAAAAGGGTCTAGAAAGTAAAAATGGATGAAAGATATTTTTTTAACGCCATGTATATTTGAGAAAATGTTATGCAGATACAACATGCTGCATATAAAGTCTAAAAAATTTTAACTCTTTTTCAAAATAACACAAAAACCGTTCACTTATGTTCAAGTATAAAGTAAAACTGTAACTGACAATAAAATTAATTGTAAAATTTTGTTAAAGCAAATGTATGAAAGGGTTAAGCTGGCCAATACGTATAGTTTCCTCCACTCATTACTAGACTTCAATCAAATGTTTTGACAAATCCCACATGTTTATAAAAAAGTCCCCTAAAAATTTGCAAACATTTTTTTAATACAACTAAAATTAAATTTTTTCCAATTAAGACATGCCCTTAAATTATCAAATCGAAACAAAGGAAAAAGTTTTAAAGAAGGTATTTGGTTTGGTTTGTTTGTATATTCCGTAATGCCCAAATATTTTTTGGGATTTCTTCTATAAACATTTGCAATTTCTTAGCTTTTTTTATAGAAATTGGTTAAAGGTCTACTGAAGATATATATATTTGTATCAAATGAAATGCTGCATATAGACCAGCTAAACCATATAACAAACATAGATAAATAATTAGTAATATTTATTACTAAAAAGAGTTAAAAAAAACTACAAATATTATAAAATTAAATATGTATATGTGAAAATGTTTCAATATCATTCGAAATTTTTTTAAATTTATTAGGAAATTTGCTTCTTATTGCTTTAAATAGATTGCAAAAAAATATTAAAAAAAGATATTGAAAATTTTTATAGTATTTCAAAGCGCGTTGTCCAACAGTGATGTTCTTGTTTGTTTATGTTGCAGCAATGTATGATGCCCATGAAAATGTATTGTTCTTATCACAAGAGAGCAGATTTGCCAGACTATTTTTCCGTTCAGCCCAAAATATAATTACCAAAATCTCATAAAATTTTCATATAACTTTAGAAAACATTTATTACGTGTACTAGTGATATTAATTAATATCTCAATTTCCCAACATTGCGATTTGGAAAAACTCAATTTAATTTTTCGTTGCAAAAAATACATCAAGTATATTGAGGACATCGACCAAAAGCATAGCAAAATTTTTGTTAAAATTAATATCTGTGACGGAAACCCGGTTTTAATGTACACTTTAATTTTAACCATCGTTTTTGCATGTGCAAATAATTCAAGCAGAGTAAATATTCTTTTGCTTGAGTGGATGATGTCGCTTTCCTTCAAATACTCTGCTACAGTTTTGCGTCTCCAGTGTTGAGCGGCATATTGGAAATTAATTAGAAAAATATTACCTACCCTATCTTTTAGATGCGTATTTATTACAAAATTTGCCAAAACTTGGCTGGGTCAAGTTCTACAATTTTTGATCATATATTTTGCACAAATATGTGAGTCAATAACGTCACTAAGAGGCGCTTTCGTTGATTCTCACGCCTACTATCCATCCAAAGGAATGTGTAGTTTCTTAAATTGATCAAATTAATTTCGGCTCAAAAAATCACATTGCAGCTCTATTTAAATGCTGGAAAATAAATAGATCTTGGCTTTATATAGGGTGGTCCATCTATAATGCACGATGTTAATTGGGAGTCCCACATCAATATCAAGTTTTTTGCTCAACTTAATTTGACATTATCTTTTTTCAGTGTTTGACAAATTTCACCATGTAGCGGTACAGAATTGAGCAGCGCGTTAAGATTCTTACAAAAAGGGCGTCCAAATCAAAATGCATTTCGTGCACTTTGTAATTTTTTTCTGGTCAGCATAATGGATCAAATGTGTTCATATTAGGGACAATTGTGCGCAAATTTTAGCAAACCGAGTCTGCAGGAAATATGAAAACACCCGTGCGTGCTCTTGGTGCGGTTTATAGGCTGGCGCCGTTATCGCGCCATACTTCTTTAAAAATGAAGTCAGCAAAATCGTTACCGTGAATGGTGGTCGCTATCGCGATATAATAACGGACTTCTTGTGCCAGAAAGTAAGAATATGAATCTGGGTGATATGAGCTTCCAATAGGATGGTGCCACTTGTCATTCACCCAACCAAACAATGGCTTTTTTGCATGAGAAATTCAATGGACGTCAATAAGCCAAGAACAATTCAAAAGCTAAAGATTGTGATAATTCGGCACATTAACGACATAGAACCTCAATTATATCTCAGAGTAATTGAAAATATCAAACATCGGCTAGAGGTATGCCACCGAAGCAGTTGCGAGCATTTGGCATATATTTTATATCACACATAATTGTCATAGATCGTTCTATTATAATAAAAAATATTAAGATAATTCTCTGAAAACTTTCTGTTTTATTTACAATTAACATCGTGCATTTTGGTTGGACCACCCATTATATTGAGTCTTCAATATTTTTAATCTGGCAATATTTCATGCGCCTTTGAATATTGGAAAGAGTTACTGTGATTTTTCACAAGCGACAACTTCACTGCTGGCATCTGCACCAGACTAAGTTTCCCTATAGCAGTCTGACCGAGGATGGGATGATGCGTTGCACATGGTCCGACATAGGGAAAAGCTGGATATTTACATACAATATATGACGCTGTCTCAAACTCTTCCAGCGATATCCTGCAGATATCATTTTCAAGAACCTCAATTCTCTTTAGATGATACCTGAAGTGCCTGTGCGCCGTTACTAGCGGCGTGATCGCTCTTCCCGTCCCGTCTCTAAACAGCATATGAGCCTGCCTACAGATCGTAAAACTACTTCACCTGTTACGGTTCACTTGCTCCAACCAACGCATAATGTCAGCCCTGATCATTCCATTCCCTCCAATGGAAAACTGTGTTTTAACTCTCATCCACATCAATTAAGTAGCCGCAAAGAGTTATAAATTGTATGCTGACCTTTCTCTTTGTCCTGTGTCCATGTGTCCATCTATATTCAGCCTTGTCTTTTGTTTAAATTCCGTAACAATCGGTCGGATAATTTCAGCGAAACATACACACAGTTCACACTATGAAATTTTTAACAGCTGAGAGGGGAAGATAAACTTCTAATTTCTGAAATAAAGATTTCATAGAGTGAACTGGAAGGTACCCGCCTCCTCCGTCTTAAATATGGCAACACTAACTTGACCACCTATTCAGTTTAACAACAACACCACATCAAATAAATTCTCCATAATTTAAAGAAATTTGTAGACGTCAGCATATGCTTAAGACATGCCCTTTTTGTATTCAAAATGAAAATATATCAGTGGAGTTTTGTTGAATTAAATTCTTCAGAGTCACTTGAGTTTTGAGAACATCAGTGCACTTGGCATTCATTCAGTCGGTCACGAAAGTATTTATAAGTAAATTTTAATTCCTTGAATAAAGAAAAAAAACTGATAATATGGCAGGTGTGGTGAGGTAATTATTGTTTATGCTTTTTTTTTATAGAAATTGTATTAAAAAATTTAAAAATTTAATTAAAGTTCATCACAAAGTTGTTTACTAAGTACAGTAGTTTCATCTGCTGAAATCACAACCGACGTTCAAACAGATCAAACTGTTAGAGTGGCAGTTAAAATGTGTTGTTTAATTAAGATTTTAATATATACCTTTGTAATTGGATTACTTGTTTGGGGTATTTATTTTAAAATAAAATAAAATATGATTATCACATGCGAAAAAATGCTCTTTTCTTAATTCATGCAGCGACACATCGGGAAAAATCAGAGTGCAAATTATTAAACGTACATATCAGCGGCGGAATGAATATAAATAAATAAACAAAGAATTAAGCAAAAATAAATAAAAGATTTAAATAAAAATGAGAACTAAAATGAACTCAATGGAATTTAAGATACCCCAAATTAATTGTTCTCAAATGGCGGTCCATGACATGCCGGCGAAAATAGGCGGAAAAATCTTGTTCTCAAATTCAATGTTATTTTGAAGTCTTGTTATAAATATTCTATTTTACATTCAAGTATTTTTGTCTCTTTAGTAAATTTTGGCATAGTTAGTCCACATAAATATATGTATATTAACGTACTGTACTATCGAAGAATAGCTTACGGATTGGTGAGGGTCGGGGAAAAGTTTTTTCAACAAGTGAACCTTTTGCGAACTAATGGTTGGCGGAAATATATGCTTCAATTGCACAATTAAATGGATTCAAATGCGTGCATGTATGTGTGTATAAGTCTTCAAACTGCGACTTTTATTTTACGCCTTTTTTATTGTATCAATATTACTCATTACTTCGGTTTACGGATTAAGATTGAATAGACTGTAATTATATTAATTTATTGAAATTGTAGGCCTTATGGGTTTCCGGGGTTTTTTTTAATGAATAAATTAAAAAAAAAATAAAAATTATAAATAAAAATTCTACTTTTCAAGCTTTTTTTTGTTGTTGGAATCACGGTTGTTTTGGTTTGACCAAATTAAAAAAAGTGGAATTTCCAAATGAAGGATGTTCATTAATTGTTTCTTATTGTCAGTTTTTTACCACATATTTGCTTTTGAAATTTCATAGTACTACTGTGCATATAATGCAGTCTCTATTAAAATGACGATGTGATAAAATGAACTCAATTGTTATCTTTTACTATTGTTTTTAAATTAACTTTGAATACAAACAAAAACTCTGCATTGTTCTATATTTTATGGCTGAATCCACCTTTATATTTATATAACAAAATAGGCAGGAAATTAAAAAAATTAGATTCGCTTTAAAAGGAATGTGTTTCTCATTTTCGAGTCTCCACTGTAACCTGATTTAAAGCCAAAAATTAGATATTAAATGGTTCACTTGTATATTGTTAAATGCCGCGATTTTTTCTATCTTATAGATTTACGCAATAAATGCCATTATTCAGCTCAATATTCCGTACAAAATATTAATTAAGTTATTGAGCAATAAGCACAAAATTGTTATAAATATTGACTAAAGGGCATGATACACGCATCAGCATTCAGCTTCAATATTTGTCTTTGTGTTAGTGTATATATACATATATTGAAGCCTCTGACACACTACGTCTACATTTCTCATCAATTTTAATTTTTTTTGGGTTTTTCAAGTGTAAACATATATAAGTTACCGTCGGCAAAACATTTTTTGAAGTTACCGTCGGCATAATACATTTCTATTTACTCCTTTTTTTATTAAGAAAAAACTCTGATGATATCCTTTTTTGTTTTTGTCACTATATTTTTAAATTTGCACGTCCCAAAAAGTCATCAATGAGCGATATATTTCAATTTATTCGATTACAAAAATTTTTTACTCTATTTGTAATGCCTCACAACTACGATGTGTACTCAAAGTTACCAGAAATAAAATGAATATTGACAACAACACTGCCACACTACGTCAAACTGCTTCAATATTGTTATGAATAATAAAACCAATATCAACCGAATATCAACGTCAACACAGAGTGAAACTATTTTTTGCACACAATGACAAATATTGAAGCTGAACATTGATCGTGTAGCATTCGCTTAAAACTTGAAATAAAACACTTTCAAAAGTGTCTTTACTAAGCAAAATTATCGACAAATGGTAAAGACGTGCAAAAAATTATATATACAAAAAGTAACGACTTTGTCAAATGCTTAAGCCCCTATGACACTACATTTGTTGTTCATTAATTAATATAAAATTGATAGAAAAGGATAAATACAATACATTATTTACATTATTAAGTGTTGCCTCCTTATTTTCATTGAAGAAAAAACGCTAAAGTAAAATATACACTCGAAAGCGCAGACATTGTGCATAAATCGCTAAGTTGTCAACATATATATAGATTTAAAGTTCGAAAGTTTAAGTTCAAACTTTTTTCATTTTTCTTGACAGTTACGCATTTTTTATAGTGAACGATTTGCCCCTTTTTGCATTTATCTAAGGGCTTATTTCTGATTTAAGAAAGAACGCTTTCATTCGCATTCTATGAGAAAGAACATTGATTTCGATTTCTCTACACACTTTCTATGCGAACAGTGACTCGATCTAGAACTCGAATGAAAACGTAAGTGTTTTCATATAAAATCCGATTTCTCTGTTAAGAACGTGTTGTCAACACTGAGAATGAAATGTCAAAATCACTCACTTTTGGTTTTGCTTTCGTAAGAGAATTTACATATGAGTATACATACTTGTAAATAAAAAAAGAAGAATAAAAAATAATACTAAAAAATCTAAGTACAATAAAAAAGTATTTACAAATGGATAACAAGTGGTAAGTATAAACTATTCATATGATATACATATGAATGTATGTATTTAACAATTGTTTTTTCAGTTTAAAGAAGTCAACAATGCAGCAACTGAAACACTTTTATAAAATTAAAACAAAAAACACAAAATTTACAAATATTTTTTTAAATTTTCTCACCCTTTTATTTATTGATACTTTCCACCAGCTGATCACACTTACACGCAGTTGTATTAGCTTTAGAATAACTTCGTAGTATTTTTTAATACTTTTAACAGAAATATAATAATTTATGATATGGCATTGCTTCTACTTATTAAAACGTAAGATACCAAAATTGACATACGTAACTTAGTGCGAAAGAAAGTGAGTGCCAATGAGAAATCCAAATTGATTCGAATTCGAGCGAGTGCTTTTCGTTCGCTTAAGTTATCTTTCTTAACTCAGAAATAGGCCATTAATATGTTTGTACTCTTTGCACCCACCTAATTAATTTTTCCATTACAATATATTTGCTCTCTTCTCCAAAATTTGAACAATGCAGAAAAAATGTGGTGCCATAAAGGGTTTATTGAGTCAGCTAAATTTTGTATGGCTGAACACTAAAATCAGTGTGTCAATAAACTGAATATTGACTTAATAAAAAAAAATATATGTCTCAACACCGTATTAGTTACTTTTAAGTTATAAAATTGTAATTCAATGAAAAGTGTGATACATTTTTATTCTTATATAGTTTATAAGTAGCGGCGGCTTGTAAATATAATCGCCGGCTCGCCAAAAAAGCTCCAACACACGACTCAGATTTCTACTGTTATGACAAAACAAACATAGCTGCAGCACAACAGAATTGTTTTCCACTGTTTTAAAGCATTATGATAATATGACTTTTAATAGCATCCCCCCATTGTATTTGTATTTTATGAGCATTCTTCGGAGAGAAAAAATGCATAATAAAAAATTTTTCCTTAAATTGTTCGCCAATCTCTATATGTATGTATATAAAAACCGCAGTCTCAGCAATTACAAAATCTTAAGAACTATAAATTTGCAATAGAAAAAAATATTAAATGAACAGCCACACTTCATGTACTTAGTTTTTTTTTAATTTGCTCGTGCTTACTTCAATTAAAAGCAGATTACAAAATATTCGGTAACTTAAATGAAATGAGTTTGTTTATATATTTCTATTTCAATACAGTTTAAAAGAAGATACATACAAGACATCACTAAACTTGGCATTTCTAAAAATGGCAACAATCAGGTAAATCAATGATTCAGTTAAGATAACTCTGTACTGAAGAAAAATATTTTGGTTTATTTTAGGCAATCTGATGCATTCTTCATATATAATTGTTCAGAAACGGACAATAAAAGGCTGCTTCAAGATTCCATAGCAATTGAAGTTGTTCCTGATTGGGAAGCAAATGATTTAACAAAAGATGAGTGGTCATCATTTGATGTACTTTTATTGATATCAACAAATCTTTTAATAATTTGCTTTGTAATTTATTTGCTAATGGGGTGCATATAGCATTTTATTCATTTGTGCTACATTTAAATATAATTATATACATATGAATCGTTAAATAAACATATGTTTTGCTATTGCAGACGAAGCACTTGCACTTATATTAAAAAAAATGTTTTTTATATAGTTCTAGATGGTCTTTTTAAATCTTTAATTTTGAATCGAATGACAAGATAAGAGAGATGAAGCAGTTTAAATAAGCCTTGAACTATTCCTTCAAACATGGATGCTGCACAAGTCTACGGGCTCAGTCTGCGGACTGTCGTCAGATGTAGCAGTAACGGCATATTCTTACCAAATTTGGCAGTAGGCGTCTAACGGCCATTTTCACAATGTCTCATTAAAACTTAATTGGAACTTTAACAGTCGGTAAGTCCCCCGTCCATACTGTTGAGTTTTTGCTGCAAAAATTTTTTTAATTCTCTTTTGAAACTGCAGCTGTGTCCATACATGAATCTTTTGCTTCATGTTTAGTATTTTTTAATCCTCCCTTCTATCTTCTTTTTTGAATTTTTTTGACATTTCTCAATACCGAATGTAAATATAAAATAACTACCCTGTAATAGAAGGTGTGAATATTTTTTTTGGATAGACATTTGAAGCACAAGGTATAATTTGAAGCAAAATTTTTGTTTAAAAGACAGTTTTATTTTTTTTAAATTTTTGATTATATTTCACAAAAAATTAACATACGTAACACGTGTAAACTAAATCAGGGTAGCTATTATTATGATAGATGTTAACAGTATACCAAATGAAAAGAAATAAAATGAAACGTCAAATACACCTCATGTGAAAAGACGCAAATAAGATATTCAACAAAAACTGCATGTACATGAAACAGGGTACCTACTTCCACTCCTCTTCCCCTTCTCATCAACAAACTCAAAAGATTTGCAGCAAATGTTTCACAGTATGGACGGGGACTTAAGTAAAAATCTATTTCATAATATATGATTAACTTTTAACTCACACCATTTAACGAAAAACTGTCTGTTAAATTTAACCGAACAAAATGTGACGATTAGCAATATAATCGACACTTATGCATATCTAATTTTATTTGATAAATAGAAAAAATGTACACATGTAAAAAATGGGAAAGTAACACTTATATTTTTTCAATGTTTATAATTTTAAAATTTTGAAACAAAAAAAAGAAATCTTGCTGTGAAATTAGAGGCTCTACAAAAAACTTTTTAACATGTTTAATATTTTTATGCACCAATATTTTACCTGTCTCAATTGTTTTTTTTTTAAGTTCCAAGCTGGAATAATTTGTTGCTTATGAAAATTCAGCAATTTCCTTTCAGTATACTTCAATGTTTTTTTGTCACAAACATTAAGATTTTTTTCTATTTTCTGTCATTATAGTATTTTTCGTAAACAAACACAAACAATATTGCCATACTTTATAGCGAATTCTTTTGTTAAGTAACTGAAGGATGGTGAAACTGAAATCATTAACCGTCGACTAAATAATGCCTGATAAGCAAACCGCCAGTTAGTTAATTTTCTGTTAAAAGTAAAATAATTAGACATTGTGAAAATGGCCGTAAGTAGGGCTGTTGCTAACACATAGAAAATTAAACCTAAGAATGTAATATGACTTTGCAAATCGGGAAGTTTCTTTAAATTGTTGTGGCTGTTTAACTGCTTGTAGACGGTGCAACTGAGAGGTAACACTCTGGCTCAGTAGTTACCGTCTAGACACCTGCATGAATGGTAGAAATCAGTAAAATTGTGTATGAATTGTGACTGTTTACTCAATAGCATTTTTCAACAACTGTGTGTAAATATCTGTCAATATAAAAGTCATTGTATTCGTAATTCATTGTTCTGCGCACTCAGTTGATTGTTGCTTGTTAAATGTGGAGTCACAACAATGAACGAGTCAGTGAATGAATGAATGAATGAATGAATAAAACAATGAATGATGCTGTCGTGTAATTTTTTTTCTACCAGCTTCATCAGTGTTGCCGCTTCGCTAACACTTTGATAACAAAATACCTCAATGATTTTGTACGATTTTTTAAATTAATATTATTTTCTTAAAAATATGATCGATACATGGTTAAAATTAAAAAAAAAATAGAAAATCAGGCACACACATAAGTAAATACATATGTATAACAGAACTCAAATTCAATTCTGTGGAAACTAAAAAACCCATATTTTCATACAAAAAAAAAACAAATTTAAAACTTAGAGGTTTTAATTATATTATTAATTGACCTTTTTTATTATATTTTTTGATATATATTTATTAAGCCTGAGGTCTTTTTTTATTTTATTTTGTTTTTATTATTCGATATTTCGTTAACAGCTTGTTAACATCATCAGGATGATAGAGGTTTTATTTAGTTAATAATATAAACTAAATTACTTTTGTTGACTTCATGGAATTAATTTTCAATTCAAATTTTATTCGCTACCTATTTGGTAGCGAAATATTGCAAATAAATAATTGCTTAAAAATTTCATAAAAAAGACCATCGCTCAAAATTAAATATAATTAAAAAATTTATTTAAATATATTGAAAATTTCAAAAAAATTTTTAATAGCAAAAATAAGTATTTGAATTGAATTAGAATGCTTATTAGGTATCATATAAAAGGTATCGTATAAAAAGTGTTGAATATATGAAATGAAACAGTCAGTGTTTAAATAAAAATAAGCCGTAATTTTGCATATTTCAAAAAACCAATTATTTAATAATTTAAACATTGAGCCCAAAAATTAATTAAAAATTGAATTGAATTGTAGATTATACGCAGTCTAAATGCGACAATTCTGCTCATTTACGTACCCATTCAAACAAAAGTGTGTTTCAACGGAGAACAACATTTTGAAAGAATAATTATTATTGATAAAAAATTTCAACAATTTGCAAGCGTTGCTCTATTGCAAGTCTATCCATAATGAAATGAAAAGAAAATAAACAAAATGCCACTATCAGCTGTGAAATGGGTTATCAAATAAAGCAGTGTTGCTAACACAAAGTTGTGAACAAAAAAAAAAACACGCTGTACAAATTTTCTTTGCCAATACACACGGCATCAGTACTCTTTGTGTCACGTGTAAGGTAGTTGTAAAGTCATCAATATCATCTATTTAACCCGACAAAATTTAAGAAATGTATACGAGACTTAAATATTGGCAAAAGCTCAAAGTTTGGATTGAGTATAGGCGAGTACCCACATATTCACAAAGCACATAGCTTTACTTTAGTACTAATGGGAACAAAATTAGATTTGAAACTGTCTACTCTTTACTCACTGTAATAATTGTAGTTGAAATAAAAATCACAAATATTTCGTCTATTAAATTTAAAGTACTTTCAGTTCCCTGTGTCAGCTGCTGGACTACATTAGCTGTGTGTGTGTATGTGTATGTATGGAAGTTGTAGCTTGTCTCTTATCATTAGCACCTTTGTATTCTTTTGTTGTTGTATTTTATTGCTACGATAACAAAACGATCGATACACAATTGAATTGAAAATAGTCAGCAGTGCCACTCACCACAAAGTAAATATTAACAAATTGAGTGAAACAAACTGTCAGTTTGTCAAGTAAATGAAGTCATCACAGTCCATAACCTGCATTTAAACCGGAAAGTTGTTATGAATTAAACTGCTGCAATTAGAAGTAAAAAAAAACAAAAACAAAAACGTTTAAAGTATTTACCAAGATGGCTGAGAGTAGAGATTTAGAAAAATCAGCGCCCTTTGATGATGTGGATTTTACCAGTGGCTTTGAAACGCAATACGAACAGGAGTACCGTCCTCTGAACACCAAAGTAAACGTTCCACCTACACAAAATCGAGAGACCTTGTGGTATCGTGACTTAACCACTATTTTGCTGGTATTATTTCTGGCGGGCTCATTTCTTCTTGGCACTGTTTTTCTAATAAAAATAATCTTCACATCGAATCCCCTGTACGGCTTTGGAATAGCAACAATTTATGTGATCCTGGCCATTGCGATGATCACACTTGAAATCATGTGCTTGCACGTGGGTTGAGAGATCAGAATTAATAAGAGATTTTAAAATTTGTTTAATAACAATTTTATTAGCAAAATAGTAAAAGAAGGAAAATAGTAAAATATCTAAAATAATATTAATTTTTTAATAAATTAATGCAGTTTAAAAATAAATATCAATCTGCGATTGAAAACATTTTCATTTCCAATGTGAAAAGTGAAATTGAATTAGAGTGAAACTATGAGTATTAATTGAGATTTCGAAATTCGTTTGGGTATGTGTGTTTACAGCGGGTGTGTTTTTAACAGGCTCATTTCTCAAAATGCTTTAATGTTAAGTTGCACTTAACTAACTTTTGATGTTGTCTGTTGCGGGTGGAATATCGTAATTACATTTATATTTATATACGAGCGCTAATTGGTGAATTAATTTATAAAATATCGAGAGTATCAGCTTCTTTAATATCTATACCACTCATGCAGGAAACATAAAAAAAGAAATAATTTAAATTATTAACCCACTTAGACCAAAACTAGTACAAACCGAATAAATGCTAATTTGGTGTTCTAAAAATCACACGATTTCTAACATTCCAACTTGCTTTCATCCATCTACTTTATCTGCATACTTTAACAAGAGAATTTTTTGTATTAAAATCTATTACAGAGAATATAATTTGACTTAATTCAATAAAAGGAAGACTTCAAGTAAATATTTGTAATTGTATTTTATGTTTCATCAGTTATTTATTAGGACGATAGTACATTCGATTTAATTTCGACCGGGCTTATCTACTCGATTTTAAACCGAGTAAAATTATGCGAATTCGGTTTACAGAACATACCATCGGACAAATAAAATTTCATTCGTTGAATCAATCGATGCAGAGTGTATTTGTGCATTTCTTACACTGGCGACAGGCTTTTGGCCAAGTGTCCAACATTATTTACGTTCATACCTGATACTCCTGATAAAGGCTTGCGTCGCCTTGCATCAGATATATCATCGGCTAAATGTTTTAAATAATTTCTCTATATACTGCGGCAAAACTGGAGCTTTTCCGTATTATCTCCGGTAGGGAAGAGTGGCAAGAATTAGCCACAGACAAATCCCTCTATAGGTAAATATAACCCACCACCGGCAAAATCCTCCTTTAAATAAAACTATGTGGACTATATGGTTTTTGATGTGCCAAACGGAAATCTGTTTTCGGTTTTCCTCCATCACGTACGGTTTTCATTCAGAAATTTAAGAGGGGAAACATTTTTTTTCTTACAAAATTCTTTTATTTTTTCAGTTTAAAAATGCAATAAAAAATAATTAGAATAATATTACTCTTCTGCCCATTGGAACCATCTGAGGCCAACATATTAATATATGCCTCCGTTGGGCCAAATATTGGCATTCAATTTCATAGTAGTTTGATATTTATCAAAATTTATTTTATTTTATTTTTAAATAAATCCAGGCTAAAAATGTAAAATTGCGTCCACGCAAATGTAAAAAGTAATAACGTAACTTTGGTCAACAACGTAGTTCGTAAAAGTAATAAATTTAATGTTAAATTTTAATAAATTTAATCACATAATCATAAAAGATAATAATTTATTTTAACTTTACAATATATTTCAATGCAAATTTGAGAATAATAAGAATATACAGCATATAAAAAACCGTCCGTATATGAGGACACCGGTCGTGAATGGGTTAATTATTTCCATTGCTTTGTTCCAAGTAAATTTTAAATATTTACAACACAGACCCCAACAAGAGCTGAATTTTATGAAACACATTGATAAATTCATGGCCCTTAATTGTTTGATACAACACGACATTTTCCAATTTATTTCAATGATAATTCGTAGTTTACAAAACACTTAGTTTTTGAATCGCTTTTATTATTGAAAAACATTTATTGATTGTGTTTGTTTTCCTAAAATGACAAAAATGTTGAGCTTTACAACATTTTTTACTTCAATTATTTTTCACAGAGGCAGAAAACACATTAACTAAATTGCGAATTACAGTCATATTTAATTTAATATTCCTTAGTCGTCATTCTGTGGCAGTTTTCCTTTGGTTATAGGAAATTCATACAAATCTGCGGCAATGTGGAAGAGTAGCTTAAGTCTAATTTAACCGATTGTAAATGTCTACTTTTAAACTTTAAGAAATTGTGATTTATAAATTTAACTCTACTTTGGCATGTCGTTCGCATGAGTGAGGATGCACCAACGAAAAGATCTTTCGAGTTGGTATCCGTTACAAGGCACATAAAAGGGCGATCAATACTCCAAAGGAGAGCAGGTTGACAATGATTATTCTAAATTTCCTGTGAGAAATTGTATAAGTGCATATGTTCGAAGCAATTGGCATTGAGTTCTGATTCAGGGGAAACACCGACACCAAAGGAAAACGAACTATGAAATTTGTTATTCTATGTTTTTATAAATGGAATATTAGAATTTAATACGATTTCTATATTTTTTTTTGCAATGCATTGCATTTGAACTAGATAGAGAGAGGGGTAGTGTGGTGAATAGATAAGTGTTGAAAGTGGTAGGAAAATAGAGCATAATTCTTGCACAACTCTGTAGTTACGTGTTTATTTGGGAGGCATTTTATTTATTATTTTACTTCGACGACGTTTTACGGGTACGTATTTGCATACTCAGTGCGGCACATGTGCTTCACACTCACTAGAAAATTCGTACCCTGACTGTAGCACAGAAAAATCAGGAAACATTTTTTTGACTTGACCGGCTCGGGAGTCGAACACGGGTCCTTCTGGTTGCAGAATCAGCACGCTGACTACTCAGTCATCAGCCTCCCCAAGTCATTTAAATGTTACGTGTGGTCTGGAGCGGAGACGTTACCAACACTCAAAATATTCTGTATATAAAATTAACTGAAATTGTAGTTTAAAAAAAAAATTAAAATTCACTTAAAAACCGGTCTACATATTTTTCATTTAAATTTGACGATAAGTTCATTTAATTTTTAATATTAAAAACTAAATGACTTAAAGTCCTAAAAACAATTTTTTCATATTAATTTTCTATATGTTGTTCGTCATAACTTTCTGAGAAGTCGAAAATATGCAGTTATTAATGTTTCGCAAGTAGATCAAAAGTAGTTCCTAAGGAATGACTTCTAATATTTTTCACTGCGCATCTATTCATCCATTTCTCAAATGCTTAAGTCGACTTAAGCTACTCTTCCATATTGACACAGATATATTATGTATGTACTCGTACATATGTATATGTTTATGAAAATTTATCAGAGTTTTATTTGCTCAGCCATTGAAGCGTTTTATTTTGAACTAAAAATTCAATATTAATTATGTCGTTTAGTTCTTAGGGTATTCAATTTATTGATTACTTCATTTAATCGGTTAATCGTTGGATTATAGGTAACTAATGATTCTAATCAAAAACATTAACTGAATCATTACAGAATTTGTTAAAAAAAAATTCAAGTAATCAAAAACAAGAGAAATTTGTAATTAAAAATGAAATAAAAATTAAAAAAAAATTTAACCAACTTAAAAATGGAACTAAAAAGTAAAAAATTTAATTTTAAATTTGCATGCGTTGCTATTCAATGCTTGAAGTCGGTGCTAAGTAGGACTAACCAAGATCCATGAGACTTTCGAAATTTGCATCGCCTGCGTTTTTAATCGGTTAATCGATGCAAATTCAGTGATTTTTATCTTTAATTTAAATTTTTCGATTTTAAATTAATCGAGCAGTAACTTATTGCTTAAGATTAACAGTTAATCGATTTAATTACCAGTATAAATTTTTTTCAAAATGAAAAATTTATATAACTTTTGTAATTGTAGCAGACTGTAAACTTCAGTGAAACATTACAAAACCCTCAATTTCAAATTAACAAACCGCTTCATTGAATTTGAATCAACGGGCGAACCCATTAACGGTTAATTGATTGAATACCCTGTTATGTATCTTTTCAAAATGAAATACATTTTAATAATATTTTTGTGACTGATAATGACTGTGAAGGTATACACATCCACAAAGGCGAATGAGTGGCTAGACAAACAGTCTGATAAAGTACGAGACCAGTTCTTGTATAGGAACACTACACAAAGTCTTTGCTGTGTATGTTTATATGCACGTAAATATAAGAAAATAAATTATAAATTTATAGATTGTGTACAAAAAAAAAAAGGAATTTCAGTTCTTCCTTAAATTTTTTAAAAAGCAATACGAATATAAATTATACTGCTACAAATCTTCAGGTATATGACGTTTACAGATTTAATGCCACATAAATACGCATTCGTGAAATTCTTATGCACCAATTTGCATACATATGCATGACTAATGCTGTGCGAAGTGTGTAATTTTTCTGTCTAACTGCTTTTTCACGTTTTTCAATGCGAGTGAAAAAACTCGTTCGCCATTTATATTGAAAACAACAATAAAAAAACTCAAATCGTTTTTGTTTTCAAAAATAAATTGCGAACGAGTATTTTCACCTCGGCTTCTATGAGCAGGCAATAAATGTGATTTGTTTTTCGTGAGTTCTTCCTTTAAGCGTTACCGCTACTAAATTATTTTCCCCTCACGTGAGCATGCATATATTATAATATTGTCGGAATAATTTTAATAAAATGTTTAACAACCATGTGAACTCTCAATTTTTGTGTTGGAACATTTTCCAAAATATTGTCAGACATCTGACAATCGTGAGAACATTGCCATTGACAAGAAATTGCTAGATATTGTACGGTAACTTTTTATTGCGAGATGTGCTTAATCTAGTATCTAGTGCACCGTTCAATAACACCATTGTCAGATAAATCTTTCTATTGGCATCGCTGCCCATAAATATTACGAGACAAAGTTTAACATTTAATCTGACAAATTTTGGTTTACAATAATCTGACAACCGTGTGAACAGACAATTTTTGTTGGCAGATAAATTTATTGTCGGGCAACTGTGTGACAATGAAATTGTAAGGCCTTCTTACAATAGTCTGATCTGACAAATTACCAAATGATAACAATTTTTCGTTGTGAATGCATTGCTACCATATCGTACAATATTGAGATTTTGTTTTGCGAAGACATGCCTGATCGTGAATGCATCTCAAATACGATGTACCATATACATATGTACATACATATGGATAGACCTTGCGTAACGAACGCTACAATCATAATCATTTTCAGATTAAAATAAAGGAACTTTTCGATCTTGCAACTTATTCTTACTGCCGTATTCATAAAAATTTGTTAAATTTATTAAAGGTATGTATTTTAATAATTGAATATTTGCTTATTAAACCTTTTATAAATGCAAACAAATTTTTATAAATAGAAATGATGTACACAAAGACTAGTATCTGAAAGGAAGACGAATATAAGGAAATTCTAAAATAATTTATTTGCAGCCAAAAACTATTCTTATTTTTTTTTTCTTGGACCGGTATTCAGGGGATGTTCCCTACACATGCGATGCATTGTGCCACATTTTTTCTAGTAAAAATGAAATAAATGTTATTGTGTATGAATTGTTAAATGCACACATATCGTCACCTAAAATGCAAAAGCGTCTAGCATTACTTTCAAAAATTTTATAGGAGAGACAAAAAACTGAATGAGTTTATTTTTCTACGCAAAAAATAAGGGAAATATTTTAGAAATATACGTAACATTTTTTTTTTTTATAATTTTTGGCACATTTTTCAATTTGTTTTCAATTTCTTTAATAAAGTCGTTATTTTTAAAATTAGAAAGCTAAAAATTTATAAAGACGTCTGCCTTGATGCGCTGTATCAATATGCATTAAAAACTCAATTCAATATTCGTATAGGGCACCCGCGCGTGCGTAATACTCCATTCTATTGAATTTAAGTTTTAAAGCTGGATAAAAAAGTAAATAGAAATTAATAAACAAAGGAAATTCTTGACCTATTACAACATTTGTGTTTGCTTTTGAATGCTCGAAAGGTTGTTATTTGTTTGAAGTATTTAATTTAATTTAATTATAACTAAAACAGTTTCCCGTTGTTTGGTTTTATTGGGAGTCGTGCTTAAATTTTTATTTTCAATTAAATAGTTGGTTTTGAATCGTTTTCGATTGTGTTTATTTTTTGGTTCTTTTTTTGTTACAAAATGTGTGGCTGTAATTATGTTTCTGTTATGCACAGTGGGACAGCAGGTAGTAAACGTGCAGACTTCTTCGACCATCGCCACCCTCAAGTTTGTCAAAAATAGCTTTTTGTGATCAGCAAATTTTATTTGCTAGTCTTTAGTCTAAGAATAGTCTTTAGAATAAGAAAAATTTTTGTTTTCAAAAAATATTTATTTTCAACTAATTTTTTCTTTAAAAACCAATAACGTATAATTCAGACCGATATTTTAGTTTGAAAATCAAAATTAGTTTTCTAGTAAAATATAAAGTACTTTTAATTAAAATTGATTAGATAAACGAGATTCGAGCCAATGGAAGTTAATATCGGGTGATTTTTTGGCTATTTGGATTTCTGTGTAAAACAAAAATATTTGTGACATGTGGCAATGCCAAAAGTACCTAAATAATGTTTACCATTTCACCTTGAATAGAATGAGAAACGAACAACGCTTTCAAATTATTGAATTTTATTATCAAAATTCCTGCTGTGTGAGAAATGTAAATTAATTACATTCGTAAATTAAGTACATTTTATGGTCGAATTACCGACCCACCGAACAGGCTATTCAAGCTGTTTGTGATCAAATTTCAAACCAGTTTCACATCATTGGACATTAGTCCACGAACCCGCATGCGAAGAGTGCGTACCGAAGAAAATATTACCGCTGTATAGGCCAGTGACAATCAAGTTGCATATTTCCACAGTTTGGTTTGTAATGTGCGATGATTACGAACATTTTCTCCCCAAAACTGAGGGTATTGGACTTGGTTGATATGTGGTACCAACAAGGCGGTGCCATTTGGCACTCATCACACAATACCATGAACCTATTAAGATGCCAGTTTGTTGAGCAATAAATCTCATGTTTTGCAGCAGTTCATTGGCCGCCAAGCTCATACGGTACTATATTTTACGCCTATACACGAAGTCTCTCGATAAGCCAGCCACTTTCCTATGCCTGGAAGAGAACTTGCTACTCTCAACTACGTCTTTCTACAAAGTTTTCTTTTTTAACAGGTATGTGTGGCCACATATTTGGGCTGTAAACGAACCAGTTGAACCAGATTTTTGTGCGATCTTTATCTTTTGTACCGCACAAACCATCTCTCGGACATTGAAATCGATGGAATGTATTCACCATAAGCTCCGACCAGCATTCGGTGTGCTTTAGCGCAAACAAAGAGTCTTTATTAATAAATTTAGAACAATGGCTCTTTTACGCAACATCTTTGGTGAACGAATTATTTCCCCTAGAAGCGATTTTAATTGGCCTCCGCGTTCACCGGTTTCAAACGCTCCAGAGTATTTCCTTTGCGGTTATTTGCTAGGAAAAGTCTATATTAATAAGCCTAGAACCATACAGCAATTAAAAAATAATATACGCGACGAAATACACAACAGAACACCTGAAGTTTTGCGAAAGGTTATGGAAAATATTTTGGAAGGAACATGAATATGCGAAGCAGAAAAAAGCCACCACTTATTATTGTTCATAATTAAATTGAAAATATTCTCCATTGATACACTGTATTTAAAATAAAACAAATTTAATAATAATGTCTTAAATAAGAAGTTATAATGAACTCAAACCCCTTCGGTCATTTTGGGCCACCCTGTATATATACTATTCTACCTACCTACTTGTATATGCATACAATGTCAGAAATATTGTTTAATGTAAGAAATAGGTCAATATCATCATCAGCATTATCAAAAGCTATTTTGCATTTAAAATATTTTCTTGATTGTCATTTCAAAACTTCAAAAACTGTGGTTATTTTGTTAAAGCTTATTTTTAATTTCTTACAATATCAATTTTTTTTCTTTTCGAATCTTGTTTATTCATTGGAAAATAACATGTTAATGTTTCAGTTTGTTTTTTTTTTTTTTTGTTGGTTGCAGGAAAAAAATAAAAGCTGTTGGATTTTGTTTTCCTCATAAACATATTGTTTTGTTGTTGCTCCTGTTGGCATGACAAACATTGGCGCGCCGTAAAAATAATAAAAAGTAGTGGAAAAAAAGGACGAACTTGAACAGAATTATGCAGTTTAGGTTGCTCAACGAAAAAACCGACAGAAAAAAGTTTTGATAGGAAAAGTTTGCTGCGGCTGTTGTTGTTGTTGTTGTTGTTGCTTTTGCACTGTTGTAAATTTAAGTGGTAGACAAGAAGAAGTATTGCACGACGAGTAGTGTTGTTGCCGTTTTCATGCTACTTTTTCCTTAAGCAACATTCAATTTGCTGCATTGAATGAACATTGAGTTTGAGTGTGTATTGGGTGTGAAATGTGACACTATGGCTCATACTTGCTTATTTACTGATTTACTCTCTACACACAGACACACACACACACACACACATGCACTTGCACTTGCACACACTCAATTCTGAACAGAGCTTAAAATCAAGAGGAAAATTATAAATGAAGGACATATTATCCAGCCACACACAAGCACACTCCAGCTACAGCTTTAGCCAACACACTCATTCGTACATGCAGTGAAAAATTTTGCTTCAACATGCAAAAAGTGGAGGGAAAAAAATGCAGAAAAATGAAAAATTGCCATTTAGTATTGGTGTAAAGAGATCTTGCTTTTTCCCACCGAACTACATTTTACATTGTACGTCTTCTTCTTCTGCTTCTTTTTTTTATTTTTATTTTCTTAGCACTCTTAAGCTGTAACATTGATGGCAAAAAAAAAAAACAAGAATTATTGCTTGTTCAGGTAAAAAGGGGGAAACAAAAAATAAAAAGGAACAGTTAAAAGAAAAACTTTACGTTCAATTATGAATGCCTGTTTGCTTTTGTATCTGTGCCAAAACAAAGTAGCAATGAAAAAACATGTATTTATACACATTTCTGCCACGTTTTCAAAGATTTATGGATGCTTGTGGAAAGTTTTAAAGTTTCTGTTTTACTTTGTTTTTGGAATTATTATAAATTGTGATATTTTTGCGATTCTTACTTGGAGAAATGATTAACAATTCTATTTATACCTCATCAATGAGGTCGTAAATCACTTCAAGGAAATTACTTTTCTTTCATGCTTGTGAGCTCTGTTAGGGAATGTCAATAGGGAAATAAATATAAATTAAAAAATAGAAATGTTTTAACGATTTAAATTTTTGTTAAATTCTTAATATTAATACTTTTTCAATTATATAAAGAAATAAATGTAGGTAGCAATAATACACAATTGAACACTTTCGAGCATGTAAATTATATTTAAGTTTATTTAATTTAAAGATTTCTTCTACAAAGTAAATCTAACAGACTTGACACTATGTAATTAAATATTGGCTACCAAATTTTGCTTAGATGTAAAATATTTCAAATAAAATTAAATAGTTAATTGGGGTTTCCCCCATTAAAAAATTAATAATACCAAAACGTAATTGTCTGTTTGAAATATTTGATATAATATTTTGTTTAATGGAAAATAAATTTTTGCCTGCGCTGTGCGAGAATAAATAGAAAATTGTAGATTTAAATTCAATCACTCACTTGTTTCGGTTGTTTAGGTAGCCAGTCCCGAAACAAGCGGTTCAATAGGTTCCGTTGGGCTTGATTGCCGTCAAATTCTTATATCATGAATGCTAGATAATTTTTTTAAAAGAACTATTTATGAAACACGCGATGTTTATTTTTGAATAATACTCGTAAATCAACGAAGGAGAATTATGAAAAGAAACACTAGCAGAATGTAACAGTGTTATTTTGTTCATTTATAACTTCAAAATAACTACCACCTGTTCCATTATTAATCCCTTCTCAATAAAATCTGAATTGGAAAACCACCCAAAAAAAAATTTTAAGAAAAAAACATATTTTACTTTTAGCAAGAATTTAAATTTAATTCCTAATTATGTATTTCTATGATTAAATTAAATTTATCATTTATTTATTTATATTTTTATCCAAACATACCAAATAAATCTTAATTGGCTTTTATTTAACTTATTGACACGAAATTTAATTTTAATGAGCAAAAAGTTTAACTAATTAAAATGAATTTGGAAAACTAATTGGACACTGTTATAATTTAAAATTCACGCATACACACTCATATGAAGCAGCAGAAGAGGCACTTGTGATCATTTTCTACGAGTAGTAGATCATAAAAAATTGTTGCATATTTTTGGGCGTTGGACAAATAATGGCAGTCTTGTTTTGATTTTGATATTTTTCTTAATTTGTAAGAAAATACAATACACACAGTCGAACTTCTCTATAACGAACTTTATACATAACGAAATAAATTTGAGAACTTTGTATTTTGTTAAGGTTTTCCCCACACTTTTAAATCTCTATACCGCATTTCATTACAACATATTTTTCTTTGTAAAGAACGCAATACGCGAGAATAATAAAATCGTACACACATGAAAATTGATTTGACAGTTAAATAAGGAAGAGAAAACCACGGACATTTTGATAAAATCTCACCATCTATTTATGTATAACAAATGCAGTTAACTCTGAAATATTCAGCATATAGAGAAATAAAGTCAATGGCTGACGCGTGTGTCTATATATAGCACGATACCATTGTATGCACTGTATCAAGTCCTATTTATTATATGAGACTATAATATGTATGATTAAGGAAGGTTTGAATTCTTTTATTCTGTTGCTCTACCTGCTTCATCTTGGACATATTTTTTGTGCAGTGTTGCCAAATATTTTTTTTAATCTTCAGTCGACTAAAAAAATAATTTTTTTATTAAAAATAATTATTTTATTTATTAAGTATTTATTAATATTTTATTTATTAAAAAATAATTTTTTTATTAAAATTTTTTTTTATTGTTTTATTAAAAAATTATTTTTTATTTAAAAAATTTTTTTTTTATTCAAAATATTTTTTTTTTGGTTAAATATCTCTTAAATTTTATTAAAAATTAAATTCAGTTCTTAGTTTTTCTTTTCATTCATTTATTTTAATTGTTCAAAATTAATTGCACTAATTGCTCAGATTTTTTCAAAAAGTCGGGAATTCTTAAAATACAACACACTGGAAAAAAATCCATCATTAATATAATGAAACGGTTTCATTAAATGTGCTTTATTATAATGAAAGTTGTCATTAATACAATGAAAAATGACATTAGACACATGAAATCTGGCAATATCTGCTCTTCATAAGTTTTTCATTGTTTGTTGTTGTTTTAAAGTTTTATTTTTAATAAATTTATGATAAAATGTAAGTAAGCTGCACGAATTTTTCTACATGAGGCCCTTTTCACAATGTTCGATTAAAAGTTAACGTGGACTTTAACGGCAACTTTGGCATACAAATCTTGCTGTTAATACTCACGTTACGATTTGCTAAATCTAATTAAATTTGCAGCTATTTTGCTGAAAAAAGTTTTATATTTGTAATTTTATGAAATTTTAAAAATACAAATTAAAGTGTCATAAATGCAATGAATTATTCCTCATATAAAAAAAATTAATTTACTTACGTATGTATGTATGTCTTGTCATCTTTTTAACATCTTAAAAAACTTCGAAAAAATATAAATCTGCACATTTGGTTCTGAGTGAAAATAAATGTAAATAGGACATTATAAAGTGCAATATTTCTTTAGTAAAAAATTAATACTTAAATGCCATTTTAAGGAAAGTATTTTGCAAGGAATTTAAATATTGATATTTTGCATCTAAATAAACACATCTGTGCGCTTAAGATCGCAGTCTAGTGAGTGGCATACGCTTAAAATATTTATATTCAGCAATAATTTCATTTCATTCTTTATGGAGGAAATATAAAAAAATATAATAAAGAAATGATTTTCTTTGTGTTATTAACTCCTCGGTAGATGGTTGTGTGGACTCTTATACACCCTTTCACATAAATGATTCACTATTAAGAGAATTTCTTGTGGTAATTGTGTTGACATTTCAGAAGATATGGAATGCTATAATTTGCATTCTTTTTAAAAGGAGGAGGACTGTGACAAGACTATGACTATGGAATGACTAGATACGTCACTGCTATGACTAGATATGACTAAACTATGACTAGACTTTGAATAGACTATGAATAGACTATGACTAGACTAGCACTATGACCAGACTATGACGTAATACCGAAAGTTGCTTTTCCAGAACTCTTAATATTCAAATATGTACGTATTTTTCCCAAGCATGGTAACAATTTCAAAATGCCAATCAACTTTGTAGCATGTTAAGATTATAATTTGCAATAAGAAAGATAAATGTATGACGGAAGTTGACATTTTAAATTTTAATAAGCTTAGCGACAATAATATCAAAACAGAAATGCAAATAAAAGGGGGAAATGACGCAAATAAATTACAAGTTGGCGGCAACGAAAAAGTAATAGAGAACTAAGAGCTCATCTCGGTGGAAGTAAAAAGCAAATATATTTCTATTTTAAATACTTAATACCACCAACAGAGGTTAAATTACTTTGGCTGAAAGTACTGTGTGAAATCAAGTTGAGTATTTCAAAAAAACAGTGGGGTGCAACAACTTCAAAAACAACAAAAAGAAATCAAAATTGACATTCAAATGTTAACGCGTTCGTGCATAGTGAAATAAAATAGAAACGAATACGAGGTTAGTATTTGGAATTTCTATAATATAAACCTGGCAGCCCTTCTGCACATGTCCATATTATAATTCGCTGCATTAATCACTTCGTACGAGCTTTATAAAAGTAGATTTTATCGTACCGTGGTATAAAGTGCCAGTAGTTTCTTATGCCACAGAACACCTTTCAAAATTGCCAGTGAAAATTTTAATATATTTTCTTTTTAACATGACTTAATATAATTTTATCCAACCAAAATCAACTTAAAGCATAAGGTTCATTTGAATGATTTCGCTCTTATTGCTAACCAATTCAATTCTATTTCTAGTCTTTTTTTCCGTCTTCCATATGAAACGTTTGCTGATGAAAAAGAAAAGTGCAACGATTTCAAATGAGTTTAATAATGAAAGAGTATGAACGAATTTATTAAAATCTAAAAGTTTTGCAGCAATAGTTTCCTAGTCTCGACAAGGACTAGCAAGTATTTTCCTTTGTGAACGGGCGGATAAATATTTACGCTTTGGTTGCTTATGCTTTGGTTTATTTATGTCTGCTACCTGGTATAGCTAATCTATATTTTGAGTGTTTTAGCTTTTTCAAAACCGTACAACAAATATAAAAAATAAATATTAGTGGATAATACAATTTATTAGAAATTTTAATTCTAAATTATTTAATTAAAATAAATTATAATATAATTTTTCTAGTTTTTTGACCTTTTTTTATATTAATAACACTAATTATTTTAAGCCTAAGGTCTTTTTATATATTTTATATTTATTTCAATATTTCGCTACTCCTTTGTGTAGCTTCTTCAGGAAAATTGGTTTTTGTTTATAATAAAAAAATTTTTTTAAAAATTCACAATATAGGAAAAGTTCTTGTCATTGAAATATTGAAATAAATATAAAATATATAAAAAGACCTTAGGCTTAAAATAATTAGTGTTATTAAATTATAATATATAATTGTGTGGAACTAAAAGAAAAATTTTGCAAAAATGCACAACACGATATTAATAAATGCTACAACATTACAAATAAAATATCTAAATTTTAAATTGATTGCTTTTTTGTGAAAATTAAATTAATTTAAAAAAGCGGAAAAAATCATTGAAGTATTTTATTAACAAAATATTAGAGAAACGGCAACGCTGGTAGAAAAAACTATTAAAAGTCAGCATCATTCACTATGTGGTGTGTGGTATTCATTGATATTGTAATTCATTGTTGTGACTCCACATTTAATAAACAACAACCAATAAACTGAATGCACAGAGCAATTACTGTACGAATACAGTGACTTTTATATTGGCAGTCAGATGCATACACAAAAATTTTATTGAGTCAACAGTCGCAATTCATACAAATTATGAATACACAATTTTACAGATTTTTACCATTCATGCAGCTCTATATTTGCAATAACTTACAGAAAATTAGTATCACATCTTTACTTCTTCATATTATTTGTCACACAGTGTTGTCTTTAAAATTCTAATGGAACAAATTTATTCTTTCGCGTTAAATTGTTATAAAATTTTCGTGCATTAGAAAGTTGTAATTTATAGCCAAATTTATTTATTTACATTATTTTATGGAACCGTAACATTTATATTTCTTAACGGCAGACAGAATTTATTTTAAATGTTCTATTTAAAAAAAGAAATTTGTAACTTGAATTCTCAAATGCCTATAAATTACTTAAATCTACCTCAATGCATCGTCTAACCAATCATTAGAAATACTCAAGTGTGTTTTGTTTCATTCAGATTTTTAATCAAAGCAACAGACTTTTCCCGATTAGTTAACTGACTACGTAAAAGGAAATATTTTTGCGGTCTTGCAAATTAATGTTACGAAAGTTTTTCAATTTTATCTTTACGAGAAATACGAACATGCATAAACATGTCAAAGCAAAAGTTTTAAAGCGCATATTTTTATATCCCGTAAGATTTTTAAAATAGAATTTTTCCTTAGCTGGTTCACGTCGTTTACGTTGTGTTGCTTTTATTTCTTGCGCTCGTAATTATAATCATATTTACATGGTTAAACTTAGGGAAGAAGTAAAAAGCATGATAAAATACACAAGATGCTGCTAAAAGAATCCAATGAAGTATTTTAAAAATTTACTGAAAGATAAAGTGAAAAGTAAAATTTCACATGAAGTCCCACACACACATCCATGTATCATCCAATATGCACACGCACTCACACACACACACAGAACGAGATAAGTTTACACTGACAGAAACCTGTTAGATTAGTTTGTGGAAATACAATATTTCCAGTACTCCAAAGAAAAAAAAAATAAAACAAAATTTTCATTTAAAATTTTTTAATATTTAGAATTAATGCTATTTATATGACCTACAATTATCACATTAAGTTCACAGTTCATTTAACACAATAAGAAGAGAAGTTACTTTTCATTTTAATCTCCACACCAAATGCTTTTATGCTATAAATGAAAAGTAATTTTACATATTATTGTAATAAATGAACTATTAACCAAATTTTCATTCACTCTTTTTATATTTTATATATTATAATATTAATTAAAAAATCAATTAAGAAATTAAAAGTATCAATTAAATTAGTATTGTTGACTTATCTGCATTAATTTTTGTTTAAAACTTTTAATGATAATTATTTTGAAAATTTAAAAAAATTTTGAATAGCATCAAAATTATTGAATTTAAATCGAATGCACCCTTCACTCTTCAATACTCTTTATAGAAATAGAAAGTAATACAAGTATTCGCATTGATATCTAATGTAAATTTTTTTGCCATTAAAAATTTGTTAGAAATTTTGAAAATTTTGAATTACTATTATTAGAAATTTAACTAAAATTTAATTCAAGTAAGTCAACAATAGCAATTTAATTGATACTATTAATTTCTTTACATGTGAAAATCTAATTAATTTTTTAATTGATATTATGTACAAAGTATTTAATTCAAAATTTGATGTTTTTCTTTGAACTTGCAAATGCACTGACGTGATTAAATGAAGCTCCAATCCTTCGGATTACTTTACTAAATCTTTCTTTTCTACATTAACCCTTTCCACTATAGGGTTCCGTTGCAATTCATTGTGTACGTGGGGGACTTTGCCTGATTACTGGTATCAGACAAAACACTGGATTGTTATTATTCCACTTCCAGAGCGCACATTTTTTTTTTTTTGTAGTGCAAACTAAATTTATATCTGCGACAGTTAATTTGTTTGTCGCAAGAAAACATGGTTGTAAAGATCATAACATATTTATCAAGTTATACGCTTCACATTTTACTCTACAACCTCTATATGGCAAGGAGGTTTCTTTCATCTTATAAACATTTTTTTATTCTTTTTGACAAACACAGTTTGCAGTTCACAATCCATCACACGAAATATTGTCATACAAAGTTTGGAGGATGTACATTTTTATTCGTTGCTCTTGTATGGCTGTAAATATATTTATATGTACATTGTTTCTCTTATGTGTCAAACATATTCAGCTTTATTTTACATGACTTCCTTCCTGTCGTATAATAACGTATGCTAAATTTTCAGCAGCAAACACTTTCGTTCATATCCTTTCTTTTACCTATTCTCTCAATCGCTCATATTTATACAAGTTTTACGTGAAATTACAAAGCAGCATGCAGCAAACTGACTTCCTTGAAAAAAATTTAAAAACAAATTTATATTTTATATAACATTTGGAAACTTTAAAAAAATAATTTTTCTTAAACATTTCTTCTCTACATGAATATGTATTTTTTTTCTTAAGAGCAAAGCAGTTAATATATTTAATGGATTTTTCTTTATATATGGGGGTTACGTGTTCAGAATGTATGTCACTTGTAAATCCTGTGGGATATTTGCTATAAAGGGGGAAAAAAGGAGTGCAATTAAAAGTACGTGAGTGTGTATAAAAATATTTTAAGAATTCCTGTAAAATATTTTCTGGCAAATAATGTAACAATGTAATAATCCCTTATCAAGTTACGAGTATTTGAAAATTTGTAATTTCCAGCACAAAAAAGTTATTGATCAAAATATCCTTAGAGATGTCGCGGATGTAATTTTGTTCAATTTACTTATTTCATTCATAATTTATGCAGCGACGGGCAGCCATAAGCGTCATGTTTGTCGGGTTTCTTTTTTTTTGTTAAATAGTTCTCGATCCGTCGCCTCATCTCTCAAAATATCACAGCTGTGAGGGTGGCGATGGTCGAAGTAGTCTGCACGTTGACTACAAAATGAAAAATTTTCTTTAACTTCTTTCAGTTTAAAACTCATAAAAACATCTCGCATTTTTTCTGATGTGCATTTGCATGTGTTTGTGCCAGTTGTTGTCGGAAGGTTTCAGTGGCGAAGGCATAGTCACTGGTCACTGAATAGTAACGGCTTCAGCTGTATTCAATCGACAGGCTTCTGATGGACCCGAAATTTTGCGAAAAGTTAAGGAAAATATGCTAAAAAGAGCACGTATGTGCGAAGCAGAAAATTAACATCACTTACTGGACATAATTTTTCGAAGATAATTGCAAAAAATTCCCCAATAATATACTGTATTAAAAAAAAAAAACATTATTATAATCGCATAACTAAAAAAGTTGTAAACCATTTAAACCGTATAGCTCGTTCTGCGCCACCCTGTAGATCAAAATTTATTCCAAACATAATAAATTGGCAGGGACATTACGGTTTTTGGCTCAAGCATCGTACCATCGTAGAAAAAAATTTGTATGAAATTCTGGATGCCAGGGAGAGGAAAGTTTGTTCACAATGGACAAAATTCAATATGACAGATGTTGAAAAAATTAAGCAAAACTGCAGTTTTTTTTTGAAAGGCAGCAATTTGTTATTTTAATTTTTTCCATTTTTAATTAAACTTTTTTTCCTATTTTGTAAATTTTTTTTTGAACACGACAGAACACAAAATGACGACGAAAAAATCAAAGCCAATTAAATAAAAGCCAGCCACTTGTCAGACTGCTGTTGTAAAGCTGCTGCCGTAGCTTTATTTTTAGTAGCACTTGCTCTAACTCCTGTCGCATATACATATACTCGTATTTGTATTAGCTTGGATGCGGATGAATGTGTGTGAGGTGATCATTCTGCTGTTACGGTATGGCTCTGATCTGGCGAGAGTCTGTGCCAACGATGAAGTGTTCATTGGCATCGTAGACCGGAAGAACGACAACAAAATTCATAATTAACTTTCCCTGTGTGTTTTTTTTTATTTCATTTTTTTCATTTATTGTGTGATTTGTTATACTTTCGTCAATCTCTGCATATGTAAAAAAATTTTTTGAAGTCCTATTTTTAGCACCATAATTGAAATAATTCAACAATTTCTTACTCTATTGGCATTTGATGTAAAAAATTAAATAAAATTTCATTTAGGAAATATATATATAAGTTTGAATTAAATTTACAATTTTTGCTATTTATGCACGTAGATTTGGACGTTAAACACGTTTTATTAAACATAAAAATGTGACAGAAATTATTGACATGACAAACATGTAGCAACGGAAATTGTTAATAATTATGTATAATTTTTCACCGAACTAAGCACACACGCACAGCCATATTATATGTTGATGCATATACATAAATACATATGTATGTATGTACATAATGTCTGCATGAATATATTCGCCATGAGGAAAAATTAAAATCATTTTTTGACATTGCAACAACCGCATAATGATAAAATATGTCACATGTCTATTAAGACCCCCCGGCAGGGTATATAATTTCAAACATATCCACCTTCACATAATAATTAACCCATACACGTTAAAGCACATTCCCTTGCATACACACACGCTCTCACCTGTGTGCATGAGCGGAAACACTCATACAGATGGAATGCTGTGCACAAATGCAAATGACAAATGATTATTTGTGAAATTTTCGGCATTTGCAAAATGAATTTAAAATTAAACCGAGAGACGATGCAAACAATGCCGCCCACATACAACCCACACACAGCAAATACGGATTGAATTCTTTAAAAATTTCTTATAAATACTGAATGTGTGAAAAATATTTAATTTTATTGATCGTTTTAAAGTCAGAGACTTTATTAAAGAGCGACAAAAGTCTTTCTTCTATGGTAATGCAGGAACAGGAGAGAGTTTATTTCTTTTCTTTCTTACAAACAATTATTATTTTTATGATATTTCAAAATGATCCTTTTTCCCGGAAAAAGTATATGAAATGGTGCGCAATAATGTTCATATAGAGTAGTTAAACCATATAACAAACATAGATAAATAATCGTAATTAATTTTGACTAACGTTAAATAAATGATATAATTGTATTATAAAATTTAATTTTTCATTTTGCCTTTAAAATATAATAATTGTCAGCCGAAGGTCGACTAATTGTAAAAAGGTTTAGAAAAATTAAATAGAACAAGGAAATGTTTGTTGTATAACGAACATTTTTTTTTAAAGAAGCTATTTGGTTTGTTTTGTTTGTATATTTCGTAATTCTCAAAGATATTTTGAGAGTTCTTGCGTATAAACATGTGAAATATCTCACCTTTTTGAAAGAATAGTTACATACCTTATGGTATTCTCAGAAAGGAATTTTTTTTGAAACTAATCTCAATAAAATTGATTATTGAGGAGGAAAGCATATTCATCTCCATTCTATTTTGCTCATCAGTGAATTTTTCCTAATTTCTGACTACAATTTCAAGATTCTTCTATAAATGATTCTAATTTTAAAATTGTGAGTTCTTCCGAAAAAAATATAAACCATGATTTTACTTTTTACACATACATACACACATACATTAAATTTTTTATATTTTTCTGCTCATCTGCATTAGTGTGTCCTTACGAGTTCTTACGATTTGGTTCTATTCCCTGCACGGCCATTAACGGATATAAACCATAAAAATTATATAACTCAGGAACGATAAGAGCAAATTAAAAAATTATTTCGCCAATTTATTTAGAATTAATTGATCTTACAAACTGTTTTATTAGTTTTTTTCATTTTCATAGAAATTTTAAAAGTTATAAAGCTTTATTTTTAAAATTCATGGAAAAATTACGAAAAATTATCATGTATGGTACCTAAATAAGTAAAGTTATTGCCAAAACTTATATCTTCTTGCACACAGCAATAAAGGTTGGCTTTTTTTTGTTTAAATTGTTAACTCAAAAGGGCAGCAAATGGTGGTTTTTGACGAACTTTTGACAAAAACAGATGGAGCGGCCAGCAAACACTATTTTTGGGAAAAATTCAACTTGTGCGTCATCTAAACATTTTCCGAAAAATCTGAAAATAATCTCAAAAATAGTTGGCCCTATGAGCTATCAAATTATGCTTGAGCACCCATGAAAAAAATTTTTTTTGTGTAAACACTAATCTACATGCTATGGTTTTTGCTTGAATTTTTGGTTTTGTGTTCGGCATTCTACATTCATCAAATTATCCCAAGATACCGCTCGAAATGTGCGAAATATAGCTGACGCATTGCTGTGGCTAATACAACAGTTTTAAAAAATATTACGTTAATATTTTAATTTACAAGAAATAAAATGAATAAATGAAAAAAGTATTAAATATATTTTTCACTTTACATCACGTTTTCTTTTCACTGTGCAAAAAAAAAACAATACTAAGCAGTTCAAATTCGCTTTATATATTTATTAATCTATGTTTGTTATATGGTTTGGCTGGTCCATACGCATCGTTACATTTGATGCTAATAACAAAAGTTTCAGTCGACGTTTAACCAAATTCTCAAAAACTCCCAAAAAATATTTGAGAATTACGGAATATACAAACAAAACAAACCAAATAGCTTCTTAAAAAAATTTTCCTTATACTAAAAAAATTTTATTATTTGATTTTAAATCTATTTAATTTTTCTAAAGCTTTCTTACAATTAGTCAACACTTTGGTTGACATGATTGTATTTAAAAGGCAAAATGAAGAATTAAATTTTTCAATACAATTATGTAACTATTCTTTCAATTATTCAACGTTAGTCAAAATCCATTACGATTATTTATATTTATTTGTTATATTATATATTACATATTGTTTATATTACTGTACACTATCAATTTCGAAAAGCCCAAAAAAAAAAATTCTAAAGGTGACAAATCGCATGATCTTGGTGCCCAATTTACTATTCCTCTACGGAAAAATAATGTGATTTTCGCACTTTTCTTGCAAAAGGTCCTTTGTTTCTCTTGCTGTGTGGCAAGTGACACCATTCTGTTGAAACTACATATTCTTTACATCTAAATGATCAATTTACCGCCACAAATACTTGCGGCTCATCTTCCTGTAGCGATATCCTTTGACCGTCATCACATTTCCATTTTTATTTTTTCAAAAAAATGGGATCCGATGCTTCCTCCGGACCACAAACCACACCAAACCGTAACTTTTTGTCGATGTAATGGTTGCTCTAAGAAAACTCTTGGAGATTCGCTTCACCGCATTGAGCTGGAAATGGGCTGCGTCGGTGAAGATTATTTTGTTAAAAAAATTCTCATTTTCTTCATGTTCTTCGAAGGCCCCAGAAACGAATTACCGACGTAATCGGTGGTCAGCTTGTTTTAATTGTTGGATCTGCTGAATCTGTGATACGTTTTTAAATAGAGATCACGATGCAAAATATTGAATAATGTGGATCGTTTGATGTTTAATTGCTGCAAACGATGACGATTTTTTTTTGATTTTTTTGGATTTTCTGCAACACTTTTACTCACAGCTGCTAAATTCTCGGTCGAACGACCCCTACATTGATAAATTCTGTTTCTATTCTCCTGAACGGATCCAGTTTCGTCATATTTCTCAATCATCAGCTTGATGACACGATTTGTTCGAGCATTTTCTCTACCGCATTTCGTTCTAAACCTTTGCCATTTTTAAAAAATGTTTCAATAATAAAAACACGTTACTCCTTCGTGTAACGTTTCATATTAACTAAACTGGCAAACTGATATATAATTACAGCTTCAGTATCTTTCGGACGAATAACAATTGTTCCCATGCTTTGCAGGCAACAGTGAGATTTTATTTGTGCGAAATACTTTCACATGTTGGCCAACACATTTAAATAAATTTTACAATGGACTTACGTAACCGATTACAGATAATAATAATTAAATTAACTTTGATGCCCTGCTTTAAATGGACCACTACATATAAATTTATTGTAAGTACGTCCGTACATCTATTTGTACAAATATATGCCAAAATAGCCAACTTTGTAATCGCTTTAATTGATTACTGTCACTAAAGAATTTATTGATTACGTTGTACAACAAATACACATGCAGTATCTGCATACGAGTATATTCATATCCATAGTAGTAGTAGTGATTGACTAAATGTTACTAATCTATTCCCCTTCAGTTCATTTGGTGATTTGGTGGCAGTAAATATCACGCGATTATTTATTTATTTATTTTTAGGACTTCTTGAAAATTGTACTCAATGGAAGAGAAACGATTTATTAAACAAAGATCGACGGGTTAAGTATTGGCACTGGTTTTAATAGCGCAGCCATCTCCCTACGATATTCAAAATATTTCAAGTGAAAATAGGACACTTGGGCGGCTTTAATTTTGAAATCTTTGTTAAAATTCCGTACATGGGGTGTGTAAAGGTCAAAGGGTGTGTGCAACCCTGCAGTTAACACAGCTAAAGGTATGTATGGCATTGCCTGCACTTTCTTGGGAAGCTTTCTTGTTTTTGTTTTGACTAAAACAGTTTTCAGGGAACTAGAGAGAGATGGAGATAGAGGTATAGTATAGAGAATAGACAGTCGCTGAAAGTGGTAGAAAAATAGAGTTTAATTCCTGCACAACTCTGCAGTTGAATGTTAATTATAAAAGAAAGGGTGCGGCGTCTATGATTTTTTTTTAACTTGCACTCAGGAGATGACACCTACACATGCGGTGCATTGTGCTGGAAAGAGATAGTAAGAGAAATGATAAGAGGTGAAGCTTCTCTATTTAAGAACTCTGCTTTTGCCCGTTATTTGTTTTTCTAACAGTTTTATAGCGTCTCTGATGTCAAGGAGACGTATTAAATTTTGAAGCTTCGTTTTTAGTAGCCATGATGTTTATTTTAACGCATTATTTTTAAGGCATTTTATTTATTGCTTTATTTCACTGTAGAAAAAAGACAGAGAAAGTGAAGCTTCACTATCTTACAACTCTGCTTTTGTACGTTATTGGTTTATAACAGTGTTGCAGTGCCTCTGATGTCAAGTGGACATATTAAATTTGTTGAAGCTTCGTTTTTAAAATCTTAAGAGTTTGTCACAAAGTTGGTTTATTCTTCGTTCATCGTTTGTAGTGATATTTGTCTAGCTTTATAGAATTGCCAACAAAGCTTGGTAATCTGTCAAATTGGTGGGTGCAAAAGTGTCCATCACTACAACCTGCCATTATCCATGAACTGTGGGGTAAATATATCTTTTAAAGCCAACATTCTGACACCCATACACAGTACAAATTAATATTTCCTTCTTTGCATAAGTAGAAGAGATGTATGTTTATGAGAGTGCAAAAGTGTCGTCTCTGTGTGCAGTTAATGTGATTATGGATATGATGAATGGTTATTTGAACAATTTAAGAGTGACAAAGTTCATTCGACAGTTTCAGTCACTTCATGGATACTTATTAGATTTTCTGCACACATGTATGTACTAGTACTTATGGAGTAGAAAAATGACAAATTTGTATCATACATTTAAATCATACATACCAAAAGGGGGACACAGAATAGGTTGACAATTATCAAGATTAATCGATTGCAGTGATTTTTTTTTTTTTGATTTTGAAACAGTACCAGTATTTCAGTATTGTATTGTTTCAAATACAGAAGAAAACAAAAAATCATTTTAATTAAAAGTTTTGTAATATTAAATTAAATTAATTATTAAATTAAAAAATATGATTCTAATTTTAAATGTGTGCTTTTTCCAGCAAAAATATGTGAAATGTATTAATTACATACTCTATGATATTCTCATAAAGTATTTCGGAATCGAACCCGTACCTCCATATTGATAAGACTAATGCTCATGCACTAGACTACAGCGACTATAACTGAGGAGGAAAGCATATCCGTATTTTTAGTACTATTTCGCTAATGCTTACTTAGCCCCTCATTGCTTCCTTGCGCAGTTATTGAGTTTGCTTTTATATAAAAAAAAAACGTTATGAGAATATTATAAAGTATGCAGTAATACATTTCACATATTTTTTCCGGAAAATCACAATTTTAACATTAAAATCATATAGAAAGACATATTCCCAAAATGAATTTAGTTAATAAAAATCAAGTAAACAATTTTTTTATTTCTTAATTTTTAACCTTATTTTTATTATAAATATTTCTTAATTTTTTGTTAAGCTTAAAGGTTTCGCTACCTAATTTTTTCTTTTTTATCTGGGACCAGCACTCAGGACAGGACCTCTACACATGCGATGGATTGTGCTGGAACTATAACAAAGGTATAGTTAGAGAAACGACGGGAGTTGAAGTTTAATTAATTATTTTACAGCTCTGATTTTGCACGTTGTTTGTTTATAGCAGTGCTGAAGATATTTACAGCATAATCAGAAACTTTCATTTCAACCGTTCTCACGATGCACAAAAATAATCATTTATGAGATAATTTTTATGAGAGTGGCAACCCCGAGTTAGAATTCTTTAAATTTGTATAGGCTATCGTTCCTTTTATATACAGACACATACTGTGCAAATTTCAAGAAGATCGGTTCAGCCGTTTAGCTGTCCATAAAGCACAAACACACATACATACATACATACAAACATACATACGAACATACAAACATGTCAGATTTTCTATTTATTTCAATATTTCGTTAACCATCGATAAACATCTTCAAGAAATTTTAATTGAAATAATTTTTTAAATATTTTTGAAATTTTAATTTTCTATAAAATTTAAATAATTTATTAAATATTTGTGTGTGTGTTTGAGGAAATGTCCGTTCAAAACAAACGAAATTAAATAAATTTCTATGGCAAGTTTAAATTAGAGTAAAAGATAAACGCAACGCTGATCGCCTGCTGATGTCTTCTTAAAGGAACGTTCATCGCATTTTGTTTGAGTTGGTGCTTGGCTTACCTCCATGTTGAAATCTCAAAACTTTTTAATGTAATTAATTCCTTTTGCTTTAACTTTTTCCCCGCTTCTTCATTTGTTTTTATTTCCTTTTTAACACAAATACAATGAGATTGCTTTCCGCTGCTAGCAAAGAGAACGCAACACGGGTGTCTTTGGCAATCAAAGCCAACTTGTAATGATAAAAAAAGTTAAAACAAGCGGAAAAGAAAAATATTTTCTCACCGCCTGAAAAAATTGTTTTATTTTAAGCAAAAAAAAAAAAAAAACTGCTGTTAATTAAATTAAAAATTCCTTAACACAATAAAGCAATTTGTTTATTAGTCTGCTTGTTTTTAAACAAATTTCTCTTTCCCCGTAACTTTCAATTGTAAGTTTTTTCTTTTTTTTATTTAAGTTTTGATTTATAGTTTCTACACTTTTTAATGAAGAACTTTTAGTAGTTGTTAATAAACTGCAGCTCAGTAAGTTAATGTTTAAACAAAACACACACACACACACACACACACACACACACACACACACACACACACATACACAGAGCAGTAGAAGTTGAATAGAGAGAAGAAAAAAAAGAACTTCATGTAAAAGAAGTTAATTTATTATTAACTCAACTTAATGTTTCTACGCTTTATTATACTGGCATTTAAGAGAAGAGAGCACTGAATATTTTTATTGCAATTTTTACGCCATCACTTTCATTTTACTAAGCGAAAATATGAAAAAAGTAAAATCTTTTGAATTTCCCACCTGCTGTAATTTCATTCAATGTACGAGTATTTTTATGAAAAATTTCCAATTTATGGTTATTTCTTTCTTCTTCAATAATTTTATTTCTAATAAACACTCGTGGTATTATTCAAAAGTCTCAATGACTTGTTACTTAAGAAGATTACAAAAAAAAAAAAAATAAATAAAAAATATAACAGCTCTTAGAAGTAGTTACAGCTGGTTGATGCTCGTAATGTGAAACAAAGTTTCCAATTTATTCACTTTCTTTTAAGCTGTAAATAAAAAGGTACACTTACCACTGTCTGATATTTAACAATTTACTATTGTAATACAGTCAACGTAATCGAAATGGCAGAAGTGAGAGTTTGCAGTTTCAATACATTGAAAGCTCTGGAATTTGAAATATATTTCTACAGTTGTGGAAATTGTATCCCTTTAAAAGACAGCTGAATAATTTTTTTTGAAATAGCACACTAAATTCCGACGGTTTGTTCACAGTAGTCATATTTCCTCGTATTATTATTTTGTAATATATGACTTTACGACTACCATTTGAATTCCCCAAATATGGCACTGCTGCAAGAATAGTGGCAAACAGTGCTGCCATTTTTTTTTTTACAAAAACTGGAAATTAATTTTTATCGAAGAAAATAACAAAACAAATTTTTTATTTTTTTTAATGTTTATTTGGAGAAATTTGTAAACTTAAAACTATATATAAACAAATATTACATGTATGTAATCTTATTATACACTGCCCCATATTCGAGGTCTCTAGTTTATTAGAAATTTAATTTCTTATATGCATTTGTATTTTTTATTATACAATATATTTTTCTACCTAGATTTTTATGCGTAAGTATATTTATTATGTATATATTATATATACATATATATCTATATATATAGATATATATATATATATAAAATTGTGCAATTAAAATTAATTTTCTAGGAAGTCTTTGGTACGCAAAATTCCATATAGGGTAGGAATTTCTAAATTATTTCTAGTTATTCTTTTGTTTCAATTTATTACAGAATATATTCTCTCAGCGTTGACCGTTGACACTGGTATTGACAGAGTTGCATAACATATTTCTTTAGATTCGCAAAATGCCATTACCATTCATCGTCAATGTTTTGGATGTGACCAAGGTCTACGATTGCAGATCAGAAATTCTTTTCCTATTACCTTTAATTAAAATAGCAGGCCTTAAAGCTTCAACATATTTTAGGAAATCATTATCAAAATAAGGAATATATGCTTGTCAATCATATTGTAATTTAATGATTTTTTGTTTTAAATTGAAAAAATTGCTCTGATATTAAAAACCGTTTTTTGGAGTAAAAAATCTGCAACCCTGTTTTGTACTTATAAATTTGCACATTTGGCAGCACTGGTGGCAAATTCAAATCATGCTATTGTCTTTAGAAACACACAAACAAATAAGGACAATAGAAAATAAATAATTTTTCTGCATTACTGTCCTTTAACTTTTCAATTTTATTTTTTGTCCAGTGATGTTAGCCCTACAGTAATGAATTTAAAGTTTTGTACGCCCATACTGAAATTTTTTTGTTGGCAGATGTGCCAATATGCTGACAAAGGAGTAACAATAATTAGCTGTACATGCTTCAAAAAAGCAATGGCTTTACAGTTTAACATGACAAAAATATGCCAGTATAATTTATGAAATATTTATTTTTGATATAACATGTATAAATTTTCTATATTTAAAGTGATGTTTATTTTCGGAGCAAAAATTGTCAAATCGTCGAAATGATGATAAATTGTCAAGCTTGGCAGCCGTGAGTGCTGCACAATACCAACCAACAAATGTACTCTCTACGAAAAATATTAACATTGAGACAATGAAATATCGTTTGTTTCGTATTTAAAAGCTTCTTAAAGCTTCTTCTTTTGTATACCGTAATTGATGCAAAATATGGCAAAGTTATTTTGAAACCTGTACAATAATTTGATTTCGAAATGTTAACATCACTGATTATTACATATACGGACCTGTTCCTCTAATTCCATTCTAACTGAATTATGAGTTTCATCTCCTTTGGTATATTAAAACCTTGCCCAACAAATGTGTGCTTGTGCATATGTGTGTGTGTGTGTGTGTGTGTGTGTGTCCTTACGATACGTTTGTAACGGCTGACTTAGCAACTGTGTGAATTACATTTAAAACTTTGAAAATCAACTTGAATAATAATGATGATGATATTCTGAGTTGGAAGAGAAAATAAAAACATTTTCTTTGTGGAAAAAAAAAATCATTTATTATGCAAATGCCGGACACAGCTTGAGAGAGAATTATGGCTTTTTCTTTTGGTTTATAATTTGTTTAAATAACGGACGGTAATACATGTTTGCGCTAAAACGAACTTGTACGCGTTTTATGTCTATAATTCTCTTCTGTTGCTATTGGCACACGAATCTTTGCCATAATTGAGTTCAAACGAAATAAAAAGTAAACTACGTGTAATAAATTTTGGAGTTGGTTCTTTTTTATCGTTATTAAATTTTAACAATCAACAGCTTTGCTTTAAAGGAACGCAAGTTTCATTGTTTTGCACAATGGGTATAGTTCTTGGCAGTTTCCTGTTTTAAATATATTATTGCACTTCCTATGCTGCCATAATTATTACTCTTTGCATTGGATGTTTTTTTTTTTTTTTTGATTTTGCATATTTTTTAAGAATTTTGTTGTGGCTGTTTTAAAGTTTTTTAAGTTACTTTATACCTTTTATCAATTTTTCTAATGTCTGCACGAGGAGAGGTTTATAGTGTTGAAGAAATTATTTCATATCGGAGGTTTAAATGAACAGAAATAGAAAATTTATGAAAGCTCAAAATGTGCAGAGGTATTTCAATAAAAACGTTATTAAAATATATTAGAATACCAAAACAGCAATTGGCTAAAAATGTTTTCACACTGACTGGTTTTGAAGCAAAAGTTGTTTTTACTTTAAAACCAATTATTAAAACCTGGTTTGACCCTATAAAAATATTTTCTTAAAACTATTCTAAAAACATTTTTTAATTGTTTTTAAGTTGAAATAATAAAATACAACCTTGATTTTCATGTACTAAAGGCAGTGCTACCAAGTTAATAAATTGAAAACAGCTGGCAATTTAAATTGCGCTCAATGAAATAAAAAAAGGAAAATTTGCTAAATAAAGTCATTACAATAATTTAAAATAATGGCCGCAGCAGCAATAACAATAAAAAAGTGCAAAAGAAAAAAAAAAAGCTATTTGGTAGAGCATAATGAATATGCTTTCATCGAGTTGTGGGAGGAGAAAATATATGAAATTTTAATAGTGAGAACGCAGAATCAGCTGTTTGTGGTTTTAACATTAAAATCGGGTTTTCAACTTTGGGTGAAAACTCTATAACACTACATTGGCATGACAAATCCAGAGTCAGTAAAGTGTTGTGGTAGGAAAATATTAATTTGTCTGCGCTCCTGCAAAATTTCAGTTTTTTTTGCCCAAAGTCCGTAGATATACATATTTGCCGAATCACAATCAATTGACTTGCAGTTCAAAATAGAACTCAGTCTAATTTTTGAATTTTAAAATTGTAAATGCAGGCTGACATTTAATGAAGTAAATTTTCCTAGTTTGTAGACGGTATGTATGAACTTTCCTTTGGGACTTTTGACATCGCTTTTGCAGAAGCCAGCAAAATAACTTAGTCATATTATCAAAAAACGCTCAAGAAAATTAAAAAAAAATTTTATAGGAAATGGTAGACTACACAGCGCGCTGACAACATTGTGTGAAAAAAATACTTGAGATGTGATACTATTTTTCGGGTAGGTACAACAACGAGCTTCTCTAAAAACCAAGTTACGGGTAACTCAAAATTTTGACCGCCTCTTCATTGGCTGCAGTCATTCCCCTATATGAATGACCCGTATAAGAATTTAATATATGCAAGTATATAATAGAAACTCAAATTTCTACTTTTCTGTGAACTTGTGAAAATTTCCACTGGTAGTATTTCAAAAGAAACTAAGTAAATATTCAACTCCAACCCTTTAAATTCAATTATTAAATGCACAGGAATGTCCATTAATGTGCATGCATGTGCATGCATGTACCCTGTGATATGGATGGTGTCCACAAACTATTGAACACACCAACTCAGAGAAAAGTGATACAAATTTTCTTTTCTTGCGATTTGTGTATTTTTCGAATTGCGTTTTTAACGAAACAGGACACGAAGTGTATGGCAACTCGTACGGTTTATGCTTCTTTATGTTTAACATTTGACACATTCAACTTTTTGTTACTGTTGTTGTAATTTAAATACTATTTACACTTGTAATTTGGTTTGTAAATAATAATCGTTATTATGATATTTTGTTTGATACACGCAAATACCCACCCACAAATACGCAAAAAAAAAAAATCACACACACACTACACACACTCATCCGAGTACACCATATCGCACAGTAAATCGTAAACAGGCACATCTCAAAATCTAAATATTCAGAAAAGCATGTGCATAAAAGAGAAGAAGAAAATAACTATCAAGTGGTTTTTCAATGCAATCCAAAAAATTGAATAACGAAAGACAGTTAAAAGTTGTAAAATCTAATAATTTTATTTATTTATTTTTTTTTTATTTTGGAACAAAACTCAGAAAATGACCCCTACATATGCGGTGCATTGTGCTGGAACTAGAGGAATGGAAATGGCACGCATTCACTTTGTGTTGTTGCGTTATTTTAAAAATTACAGCACAAAATTAAAAAAAATTTAGAACATTCTTCCAAGATGGTTTCTTAACTGTCACACTCAATTTGATTATAAATTTAAAATCATGTTTTTAAAAACAGGTTTTTTTTTTGCCCTCCTGAACATTTGTGAATTTTGAGCAGTGACTGTTTATGATTTAGTCTGCGATATGTGTAACATTTGTGTGAATTTACATATATTTTTATTGTAGAAAAAATATATGTGTGTATGCACATTTGCTAGATACATTTTGTTGCAAAAGTCTGAGATAGTATCTGCGGTGAAATTTAAATGTTAATTTAGTTGCTGTCATTCATAAATTTAGTCTGAAATACAAACAATTAAATGAAATAAATGACTGTATAAACAATTAAGTTTTAATGAATTTTCGCAACCGTATTAATAACTGTAAAACCGTTCATAAACATTTGTCTAATTTAAAACAACAACAGTGATCTGCAATCTCGTTGTTAAATTTTATGAGAAAAATTGTTGTTTAAAGTTTACAAAATGTGAATGTGATGAGTGTAACTACATGACATACAATAATATATGTATGTACATAAATACAGATATACATACGTATGTACATTCTATTCTATAAAATATATTCTAGAATCTAAATGTATTTTATATGTGACAATTGAAATATTTTCTCTTTTATTTCGCTGAACACATTTTTAGATATCAGGAGGAAGAACTTGTTTAAATTTTCTTTTGTGAATAACATTTTTATATGAATTTTTCATCAAATAACGTCATGCGATAATTACACACCAAGTGATATTGAAAATATTGTTATTTTCATCAAAACTGATTGTTTTGTAAATTTAAAAATTTTTTTTTATTTATTCCAAGCGATTTTTATTTATTTACGATTATTTATTTATGTTTGTTGTATGTTTAAGCTATTTTATTTATTATTTTACTTTTTATTTTTTGTTTATTCAACGCAAAAAATGTATTGAAATTTAATATTTCATTTTTCCTTTTGAATACAATCGTTGTCAACCAATGTGTGGACTGTTTGTAAAATCGTTTGGAAAAATTTAATAGATTTAAATCGAATACAAAATGCATGTTATGTGTAAAAAAAACTTTGTTTTGCCAAGGCCATGTAGGCGTTTTTCTTTTATTATCAACCACTTTTTTTTTGGTAAACAACCAGTGCGTGAGAGTTGTCAAAGTTTTTATTGTGTCATACATCTTTCGCTTTACACTTTTCTATCGAAGTTCAAAACGTCACTTAAACCGACAAAGTTCTAACTGACACGGCCTTTAGTGTTACGTATCATAAACATTTTCGTTACCGTTAGTTTACGTGAATGTAAAAAATACGCCCGACATAAATTTGGCATTGTCAAATGATAACGTGTGAATCGCTTGTATTTGAACATATGTTGGGCAGTTATTGTTTTTTTTTATCTTTGACCAGCACTCAGGAGATGACCTCTACACATGCGGTGCATTGTGGTGGAACTAGGGGAATGGGATAGTAGGAGAAATGCACGTTATTTGTTTTATTTCCAGCAGTGTTGTAGCATCTCTGATGTCAAGGAGACGTATGCAATTTTGAAGCTTCGTTTTTAGTAGCCATTTTTAGTAATTAATTTACTCCGCCGGTGCTACACAATACCGACGAAGGAGGGCGTTCTGATGTGCCTGTGGATTGGATATAGGTGATGCCGTTTCTGATACTATGCCTTCGCCAATGAAACGTAAATTTAAAATTTTTGTTTTTGTTTTCAATGTAATTGAGCGTTAATTTTACATTGGAATTTTTTCTTTTTGTGTTTCGGTGTTGCATTCTGCACTGCACAGATCACAGTGTGCCAAAATAGATTTATTCTGTGACAACATTTTTAAGCAATTTATTTTTAGACAGTGTTACTCTTAAGCCACCTTTGCAATTTCACGAATACTTGTATTTCCTTATTTTTATTCCGAACAGGAACTTCTTTAGGCATTAAATGCCTTTTCTTGATGACATCTGACAACATTTACTGCATTGAGATATGCGGTTTTCTTCTTATTTGAATATCAACTGAAACATTTAAAAATAAATAAGATTTTTATTTTCAGTCGAACACTCAAGTGTTTTTACCCAAATTTCTTTTATATCAATGCCCTGCTTTGTAGTTTTAAATAATGACTAAAATGCCCTAAAGAGTGCTGCTATTATCGCCTGAACCATGTGCAAAGTTAACAGCATCACTTATTACGAGTAGTTTGGCTGAACAAAAAGTTGTATCTGCATAAAACTATTTTAAATTAAAAAGTTAGCCAGGGAAAAGTAAAATGTAAACTTTTCAAATAACAATTGCAACGCATACATACATGCATGCATGCCTGCATGTATACAAGCACACAAAAAGAAAATTTCCTGCGCATACATACAACATTCTTTCTAATAAACGTTAAAACTATTTCCAAAGCCAAAATTCTAAGGTCAACAATTCACAGTAGACTAAAGACTTAAGCCTAACAATAGTTTGTTTAAGGACTAAAAGAAAGGAAAACTTTTCTTGTACCCATAGAGACGATGATGACGACGACTACGACGACAACGACGACCATAACTAATGCTTTATCATGCCAAGGCAATGTTAGACAGCATTAAACTATTTTCTAGTCTTTTCACTTTTTCTTTTCTGAGGAAATTTTTTAAAGAAATTTCAACTTGTTTACATTGCGTTGAAAGTAACACCCAAAAAAATTTAAAATTGATATAGTCGTGCAAATAAAATCATCGGCATTAAAAAAAAAAAAAAAACTGCAATAAAATTCAATTTAAGAAAATGGATTGAAATAAATTCTAAAAGGGACAAAAAAGTACCCTTCAACTGGATAAATCTTGAAGTAAATTTTTTAGCATTAAATTTGAGTCCGGTTTTCGGATCCAAACACCTCGCATTTTTTCTGATGTGCTGCAGTGTGTCTTTGTGTCAGTTGTTGTCGGAAGGTTTTAGCTGATAGCACAGGCACATCAGAGCGCCCTCCTTCGTAGGTATTGTCTAGCAGCAGCGTATATATTGTGTATTGTGTATAGAATTGCAAGCATGGAGGCTCTGTCAATTCGAATGTGGCACAATTGATCATATCAATGTAAGAGTCACTCGCGAAGTTCATGAAATTACTAACTTGAGAACCGAGCATTTCACGAATGCATCCTATTGCTTCATTGCCGGCGGCTAAAATTTTAACATAGTCATCTGAACGTACTAGCAGATCTTGGTCTGTGAATTATTTATAATAAAATATTCCCTCCGGTTCTGCAAACCGAGTCGATTTCAAAACGAGTGATTTCTCAAAACCGAATAAATGATAATTTGCTGTTCTAAAAATCAGACGATTTCCAACATCCGAACTTGCTTTCGAATCAGATTTTTTAAACGCCCAAACGTCAATAGAGCTACTGAAAATTGGTTTAAAATAATGTTTATCCTTATTTAATATTGATTTTTTAATCGTATATCTAATGAATTTGGTGAAAATGTGCTTTTATTCATTCAACCATCTACTTTATCTGCATACTTTAATACAAAAACATGGAGAAATATTGGAGTGTTTTTCAAATTGATTTTTTTTATTAAAATCTATTACAGAGTATATAATTTGACTTAATTTAATAAAAGAAAGACTTCAAGTGAAAAATGTTAATTTTTTTTTATGTTTCATCAGTTATTCATTAGGAAAAAAGTACATTGGATTTAATTTCAACCGGACTTGTCTATTCGATTTTAAACCGAGTAAAATTATGCGAATTGGGTTTACAGAACACCTAAGTATATGTATGTAGCGAGACAAATAAATAGAAATTCTTTTTCGTATCTACCCAACCAAAAAAAAGTTAATGCGTTCACTATGATGTGGTATTTTCATGGCTTCTTAAGCACTTCTGTTTCAGAATTCATTTTTAATGGCCTGTTAAGTATTGACGAGAATATCACTTTTGAACTCTGTGAAAATGCGTTCAAGTCTGCCGATAAAATTCATATGAACATCTGGGCAGTTTTAATTTAATTTTTGTACTTGGAGTTGTATTCATGACCAGTTTTGTTAAATTTGAACTCATGCCGAAAAGTAACCGAATTGTGGAACATTCATAGGTTTTAAGCACTCATTGAAATGACGAGCTGTTTTGTTAAATATGAACACGTGTTCGCCTATGACATGCTTTCTTCAGCTACGTTGAACCAGTTCTTTTCTAATACAAGCCATGCATTAACTATTTCTTTTACATGTCTTTTATTTTGCTGGATAAATTATTAAATGGCCTTTCTCTTGTGCGTTGTAAAATCATGGAGTCATGTTGACACACGCCTTGGAGGACTGCACAATTATCGATAGAAATTAAAAAAATCATAATTTTTAAATAATGTCCAATATGTCTTCATATCCTTTATATATAATTTATGATTTCAGTAATTTTTGTTTGGTCTAATTTTTTTAGTCATACATTTCTGTGGGCAAAAAATTCATTCTAGTCTATTTTCCGTTGGTTTAGTTGGTTTAACTAATAAATGAGCACAAGTAAATGAAATGGGAATAAATGAGCAGCCATCTAATGGTTACATGGTTTTCTAATAGTCCTTTATTTTATCCAAATGTAATTTAGCACAAAAATGCAACCAAATGAACGTAAACTGACACACATTCTCATACAGATATGTGTGTGTATTTATATATGTACGCACAAATACATATCCGATATATGTATCTGGCTGTCTGTATAAGTTAACAAATCCATACATATACTTATATAATAATATAATATAGTAAATATACGAAATATATTCGCCTGTGTGTGCACCAGTTAGAGAGAATGTGTTCGTCTGCTCGTGTTTAGCGCTGTGCATCCACAAGTGAACGGAAATGAATAATTTAAATGCATCATGCCATATTAAAAATTACATTTTCACCAAAAAAAAACAATGTTCCATTTACTACCATCGTAATAGTTGTTTAATATTGAAATTATTGGGCGTGTAAGAGAGAGAAGAGTGTTTGCAGCGAGTAAATTTTTGTGTGCACGTTTGAATAAGTTTTCGTCTGCATTTCAATCGTATGCGGACACAATGTGTTCTTGGTTGTCATTGCAGTTGGAGTTTTTTTTTTTTGCATTCTTTTTGTTTGAAAACATTATGAAAATTAAAATGTTGAGCTGGCATTTCCGTTATCTTAACGTTTAAATAAAAAAAATTCATTTTATTTTTTTGCCAGGTAAATGTGGTAAAAAATAATTTTTTTAATGAAACATTATTTTTCCAATAGAATGTGCGCAATGGAATAAATAGACATGGCTTGAATTTAAATTGAAAGTTTCAACACGTAATACAAAAAATACGAGGAGCATGCATGAGTTAAAAAAAAAAACTATGAAAGACAAATATTTATTGAAGAAAGGAAAAAAGCTGAAAAGTTTTTAAATGGCTGAAATAGAATTTCAGTTGTCAAAAAATAACTAAAATTAGTTATGCGAAATATTAGTTGTAGAACTCATCAATTATTTATATGTGACTCCATGTCGACATGGCAATAATATTATCAGTATCTAAATAGTACTGCGCGATGAACTAACTTTCAGGAATAACATTCAATGAAAAAAAGGCCAACAGCGGGAGTGTAAAATGAAATATATCGGAATTATATTTGAATATAATTTCGAAAGACGTTTTCTATATTTAATGCAGACTACAGACGGAGGAGTAACATTGATTGGAACATGAGCATTTTTCTGCCAATGTTCCTCCGTTTGTAGAGAAATTTGTGTTTCCTTTCATGTGTCCAAAATATCAAATATTTTTTTAAGTCGCGGACTAAAGGAAATTAATTCAATAAAAAATAACAAAAATAAGTAAAATGGCTGCAATCGAAAATAATCAAAATTTATAAAATTATGGGACATTCTTTCTGAAGATTATAAAAACTAAAATAAAAAATCAATTATAATAATTGCAGCCAACACATGTGTACGACAATGTTCCTCCGTCTGTAGGCTGCATAAAGTTACGATCCCACTATGGGTGCAACTAGTCCACTTTTATAACCATTATACAAATCATTTTTGGGCATTCCCACGATCGTTGTACTCGTACGTATTGGTACACGATATTGGGCCTCTTTAAAATAACTCGCAGGTGAAATAAATCTCAAAATAAATGAAGTCAGTCCCACAATGCTCAAAGAAAATTAAATAACTTCCAATGAAATTAATGAAATAACTCCCAAAATCGGAGCACTGAACAGAAATTTTATAAGATCAAAAAAGAACAAAGAACGCCCCAATAAGAAATTAAATCAAAATGTTACCAAAGAGCGCTAAATAACAAAACGTTCCCAGTATTGAATTGCTTCTGTATGGTATACCGAGCATCGACTTCGCTAACTAAAGCATTTCTGCATAGCCGGCCTTTGGCCAAGCTCAAGGATTTCCTACTCTATGGTTGAACCAACACCGGTTTCTGGCGCAATATTTAATTTTCTTCCCTTTGGGCAAAGCGCACATAAACTAAGAATTTTAAGAAAATGCAAATAATTCAAAATGATATAACTACAAAAAAAAAATTCATATAACTCCAAAGCAAATGAAGTAAGACCTAAAACGAAAATAAAATGAAATGACTGCCATATGAAATTCTTTTGGCATTTATTTCATTTGGGAGTAATTTTATTATGAAATAAATTCCAGCAAAATATAATTAAATAAATCCCTAAAAATGTAGTGAATCCGAAAAAAGTATGAAACAACTCCCACATTGGTATTTTTCTTATTTGTTTGTAACCCTTCATGAATTTTAACCCTTTTTGAATTGACTCAAATTTCATTCACTTAATTTTTTGTGTGAAAAGAAATAATTAAAAATTTGCTAATTCAGTGCATCAATGATTCTCGAATTTATTCAAAAATGCATGACTCATTTACAACTCCGATATCTACATTATAAAAATTTCTACAATTGTATTTTCTTGACAGAAGCTTATTATAGAGGAAGTAAAGAACATAGAAAATTCGTTCTTAGGTCGTACTCGCTGTACCACAAAGTACTTCCTGTCCATTAAAATCTCGGAAAGTTTAAATCGAATATATACAAATTGTTCCCTCTCTTCGTTTACCCAATTTACTGGTTCTGGCTGCATGAAATTTAACATTTTCTTCTGGAAATTTTTTTGTAATAAAAAGCTATAAAATAGTCAACAAAATATTAACTTTCTGCCCTGTGTTGCTTTGGCACACACAGAAAAAAATCAAAACTAAATTGTTATTAAAAATGTTGTAATATTAATTAAAAATGTAATTAAATTTTCAGCTGTACAGAAATTAATAGTATCAATTAACTTATTATTGTTTAATTAATTGAATTAATTTTCAACAAAATTTTTAATAATAATAATTAATAATTTAATCAAATATTTTGAAAATTTCAAACATTTTTTAATAACACAAAAAAAAAATATTTGATGTCAATTCGAATGGTTTTTGGGTATTAATTAATATTTGTAAAAATAATGTTGCATATATAAAATAAAACAATGATATATAAATAATAAAAATAAGATGCGTATAACACGATCATCATTAAGAGCGCATCCATTTTTGGTAGATTTTGCAGCGACTCGCACTACGCATTACAGAGAAAATTTGCTTTTTGGCCGAACAGCACGTGTGTGGAATAGACTACACGCACAGGTCGTTCCTGTCACTTTTAACTTGGGTTAGTTCATAACGAATGCCAATACACATTACTTCTCTCTCCATCCTTTCTCCCAAAACCTTATTTCTTAGTTCCGGCACAATGCACCGAAAAAAAATGGTGAAAAATTTTCATTTATTTACGTACTGAGCCAAAAAATTAATTAAAAATTTAATTGAAAAAATATATTATTGGAATTAAAGGTGTTAATTAAAAATAGATATTTTTCTGTGCATGATATTTTCATTCGTTAAATTCTCATTCTGTGATTTGTTTTACGGGTATTACGAAATATTTAACTCTGCAATTTCATTAACCATAAATCAACCCAATATTGCGTGAGAGAAGGCAAAAGACAACAAAAACATATCCTTTTACCAATTATATTATATTGGCCAAAAAAACAGAAGAACGCAGCAAATAGAAAATTTTAATGAATAAATATTTTCCCCTTTTGTTTATTTTCTAGTTTATAGCAGTGGGTTTTTGCAGGCCATAAATACCTAAAGTGATTTAAATTCTTGGCGTAATGAAGCAATTAGAGGGTGACATTTCTGGCGACCAGTGCCAAACGCTTTTTCGCCCCATTAATGGTGATGCTTTAAAAACTGTTGCAGACAAAAAGATGTCATGAAAATTTGTATGCAAGTCAAACAAACAGATTACGGACACAAACTGTAAAAATGGAACGTTAACGATACAAATAAAACTCGTCTAATGGCGAAAGTTAACAAAATTTAAGGGGAATCGTACGTACAAAAAAAAATTTAAAATTATTAAATTCGTGTTTGGCAACATAAATTTTAAAAGGTTAAACAATTCTTGGGTGGTACAAAATTTTATTATAAAAAAGAAAATTTACAAAATACATTTTCATATTTCATGAAGAAAATTAATGTATTCGCTGCAGATCTCTGCCCTGAATCAATAAAAAAATCTTGTATGTCTCACTGCACTGCAATTGAAAGTATATATATTGTCAAAATTATTAAACAATAAAATAAGTAAAATTTTTGGTTTTTATTTAAAAAAAATATTTCTGCAACGATATCATTTCAGCTTATTTTTTGTGGGTTTTAGAAGCCAACTACTACACTTTGCTATAAAAAGTATGAAGATTCTTTTACAAAGAGATTAACTGAAGTATTAGAAAGTTTTCGGCCACAACAACACAATGATAAGCAGAAAGTTACGATGTGAAAAAAAGTTCTTTCGACAATGACTTTAATCTCTACAATCTTTTGCTGTGGCTGCGATATGGCAATTTGTTTCAGAAACACGAAAGCCTTAAGCTTTGCTTTTTTTCTTTATTATAACTTTAATAGTTGAAATTGTAGAAAACTAATGCGACTGGTTCACAAAGCGAGACATTTAATGGAGCTAAATTTAAATTAAACTTAGAGAATCAGATTAAAGTTTTTTTTTTTACTAAAGTCCGCATTTATATTTAAATGATTGTTAGGCTCTACATAAGCTGTGTTGACGAAGTTTTTGTTGGAAAAATACGTTGCTGATTGATCTGACTTTTCGTCACATACTGACAAAGCGACAGGTTATAATTTTTGTGAGCATTATGGAAATAATTATTCTAGTTTTTTGATCTCTTTTTATATTAATTGCACTAATTACTTAAGCTATTTATACATATGATTTTAATTGTGCTTTTTTCCCTTAAAAACTATATGTGAAATTTATTATTACATACCTTATGATATTCTCATACAGTATGAAAAATATCATAAAGCATTTTATTACAAAAGCAACTCAATAATTGAGGAGGAAAGCATATCCATATAGTACTATTTCGCTAACGCTTACTTAGCTCTTCAGTGGATTTTTCCTAATTTCTGAATACAAAGCCAAGATCTATATGTTTAAAATTCATGTAATCAAACGAGAATTGAATTGAATATCAAACATACAAACCAAAAAATCTATAAACAAAAACATAACAATCCATGAGTTTACTTTTATAACACACACATATTTCTATTTTTAGTTTTTTATTCTCATCTACACCAGGCTTGCCATTGGCCAGCATAACTATAATTTTTTGGTTTGTATGTTTAATATTCAAACAATTCTCGTTTGATTGATTGAATTTTAAACATATAGATCTTGGGTTTATATTCAGACGTTGGGAAAAATCCACTGATGAGCTAAGTAAGCGTTAGCGAAATAGTACTATATGGATATGCTTTCCTCCTCAATTTTTGAGTTACTTTTGTAATAAAATGCTTTATGATATTTTTCATACTGTATGAGAATATCATAAGGTATGTAATAATAAATTTCACATATAGTTTATAAGGGAAAAAGCACAATTAGAATCATATGTATAATATTTATTATTATTTCGATATTTCGCTACATAAAGGAGTATCGAAATAAAAAAAAAATTATATATATATAAAAAGGCTCTGCAGCTTAAATAATTAGTGTAATTAATTCATTATGGAAATATTTTATACTGTTTCTTACCTTCGGTTTTACTTGAATTAAATGTCGACATATTTTTAGTTTTATTTTTAAGAAAGAATAGCCCAACTTACAATCTTGTGCAAATTGTCTTGCACCATTGTATCGTATCTGCTACGCTGCATTGTACATATTTTTTTTGCTTCTTTTAAACAACACAAACTCTACGAAGCACTTATCGCTTGTCTGTAGAACACCCATGTATGGGATTCGAACCCGCACCTCCATATTGATAAGAATAATGCTCATGCACTAGACTACGGAGGCACCCAACTCTAATAAAATAAACAGTTATGCATCTGCTGAACTGGTGTAAATAAACCCCTACTGAAATCATAATTAATATTTACTATAGTTTTGCACACAATTATTACCAAAGTGACAGCAAACCATAAAAAATACATAAAATATAAAAATGAAGAACTTAAGACAAGAGAAAAACTCAACAAAAAATGGACCGAGGAGGATATAATTAAAATTTAAAAACTTCAAAAACCTCCGGAAGTAGACGTTAGTCAAATTATGTAAAGTTTCTGGGGAAAAAGTCTGCTATAAGTTGTTCTGTTGCAAACTAACCCTAAAAACCCGTTCACAATTGTTGGGAAATTTTTACAATTACAACAATTATACATTTAAAATACACACGATTGTGAGTTGGGCCAATTTTTTAATTGTGTTACAATGCACAATTTATTGTTTGGCCAAATTGGCTTTTGTATTGAACATGTATTAAATAAAATAAAAAATCCTTCATAACGTGGCCTCAATAATTGCTTTGGCATTTACACATTTTTGTTAATAAATTAGCTTAAGAAAAAGATTAGGAAAATTGGCGTTAAATTTCTCGATTTAAGAAATTGTCACTTTCGATATAAATTGATGGGCTGCCAATCCATGTGAATGGTCACACAATTGCTAGAAGGGAACCTAAATGAGCGGAAATTTTTTATTAACAGCAGCGTAGCAATAAACTTGCTTTTCACGCCATTAAATTTATTTTCACATCAAATATTTATTTACACCAGTTTTTTAATGTTTCTTGCAACACACATCAACAACACTAAATCAATTCTGTTCACGACGTGATGTACTGTAATTTCATCTTGAATACTAAAACATTAATTTTTCTTTTATTATTTGCCATCAAATAAGCACAAAGGAAAAAATAGCGGAAATGTCTTGGTTTACAATCACATTTCGAAACATTTAACAAAATCCTGCTCTTGAAACGTCAAACAATCAGGAAGAGCAAAAAAGGAAAGAACTGCAAACACAATAAATATAAACCGACTTAAAACCATCCATTTAGATAAACGTCAATGCAAAAGTAAATGTTACAATTATTGTGCGTGAACGTCCTTCGCAAGTAGTAACTGGAAAGTCCTTAGCAGAAGCATAGGAGAAATGAATATCTGTGTGTCTGTCTGTGTCCTTATACTGTTATTGCTTGTCTTCAATACGTTCTTCTTCTGGGTGCTTGCTTAATATAACGTATGTGCTCAAATCTTTACTTAGTTTAGTCACTTCCTACAACTTATCGCATATAATTTGTTCAGTAAAAAGTGTATAAATTTATAGGATTGTTATATATATTTAAAAGTTAATGCAATTCTGCAGTGAGTGCACAGTGTTTAAAATTATTATTAAACTGTCAATACTTACCCAGCCAAAAATTAGTGCTTGTCTGAAAGCATTTTGGAAAGCATACAACAACAGTGGAATCACTTCACAGAAAAAAAATATACCAAAAATGTTTTCAAAGATCTGTGTTGTTGAATATGGCACAAAAAGTTAACAACACTTAGTATTTCATTCAAAGACAATGTTTATCAATATTGCAGCTTAAAAAAGGCAGAATATAGAATTCATTCCTCGTTGAATCAATAAAATTTTGTTTGATTTCCACACAACTTTTAATTAAAAAAGTTTACAAAATAACAGAAAACGTTGTTTGGAAATAAAATTTAAATCAACAATTTTTTTCTTTGGTTTAAAATATTTTTTATTGAATTAAAATGGGAATATTTTCAATAAACGACTCTACAATTTTGTTTATCAAAAATGCAAAAATCGTCATCGCAGAAAATTGAAGAAAATTTTTCAATGAATCAATGATTTTCGTATTTAAATATCAAAATCATTTTTTTCTGTGTTGAAATTCCGCTTTTATAATGCATGATTTTTGTTAGCGATGAGTAGCTTAGAACCATTACTTTATGTATTCAATGCACAAGGATGAAATTTTTACGCATTTATACTGCTATAAAAAATATATTCAATGACTTTAGTGCATTTCGGCAGCATTTTTGTAAGCAGTTATTCTTGAATATGCAATGTACTGCCTACGACAGCTGTAGTGCTTCCTAATTACAATATTTTTCTACTGGGTATATTTAGAAAAAAGTCTTTGTAATACCGAGGATATGCGATGCCTAAAATTCCAGGAAATTATTATCAGCTATGAATCTTTAAATGTGCACAGCTAGCATTTGCAATGGTGGAATAGTCTCCTGGAAATCTCATGAAGAATTTTTTTCCTTTATCTTGAACCCATGGCTGCCATATTTGACGATTTTTGAAAATAGCAAAATGACGATTTGACGATTTTTTACTTAAAAATTACGATTTTTTACAGTAATCGAAATATTGCAAATTTCTACATGTTATGTAGACAACATCGAAGGAAATAAGCATTTCGTAAATGAGTTAACTATGAACTATTTGTAAAATAAATTAAAAAAATAAGCAATTTAGCTACAAATGCATTTTTCGAGCATTTTTTCTGATGGTGTAAATGATTTTGGATTGCCTGTTCGACTTGAAACCTTTTTGTAAAATTTAGATTTTATACATTACAAATGTGTATACATAAATGTCCATATGTCCATAGATATTTTGTTATATGTCGCACTTGTGAAACAATAAAATATATTGACTCATTTGTTTTCGCTTATACAATTCCTGCCAAGGCTTTATAAATACAATTTTTTTGATTGTTTACTTCAGATGCATGTTGATTTTCTAATTAATTTAAATTCTAATTTAGAAGTAGGAAAGTTTTTTACATTTATATTAAAAACTTCGACTTAATGTTCTATTGTAGCACGAGAGCGACATGATGTGAACACATGGTTTATGTTCTGTTTTGATTGCTTCTCAATAAATATAAAAATGTTTATTTAAAATATACATTTTGCATTGTCCAATTTTTAAAAGCTGAAATGACGATTTTTTATTTTTTATCAAAATTTTGACGATTTTTAGAAAATTTTATCTGGTAGTCCTGTTTAAACCAGTGCTCAGGGGAAATCCCCTACATATGCATCGCATTGCACTGAAACTAGAGAAGGAGAGAGAGTTAAAGAGTATAGAGAATAGACAGGTGGTGTAAACATTATGTAAATTTTGACGCATTCTTTTTAAGCTAAGGGGAGCTTTCTTTCTACACATGTGATGCATTGGTGCTGGCACTAGAGGAAAGGGATAGTGAGAGAGATGAATGGTGGTGAGTCAAGGTTCAATTGCTTATTTTACTTCGCCGACGTTTTATTGCTCAAATACTCACGAAAAAGGGTGCTGGAAATTGAACCGGTGTCCATCTGCTTGCTCAGCCAACGAGTAGTTAAATTTGGCAATCACAAAAGTAAATCATTATGTGGCAAATTCAATTGTTTCATCAGATATTTACCCAATTTCTTCATAAAATGTTTTTGCTATGTCAACTAAAGAGTTACGATCTTTGTTTTTGGATTTATCAATAATGATATTGAACATCTGCCACATATATCCGTTTTGTTTTGCATTAATAAAAAAGGAAGAAATCATTATTGCTCTGAATTGCTCCACTGTAGACAGTACTAACCATATCTATAGCAACAGCAAATCATGTTTCATACATACAATTAAACAATTATTGTGTAAGCTGCAACTAACAGAGGCAAGTACAAAGAAAATAACATTTAATACAGCAGCAACAACGAAACCTTAATCTACTCACATAAACAACAACAATAACAACATATGATGCCATAAACAGCAGCTCATTAATTAATCGATTTGTTCCAGCACTTAAATTTACAAAGTATGTAATTCACACAGTGTTGCCAAAACCAACAGTCCTTAAAACCAAATTCTCTCGAAAAAAATATTTAAATTGAATTAATTTTATTTAAAAAAAAAATTTTTTTTTGAGTGGCGATGGCGATGGACCAAAAATCATAAGAACTCGCATCTCGCATTTTTGCTAATGTGCATTTGCGTGTCTTTATGTCAGTTGTTGTTGCAAGGTTTCAGTGGCGAAGGCATAGTCACTGGTCACTGAACAGTAACGGCTTCAGCTGTATCCAATCCACAGTCACATTAGAGCGCCCTCCTTCGTCAGTACAATACTGACCGGCGTAGCACTGGCGACGTAAAATAATCAGCTTTATTCCAGTTGTCAACTTAGCTTTTCTCAAATCGATACGCAATATATTTCATTCATTTACTAAAATGGAGAATTTTTTTTTAATGCAGCACTTCGACCTAACAGGGGCTAAAATCTGCTATCGATATCGACGTCGACAATTGGCTAAAAATATCTACTAAAAACAAAGCTTGAAAATTGAATACGTCTCCTTGACATAGGAGGTGCTGCAACACTGCTGTAAATAAATAACGTGCAAAATCAGAGTTGTAAGATAGTGAAGATTTCTTCTGTCTATCGCTTCACCACCTGTCACCACTCTGACTATTCATTCCCTCTAATTCTAGCACAATGCATCGCATGTGTAGGGGCCACCCCCTAAGTGCTGGTGCAAGGTCAAAAAAATACCATTTCCATTCAAATAATTTCAAATTACCGAGCCAACCATATTACAAGGATTTATTTCTTTTCGATTAATTGAATGTTTTTCAAGGGACCTGGAAAACAATACAAATTATCGCGAGATTAAAATTAATGAATTTCCAATTATCAGGAGTCGACTGTATTTCATTTTAATAACGTAATTAAATCCAACTATTATGAAAAAAAGTATCAATTAACAAAAATGTTATAACTGAAACAATGAAAACATAATGGCAATATTGAAAGGGAAACTTGTCAGGAAAAGTACTCGTAAATTCGACAAGAATAGCGCAACTGTCAAACCAGCCACTTTGTTTGTTAAAAAGCCATTGATGGTGCACAGCGGCTTCAATTGAAATGAATACTCTTTTCAAGCTTATTATACCCAATGTGCCAATTATTACTTCATGCAAAACAACGATGCTTCTATTCCCTCTATTCAAGTCAAGATTTAACATCTTTTCGCTAAAGAAATGGGCACAAGTAGAGCACAGCATAAACGATAAATTGAACAAAATTGCAAAGACAATAAAGCTTATGGCAACATTAAAAGCGACTGCTTAACGTTTGCTGCTAAATAGAGAAAAAAAAATGTTTATTTAAAACGTCGATGGGCTTTCCTATTCTCGATGGTATGAATTAGTAGCTGAATAACATAAAAACGGAAGCAAAATCAATTTGCCAGATTAAAGAATTAAATAATTTCTTTTCACACTGCTCCTTGTAAAAGCTGGGGGCTTAATATTATTTATGTAGACGTAAAGCAAAAAATAAATTCCCTGTAATTTAAGCAGGGATGGAAATATTTACCATTAAATAGCGGGCAATATGGAAAAATAACTTAATACGACGTTTAGATGCCTTTATTGAGCTCAATATTCCATAAAAAATGTATATTAAATTATTGCGCAATATGTGAGTGGTGTTTAGTTACTTTTGCTGAAATGGCCATGCCTTACCATATCGACCCCTGTGCGCGAAATTATCGTATGTTACAAAAACTAAATTTCACAGGAGAGCGTTTTTATTCGTCTTTTTTTTATTTGCCAGACAGCAGTAACTGTCACATACGATAAAATGTACATAGTGTTATCTCCATAACTATAACAATTAACGCTATAATACTTTATCTGCAGATGAATTAATGGATTTAGAACCATTTTGCATAAAAAAGTCGATTTCGAAAAAAGTGTAACATACGATAATTTCGCGCACAGGGGTCGATATCTTGTTGATGGTGATCGCTGTCGCCAACAACCCATTTATATTCCCTAGGTCCCCCATCGCACTCCCATCGAGGAAGGGACGGCCCCTGGCTCTTTGTCGGACATAAGCCCAAATTGGACATTCTCAGCCTCCATCAAGTGGTCCATCAGTGACCTCCAATTTAGGCATACTCAACAATGCCAATGAGACTTCACATGCCCAAAAAAAAATAGTCTAGTGGGGTCAAATTGCATGTTCTTGGTGGTCAATGCACCAAAACGTGAGATTAAGTGCTCACGACACGCCTCACTCCAATAGGTTCGTGTCAACCATGTTAATTTCTTTCACTCGGTCATCATCATTAACTAGAACGCTGCAATTGACATCTTGCGATCTTCGTTGACACCGGCCGTTACAGTAGCATACGAGTTGGCGGAATAATATCCAGTAAAGTTAAACTGGAGTGAAATTTGAAGGCGACAGCTTGAATAGCGTGTTCGCTGGGTCGCTCATGCCGACCATAAAATGCATGTAATATACCAAACACTTTTCTTTTACAACGCGACTTGTGATAACAAAATTCAATGATTTGCAAGCGTTGTTTGTTTCTCACAATCTATTCAAAGTGAAATGGCAAACCAAGTAGCAAAAAAGTTATCCAATACATATTCGCATTAAATTTAAATTATACTCTGCAAACCACCAAATTTATTGTTATCAAATTCAATTGTTTTAAATTGTAATCACGACAATTAATTTTTCTCTTTCCTATTTTTCTTTTTAGAAATTATTTTTAACTAATTGTATACTTCTGCTATTTTAAAACTTAAGTTTTGTTGTAGAAGTTCACATACAGAATTAAATAAATAATTTAAGTTATAGAAGTGATTTGCGTTCATTTAACTAGAGCTGCACAATTCAATTAAAATAATGTTGCTTTCAACAAGCATAACGGCACTTTTGTTGCTTGCGATTTTATATAATTTTTTTTCTTAATTTTAAATTGTTACAAACCGTTGATTCATCATGACATACATACATACAGACATACGTTAGATTTTCAAGGAGAATTTCACTTTCTTTGTGCTCTTAAATGACACAGATTTCTTTCCGTTACAGAGAAATCCACTTTCAGTCACTACTGCCCTTTCACTGATAGTGTGTGTTATTTTCAAGTCACTCTTTGAATATTCTTTTTTCCTTTTTTTTCCATTTAAATGAAACTTTGTTCACTTCATTTTTTGTTGTCTGTCTCTTTTCAAAGGCAGACGGTAAAAAGAAAAATAAATAATTTTGCTTTGTTTGCCTCTTCATGTTTCAAGCTACAACGAGGATGTGAAAATCATTACTGTCGTTTCACTTTAAGCATTTTCTTTTTTTCAACTCCACTTGCACTAGTATTTGTCTGTCTGCGACCTTATTATTCTCATCGTGCTCATTTACGCGATTATTGTCGAATATTATTCCCCAGTTGTAATTAGATGTTTGATGGGATTTTCTTAGAAGTTTCTTTCTTGTACTGTACAAACCAGAGCGTGGAATGCCGTACTGGAATTAATAACTAATTTGTTTTATAAATAAAATGTCTTTGTAATTTTATTGTGTAATGGCCATAGAATGTTGCAGCTAACATAAAGTTTATTATCTTGAAAATTGTTTTAATTTTTAAAAGAATTAAAACTAAAGCAACTTGTTTAATCGATTTTAAAGAGGATGTTTCCGGACTGCTTCGTTTCCCTTTTCATTGAAATGTAAATTTTAGTTGGTACATTTATGTAACCGGCATTGCTTTTGGGCTAAAATTGTAGGAAAGAAGAAAGAAGAATAAGGGAAATTTTTAAAGCAGTTTTTTGCATAAAATATTTTTCAAACGAATCACAAACAGATCATTTTTATTCGAATAAATGGTGAACAACTTATTTAAGGAAAGTTAGCAGGGAGTTTCATCTACCAAACTTGTTTTTTTGTATTATAATTTCAATAGATTTTTATTAAATTATGTTTGCATTAATTCCATTTGTGTCGGGTTATTAGGAAAAATGTATCGTTGATATTTTACAAGAAACTGAATCGATTTAAATGTTTGGCACACGTTAAAAAGGGACAAAAGTAAGCCTCTAAAAGGCAGAAAATTCAATTTCTTTAATGTTTTCTTCATTCGATATACAAATAAATTAACGAACTCTTAGGCAATTTACTTTCTACACAGTCAACAATAAGCCATTAGACAACAATGGAAATATATTATTTTGCCATAGACAAAACCGTAAAAATAGAACAAAAAGAAAAGCCAACAAAGGCCATGAAACAGAACAATGCTCGATTTATATATAAAAAAAAGGAAAACAAAAACAAAAACAAAAACAACAAAGTCAAAACATTTGCTCTGTATTAGTTTCATATCAGGCTAATAACATGGGCAATTTAATTTAATTGCCACAAATATTGTACTACAAACTAACTAACCCAATTAGAAAAATTCACTCAGTTTTGCATTAAAATTAGCAATCCTATGCCAAGGAGCACAGTCATCTTTCTATTGGCTTTTGCTGCCGCCCATTAATTTTAAATTTACAACTTGTTTTATGTGATTTTCACTATTTCTCTGCGCTTTATTTTTAAATTCAATAAACACATTTTCTTCAAATGATACTGAAACGTAATTGCTCTTCTTGTAAAGAATTTAATTGAAATTTGACGGAAAGTTTATGTGTAGAAGTCTTCGTTACATTCCTGCGATTGGCGTTGAAAAAAAAAATCATAAAAAGAGAAAAATACTTCAGTAGCACTATAGATTTATTATTTTGTAGACTTTTTTTTATTATGACAATAAAGTGAGCAGTCAAGCCAACAAGTATCGTTAAATAGAATTAATTAAATTCACAAATATTTTAAAATTTTTATCAAAAGTTTAAAGTACGACAAATATCTATAACTCAAATTGTCTGCACTTTTTAAATTATACCGAGGGAACTGTTTCCCTAAATTGCTCTAAGAATAAAAATTAATTAAAGATGAATACCATTATTCATTTCACTGGCAATGATTTATCTTCTCTTCCTCTTCTTTGGTTGGCAATTATGTATAAAAATTCTAGACCTGATGTAATACACAGTCGGCCCCTGTGTCCTTGTGTACCTTTACCAAATCACAGGCAATTTTTGTTTTCGTGGACCGGCACTCAGGGCATCACCTCTACAAATCTAATGCATTGTGCTGGAATTAGAAAATTAGGTTATGGAAGAAGGGGTCGATGGAATACTATTTGAATTTTCCCACCTTAAAAGTGTCAGGAAAGACCTTTGCGGGTAGTTTATTCGACATACGAGCCGTTCGCCCAAAAAACGAGATTTCTCTGATAATAAGTAGTGCGATTCTTCTTAAGCATGAAAAACATAGGTCATAGCAGGCTACGAGCTACAGGGACTATAGATGTATTCAGCTGCATTCCTTGCCACCAACCATAAGTAGCTGTTTCAATGTCTTGTAGTCTGTGTGTCACAGATCATAAAACATTTTGTTGTAGCGCACTTCTTCAATTAGAACTTTATCCATTTTACCTGAAATTAATATATATGTACATATTTACACTATTCAAAAGTAAAAATATAAATAAAGTTCTTACCAATTACAATAAACCAAACAAAAAGGAAACAATTGAAACATATGAACAGCTGTTTATTGTAGAAAAAGTGATACCACTTTGAACTATACATAGCAAAAAAAGCGCCAAAAAAGCCCATGGCACAAAAATTACTATTTAATTTTAAATTAAAAACCATATATTTTTCATTAAATTTATACATCATCATCATTTAGTAACACAATGTACATTTGCACTTTGATATGAAAATTTCAGAGGTCTATAACTTGAAAAACTTGGGTCGCCCCAAATTTGCCTATTTAATTTTTCTTCATATTTTGAAGTTTTATATCACGTACGGAAATTTTGTTCCATTTGGATCAGCTTCACTAAAATGGATTTGTTCCCTTATTGTTCATATTTGTTATTTTAGTCACTTTTCTTTTTATATTTTCAACACTATTTTTGTTTTTTAGCCAACAGTAATAGAAATTGTTAAATAGTGTCTTAATTCGAATGTCTTTTTTACATATTCGAGTGTTTGGTGCAATACCGTAGTAATTCAAAAATCGTGAACTGAGAAAAATGCATTTGAAGTTTTGAGCCATCTTTTTGATAGTATTTTCGTTTACTAAAGTTAATTTTTTTATAAGTTTTTAAATAATGAGGCAAGTTTTGTAATGTTTTCAGTTGGTAAACTTCTTGTCATAAAGGAAATATTTCATTATTGCAAATAAATATTGTTGGAAATAGCTGGAGGCAATAAAGACATTTGTAGCTGTAGAATCTGAACAGTTAGAGATAGAACCATAATCTTTTTTCTATTAGATATATATTTCCCCAAAGATCATTTCTGCATACCCAGCTCAAAAAATTCAAATTTTGAGTTACTACGGTATTACACCAAAGGCTCGATATGTAATTAATTAAAATGGGCTAATGATCGAAAACATACAGGCAGTAAAAAATGAGAAATTAATGTAATTTGACTACAACAAGAAAATCAGCATGGACAACAACCTGCAGCCGTGTTGCCTTGTTCTTGTCTAAACAATCGTTCTCTTATAAACATGTGTATTTTATTTTTGACATCTTAAAGTCGGTAGCTTGCTGTGACGAATGTGTTTCATACTTAAAGTAGTAGTAGTAACGAGTACGATTATTAGTATTTAAACTCATTACTTTGCCAGCAAAGTTTTTGCTGGGTATGAGTACGTAACAAGTATACGCAGTGAGACATTTTTTTGTATGGTGAACAAAAACGATTGTTCGAGTCAAAGTTAAACCGATATTTTTTTTTTTACAATAAAACTATATTTTCCACTAAATATAGAAAAAAAGATATATAAGTGACGTACACGTACAGATTATTTCAATTTAAACAATTTTATATGCATAAGTTTTCCTTGAAGTGCATTAAGCAGTCTACGGAAAATGAACATAAATTTAACATGGAAATTCTATATAAGTGATAATAAAAAAAATATAAAAAATTCAGTTCGTTAATATCAATATTTTTTTCGTATTGTAAAATTGAGAATAAAAATATTAAGATTTTTTAACATCCCCTCATGCACGCTCATTCAAAGCGAAATTTCCTTTGACTAAAGCTTCTGCACAGTTGCATTAATACAGTGTTGCCAATTTAACAAGTTTTTTTTCCCGTTTAGCCAGAAGAAACAAATAATAAGTATTTTAATCACATGATATTCAGATTTAAAGTATTTTGAAAGTTTTCTTTGCTTTATTCTGAAAAGAAAATTTCATATTTTAATATTAAGTAATGCATTCCCTTTTATTTTATAAATTAATAAAGAAACATCGAAAGTGTTACAAATGAATTCTAATTTTGTGTTTAAAAAATAAGTTTTATATCACTTATCTGTATGCAGTTTTTAAAGCAGAAAATACACAGTTATTGCTTTTTCGAAAGTACTTCAAGAGTACTTTCTGAAGAATGACATTAATATGTTTCACTGGGTATCGTTTTATTTTTGTTTACTCATGGCCTTAGTATTAGATATCGCTAAGCCATTTTTTTCTGCCATATTTTGCCTACATTTAGCTGTTATTGATTGAAGGAATTTTGGCATCACTCATTAATTGAAACCAAACGGCTCATAATCATGCAAAATCATATCGGATATTTTTTTTTTTAACTGCATGACAACTATCAATATCGATAACTATGATTTGACAGCTGAGAATATCAAACTGTTTTGACATTTCTCTTTGGTAAGGTTGGGCAATTCATCATAGATTATTTAACGCCAGAACAGCACTTCCATAAAAAAATCTGTTGGCGAAGAGCAGTTCGTCCTCGTGCAGTGGTCGCACTAATTTTACTCTTTTCTATTAAAAGTCATTAAGAAGACAACGAAATGTGCTTTCCGAAGAGATTATTGCTGCTGTAGCGCGAAGTATTGTAAAAGACGTCGAGAAAATGAGATTACACTGAATGGCGAACGCTACCGAGCCATGCTGACTGTTTCCAAACATTAAACAGCTAAACATCAGCGAAATTTCGTTCCCACAAGACGGCGCAACTTACCATACAGCGCGCTTAACAATCGTGGACATATGCCGGAAATTATATTTAAAAAAATTATCTACCAGATATAATAAAAAAAAATTTCACTCTTGCAAAATTTATGTTTTGTATTATAATTGTAATCATGCAGCTAAAACAATACTCGATACATATCTCTACGCCAAATGCGAGAACCTTGTGAATATGCACCTTCTTGGAAATTTAAGCACCGAGAAATTTCGTATTCTTATTTCGTTTCAATCGAAAATATATTGCATTTCTCGCCCGATTTTGCTCTATTAATTTAAAAAATCTGCTCTTTATTCGTTCCTTGAAACAAATTTTCCAGGAGTTTAGAAGATAAAAATAAATTGTAAATATTTTTAATTAATGAAAATGAATTGCACTTTCTGAGAATCGAAAACACTGTTAGTCACATCTAAATAATACAACAACAGCAGGTGGAAAGAAGTTTGAGGTGAACGAGGACATTTTTCTTTCATAAATTATTAATTACATTTTTAAATTATTTTAAATTATTTTACTTTAGTAATTAAATCAAACAGATTTTATACTTATGAAAGAAATACATTAAAATTTCTTTAATGAAAAGTTAAACACATTTGCTTGGGCAAATAAAAATTTAATTAGATTCACAAATATGATACGTTATAGTTTTATACAGAAAAAATATGTACAATGAATGATTTAATTGTACAAGCTCAAACTGTGTGTGTTTTTTTAAATGAAAATTTTAATTTCATTCCCCAGATCTGGATTTTTCATATGACTAATATAAAGTTCTTTAACGATTTGCTTAGCAAACACATTTCTAAATACATAATCCTTGTACAAGATATTTGTAGCGGCTGCCAAATCAAATAATCGTTAAAAGTTTTTTTTGTTTTGTTTTTTGTAAAACTAATTCGCTTAATTCCTCGTATGTACATATTTAAATTATCTTATATTTCCTCTACTTTCTGCAACAAAACTCTATTGTTTACACTCATCTTATTAATTTTTATAATTCTGCCAACACTCACATTCACATGTACACGTTTCACGTTAACGCTGGTATTTATTGTCAATTGTTTTTGCTGCAACGCAAAATAGTTATCCCGTTGGGATTGCGGAAAAGTTTACACTACATTAACATTTATGCGAATGTATGTAAGGATGTATTTATGTATGTAGTATCTATGTGTGTACGCAGTTTTGCTTTAGCTGTGTGTTGAAATTAGACGAGCGTATGAGTATGTTTTAGTACTGCTTTGCTAAAAACATTAAGCAATTGCTTCACTTTGATACTTGTTAATATTGCAACAACTACTTATGCTGTTGCAGCAGCTGCCACGGTTGCTGCTAGTCATTATCAAGCAGCTGGTAATGTAGCAATGTCAACAACTGCTGCTGGCATGTAAGCAGTAGCAGCCATATTTTCTAACATTTCCCTAGACAAATGTAAACACAAGGATTATTACAGTGTGACAATAATGCGGGGAAACAGAGCACAATTGAAATGCTAACATCATATTTATGGATGGCGCTGGCTGCAGTAGTTAGAACGTTGACTGCAAAATCAAAAAGTTCTGGGTTCAAGCCCAGTTTCGGACTAAAGTCATAAAACCATCAGGCATGTTTTCTGATGTGCATTAGTGTGTCTTTGTGTCAGTTGTTGTCGGAAGTTTCCAGTGGCGAAGGGAGAATCACTGGCCACTGAATAGTACCGGCTTCAGCTGATACCATTCTACAGGCGCTCTCCTTCGTTTGATTTTGTATAGCACCAGCGAAGTGCTATAATTAATAAAAATGGTTACTAAAAAACAAAGCTACAAGACTGCATAGGCCATCCTTGTTATCAGAGGCGCTGTAACGCTGCCATAAAGAAAAATCTTGCAAAAGCGAAGTTGTGTGACAGTGAAATTTCACCACCTGTCATCTCTCTTACTGTCCATTTTCTGTAGTTCGACCACAATGCCTTGCATGTGTAGGGGCTGAATGCTAATCCAAATTAAAAAAATTGTTAAAACATATTTGAAATATATTTTTTTTTAAATTTTTCATACTAAATTTTCTTAAAATAAATTTCAAATAAATTTAATTTTATTAAATTAGTTAAAGTTCTTCAATTTTAAATAACATACAGACAGTCAATATTACATGTAACAGTTACTAAGAAACAAACTGAATCAAAGACAAAGACTGACAAACACTTCCAGAACCGAACAACATGCTGTTTTCGAAGGCTGCTACAACTTTATCTTCAACGTTCTTCCTGTTTTGTCCACTGTGTGTGCTCTTCAGTAGATGTAAATTATTTGCTTTATATATTTATAATTTTTGTTCCGCTCTGCTAGTATTTGTCATTGTGATTTATAATTTTTGTCTTTGAATTAGTTTGTTTAGCATGTAACTATCACATGTAATTGTGACTGCCAGTATGTAATAGATCATCAGCATTTTTAAAATTTTAACTAATTGCATAAACTGAGGTTCGAAATAAGGCACTGCATACATATGTATGTATTTAATAATTAAAAATATATTTAATTTTTTTTGTAAAATTTTCTGATACAGAAATGTTTTTTTAAGAAATTAATTCTTCAAAAATGTATTCTTAGATTTGGAATTGCAACCCATTGTTCTAATTTGCTCCACTGTTAAATCCTGTAGTCGTGTGCAAACTTGTTTTCATAACAAACCAAACGCATAGGATAGATGGGAAAACAACGGCGGAAAAGTGAATTAAAAAAGGGAATTTAAAGCTGTAAACAGAGTTACCAGTTTTCAAGATTTTTCTTATTTTTCAATGTTTTTAAAAGTTTTCAAGTTTTTAGCTTCAAAAATCAGTTTCTTGAAATTCATTCGAATTTTCAAGTTTGGTTATTAATTTTTAATTTCCAGTATAAAGGAAGAAAATATTATTTGATGTTGCCATGTAATGTAAACGATCTTGTATTTTTTCACTCTTTATTATTGCAACAGTGTTAAATGTGTCTATTCTTTATTTAATACAACAGTGCAGTATTAATAATATTATAGTTTTTTATGGCTGTGTTTTTTTTTAAGTTTTCTATTTCAAAAAATGGATGGACAAATATTTAAAGAGAAATGGTAAGAATATTGGAAAATTTTTAGTTTTTGGTGTTATTAGTTTCAATCAGCAATGCAAGTGGAGTAAATAGTTTAGAATACGCTACCAACAAATCGGAGGCTCCAACAAAAGTTAAAAAATGGGGATCTGCTCAAAATCGTGGGAAGAATAAGTTTATTGTTGTTTAAATTTTTTTTTGATTGTTTTGTTTATCTTATTTAGAATAAAAACGAATTCAAAATATATATTTTTGTAGGAAAAATTTTCTTGTTGCAAAATTAATTTTTTTTTTTTAAATAAAAAGTTTTTCTTAAAAAATATATGGTAACGCTGGCTGTAAAGAACATCATAAAGCCAGCTTCCATACCCAAACGACATGCAATATTCATATATAATGAGAGAGAAAGAGGTAGAGAAGATACTTATTAGACAACATTACGAATTTGGTTCCAATGCACTGCGGTCCAAATGATAGGCAAATGATTCAGGATACAAGTGATTACCAACATGATGCATGCCGCAGTAATATAGAACGGAATTTTGTTCTCTTCGAATATTTGAACTTGCAACCAACTACATGACTTGTACATCTTCTGTTAGACATTGAAATGCATTTTTGTAGCAGCACAAGTAGAGGGCATGAATAAAGACTGACACTAATTGCGCATTCCGTGAATGTCTAACTAATTTTTTTTTTGCGTATTAAAAAAAGGGTGAAGACTAGTCAAGTGAAATTAAATGATACCTTGAATTTTGCATCAAGGTCCTTGACTTGAATATTGGCTTATTTTTAGGAAAAAGAGGTGATTTTTTTTCCTTTAAGCAGTCATGGAGAAAGAAAATAGTATTTAGTAAGTGACCAGCAGTATACTCAACTGTGAATGAAAAGTAATTTAAAAACATAATTATTTGAATACAGCATTCAAATACGATTGTTCAACAAAAACTCAGGGGCTTAGTGAAGGTTTCTGACAACTATGGCGCACAATTTTACAAAATTAATTCTTTATTTATTTTCATTTACGTAAAAAAGAAGACGAAAACCATTTCTTATAGTCTAAGTAAGAATTTATATAAACAGCGTATTGTTTAATAGAACATACATATCGCACAATCAATCAACACAAGAGGGTATTAATTCGAAATTTTAAAATTTTCACTCTTTGCAAGAAATCAAGTAACAATATTAAAATCTACCCGCTGCACAGTGGTCGGATCTGTATGCAGTCAGCGCCCAAATATACTTCCAGTATAGGTATCATCGTTCATGAAACTTTGGTCACTGCTTTGAAAGTATGTCAGAACTATTTAATGGTAAAATTGGAGTAGTTGATGACTCATACCCCCAATACCCGTACCATACCGCCCACATGCAACCGACGTAAGCAAAAAGACAGAATGTAAATTAACATGCGTTGCAAAAAAAGTTATTTCAGCTTTTCTTAATGTCGCAAAATACATCAGCCACTCTGTAGTTGAACAAATTCAATTACATTTTTGTGCGAAATAAGTTTTATTTTTCAATTTAAAAAATTTTGTAATAGCATGTGTAATAAATTACAAAATGTTATCATTACATCCCACATCAGGTTTGAATGTAAATTCTAGAGCATTTATATTTTAAAAATCATATCTAATTGTTTTTAAACTTTTGAAATTCAGCCATAGAAATGCAATATTTTCATTCAAACAAAAGAGTTGTGCAGAAATTTCGCACTATTCTTACACCACCTGTCTTTTCTCGACACTTATCCCACAGCAATGCGTTCCATACGTAAATGACAGCCCCTGGGAAGTGTATCACGAAAAATAGTAGATAAAGTGCGACTTACATTCAGCAATAATCGTATATTTAAATAAGAAAACACCCTAAAATTTGCCCAAAAATCATTTTAAATTCTGTTTATCACATATTCCCCTAAAATTTTTTTTCATGATGCATTAAACTTCATCACTTTTCTATCCAATTTGAAAAATATAATCAAATTTAAAAGTTCTCCTTTTAACGTCATATTGTTGAAAAGTGTTATTGAAATGGCATATCGTATAGTTTTCCCCTCTTTTACTAAGAAACATGCCGACACACAAACACAAAGTCAACAAGGTATCAACACAACAGAAAAACAAACAAAAATAAGGCAAAGGGTAGCGAATGACTGAATGGCTTTTGCATTGAGAAAAAAGTTTTTGTAAAAATGTTTGGAAAAAAAAATAACGGAAAACTTTTTAATTGAAAGCGTAACATCACATAGCTTCCAACGACAAACAACATTTCTTGCAATAATTAAAGCGCATTCATTTCACTTTGAACATTTTTGAGTATGAAGTGCGTAAGTCAAACATGTCGTATTTGGCAAGTGATGCATGTTTTCGAATACTTTTAAATATTGAAATAAAAAAATAGCGTTTCTACATGGAGGGCATTCAAATTAAAATTATATGAAATGAATTTCATGGACAAACTAAGATCAGTTAAGCATTTCCATCTGATTGTTTTATTTTATACTAGCAAAAACCCGGCGTGTTTCGCTGCTCATATTTAAATTAAATAAAATTGAATAAAATGGAGATGTTCACGAACTTACATATATTGAAACTATTTTATTAAATTTTTTTTTCTGAAATAAATGTTGAAATTCTGTGATTATGATGTAAACCACGCTCATTTGTCCAATCCCTCCCACTACTTGACCGATAATTTCTTTTAATTACAAAGTCATTTCTAGCAAATTTAGAAGATTTTGCTTTAACAGTTTTGAAGATATACAGAAATGTATATTTAGTTTTTATTGGAGGTATCACGCCCACTTGTCCAATCCTCCTAGTTTTTGACTGATGATTTGTTTTAACTATAAAGTTATTTGAACCATATTCAGCAACTTCCATTCTCAAGATATACAAAAATAAATAAATAAATATATATAAAAATAAATATATACAGTTGGAATTTTTGAAATTTCCTTCCAGATATACAGAGAGATACTGTGAAAATTTCAAGAAAATCAGCTCAGCCGTTTAGCTGTCCATAAGGGACAAACACACATACATACATACATACATACATACATACATACATACATACATACATAGATACATACAAACATGTTTTTTTATATATAATATGAAAAGAGTGTTTATTTTATATATCTAGATATTAATATCCCTTTAATGCCATTCGAATTGCATTGTAATATTTTTTTTGATTTTAAAAAAATTTGTTGGAAATTCTCCAAATATTTCATTAAATTTTTAATTAAAATTCCTAAAAATTTAATTGAAAGTTAATGCAATTAATCAAAGTCAACAATAACAATTTAATTGACAATATTTATTTCCATACAGCTGTAAAGCCAATGAATTTTTTAATTGGTATTACAAAATTTTTAATTAAAATTCAGCGTTATTTTTTTCCGTGTATACAAGTGATTTGATTTTAAAAATAACCTTTAACCTTATTACCATTTACATTGCAAAAACCTCCTTCTTAATTAGCATTAGCATCTTTTTATTTTGTGTGGTCTTATTAGCCAAGGTTATCAACTTAAAAAACACGAACATTAAGAAGCCCCTCACAAAAAAAACATGCTCGGTTTTAACAAGTACTTTACTCTCTGTATTAATTGCGATACGAATGTAATTTGAAATTAAACCGCAACGCATAATTAAAGGCAACAACAGCACGACACTACCATGTTTTCCATTTTTGTTTTTGTTTTTTTTTGTTGCTGGTAACTATTTAACCAACTAATAGTTGCATTCTAATGCATGTATTTGCAGTAGGAAAAGCAAGCATTGGACGGCCATACAGAAGGCCCTTTTTCACATCGAACAGTTGTCCGAGAGATTTTTAAATTGATTTCAATAAATAGTGCTATAGATGTTTTGTTTTCCTTTTTAGCATGTTGTTGTGTTAAATAGCAGCGAAAATCAAGGGTGTAGCGTACTTGACATGTAAATGCACCATTATGCAATGTAACAGAAGCAGCACAGCAAACTGTTCTAATTGTCGACACAATTACAGGGTGGAGCAGAATGAGCTATATGGTATGAATTCCTTATAACGTTTTTAATTATTATTTTTTTTTTGTTTTTTTTTATTCAGCATTTTGTGAAGAAGACTTGGGGAATTAATTAGGAATCAATGCACGATCGAACACAGCACATACTGCAGGTGCCTCAATGGCTTTGTTAAGGGACATATTCGGCGAACGCATTATTTCGCGCACAAGCAATTTTAACTGGCTTCCACGTCCACCAGGTTTAACAGCTCCTGACAGTTTTCTTTGGGGATATTTGAAGGAAAGAGTGTACGTTAACAAACCAAGAACCATACTCCCAACTAAAAACCAACATTCGAAATGAAATCATGGCCATTACAACCGAAATTTTGCGAAAAGGAAAAAATGGAATGGAAAATATGCTAAAAATACCACGTATGTGCGAAGCGGAAAATGGACATCACTTACAGGATATCAAATTTCAAAGCTAATTACAAAAAATTCCCCAATAATATACTGTATTTAAAAAAAAAAAAATTATAATAATCGCATAAATAAAAAAGTTATAAACCATTTAAACCATATAGATCATTCTGCGCCACCCTGTACATTATACCAAGTGGTGTCAAATATCTCAAGTGAAACTGAATGTTAGGAAATTAACTTCGGTGCAGTGCACATGCATTTATATTACATGCAGTCAACACAAGCGGCATTCTGAATATTTTGGAGTGGTTTATATGATACAAGTACAGTGTAACCTCGGTTCACGCAACTAATAACAATGTTGGGCTGTTGCGAAAACCTCGTCAAAAATTTCTACGCATATTCATCGATTAAAAATATTATATATATTATTTTTTTAAGCTCAAAGGTTCGTCTCTATGTTTATTTTTCGATATTTCGTTAACCATCGGTTAACATCTTCACGTCTTTTGTTTGTGCTTTGCGAAATAAAATGTCAGAAAAATTTTCAGCACAAATAATATATTTTTTTGAACAAAATATCGATTGCAATAAAATTACGCAAATTAAATTGCATATCACTTTATAATAAAACTGTTATAATAAAATTAAACTGTTATAATAAAATGTTATAATAATAAAAACTATTAAACAAATGTGTTTGTATAAAATTTTGACATTTTATGTCACAAACTTAAGCAGAGAAAAAAAAAAATCACCTGCTGTAATGATGCCACATGGCGTCTTCTCCAGAGTAACGGCAAAAAAAAAAAAGTAAAAAAGAAATGAATATACATTTGCTTTACGTACGTTAATTTCCAGAAACAAAAACGAAGTAAAAGTTGAGTGATTCAAATTAAAGAGTTCTTTCTCTCTCTTTTTTTTTTTAAAAAACACTTATGAACTTGATACAAATTTTACTTTGGAATAATAATAAAAATGAAAAAGAAAGAATAACGGAAAAATTACTTCAGAAAAAATAACAAAATTCATAATTAAAACGAAATGACAATATGATACATTACAAAGCCATCCAAATCAGATGGTAATGAGATGCAAAATTTTTATTTGTGTTTGTTTTCATCTTCATTTCTAATAAACATTTAACTTTACAATTGGATGGGAAAAAGACAAATCCGAATCAGATGCGAGTTGTAAGGGCTTAACTATTTTCGTTTTATTTTCCCTATTGACATAATATTATACAATCGGATGCTTTCAGTTTGTAATGAGTAACCGGACTGCTGGGTATGTACTCATTATATTAATTTTAATGGGGTAATGCAAAACAAAAATGTTAAAATAAATTTAAAATAATTTTTCTTAAAAGATTTTTGGATTGATGTTCAATAATTACGTGAGGGTAGACGGTATCGATTTTTATTAGCTATTTTGCAGAAATTGCAATCGCTACTCACATTTTATACGAAATATGTCTATATGTATGTACTTTGCGGAAATTGTAATGAAGAAAAAAAAGATTATTATTCTCAAATATGATACTATAAAAAAAAACACTATGCTTTTTGTTTATCTATGCTGCATCACTCAAAAACTGCAAATGTTGGTAGTGAAAGAAAGAAATTTCTTTTTATAAATTAATTTAGAAATAAAATTTCTTATTCAGCAAACAGTTTTGTTTTGCCCCTGCATGCCAGTAATTCTGTTAGCCATACAATAATTGTTGTTTCAGTTGTTTAAGTTGTTTCTGTTGGTGTTACTGTTACACCACAAGCATGCTCTTGCAATTTCATTCCGACCGACAGTCTGAATTTCAAATGCGTCGTACATGGTACATGGCAAAAGTGTTTATGGCTTTTCATTAAAACTGTATTGTTATTATTGTTATTGTTGTTGCTGTTGCTGCTAGTTGTTGCACTCATCCTCATGTTCCAATAACTGTTTAGTACTAATAATGTACTTCCTGTATACCCATTTCCCCATTAACACTTGCATGCACTACACACACACACACACACACACACACTTATAACTTAAACTGTTGTCTGTCACTTAAAACGAAAACACATATTTGTTGGAAAGTTTTAAACTCATAATAATATTAAAGAGGAAAGTGTTCACAGTGGAATTATTTTTGAAAATATTTCCATGTTCTTGTCGGATCCAGTTTCTCAACCATCAGCTTGATGGCCCGATTTGTTGGAGCATTTTCTCTACTGAATTTTGTTCAAAATTTCCCAATTACATCATGCAAACTTTTGCCATTTTCAAAAAAAGTTTTAATAATAAAATGACGTTGTTCCTTCGTGTAACATTCCGTATTAACTAACCGGAATGTATTTAGAATTTGAAAAAATAAAAATTTAGTATATTAACCGAATTTATTTTGGGAATATTCCTTCATATATGATTCTAATTTTAAAATTGTGCTTTTTCCCTTAAAAAAATATATGTCAAATCTATTATGACATACTTTATGATATTCACATAAAGTATTTTTGATGTGTAAACATCTATACGCTAGAAGGTAAATATTTTTTTCACAAACAATCACAAATTTAGAGTAAGATTGTAATTACGATAACGCGGTGTGAGCTGTGTATGAGTGTATTAGTGTAATCATACGGACAACAATAAGTACAGAGAAACTTAACAGCTACATAGAAATACACTAACACCATCTAGTGCGCAATAGTAGTAGTAGTAGCTACTAATTTTCACTAAATGTCGTACATTATGTTATCGTAGGCAAATAAAACAAATAAATAAAATGAATACAAAAACATTTAATTTTAATAATAATAATAATAATAATTTTTTGCACTTTTAATAAGAAATAAGGAAAACAAAAAAATATTTCATTACTAGATGTTTACACATCTCCCCTGTGATCGGACTCACATTTTTTTTTTACAGTACTCTTTATAGTACTATTTCGCTAATGCTTACTTAGCTCATCAGTGGATTTTTTATATATATTTATTAAGGGAAAAAGCACAATTTTAAAATTAGAGTCATAAATAAAAACTTAGAATAAAAATTAAAAATATATATGCCTCATTTGTTCATTATTGTAATCGGTTAGTTAGCTTTGGGGCCGCGGAAGTTGGCTCCTGGCCCCATCGTGGTATTATCTTTGAAAAAATATATGATGTAAGTGTCCATCTTATCACACACTTATCTTTTCACCTCTCTGGCTCTATGAAGAGTGCGCACCCATACTTCAAATGGGAGTGCTACATGCAAAAACGGATCAACCTAGTCCCGCTGATAAAAATTGTCGGTTATCATATTTTTCCCATTATTTACTCTCCCGTATACCGAATTTCAGCTCCGGAGATTTTTCTTCAACAGTTTTCAATTTATACAGAAATCAATATTGAGTTTGTATGGGAGGTACCACGTCCGCTTGTCCAATTGCGCCACTTTTTGACTGATGATTTATACTGATCTTTAAATTATTCAGACCAAATACTGAAACAATGGCGATACGGGCCGGGGCCATGGCGCCGGCTGCGGACTTGGCGGACCTAGACGTGGGTGAGTGAGAGTGGTCCTGATTGGGACGTGGCTCTGCGCCTTCCCGAAGTAATGCGGAAAGCGGTCCCGGGGAGGAATCTACCCAGAGGAGGAGAAGGGAATTTTTTAGTGGCAACACCACTCGACGCAGAAGACGACGGTCTCTGTAAGTGCGAAGTCATTTTCAACCCTACCTCACACGCCAAAAAAAAAAAAAAAAAAAAAAAAATACTGAAACAATAGTTTTAATCAATCTCAAGAGATAATGAAAACAATTTTTGTTTGTATAGGACGTTCCACGTCCGCCCTGCCAGTTATTGACTGATAACTTTTTTGAATTACAAATTAATTTTTATCAAAGATAGAAGATTTTGCTTTAACACTTTTTGAACAAAAAGCAATATTTAGTTTATATGGGAGATACCACGCCCACTTATTCAATCAAGCCCAGCCAGTTTTTGAGTGATGATTTGTTTTAACTACGAAGTCATTTAAATCATATGCAGGAACGTTTACTTCAACCGTTCCCAAGAAGTAAATATTTATTTTGTATAGGCGTGGCAACGCCCAGTTAGAATTTTAGAAATTTATATAGCTTATAGTTATTTCCAGATAGACACAGAGATTTAGAAAATCGATTCAGCCGTTTAGCTGTTCATAAGGCACAAACCCATACATAGATATATCCATACATGCATACAAACATGTCATTTATGTCTATAAGATAAGTTCTTAAATCTTGTAGATTGAGAACGAAAACTAAACTAAACTTCTGCCGGTACTGATTTGCTTTTATTTTTACTTTGAATGCGTACATTGCATACCTTAAGGCGTAGTCTAAAAGAGAAAAACTTCTAATAAATTTCTACGTATTGTCTAGTGTTCGAATTCTTTCTGAATGAATTAATATTCCAATCAGTGATGTTAATCTTTCCGTACAGCCTTAAAAAAATTACAATTTTTTAGGTAAAATTACCGTACCGACGCAGTCTATTTAAAAAATAATAATATTCTATTATTGAAACAGGTTTATATTTATTTGCTATTTAACATATTCACTTCAAAAACAACAAAAACTTAAAGAAACGTGTATATATATAATATAATAATATATATAATAAAATGAAGTGTTTAAAATTTGTACTTCAGTAAAATGTTTGTCTGCATTTTCTTGCCATTTCAGCCATTTCTGGCGGAAACGCGTACAATTTAATTACAATTGGAGCAATTTTTGTGATTTGTTTTTATGAGAAATACGCACATCACGTGTAGCAACGTTATGGAAAATAAATTTTGAGATTTAACACTTAAAATTAATCGGAGGTCTAAATAACCGTACGGTTAACATCATTGGGGCCCAATTTATATCGTTCGAAGAACCCGGAGCGCCATATAAAATTCTTTCGAATTGTTCAAACACACTTCTTATAATATTAGTTCCACTGTGCAAAAATTCTTGTTGTGGTTGGCGCTTTTTAAAATTAATATATATATATATATATATATATATATGTATATGCGTGTGTGTGTGTCTGTTTGTGTTTGTCACTATGAAATATTAGGTCACCCAAATATTATCTCTTTGTGTGATCATTATTGGCGTAGATGAGTGGCATGCATTTCTGTATGCGAACATAAATGTTGGTATTTTTAAATTGAAAATGTTTGCTGTTCTCGCTGACTACAAAGCGTTGGAGAAATTGTTTTAATTTTCTTTTTTTCGGTTGCACAAATAAAGCCACAATTTTTTTTTTTTTTTTGCTTAATTTTTGTTTTCATTATAATTTCTTTGATTGGGTAAATTCGTAAAAAAACGGGAAATATTTAAATACAACAAAATATTGCCATTATCCAAATACAAGTTATTTCGGAAGTTCTCCATAAAGTGAAACTTTGCTGAATATTTAATTATTTGATAAAAAAAAAAAATGTGATTTTGGATATTTCATGTTTGTTGGCTAAAAAATAAAATGACAATAAGTTGCGTATTTTCTGTATAGTCAATATAAATATATTTAGTTTTTTTTATTCGGTTTATTTTATAGATGGTTTTTTGTAAGCTAAAAGAAATGGAAGTTTTTTAAGCAATGGAAATCATAAAATTGTCCTTGATCAACAGGAGAGAATTAAATTGAAATTTTTTGTATTTTCAGTGGAGCTTAAAAACAGGGCTCAAGTTATGGCATTGGAAATTCCTATACATTCGAGGGTGGCGATGGCTGAAATAGCCTGCACGTTGACTACAAAACCAAAAAAATTCCCAGGTTCAGACTAAATAATAAAAACATCTCGCATTTTTTCTGATGTGCATTTGTGTGATTTTGTGTCAGTTGTTGTCGGAAGGCTTCAGTGGTGAAGGCATAGTCACTGGTCACTGAACAGCACCGGCTTCAGCTGATATTAATCCACAGCGACATCAGAGCGCCCAACTTCGTCGGTGTTGTGTAGCACCGGCGGTAAAATAATTACTAGAAATGGCAATTAAAAAACGAAGCTTCAACATTTAATACGTCTCTTTGATATCAAAGTAGCTGCAGCGCTTCTATTAACAAAAAACGTTCAAAAAGCAGAGTTGTAAGCTTCACTCCCTGTCATTTCTCTAACTATCACTTTCATCTAGTTCCAGCACAATACATCTCATCGTGACCCATAAATCTGAAAGAGTTTTAGACAGGGCTCGCTCCTCACCAAAGGGTAGGCCATGTCCAACCGCTTGGTCTCGAATTGGTGCTCATGTGTTTCCGTGTACGCATGCATATACAGGGGGGCATTAGTGGGCGCAGTAGCTTTACTCGCTGTGCAGAATACCGTCAGATTAGGCCCTACGGGCAGGTACTGGCGTTAATATTTGACACATCGGTTCGTTCTTATCAACTATGAATTACATTTTTTGTTCGGTTTTTGTTCAATTATATTCTGCAATTAAATGTTGTATTATTTTGAAAGGAAACGTTTACATATTTGACGGAAGTTTTATTAAAAAAAAAAAAAAACAAAAAAACAATAATCGCATAACAATGGCAATGTTGCTCACCCAAGTGCGCAACATTGCACATTTGATGTATTAAAATTCTATATTATTTCTTTGTTAGTTATTTAAGAACATTTTAACTGAAAACAGATATTATTGTTTTTATTATGTCATAAAAAAGCACATAAATTTCAATAAAAGGAAATGAAATTGCTAAAAAGGAAATTCACACTGGCAGGTGTTGCAAAGTATTTCAGAAATGATGATGAACAAACGAAACAGATGTAAAGGAACAGTTTTGCATAAATAATTTACGATTTAATTTTCCAAAACGAAAACCAACACCACAATTTGTAAATAAAAAAATAAAAAGAAAAATAAAATGAAATAAAAATTTAAATTAAAATTCAGTGGTTTATAAGAATTATCAGGCTATAATAACCTGATTTGGCTTTAATGGAAATCAAATTTCAGTTTTCTTAAATTCCTTTTTAAGTGATGAAAACAGATGACTGTGAAATTTATAATATTACACGAAAAGGTGTGAAATGTATTTCGAACGAGAGGGGGGGTCTAAAAAAAAAACACATAAAAACAACACGCAGAGAAGTTTACCCACGTTAAAATGTGAAATAAAAAAAATTTTTAATTTTCCATGACTGTGGCGCATAAATCAGGCTGAATTTGAACGATGGCATGAATTGTGTTGTCTTTGATGACCTCTGTGGTTTGTGACTTGTTCGCATACACCGGTGTCTTAAGGAAGCCCCACAATAAAAAGTCTAACGGTGTCAAATCGCACGATCTCCGTGCCCAGTTGAGATGACCATTCCCTCAAATCGCTTTTCTAGAATATCCAATGTGGCATGAGCTTTGAAACTAGATGTTGTTGGTATCCACATCATAAAGTTCAGGCCAAAAGATGTTGTTAACCATCGACCTACAGCGCTCGCCGTTGACAGTGATGGCTTGGCTAACGTCCTTTTCAGGGAAATCGACAAAATTGCGATGCATAGGACACTCTTTGGTCTCATGTCGATTGGTATCGTGCCAAATTTGACAACTAAGTTAAAAGACACGATTTCCTATGAGCTTTGTCACATTGAGTACGTCTTCGTCAAAGCAAAGTACTACAGTTGGGCAACTTTTAACGTACGTCGTACGTTAATCTCATTTGAGAAAGTCAAAGTATGACGGATTCTATGTGCCCCGCCCTTTACTCAGTATTATGAATTCACATTTCTTTCTCTATCCACACACACTCAATGGTTTTACTTTCCTCTTAGATGGCAACGATATTTTCAAGCAAGTAATATTTTTAACAATTAATTAAAACTGTTAAATTTTAAATGGACTAATGATCGATAACGTACAACAGGCAGTCAAATTAATTCTTTAAAATTTCCAGAAAGCATTGTCGCATTTATGCCAAAACCATTTTTAACGAGTTTGCGAGTTGACTATAAAATACCAAATAAAAGCTGCAAAACCCCCAGCTTAAAATTAAGAGCTTTTACGCTTTAGCGTTGCAAAGTAATGACGGAATTGAATTTCTACCGCAGGAGTCTACAAGCATTCCTTACCTTATTGAATTGCAATTCATTAGTATTCATACTTGAACGCATTCGACTGCAAGTGTGTAAAAATACATGTACACAACAGTTACAATAACAACAACAATGCAGGTGTGAAAAATAAACATCTTTTAAACACTCACTTATTCATACATTAATTTGCAATATTTTCCTTCAAAATGTTTTATATACATTTTTATATTTTACGCACTCATGTCGAAACTGTTGACAAATACTTTTTTAATTGCATTAAAAATTCTGTGGCAGTATGACAAGAATTTAAACATCAATTTAAATCAAGAATTTACTGTACACAAAATAACAAGATACACACACACACACATCTATACATATGTATCTACCAAAGACAATGTATGACAGAAATTGATAAAAAAAAAATAACCGGTTAATAAATATCGAAAATAAATGGTTGAAAAAATTGTTTTGAGCCTGTGCACACCGTACCCAGAGGAAGGAGAAAAACATTTAAAAATTCCCTACGACCGGGTTCATTGCAATAATATTTTAATACGTTTCATAACCAAATCGGCAACAATTCCGTATCAATAACAAGTCAAAAAAAAAATAAAAATAAATAAAAAATAAAAAATAAAATATGTAGTCAAAGTAACTGAGGTCAAAACTAGAACGAATCGTTCTATGAAAAGTTCCCTTTATTAGCGAAAAAATAAGAACCATTCGGTATCAAAAGAGAAACAATAATGCCCGAATTCACAGTCATTAGTTAGCTTCTATTAGCAATAGGTTAACCAATAATATTTGATTCACAGCTTTTTGTTTACTATTGGTTAAACCGCCAAATGTCATTGGTTAACAAATAGTTGGACAACAGCTGATTAGTAAATTGTTATTTTTTTTTAATTTTATTTTTTATTTTGATATCGCTACCATAATATAATATATATATAAATATAATACTATCAGTTTTTTATTTTCGGTAATATTTTGGTTTTCCCGAACCACTTTCAGCAGCAATTCAATATCTTGCGCAGTAAAGTTCGATGAGGGCGCGCTATTTTTTTCCATTTTAGAGAAATAATATAACAACTGTAAAGAAAAACCAGATACCATAGCAGTGCAGCCAATATTGAAAATTAAAAGATTGTCAGGGATAGCATTCTTTGGTAAAAATGTTAGTTAAACAATACACTGTGAATATGAAGTATTAGTTATCATTTTAGTTTACTAATAATTAACTAATGATTGTGAATTTGGGCCTTAGTTGTCAAAACGATACCAGTGCTGTTGTCACAATAAGAATGGCATCAATAAACTAGTACCGCTACTTAACAACAGACTTGTGCATTGCTCTCGTACGATACATTCTTTTGGCTAGACTATTCCTATAAAAACACAGACACACAGCTTATCATGTTGTTTGAGTTTCAGTTTCAGTTTTAGATAGGAATGTGTGAACTAACTACGGGCCGTCAGATATCATATGTCCGACACACTTGTGTCCAAAACCTGCTCTCATTGAGCCATTTGATGGGCAATCCGTAGAATCAAACTATCCGTCGCCATCATCTCCGGTGTTTAACCACCGAATAAACGAGTGTATATTATCGACCAAACCGTTAAGTGTCGAAGGCCCAGACCAGCAGTTCTCTTCTTGCAGAGGGCCCTACAATGACAGAGGAGCAGTTGCACAGTCTCTTGCTCCTTATCATTCCGAAAACTCCTGCAGAAGTCATTGAAAGGCAGGTACAATCATGCTGTCGGGAAGATTGAGAAATAATCGATAATTGCATGAACTTCTGATAGCAGCCCAAATATAGCAAAGAACTGATGGACATTATTGTGCCTTTAAGTCAGTTGTTGTCGGAAAGTTTCAGTGGCGAAGGCATTGTCCCTGGTCACTGACCAGTACCGGCTTCAGCTGATACTAATCCACAGACACATCAGAGCACCAAAAAAATATTTTTCTTAACTACATAAAAAGGGAACTCCCCAATAAGAGTGATAGTTTTTTATTCTTCAACATTAATTAAAAGTGTGTTAGAAACTGATCTTAACATTCGAAACATATATTGTGAAATATAAAGTTAAAAGTGAATATTACTTTGGAAGTTGTCGGTATTGTGAGCATCATCGGCGAAGTAAAATAATTTATAAAAATGCATATCAAATACAGCTTTAAATATGAATGCATCTCCTTGACAGCAGGGACGCTGCTTCACTGTTGTAAAAAAAACATGCAAAAGCAGAGTTGTAAAAATAATGCAGATTTCATTTAACTGTCATTTATATCACTTTCCCTTCTCTTAGTTCCTTAATTTATGCGATTATTATAACTTTTTTTTTAAATACAGTATATTATTGGGGAATTTTTTGCAATTTGCTTTGAAAAATGATATCCTGTAAGTGATGTTCATTTTCATCTTCGCACATACGTGCTCTTTTTAGCATATTTTCCATTTCCATTTTTTCCTTTTCGCAAAATTTCGGGTGTAATGGTCATGATTTAATTTCGAATGTCTTCTTCACAAAATGCGGAAATAAAAAACAAAGAAAAAATAATAATTAAAAAAGTTATAAAGAATTCAAACCATATAGCTCCTTTTGTGCCACCCTGTATAAATAGAGCACATTTTTGTGTGACAATGACCAACAACAAAAACACAATACTGTATAATAAAACGATTATACAATACAGACGATGTTATTACGAGAATGTGAACACTTATGAACTGCATTTTCAAATCACATTCCAATGCGAAAATGTTGCTGTTTATTTTAAAAATAAATGAATTGACTGCATTCACAATTCGAGCCCTATTTCTGCCAGTATTGTAAAAACAATGGTGACACACACTGTAACATACATACACTGTAACAGTAACAACTGTGAGTGTGTATGATGCAGGAAACAAAGAGTTTGTATTTGTTCTTTTAAACCCAAAGGAAATACTCACCAGTTACCTGATATCCGTTTGATGGCTGTAAAAGATTGCAACGTGGAAATGTATATATGAAATACCTTATAAGCGGACTTCGCTGTTCTTTCTCACTAGCTGCATTAAACAAAGCAAACTCAAGTAGTTATTGCCGCATCATGAGTGCTTTGTTGGCTAAAATTTGTCAAAGAAACAAGGCACATTTCTTCTTGGTATATTTTGAAATTAAGCGAGCAGAATATAAAATTTAAAGGGTAATTTAAAATTAAATTATAAAAAGCCACAACAGTGTTTACGAGAGACAACTAAAATCTAAGTGGAATTGCTATTTGCTGAATATGACACTACGAATGTTAACTTCCAAATGAGAAAATGTACATTTCAATGGATTTTAAAAGGGTTTGGCGCAATCATAATTTTTTGTTGCCGGCAACTTCATGTGATGTCTCCTACGTTGGTAGGAGGTGCAAAGGAATAATATAGAGCAGATATAGATGGTGAAGTGATATGAAGCCACACTCCTTAATTCTTGCACAACTCTACAATTGTGCGTTTTGTATACTTGTATGGCAGATTCTTCGAAATCGATTTTTTTTTATTTTTTAGTTCCAGTGGACCCTTTTTTTTTATCTTGAACCAGCACTCAGGTTTAGAGCAGCCATAAAGTTTTAGAAAAATTAAACAGATTTAAAATCAAATAATAAAATGTTTGTTGTATAAGGAACATTTTTAAAGAAACTTTTTAGTTTGATTTGTTTATACATATATTCCATAATTCTCCAATATTTTTTGGGAGTTCTTGTATAAACATGTGAAATTTCTTGGTTTTTTCAAGAATTTGGTTTAAGGTCTACTGAAGATATTCATGTTAGCACTGAATGAAATGCTGCATATAGACCAGCTAAACCATATAACAAACATAGATAAATAAAAAAAATATTTTTATATTCTTTTAACATTTGTAGGTAACGGAGGCTTGTGAATAATATCGAATGAATAGACGCGAATAGAAAGTTTTAGCGAACGACTAAGATTTTAACAGTTATTTTATGACAAAACAATAAAAGTCAATACAGCCATATTCATAATAGATTTTTCTTATACGTTTAAAGAGTACAAAACTTATTATAGACTTTTTGTCTTATAACTCACCGTTTTAAAAGTTGCATTCATAAACGACCAATAACGCATCTATAGCAATTGAAGACTTCTAGTAATTTTATATTTACGTACGACAATTATCTTTTTATTTTACATAGGGAATAATAACATAACTACTAAATTTTTATAAATTTGTTTTTGTTTTGCATTTTGTGAACTATGCACATATACAGGGTGGCGCAGAATGACCTATATGGTTTGAATTCTTTATAACTTTTTTAATTACTATTTTTTCGTTGTTTTATTTTTTCAGCATTTTGTGAAGAAGACTTGGGGAATTAATTATGAATGAATACACGATCGAACACAGCACATACTGCAGGTACCTCAATGGCTTTGTTAAGGGACATATTAAGCGAACGCATTATTTCGCCCACAAGCGATTTTATCTGGCCTCCACGTTCAGCGCATTTAACAGCTCCTGACAGTTTTCTTTGGGGATATTTGAAAGAAAGAGTGTACGTTTATTGAGAATTATACGGCAACACCCTAATAATGTGTACGTTGTTACTATAGGAGTTAATCTTTTAATTGTAAACACTCTCATTTTGGTATTCGTAGTAACAGAGTTTTATTTATAACCATAAACTTTATCAACGTTAACAAACCAAGAACCATAATCCCAACTAAAAACCAACATTCGAAATGAAATCATGGCCTTTACACCCGAAATTTTGCGAAAAGTTATGGAAAATATGCTAAAAATGATATGACATTTTAAAATCTGTTGTTTATAAAATGAAATAAATACGTTATTAATTGAAAGTACACATTTTCTATTTGATAGAAATTTTTTTTAGAATACCGACCCCAAATTCTGGCATAAATTAAATTTTATAAAATTTTTCGTAAATTCGATTTGAATCGTATGCCGCAATTTGGACTTTGTATTTTGTATTTTAAATACTTGAATAAAAAGTATTTGTAGTATTTTTGTAATTTAAATCCACCATTTTCGTGTATTTTTATATTTAAATATTTTAAATACACCAGAGGATGTATTTTCCCCAACCCTGATCACGTCTACCTACGAATATTTATCAACAATAACACAAATACTACGTTGCAGTTGCCATTGTTTCAATAAAATTTTTTTTTCATTTTTTTATTTATGTTTTCAACATTGTTACAGTACAATAATACGTAAACTATTTGAGGATGTGCCTGTCGTTGTGCTTTTGTTATAGATTCTTAAAAGTTAATTCAATAATTAATTGACCATAATACCCTTTTATATTGAGATTAAATTAAATGGATCAGATTACACACATTTCGCAGCATGACCAGTGACTGGATACAACAGCCCATCAAACTACAAATAAGTTTGTCCTTTTATGAAAACTGCAACTACCGGTACATGGCAGGAAGCGGATAGCAACGGAATTTAATAAAATTTTATAATAAAGCAACGGCTTATAATGGCCAATAACTGTAATAAATGTAATTAAAAAAAAATCCCTTTTGTTAACTGCGAAGTGTCAAAAGTTGAATGGCAGCAGTCGTTGAATTATAGAGTTCTGCTTGAGGCATGTTTTAAATTTGACGTCTGTCAAAGTGAGAATTATTATGGGAAACATTTGTAATGAAATTCAAGAGTTCAGTAGTGCGATTTACTATGTAATTTCAACGACAATTGTTTGGTTAAAATACTTTATCCTGAAATAAACGATTTTGCTATTCACTAACATATTTTTAACCAGTTTCGTTATCGTTCAGGATTTTCTATAACGTCTGTTTCGTTAACTAACACATGCATTATTTCAGTTGTTTATTTTAACAGATATATAAAACATACACACATGCCATTGAAGCATATGTTTGTTTATTATCTATTTCCAAAAATTTTGAATTTGAAGGTATAAATATATAAGAATAAATATTTTGAATTAAATATTGCAAATATAATGAAGAAACAAATAATATAAAAAGATTAATAATCTATTCTTGTGGTGTTAAATACGAACCATTTGTTTGTTTTTTTTGCATATTCCTCTATGCGCTTTTCGTATATTTTCACCGAGATGACACTTGATTTAAATTTTTAACTACCAACGTTAACACCATACTGAATCGCGTAATCGTTGGTGCAAACAATTACACAGTTTTTAAATCCTAACATATTGAAAGTTACTGAATCGCACTACAGCGATGTGGAAAGAAGAAGAAATGTTGTAAAAAAAGAAAAATTCTTTTGTTAAAAATAAAAAAGAAAAAATTTTTTTTTGGTTGTTTTGAAGATTTTTGAAAAAAATGGCAACACTGTAGACACAATTTTATTTTTATTTGCTTTGACTGTTCGTTTTTACATGCATCGGTTGCGTTTGTCGAATATAAAATTTATTAAGTGATATTAATCATACGCCACAGATGAAACCACTTAAGAATACTCGTATACTCGTATCTGTAGTGTGATTTAATAACTTTTACCGATTATATAATTGTTAAATTCGTCGACGTTTCGGGTTGCTCTAACGATTGTTCGATTCTTTAACTTGTTGTTAAGAATAGTAGATACAACTATTTTTATATTCTCTTTCAAGGCTTAAAGGTTTGTTTACATTTTTCCGATATTTCGTCTACCATCGATTAACATCTTCAGGAAATTTTTATTATTTTTTTAAATGGTGGTTGACGAAATATCGAAAAAGTAAAAAATATAAACAAACCTTTAAGCTCGAAAAGAATTCATTAAAAGAAATAAGGTTAAAGAATAAGGATTAAAAAGTAAAATAGTAGATAAAAATTGAAATTAAGTGGCATCTCTGTGAAAATATACGAAAAACACAAAGCCTACAAAAACGAAAAAAATTCCTGGGTTCAACCCCAGTTTCAGACTCATAAAAACATCTCGCATTTTTTCTGAAGGGCATAAATTAGCGTGTCTTTGTGTCAGTTGTTGTCGAAAGGTTTCAGTGGCGAAGGCATAGTCACTGGTTATTGAACAGTACTGGCTTCAGCTGTAACCAATCCACAGGCACATCAGAATGCCCTACTTCGCCGGTATTATGTACCACCGGCGAAGAAAAGTAATTAATAAAAATGCCTACTAAAAACGCAGATTTAAAATTTTATACTCCTTGACATCAGAGGCGCTGCAGTACTGCTATAAACAAAAGTAGAGTTGTAAGATAATGAAGCCTCACCTTCTGTCATTTCTCCTACTATCCCTTTCCTCTAGTTCCAACACAATGCACCGCATTGGGTGCTGATGGCGAGTAGTCAGCGTGTTGGTTCGGCAACTTCTTCGGAAGCACTTGTTTCACGGATACAAATAATGACGATAAACAGTACTTGTTGCCCATTGTAGAGGACTACACTAAGCACTTCCCAGCCTATACAAAATTTTCATTGATTTAAAATGATAATAATAAGCCTATTAAACAACAATTAAAAAAAGAACATAGTGGAAAAGGTTTGGAAAAATTAAATAGATTTAACATCAAATAATAAAAAGTTTTGTTGTATAAGGAAAATTTTCAAAGAATCTATTTGATTTGTTTTCCTTTTATATTCCGCAATTCTCAAATATTTTTGGGAGTTCTTGTATAAACATGTGAAATTTTAATAGCTTTTCCAATAATTTAGTTAAAGTTCTACTGGAGATTTTGATATTAGCACCATATGAAATGCTGCATATAGACCAGCTAAACCATATAACCAACATAGATAAATATTCGTAATGAAAAACATTATACATTTAAAGTATTTCTTATTAAAAAAATCTATAAAATGCAAAAAAGCATATTTTCAACGCTACCCACATTCAAGTTTCAAAAAAAAAAACTTTTTAACGCAAGTCTAATGTACATCTTAAATTTCTCAATAAATAAAAAAAAAGAACACGAAAGAGAAAACGAAAATTGAATTTTCATAATTTCACTTCCTTTATTTGATTTTATAAGAAAATGCTGAAAGTGTTGCAGCAGCGCCTGCATTTATTTTCAATAATGTTGGCTTTTTGCTCAGGCTCATATGAGTGCAAGGAAATTGCAATTTTAGCCAGAGTTGTTAGAAGATGTCGTTGTCTGGCTTAGTTTGTGTGTTGAGTTTTGTGCATTGTTTATCCCATCCTCTATGGAACAGATGTGCTGTTATCTATTTTTTCTTCCTCTACGTTCTAGTTCTTCATGTTGTTGCCGGTGATGATGATGTAGATGTCGTGTAAATGTTTTTTTGCTATTGCTGCTGTCGCTGTCGCTGTCGCTGTTCATGTTTTATCTGCCACTGCCGTTTTATATCTCTATTTTCTTTAATATTCTTAGTTGGACACCAGCACCAAGTGTATGCTGGTTTCACTTTATCCAACTTGATTTTTCAAATACATATTCTTTTATAAATAGATTTGCAGAAAAAAAAACAAAAAAAAAAAACAAAAACATACAAGTAACAACAACATGTTTCTAATAGAAATTTAACACATGCTTAAGTGTTTCATTCGATAACATCCAGTCCATTTTTCATACATTTACGAGCATTACATTTTTAAAGAAGTAAAGTAAAGAATGGGGACGGACTGGCCATTTAGTTGTGTTAGTGCTTGTTTACCAACATGCATGCAACTTTGTATAATTTTCTATTTCTTAGAGCTCTTCCGGCACTTGACACTGTCTCTAAAATCGCATAATGCAGCCGACACTTTTGCTAGTTTTTGTATCATAAATTTTAGAGATTTTAGTTTTCAACTTTAACTTCTTATTTATTATATAAAGCCTTAGATACATATGAATGTATGCACATTCATACGATTATATAGAAATATATACATACAAACGTCTCTTTTGGTTTAGTCCTTTAAGTACATTTTGTCACACCAAGATATGTGCTAGAGATCAGAATTTTCTTTAAAGCATATTGTTATCCACAAAATGTACAAAAATAACTAAGAGAATGAAAGCTATTTATTGATACGAACTAACGCAGATGACGAACATAAATTAAGCTGTATTTAGCATTCAAGTACAACATACTTTTTGTGATTTTGTGTTTAATTTGATGTGCTGCAGCAGTCACTCAGTCAGTTTAAAGAGTTTCTGGCAACATTTTGAAACTGTTCTTCGAGGAAAATGTAAATTAGTCGCAAAGAAAGTAAGAAGAAATTTAATTAATATATTTTTTATAAACATGTAAGGGAGAACTGGATAATAATGTGCTTTTTAGAAAGACAACACGATTCAGTTCTATAAGCTCTATTTCTTTTTGTGTTTTTATCTTGTAAACCAAAGAATTTACATTGACCCATTGAGCAACAGGAAAAAAATTCAAATATATTAATTAAGAATATTACATTGAGGGATTCGATTAATCAAAATAAATTTTGCTAATATGTATTGCTAAACGTTTATATAAGAAAGCAATTTCTTTTAACACCAAATAAAATACACTTGCCATACTGCAATTAGAAACATCTCAGGTTCGAAATATTTTGTAATTACCGCTTCATTGCCGTAGGCGAATAATTTGTATATGAACTATATTTAATTTTTTTTTTATTTATCAAAATTGTCTGGAAAGACCACCACTGGTTTACATTTACTGGTTATTTCAACATTCTTAAAAATTTTTTTTTCCAAACGTTTATATTTTATTTAAACTTTTTTTTTTTAATTTATCTTCTTATTTAATTGTTAAGCTCAAGCTCGTTATTCTTTTAAAAATTATTGGCTGCAGACACATTCACTACCAGGCGGATCCCTGTGATGGCCCTGGTCCTGCTGATGATTTTTTCAAGACCGACCACATTCTCTCAGCATATTAATTTTATTCTCTTCATTTAATCTTGCAGTATTCATTTCCAGCGATTTAGTAATTTCAAATTATTATCATATAAAACTAATTTGCTTTAAAGCGATTAAATGTGGAACAGTGGAGGTATTTTTTGCTTTATTTTGCGACATTTATGTTTTCATGTTTTCATGTTTTCATGATTTTAATACAGACTTTTGCTATACTCGCTATAAACTTTGGTTTTTAGCCACTCTTAAGCTTGTTTTTAGTTTATAAATTCTAATTACCTTCCACCTTCAGCTGCCACTCTTACTATGGCTCAGTATTTGTTGTTAAAAAACAAAAGAAAACTTAACATAAATACTCGTAAAACAAAACTATTTTATAAGATTAGCAAAAAAAAACTCGTTAATATTTTTAAGAAATATTTTTGCCACTTCGGTTGGCTGATTTGTGACCAGATTAGTTAAAATGTTAAAAATTTTTTTTTTGAACGGCATGTGCCTTGTTGTTGCCGGTATTGCCTGTGTATTTTTGTAACAAGCAACGATAAATTTCTACCAACCAACATGTATAAGTCGTGTTTATGGTAAAAATGCCAACAATTTTCTATTTTTGTCGCACGCAACGTTATGAGGAGAGACCAAATTAAATGTCTGAAATTCCAACAGCCCTCTCATAAGGTTCTTAAGCTCCTTCAGTGCAAAGAATTTGTAATTTGTGTGTCAGCGTGTTCACAAAAAAAAAAAAAAATATTAGTGTGTGGCTGTGGTTGTTACTCTTGATGTTTGTTGTTGTTGTTGTTGTTGTTGTTGCTGCTGCTGTTATTGGCTGGCTTATTATTTTGTCGTTTGTTAGTTCACGCAACTTTATCGTGTTTATATTTTGTTGTCGATTGTTACTTAACGTTTTTCCTCTATTCATTTTGTAATTATAAACATGCTTTTTATGTATAAATAATTATTTTTTCTTTTTAATTTTAAAATGCAACTAAATGAAGCTGTTGGCTCGTTTCTATTAGTTAAGCAATAGCCTGTTTCCCTACATTGCACAGTGGTGCGATCGCTTAAAAGTTCTAAAATTGATAAACTTAGATTTGGTGATTTCTATTTGCATTACAGTTATTACAAATGACTGAATATTTAGTTGTGTATAATTTCATTTATATACTTTATTCCCCTAAAAGGCATTTTTCACATTATTGCGAAATATTAACAACTAACTATTCTTTCATTTATTCATTTAGGTTTATTTACGAATATAAAATTATTATAAAATGAGAAATTTTGTGTGTAAATTATTTTGAATGCTTGCAAAAGTTTTCATAATTCTTTCCAATATTTTCCAGTTCACTAAAAAACCCCATTCTTAAATAGATTGGGAAGACAGTAAAAATTCACCTCTTGTCATTTCTCTAACTATTCTTTTACTCCCCTTTCCATTAAGCGCATGTGTAGGTGTCATCTCCTGAGTGCTAGTTCAAGATAAGAAAAGAAGACGAGTTAAAATACCGGTTCGGCCATTTATATTGAAAACAACAATATGAAAATGTTTTTGTCTTAAGTATAAATAGCCGAACGATTATGTTCACTCGGCTTCAATGAGCAGGCAGTTAAATGAAATAAAATAATAAATGAAATATTAAAATTGGATGGGCAATAGTGTGAGCCCAGCTGGATACAATTTCATATATAAATTTATTAAAAAAAATAAATTTTTTACGCCTAATAATATGCGAGTAGTGGAAATATTTATTACCTCCACCCCATTTTGCATTAAATAGTTTAATTGTACAAAATGTTTTCTTTTCAATTAAACGCATATGAAAGAATGTTTTTTTTTTGTATAGAAATATTTTAATTCTTGTTTTAATGCTAAAAAAAAAGAAATAATTTAAATTCAACATGAACAAGTGACATAAATTTCACTTTAAATTCAAAATTAATTCTTGCTGTGAATGAAAGAAAAGGTGGCGTTTAGGGGATAAAATTTCATTTGCATTAAGAAACAGTAAATAACACCGTAGAATTTTCTGTTATGACTTTTGAAAACGTAAATAAGAACTTGTATTTAAATTTAAATTTAATGCTAATGTTAATTTATTTATTATTATAATTTTAATTTTAGTAACAATTTTATACACTTGTGCTCTGCAATCCGCGTGAAATCAATCCACTCATTATTATAATGGAATTGTTGTTGTAAATGTTTATTTGCAAAAACAAATTTATGAGAATTCAGATTGTTTGATTTCATGTGGAGCACAGAACAGTCTGTATTATGTTGAAAGTGTGACGAATGTCAGTTTCCGATATAATTTCTAATCTTCTTTTTCACGCTTTAAGTTTTGTAATTAAATTGAACAACAGTTCTTGCAAACCTTATCTGGCGAAAAGTTAGCAAAAAATTTATTGGTCGTCGAGAAAATCTGCCTGTTGTTTTTCAGCAACAAAAAATGTTATGCCAGTCACTAGCTAGAGGTGTTCTACTTGTTGCCAAAGATAGCCAAATCGACTTTTTAGCGATGGATATTTACATTTAGCGAATGACAGAATAAGAGCCATATTAATAAAAAATTCTTCTTATATGTTCAAGAGTACAAAAGTTTTCATAGTCTTTTTGTCTTATAAATCACTTTTTAATTGTTGTATTCATAAATGAAATAAAAATTTGTAGTAAATGCTTTGTAAAAAATTTAAATGAAATGAATTGCAAAAAAAAAAAATAAAAATTGTAGAATTTAGAGAGAATTTTAGATCGGTTCGAAATCCCTAGATAGATGTCACGCAGCTAATTTACTACACAAGTGGTGTCAGAATCACCTGCGCTAATAAGGACAGCTGGTATTGAATTTGCCTTGATTCGACTGTATTATTTTATTTTTAACACTTAGAAGTCCGTAGCCTGCTGTCTTCAGTATATTTCATGCGGCATTTGTTAATTCAATTTATACTGAAAAATTCAATACGTAATTTACAGCTTAAAACGAAAGTAATACCACCCTTCTAGCTGTAGATTATTTCCGCGTGAAGGGAAAACATGCTATAACCGCATTACTGTTGTAGGGCGTTACATAGTTTTGGCAATTAAACACATTATAAATTTGACGGAATTCACCGCTCCATGTAGGAAAAAAATAAGTGTTATATGAGGGACATGAAACCGCATAATATGAAAAGACATTGTAGGGATACCGTGTTATTGGGAGGCGTCCTTTATATATATCGCTCATTTATTCAAACAACGTGATAATTAAACAAATACATTTTTAGAGTCAATAATGCAGAATAGGATGCCCCAGTTGTCTAGTGAATAGTGTGCTAGTTTATCTGTTGGAGGTTCTATGTTCGATTGCTAGCAGAGACTCTGGTTACAATAACACTTAAAAGTTTTTTCACAAGCTTTCTTTACCTTCTTACCTGTTTACAGCCAGCAACCTGCCTAATTCGGCAATTTTTCTTATGGCCTTTTATCTTGTGTAAAAAATTCCTGCAGAAAGCTTCAAAACTCTTCTCGTGACAGACAAATATTTTTTCTTGTCCCCATTTAGATGTACGGGTACGTACATACGTAAATTGAAAAGTTTAAGTACGTTTTTTTTTACAAAAAATGTGTTTTTGAGTTATGACGTTGTTTGAGTAAATGAGCGATATGTTCAGCACAATTGAAATATTTGCAAGTAATTTTACAATTTACTAACAGATCATAATCTCACAATTTATTTAAAATTCCATTTAATATTCACAACAATATTTTGAAGCATTAAATATTATTGAATTATAAATAAGCCATGCTACAACATACTGACATACAAAGATGACATTTAATTTATTTATTGCTTCCGCTGTTATTGAGATTTAATTAGAATTTTGTAATTGTGGTTCTTTTTTTGCCAACAGATATTTGAAATTATATTTTATAGTTTTTTTTTGTTTTTTAATGAAATCGTTTGTTTTTTAATGCAAAATTTTGTAGTAAATTTGTTTTACATGCTGCCCCCACTTGGTTTAATAAAACGTACTTGAAATGTTTCATGGTGTAAAGTTTTCACTTTTAATCTCAGATTTATTTATGATTGCATTGAATAAGCAAATCTTGCTATTTTTTCCATTTCTTAAAAACATTAGAATTATTATAAGAAGTTGTTGTTTTTTGTCTTGGGATTATTTAAATTTAATTACTGGTGTGTTGTTATCTTTTTGTTAACACTTCACTGTTGCTGTAATTTAACTTTTTTGTTTCTCTTTTTTATTGTTTTCAAATATTTACATATTTAGAAATTTATTTCTGTAAGAAATATGTGAAAGTGTAACTTAAGGCTAATTCGATCGCATGTGTATTTGACACTTTTAACCCTTTTATTGATTTAACTGTATTATTCTGCAGGTTATTATTTGTTGTAGGTGTAAGTTTAGGTGTAGAAATGTGGTGTCCTAGTAGCACATTCATATAATCCTTTGTGAAACGCATCAGGGAAAAACGATAGAAAAGGAGAAATAATAGAGTAGAGGAAGGAGTAGAAGAGGAACTAAGATCCCGCTCCCAGACAACATCACCTGTCCTATAGCCAACGTATTCCTACAAATGAAGCCTCTGATATCTTATATACTACGTTCCATAATATTATCTTAATTTACAAGGAACCTGCTACCGAGCCAGCTTAGTGTGCCGCGTTAAAAGCCAGGGTAGCGACGGAAAAAGTGCTCTTCTAGTGATCTTCGCAAAGCCTGCAATGATCGGAGAACATCGTTTCTCATTTGCAGATCATCATTCTAATCGAGCAGTCTAAGACATCGATTTCCATCACATAACTAAATACGAGGTTCGTTCAAAAGAAAAGGTAAATTTTGTTCTCTTCGATTTCATTGGCGTGGCGCATCATGAGTTCTTGCCAACAGGTCGTACGGTTAATAAGGAATACTACAAGGAAGTTATGCAACGTTTGCGTGAAACAATACGGCTCAAACGATTTTAATTCGGAAAAAAAAATTGTGAATTCTGCATCACGATAATGCACCAGCTCACACATCAATGCTTGTTCGTGAATTTTTTGACCAAAAACAACACCGTAATCATGCCTCAACCACCTTATTCACCAGATTTTGCTCCCTGTAAATTTTTCCTATTCCCAAAATAAAAAAAAATAAAATAAAATAAAATAAATAAATACTTTTGAAAAAAAATAAAAATTCACCTTTTCTTTTGAAGAGACCTCGTATGTTAAACCATATTGGATCTTGTCATACTGTTGCATTACAGATTTACCCTTCGTGATCATATTTCAATGATGGTAAACAATGCCAATGGACTACTTGGATTCATGAAACGCTGGTCTAATTATTTTCAGGATCTTTATATTAAAAAAACTTTTATTTACTTCTCTTGTTCGATCAATTCTCGAGTATGGATCTATGGATCTATTATATGGGATCCTATTCTATTCAAATCAATGGTATTGAATTAGTTCAAAACCAAATTTTAATATTCTGTCTGCGTTGTCTTGGATGGATTACCGTCGTATAATAGTAGACTTGCTTTGATTAAACTGTCTACAATGAAAAATTCGACGATCAATGCTTCGGGTTTTATTTGTTCTGCGCTTAATACGTGGAAATGTTGATTCTGAGTACATGTTTAGACGAACAAGCTGAAATGTTGCTGTGAAACCGGTCCGAAATTTTTAACTCTTAGGATGGAAATACTACCGATCTGTTTATAATTATTATTATAATGATTCTTTTCGCCTAATAATGATTATTATCGTATTCGAGACCAATCATCTTGTGAGGAATAATTTAACTTTAGAATGCAATAGCTGAATTGCTTATATTGTACATAATATTATATTTTTGTAATAATCATTTGGTCAGTAAGGATGTAAAAATCGATTGATGTTCTCAATAAATAAATAAATACTTACTTTTATTTACTGATTTTCTTCTTTCAAACGTTTGACGTTGCATTTGCTTTCTCACCAATAGAACTAAATTTTGATTTCATCGCTTCACTACTTTCAACTGTAAAATTTTTCCATCGGGGGTTGTTTGTAAATGTTTCTTAATGTCTGCTAAAGATTTATGCATCTGTATTTGTTTCTACAGATAAAAGGCATAACAATTATTATCATCATCATTCCTTTTGGAATTAACACATGTTTACATGCAGAAATATAAAATTTTATTGATTTTATTTCATTCTTATTATTTGATTTGTGTTTATTTTGTATTCCAACGACTTTAAGAAACAAAAACAACAGCCTGCATTCTTTTCTATGAATTTCATATTCTATATGCATATGCAGTATGTACATATGTATGCGTGTAGGTACTTTTGCATATTTTAAGTATATTTTTGTTAATTTATTTTAAATATTTATGGCCATTGCATGTTTAGATTTTATTGAAAAATGTCGTCGGCTAAACAAACTTTCAAAAACTATTTTTAACCTTCGTTATTTTAATTTATTTTGTATTATTTATGGCGTTAAAAATAAAAAACGAAACATAAATTGAAGTATAAAGAACGTAACTTAGCATGTTCACTTACAATAAATTTGATTTTAAGGCGACTTGTTATGAAACCTTTAAGTATTAAAAAATTTTCGATGATGGTTGCTGAGGCACTTCACAAATAAAGAGCAACTTTAATTTAGATATTCCGCTTGTGATGTTTGCAATATTCGTTTATTTTACAGACTGGAGATTGTTCTCATATTGGCTTTCCCTCAAATAAATAATAGTGATAATATGATTATGGTTGTGATCTCTTGTGAGAGTGCCGATGGCTGAAGTTGTCAGCACGTTGACTACAAAAAAACAAAAATTTCCAGGTTTCAACCCCAGTTTCGGACTCATAAAAACATTGCGCATTTTTTCCGATGTGCATTAGTGTGTCTTGGTGTCAGTTGTTGCCGAAAGATTTCAGTGGCGAAGACATAGCCACTGAACAGTACCGGTATCAGCTGTAACCAATACACAAGCACACCAGAGCGCCCTCATTCGTTGGTATTGAGTACCACCAGCGAAGTAAAATATTTACTAAAAATGGCCTCTAAAACAAAGCTTCAAAATAGAACACGTTTCTTTGACAAAGGCGCTGCTATAAAAAAAAATGTCCCTTAAAATAAATTATATATTTTTTCTTGAACTGACACTCGGGGAATGACTCTACACATGCGATGCATTGAGCCGGAATTATGATATAAAGTTTTGGGAGAGAGGTTAGAGGGGTAGTGTTTGTGACAGGAAAAAATCTCCGCAGGGAGTTTATTCCACATACGCATTCCATATATTCTCTAAGTAATGCGTGGGGCGATTCACTGCGAAATCGACCACAAATGGATACGGTCTTAATGATGCAAGCGTTATGCGCAGGAATGACCGTGTTTCGGGAAGAAGTTCCCTGATTTCATTAGAACACATCCCATTATAGAAACGATAGAACAACGAAGCGTAGCCCTCATTGCGACGATGCACAAAAGAGTCAATAGAGTTGGTTTCCCCACCGTCTCCAATGAGTTTCTTCTCCATCTCACGTACACGGTCGAGTAACTTCAAAATAGTCTTTGAAACACCGTCTCATACATGAGAGTTGTATTCCATTGTCGGTCGGTTGTAAGCGGTATAAATAGTAAAGTGATCAGATGGGGTGAAGTATGTCTTAAAAAGACGAGCCACTTGAATGCTTCGTTTGAGACCTGAAAAATGTGCCAAGTCCGTCGCACATCACACTGTATTTTCTTATTCCTCAATGTTTATACCACCCATAACTACAGATTTAGCAAATTCTTCTATTCTGCTTCGCCGCCGCGATCATAGTCAATGTCGGCCTACGATCAAATGAATATGAAGGGCAGATACAAAAGAGTGTCAGCTGCAAAAGATTGGATAGGGTTGAAAGTTTGACACAGAAGGTCATTAAGAAAGATAAGAAATAGGATAGGGGAAGGAATGGAGCCTCTTATCTTGAACTCGTTATATTTCGTTGTGCTCAGGTATTTTTTGGGCGTTCTTTTATAAACAATGGAATTTAATAGGTTTTTTTCAAGAATTCGGTTAAAGGTCTACTGACGGTTTTGATATTAGCACCAAATGAAATGTACATAGAGAGTAGCTAAACCATATAAAAATTATAATTTTTTTTTCTTGTTTCATGAACAAAAAAAAAAACCGAAATGAAAGTTCATACTGGTTAAATTTACAATTTTTTGTATTTAAAATATTCAAGTTCGGTTACGGTTGCGGTTTGGTTATAAATTCCGGTTCGAATCTCTGATTATGATATAAATTTAAATAAATCATTGTAATCAGTAATTAAGTGCTTGATATATATTTTCGCTTCTTTTTGTTAATAATAAAATCTCTTGTTAACAAATTTATTTTCTGGATTTATAAAAACTAATTGAACCAAGAATAAAATTTACTAATTCACTGAATTTAATTTTTTCTCTTTTTATTCTTATCAGATGCTCCTTCATTCCGTTTATGTTTTATGGTCTCATGCACTCCAACGCCAATTAAAACTATACCAATTATGGTGAAAGTTATACCAATATATTGCCCCAATCGCGGTAAATCTAGGACAAACTGAAAAAAGAAAAAAACATTTTTAATATTTTATAAATTTATAACAAAGAAATCAAAGTTCCAGCTGATCAGGTAAGTGAGCTATTCTATTCCTCAGTTAAAAAAAATTCAATTTATTTTTATAAAGATGTGCATATGTACAGCAGGAACGGGTACAGAAACACAGCAAGCATTTTGTTTGCATCAAAAATGTCTATGAATGTAAAAAATGATACTTTCACATTAAAGGCATGTTCCAGATGCATAACAAAACAGTTCCAGAGTAAAAAGAAAATTAACCCCTGAATGTGACAAAATTGTCCAAAATTTATAAATACAAAAATAAAATTTCTTTTTGTGATTTTAGACGCTTAAAAATCAAAAATTTGCATCATTGGCAACAGCTGTAAAAAGTGAATGAAAATATAGTGGAAAAAAGTAAAAACCATTTTTTATTAAAGCAAGTGATAAATATGCAGAAATATATCGAGCCTTTGGTGCAATACCATCGTAATTCAAAAAATCGTGAACTGAGAAAAATGCATTTGAAGTTTTGAGCCATCTGATTGATAGTATTTTCGTTTACTAAAGTTATTTTTTACAAGTTTTTAAATAAAGAGGCATGTTTTGTAATGATTTCTGTTTGTAAACTTCTGGTCATAAAGGAAATATTTCATTATTGCAAATAAATATTGTTGGAAATAGCTGGAGGCAATAAAGACATTTGTAGCTGTAGAATCTGAACAGTTAAAGATATAACCATAATCTTTTTTCCTTTAGATATATATTTCCCCAAAGATCATTTCTGCATACCCAGCTCAAAAAGTTCAAATTTCGAGTTACTGCGGTATTGCAGCAAAAGCTCGATATGTATTTACAACTTCTAGGTTTTTTGAAAAATCTTCCGCTTGGCTTTTTAATCAATTTTAAATAAAAACTTTCTTCCTTAATTTAATTTTTTTTTTGATTTTAAAATGTAAACATAAAACAGCCTTTACAACTTTGTAAAGGAAAGGAAATTTTCTGTCAAAATTGCACAAAACTTGTTATCTGGAACACTTTTGAACTAATTTATGTGTGTTCGGACTCTTTTTTTATGCACCTGGGACAAACCTTAAGTATACTGCCGTACTTTTTGAATAAAATTCATTAATGAGAGGGAAAACAAAATTCTTCGCAGTAAGACACGAAGGTGCAAAGGTTTTTGTGCATTGCCAGCAGCGTTACCATTTTTCAAGTTTTCCCTTATTTGTCAAGGTTTTTGAAAAGCCAAAATGTTTTTAAATTTTCATCTCTAAAAATAAGATTTTTCGAAGTTTTGTTTATTAATTTCAAATTTACACTATAGATGACGAAAATATTATTTGATGTTGCTTTAATCTAAACGATTTTATAACTTTTCACTCCTTATTACTGCAACAGTGTTAAATATGTCTTTTTCCTCTTTAATACAACTGTGTCGTATTGATAATATTATAGTTTTTAATGCTTTCGTTTTTTTTCAAAAAAGTTTTCTGTGTCAAAAACGCATGGATAAATATTTAAAGAGAAATGATAAGGATGATGGAATTTTTGCTTTTTGGCAATAATGCAAGTGGAGAAATTAGCTTAGAATATGCTACAAACACATCGGAGGCTCCAACAAACGCTAAAAAAATGGGGATATACCCAAAATCATGAGAAGAATTTGTTTCTCTTTTTTTTGTTAGTTTTATCTATCTCATTTTGAATAAAAATGAATTCAAAATATATATTTTTGTTCTTTTTTTCTTTACTTGGACACTTTTGTGGGAAAAAGTTTTTCGTTGAAAAATTATCTTTTTTTTTCTAAATAAAAACTTTTCCTTAAAAAATATATGGTAACACTGATCGACAGAATTTTTTCTCATTTACCCGAACTTACCAAATATTTACGATACATCAGTTTAAGGAAAGGAATTACGAAATATTTCATAAATTTTCATTTTGCAAAAATTAGACAGAGTGAATAGCTGATATAAATATATTTTTTCAAATTTGGTTTTCATTAAATTATCTGTGTATTGTTGTATGTTATATTGTTTAAAATCTAATATTTAATCTGGCTTCGGTTGCTCTAAAAAAAATTTGTCAATAAAATGTTGGGTCGGTTATAATCAATAGATGGCGCTCATAAAATTTATGTAAGAAAGTGATTTTGTAATGCTCAAATATTTTTCGGGAGTGCTTGTATAAACATTTAGAATTTCTTAGATTTTTTCAAGAATTTGGCAAAAGGTCAACTATCGACTTTGATATTAGCACCAAATGAAATGTACATATAGGCCAGCTAAACCATATAAAATACATCGCTAAATAATATTTAGTTTTATATTTAAAAGCACCTTCACTTGTTAATGTTAACATTAACAATTAATGTTAACATTAACAAGTGAAGGTGCTTTGCTTCTAATCAAAATTTCCATTAACTCACCTTAATTAATCTCAAAAGGTCATCTGTTGTTGTAACTTGAATTTGTGTATAAAGCAAAGGTGCGTAGAAATTCCAAGCCAAATCTTTTAATAAACTGAAAAAATAAGGTGAAAAATTTTCGAAAATAGTTTACACCACTGATAGCATAACTCAAATATCAAATGGAATGATTGAAACACATAGACTAAAGTTCTAGTTATTTTGCATTTTTTCTTTTACTCCTAAAAACAACATATAATTGCTAAGAAATGTAACCATACCTTTGAATGAAAGATGTACAAGTGATAATCGCAACATTGAAATGTCGGTCTCGTCTGTAATTAATTTTTTAATCAATAATTACTTAGAATATCATTGGTAGCACCAATCCGGCTGAATAATCACGTTTAAAGTTTTAGTAAAACATATAGCAAACATTTTAATAACACTGTGCAACAAAATCGTTATATATTCTTCAAATTTTTTTTATCTCTTTTGTTGTTGAATTATAGTTTATTTAATTGAGCTTAAGATCTTATATTATTTTGTATTTTAAATTCAATTTTTTCCAATATTTCGTTTCCACAATGTAAAACTTCTTCAGGGAAATTATTTTATAATAATGACACAAAATTAATTTTTCAAAAATTAAAAAACTCATATATTAATAAATTCGATTTCTGTAAAATACTACAAATATTATTAGTCAAATAACAATTATTTTAAAAAATGTTTACAATGTAAAATTATTTAAACTTTTATTATCCTATTAACTGAATGTCTATAACATTGAGCAACATATAATTTATATGTTTTATAGTTAATTCGCTGTGTAGATGGTACTTTCATAATCTCTAACATCTCGAGTATGTATCTACATCTATAGTTACTTACTCTACATAAAATGATTATATTTTCAAAATCTGGATAATGATTATTAACGGGAAACACATACAAGAACTAGAGTAGTATGGGCTCAATCACCGGCATAAGTTCTTACTTTTCATTTTAAAATAATTTAAAAGTTCATTAAAGACTTCGTGCCAAACACAATAGTTTGTAAAGTAGTGAACATGCGAGTATGTTTATTCGACTTTTAACCCAGCAACTTCACTTTCATTAAAAGGGGATGTTAGTAGTACAAGAGTATTAAAGCATGCTTTAGTAATTAACTAGAAATAACAACAAGAACAATTACGAACTGCGAAAATACAATGACGATAATAGTTAGAAAATTTTAGAATACCATAAAATGTACTTCTCGTTGATACAGCACTCGAGTAAAAATTAGTGCTTATCTGGAAGCATTTTTGTAAGAGAGACAACATAATGGAATCATCAGTAATTTTTATTCGCGATTAGCCGCTTAGAAGCATTAGTTTATGCATTCAAAAATACAGCTAAAAACAGTATATTCACTGACTTTAGTGCATTTCGGCAGCATTTTTGTAAGCATTTCTTCCTAAATATGCGATATATTGCCTCCGACAGTTTTTAGTGCTTCTAAATTTCAATAATTTTTTTTCATGTTTTGTTTATAAGCTGAACTTGTTTTTACTTCAAATTCCATTTAATATTTAATTTTTATTTTTAACGGAAATTTTCTACTCACTCAATGTTTTCGTTCTTTTCCACAAGAACACTTATTGAAGCACGACCGTCAATCAGCAAAGGCATACCCAGCTTGGGTTCAAGCAGAACGTTAATAATATGTTTTTCTCGATCGGGATTAAGACCAGTTGTGTTTTCACGATATGATGGATCCGCCAAATTAAAGTGAGGATGTGATAAATATATTGGAGCTCTCTTATACGCAGTCGACATATCAATGGCACCAAGTTTAGGGCATGGCCTGCCTTTCACACAAAAACATTTTGTATCATCTGTTCTGTGACCACTATCGAATGTCAGTTCATTGGAAGTATATCTTATAGCTTCAATGCCACGATAGGTTTCATTAGCCAATGGATAAATGTTGAGATACCTTTTCACATCTGAGATGAAAATGCTTGCAGGATCATGCCACTTCCTGCCCTGCGGCCACAATTCACCAAGACTACCATTAACCCTACCACATTCACCCTTCCAATATTGTGTATGATCTAAACCATTCCAATATTTTAAATCACCTTTTTCATTCAAATGATTTGTGCCTGTGTATATGCTGAATGTGCCTTCTATTTTTTTGCTGCCATTACGTTTGTAGAAATAAGCAAAGTGTCCTTCATTTATACCCAGAATGGGCGAATGCAGATCTGCAACAATATCTAGAATATCATCATAGAATCCTTCAAATATCCACTGACTGACATTGCGTGTTAAAGCCAATTTGCCACCCTCGCGATTGAGTGCAAAATTGATGATTTTCCTTATGATGGGATGTCTGTCGCTAAAGATTTTAGCGCCGGTCTATAACAAAACAAAGTGGCAAATTAATAATTAAAAATTTTTTATATTGATGATTTTGCTACAATTTAGTTGATGAAAGTAATGTGTGTGTTTGTACTATGGAATTAATGTTTCATATTGGAGTAGCTGAGATGCAAAACTCGTGCGTTACAAAAATTAAAAAAATCGCGATAAGAATTGATTACGATAGTTCTTTTAGCGCTTTATTAGAATGAATATACAGATTGTAACGATGCTTTTTCAAAAATTTGCTGCGTTCAATCCCAGTTTCAGACTCATAAAAACATCTCGCATGTTTTCTGATGTGCATTTGTGTGATTTTGTGTCAGTTGTTGTCGGTACCGGCTTCAGCTGATGCCAATACACAGGCCCATTACATCGCCCTCCTTCCTGGGTATTGTGTAGCACCGGCGAAGTAAAATATTTACTAAAAATGGCTACTAAGAACGAAGCTTCGAAAATTTAATACGTCTCCTTGACATAAGAGGCGCTGACACACTGCTATAAAGAAAAAAACGTGCAAAATCAGAGTGGTAAGAGAGTGAAGCTTAACCCCCTGTCATTTCTCCAACTCTCTCTTTCCTCCTTTTCCAGCACAATGCCTCGCATGTGTAGACGTCATCTGCTGAGTGCTGATCCAAGATAAAAAAAGTCACATTGACAAACACTAGCAGAGCTGTATAACAAGTTGTCTTCGAAGGCTGCTGCACCTTCATCATTAGCGGTCTTCGTGTTTTGTTCACTATATGTTGTTATCAGTTTTTTAATTTTATCGGGGTTATAGTATTACAAAAGCAAATAAAGAAAATTAAAAAATTAAATTTAAATAATTAAAATTATTTGAACGAATCAAAATACACAAAGGGTACTGATGACGTGTGCAGTGGCATAGAAAATATGTATATACGTGTTCTACTCAACTGCTATTGGAAATTAAATGTTCTTTCTCTTGTATTATAAAAATGAATTATTGTGATAATTTAACTATCAACTGAAATACAACCAAATTTTCATTTATATATTTGGAAAAAAAAATATTATTTTAGCGATGTTGGTTTTCAATTTGCAACACTTTGTCAGCGATTGAGCAATGAGGTTGAATAAACAAAAAACTTGCGTTCATATTGGAACACACTTTACTTGCCACTGTTGGTAAATGCGGTGAAGTAATCAAGTCTTCTAGGCTACCATTTGATTTGGAAGCTTCAAAATACCAAGTGCGACGATTGTAGAATTCGACTATATTTTCATCATTATCCCATCTTAAATCCTCCTTAACTCTGACTTCACGAAACACGTATGGACCGAGTTCCTGAAAATTAGGTTTGACACTGGAGTCGTTGGCTTGTTGCGGATTAGTCCAATTAAACATATACATATTGAAATACATGGGAATGGGAGTAACAACCCATTTGGAAAACATATGCGACTTTGGACTAAGACTCGCCATCTGAAAACATCGGTTTTAAATAACTTTTCGTAAACATTTTTCAATATTCAATTATAAATGAAAACTAAAAAATATTTAATAATTAAAATGAATGTTTCCTACCGAATTTACAAACCGTTCGGACAGCTTAGGCCAGGTCGTTATTAGCACAATACCTAAAGTCAGCAATGTTCCGCCCACACTGTAAATCCATATTTGTTTTTGTCTAAAACTGCAACACTTGCAGCACATTTTTTTTTTTTTTTTTTTTTTTTTTTTTTTAATTTCTGTTGGCTCTGGAAGAGAATTTAATGTTTAAAGTTTCCAATTAAATTACCAAAACATATGTCCATATGTCTAGAGTTCAAGCACATTAAGTAAACTAATAAATCGTTACAAATTTTTTCAAGTTTTTTCTGAATTTGATTTCATATCTCTCATAAATAAGTCGAAATTCTCGGTAATGGAATTGGTGGTGATAATCGAGCAATAAATTTTATTGTGCGGCTACCATATTATTGACATTTCAGTGCAGCGTTACACATACATACATATATATATACATATATATAGTATATTTTACATAAATTTACACAAATACAAAAGTGGTGATCATTGGGGAGAGAGAGAGAGAGAGCTTTAATTTACCTTTCGGTGACAAAAAGTGTTAAAGACAAGAATTACAAAAGAGTGTGCAAATATATTTTTTTTTAATCAAAAAAACGCCACTAAAGGCGATAACTTATCAGCGTTATATGCCTACTGCAGTAGCTTAATTTAATTTTAATTTTCGAAATTGTATACACAAGAGCCCCGATTTGCACAAAGACGCAACATAACATGATACAGTTAGTTGCGGCAAATCAATTAACCACTGCCAGCGCAGGCGAAACAACAAACACAAGTCTGAGTGCACTTGAAAAATAATAACGATGACGCGAGAGCTGTTTTTCGGCCAACATCTGCCCTACGACTGTGGTATATTGATACATTATTCAATTCTTATTTTCTCTTACGATTTTTTTTCTTCCTCCAACTTTTTCTTCAACTTCATGTTTTGCAAAATACCTTCAAACAGAAAAAAGAACAATAAATTTTAAATTGAATTTTTAAAACTTTTTTTTTTAATTTTATTTCCTTAAAGCCAGTTAAAAATTAATTACGACTACTAATTTATGTTTGTTGTTAGCTGCATTTCATTGGTGCTAATCAGCAATAGACCTTCAACCCTAAATAAATGAGAATTACTAAATATTCACAAATACAAGCACAAAAATATTAATGGATCTTAATAACAATAAAGATTAAGAATAATAAAAAATACTACAAATTAATAACAATTCGCACAGAAACAATAACCAGACAGGCAAGAGATAAAAAAACTTAATCGTAATAAACAGTGAAACCTCAAATATGCAATTGCGACTTGGAGACTAACTACCTAAGTTGTAAATAAGCGTTACGGCTGTCTACTCTATGATCGTCTGCTTTGTTTTCCTTGTGTCTTGCCACGAAGTGTAAATATTGGGTGTCCCAAAAATTAACCTTTGATTTTTGGCACGAAATAATCCCAGTATACTCACCATTCCCTCATTATATTGGAAATGCTATTCACCGTGTCTTAAAATATTTTCCTACTCTTCCCATTACCAAGGTTCTTCATGTACGTATTGCACAGCCCCCCCCCCCCCCGCACTGCGGGAAGGTGTAGTGCTACATTGAAATTTTACGTTTTCAAAAGGAAAACTCTGAAAACCTTCTTACTTCATGCTTTATTAAAGGCCTGTTAAGTATATTTTTTTGCGATTATATTACCATTCTTATCTATATCTTATCTTATCTTTTATATAAAATTTATGATACACATTCCATACTTCCTTCTATCAGAAGGGAGAAGAGAAGGAGTAACAGTTTTCGTTTTTGTATCACTTAAAATTTTTGAATTTTAAATAGACTGGTGATCCATAACATAGCAGCAGTCAAAATTACATATGATAATTACTAATCATACAGATAAAGACAACAGCAGAACGGAACAACATGCTGTTTTCGAAGGCTGCTACACCTTTATATTCAGCGTTCTTCGTGTTTTGTACCCTGAGTGTAAATATCAGTAGATGTAAATTATTAGCTTTATGTATGTATATTTATATATTTTTTTTTAATAAACTACGAGAAATTTATTCCCCGTTATTTTTCTCTGCTAATGAAGTTTTAAATTTATCAACAATAACTTACAATAGTTCTTGGCATTACTTGATTTTTGTTTTTATTATTAAGTCACATGTTTTGTTTTGTTTCTGCCAAAGAAAAAGTGTGTAGAAAAAATATGAGTGTGTTTCTTTACACACACTGGATCGAGCAGGCCTTGTACATACAAAAGAAGGAGTACAGAGGCCTTCTAAAAGTCCATAATTTTTCCCGCTACATTAATAAAGCAAAATTTCACAACTTTTTACTAAATAAATATCAAAGGATGACAGCTCAATTCTTGGCATTTAAACATTTGACAGCCAATTTACTTCCTAACCTCATATTTGCCCAGCCTGTATATAAGTATATTCATTCATAAGCCTCAAATAAATACATGTGTAGTAGTAATTACAATATACAAAGCCTATGATGCTAAGAAATTTAGCGAAATAATAAACTAATACCCGTCAGTTGTGTTCTTTTACGAGTAACAAATTAAAATTATCTTGACTTTGATTTTAAAGAATTTTATCATTCTACAAATTAAGAGAACAATTTAATATTTTCAGCTTTAATAAAATGTTACTATTGACGTCATTTTTTATTTAAATTTTTAAGGTTTTAATTAATGCTGAATATAAAAATTGCTTGTTATCGCATTTTGTTTTTGTTGTTTTCGCTGGAAATCACTACCAAGTCAGTGAAAAAGTCTTGTAACAAAAATCTACTTTTAGATGAATTATTCGCATCAATTGCATCAATTAATCTTAAAACGCGTCGGCAAAGCTTCAATCATTAATCACAATTTTTTTTTCTTAAAGAGAAATAATCTCACTTAAGTGGCTGATGGCATCATAAATGTTGTCAAAAAAAAAATTTTATTGTGCAAATTAAAAATCAATGGCTGTATTAAAAAAAAAGTTGTATATTAAGTTCATTTAATTGTTTAAATTGGAAGCTACAATAAAAAATTTATATTTCATAATACTGAGCTACCGATATGCTTGATATCTTCAGGATACAATAAAAAAACCATTTGAATAACTTACTGTTACCTTATGTTATTTTCTTTTCTAAAAAAAAGTGTATAATGGGTGTTACATGTGATTTGGCAACATTGTTAAATGTTCACTCGATTTTTAACAAGTGTTGCATATTTTATTTTGACAAAAGAATAAATGTTTCGGCATGAAACAATCAAGTGCAACTATTCCGTAACAATATATTTTAAATTCAAAAACTGTATAATTGTCATGATCGCTGAACTAAAAAATAATTTATTTTTACAGAAACAATAACAAAAGCAGCTTTTAATTTAGTGCTGTACAATCATGCCACTTTAATTCAAATGAGTATTGAATATGTGGAATTTTTTCTCTTTTTAAGGGCAAATCCTCATAAAAGTACACGTTGAACTAAAATAGCACATATTTTTCAAAAAAAAAAAAAAACTTAAGAAAATTTCTCAGAATAGAAAACACCATTAGTGGGCACGAGCTTATTAAACGAGCTATTTAAACTAACTGCCTGGCCCACAATGTTACACTGTTTATTTACATTCAAAACAAAAACAAAATATTAAATGTAAAGTAATTTCTTCACAATATTGTGATAAATTAACTGTGAACTTGAACACGACAGGAAATTTTCATTAATATTTAATAACTGTAGTTCGATTAAATTCTATTCTGAATATTCAAAACGCAGCTGTACGTGCGAATAATGTTAGTTAACCTTTCAATGAAAGGACAAAATAACAATAACAATTTTAAACAATTCCGTTCAGAGTTAAGCGTGTGTTGTTCGTATCCTGAAAATCCTTGAAGGATATAAAAATGGTTATATTACTCGTATCATGCGATATACACAGAAAAATCTAAAGTTAAGGTTCAATTAGAGAAAAACGAAGATTCAATTAAAATAATAATTCGATTTCAACCTATCACGAAAGACGCAGAATCAATGAACAGTTTTAATTTGCAAAAAAATTTTAAAATTTGTCCATTTTGAGTGCACTTTCTTGAGAGAGGATGGCGATGGTCGAAGCAGTCTGCACGTTGACTACAAAAAGAAAAATTTTTCCTGATTTCAAACCCAATTTCAGACTCATGAAAACATCTCGCATTTTTTCTAAAGTAAAGATGAATATATCGAAGGTATCCCTATCTGCCATTACTTGGGATTTCGAGCTTACGAAGGACATACAGGGCATCTACTTACGACGGCGTTAAAGCAGAACGCAAGCAAAAATCAAAAGCATTGATTCGTCAGTACGCCTATAACGGCCACAGAAAAATTATGTTTACTGATGAGAAAATTTTCATTGTGGAGCAATCGTTCAATAAACAATAGAGTTCAGAGAGGTCACCATACTGCTTCCGGGATGGTATGGTACAAATAGAGACAGACAGAGAATGAATAACAAGCATATCAATACTAATTAATTGCAATCAATAAATTTTTTTTAAATTCCAATATCAGAATAAAAGTAATTTATTTACGATTTTCACTATATATTTTTATAACTTCAATTATTTTCATATATCTGTTGCATTAAAAATTTAAAAACAAAATAATATAAATTTTATGCTTTAATTTTTTTGTACATTATAAAATATCTGTAATTTCAATTGAGTACTCTTCAAATGGCAGGTACAGTCAGACGTTTTTAAATTATGTATTGTGGGTTTTAATTATTAAATTTGACTGCTTATTTTGTGGCTTGTACCATTTATGGGTACAAGACAGATAACAGCCGATTGCTATCGCAATAGCACCCAAACAAAGGATTACAATGCCCATATAGAAACCAATATCAGGAAGACTTAAGGCCAACTGAAAGGATATTTTTAAAATGTACGAAATTAAATTTAAGATGAATAGAATTTATTGTTTTCATTACTTCCAATTCATACTATGAAATTCTGATTTCATAGGGGAGAGAAGTATGTAAACTTCTCACCTATAATGTGAGTCAATTTATGAAATAAAAATTTCATAGTGTGAACTGGAAGTTACCTTGACTTCATTGGCAAGTTGTCTAGTAATTTTGGCTTTGCTGTTAATCACAAATAGGGGAGCATAAAACGTGTGTATGTCTTTTAAAATCCTAGGAAGAACGACGAGAAATGAAAATATTACATCTGATCTCTGGCATAACATTTTCGTCATATAACTCACGTGATATCCTTGTCGGGCTGTATCAGCAGGCTAACTTGCACAGCTGCGTTCACTTCCAACGGCACTCCTAATCTCGGTTCCATTGTTATAAAGAATGTATCAATATCTTTTTGTGGCTTTGTGCCCGTTATAGTATCAGCATAACTGGGATCAGCATACATAAAACTAGGATGCGACATGTACATTGGCGCCCCATCAGAACATGTCGAAATATCAATCATACCTGACTTGGGGCAACTGTTTGGTTGCCTGTGTTTAGGACAATAACATTTCATATCCGGATTCAAATCACCGCTATCAAATGTATCGGGTTGTGTTTCATAGCGTATGGCTTCAAGACCCTCGATAACTTCTTTCCCTACGGGCACCATATTTATAATGCGGCAAACATCTGTTACAAATATTGTGATCCATTCGTTTTCTGGTCGCTTGGGCACAAACAAATCACAAGTGCTGCCGTTGAGTTTACCACAATCACCTTCAAAATTGTTAGTGTGATTTTTACCATTCCAAAATTTCAATTCACCCATTTCACGTAAATCGTCAGCACCGGTATTGATTGTGAATGTACCTTCGAAATCGGAAGTTCCATTACGATCCAGGAACCAGGCAAAATGATTGCTTTTAATATTGGCCGTCTCGGAATTATTGAGTTTCATGGCATAGTCGAGAAACTCATCGTAGAAACCTTCAAACAACCATGCATTGGCAGTGTGAGTTTGGTGAAGAGCGCCACCGTTGGTGTTAAGAGCAACGTTGAAAAAAAATTTTAAGAATTTGTTGTAATCGCGAACGGCATTCGAAGCTGCCTGCAATGAGAAGAACAGGACTCATAAATATCTCATGATATCTTCATCGTGTTTTTTAAGCAACTTTTATATATTTATTTATTTACTTAATAACTAAACAATAATAAATTATTACAAAGTTAATTATATAGCGGATTCACAATATCTCTTATTATTATGTCATATTGTCATAATGTCTTAATATTTTCAAATAGTTTTAAAAAATTGTTGTTGTGCTTCTAAGCACAAAGTCTTAAAATAATAAAACTTTTCAAGCTGAATATTTTTATTGTTTTGTCATAAGATAACAGTAGAAATTTGAGTCGTACGCTGAAACTCTTCAGTCGAGCCGGCGATATAATTACAAGCCGCCGCTACTTATAAATGATATAAGAATAAAAAATTGCTTAAAAATTATTAAAATTTTTTTTAGTTTTATTTTCAACTACAGTTTTATAAGTAAGAAAGAAAACACAACAATATCTAACGATATACAAGTGAGTATTTTTTTTTTGTGCAATTCACCTGGGTGGCATCCACTTAACGTTTAACCACTACTCCCCCTCAAAAAAATTATTCAGCTCATATTACTGACAACAGCTATTTTCTATTACATTTGTTTCAACAACAGTCGTAAAGCAGCTCTGGGTTGAAGAACAACTCACGCGTTATCGTAATTATTCTTTAAGTGCGGTCTGGCCTGTTTTTGGTTTATGGCCATCGACAGTTTTGCGTCTCACTCCCACTGTTTAATGGATTTGACACGGGTAACTGTATCATTTACGGTTGTTGTGGTTTTTCGTTATTAATCACGTTGCTGTTACTGGTGGAGGCCATCATACTCAGGAATATTGTATAATTTAACTTCCTATGTGAGGGCATATGTCGTTTAAATATATGTATATTGTTTGGGATACCCTGGCAATTTGTGTACTTGCTTCCGCCATATGGCAAACTGATAATTTATAATAATAATAATAATATTATTGTTTCAACAATTTTGCCTACCACACGCACAATATTATAATTTCAATTCAAAATGGAATTATAAGATTTATATGTAAGTTCTTATTTAAAAGTCAAATTATTTTGGTTTCTTCTCTTGTTTCGAAGCAGTCACAATTTTTCTTGTTATTATTTTAATACATACGACTTTATGATTACCTTTTGAAAACCCTAATAGTGTCTACCAATATTGTGTGTTACCAAATAAGTGTCACTTTATTATTATTATTTTTTCTTGTTGTAGTGAAAACAGAAGATGACAGGCTTAGTTTTTAATTACATTATTTTTGAATATTCTGTTATAGTGTGAAAGAATATTACTAAATCAATATTGTTCAATTGAATTAATGTTTAACAATATTTAGCCGTAGAGTTCAAAATTAAAATTTTTTAATTACAAAAAATTTGTTTTTATTAAGAAAATTTGCAATTTCCTGAAGAAACGTAATATTGAAAAATTTTAAAAAAATAACTGATGTATTCATAAACAATATTTTTGATTTATAAAAGTTTTAATAAACTAATTTCCATACAAAATGCAATTTTTAAACCTTTTATAAATTTGAAAATTTTTTATGAATATGACAGTATATTTATTTAATTTTTATATATTGACCTTTTTTATTATTAAAAAAATTTTATACTATTTTTTCAGATTATTTATCAATGTTTGTTATATGGTTTAGTTGGTCCATAAGCACATTTCATTTGGTTCCAATACAAAAATCGTCAGTAGATCTTTAACTAAATTTTTGAAAAAAGCTGCGAAATTTCATATGTTTATAAAATAACTCACGGAAACATTTTTGAGAATTACGAAATATACATTTATCTATTAAATTAATAAGCAAACACGTTTTTTGTAATGCCTTTTACACCCGAAATACTGCGCCGATTTTGAAAAGATATAAATCTACATTGTTTTAAAGATTTTTCGTCACAGATGTGCACAATATCAATTTTACTCCGGTGGGTTTAGTACTTTAGTATTAATATGATTTTAAAGTTTTTGCTCACACCATTAAACGAAACACTGCTCTTCTTATTAGAAGGAAGTAAAACAAAAAAAACAGTGGAACCTCGGTTAACGCAACCAATAGATGTTTTGGGCTGTTGCGAAAATTGAGTTGTTGCGAAAATCGCACTAATTTAATCTATTAATTAATCTATTATTCCATAAATATAAGAAATTTCCCTTTTATAAAAATGTATATTTGGGAATTCTCAAAGATTTCTATGGGAGTTCTTGCAGAAACATTTGAAATTTTTTAGCCTGTTCCAAAAATATATTTAAAAGTCCACTGACGATTTTGGTATTAGCAACAAATGATATATATGTACATATAGACTATCTAAACAATATAACAAACATAGATAAATAATCGTAAAATTATTTTAATTAATAATATTAATTAAAAAAAACTTGAATTTCCTGAAGAAGCCTATTGGAGAAGTATTGAAAAAATATAAAAAATATTAACTTCCGTATTCATAAAATATTTTCTTTACTTATAAACTTTTTAATAAACAAATTTTCATACAAAATTCAACCATAATAACTTCCGTAAATGCAAATAAAAAATTTATGAATACCCCAGAAATATTTAAGCTTAATTATTTTAATATAATTAAAGAACTTAAAAATCCCAAACCTTTTTAAAAGTGTTTCTGTTAAAAGGTATTTTATTTATTTTTTTTGGCAAATATATTGCTTTTCAAAAGTTATTTTATGAAAATATTTGATAAGGATATAAAACATACATGCCGCCGTGCTCTTCACATTAGCCACAACTTTTTGACGACTGATAAAAATTACTTAGAAAAGATATTTTCGATTTGTTTACGTTTAGGTTAGGTAAGGTGGCGGATGCGCCCCGAAGGAGAACGCCCCACTTAGCACAGCGCTTAGGCCCATTGTGATAACACAAGAAACACCCAGGCTTTTGGCGGGAATCGAACCCGCACCTTCATATTGATAAGTCTAATGCTCATGTACTGTGCTACGTAGGCACCCGAACGCTTACAGTATTTACGTTTTTTCTATGGAGATATGAAAAAAGATTTTTCATTTACGTTTTGCATTGACAAAAAACAAAAAAAAAAATCACCGTACCGAAAGGCTCAAATTATTTTGTGACACTTTAATTTTAGAAAAATTTTTTTTTTAGCGGAAATGTCATTTATGCCAGTTTCACACTAACCGATCACTTTAACTGCAATACTCACAATTGAGGGTAGATGCGGGGCAGTAATTAAGTCATTCATCGAGCCACCAGACATTTCAGGTTCAAAAAACCAAGTGCGTTCGGACTTAAAAGACACTGTATTGTTTGCATACCAAGTGATGTTGCGTTTAATTCTCTCTTCTCGATAAACATAAGGACCAACACGATCGAAATGTGGCTTAACGCCCGCTGTTCTTACTTCTGCCGGATTAGTCCAGTTAAAAAGATACATATGCAGGTAAATGGGTATAGGTGTAACAGCCCATTTACCATAAGTTCGGCCACCGTCTTTAAGAACCAGAGTCTAAAAAAGAAAAATTTTGTTTTTAATTATTTCTTTTTTTTTTTAACACAAAAATTTACTTTGTAAATTTGCTTACATATTGTTGAATTGCCGAAAGCAACGGGGCTTAGGAATTGCACAAATAATACATTTTGGCAGCAAATTCTAATCGTTAAATTTACCTTGTAAAGCATATCCTCGGCAAATGCAGGCCACCAGATTACCAACACCAGTCCAAAGACCATGAACAACGTACTCAAACCAAAAACCCATATTTTCTGTTGCGTTACACTGCAGCAGCGGCAACACATCTTGCCGTTGAGACTTTTACGAATGAAATGTTTGCCGTTGTTTACGTATGTATGGCCTGCAACAGCAACTTTGTGACAATGACAAGTACAAAGCGCAACTATTCAGCCCCTAGTTCATATTCCAACAGCTACACTGTGACTGTGCTACATATCGATAATATTTTCTTCGACTTAATAAAATTTAAAATTATTTATTTCATTCTGTTTCGATATTTCTCACTGGCAGATGATTAGCGGGAGTTGGAATTCAAATTTGCCGTCGTATCGATAGTGTGCATGTATACTCGTGCTTTTGATTTACCATTACCATTTGTAATCTTAATTGAGATTAGCATTTCAATTATCTTATATGTGGTTTTAATTTGTGATAAAGTTTATGCTACAAATAATTTTAGCTCACAATTTAGCCAATAAGCTACTGGTTGCTGTGTCATTTGCAAATATTTTTAACACACAAAAGGGCTATTAAACGTGGCAAAAACTAAAGAGTATTTCTCTGATCATAGTAAAACATAAATACACATAAAATTTTTAATTGCATAGTTTAGAATAATTCTATTTTAAAGCACATTTAAAAGGAAGCCAGGAAACTAATTAATAGTGTAGGCCATCGCAGCACTTTAAAAAAGTAACTGAAAACCACAATAACCACTCTACTGATCACAGTATGAATGAGCCAAAATAAGAAGCACCGGAACTGCTTTGGAAAGACATAGTGTAGAGAAGAGACATCTGGCGAAGTGATAGAATAGAATAGAGCTTAATTTATACAAAACTTTGTAGTTACTATTTTTTTGTGCTTTTGTCACACAATTTTTCTCTATTATCCAGCGCCGTTCGGCACCACCACGAGCAATCGTCTGAGAACCTTATAAAAATCTTGTAACACGTGAGTTCCCCGTTCATCATAGTGGAGCCATACGGTCCTGGCTGTAAGACAAGCCATCATCATAAAATAAATTAAATTTTCTGTAGTTGCTCCATGAGGCGTTAGACACTGATCATTAGATCATCCAAGTTTTAAAGTTCATCAAAATCGGCTATGTAGTTTTGGAGAGGCCGAAATTTTCCCCTATCGCCTTCCTGGTCCTAATTTTTAAAATGTAATATCCTATAACCTTCCCGGAGTTTCACAGCTAAGTGCAACAAATATAATCGCGATTGGTCCACTAATGACGAAGTTAAGCTCGTTTATATTATAAAATCTGTTAAAAACCATGTGGAACGAGTAGCATAATTAAAAAAGTAGGCGTAAAGGTGGCCGTGATTAAAAAAAAGTAGCCTATAATTCATTCAAGAGTCCAATTAAATGGTGTGAAAATTTTAGGAAGATCGGTCCAGCGGTCTGGGCTCCTATAAGGTACGAACAAGCAAGAAAACACATATTCAGCTTTATATATACTATATATAGATAAAAATTATACAGTAGAAAATCATTGACACAATAAATACTTTGCTGCTTTTTCTGATATCAGCTGATTTTTTAATAGCTTGAAAACATTTGTAAACATATTCAATACATTTGTTTCCATATTGTTTATTTAACTTTAGTTTATTTATTTCTTTTGCTTTCTTTATCGTTTTGTATTTTATTTTCTTTTATTTTTCCTCCCAACCAAAGTAAACAAATTGCCAAAATACTCATGGAACATTCAAGAATTCTAAGAAGTCATTTCAATGAGGAGCTGTTTTTTAAATGTGAACACATGCTCGCCAATTACACCCCTGCATTAAAATCATGCGTTCTTCAGCTACGTTGAACCAATTCAATTGCATGAATTATTTCCTTTGCATGGCTTTTTATGCTGGGGAAATATGTGAAATTTAATGTTCCGACACTATTGCACATGTGCAACACAAAAAACCGTTGCAGAATGTCAAGTGCAAATGTTTGAAATGCAGAACAGCTGTGTTTTCTTGTATTTATTATTTCAATTAAAATCATAACAACTGCAAAAAATATCTATGCCGTAAAAATTTCTTGGCGGAGTCATCTTCAGGAGAAATCTCCGCTCACGCGCAAATTGAAACTCACGTTTTGTAGCATGAAATCATTGCATGTTTGCTAAAATTGCAAAACTGCTATGAAGAGTGATTTCCACTATTGGTTTTTGATTCTTGAAATATGTCGCTTGTTATCAGCACTTGATTGCATTCAATACATAAATTGTGTAAACTTAAATTGTGTAACTTTGTGTGTTTATGCAACCAAACACATACTTAAGTATTCATTAAGTAATACAGTCGAACATCACTATAACGAACTTCCCTATAATTAATTTTTCTCCATAACGAATTTCTCTATTAAGCATTTTTCTCAGTAAAGAACGTTTTCTTGAGGCAGAACTTCCTTTTAATATGCTAAATGGTCTCCCTATAGCGAATTCCTCAACAGCTGTGAATACTCCAATCGATTGAGTTAAATTTTAAAGCCTAAAACAAAAAAAAAAATAACAACTTTTATTTTTTTAAAATTTTTTCTAATGCATAATTTTATGCATTCATATAAATTTCTTTGGGTCTAAGCGACGCGGCTGCAACGGTGCGTCTAGTGAGTAGTACGCTAGTTATCAGGCAACTTTAATTGAAATAAAAAGCAAATGTTTCCATGGAATACAATGTACCAATTTAAAGACAACAGATTCTCTGATACGAATTTTCTCTACAACATGGAAGTTAGTCGGTCTGCAGCTACTACGTTATAGAGAAGTTTGACTGTATATTTTTATCTGTTATGTTGTTGTTATAGTTTATATGCGAATAGTTGTTTATTTTTAGGGTATTTTTATTTTTGTTAATCTTTACTGTCCTTAAATTACGAACAAACAGATCGCTGATATAAAAATAAAAAATTTTGTGTTTATTGTAGTAAACATACGTTTCCCTATAGATTGCAGTGCTTGTTAAATAAAAAAAAATTATATCGCTGTAAATAATACAGTGAAATTTAATATTTTTTTTTAATCACTGGCCGTAGATATTTTTCAAGTGGATTGTTTTTTTTTTGTCTTTTCTAATTTAATAAAGATAAAGGTAGATTAGCCATTTGATATGTCTTAAGAAATTTAAAACTCATACGTATACATACATATATTACTAACTTACCCAGTTGGCCATGCCCAGACAATAGAATATCGCTGACGATATATTGAGCTCAGCTGAAGCAAATCGTTAATGCAATTTTCAAACTTATGGCCACGGTTTCATTTAACAACTTTTAATTATATATTGGACATCATCAGACTGTTTTTTTTTATAAACTTTTTATATTAAAAATACATTGTATAGCTAATTGTGTTACTTTTTATTATAATGTCATCCGAAAAAATTTAATTTTCCTATACTGTATCCATTGCTCCCCTTTGATGTACGCATGCGCACTCTTCATAGAGCCAAAGAGCTGAAATTAGGTATAAGGGTAGGCACTCGGTAGGTAAAACATAGATTTCTCCGCATCTAGATGAACATATAGACTGTATATTTTTTCAAAGATAAGACCACGACGGATGGTAGGTGGCAGCGGGGCGTCTCCGAAACAAACTAACCGATTTTAATAAAAGAGACATGGGGCATCTAAATTTTTTTTAAAGACAACTATTTAACTATATAACAGCTACAGCAATGCGTGCCGCTTTCAGCTAGTACACAATAAATAAAGAATACTTTTTTAATAAACTTGCTCGCTCCTATTCCACTGATACCAGATATAGGGGATGTTCCATATGAGTTCTACGGGCGATAGAATCAAAGGTTTCATCATTAAAGTATTCGTATAACCGAGCTAAGCTCTGTGGGACATCTGAGTACAGAAGGACAAGAAATAAATTTTTTTTAAATATATCAGATCAGTAAGGCCCAAATTCACAGTCATTAGTTAATTATTAATAGTCTAAAATGATAACTATTGTTTACCTAAGACTTCATATGAACAGTGTATTGTTTAACTAACATTCTCAGTATAACCAAAGAATGGTAACCCTAACAATCTTTTAATTTTCAATATTGGCTGCACTGCTTTTTGTTTACATTTGTTATATTATTTCTTAAAAATTAATAAAACAAGCGCGTGCTCATCGAACTTTACCGCGCAAGATATTGAATTTCTGCTGAAATTGGTTCGGGAAAAGCAAAATATTATTGAAAATAAAATAACTGATAGTATTATATATATTATATATATATTGTATTATGATAGATGATATCTAAACAGAAATAATAATAATAATTTAGTAATCAGCTGTTGTCTAACTATTTGTTAACCAATGAGATTTGGCGGTTTAACTAATAGTAAACAAAAAGTTGTGAATCAATTATTATTGGTTAAACTATTGCTACTCGTATTAGCTAACTAATGACTGTGAATTTGGGCATTGTGGGCAATGTATTCTTCTCTAAAACTATTCACCCGATTTTGAAAAAAAACCTCGCAATAAAAACTTCTAGAAAATTAGAACTACCCCAGGAACAAAGTGATTCTAATTTACGAGCGGCTACTGTATTCAAAAATTTTTGAAAACGGTTTTTATATGTCCTCTCCTCACCTACGCCTATATCGCTTTTCAAGTTCTGACAAAAAGTGTGTTTTTTTTTGTAACAGTGTGTAATTAATTCCCATATTGAATTCAATAACAAAAACAAGCTGCTAAAACTTGCGGTTGCTATTTAAATTATTTTCAAAAGTTATAAATTAAAAAAGCAAATAATGTGTGGACATTATTTATCTAGAACTTCAGTATTGGTTGTAGTTATTTCCAGCATAGTACTATTGAAAGAAAGAGTTGCAGTGCATCAGTAATACTACTTAAGAAATGTTTATGATAATCAATTGACGATGGAGTTTTACGTATTAAAAGGCATTCGTTGGTTTATTTTCAATTAAAGCAATTATTTTAAATTGGAAAACCTGCAAGAATAATCATTATCCCATACACTCCTAAAGTGTTTTTCCTTTATAAATTAATTTGAAACCAATCATAGTTCTTGGAATTTATGAAAGAGAGACAGTTTTTTTTAATGTCTGTAACGTAATGCTAATTATTTCAACTTCGCACAGTGGCTCTGAATGCGCGTAATGTGGTCAACTATTTTTTATATATTTTTATATTTTCTCTAAATAAAAAAACCCTTAGACAAGGCGTGCTCGAAAGATAATTTATGGTGTTAGCGTTTGAGTAAGAATGCTGCGATAGCTTGTGATTATCACGCTAGCCCCATCGCTAAAGCAATCTGCATGCCCATTTTTCTTGAGGCATATAATTGTATTGACACAAGCTGATTGGATGACTTGAAAAGTTATACTCACAGATTCCATTCCATACATACGACACAGGAGAAGTTGACAAAAACCATATTAAAAACAATCTTAAAGTTTGTTTTCATTGCTTTAAAATTTGTTAAAAATGTATTAAAAATATATTTAAAATGTACTATATTGATCATTGTTCCAATATGAGAGAAATTTACATTAAAATTTTCATCAAAATGTATACATGTACATATATACATATGTATGTATGTATGTATGTATGTTAAAAAAAAATTTATTTCATTGTTTTGAGTTTCATTTCAGAAATGTAAAAAGTCTGATGTCCAAAGTTCACCATCATAATAAAATGTAGTTGTGAAAGTTTTTTTGCGCTTTTGTCTTCCCTTCCTTCTGCATAGAAGTAGTTAGACAGCCTTTTAAAAGGCCTTTTTAAATTTTTTAAACGGATTGTCTTAACTATACAGTACAAGTGTTTCTTTGTTTGACTTAATCTAAAGTCTCATAAAATGTATTAAAAAATTTTTATTTTAATTTTATAACACCAGCATATTAAAATTTATTTTTACTGAGTTTATTTATGGCTTCTTAATTGATTATTGCATTGCTCACATTTGGGATTTTTGCACAAAGTGACTTTTGAAGTCGATTAGAGTGGCACAAATTTTATAAAAAATTTAACTATTAAACTGGGTCACTCCAAATTTATATTAAACAATAAATCAAAAAAAAAATTTCGACCCGTACTAATCTATAAAAAAAAAAATTTTTTTAATTGTTTCACTTTAAAATTAGATTAATCCTATATATTCGTACAATTATTCTTTTCAAAAATGAATAACGGGCTCTTGCAAATATTAATTCGTAAAAAAGGCTCCCGAAGTTAGTATAGCTGGACAACCCTGTTATATCTTTATATATAAAAATTACTTGTTTGTAAATATATATGAATTTTTGTATCTTTGTGCCAGTTGTTGTCGGAAGGCTTCAGTGGCGAAGTCATTGTCACTGATGACTGAACACTAATGGCTTCAGCTGTAACAAATCCGCATCAGAACGTCCTCCTTCGTCGGTATTGTGTAGCACAAACAAAGAACGTACAAAAGCATAGTTATAAGATAGTGTAGCTTCACCTCCTGTCATATTCTCCTTCCTTTTCTTCCAATTCCAGCACAGTGCATCGCTTGTGTAGGTGTCATCTTCTGAGTGCTGGAGTGCCAAGATAAAAAATGTGTGCTTTTGCGCTTTATGGGCAGCAGGACAGGCTGCAACGATTTTCTTGAAATTTTTACAGTATCTCTCAATATATATGGAAGAAATTATATATAAATTTAAAAAATTCTAACTGGGCGTTACCACGCCCATATAAAATAAATATTTATTTTTGTATATCTGGAGAACGGTTGAAGTGAATATTTCTGAATATAGTCCAAATAACTTTGTCGTTAAAACCAAGCATCAGTCAAAAACTGGGAGGGATTGGACAAGTGAGCGTGGTACTTCCCAAACAAACTGAATATGGATTTTGTTATATCTGTAGAATGTTTAAAGTTACTGTTTCTGTTTTCGGTCGGAATAACTTAATGGTCAGTACAAATCATCAGTTAAAAAGTGGACGTGGACCTCTTATACCTTTTAAATATGGATTTCTGTAAATCTTCTAATTTTGGTAGAACTGATTTTGTAATTAAAAAAAATCTTTCGTCAAAAAGAGGAGGGATTGGACAAGTGGTCCGTAAATCGGCTTTTTGAGTGATTATAATGTATTTTGGATAATTACGGTAAAACTAGAAAGCTGCCAAATATCAGTCATATGAAGTGTCATTTATTTAGTGAAAGGTTTGCCATTTACGAATATGGATCGTTTAATAACCGAAGAACGCGTAAAAACACTGTACAAATGTGACCATTTTTTTGTCTTTTTATCTTGAACCAGCACTCATTGTGCTGGAACTAAAGGAAACGGTTAGTGAGAGAGATGGCAGGTGGTGAAGCTTCATAATCTTGCAACTCTGCTTTTGTACGTTGTTTGTTTTTTTTATAGCAGTGTCGAAGAAGAAGCTTCGATTTTAGTAGCCATTTCTTGTAATTATTTAATTTCGACGGTGCCGACGAAGGAGGGTGTTCTGATGAGCCTGTGGATTGCTTGCAGCTGAAGCTGGTACTGTTCAGTAACCAGTGACTATGACTTCGCCGCTGAATACTTCCGATAACAACTGACACAAAGACACACTAATGCCCATCATAAAAAATGCGAAATATTTCTATGAATAAGTGTGAAACTGGGGTCTCACCAAGCCATTTTTGGTTTTGTAATAAACGTGAAGTCAACTTCAGCCATCCACACCCGCAATTTGTTTTTTTACAAATCAAAAGAAAATTATAAAATTTTTGAATAGGCCCTTGCGAACTTTCTTCAAAATTATTTTACCCGTCATTGAAGATTTCTTTTTTGCAAATGTGTGTGTTTACGTGTGTTAATGACTGTATGCATGTAAGTATGTGGAAGTAAGCTTTCCCTGTAAGAGGCGAGAAATTTTTATTATTATGAGTCTGCAACCACATCGTCAGTCTACGTATGTAAGAACAAATGGCACAGTTACAATGCAATAAAATTTATAGAACATCAAATGAAAAGTTTACAATGTGAACTTTAAAAATCGTGTGTAAAAAATATCTGTTAAATTAGTAAAAAATTACCTCGTGGAGAGGGTAAAGAAAGATGAAAATGAATTCAAATGAAGTATTAATGGAAAAGGCATTGCTTTACACAGGCCTGCAGTGCAATGAAATGGTTGAAAAATTTCTAATTAACAAGTTGCCTGAATTATTATATAAATATTTTCGCTTTGTACAAAACACCCTGTCGCGACATCCACAGCATTTGGTTTCTGTAGTAACCACTCTGATTACAAATTTGAAAAATGAACAATAACAACAACACATCATTAAACCATTAGTTCTTTCCAAGCTGTTTTTCTTCTTCTTCTTGATTTTAGACATTATTTGGCATACATTCCCTACAACAATATGCTTTCAAATATTAAATAACAAAAAAAAAACTTGCTCCTTTACTTTCAGCCTTAATTTTTTATTGGCGTACGAGTACTAGTGTATGTGTCTGACAGAAAACTTCATCATATATGTACGTGCATACATGGTATGTGTGTGCTGAAAATTCTGTGTGAATTTGATTACCCCGTGAATATTTACTTCAGATTTTAGACACTAAATGTTCATACATTGAGCTGCTGTTTGCTGAGTAGTTAGATCGTTGACTCTGCCATCGGAAGGCCCACAGTTCGTAATCCGGTCAGAACAAAATTTTTGGAATTTTAAATGGGAAGCAATACATTAAGGCTGCCGAAATGCTCTAATGCATTGCTGGCCAACGAGAGAAATGATTAAAAGATTAACAGCCATACCTAAACAAGCGCGGAAGGCGGAACGTTTTTTTCCGCTTAGCTTTTACGCTGAATGGCAAACAGGGTTATCAAAAAAAAAAATAAATATAACAACCCTGATTAATTTAACAAAAAAGTTTGTTGGTGTTTGCGATTTTTTAATAAGCATTTTATAAAAAAAAGTTTAAACAATGAGTTAAATGGACGATTTAAAGGATTTACTTACCTCCATTTTCTAATAACAAATATTTTTTTATGTTTATTTCTTTCACCTTCTTTATTTGCAAGTTACTTCACTATTAAACGCATTGTCAAAATCGGATTTTCCAATTGCAAAATGTTGCCGTTGCGTTGCGTTGCCGCCGCATGAGAATTTTTGACAGCTAGAAAACGCCTTCCGCGCTTGTTTAGGTATGGCAGTAAGGGTTGCGATAGCTGAAGTAGTCTGCACGTTGGCTACAAAACCAATTACAAAAACAATTAGAAAGCAACTTCATGGTAAATATTTGTGTATATTTATTTTTATTTTATATATATTGAAAATTAAACAACTATTAAAACATAAATGAACTTTGTTTACTAATATATTTGAAAACTAGATATAAAAACGACAACTCTGTGCTAATTTGTTCGTCGTTCGTCGGCATATGAAAAAGAAATTAAGCAGGAAACACATACGCCACAGCAGGCTACCAGCTACAATCTGTCAGAATTAAAATACACACGTTTATATGGAAATGATTATTTTGACGATATCACTGCTATTCGGCTACATGACTACTTTTTTTAGCTGTCGACAAGTTAGCATAATTTCTATTTTGAGAAGCAACAATATGCAATTATAGTGCAACCAATGTAATGAGAAATTATTAATATGTTAGAGCTTAAAAATACTTACTTTTATTTGAAAAGAAAAGAACAGAAAAAATTAATGTATCATATTATTAACTCATATATTAAGAACAAGGAAGTTTTGCATAGATAAGTTGGCCTGTTTTTAAATATTTAAGTGGAATGAGGATATATGGAACAAGTGTTTTTTCTTATGAAACTGAAATGCTTTAAAGTGGCACCACTGAAGTATACGAAATACACATTTCTGTGGTGAACAGTTGTTCAAAGCTGCCGTCTTCAAAATAATAATTAAGTAGCCGGCTACAAGGGAATGAATGCAGCCAACTACATGTGCACTCTCTGTAGCTCGTACCATGCTGTGGCGAATGTATGTGTTTCATGCTTAAAGCTATCGCAGAGTTTGTCACCCACGACGAATTTCGTCGACGGTGGTATTGTGTTAATTTTCAAAGGCACAATTGTATTTTATTTCTGAGGACGAAAGTTCGCAACGAATTATTGGTCGCTCGACCCAATTGTGTTCCTAGCATTTGTTCGCTCAGTTGCTGTCTCTCCCTCTGGTTATGTTTAAGTCACGTCTAATTTAAACTTTACTCTTTCTTGACTATTTGGAGTTTTCTTTCGGCTGTAGCCAATTGACCGATATACGTCAGAGAATGTGCCGACATATCTGATATCAGATATGTCAGGAAAAATTCGTTTACTGGGTATGGTGGATATGTGTGCACATATTTCATTCTCTTATGTTCAAATGTGTGAAATAGTTTTGGAAATTATGTTTTTATGCTGGTTGATTTTGCTCTCTCTTTTTTTTCTGTTTTATTTCATATATCCTTTGTTTTGTATCCAGTTGTTCTTCTAGTTAACATTGTAATAACAATAATTATAAATATGAGCATAATAATAATGTTGTTAAGTGTTATATTAAGTTTCTGGTCGGAAGTTGAATAGAGATTGAAATTAAAATCACCAAGCCTGTACTCGTATACGAGTAAACTTGCCACTTGAAGTATGTGGCCAGTTGATTTGGGACTTTGTGACTGTTTTTATGTTGGGGCATTAGAATTGCAAAAAATTAATTACAAATTTTACAACATCACATTTTCTGTTTAAATCAGAAATTTTTCACCAACAGAAAATGAGAAATTTTAATTTGTTGAAATTTTTTAACATCAGTATAAAATAAAAATGATTGACAACATTATTGAGCAGTTTCACATTCTTTAATTATATTCTCGGTTTTACCTTGTATACACGCCAATGATTTGCAAACTTTATTTCAGAAATTTCCATTTTTAAAAGCAAGATTTTATTTATGATTTGTGTTGGCCCACTAACAGCTGCAAAGGATTTTTCGTAATTTTACAATATTTCACCAGCATGTATTGCATTTTTACACTCATCTACAGATTGACCATATTTTGCCATCCGAACTGATGTACATACGTACGTGTATTAAATTGAAGAAAAAGTTTAACATGAAATTGGAAAACCTTGCGTGCCTGTATGTAAAACTATTTCCACTCACTTCAGCATGATGGAGTTCAAAAACACAAATTAGTTCAGTTACTGTGAAAATTAAAAAAAAAATGATTTTACGTGAAATTAATTTGTTTTTTAAATGTTTTTTTATCGTAATTTTTTTAACCACTGAAAAACTTTTAAACATTAATTAATAACATTTCACAGAGAAGCCGGAAACAGTATATTTTGAAGGCAGTATTGAATTACAAATTGTTAATTAATTTTTTTGTTTGTTTTTTGTAAAACAAAAACTTAAAAAAGTCGTTGCAACTTTTATTTGTTTGCTACAGCAACTTCGTTTTGCCACCTTTTTTGAAAATCACTTTTGACCTCCATTTTTTAAATTTCGAACATTAACAATGCGTACCATTTAACTTCTGAACAATGCTTTTGTGTTATTTCTGCGCCAACTTTTTCCAAGTTGTTAAATTATTACTAAACGCTGGTATTTAAGGATTGCAGACATTTTCCATGTTCTTCTCAATTTTTGGAAGTGTGGTTATTTTTAATTAATCTTGTATTTTTAATTTAAATTTATAATTATTTACAATTGCAAACAAAATTTAGCCAAACAGTAAACGATCATATCAAAGCACAAAATTATAAATTATAAATTGTGTAATGTAAGGAAAAGTTGCTTTTTTTCCCAATCATTTTCCGACTGGAAATAACTAGAAAAAAATATTGTAAAGCTACACAAAAAATAAAAAATTAAATGTAGAATTACAAAAGTTTATGAGTTTTGGCGTTTTATTTTGCAACTGCAACAGCGACAACTATACAATTTACCAAACAGACATACACACACACACACACACACACATACAATAAAAATAGTAACAATAAAATTAAAAACCATATTTTCGCCCCAAAAACTAAAAAAAAAAAAAGCGAAAAAAACCAATGACGAACCCACCAAAGAACAATTTGCAAAAGTGGAACAACAACTGTGGCTACAAACATTTTCTTTTTTCCTTCTCCTGCAGTTCTCGCAATATTTTGAATTTAATAAAAGAGCCACTGTAACACTACAGCAGCACGACCACCACAAGCATTTTATTTAACTTTTATTCCCAAACAAAGACCAACACATGCCAAATATATTCATGGAATAAAAGATGTTAGAAAAAAAAAAATTAAAAGAAAACTCTGTCCAAATTACTTTCTACACTGGATCGTCATCCAATTACGTTTCATGAGAAAAATGAAAGTTAGAAATCAAAATATTGCAAGTTTTTTTTTTTTGTGTTAAATGAATAACGGTTGAAATTCAAAATGAATAATTTACAGAGATGCCGTAAAGAAAAAACTCATCTGAGGCAATTTAAGCCAAATTGTATAACTTTGTTGATTTTGTTGGACTTACGGAATGTGCAGGTAAATGTTCGAACATGAACAACTACAAAATAAACTGACATTGTTTTTCAATAATGTTCTGGCTTGTGACTAGAGTTGTTTATTACCCAGGAGAGCGGAAAACAGCCCAGGCAGAAAAATTCAAACGGGACAACGTTGGTGGTTGAAGTATTGGCATGATGTAAGAAAACCTACGCTAACAGTGCTTCATTGGCCCTTAAATGATAACGTCGTTTAACGGTCGACCAATAATTTTTTTTTGTAACAATGGCTAAGAATTACGAAAACTAAACATTAAATTATTAGCCAGTTCTAGCAATTTGTTTAATCAAAACGAAAAACTGCAGGCTTGTCCAAAAATTGCTCAACATACTCGCCTTTCCATAGGTTCATAATATCACGTGCCGTATGGCATATTGCACCGTCTTGTTAAAACCACATGCCAACCAAGTGGAATTCTTTCATTTTGGAAAAAAGAACGTTGGTAATCATCGCAACGTGCAATACCATTTGCGAAGAATTGCCATTAAAAGACAATGACTCATACGGCACCCGGCCGAATTCGCATAATTTTACTCGGTATAAAATCGAGTAGGTACGTCCGGTCGAAATTAATTACAATGTACTATTTTCCTAATAAATAACTGATGAAACATAAGAAAAAACGATTACCAATTTTTATTTGAAGTCTTTCCTCTATTAAATTAAGTAATAGATTTTAATACAAAATAATCAATTTAGAAAAAATTCCAATATTTCTCCATGTTCTTGTTAAAGTTTGCAGATACAGTAGATGGATGAATAAAAGCACATTTTCATTAAATTCATTAAAGAAGATCACTAAAAGATCACCTTGAAATAAGAATAAATATTATTTTGAACAAATGTTCAGTACGTTTAAAAAATCTTATTTGAAAGCAAGTGGGAATGTTGGAAATCGTGTGACTTTTGAACACCAAATTAGCATTTCTTCGGTTTTGAGAAATCAGTCGTTTTTCAATAGACTCTGTTTACAGAACAAGGCGGTATATAGAGATATTCCCGAAGTAAATTTTATTTTATATATTATATTATATTATCAATATAAAAACTAAAAGCTGCCTTCTATGGTAATTTAAGGCCACTCTATATCTTGAAAAGTAATTGTCGTAAGCACACTCATGTTTGGACCGGAAACATTTTGCTTGATTGGAGCGAACAAGTTCTGAGAAGAAATACAGATGGATAGGGGAATGGCTGGGAAAACTTCTAAATCGATCTGGCCGCACTCGGACGGTCGAAGAAGATCGGGATCGCTTCGAAGATCTCATAATAACCAGCCATTTTATGTTGAGAAAACGTACTATAAAAACCCTTGGCATTGAGAGCAAAAGTCGGTGTAGAGTTTGTGATTATGAGGTGGAGAACCCACAGTAATTATCGAAGGAGATTGTCAGACTTTATGCCGCAGAAGATAAAACCCATTGGGCAGTTCCCTGTTGAACGATTGGGAGCTGCCAATGCTGGAAGCAAAGGCAATCCTGACACTTCTTAGAAGAGCATGTATGCATGACAGGGGATACATTACAACCCTTTGGTCCCATAATTTTTAATTCGTTCAATTCATTTATTCAAGATACACACACCTCTGCGGAACGTTATTTTCTAGTGGTAATAAACAGAAACTGTAATTTCCACACTACTAAATCCATATTGTGAGGTGGTATTAGAAAGCAGCATAATAAACTCGTGAAGAATATTGCTGCAACAATTTGTTCGCTGACAAACCCCCATTACTAATTCCTGCTGTTAAAATCACTTAAGTCCTTTCCAATTTTCAAACATATTGTGGAAATTAACACGAAACAACTATGTAGCAAAAACATCAGCTTTGCATTTCATTATTCTTCTTTTGTTTCTTGTTGTAAAAAATAATTTACGTGAACACAAAATAATTAAAAAAAAATAAAAATATTCAAAAACCTATTACGTTTTTCAGTCAACAAAGTCATCGACATGTCGTGTTTTCCTTGTTCAAGTGCACATTTCTAGAAGAAAATGTTCTTTACATTATTCCACTTGACCATAAATTTTACAAGTTCCACAGACAAATGAATAAAAAAATAATAATAGTGAATTACGTTGCACTGGAAAATTGGAAAAGCAAACATTTAACAAACGGAAACCTTAAAAGTTGTTATTGCGTCGAAATGAAAAGTAAATTTTAAGCAAAACACTTGGTATTACGTAGGAAAAATCAAATGAATTTATTTTCTATTTTTATGTTTATTTCTGCTATTTTCTTTCGTACAGCTAATTAAATAAAAATTTAATTTTGTCGAGCCGTTAAAGGTATAAAGGTCAGCCTCCCTGTAAATTTCTAATCAGTCACTTTTTAAATCGTTCTACTTCGTAGTGAAATAGCAGATTAGAAAAAAAAATAACAAGATTAGAAGAAGAAAGAGTACATTTTCAATCATTTCAAACGAACGAATTTTAGTTTAATTTTATTAATTATTATTTGGAAAAAGAAAAACTTAAAAAAACAAAACAAAAAAATAAATAAATAAATAAATAACGAAAAGCAAATAAAAACTTCAATATGGTTGTTAATTTTAAGATATTCAAAAAGGCTGCGCCTAACAATATGGTCACGCTGTATATGAATAGGCGTGAATTTGTGGATTCGGTGACACAAGTTGAACCTGTTGGTGGGTGTGGAATTAATAAAGTATTTGAAAAAAAAGAAAGTAGTTGTAGTTAATAATCTTTCCCCCTCGTTGCCATTATTAATCACAATTGCGATCACACTGGGCAGTCTATAAATATTCTCTACATACATATACATATATATCTTGGAATTATCCATACATACCCAGTGAAAAAAGTGCTTCCAAAGAAGGCAATAACATCCTGAACGTGTGATCCGGAAGTAGTGTAAAATTGGATTCGTTCCACTTTTTTCTATATGAGTCGATGTTGCCGGAACTTTGCTTTTTTGAGGCCGATTCATTGAATTCGAAGTAATTCTCGCGATGTTAAGTAAATCTACTTTTTTAATGTTTCTTCTAGGGATTTCGGTTCTCAAAAAGTGCATAGCACTTTTCACTTTATTTGTTTAAAATACTTGTGCTTTATTTCTCTTTTAAAATGGCTCTAAAATCAAACCATAAAGTGCAACTGTTTTGACTGAAAAAAGCACATCTGAACACCATATTATTTAGTATGGTTCATAGTAATTATCACATAACAATTTTGACTGCCTGAAAGTTATCGATTGTAAGGCTTTCTTTTCCATTTTCTGCAGTCATCTTCACTTGTTTTAATGCAGTGTCAAAATTTAATTTTCCAACCACTCAGCGTTGACGACGCGTTATTTTGGTTTGCTCCGCATAAATTTTATTTTATTCAATTTATATGAATTTTTGATAGCTAAGCAACGTTTGCCATTTTTGTTTAGGTTTGAGTGGAAGGCTTAACCGTTTTCCAACTCTGCTCTTCGGTATAAATTAATACCGCTGTAACTTTTAAGTAGAGGAGTTCGTATATAATTGTTCAATTAACAAAGCTTTATTAGCTTGTGGAAGATAATCATTTTGCTTAATTTAAAAAAAATTAATTTATTCCATTATTGTCGTTAACATATTCAAATAAAGTTCCAGTAGAGAAAAAAATCTTATCGTTGAAACACAACTATTGAAATTGCAACACTTTCACCCTCAGATGGCATTGTGGTTTTGGATGATGACTACATACGTCAAAATCGGAAAATCTTCGTGCAACTCATTTGCAATTTCCGTTATGGTCGCGAAGATGATGAACTGGTCGGTTTACGTTTTCAAAAGGAATTGATTTTGGTATCACAACAACTCTATCCGGAGCAAAAGGCAGACACTCAACTGACAAAGATGCAAGAACGTCTCTTGAAAAAACTGGGCCACAATACTTTTCCTTTCATATTGGAAATACCACCCAGTTCCCCGGCATCTGTGGTGTTACAGCAAAAAGCTAACGACGCTACTCAACCCTGTGGCGTTCAATACTTTGTGAAAGTTTTTGCTGGCGAAAATGATTGTGATCGTTCCCATCGTCGCAGTACTATTAATTTGGGTATACGCAAAGTTCAATATGCTCCCACCAAAACAGGTATACAACCCTGTAGTATAGTGCGCAAAGATTTCCTTTTATCGCCTGGAGAGCTGGAGCTGGAGGTGACCTTAGATAAGCAGTTGTATCATCATGGCGAAAAGATTGCCATTAATGTCTGTGTGCGTAATAATTCGAATAAAGTGGTGAAGAAAATCAAGGCCATGGTCCAGCAAGGCATTGATGTGGTTTTATTCCAAAATGGGCAATTCCGCAATACGATTTCATTTGTTGAGAGTAGCGAGGGCTGTCCTTTAAATCCGGGCTCTAGTTTGCAAAAAGTCATGTACTTGGCACCCAATTTGGCAGCTAATTGTGATCGTGCCGGTATTGCGGTCGAGGGTGATATAAAACATAAAGTCACCTCATTGGCCTCGACTACACTGTGAGTAGCAATTCATGTTATTCTACTTTGTTGCGTTGCTTTTTCAAATTAATCAGACTTGTTTTGTGTAATTTGTAACGAAATTAATGTGGTTGTTCAATTTAAGAATTGCAAGTCAGGAAGCTCGTGATGCCTTTGGAATTATTGTCTCGTATGCTGTTAAAATCAAGCTGTTTTTGGGAGCACTGGGCGGAGAATTGTGTGCCGAATTGCCTTTTATTTTGATGCATCCAAAGGTATGTAGGATGTTTGAAAGATTGTAAAACTATGAAAAATTACTAACGGCGCGAGTGATAAAATGAAAATACTATCGCCAGGAATTGAGATATCAACTAAAGTTATATTTATGATTTGGACTCTAAAGTGCGACAGAGTTCGGCACTACCTTTACTATGACTAAATTTAGAAGTAACAAACATATATGAGCTTGAGGCTTCAGGAATTTAGGTATTTTATTCCCCTTCAATTTAGTAAGTGGCAAATCTGAGATTTTCAGACCACATGGACGAATCCAGTTGGCATGTTTATAAAGATTGGGTGACTATTTCCGTACCCATGAATATGCGAAAATAATTCTTATCTGAAGTACGCTTTCAAAAAGCTTTCTATAATGGTATTAGAAAGCCACAGAAGGGCTGGATAAATTTTTCCTGATTATTGTTTTAAATATAACAAGGATGGTTTTTAGCGAATGAATTAGTGATATGGAAGCAATTTCTGCCTTTCCAAAACTGCCATAATAATTTTAAAGAAATTTAAAATATAAATAGATTTGCATCCAGAATGCTATATTATTTTTTTTTTAAATATGCTTATGAGGGAACTTGGGGGGTTATATATGCCCTTCCAAAATTGTCCAACCGATTTTCAGAAACTTTAGTTCTGTACATAGTCGCAGAAAATGCTAGAAGCCCAGATTTAAAATCAAATAATAAAATGTTTGTTGTATAAAGAAAATTTTTAAAGGGGCAGTTAAGTCTGGTGAACATGCTGGCCAATTGAATTATGAATTTCTTGAGATAATTCGGTCTTCAAAAATCTCATTTAAAAGAGCAATTGTAGCACGGGCCGTGTGTGATGTTGCTCCATCTTGCTGGAACCACTTGTTGGCTGCCACAGGGCGTACAAAATTTTTAATCATTGTACGACCAACTTCATTCTTGGAGAAGTAGGGCCCTATAACTCTTACTGATGTCACTCCACACCATACTGTACACCTGAGCGGGTGCAATTGGCGATGAATGACCTTCATCACTCATTATTAAAATGTTAATAAACTCGTTATTTTCTGCGCACAACTCCAAGAACCTTGTTGCGCAAATTAGTCTTGATGGTTGTCAACTGGTAAAAGTTGTTGGGTCAATTCGAAATTATATGGATGCATGTGTAAATGACGTGATAAAATGCGTCGAAGTGATGTTCTACAGATGTCCAGAACGTCTTCGTGTTTGATTTTATTTTGGATATTCTTCATATTCCCGTACACGATCAATGTTCACTTGTTTCTGTACTATTCTCGATCTTCCTGATCGTGTCAAGTCTGACACTGCACCTTGTTGTCGGAACCGTGCAATTAAATGATTAATTGCGGTTTGTTTAGGTGCATTTCTGGTGTTGTAATAATTTCGTTATGCTCGTTGCGGCAGTGAAATTGAATTGCCATTGAAAAAGTAAAATTCTACCACTTTGGTTCTGTGGTGCAACACGGTAAAAAAAAAATAAATAAAAAATAATAATAAACAAAAAAGTAACTCAATTTTTACACGCGTGCATGATTTTGGCCCACGCAGTATATTATTAGGAATTCTCAAATATTTTTTAGGAGTTCTTGTATAAGCACGTGAAATTTCTTAGCTTTTTTCAAGAATTTGGTTAATGGCCTAATAAAAATTTTGATATTAGAACCAAATAAAATGCTTCATATAGACCAGATAAACAATATAACAACATAACAAATAAGATAGATTTATTTTTTATTTAAAATAAAATTTTTAAAATCTTTTATAGTGTCTCCTGCATTTTCTGTGATGATATGGAAGGACAGCATATCACAAATTCAAAATTCTACCGACGTGCTAGAAGTGAACATTTCCCCGACATCATGTTCCATTAGAAATACTCATATTTCTACTTTACATTTACTGAATTTATCAAAAAAAATTTACTTTTTAAGTCAATTTACTTCCTAACCTCAAATTTGCCCATCCTTTACTTCGAACGGCGTTGTAGAGCTTTGGGCACTCTTGGGAGAAGGAGACTGTTGCGCACTTTCTCTGTGAATGCTAGGGTATGGCTAAATCGACGCTGAGATTCTTTGGGTCTATGTCTATGAATTTGTTTCGCTTTCGGCCAATCAATTTTGCCTCGCACATTGTTTTTATAATATTTTCTTTTATAACAATTTAATGCATTTCTTATTTAATTTGATTTTTTCCTGAATTACTAGCCCAGCCTCAAGGCTCAACAGGAAGTTGAAGATGAAAAGGCTTAGTTCATATACTGCTGCAGTACCTACATTTACTATTTTAACTATAAACCACTACGTCTGCAACTTACTCTGTTTTATATTGCTGTGTTTGCTGTAACTGTTGCAATATTGAGGAAGGTATGAGTTTAGCTGAAATTTAGTTTGCAATGATTTGCATGTTCTTTGTTTATACAAAAAAAAAAAAGAAAAAACACACACATGTTTATGAATGGAAATGTTATAAACGAAACTGTATCAATTGCTTTATATCTACTTTTAAGTTCTATATGTGATTGTATGTATACTGTACTACATAAATATTAATAGTTTATAAATATGATAATAATTTAATGTTAATGAGGCAACTGTTATTAAATGTATTTGAAAAAAAAAAAATAAAAGTAACTGACAAGGTGACTTGAGTAAACAAAAACTATTAAAGAATTAAAATTTAAAAAATCATTTACTTGACGTTGAAAAAGTTACTGACCAACATTTATAAATTTTTTTTTTTCTTGAACCAGTACTCAGGAGATGATACCGAAACATTCCAAAAAGTGGCTACGAAAACAAAGCCTACAAATAGAATACGTCTCCTTGCCACCAGATGCGCAGCAAAGGGCAAAAGCAGAGTTCTAAAACAGTGAAGTTTCACCACCTGTCATCTCTCTTATTATCCCTTGCCTCTAGTACCAGCACAATACATTGCATTATGTTCTGCTCCAAAATTAAATAAATAATTAAATACCCATTTCGGCATAAAAATAATAAAATATTTATTTTCTAAAGAGATCAAAAATTCTTTCTGTTTTATTATAATGTGATTATATACATACGAAATACAATATTATTTAAGTATCCGCGTATAGATTGGTTAAGGCAGTCGATTCTGTTGAGGTAGTTTTCGGCCGCTTTTTCGCACATTTCGGACGGCATCTCAACGATTATTTGTTCGGAAATTGTCCAACGTTAGTCCTACTACTAAGAAGCTAAAGCGGTGTCGAGTCTCATGATCTTGGCCAAAGTGTGAAATTTTTCGTTGTCCAGTTCATAGAAAAGTCGGTGACCATACGGCCATAGCGCTTTGAAGTGGCGGTAATGGTTCCGCCACATTTCTACTAACAGAATCGATAATTGGTTTTGAAACCACTAAATGGACAACTCCAGACGTTTCCGCGATTTGAATTTTTCACCAAATACGCAATATGCATTTATTTATAATTTTTCCATGCTGTTTGAAAGAAACAAATTAAACATGTTTTCAAACTCATTTATGACGAACTGGTTAGAATCTTTCTCAATATAAATACAGTCTGTATGAAATTTTATTGAAATAGGGCAACGAATTCTTGCATTAGGCAGTAATGATTTAAGCCGACGGAAGCAAATCTTCCATATTGCCGCAGACATATGGGTTGTAGGGTATTTGACATTTTTATTTAAAAAAAAATCGGTTGAATAAAATTTGATTGTAGAGTTACACCACTGGCCACTTAGTGCCAGTTTGTGTTGAAGTGAAATGAAAAAGTACGTGGGAATGGATTCAGTAAAAGTAATACAAGAACTTCAATCGGAAATATAAATGTAAAAAAGATACAAACTTCAAATAAATAATAAAAAAAATTTGTGGCTTGAAAACTCTGCCAATAATATGAATTCTTCTTTTCACATTATCTCGTATTATTTGATGTTTTTAAACTCCAAAGAGAAAATGTAAAAACTCAATTGAATGTAGACATTTGGAAAATATGTACATTTCTTAATCGGAAATACAACGGAACGGAAATACCAATATGAAGACAATTTTGTAATAAAGTGCTGGGTAAAGAAAAAAAAAACCCAAAATCTTAGAATGAGCAAAATAACCAATAAAATGGTGTTCAATTTGCCTTGAAAGCACAAAAACTTTAGTATTGTATTTACTCTTTAGATTTGGAAATATTTTACATTTGTATTTCAATACATTTGTATGTATAAGGGCGAAGATCAACCAGTTAAAAACAGCAACGGCCGAGAAATTTCTAAAAATTGTCCTTAGAAAAAAGTTTAAATTCTTTGCAAATTAATGCAGCCTTTTTATATTACTTTTATTTATGTGGATTTTCTCCATCTTCCCTGTAACAGTAGTAATTTACTACTGACATTGTCACCATTACTACTGACTGACTATACCTTTTTGAAAGTCCTGGTACTTTTGACTAGATACGCTACTTGGGGATAGTTAATGTAACCAGATATTTACTGAGACTGAGACTCTGAGGCTACTAACTAGGTAATTCTTTTCGGTACATACGTAGAAAATGTAGGGCATTGGAAAAAAGCTTTAAACTTTAAAACTCTAAAAGGCGTACCACGTCAACAAAACGAAACAGTGAAAAAAAACCAAAAAAACATAGGTTTTCAGCAGTAAAAAGTTTCTCTACACACAAAAGGCAAAGTAAAAAGTGTAGAAAGAGTATCGACAATGTCACCAATTTGTGCAACAACAGTATTGACTAGGAGATACTTCACCCCAAGCTTTTTTCAGGTTTATTTATGTAAAGTCCTTAAAGTCCTTGTGTGAGTGACGTCTTTACACTTGCTTGTGTGTGTGCTTCTTTTCAGTGTACTTGAAGAAGTTTGTTCGGCTCGACGGCACACGTATTTACACTTTGTTGCACAGTAGACCAAAAACGTTTACTCCTAAAACTTTCTGGCTCTTATTTCGACTAACAGACCGAACTTTATTGTAAATGCCTGGATTGAATATATATTTACTTGTATTTCAAGGAATCGAATTTTTTGCATATCAAAAACTACCAATTTTTTTGTCTTGGTTAAGTGTTTTTCTTTTTTTTTTTTCATAAAATATTTACTAACCAGCCAATTTTCATGCCAGTTTTGCCAAGGAACATGGACTAATACACATGTTTGTGTAAGTGAACAAATCTTTAAATAAAACAACAAAATGTTGAATTCCACAAATGACACCGGCACACATGTTCAAACATACGCATACTTTTCGACATACGGTATTGTGTGATGATGTGTTAACTAGTAAAATGCCAACCAATGGTGTGGAAAGTCCACACATATACACTTAACATACAATTGAAACCCACACTGACACACAAACACATACATACATGCTCACTTTCTTTCTGGCATTGGCATTTAGTCACTCACCCATTGCTACAGTCGCACGAAAATATAACAGCAACCTTGTTCTACTGCTAACATAGTGACACTTCTATTTATTTATTCATTTGTTGTCATTGGTGGCGTTTTTGTTATTGTATTGGAGTACAATGAACAAGTATTTTTCAAGTGAGCGTAACAAGAATTGAAGGTTTTCTCTGGGCACGTTGTTAAGGTTATTTTCATTTAATTTTTTTGTTTGTTTTTATTTTATTGTCACTGTTGTTGTTATTATTGTGTTTGTTACGTTGCTATACGTACACACACACAGTCAAATCGTAGTCTGTGCGAAAATAAACGTATTCACTGTTCATGTGGAAGTTGATTTGCTATAATAACGGTATATTTGTTTAACAATAAACATACAATTCATTTTAGTTTGTCGATTTTTTATTTCTATTTGTGTTTTTTATGTTTTATTTGGCCTGAATAAATCTGTGTATATATGTATGTATGTGTAAGTTGGTGAGATTCACATGTATGCATGGCTTTTACCATGTATTTTGGAATTGTTTTTGGATGGTTTATTTGTTTGTGCAATGTGAACGATTCAATTGGGTCATATTAGATTGTAACTAATCTGTGCTTCCTCTCAGTTAAATAACTTTTTACAAGATTTTTTTTTAACTTTATTTCGAAGTTATTGATATTTTATCACCGAATATTGTTGTGATTGCTATTGTTTTTATATATACATATACATACATACATATGTATGAAATTAAAATTTTTTATAAAAAAAAATTAAGAAAAACTGGTTAAATTAAATACAGCGAGAAACTTAATATATATAATAGTGTTTTTGAGTGATGAAAAATTCAAAAAACAAATATTACAACTATATATCAACAGCGTTGATAGATAAATTAATAAGAAAAACACCTACAAATAATAGGAACACTGACCAACAACAAGGCGGAATAAATTTTTACAGTTCATTCCATTCATACCTAAAATTACAGAAAGTAGAAAAGATGTAAGAAAGCAGAGTTTTAAGGCCCAAATTCACAGTCATTAGTTAAGTATTAATAAACTAATATGATAACTATTGTTTAACTAAAACTTCATATTCACAGTGTATTGTTTAACTAATATTCTCAGTATAACCAAAGAATGGTAACCCTAACAATCTTTTAATTTTTAATATTGGCTGCACTGCTTTTTGTTTACATTTGTTATATTATTTCTTAAAAATGGATAAAACAAGCAAGCGCTCATCGAACTTTACCGCGCAAGATATTCAATTGCTGCTGGTTCGGGAAAACCAAAATATTATCGAAAATAAAAAAAACTGATAGTATTATATATTTATATAATGTATTATGATAGATAATATCTAAACAAAAATACTAATAATAATTTACTAATCAGCTGTTGTCTAACTATTTGTTAACCAATGTCATTTGGCGGTTTAACTAATAGTAAACAAAAAGCTGTGAATCAAATATTATTGGTTAAACTATTGCTATTAGCTAACTAATGACTGTGAATTAAGGCATAAGTGTAATCACAAATGAAGACAAAATAAAAATAGCACAATAGCACAATAGAAAATCAAACAGTACCACCAGCTACCAGATTCACGCACAAAAAACAAAATTAAACAAAATGAAGATGGATAACGTTGTTTATGAAATAAAGTGCGAAGGCAATGAAATATGGGGACAAAAAAAAGAGAAGACCTGAACATGCAACAGATATCGAGGATATAAGGAAAGTACTGCTCTATCCCAACACGTAACAGATAGTGGGCACAATATTTGTTTCGACAACATGAATATGTTAGACAGGGAGGAGAAATGTAACAAACGGCATACCCTGGAACGAATTAAGCAAGCGATGAACACAAAGAAGACAAAGACAACATTAACTTACAATACTCAATTACAATACATCCCAATTAACCTGTGATATAAACTGTGATAATTTTTGTGTTTGTGCTTTTATTTTCAATTATCATTTACTGTATATTTAAACAATTTACTCATGTTGGGACGTCCAGTTTGAATTTAATTTCAAATGTTATCTTATGTCTGTGATGTCTAATTTAAATAAACAAAGCTGGAAAAATTTTTAAATTATCGATATAAATATTAAATATTAAGTTCCACACAACATTCATACTGTAACATTAACATTGTATTATTTTGACAGATTTAAATTAATAAAGTAAGCTCCTGAAGAAGTTGGAAAAAAACTTACGAATCGTTGAAAAAAGTCATTTAATAACATACAAATAAATTGTTTTTATTAACAACACAAAAACAAAAATTGAACAAAAATTCAGCCTTGGGAAACACCCGATAATACTAAAAAAACGGGTTAAATAGCCCAATCATTTCAGACATGCTAAAATACATACATGTGTAAGTACAGTGCTCTCTGTATATACAGGGTGGCTCAGAATGAGCGATATGGTTTGAATTCTTTATAACTTTTTTAATTATTATTTTTTCTTCTATTTTTTTCAGCATTTTGTGAAGAAGACTTGGGGAATTAATTATGAATCATTACACGTTCGAACAACATACGAAAATAATTGAATTTTATTTTTCAAACCAACAGTCTATTGTGTTGACACAGCGTGCATATCGTCGTCATTTTAATGTTTATTAAATGGGTATGTCAACAAGCAAAACTGCAGGATTTGGGCTACGGAAAATACAGTATATTATTGCAATGAGCTTTGATATCCAGTAAGTGATGTCCATTTTTTGCTTCGGGTGTAATGGTCATGATTTCGAATGTTTCATAATTAATTCCCCAAGTCTTCTTCACAAAATGCCAAAAAAAACAAAGAAAAAATTATAATTATTCTTTTGTGCCACCCTGTACTAACACGATTTGTTCAATAGTTAATTTTTTATAGTGTTAGATTGTGCTTTAATTCGAATGTTATTTTTACATATGTAATTTATTACTTGTGATAATTACTAAGAAACAAACTAAGTCAAAGAGAAAAAGTGTAAGTCACACTGATAAACACTTGCAGAACGCAACAACATGCTGTTTTCGAAAGTTGCTACACTTTCATCTTCAGCGCTCTTCGTGTTTTGTCCACCGTGTGTGGTTATCAGTAGATGTAATTTGTTAGCTTTATTTATTTAAGATTTTCTATAAATAGAATACGAGCAATAATTCCCCGTTTTTTTTATCTTCCTAATGAAAATCTAAATTTACCATCTGTAACTTACAATAGACCTTGTAAAGCTTTAGTAACATATTTATTCTATATTTAATAAATCTAGGCAAAGCAAATGTCAATAAAAACGAGAATTACTGCCATTTGGCAGAGCAGAAACGAAAGAGAAAATGTCACTTGCTTGCTGGCAAATTCCAAGACGACAGGCGGCGTTGTAACAGAAAATTACAAGAGTATGGATAGAGTTTAATCCTGTAGGACTCTTTGGATTTTATATTACTAAATGGAATCTAATGATAACTTCCATAAATGTACGAGAGTCTATAGTGGGATACAGACCATGCGCTGGGCCCCAGACAATTGAAGCACTGCTCCATTGTTCAGACAGCATATGTGTAGTCAAAAGATAAGAGCGAAATATTTTTTTGTATGGTAACATGTAAAATGGTTTTGACTGCGGCATCTCTATTGAATTACATCATTCCTGTATTTGGGGGCTACGCGACCGTTTATTGTTCAAGGAGTTGTTGGAATTAATTAAAAACTTCTAATAAATATTTCGCTTAAAAGTTTAATGACGCATTCAAACTTTTTATGTGTCATCTCGGGGAAACCAGTTTAATTTAATGACTTCCCTCAATGTGCATAATCTTGCAATTAACATTAAAAAGTAATAAAAAAAAATAAACTGAAAAGAAGTGAACATTCTTTAAATAATATTTTTGTAAATTCCTCAAAATATCTCTAGCAAATTCCTTGTGTATGGCTGTATGTGTGTGATAACACACACAGTGAGAGCGACATGCAAGTGTGTATTTTTATTTCACGCGATCTACTGCTACTACCAGCATAATAGAAAGTTTATGAGCAAAAGTTCTCCAAACCATTTGTCATATTTAAATTTTTATAACAAGATAAACGAGTACGTTTGTATGTCTTGTGTGTCTTGGAAAAGGAAGTCTTCATTCGTTGAAATATACAAAAAAAAAGTTCTCTGAATTTATTTAAGTTTTTCTATGAACTTCTTGGCGTTTTTCATGCTGCTCATAATGACAATAGTTTTCCTTCTAAAATTTTGTTCCCAAAGTACCCAAGAAACATTTGAACGGAGAATTTAATTGGGTTTTAAAACAAGTGGAAAAAGAAAACACAAAATATTTCAAAAATTATTTTACAATTCTCTGCTGCTTTTTTAAAACTGGTAATTAAGAATTGTTTCTTAAAAATTTTCTGCCCTGTTCATACAAATTTTTTGGATTTATGGTAGGTATATAGATTGAATTTTGTATGGAGTAATAAATAATAACCTATTCTAAATAAAAAAATATTTATGAATAGGTCAGTTTGACTTGACGTTTACAGGTGATATTCATTGGTCTCATAATTATAAGGTCTTTGTTTAAATGTTCGTCAATATATGCCTGATATATTTTCTCAGGGGATGACCCCTATACATGCGCAGCATTGTGCCGGAACTAGGAAATAAAAGTTTTGGAAGAAAGGATAGAGCGAGTAGGGTTTACTGATATTTGATTTAAATTTTCCGACGTCAAAAGTGAAAGGAAAGACCTCTGCGGGTAGTCCATTCCACAAAAGGTCCGGCCAAAAAACGAATTTTCTCTGTAATGCGTAGTACGGTTCGCCGTCAAGTCGACCACAAATGGATGCGCTCTTAGTGATGAACGCGTCGTGCGCGTTAATATTCGGGTTTCGGGAACGAGTTCTCTGATTTCATAAGCACACACACATCGATAGAACAACGAAACACACCCCACGTTACGACGATGCTCAAGAGAGTCAATAGAGTTGGCTAGCCTACTGTCTCCTAAGAGTTTCTTCGCTCGCTCCTGTACACGGTCGAGTAACTTCAAAATAGTCTTTGAAGCATACATGAGAGTTGTATTCCAATTAATAATGTCTCAAAAAATTGAACGTAGAGTGTATGTTTAGAAACGAATCTAATGACTACGATATCATTTTGTATAAAAACATATAAAATCTACACTCCAATCATATAGAAGGAGTCATTTGTTAAATTTGTTTGTAAATAAAGTACAGCTTTAGCTACGGATTTGCGTCAATGTCCATTGCTTGTGATGTGCTCTAACCTCAACTGACCAGATTATTTTAACAATTAAAGCAATAAACAATTTTGTAAACCTTAAAATGTAAATGTTTTGTAGGGATTTGTATTTTTCATTGGACATGAGTTAAAAAAATTATCAATGACATTTTTGTTTGTTGGGTAAAATCTTGCTTTTTTATGACTAAATCATCTAACAGATGAGATAAAGAAATATATCACAAGTATTCTGGAGAACACATTTAAGATTCTGCTCCAAAATATTTTTTATAATTAATTAACTGACACTAGTGGTTAACTCTAGATTTTTATAATTGAAAGAATAAAATTTCACCAATTTTTTTGTTTTTGCTTTAGCAAAATTTCTTTATACATGACAGAAATAAATGTAACGTTTTTACTTTTAATTAACACCTCTAATTAGTATAATATATTTTTTTAATGAAAAGTTTAATCAATTGAATACAATATTTAATTAATTGTTGAGCTCTATACTTAAATAAATTAATAATTTATTTATTTTTTGCTATGAAATATACAAAATGACGGCTGAACTTTTTATTTAAATGCTTATCAAATTTTTCCAATCCTTAAAAAAGTATAGAATTCTTCACATGCTAAGATTTTACCCACTTGTGTATTTCAATTGAAAAGTTGTTTTAACACAAAATACTTTAAAATGTCATAAACTTATTTTCATTCGTCTATTACGAATCGTACAGTATTTTTGCTTCTCTATAAAAAAAAAGCACGACTATTAAAAAGAAAAACAAACTTTGGAAACGTGAAGAAAACAAAACATGAAATACCTTAAAAACACATTGGGGGTCGACGGCAGAAAGAATATATATTTTTTTTCACCATTCAGTTGCCTTTTGTTCTTACAAGACAAAAATGGCTTTATAATATGGTAAATTTGAAATATTATGAACATTGCAAAAAAAAAAAAAAACTTGACATAAACAGAATTAACCAAGCCAATAAAAAAAGCATGTTAATATGCTAATAACTTGAGCAGTGGAGTATGGAAAAAAGAAAAAATATTAATAAAAGTAAAACTTTCAGCCATTATATTTCCAAGGAGGTTTTTATAAGAGATAAATGCTCGTAAATATTTTTCAGAGGTCTTTAGAGATTTACTCACTGCTTGACTTTTATCAATTTCCAAGAGAAATATAATTCTGTATATTTGCCGAAATGACGTTCATACTTTCAAGCGAATTGTGTATTGAGCTGTTCAAAAAAGTATATAATAATTTTTAAAATAATAATTTATTTCCATTCACTTGATACCACATGGTTTCAGATGAATTCAATGAGAAGAGTCTGTAGACTAAAAAATCTTGTTAACAAAGCAAAAATTAATTTTAACTAAAGCAATGTATACACAATTGTCAGATTTTACAATATTGTACGATAAGGCAATATGGTGACAATGCACTCACAATAAAAAATTGTGATATAAATGTAAATTGTCAGTTCAGACTATTGTAAGAAAACCTTACAATTTCATTGTCGCACAATTGTTCAACAATAAATGTATCTGTCTATAAAAATTGTTACTTCACATGGCAAAAGTTGCCAGATCATATGTTAAACATTGTCTATTAACATTTATGGGGAGCATTGCCAATAGAAATACTTATCTGACAATGGTGTGTTATAGTACGGTTTACTAAATTAAGTACATTTGGCAATTACAAATGACCATGCAATATCTGCCAATTACCTGTTAATGGAAATAGCAGGCGGTCTCACCAATGTTAGCTGCATGACAATATACTGCGAATGCTTTTTGTGACAATGTTGCTACACAAAAACTGTTTTTATGACTGAGTCGGATACTGTGCTCGAATGTCAACGTGTTAACTACATCAGACATTGCTGATGTGGGAAAGAGAAACGACGAAATATCCGGTACAGAGGTTAGTGTACTCTACCTCGCACTCTCCTTGGCAACAAACCACGTATCTCTGTTCGTGTTGCAATGTCCCAAATATGATCCCTCTTGATTCGCCCACATTTTTCTCCTTAAATACCAAAGAAGTTAATTCTAACATATATTCGTAGTTTATATGAACACGTTTTTGTAGAAGGACGTATGACTACAAATAAATTCAAATTAAAGCAACCAAGCAAAAAGTTCCGTTAACCAACAGATCAAATTAACAAGAGTTTGATTAAAAATAAAGAGAAGCTGTCGTTACAGGGAAATAAATTTCTTTTCTAATTTTGACAAATATTTATACTGAAATTTATTGCGAGGACAAGAAGTATTCTACGAAGCGATTTAGTTTTTGGTTTGTTTTACAGACAGAATATATATAACATTTCCAGATCAAATTAAACAAGACAGGTGATTATAATTTGTTTTGATAAAAAAACATTAAAATAGTTTATATTATTGACAGTAAATAAAAGAATACGTTTTATAGGGCGTCAACATGCAGTATACCATTCTCACCATTTCAAACTATCGCGGGTACCAAATTTATTTATTTATTAATTTCGCCAATGAATTAGTGTCTCCTTACGGGCTAGTAAAATTATAATTTATCTTAATAATAAATTTAATAACTCCATATTTTCTAAACTTAATTTGAAATTATGATGAGATAATGATAAATCTAATTTAACTACATTATTTAATTTATTTACAGTATTTAAAGCTAATATCATATGTTGATTCACAGCATAATTAGTACTACGTGTAGATATGGGCATTTCCACAGAAAGCTCTACCAGGAACAAATGATTTTTTTCGAACATTCTATTGAAAATGTTAAAATTTTAAGAAAATTATGCATTTTTTCAGTTTGTGGTGTTTGTTATTTTCAGAAAAGTGGTCTGGAAACTGCAAATTTATTTAAAATATATAGAATATATCGAATATAGGAGTCTATTTTATAACATAATATTTTTAATTCCCTTCCAAAAGAAAAGACATGTTAAATATTTAGGAATTTAAATTTAAATTGAGAAACATTTCTCCTAAAATGGAGATGTCTCCCTTTTAAAATCAACGGTTTATTTATTACATACCAAAACCTAAAATTTATATTTAAAAATAACAATAAAATAATATGAGAATATCATAAGGTATGTAATAATAAATTTCACATATAGTTTATAAGGGAAAAAGCACAATTAGAATCATGTATATAAATGAATATTCCCAAAATAAATTCAGTTAATATAAAATAAAATAATAAGTATAAAAATTTTCACAGTTAATACAATTTAAACTTAAGAAAATTTTTATTACCGACATTGTAGGAAAATATGTCCCGTTCTAGATGTCCCGTGCAAAGCCATAGTAAAGGTTGTTCAAAAAAGAGGAACACAAATATGGAAATATGACAACCATCAGTGGAAAGCCATATTATTCTATCTTAATTTAAAAAAAAATTCCTTTCGAAAATGGTGTTCTAATTCGCAAATTTTTTTAATTTTTCTAAATGCAATTGAAGGCGTCTTCTAAATTTTGTCCTGTTTGTGATGCCATGTTTATTGGTTATACAACAGAAACAAAAAAATCAATGAAAAATTAATGTGCTATAAAAAAACGTAGAAAAGAAAAACAAAATTTAAGATTTCTATATTTTACCACATTTCAAAGGCCCATATATAAAACATATTGTTAAATATGAGAGACATAACAGGTATATTCAAAGGAATCAAGCTAAATACGAGTCCTAGCTCCTATTAATTCGTACATCATCCATTTTTATGACAAATCAACATTCAAAACCACATATTTTAGAAAAAAATATTGATTGCACCTCACCTCCTATCATTTCTTCAACTATCTCATTCCTCTATTTCCAGCAGAATGCACCGCATATGATTGCTGGACCAAGTTAAAAAAAGTTAAATTTTTCTGAAATTATTATCTTCAAATTTATAAAAAAATTCTTGTGCATGTTAAGATAAATGTTTTGAAAAAACCAACTTAAACTAAAGTTCATTATTTATAAAGGGTGTCCCAAAAAGAACGCAAGATTTAAATTTGGTACGAGGTTAGTAAAAATGGAGCGCTACACGAATGAACAACGCATTCTCATTGTGAAATTGTTTTACCAAAATGGTGAAAGTTTTGCAGCTACAGTTCGCAAATTGCGATCAATTTAGGGTCACAATAATGCTCCAAAAGAGTCAACTGTAAAGAGATTAATGGATAAATTTTCCGAAACTGGGTTAGTGATGTTAGTGATGTAAAGACAACAACGCGCCTTCGACCAGGTCGATCGATCGAAAATGTCGCAGCTGTACGTGATGATGTCGCTCAAACTCCATCCACCTCAATTCGACACCGAGCTCAGCAATTTGTTGTCTCCAAATCCACTATGCAGCTAATTTTGACGAAAGATTTCCATCTTCATGCATACAAAGTTCAATTGACTCAGGAACTGAAGCCAGCTGACCATGGACAGCGAAGGGAGTTCGTTAATTGGGTATTGGAGAGACAACATGAAAATGCTGATTTTGCGTGACGAGGCCCATTTCCATCTTGATGGCTCCGTCAATCGGCAGAATTGTCGCATTTGGGGTGAGGAAAATCCTCGAGTGATTCACGAGAAGCAAATGCATCCTCAACGTGTCACTGTGTGGTGTGGATTTTGGGCTGGAGGAATCATTGGACCTTTTTTTTTATGAAAATGAGGCAGGTCAAGCGCAAACAGTCAATGGTGTTCGGTATCGTAAATTGATAACCAGTTTTTTCGTGCCTAAAATTGAAGAAATGAATGTGGAGGGCATGTGGTTTCAACAAGACGGCGCCACATGTCATACAGCCAGAGAAGCAATTCAATTGCTGCATCAGTCATTTAAATCTTGCGTTCTTGTTGGGACACCCGTTATAAGAAATTATTATATCGTACACTGGTTATTTTTGCTATTTAAAAATATCTAATTGTTTTGGCATTGTAATTATTAACTGTTTGTTTCAAGAGTTATTGAGTTCCTTATTTCCTGGAATTTAGCTTTCAATACGGTATCACATACGTTGTGGGTCATTTCGCAGCTTAGATAGATTTTCTATAGGGTTGAGATCTGGGCCAATTTGAGACATCTCTGAGACATTTTTTTTGTCTCGTGCAAAGATGCACCATCATTTTGGAATTAGGCACACGGATGTTTTTTTAAATTAATATATTTTTCCTCATTTACTATTCAATCTATAAAGTGAAACTGACCAACACCCTATGAAGACATGCATCCCCATACCATAAGGCTGGGGGTAATTGTTTACCGATTTCGCCAAATTGATTCTTGTTTCTTTAGTTGGAATATTAGAGCGTAGAAATTAATAGTATTTTTATATTTTACTGATTGTAATACCTCCCGCATATATCTTAGACTCCTGCTTACCATACATAGAAGTAGTTTTACCGATTATAGGAAATTTTAGAGAAAATACGAGATACACCAGACTTATATTTTATCTTTACCAGCTACCAGTTGAACACCCCCCCATAGCATCGTCGTATCATCATCAAATCTGCAGCTGATTATCGACTAACAGCGTAGATTTAAATTAGTTAGTTAGTCTAAGTAGATTTAATTTTTGTTGAATAAAACTGTTTTCGTATATCTCAACACCTGAAGATATTTATTTTATTTCAAAGAAGGTAGGCCTTTGATACGAACCTGAACGAAATGAGTCATACCTCAGCTGGAAAAATAAACTACTTTACAAAATAGAACGATAATTCGATATATCAGATTTATCACCACTTTTTAAAATCGATGTGATAGAAGTCACTTTCCATCTATCAATAAAAATGCCATCCGCTAGAGATTTATTCAAAATCTACTGGAGATGTATGATCAAACAATCAACCAGACTGTTTTTTATAAAAAATGAACTAAACCAATCAACGTCCATACCATAGGAATTCTTTATACATCCAATGACGTTTGAAATATTGTTCTCATCGAGTTGTGTTAGTTTTCGACGCTCTTTGAGTATACTTGAAATTATCGATAGATGCAAATTAACTAGTTTCATGTTATCGACAGCTGACTGTATTACTCTTCGCGCCTGTTTATATGGTATGATAATAATTGTGCTTAATATTAGAGTATACATTTTCACTATTAATTTTAATATTTAATTTCATTAATTTGACATAAATTGATTTATTAACCATAACATTCTGTTGTATTTTCATATAACATTTCTAAAGCTATGCTCTAGAAAGAAAAGAACAATACACAAAAATTAAATACCTCCACATTTCTAACTACGAATACTTTCGTTATACGTTTCATTGGCAGAAAACCACATTACGTGCTCTTCTCGACAAAATTAAAAACCTCCCCAAAAAAAATTCATCTCATATCAACTGCACAATCCAATGGTCAACATAAATTTTGATAAATGAAGTAGGCGTCCGGAACAAAATTACATTGACTACCAACTACACTAAACCAAATAACATTAAGAAAATAACACAAATACAATTTATCGATGAAGTTTGTTTAACAATAAAAATAGCAACTTAGTTAGTGGACATTTCAACGTTCATTTTATACGGTATGGATGGATAGAAAAAAATACTCTCCCTACCATATATATGCATATTTACATATATACAGATGTATGTATGTGTACATCTCCCTTCAGTTCCCCAAAGTAGATGTCAATGTGTTGACAGGTATTTGCTTGTTTTTGCCGTTTTTTCATGTAACTCGGTAGGTTGCATTTAACAGGCATATATAATACGGCTACTTGCTACACTCAATACCAATTTAATCTTCAGTAGTTTTAGGACCGGAAAATATATAAAACCTTAAGTACACGTATCGCTTGTGTGCATGTTGGTTTAGTTACAATACATAAATATGTTTTTGTATAAAGGCACACATATAGACTCTCATATGTGTTATTATTAATTTGCAGCATGTCAACAAAAATATGTCAAAACAATCCATGAACATATTTTCTTCACTAATAAAAAAGCTGCTCAGTTCAAAGTTTGGCACCAGCAAAATTTACGTTCATATAAATGAGAAATAAGGCGCAGTGAAAATTACTGATTGCATGGCAGGACTCTTGTAAAGCGGGACTATTCTAAAAGAAAAGGGAATTACTGGCATTTAAAATTTTATAAAACAAGATTTGTTTTGCGATGAGCCACTTAGAAGCAAAACTTTCTGCATCGAGACAGACGTTACCTTATTATTGTGCATTGTTTGAAATCGAAATACATCTTAAATGAGATGCTCGTTATACTTTGTACTATAGTGAAAACATTGATTTAAAAGAATTAGAAAAACCAGAAGTAGCAGTCGTCAGGGGGCAGGTAGAGGAATTCCTCAGGATGAAGGCTCACGAGAGTTGGGGTTCTAATCCTAACTGCGCCATAACAAAAATTCTGTGGCCGCGTTGTGTTGAATGTAGAACTCGGCTAGTTCTGACCTTTACCCTATCGTCAATTACTAGAGTCGCATTCATTTGCATCTTAGTCGACTGCGATTTAACCCAACCGAATCTACACAGAAAATATAATAATTAAATTTTTCCAAATTAAGTCTGTGCTCAGAAATTTTTTTTTATCAATTAATAATTTAATTGAATCAACGTTCATTTTAATTGATTTTAGTGTTCTCACAAGAAAGTGCAATCTAAATGGTCAAATTTTAAAATTGTTAATTGATTCTGCGTTTTTCGTGATGGGTTGAAATCTAATTATTATTTTAATAAATCTTCGTATTTTTTAATAGAACATTGATTTTACTTTTTTATGTGTATCGGTATTAAAAATATGATTTTTTAACTGTTTGTATTTTGAAAATAGAAAAAGAAATACAAAGAGTTTGCAAAAGTGAATGCAATATTTATTACAGCCGTTAAATGAATGGCTGCTATTTCATTTTCAATTTTTTTTTCATGGTTAAATCGGTTAAATCCGCTGTATGCTTTATAATCGATCGTAACTTCCCGTCTTTTCCGTAAGTAAATAAAATTGAGATAACTTTAGCAGACATTTCGAAATTGTGAGTGCCTGTTATTGGGCAATTCTGCATTTTTATTTATCTTTTATCTTTATACATACCTTAAAAATTCTACGTGCTTCTAAAGCAATGAATTCTTGCATTTCTTTTTTTATTATTATTTTTGGAAGCTCTACAGCTAAAACAATACAAATTTGCAACAAAAAAGAAAATGTTGTAGTTGTGCGGAAATAGAGGAAAAAAAGGAAACCGAACAAAACATCGATAACATCCAAGACTCCCGGGAAATTATAGGCAAAAACTGCCAAATACAAATGAGGAGATCGTAGAAACACATACACAGAAAAACAAAAACTGTCCTTCTTACTAGCAAACAATATCAAACAAGAGAATATTTAAGTACTAAAAGTTCTTGTAATACCCTACATTATAATGGAATGTCGGTTTGTTTTTATGTATTTGAAAGTATCGGTGTTCGTTTAGTTGCGTCCGTTTTGAATTTACTTAGTTGTAGTACCATCCCTGTTATTATACTACTCTAATTAGCATTTATGTACCGATAAGTAATATTTAGTAGCCACCATGCAGAAATGAAATGTATGAGACACAGGGATGGAAAACGGCTCTTCTGTTTTTGTACCAACGTTGCTAATGACTATGGTACTATTTTATAATATATAGTTAATTTTATTAAACAAATTTCATATGTAATATGTTTTTGATTATAATTTTCCTCTTATTTCAAACTTGAAGCACCACTAATTTTTTTTTTATATCTTGGACCAGCACTCAAGAGATGATCCCTACACATGCGGTGCATTGTGCTGGCACTACAGGAGAGGGATAGTAGGAGAAATGATAGGAGGTGTAGCTGCACTATCCGAAAAATCTGCTTTTTGCACATTATTTGTTTTTATACCAGTGTTGTAGCGCCTCTGATGTGAAGGAAACGTGTTAAATTTTGAGGCTTCGGTTTTTAGTAGCCATTTTTTGGTAATTATTTTACCGCCGCTTCTACACAATACCGACAAAGTTGGGCGCTCTGATGTGTCTTTGGATTGTTATCAGCTGAAACCGGTACTGTTCAGTGACCAGTAATTATGCTTTCGCCACTGAAAGCTTGCGATAACGATTGATGCAAAGACACACACAAATGCACATCAGAAAAAATGCGAAATGTTTTTATGAGTCTGAAACTGGTGTTGAACCCAGGAAAATTTTTCGTTTTGTAGTCAACGTGCAGACTACTTCGACCATCTCCACCCACTTGTTGACCTTAATAATACTTTTGTTTGGCTCTCTGTAGCAACAGTAGAACATGTAGTCTATTTTGTTTTATTGATATTTTGCAAAAGAGTAAACATGTTGCTGTGCCCACTTTTCCTTTTCTTACCATGGAAATTGTTACCACTTTTCGCGAAATGGTACCGCATGCGACTTCACTTGCTTACGTTGGGTTAGTTCGGCAGATTGCTACTTGTAAAGATAAATTTCCCACCCCACTTGGGTCCAATTTATAATGGTGTCTGCCATTGCGATATCTGTTACGAAGAAACTTTCACGCGTTGTATTAAAATAGACTAAAGTCTCTGCTAGGAATCGACAATAGAAATCGCAAAATGATAAACTAGCAACCATTCACTTGGTTTCTAGTTCTAAATTTTTGACGCATATTTTTTAAGGTGAGCCATTTTTTTTTACTATTTTATTACTCAAATGCCGAGAAAAGATGGTACTGTAGAACAGAAAAATCAGAAAACATTGTGTACTTGACGTCTGCGGAAATTGAACCTCGGGCCCTACATTCATCAGCAGCCCCAATTTAAATTCAATTAATCTTAAATTTGTTGTATTGTAATTGTCACAATGAAGGCAATGCGATATTATACCAGTATTAAACAGAGACAAACCTGAAATGCATTACTCAAAAGCAGTAATGAAACTGAATAAGAAATTATCGGTTTAAATAACTGTATCCAATGACATCAATTTTGTTATTTAAAAAAAGAAAATTTTCTTTCTTTTATTATTTTATTTACATCTTGACTTGTATTATTTTCTCAAAATACATAAAAAATTTTACAATACGTTCTTATGTACATATTTCGGAGCACATACATTAGTATCTAAGTAATATTCTATTTATTTATTTTTCTTTATACAACCAGGTAGTAAGTTCTTTATATGATTTCCTCCAGGTATTAAGGGCATACGTGGGCAGGTCAAACACCAAAACTTGCAAATAAAACTAATTTAAGATACTAAATATGACAAGTACAGTTTTATGTTTGTGATTATCGTTTAAGACCACTTTTGGTTTTTTCTTTGCTGGCCATTTTGCCTACTGTGTCAGACATACGGCAGAATATATAAGATTGAAATAAGAATGTATAAGATTTTATTTCTTACATGCCAAAAATGTTTAAAGAAGCTATAAATTTAAAAACTATAGAAATCCTTTATTACAGCTTATAAAATGGAAAACGATTGAAAAAGTACCTTTTTGAAAAAAGTATTTTTTTTAAGTACCATTTAAGAAAAGGTTTGAGGAATTTTAGAAATGTTACTTTGAAATTAACCTTTAAATTTATTAATTTATTTCATTCATCTTTTTTTTTTTTATAAATATTGAAGTGAAATTATTGCCCTGCTTAAAGTTTTATTTTGAAAATATTTATCCAATGAAATACTGCTGAACTTTTCGAACCTAAATCGTTGTAAAATTTATATTGCACTTAACTTAAGTAAATCTTAAAGAATTTTATTGCATCTTTGTCATTCGAAGACTTTCTGATTTATAGAATTCAATTTCAACTTGGATTCATTTATTTTAGAATTTTTTGTCATTTTTATCTTGGCCATGTTTATGACCATCGAAGTATACATTTGAAATGGCCATATAAAACATAGAAAACGAGAAACGATAAATATGTTTAAGCGTTAGATTGCAAGAAACGAAAAACATGACAAAAGAACGGAACAAGAAAATATCTTGAAAAAAAAAATCTGCTAAAGCCACATGCAAATTGACACGTTCAACAAGCAAAATGCTCTTCTTGTCGTGTTGCAAACAATAAAAAATAAAAGAGAATTTTAGTCGTAAACAACAATAAAAAAAATACCAAAAATAGGGGGAAAAAAATAGTGAAACAAAAACAAATACAAATGTTATTCAAACAATATGTACAACAAATGAAATCGAAATATATTGGAGGTAATCATGTAAAGGATCTTCCAACAACGTTTTACCATCTTCGACAGTTGATAACGGGCATCTTGTTGCAGCTGCATCTGTTAAATTTGTTGTCATTTATTTAGTCTGTTTTGCCATATCACCATGCCGCTTCGCTATTTTACGGTCGACATAATCCTCGTACCGAGAGGAACGTCCACTGGTTCAGTAAATGATCGATCAATAACTGTCCGTGAGAGCGTGCTGAAGAAACCAAGGCAGTCGTTTTCGCATCCCCCACAAAACCTCGGCATTTCACAGACTACAACTTGGCGAATTTTGCGTTGTGACTTGTGCCATCAACTGAAGCAAACGATAATAGACAACAAGGGAATGGTAATCTCACGCGGATGTGATGTAAACTGGCCACCGAGATCATGGGGTTTGACTTCTTTAGAATTTTTCTTGTGGGGTTTTCTTCAGTCGCAGGTGGATGCGAATAAGCCACAAACCACAGCGGTCCTCAAAGCCAACATTACCCATGCCATCGGTCAAATTCAGCCTGATTAAAGATTTATTACGGCAGTAATAAGTCTTTCAAAGAAATAAAAAATTTCGAAGATATCTCACACACACACTTTGTCTTATTTGTATTTAAAGATAGGTAGCGCTTAATGAAAGACCCTATACATATGTTGTGTACACAGACGTACGAGTATATTGGCTATAATGCAGAGGGTGTTTGTCAAGTCGAACACATTGCAAGAGCTGGAGCAATTATGTAATTCTGGCCATTTAATGTTTTTTTTTTTAATTTAGATTACTTTAGATCGAAAAGAAGGGACAACAACGAAGACCAAATCCCAAATGGGATTACACTTATTCTCAATGCGGCGTGTTCTGTGCTGAAATCGAAGACCCGAGGTACCTACAGCAAAAACATATTTCATAAACCGGTCACGCCAAGAAACATGTCTGCCTTCACTTTTTTCCGCATTACTTCGAGAATCTATGTGCTTCCTTAGATTCCTCCAATTTTTTGTTAATTTAGTTTCAAATAGAGTTTTCAATGTATCATTCAGTGGATGTACTGTGATTAGATTTAGTAAATTTAAAAATCAAAGAAATCCTTACCAGAATAATTGTGAAATTTTTCATTATCCCGGGGGCTCTCCAAGTTCAAATATGAAATAGATTTAAATTTCATAATTCTTTATAACTTCTGCCATACAATGCTAAATTTCGGAAAGAATTTATATATATTTTTTAAAAAGTAAAATTTCTGCTACTTGTTTATGAAGAATTAAAATAAATTTTAATACGACACCACACAAATTATATAAAAACGAATCTAATATATCCACATCAACGCCAATTCTAATAAGCGAAAAAATTGATTTGATGGCACAGACACTCGACAGAAATATCACATCAATCAGTATTTAATGACTTTGACTATAAGATCGTATAAAATCTATAAACTGGAAATAAATAACCCCTTTAAAAAGATTTGGGTGAATAACGGAAACATTTCACTTACAAACCCATGAAAGGTATAGAAAACATACCACCACACAAAGAATACAATACACGCACACTCACTAACAAGCAAACAGCTTTAATACTATTAGCTAGACACCTGCAAGAGACCATTCCCAACTATTAACAAACATGAGATCAGTCTAATATTGTGATTCCATTTACTGCACAACATACAAAATATAAAAAAATGTAATATACAACTGAATCATACAAATAAAAAAATTAACACTCACTTAAACATACACTCAGTAATCGCTGCGCAATACACAGCACAGCAGTAGTAATAACAGAAGCACAACAAAATAAAAACACTGATTCATTCAAATCAACTGACTTCGTGTTTTGTTATGTTAGAGAAGGGGAGCAATATCAGTGATGCCGATTTGTTTGCTGTTTTTTTAATGTGGCAATATTTTTCTCATTAATTTTTATTTATTTAACAGGATTCAATATGAATTACCATTATTTATTTATGTATGTTGCATGGTATAGCTAATCTATATTTGGAATTTTTAATTTAAAATTTGTTTGATGGTCATTTGTTAATTACGTAATTTGCTACACCAATGAAATGCTTATATAGACTACTTAAACCATACAACAAACATACTAAATAAATATTTGTGGATAAAATACAATTCATAAGAAATTTTAATTCTAAATTATTGTAATGTTAGTAAAATTGAAATAAATCATAATATTTAATTGTGTGCAACTAAAAGACAAATTTAGCAAAAATTCACAAATAAAAGTACGAACACTACAAATAAAACCCCAAAATTTAAAATTTATTGAATTTTTGTGTGTGGAAATAAAATTAATTTAAAAACGTTAAAAATCATTGAGATATTTAATTATCAAACTGCGAAGTGCGCAGCGCAACAGCAACACTGATCAGTATGTTAAAGCTTTTTTTATGTTGGACCAGCACTCAGGATATGACACCTACACGTGCCATGCATTGTGCAGATAAAAATATTGTGGGATAGTTAATTCTTTAACAGGAGGTAAAGCTTCACTATCTTACAACTGTGCTTTCTTTGTTTTTATAGCAGTGCTGTAGCGCCTCTGATGTCAAGGAGACGTATTAAATTTTTGAAGCTTCGTTTTGAGTAGCCATTTTTTACTAATTCGTTTACTTTGATAGTGTTACACACCACCGGCGAAAGAGGGCGTTCTGATGTGCATGTGGATTGCTATCAGCTGAAGCCGTCACTGAAACTTTTCGACAATATGACTTAGTCTGAAACTGTCAACGTGCAGACTACTTCAACCATTGCTACCCTCCTGATAGAAAAAAATATTAAAAGGTAGCATTATTCACTGTGTGATGTGTGGTAT